>OY856409.1:70860221-73260221 GCA_963693085.1 Alisma plantago-aquatica | reverse complement strand
GCCTCTTGATGCTCTGACTCCATAGATTCAAGATGCATGGTAAGGTTGCACAGGGGGCATATTTATAGGGTCAAGGTTGTTGATCCATATCCATCGATGTTGATGGTTTCCTATCATTGGGACTATTGACATCGAGGTCGACAATGGATCTTATTATAAATCTTTGTCGATTGACATATATGTCGATCTCTTTGTGTTGTCGATAGAGTTCTTCCTTGCAAATGGTCTTTTGACCTTGTTGTCGATAAGTCTATCAAGGTGATTCCTCAACAATTGTCTTTTGGACGTCGATAATGTTGTTTATGCAGTCTATTGAATTTCCTCTACTCGATAGGTGTGTCAAGAAATGGATCGATAGCTTCATACTGACACGTGTCTGTCAGTTTCAATGGACTGGGTTTTTAATGTTGCATCGACATATGCGAGTTTTTCCCTTTTGTTTGACACTCCTTCCCTCGACAGGTGGTTCCCTCGATAGGTGGTTGTCAAGGTTCTTCAATTTGTCAGCTTGGTTCTTGACAAGTTTGTCGAGATTGAGTCGATAGCCATTTGTCGATCCTTTTGATGGGTACTTTTTATCAACCTATTGATCGACTTTCTGAAACTAGGACTTTTGAAAAATTGCTCAATTTTATAAATTTCAATTGAATTGCATTCAATTCCTTCAAATATCACCAAAATGAAATTATAACTTATTATTTAAGTGAATTAGAATAAAAAATGAGTAAATCAAAAGATTTAAAATTATTTCTAATGGATTTTATTATATAAAAGGCTATTAAAATTGCACCAAAACTGATGTTATCAGTACAACACCGTGGATGGCAGTTGATGGTGTCCTCCTAGTGACTGGAAACATCCTCCAGCCTCTATAGTAGTCCATGCAAATCATCAAGAACTCCATGTTGTGATACTAGAACCAACCAGAACGAGTTGTCCCTTTGAACATCAATCTACTAGGATTGATTCACTCTCTCACAATTGTCTCTCTCTTTTAGTTCCTCCCTTTTATAGGTAGAACTTGCTCGGGATCTCTATTAGTTACTACAACCAGAGAGGACAACAATTATCAGAGCTTATTGTTGTGTCTAGGAAGCCCCCACTACCAATTTATTTATAGGAGAGGTCAGGGGTAGGGTTCCAGTCAATCTGGGAGTCGAAGAGACTAAATTCAAGATTTTTTGGAAACTTCACATGCCCAACCAGTCAGTTTGTACCATGAACTGATCGGTTCATGTAGTTTCTTATTTTAAATCACATTGGTATTCACTGCAGGATTAATGCAAATTATGACATCAACATAAATCATTGATCCAATCAAATTGACCATTGAACAGAGTGTTTCATAATATGAATCGATCGGTTGGGACCGTTAATCAGTCGGTTCTCTAGGTGAAGTGGTCGATTCGTGCCCTAGTTTAGGGATTGTTCAATCAATGTTGATTCCAATTGACCTGACACTCCAACCGATCGGTTCAACACTTGAATGTGTCAGTTTAGAGTCCAATCAGTCAATTTTGAATCTCAGTTGTTTAATTGGATACCTAAACATTTTTAGTAATTATGTTAAACACCATTCATGAATAAACACATATTCCAAGTGTATCCTATGTGTGTGACCCTATAGGTCCCCAATTATGTTGGCAATGAATGTCATAATTAACTTATGACATCATAAGCAAGGAGTGGTGTTTAACAACTCATCATTGCTATCCAAGTAGTTTGGAAAGATGGAGAACAACTTCAACCTACAATCCATTAGCTCTGTTACCATGATCATACAATTCCTATGTCTCTGATATCCATACTGAACTTGAGGTATGGAATCGTCATCTTCTCCAACATTCAATCCATATTCCTTGAACTAGAGTAGATTGTCTCAGATGCATGCAAGTTCACATATCATATACTAAATCACATTAGTATGGCCATACATTTCTCAGTCTCTCTTATCAAGTGGCATGGATGTCAATCTCCTGTCGGAGGGACAAATCTCATCTACATCACTCACACTCAATCCCCATGTGTCACAATGCACATAAGTATCACCTTTATGGAAACACTTATTCAAGGTCACGTTGGATGATGTCTAAATGCAATGAACACCACATGATCAGTGTAGTGACTACAAGTTTAAGAACCACAATCACCACTATTACTATGAGAGTTGATTATGACAACCATTCCATGGTATCCATGTATCACCCCCAAGGTGGGTTTGTATGATACACTGTTCTCTAACATGTACATGTGTGCTTGACTTGACATTCCATATCATGACTAATGAGACTCTGTCGTCAATCAATACACACTCTAGTCTTATGTATTACTATTGTCTATTTTCTTTCTATAGTAATATCTGACTAGGGACATGTCAAGAATGTAAGAACTCGTATTATACATATAATCTCATCGTTAAGGTCCTCAACCTGAAGACATATGTCATCAAGTAACATCATTATTTATACATCAACTATGTTTGTATCATTATCTCATGCCGAGACAAACATAATAGATGGAATTAACTTTATTATTATCAAATTAGTTATCTATTAATGCCACATTCCAATCATCATATGATTGGCTCTCTGGGCATACATACCAACATCATTTTGCACCATTTTAAAATAGTAAAGTATAGAATTAGTGGGGAATTATCAATCTCCAAGCACTTACCTAGTTCCAACTTAAAATAACATAATTGTATCTTTTGCTTCTTTACAAAAATCTCAAACATATGCATATCATCATCACAGTCTACTATAGAGTAATCAAGAGGACCAAAAAACAAACTAGATTCATCATCACCATCATATAGTGCATAATCTGTGTCCCTATATTCATTTCTCGGATCCACAAATGCATCACATATATTTATTATTTGACTTGCATCTTAATCTCTTTATATAGTATAAAAATAGAACTCTATAACATTCATTTTATACCTTTGATCTAATATAACAACCACTCCAATTGCAATATATAAGTGATCCCTATACTTGAAAATTTCTCTAACATATCATCATCCATCCTTTTTTATTACTTCATTTGGAGTTTTGACCCAACTTCTCAAATCAACTCTAATTTGACATAGTTTATGAAAGTACAAATTGAAAGCTGTATATTTTTTCCCTAAAAATAATGTCGTAACTCTAAAAGACTCTTTCATTTTTTTGTAGACTATATAAGAAAACTTCCAATTCAAGTCATTGTCAATGTCTTGTAAGTCTTATATCATCGCCTTAATACACTAAATATATCTTTATATATCATCATAGTTTGAATCAATATAAGTAGAATTTCACCTTGTTAGCCAATCAAGACATAATTTTATAGAAACACTCATCTTTATTTGGTTATCAGTTACCTCATATCTTTCTATCCTTTTTTCAATAGAAGCCCAATAAGAGACACTATTACATATCTTCTCGACTCCATCCTAAATGACAACCAATCCAACTTTAGTGTTGAGATTCAAAATGTGAGAAGCACACCTCATGTGGAGAAACTACTTGATACTTTGTAGAGTCTGAGTATAATTTCTCCTTAACAAATTTAATTATTGCATTATTTTGGAACAATTGTCAATAGAATTGGATGAAAGTTTTGTGTCTATGTTTCACTCAATCAAAAAAGACATCAACACTTCACATGGGAACTCACTTGTATGAGGAGAAGGCACATATACAAAACCTCAAAATTTGTCTTTGTAAGAACCGACATGAGTCGATAAATGTGCAATAATTACCATGTAACCTCTTTTTTATGGTTTGTTGTCCACATGTCGATGGTCATGCTAACCCGAGAATCACATCTGTCCAAATGATCCATTGCCATTTTCTTCTCACAGTCATAAAAATTTATATCATTTTTAGCATTTTTTGTTGGACACTAAGATTTTTCCTTGGATAGGTTCAGTTAAGAGACAATTAGACACATAATTTGGTTAATAAATAATAAAGGAATGCATTAATATGAAGAAAATCAACTTTCCCTCAAATTGTATGTTTTGAGAAGAAAAAATTAACTTTAATTGGATTCCTTGGGTCCTTATTAGTCTGTATATCATGCTTCATTCACTTTGGAATTTACTTGCTCATCCAATTTAGTTAGGAAAGAAAGAGATATTATTATTACATCACTTTAGAAAGACTCAGATCTAAATTGCCTTAATGTCACATATCACTAAACATATGTTGATACACCCATTTTTCCCCACCTCAGGATTGCAATTGAACAATTAGTAAGTTATCTTCTACCACGAGCCGAATCGGGAAACTACGATTATTTACACACCTCTACAAATCATGATTTTCTCTAGACTCAATCAATCTCCACTTGTGATTCCTTATCCACTAAATTTGTTGTTTAATTATGCACCAAAACATACCTTACTTGCACCTTACTTTTAAAGAAATAATAAGTGCCTAAATCGCGCTCTAACTCTCTCGAAACAACTAGCCACTAATTCCCTAATATTTAACCCTATATATAGGAGATCAGACCCTCGTCTCTACCACAACTCACTTGGATGATTTCCTCTTCTAATTTCCTCTCACACTACCATTTTTGCCACACTAGATTGAGACTTTCTTCTGGGCTTGTGTTTTCTCACCTCGGCATCCGACATCACTAGAATCTAGTTGAGTTAAGTGATAAGTTTCCTCAAGCCCTGTCCTTTGATTTTGTACCATCAAGGCACCACAACATCAACATACTAGGGTTTCCCCATATCAATATTTTTCAACTTAGGCTACTTCACACAACCATGGTGAGCATGCAAGGAAGGGGATGATCCCTCTATGAATTCCCTTCTCTACCCTCTCCCTGCCTCTTTTTCTTTGTTTACCACTGAGGGTAGAGTGGTACTTTTTCCGATTGGATTGAGGTGTTTCACAAGTGCCTAGATGTATGTGGACCCAAGCCACTTGGATACCTGTGATTGGGCCACCTTATCCTTTGTGACCCTGCTCAACCAAATTTTCATCTGATGACATGGAATTTTGGTATTTTTATTGGTCCGAACTTCAAAAATTCATAATTAATTCCCTGATTACCTAACAATTATACAAAAACATGTTTTGGAATCTTGAGGATTTTCTTTATATTTTGGAATAGGATTTGTCGCCCGATTTCCAAGTTTAAAGTTTGTATCGTAGTGTTTTGATTTCACTTATACTCTTAATAATGATTAAAGGAAACATCATAATCTATAAAGTTGGGATTATGAGTAAAATTATTAATAAGAGACTGTGAATCCAACATTAGATCAATATCAAGAGCCAATCTCAAGTTTTAACAAAGGATTTAGAATTCTATGATTTTCATTATACTTATATAATAGAAACTTGAACCCTAATCATTGGATCTAACCCGATATGTAGGTTGGATTTGACTTTATGCTTGGAAGGGTAGGACTTGATCCCTCACTTAACAACTCAAGCCAAGGTATGTGCATCTACTCTATTTAAATTGGGCATACTATCGTGAAAAAATATCTTTTCCCCATATGAGGCACTGACTAAAATTGTTTACATTCATGTCACTTGGTGAAAGTACTCTTTCTTGTGAATATCTTCATGTTTTTTTAATATCTATGTGTGAAAATTACATGAATGTCCTTATGACTTAGTCCTATTAAGGATTTGGGTCCTCTGACCCCTCTTGATGAAAAACTTGATATTTTCATCATTTATATGATAACCATGCTTTGTTCTTGCCTTCCGTATTTGCATGTGTGGATGAATAGTAATAACTAGAAGTAGTGACACCATATAGGCATTGGGTTCTATTCTTCTGCCACTTATAGTCACTGAGTCTTATTCCCCTACCAGGCACTAGGTTTTATTCCCCTACCACTTATGGTATTAGGCACATGGTTTTATTCCCCGACCATGCATTGGGTTATATTCCCTGCAGAATACTATATTAGTCCTCCTTCCCTTTAGTATGGAATATATATGGGTTTCTACCGTACTTTGGTATATTCCATTCAATATTTTTATCATCATGCAACTATTTATTTTGTGTTATTGTTGATATATAAGCATATGGCAAAACTCCTTTTAATTTATCATATTCTTGATAGTGAATGCCTCATATTTTGGACATGTTAAACCTATTGACAAACTATTCTCTTTTAGATATCTCCTTACGGACATCCCTATTATCCAATTTTCTTATTGCGTTTAAGTAATGTTCACTTATTTTACTCTATACATACTCAACTTGTACTCACGTCATTTGCTTTTGTTTTCCTATTCTTGGGTGTTGCTTTTTCAACCCACCCAGAAGTAGCACATCCCGAGGGTCATGGAGAAGAGGATTTTGTTAAGGACCAAGTACAATGAGATTCTGATATTTTGGATTCATGTTTTAGACATTCGTCATTACATGGCTAAATATTGTGTTGAATAATGAAATTCTATAATAGTTTTATTTTTCATTCCCACTGCCACAAACTATGTTTCTATACTCATCTGTTTGACAAAATACAATCCACCCCTTTTATATGGTCATACTTGTATTCATGGTGTTTTATGCAAATTATTTTCTTAAATTAATTAAGGAGCGGACCCCCATTGGGCCCCACTCCTTATAGTTTTGCTGCTATTTTCTTGCAATAAATGCATTCTGCCTTCAAAATACCAATAACCACCTTTATCTCATAGTGATTCTAGATTTCACTCCTACAACCACCTCTCCATGTTGATGTATTGTTGTTTTATCATCAGGTATATATCTATGATGTGTTTGATGAGCTCCAAACTTCTGAAAGATAATCCATGTCTAGAAGTAGGAGTATAGTAGTGGTCATGGTTTGTCTAGAATATAAATGATACAACTATTGAAAATGTGAAATAGGATGTCATATATGTCTGAATCTATCATAATATCTAGTTTATTAGATATCCAAAGCATAGGCCACACATTTAAATTAGAAAGATATAGAATAATAAATAGGTTGTGGTAGAAGTTTATCATATGTTTGTTTAGATATAGAGAAATCACAACAATTTAACATATAATTATTTAGATCAAGGCAACATATATATTTGATAAACACAAATACCCCAATGAAGATATTAAGAATTTAGGAACTGTTATAAGTGTGGATAGGATTTGGGACCAATTCCTCCAATACAAGATTATAATAAGAGATTTCAGAAAGCATCACCTAAAGTTTACACAATGCACACAAATAACCCAACAAGGACCAGACAACCTTTGGATCAGAAAATGTGCACTATAATTATTAAATGAGGCATGGAAATGTGAATCAACTAAAGAAAAAAAATAGACACCATCAATATGAGCATTGATTAGAGGAAAGGTAGAAGGAACCAAACCTTTAATAGGGCATTACTTGATCGATGGTGGAAGGCAAGCATGAAAAGGGGCAATGAAGGTATTCTTCCTCTTTTTTCAGTAGCACTACTTTGTCTTGCAACTATAGAGCCTAGTACCATTAAACTTGGCCTTCCGATGAGTGTTCTTATAGGAGGTCTTCTGGCATATGGTTTCACAAGTGGAAAGTTTAGGACCTTGTAGGATGTCCATTACACATCTTTCTTCAAGAACGTAGCCATGTATAGACCGATAAGTAGTGCTCATTAAGTGAAAGTAGATTCCAATCTCGATAAATTGATAAATATCTTAAGCATCCTACACAATGAGCATGTTTATGAGAGGGGGCATGTGACAATGAACCCAAACCTCCATTAAATCATAACCCTAATTCCAATGTTAGAACTTTAAAATCATGTTGGAATTTCCATGACAAGTAGGGTAGATATGTTGTGTGTCTCTATAATAGGCAATGAGAAAGGTAGAAAATAGGTATAACTATTTCTCCCCACTACTTTCGATACATCCTCGTGGTGTGTGGATAATAGATACACTGCAATGGTTGCTTTAAGTAATGAAGATAAACCGGCCCCAAGTCATGGTTGAAACTAGTTGCATGGACAAATGCATGCCCAAGATGAAATAGTAGGAACTAACACAACAACACTAGGGATCATCATGATCATGATATACCAACCGCCACAACACTTCTTGTCACTAGACTGAGATGAAAAAATTCTTAGACAAACAAATAGATGAAAAATTCATGATAAATATACTAACAAAGAAAAAATGGAAAGCAAATAGTAGGGGAGAATATAACTTGAGGTTGATGTTTCTAGGATGATATTGTTTTCCATGGAGATTGCAACAAACGGAGCAACATTGATACAAGATGTAGCAATGCCAAGATGAGATATAGAAGGAAGCCATGGCTGGAAGACACAATAGTGCTAAGACGAGACAAAATGAAGAGCCTCATAGCCAACACGTGGGTGAAATCATGGCTGTAAATATGAAAACTAAGATACAGATCGGAAACAAACAACCACTTGATTGCCAGACTAGAATACAAGTGAATAGGAAATAGGGACTAGGGTTCTGTCAAGAGGTCAGGCTTTGAAAACTCACACCAAGGTTGTGGTACATTTTCTCCACCTTACCCAAGAAACTACACAGTTAGTGGTTACCCATGTGTCACAGGGTGGACCAGATTAATTCAATTTGGTTTATGGGTGGTGGTTTGTATTGCCATCCCTAGTTCCACACTTCCAACCACATGGACTTACAGTTCATTGATGATAGTCATGAGGGGTGTCCATGCGACATAGACGATATGCATCTAAAACTAAACACTAGATGGTACAAGAATGGCTAAACTATGTATGACCTTGAGATGACAATTGTTAACATGCAGGCCTTATCAAGTAGCTTCCATTTTATAATAGACACAAACCAGGATAGATAGACATGGATGATGTCTCTTCTATTTAAATGTTATGACTTTGAAGAAAAAAAACTCATTCTCTAAGAACATGAGGTATGTTGTTGGGGTAAGGTGACACCAAAAGAATGTGAACAAGGACATACACATGTTGTTTTATCATTCTTTTCCAACATATTTTTGCCAATCACAATCCTATCAGAAGTTAAATATTCCCATCTAGGGAAAATTGTGATACATGTTGTTAAGAAAAATGCACAATCTAGCATTATTATAAACGTTCTTCTTCATGTACTATACATTCAATCGAAACTATTGTGATTGGTAGGTACTTAGACTAAAACAAGAACCTACATTAGTGATTTGATAAATTAATACCTTCATTCTTTTACATTAAAAAGAAAATGAAAACCACAACCTAAATGTCATCTTTCAACTCTTTTACCACACTACTTCCAAAATATTTGGTTTTTGTGATCGATTAAAAAGTGACACGTCATGTGTAATTTTTTTTAGGGAAGTCATAGGGTATTTTTATTCATCTCGCCCCTCTCTTGCAAGATGAACCAACAAATTATTACATTCCAGACTACTAAAAGAAAAATCAAACTTGGTAGTACTACTACCATTACAAGTATCCTTGTTGACTAGGTCAACAATGTGACTAGGTGGACTCCTATAGTACTATGATCCACTGTTGTTTTTTATATGAAATTTGGCTAGTTGGTATGCAACTTTATTCCCCTCATGTTTGGTGTGTACACAGTACCAACCCAGTTTAATCCCTCTCCTCACAGTAGTAATCCATCTGGTTAACCTTGGGAAGCTTGCGCTTTTGTCCTCAACAACCTTGTTGGCATTCATGGAATCAGTTTCAATGCAGATACTATCACAGCTTAGACCCTGTCCAACCTCCATAGTAAGTTCTATAGCTTAGGTTTCATCTTCAAGTGCACTGTCAGCTTTTATAGTCTTGCCCCAGCCTCTGCACCAGGGGCCCCTTTCATCACAGCACACTGCTACAACAGCAGCTCTTCGGGATGTCAGATTGATGGCAGTGTTAGTATTTATCTTCAGAGTGCCTTGCTTTGGTCTAGTCCAGCCAACATGATGGATCTCATTCTGCTGGTTCAGCTGATCTAAAGCCCATCCGTTGCACAAAAACCCTAAAAACTGACAAACGTCTAAAAACCTTATATTTTTCCTTATAGCTCCAGTTGGAAATAGTTTCCTTTGATTTTATCATTCTTCACCTGTTGTTCCCCTTGGGATCTTTATGCTTGTGTTGCTTCTACTGGAGTGTAACGTGTTGATTCTGAGTTCTTAGCACTACCACCCTTGTCCCTGTGGTTTGACCCCGATCGCTACTTCTGACCCCATCATCGTTGTGGGGGCCTAAGAGTCCGGTAATTTAAAAGTCTGACTACTTTAAATCCGCTCCTTTTGGATGCGCGATTTAGGCCGATCAACTTTTTGGCGCCATTGCTGGGGAAAAGGCAAAATGGTATTGTTGACGAACTAGAGTCCGCTAACTACACTCCAGTGCCTCAAGCTTAGAAATGAGCTTGACTGGACTCTCTTTTCCGTTTTAATATTCTAACCTGAAATGAGTATGGAGTAGTTCATTTTATCTATACAAGTTTTCTAACTTGATTATACGTGCTATTCAGGTACTCAGGAAGGAAGCATTATGCTCATCTGAGCAGCAACATCACTAGACATGCCACCTCACATTGAACCACCTCTTTCAGATGGTGAGCGAAACGCGAGAGCTAGACCTCACTCACCTCCGCATGAAGACAATGACCATTATGACGGAAACCCTCAACATGAAGATCCTAAAATAGAACAATTCGAGGATGACCATCGCCATGAGAGACGTCGTCATCACTGAAGACGTAGAAGAAATCAAAACAACCAAGAACAGAACCAGGGAGACAGTGACAGTGAGGATTCTAACGAGGAAGAAAAGACCCTCAGGGAGTTAGCTGCCACCAAGGCCAATAATTCAAGATGTCTGGTTGTCATCCCGAGGTTCAACACAACCAACTTTGAGCTAAAACCATTTGTCATCTCTATGATCCAGAACAAGAGCTTCAGAGGGAATTCAAAGAATGATAACCCCTACCATCATCTAGATGCTTTTAAGAACATCTGTGATACCATTAAAATGCGGGGAATCCTGCAGGAGGTGATTTATTGCAAGGGTTTTATCTTTTCTTTAGAAGACAAGGCTCTATCCTGGTACCTCGGGCTACCGCACCAAGCCCTTAACAGATAGAATGTGCTGGCAGATGCTTTTGTAAACAAGTTTTACCCCATGGGGAAAATCGTCACGAATAGATAGAGGGTCACGTCTTTCATGCAAAAGTCGAATGAGAATCTACACGAAGCCTGGGAACGGTATCAAGAATATCAGAGGGACTGCCCTTATCATAACTACAAGAAGGGTTTCCTGATAACCACATTCTATAATGGTCTGACCCCTGAGGAAAGGGTTTTGCTGAATGCAGCTGCAGGCAGTGACTTTCTGGGGAAGAAGCCTAGCAAATCCAAAAAGATCATCGAGAACAAGGAGGAGTTACAAGTCGGCACCGACTACGACCGATCTGATAGAGGACATGCTAAGAAGGCAGCTAGTGAAGGACCTTCGGTCGAATCCAAAGCTCCAGAAGCTATCACTACACAGATCCAGAAGATCGCCACTGATGTGAGACAACTGAAAGAATCAGGTGGAAAAGGGAAGAAACAAGTTGAGAAAGTCATGAAATGTGTCACCTGCGGAGAAGGTGGACACGATGTTGATAACTGTGTTTACACCCGACCTGACGAGTAATCTGAAAGTGAATCCGAGGCAGAAGAGCCAAGAAGGACAAAAAGCACCATGTAATTTGCTACGCTAGTCACACTCTGGATGAAGCTCAGGTGAATTATATGACTACAGAAAAAGAAATGCTTGTGATAGTCTTCACTTTTGACAAATTCAGATCTTATCTTATCAGAGCAAAAGTTAAAGTCTACACAGACCATGGGGCAATAAGATATCTCATGTAGAAGAAGGATAGCAAGCCCAGGCTGTTGAGGTGGGCTTTGTTACTACAAGAGTTCGACCACGAGATCGTTGATAAGAAGGGTGTGGAGAATGTGGTCTCCGACCACTTATCAAGGATCGTGGTGGAAAAGTAGAAGGAACCGCCTATTAACGACAACTATGCTGACGAAGCCTTGCTGATGATTGAAACCAAAGATGAGAATTTACCTTGGTTTGCAGATATTTGTAATTATCTTGCCTGTGGAGAATTGCCCCCTGATATAACCTATAATCAAAAGAAGAAGCTCTTTGCGGATGTAAAGAATTACTACTGGGACGATCCTCTCCTCTTCAGAAGATGCGCAGATAACCTATACAGAAGATGTATCCCCGAAGAAGAGGTCCCAAACATTCTAAAAGAATGTCATGCCTCCCCATATGGAGGACACCTAGGGAGTGAAAGGATCACCGCCAAAGTGCTGCAATTGGGTTTTTACTGGCCCTCCTTGTTCAAGGATGCTACAAATTATGTAAAGGTTTGTAAAGAATGCCAATCAACTGGAAACATTGGAAGAAGAAATGAGATGCCTATGGCCAGCTGGGTCAAAGTGGAGATATTTGATGTATGGGGAATTGACTACATGGGTCTGTTTCCCCCATCAAAAGGACACCAGTACATTCTAGTGGAAATGGATTATGTGTATAAATGGGTGGAAGCTATTGCCACCCAAACGTGTGACTCGAAATTAGTAATCAAGTTGTTCGAGAAGACTATTTTCCCCATTTCGGAGTACCTCGTACTGTAATAAGTGATGGTGGATCACATTTTGGAGAAAATTAGTTTGAAGCGCTCATGCGAAAGTATGGAGTTAAACACAAAGTCGCTACGCCCTACCACCCACAAACTTCTGGGCAGGTAGAGGTTTCGAATAGACAGATCAAGCAGATTTTAAAGAAGACTGTCAACCACATGAGGAAAGATTGGTCGACAAAGCTTGACGACGCACTTTGGGCCTACAGAACTGCATATAAAGCACCCATTGGAACTACTCCTTACAAGTTGATTTATGGTAAATCATGTCATCTACCTTTAGAGCTTGAACACAAGGCCCTGTGGGCGATTAAGTTCTTGAATATGGATCTGGTGAAGGCAGGAGAAAAGAGATATCTATAGTTACAGGAACTCGAAAAGTTGAGAATGCATGCCTACAAAAATGCAAGGATTTACAAGCAAAGGACAAAGGTGTGGCATGATGCCCACCTGAGGAAAAAGGATGTAAGTGAAGGTGACAAAGTTTTATTATTTAAATCTTCCATTCGTCTTTTTCCAGGTAAACTGCAAACAAGGTGGTCTAGACCATTCACTGTAGCAAAGATATATCCGTTCGGAATGATGGAGCTGTATGATAAAGATGATCCATCCAAAGTTTTTCAAGTGAACTGGCACAGGGTAAAAAGGTTTTATGAAGACGAAGCGTTCGCAAGAAGGACAAAGATCAATTTGCAAGATGTGGAAACCGCTGAAGGCGAAAAGTGAAGGATCTGGAGCTGTCGAGCTGACGACGCTAACTACAACGCTCCTCGGGAGGCAGCCTGAGTTTTACTTTTCTTAGAATAGGATGTTATTTCCTTTCCTGCAAGAGAAACATTATGAACATTATGATTGTAATAAGGCTCGAGTCAGTGCATGTGTCACATGCTCTGACTTTCCTATTTTATGGGCCACCGCTCTGTTTTATGAGCATTGATGAGTAATACTATCTGAGGCTGGGAACTTCTCTTTAGGCCAATGATGTTTTACCCATCAATTGCTTTTCCTTCGCTTTGTTTTTTGGTTTTTCCTCATGGATCTTGTTCTGAAAACTTGTATCGGGAAAGTATACTATGTTCCCTGACCATATCGGGTAGAAAGACTCAGTGGCATGCAAGACGCACCTGTATCGGGTGATGCCGTATCGGGCATCACAATCTAGCTATGAGCTGTGTCAGATGACATGCCCGAGCGGCGAGAACCCGTATCGGGCAGTAGGAGTAATTACCCTTGATTAGACGGATGGGACTGTTCGTCTCGAGAATGATTTGTCTCAACGGCCGACACGCACCCCGTATTACCCATTTTACCCTCGGTTGGGATTGCTATATATAGTACAGAAGTTTAACTGTGTCAGGCTACTGCATTTGCTTTTTACCTACTCCTGTATCGTGCAATAATTCCTCTCGTTGCTCTCGTGTCGCGCAACCTTGCTTCTGCTCTCGTATTGCGCAAGATAACTTAAGCAAAGGTATTGCTCGATAGCCATATCATTTTCTTTGCCCAACACGACCTTCGTATCAGACTTATGACTTAGTTGATTTTCTTGTGTCACCCGACACATGTGTCGCGCGACACATGTGTCGCACGACACACCTTTGACGAGTTTGGCCGATACGCTGCCGGGTAAAAATCTGTGTCGCCCAACCCATGTCGCTGTGTTAGTTTTTGTTGCCGGGCGACACGATTTCTATCAGAACAACCCTATCGGGCACCTCTCGCCACATGGCCGTGTCACCCGACACGCCTTGAATGAGAAGTGTATCGGGCACTAGCTATATCGTCTAGTCTTATATCGCTCAGCGGAGAGCGACACCTTCTTAAGAATGGACGTATCGGGCATGAGCCTATGACAAATTTTGAAAGTTTCATATCGCTTGACACAGGCGTATTGTGCAGGCATAATATTGCGTAGTTTTGATGCCCGATACAGATGTGTTGGGTAGCTTTTGTATCGAGCTGAACTTCTCTTATCGTTCTATCAGTTTCCTTTTGAACACCGATATCGACTTTAAGTTTTTACCTATCTAATATTGGGACATTCAGATGCTTAGATAACTTGTCTTATGACAACAGAAATGGCCCATACAAAGCAAACCCTCGTTCAAGTTGACGAACACGATCGGAGGATTGACACCGAGGCCACAGCCAAAGCTAGGGCAGTCGGGCAGAAATTCCCAAATCTCGAGGCAGCTGGGCCATCCACTGCTGAAAAGAGAGCAAGGACGGAAGAAGTAACGTCCCCAATAATAGTTTCAATCGCGGCGGCAGAACCCATGGATCACACACTAGGCAGGTTCGTGCCTAGAGATAATGAGCATGAGCACTGGTACTCAGAATTGGCAACAAAACTCTACAGGCTAAGCAGGTTCTGCCACCAGTCGTCCTTTCTTTAGCTAGGCATATTCGACAGGCTCAAAAATGTCCTGGATGCAGCAGGACTACGGAAGATCTGCTGTAGCCACTCTGCCTCCTACACTGAACTCACCAGGGAGTTCATGTCATCTCTCCGCTGGGTGCAGAATAGACCTGAAGAAATCGAAGAATACGACAGAGTAGACAGACTGTAGGGGTGGCTTTACAACTCAGAGCACGTCATCTCTGAAAAGCTGCTCAATGAGATCTTCTCCTCCGGTGAGGAGGAGAAGGAACAACTTAAAAACGGCGAGGAGGAGACGGGTTCAACCTCATGGAGCTTTGGTGGAGGCTGACTGGCGAGTCATCATACAAGCCGGGAAGCAAGGTGGCGGCAGTGCACTCTTGCTTCTGGAGGATAGTGTACAAGCTAGTAGCATGCCTACTCTTCAGCAAAAATGAGTCCAACAACGTCTACACCGAAGAACTCCATCTCATGTGGCACGTGATGGAGGGTAGGGTGATCAACCTGGGGCACTTTTTGTTGAATAGGCTGCATCCAATAAAGGATGCCACCAAGGAGTACTGCATGGGTGGATTCATCAACCTGATTGCGGTCGAGTTATGGTACCCACACGAGCCGCACAGTCTCTCAAGGATAAGGGGAGACGAGAAGATTGACCTCAAGTTCCTCATGAGAGCCAACATCATCAAGGAGGGGCGAAGCTACTTCTACAAATTCACAGGAACAAGCACCCTCCTTCCGCTTCCTAGTTGTGCCAACTACGATGCAGAGAAGCTGGTCTTCACCAGTGCAGAAGTCGAAGCCGCTTATGCTGCCACCACCAGAATACAAGAGAGGGTGGCTGCAAGAGGAGAACCAATTCCTCTTGACACCCGGTAGGACATATCTTCCACAACTCCTGCTGAGCCGCCCACTTCTCCAGAGCCACCGACGACAGCAATTGATAGAGCTATCGTCACTCCTACCATCCCAGCCACAATCATGACAATATTTGCCGTGGCTGAAAAAGAACCGGCAATTGTCGAGGTTGCCGAAGCAACCGAGACATAAATAACCATACAAGCCCTGAGGGAAGCTGTCACGGAAGAGATAGCCACAGCTTCCAAACATTCTGTTGTGCCATTAGGGGCAGAAGAAGAAGCACAGCCGGATGCCAGTAATGGGGTGTTCTCCGAGATACTAGAGATGGAACTCGGAGCTGCACAACTTTCGCCGACACCTCTGTCGGTGTCTCTCGTAGAAGTTGTTGAGGAGGTCACTAACAACAAAGAAGTGGAGCAACATCTACCCACACCGCGTCCTTCTCCACCACAACAAGAAGGCGAGGCAGAGACAGCCACAAAAGTGTCAACGCCTCGCCCCGAAGCATCCACCTCGCGAACAGTACAAATCAAAACTACCCCGAGTGAGGCGACACACTCGTCAGGTAGATCTTCACGCGGGAGGAGTGTCGCGAGGATGCGAGGGAGATGTGCAGGAGCCCCTTCGTCACTCAGATAATTGCTGGGAAATGAACTCGACAACTTGCGGGAGGTAACAGGAAGCCACTCTGCTACTTTTTCTTTGCTTACCCGCAAGTTTTCCATTTTCCAGAAGAGGTTGAACAGCCAGGAGCGGCAACTGCTGACTCTAGTTGGGATTCCCGGCCAACTAGAGGCAATCAACGCCACACTTCAACAGGCCCTCCAGTGCCTTGACGTGATCGAGGAGAGGCTGATAGGGGAGACGACCATCCACGCCCAGGCAGCCGAGAAGGTCTCCATCGCCCCTGGCTCAGGCTTTCAACCCTCCTCATCAGCATCCTCGTCCAGATCGTCGTCCACTTCCTCCTCCAGTGGGCCATCCCCAACACCTGAGGAAGGGACACCACAAAGGTCATCCAACGGAGCTCCAGCAGGACAGGAGAGCTCCCACGGTCTGGATGAAGCAGCTCACTCTGTCCCCCTAGACGAAGTTGAGGATGACAACGAAAAAATCAGCATCAGAGAGGACTCTTCTGACGAATCTGAGGGAGAAGGGGGGACATATGTGCCGCCAATGAAAGAAACCCCGCCAGAGGAAGACGCTCGATGGTAGATTAGTTCTTTGCACCGTCGAAGAAACCTTCCTTCGAGATGGCTGACTTAGATAGAAGGGTCATCGACTACCTATCGATCAGAGACCAGAAACTACTGAACAAGCACCTAAGGTCGCAGGCAGATGAAGAAGACATCGTGTGGAGCGAGGACTACTTCTCTGTACGACGGGGAGCACTCAGAAGCATATTCTGCTCGCCATCCATCGTCAAAAAGAAGTTTTTTCGGGTCCTAGAAGGTGCGATAATATAGAATATCAGCATCGGGACATGTCAGAGAACAATATACATTGCCACCCCGACCTTGGCAAGAAGATTGATGATGGGAGTACCAGACTCCATCGCGGTGGCCAACATGCTGCGACACATCGAAGTGCATAACACGAACATCGTGTTGGCCCTGTACAAGAACAACAACATATGGTTCTTGTGGGTGGCAGACCTTCTGAACCACGACATCCAGCTCCTCAGCTGCTGCAACAAGGAGGTGCCACGCTAAGGCCTTATTTTCAGTCGCCCGGAGGACAAGCATCTCAGGCTTCTACTGCTATGTCTTCTCCGAGCCATCAAGCAAGGAGTCTAGCATTATAGCGGTGTTTGGAATTTCTTCTCTATCAGAGACTTCCCCATCCAAGAAGAAGAGGGAAGTGGAAACAACGCCTTTATTGTCTTCCACACCATGGAGTTTCTCAACATATTCGGATACATAAGGAATCTCCAGGGCCAAAACTTCTACTAGCTCAGAAGCATATATGCACTGCTGCTGATCAAAGATAGACACTATTTCCAAGACGCAGGGGTACCAAAGAGGCTGCTAGACAGTGATCAAGCAAATGAATCTTCGCAACCTAGAAGCACTCTAGAGAAAGAAGCTGACATCTATGGGGCAGACAAGCAGTTAGAGATCCTGCGAGAAGTGCACGGAATCAAAGACCCTGCTTCGCCTGAAACACCAGAAGAAATGATCAAAAACTTTGACCGCTTCTCATGCTCTACACTCACGCAGGAGCAGGTCAATGAAGTTCTTCTGAAGTTACCTAACTCTACCTTGATAGATGTTATCTATGAGGCAGACAATGTCATAGTTCCGGTAGACGATTTAAGGGACATGGTAAAAGAAGGAGGATGGCTGGCGATATCTATGGCGGCCGCCTACATCCAGACACTACGAAAGAGGTTTGAACACGCATACATAGCTCATCCAATGATGTTCAATGACATCTGCCTTTCCGACGAATCAGGAGCGAAGCAATCATTTCTGACAGAGTTGCAGCGTAGGGTTCCATGCACAATCTTCCTACCCATCCTGCACTACAACCACTGGACGCTCCTGATGATGTACACTCACCAATGAGTAGGAATCTTCTACAACATATCGGACAAAAATAAAGATCATCCAGTGCAGTGTACATCGACGGCGTTGACCTCCCTCGAGCACTTAGTATGAAAATACTACGACAAGGTGGCGGCACTGATACAACCATTCCTGGAGACGGCAGCGAGCAAATGGCACGAACTCCAGTTCTGCCACCACAGTCCACAATAGATTCCTTTATCCAACAATTGTGGCATCTTCGTGTTGGAATGGATATCAAATAAAGAGACACCTGGCCAGCTCCACCACATCGACTACCACAGAAAATGAGGAGAATATGTCTGGGAGCTTCTATCCGAAAAAGGCGCGCTCACCAACTAACCCTCACTGAGTTAACATTACCCTACCTTATCTACCTCACAACTCTAGAACAGAGTGTGGAGTAAGTTTGGGGGGGGTACCATGTACCAGTGAGGGAGGTATAAAAAAAATCAAACTTCACCCCTTTTTGTTCTTTCTGTTCTTTTTCCTATAACATGAGTACATATACATATACATGCTCATACAAAAATTTTGCAAAAATTTTGCTAATTTTTTTTTGAAATTATTTTTTTATTTTGGTTTATCTCCACATATATGTACAAAGACACTATATAGTAAAAACCTAATACGACTTCTTGCCAGTTTGTTTTCTATGTGTCCAAGGAGATGCAGGTTTTTTTATGTCTTTCTGATAATGCAGCCTCAAACAACAAAAGACTACGACTTTCCAAGCCAAAATTTTGGAAAAATAATCTCGCAACAGCTAAGAGACGTGTATGCAGAAGGAAAAAGCTGCCCAAATAGCAAAAAAAAAATCCTCTTATTTTCCCTTACCCAACAAAATCCCAAAAAGAGAGAATAGCCTTATGAGAGTGAATAAAAGTATGAGAGTTGTGCCAAATGAAAAGAAAGAAAAAAAATATATATACACACTAGTTTTCCAAAAGTACCCATCTTTAGGCATGGTAGATCTGGGGCAGTGGTACGTAGGATGTGAAATCACTGCTCTAGAGCCAACTGGCTTGGACTGCAGGGACCACTCGCCCGCTAACAGACCCGTACCTGGATGGACTAATGGAAAACAAGAAAACCCCAAAAAAGCCTTAAGCCTACCCAAACACACAACTTGTTGTTTCCCAAAAGCTATTTGGTGTGAAAGCTAACTTCGAAATCATGCACCCAAGTCTCGCTGAAGCTGTGGAGAAAGTTTTTGCTTAAATAAGATAGGAAAAGGAAAGTTTGTTGTTCGTGGTCGGGCCATATTCTCTGTAAGACATCTCAATGCTCGCTCAAACCCTTTGTCTGAAAACCATACCGGTCAAGAAGAAGCGTCACAAACAAAGTTTAAAGATTGATTGAGGACAATCAAAATGCTAAGTTTGGGGGAGTTGATAACACCAAATTTTGTGATGTTTTTGGCCCTTATTTCGTTGTCAAATTTGCCCTTTTAAACTATTTTCCTCTCCTTTTTTTCATGTTTTTGAATAAACAGGCCACGCTACGCTCTTAACTCAATTTTATCATCTTTTGCAGAGTTTTCTTCATTTTTCGACTCATTTATCAGCAAAAAGGCCTGTCCCAGCCAAGAACGTGTTCCACCTGCAACGACCTTCTTACCAGTCGGCCGACATGCTCGCTGCCCGACACAGGACAACACGATACACTACCGCGCGACACGGGATGCCGCGCAAGAAGGAGCGGACAAGCGATACACCATTTACTTGACAGGGAGCCGGACTCGCCACTACTACTGGAGTGTGTCGCATGATACAAGCCACCCACCGGCAGGTGCCCACTCATCATGACACCCGGCAACGCTTACAGCCCGACACCCTTGTGTCGGGCGACACGCATATCGGGAAACTCTGAATCCACAATGGTAGTGCTGATGGAGGACACATGGCGCCTGGAGAACCACAACTTCTCCCAATCGCTTCCTATAAATAGCAGCTATATGACTCTGATGGGACGGGTTGGAATTTCACAAAAGCTAACTTGTGAAAGCACCTGGAGCTAGTGTGTTGTATCTTAGAGGTGTACCGGGCGATACTAGGTGAGCACTTCTCCGACCCGAGAGGGTGGGAATGGTTCACTTGGAATCTACCCCAGTTACCGCAACAGCCCGATATCAGCCGTCAAGGGCACCCGATATGAGCAACCCGACACCCTAAGCAGTTTCTGACCCAACACGATACCAAGCCTGATACGAGTCACCCGTCATAGCGTGTCTCCTGAGAGGGTGTGCCGCCCGACATGACCGTATCGGGCATGAGTGCCTTGCACGATACGCCAGCCCATCATGGCCTATCGCCCGAGAGGGTGTGCCGCCCGACACAGGCGTATCAGGCAAGGCTCCTGCCCAATATCAGGCTAGAGAAATCTTAGGGATCTGCTACCGCCTGTCGCTCTTCTAAATCAACGAGGTGATGCTTATCTGTATCTTTTCCAGTCATTTACTTTCTTTACTTATGTAATGTAACCAAACCCTTTTATATAAATGTTTATGCAAGTGGAATTAGAGGAGCTTTAAATATCTGTTGCTTCTTGTTTGGTTCCATTTTGTTGGACGATTGCTTTGTTTAGCATCCAAACTCTAGCTTGTATGCTTGGATCATGTTTTGACTAGCTATTGAATCATGTTTCCCATCACAATAACCTCGAGAGAGGTGTTGTGGCTCTAGTGTTTGGTCCGGTACGGGAGTATGAGAGTGCCCAGGATCGGAGTTGCTTTAGTGATCTTTCCACTCTAACCAAAGATCAGCAACCTCGAGAGAGGTGTTGATACTTAATTAGAGACACTCTCTTTGAGAGAAGGGGTGTTGGAAGTTCCTGCTACCACTTGTTTAACTGAAGCTTCCTCCTTCATTCCTCACTAATGCAATAGTGTTATCCTCTCTATTTCTGTTGCACAAAAACCCTAAAAACTGATAAACGTCTAAACACCTTATATTTTTCCTTGTAGCTCCAGTTGGAGATAGTTTCCTTTGATTTTATCGATCTTCGCATGTTGTTCCCCTTGGGAACTTTATCCTTGTGTTGCTTCTACCGGAGTGTAACATGTTGATTCTGAGTTCTTAGTACTACCACCGTTGTCCCTGTGGTACGACCTTGATCGCTACTTCGGACCCCGTTATCATTGTGGGGGCCTAAGAGTCGGGTAATTTAAAAGTCCGACTACTTCAAATCTGCTCCTTTTGGACGTGTGATTTAGGACGGCCATTGTCCACTTCTTCTCCCGAACCAGATTTCAATGGATTGGCAGACATATTCAAGGCAGAAGACGAACAGATACGGAGACAACAGATCTCCTTGGCAGAGTCCCCTTGTTGCTTTGAATGAATCCACTTGCTTTCCGTTCCATATGGTGGATGCCTCCCCACCTGAGATAGAGTTTAGGATGTACTTTCGGGTGGATTTAGGTATGCCAGCTTTCAGAAGAGTATCAACTATGAACGGCCAGGTCATTTTATCACAGGCCTTTGAGAGGCCCACCTTAATAGCCATCATTTCAGGGGTTGTTTTCCTTCTCATTAAATGTATAATCTCTTGTGCAACTATTATGTTGTCCACAATTTGTCTACCGGGCACAAACGCACTCTGGGCAGGTGATATCCAATCTTAAAGGAAACGCTTCAAGTGTTCAACTATGACCTTGGAAACTAGCTTGAGGGCATTATTGTTGAGCGAGATGGGTCTAAATTGTTCACATTATTTAGGCTTTATCACTTTGGGGATTAGAACAATGCTAGAATCACAAAGTGACTGCTCGAGCTCCTCTCGTGATAAAGCTTTGCTGATGGTTGCTAGGAGGGAGTGCTTCACAGCATGCCAATTCTTCAATAGGAATGAGCTATCAACTCCATCCGGGTCGGGTGCCTTGTGGGGGTTGGTCCTGGATAGGATGTTGTGTACCTCTTGGAGTGTAGGGGCCTACTGAATCATCTACTTCTCCTCACTGGATAGAGGTTTGAATGAGCCACAATAGCTGTTAATGGCCTCCAGAACTGTGTGCACTGGTTCTGTGAAGATTTTCCTGAAGTGATTACTGATCATGCTTCTAATGGTGTGTTCATCCATCACCCATGTGTCGGTGTCATCCTTGAGCATGGAGACTGTGTTGAACCTTATCCATTGTTTGACGTATACATTATAGAACTTAGAGTTGTTGTCGTTGTTGATGATCCAGTTAATGTGACTCATTTGCTTCAAGTCATCTTCCTCCTTTTTCAGAAATTCTATATATTCAGTTTACATGTCCATAATAAGATTGACAATTTGCTAATCATAGGCGTTCGCTAAGCTAGACTGGAGTATATCAAGATTTCTAGTGATCTATTTCTTCTCCTTCGCTAGTTGGTGCCTAGCATTCGACGCCCACATCAAAATGTGTTGCTAAGCTTGGTCCAAGGCTTCATGGAAATTCAAGCACGGGTGTAATGACCCTGCCTCCCGGTAACCCCCAATTAAGGGAGACCGAAAGGTCGGTTCCGTTATCCAATTAACAGGATCAAAAGTTTGACAAATAATCAATAACAATTGTGAAATTCTACTAACTAACTGGAATTTGGTATAAAATTAAAACTTTGCTTACCTTTGAAAACTTGGAAATCTATCTATCCAGAGTTTGAATTATTCTATCTAATCCTCCTTGCACTTTATTTATTATTTCCACGATGTGTCACTTTACTGTTTGTTCTTTCAATTGTTGTTCCTAAAACGCCGACAAACAAAACGTCAGTCAGTGTATCGAAATATACTGGTATGTGGGAACAACCAAAATATTACAAATATAGCTAACAATTTAATAATCACAATCAAATTAATTAACAAGTGAATTTACATTTTTTTTCAGTATGACATTCTCCACCAATTTTGTCCTAACCCTGGCATACCCATCTTAGGGTGCCCTTTATCAATGACTTAAGGCCACCTTCTCAATCCCGAGCTTGGTTCCTGTGGGTCACCACTCATGGTGCCCACTAGTCATGCAATATCATAGGCCACCTTCTCATTACTAAGCTTGGTGCCTGGGGTCACCACTCAAGGTGTCCATTGGTCTACCCATATGGGCCTGACCTTTGGCATCATCCATCAGGGTGGCATGTAGGTGCAAGAATACATACTTCTATTTTTTTAATGTGATAATCATAGTGACTTTATGATTTGCAAGTATGAACATCCAAACAGATAATTTGCATTCAATGCGATTAATCATCCGGAAAATCCTCAGGAAATTAAGGCAGTTATCCATAATTAACCACATACCTGATCTGGAGCAACTTGATTGTCCAAGAAATAAGGATAAAGAATCAATCAACAAGCAATCAACAATATCCTGAAATTAATGCATACGATCCAAGTGTTATAGTTTATCCAGAACATTCTAAAGCTAGACTTGGATTCCACCTTAGGCTTTCTAGACAACATTAGGGTTTTATTAGGGTTTTCGCCTCCATAATGCTTTTATCATATTAAATGATCCCTTAGTTCATAAACCTTAATTTCAACATCATAAGCCCCATTAAAGTCAATTATTTCTCTTTGATACCAAAACTACCTTCTTTATTCTTTTAAGTTATTTCAAGGTCATTATACGCATTTATCATCAATTCATAGTTCACTATGATCAAAAACACATAAGAACTCGATTTGCCATTAATTCCACCTTTTATTCCTGATAAAACCCTAATTTCTATATTAAGGTTATTTGTCCGCAAATTATGGACTTTAATGTTCGAAATAACATATTCCAACTTTAATCATGAAATTAATCAATTAAAGCCATTAATAGTCGAATTAATCAACATTAGGGTTTCAAGGCCCATTAAAGTATATTCATTTATTTAAAACTCCAAATTAACTAATTATATGCAAAGTTCATCCTTTTTCTTCCTAATGTTCCTTTTTATCATTAACAGGCTAATATCCACTTTAATCAGCTATTAAACCCTACTAATCACTTTAATCATATCAAAATAGGGTTTCTTTAAACATTTAAGCACTAAAGTTGACATCTTCTATAAATTTTAGAATTTTAAGAGAAATCAGGCTTCCGTTATATTTTTAATGGATTCCTCGTGTTTTTCTGAGCAAGTTTCATATTTTATGCATACTCATCTGAGCTACTATTAGGGAGATATGAATTTAATAAAAATAGCTTACTGTGGCCAATTCGGGAGCGCCACGTCACCCTTGTTTCCATGCAAGCTCTCTGGTTTGAAAACATAACCAATTGTCAGAATTTCCCTCAGTAAGTGGATTGTTTCTACAGCCCGCAGAGGGGCAAACTCGTCCAACAGCCGCATCGTCTTCAAGCTTGCGCCAAGCCTACCTGTGCGCCGCCCTACTGTACTTCGGGGCCCGCCTCTTCCATCCTAGGGCTCGAGAGTCGCCGCCCATGGCCGCCCTGGCCTCACAGCACCCTGTCGCACGCGAGGAGCCCCCCCCCAGGTCACAACTACTATGCCCATACTCGAGTGAAACCAAGCAACGGTGGCTGCTGTGTTTGCAGCAGCCTACACACCTACGGAGGGTGTTGCTCGAAGATGTCAGTGTAACCTTGCTGGCCGGTTCTTCGTGGTTGGTCGCAGATGTCTGCTACCTTAGACAAGACCATAAACATCCCCCCCCATCGCTCCAAGGATAGGGTCTACACCCTCACTAGGTTTCACACGTAAGGAAATCGATGGGAGAGAGAGAAGAATCTTGGGATTCTCTGGAGCTCGATCTAGGGGGTCTACCCCTTTTTATAGGGGAGGAATCCTCACCCTAAGAGGCCCATCTAAGAGGGAACAAGTCCCCTCCTATTAGGAAACCTAATCCTCGCAAAGAGAATCATGTCTCTTCTCTCTCCTAAATATCCTCTTGATATTCATTATCCTTGAGATATTAGGATTACGAAAAATCTCTTCTTTTATCTTCTTAGTACTTGCCGCTTAATTATTGGTCACGAAATTCTCTTTTTATTTAATAGAAAATACCTCCCTTTTTTCAATATCACAAAATTCCTTAATAATGTATCAAATTATCCTTTCATTTGCAAATTTGGTATTTTCTCTTTCCTCTTTCTTTATTGGGACTCCTTGGATCCCAAGAAACTCTAATAATTTGAAATTCCTTTTTAAGAAATACTCATGATCCTTAAATGCATCAAAATGCATTATTTCACATTATCATGTTGAGTTCTTATTAAGATATTTCTTTTTGAGGATTTCTTTTTGTTTCTCTTTAATTTTCCTCATTGGTTTTTCCTTTTTACATTAGCAATCCTTGGGATATGAAATCTCACTAAGGATAACTCAAACACACCTCTTTCCACTTATTTTCTACATTTTATCATTGTTTGCAATCTCTTTCTTAATAAAGAAATATTTAATTATTCTTTTCTTTTCTTATTGCTTTTTCTTTGCAAATTTTGGACTCCTTGGAACCCAAGGAACCCAAGAGGCATGAAATCTAACTTTGGATCAAGCTCTTTTTCCTTCTAGAGGTTTCCACACCTTTCTTTTCTCAATTTCTCACATATTCATTAATTAATTGAATTTCCTTGTTATTGGGCCCAATAGCCAATAAAGCCCACAAAGCAATCATCAAGGCTATTGTAACGAAATTCATGTAGTCAATCTTTATTTTTTCATTTATCTTTAATATGAGAAATTACATTTCTCATCAAATGAACCCAAAAATTGTGGTTGTAACAACGGGTTCCACTTGTCCCTGACAATCTTTTGGAATTCGGGGTCAATTGATAATGATTCCCTTATCATGAACTTGGGCGAGGCAACAACTCTACTCGTTTCCCTAAGAAGAAGGGGGCAATGGTCAGAGATCACTCTGGGTAGGTGTTCTACCACATACTGTGGAAACTTGTGGATAAACTCTGCATTGGCTACAACTCGATCTAACCGCTCCTTGAGTTGCTCATGGACATAAGTGTATCTTATACCATTGAAGCCCAAGTCTGAGATACCTATTTCAAAAAGGGTGTTGTTGAAGAGAGTAGCTTCATTAAAGTTGTAGTGCGAGCTTCCCATCTTTTCCTCAGGCATGAGAGTAGTGTTAAAGTCCCCCATGGCCACCCAAGGCATAACAATGTTTTTGCTTATGTCCTTGAGAGAGTTCCACAGATATTTGTGGATAGTAAAGTGTGGGTTTCATAGACAAATGTAATCAAGACTGATTTATCAAGCCTGTAGGTGATGAATTTCCTGTGGTAGTTAACAATTTGGACCTCGACTTATTCCTCCTTCTAGCAGACCCATATTCCTCCAGAGAAGCCTCTGGCTTCGCATCTGAAGGATTTAGTAAATCCTTCTTCAACCTTGTAACCGATCTCCCTTCTGATTAGCCTAGCCATGACTGTGAACCTCCATGGTTTGGTGAGTCCTTCTTCTGCCTCAGATTCAATAGATAGGTAGGGAACTCCATCCATCTTGCTCAGCGAGACTGCTCCAGGAGGTAGGTCATCTTCAGACAGTTTGTCTAGAAGAAGTCAATGTTGTCCGTTCTAGTTTGTGATATGGTGTTGCCTTCAGTCATTTCCACGTAGGTGTAGTGCATGCCTGTGCCGGCGGAACCCTGGCCCTTCTCAATCGAACAACTCCCAATTATGTTGTATGTTGATTGGTCCTTATTTGCTTTGTTGCTCAATTCTGTGATGACATGTTGTTCTTGCATACTTCCCATATTGAATGACAAACCGATCTATGGTATTGCATGTGTTGTGAAGCCCCTCCTCCTGTCCCTATGTTTCCTCAGTGCACCAGGGCCGCTGTAACGACCCCGCCTCCCAGTAACCCCCAATTAAAGGAGACCAAGAGGTCAAAGTCGTTATCCCAATTTTCCAGATCAAAGGTTTGACAAATAATCTATAGTAATTATCAAATTCTACCAAACTAAACTGAAAGGCTGTAATAAAATTAAACTTTTCATACCTTTTTCAAAAACTTGTATATCTACTTCTATCCACATCTAGAGTCTATTCTAACTAATCCTCATTTGTACTTTAATTCTTATTTAATTCCACATATGCCACTTTACTGATTGTCCTTTTCACTTGTACCTAAAACACCGACAAACAAAACATCGATCAACATAATTGAATATGTCGGTATGTGGGGGAAACAATAATCATTCAACTATGATAACAATGTAATCAGCCAAATATCATTTAACAACCAAGATTATGTCTTAAGAAATACTACTCAATCCTTACCTATCCCCTAACTCTGTGTTGTCCCTACAACGGACTTGGATACTACCTCTCTTACATGGTAGATCCTTACCCCCATGGCCCTACCTCGCAGGTAGCCAATACTTAGGGTTGTGGAGTCGCATGGCCCTATGCAAGGGTAGTCCAATCCCTGACTCAAGGTGACTTGATGGACCTACCCCATTGGTAGCCATGTACGAAGTCATCCAATGACCTGATGGCCCTACCCCATAGGTAGCCATGCACTAGGTCAATCTATCAAGATACAGAGGGGACTAGGATCTGAGATAGTAGACACATATCTTAGGTGATAGCCATATACACATTATAATTTACATGAATTAAATTCATCCAACAGTTTAATTCAAGTCACCGATAAAAAATTCAAAAATCCTTGGAAAACTAATTCGGGATATTCATAAGCGTAGCCACATACCTGTCAGGCTGATTTGAGACAGAATTAATCCAATCAATCAAGAAGTCTAAATAGGCAAGCAAGCACATAATGATATCCTGAAATATGTATACATTTTCCTATTATTGATCATGGCATCAAGATCTATTAAACCTAGCTCGCTTTTTAGGTTTTCTAGTCCGCTTTTAGGGTTTCCTTTGCAATTAGGGTTTCACTTCATTTTTACTATTTTAAACCCTAATTTTATAAAATTACTCGCAAACCCTAATTATCTCATATATTCTTCACAAAAGATATTAAGGTTACCTTTTAACAACATATAACCCTAATTTTAGATTAAAGGCACAATTAAACATCAATTAACTCCATTATGCCTCTTTTACATTAAAACTACCATTTTTACCCTTTTAATTCATGACAAGATCATTATGCCCAATTATCATCTTTGGTTGCTTTCAAATTAAGAACTTATCTTTCATGAACTCTATTTATCACTAATTCTACCGTTATCCATTAGAAAACCCTAATTACCATATTATTTATCTGCCATTAGGAACCTTTATACTCAAAATATCTTAGAACCATCATATCTCAGCTTTATTCATGAATTTGAATAATTAAAGCCATTAAGAGTCACAAAAACTAACTTTAGGGTTTCAAGGCCCATTAAAGCTCATTTATGTTTATGAAACTCTAAATTAAACTAATTACGTGCAAACTTCATCCTTTTTGTTCTTAATGTACCTTTTTATAATTAACAGGTTAATATCAACTTTAATCATCCATAAAACCCTTCAAAATACATTAATCATCTCAAAATAGGGTTTCTTAACCATTAATACATTAAAGTTGATAACTTCTACGACTTTTCATATTGCAAGAGGAACTAGCTTTTAAAACTATTTTTAATGAATTCTTCTCATTTTTATGAGCAACTTTCATATGTTATACACATTCAATCGAGCTACCAATAAGGAGATATAATTTTTGTAAAATAAACTTACTTGAACCAATCATCGAGCGCCATGTCACCCCGTCCACACAATGTAGCTTGCTTTGGAAAATAGAACACAATTACAGTTTTTCCTTTACTTAAGTCGTCAATCCTTCACACTCCAGAGGGGCGTTTCGGTCCAATGTGACCCTAGGTTGTCTTCAACCTTCGGCTTCTGTCTTGTTCGCCGACGGCTGTCGATCTACAGTGCAACATAGGTGCACCTCCCTTCCCCAGAGCTCGATGACCACCAAGGACAACTCCCTCACCTCCAATACTACTTCGTGCAGTCAGGGATGTCCTTATCTTACAACCAAGGCAGCCGACTCATGTTGGGTAGGTTTGCACCATGCAGCTGGCCTTTCAGCCTTGTTGCTTCTACGCATGAGCCAGGGTACGGTGAAGATGGTCGAGATTCCCCCGGTGTTGTGGGAGCATCCTGCCTCCATTGAGATCATCTAATGGTCCCCCGTTGCTCCATGGTCACACTACTCCTCTATTCTAGGGTTTGAATGAAAAGAAGGAGAAGAGAGAAAGGGATGTGTGGGATCTCCTTGGGCTTGACCCAGAGGTTCTACCCCTTATATAGGGGAGGGTATCAACACTCTAAGACATTCATCCATGATGAAACAAAACCATCTCCCAAAAGGAAACCTTTTCCTTCATTGAGAAGCAAGTTTCTCTCTCTTAAATATCTTTTTGATATTCTTTATTCTTTGGACATTTAGGAATTAGAAAATTACTTCTTTTATTCTCTTAAATACTTGGCTTTTAATCCATTGGCACTAATTTATATTTTCCTTTAGTAGAAAATACCTCCTTTTTAACAATGCCACAAAATTCATTAATTATGTATCACATTATCCTCTTATTTTTTATTATTGGTATTTTCTCTTTCTTTTTCTCCATTTGGGATCCTTGGTCCCCAAGAAACTCTAATATTTCGAAATCCTTTTTAGTGGATACTTATTATCCTTCTAGATGCATCTATATCCATTATTTCTCATTATCCATGTTATTTCTTGATTAAAATATCTCTTTTTGAGGATTTCTCTTTATATCTCTTTTTATTTTCCTTATTGGAATTCCTTTTAACATTAGGAACCTTAAGGATATGAAAATCCACCAAAGATAACTCAATTATACCTCTTTCCACTCATTTCCCATATTTTGTCATTGTTTTCAATTTCTTTCTTAATAAAGAAATATTTAATGGATCTTTTCTTTTCTTATTGCATTATTTTTGCAACTTTGGACTCCTTGTAACCCAAGGGGCACGAAATTTAACTTTGGATAACATTCCTTTGTCTTCTAGAGGTTTCTACATCTTTCTTTTCTCCATCTCTTATTAATAATGGAGTTTCTTTTGTCTTTACCTTGTTATTGGGCCCAATAGCCAATAAAGCCCACAAAACAACCAACAAGGCTATTGTAAATGAAATCCATTTATTCAAAACAAATTACCTCCGTATTTGTTCAAATATATTTAATTGGAGAAATTACATTTCTCACCAAAAGAACCCAAAAATTGGGGTTGTAACATCCTTCCCCTCTTATAAGAATTTTGTCCTCAAAATTCCATCAAGAAAACAAACAATTCATGATAAGACTTTTCCATGTCCATCATTGACCCCTATGTGGTTTTTTCCTATCCATGGTGCTTCCAGAGAACCTTTATCATCACATATTCTTTTCTCTGAGTTCTTTCACCTTGGCCTTTTTAAACCTCACAGGTGACTCAGGTCATTTCAACCACTCTTGGGGCTCACTAGGTTCATTGCTCAGCACATGGCCTGGGTACCTCACATAGTTCTCGAAATTGGACTCATGGAACTCATCACACATTACTTTATCCTAAGGGGTAAGGTCAACCATAACCTCCTCCACCAAACCATCTCAAAAGAACCCATGTTTCGGGGACTCAGCTCTCTTAGCTATAACTTAGAGGGGTCGAATTTTCATATCAAATATCTTCCCACAATGAACTGCATGTCAGTACGCTTTGCATCAGCTCACGACTCATGTCACCCCTAGGCTCTCTTTCAGCCATTGCACAATCAAAGCGACTTCATCTGCACACACTGTGGTCTGTTTCTGAACTTCGCGAGGCCCCTTTACCCAAATCATCTTAATGAAGTGGTGACTGACACAACCTCCCTTGCAGAGCTTCTTTACATCCTAATACTGGCTATGGTGGTTATCATGATATCTTATAGAGGATAAGAATTGTATCCATGTATCACCCTGAATGAGCACACATGCTCTCATTAGACCCTTTAGTCTGGATCATACTAACCATTAGTTAGGGGTGATAAACAATACAAATATTGAGTTCTTCATGTACCTACTTCCACTGCATGGAAGTGAACCTTTAGATCATACTCAAGGACCTTTTAACTCGCATCATGGTGTAGTTGAACCATCTCTTTCTCATGTGTAGTTCAACCGGATCCATATCTTGACCGCATTCTTTCTTTCTCATGTCATCTAGGTAAGGCGATCTACCATAACCCATATTGCATCTCGACCTTCCTTGGTCCATGGGAGACTTACCATAACATCCATAGTGATGAACTCCCATTCCCTTTCGGGGTCTCTTTATCCTCTATATCAGTACAGTGGGTTACTGGTGTTCGTCCTTCACCTCTTGGTTTGCATGGCGACAAGCCACATGCAACTTTATCTTAAGAATCCAAAGTACTACTGTCACTTACTATCTTCGTAGTACCACGGTGTATGGTGATCTTAAAATCATGATCTCCTGTATGTCATGATTCCTCAAGATCAATACCTCAAAAACCCTAAACCACTCTAGTCGGAGTTTCATCACCTTCTTTTCCAAAGAAGTGCATCTGAGGTTCTACAACCATCCTTTTATTGCATCAAGGCCTAGGCTGGCTAACCAAACAACTACTACCTTGTACAATAGATCTCGTTACACCAAACATATCTTCTTTTTCAACTTGGGGCTAACCCAACAGCCTCTTCTAGCCTCTAACTAAACTAGGAAGCTGCATCTCAACCACTTTACATCCTTATGTGAAAGTTAATGTTGAATACATACACCTTCACTTATTATCTCAGCTCAAAATCTAAGTCTATCTTCATCAAGGAACTCTGAGCTCATCCTCTTGGTTTTCGAACTCAACCTTGTATAACTCGCAACTTCCACATAGCTCATGATAAAACATCCTCACAAGATGACTACCTTAGTTCTCTTTATGTTTGTAAACCATCCACATATCGTTCATTCCACAAGGGTATGTTATTATCTCTGTCCTCATACCTCATAGAAACGTTCCAACTCACATTATCTTTATCCTTGGTGTATGGCATGTGTACTATCCTATCTCTCACTCCCATAACAAGAGGAAATAAGCATTTTACTACAGTCCAAATACAGAGTTCTTCCCATTCCAAGAGTATAGATGGTACATCCCACCTTTCCAGTACACCTTCAAATCTAAGTTGGAACGTGCAACATATGTCTCTTCATCAGATCATCTCGATATCAAAGTTACATCCATGGAAAACTAGTCTCGAACCCACTTGGGTCACCATACAATCCTTGGTCATCTCCTCTAAGTCTATAGGGTGTAATCACTTTTTTGGTCATTTCTCTTCCCTTATGCATCCAGAGAGTGCCCTACTCATCTGCCCTTTGGGTCCTATGAGTTCATGAAGGTGATCAATCTCCTAACCCGTGGCCCTCAGACAATCATAGTTGTTACCTCCCGACCCTACGGTCATGTGCAACTAGGGGATTAGGCAACTCCTACTTCCATCAATCTTATCCCTACCTGACTCTAGGATAGACTTAGGATTCTATTATAGTACATGTCTAACTTAGAACCTTACCCAAGCCTTCATTATCTCTCTCTACATTCATGGGATGACTTTCAACCTTTCATAGGGGTCATGGCGACCTGCTTACCTTGGTCAGGCCCCATACCAGTTACCTCCATGGTAACACATCCACATGCACTTGGAGATGGTTATCTATGGGTCTACAGGTTCATTCTCATAACATGTACAATTCACTTTCCTTCTCAAGATCCTATGAGATCTCTTTAGGTTACCTCAAACCAACAAAACATTCTATGAGAGGGTCCCTCTCCCAGGATGGGTGGAACTACATCTTGATAACAAAGGTCACAAACGTCCTTATGTCTAGGGTTTAAATCCACATGAGAATGCTTAACCGTAGAAAGATACTAAGGCACAAGAAGACCGCCTACAAAACCATGCTAGGTCACATTTGTTCTCATACTCAACATTGGATCAAGATCATACCTTCCCATGTCACCAACTTAGCTGTGAGGGGTTCATCAAACATACCTTAAACTTAAGGGGTTTCCCTTTCCTCTAAACCTAAGGAGTACAATGCTCAAATCTATAGAAACTCAAACCTTGTCGTCAGCATCAGGTACACCACTTCCCTTCTTAGGCCTAGGAACCCTAGGTTCACTTTTCTGATGTCCAACTATCTGCTCAACTTTTAAACCACGAGCCAAACATGTATAGGGTATGACATGCACTACCCATGATCATTCTACTTGAACAACACTTCAGAGTGAAGTCCTCCTCAAGGACAACCAATAAGGTATAAGGCCTCACAACATGTTACTAAACCTCTTCAGGTCTAAGGAACTCTTCTTCCCATCTTAGAAGATAAACACCTATACCATAGGCACATAGGTACCAAAAGTCTCATCCTCTCTTTAGGGTTTGGTTCCTCTAAAGGCAACTAAGATACCATCAACCTCTAGGGATCATGTATGAGGCAACCACAACCATCCACTTAGGTCACATCATCCTCAACTCCCCATTGTTCCTCACATCACAGAATCTAAGCTTCCAACCTTCTCGCTTGGGTCCTGCTCTCTCTCTCTCTATAGCTAACTCCACAACTAGCCTAACTACTAGAGGTCCTCCCTCCAAGAAGGTGGATCAAGCTCACAAGCATACCCATACATGGGTGAAGCCTCTGTTCAACTTATGTCTGCTCAAGATTATCCATAGCCATTTATGCTTATCTCATAAGATATCCATCATACTCTCCTGGCCAGGGTTTCAACCTACTACCTACACTTCTGATGTACTCTGGGTGCATACTATGCCATGCTCATATAAGCTCATGGGGTTTCCATATGTTCTTCACTAACATCATCATTGAAGGAGCTATCCTTCACTCTAACATGCACGACCTGTCCCAGGGTTGGGTCACCAAAGGTACTAGGTCATCCAACATCTCATGGCTCATATGAGCATCCAAAGGCATGTCCACCCTTACACCTGGTCCATCATGACATCTAACTCATCACGTTATCTCTCTTTCTAACCACCCCTAACGGTTAGGGTTAGCATCATCCTCAGTGGATGTGCCATGTCTCTACTTATAATGGAGGTCTCTACCTCCAAGACTAACTTCCTGCATTCATCCTCTTGACAAGGAGGTCTAGCCTCAGGTCTCTCTTGAAGGCATGACAACTTATGTCACACGGCCTAAGCATGTATCTATTCATTTGTTTGCGCTTAATCTATTAATCTTATGTCCATGACATCTTATTTACATGCTTTTCATTAATTTGGTGGAGGATTCCTTAAACCTTATCAACCTTACCCATACCTCAAGAGGGTGAGGAAAAGAGAGAAAACCCTAATCCTTAAGGTCCTTAACAACATTTGAGTTGAGAAGGGATGAACAAGATCAGAGAGTCCTAAAGGTATCTTATTTTGAGTCAAATCTTGAGACATTGGCTAGGCAGTCACACTAATCCGGGAGTCATCGTATTCTGACTAGCAGTGCAGAGGAAAATCTTTCCATCCCCCGGATGTGATCCTTTTCTACACACCTCTGTCTTTCAGAAAATCCTCTAATAACTCCCTTGGGTTCTACAGAGTTTGTAAAATTTAATAATTATTACAGATTAAATGAGGAACCTATGCTCTGATACCAAATGTAATGACCCCACCTCCCAGTTACCCCCAATTAAGGGAGACCAAGAGGTCAGAGTCGTTATCCCAATTTTCCGGATCAAAGGTTTGACAAATAATCAATAGTAATTATCAAATTCTACCAAACTAAAATGAAAGGCTGTAATAAAATTAAACTTTTCATACCTTTTTTAAAAACTTGGATATCTACTTCTATCCACATCTAGAGTCTATTCTAACTAATCCTTCTTTTTACTTTGATTCGTATTTAATTCCACATATGCTACTATACTATTTGTCCTTTTCACTTGTACCTAAAACACTGACAAACAAAATGTCAGTCAACATAATTGAATATGTCGGTATGTGGGGGAAACAATAATCATTCAACTATGATAACAATGTAATCAGCCAAATATCATTTAACAACCAAGATTATGTCTTAAGCAATACTACTCAATCCTTACCTATCCCCTAACTATGTGTTGTCCCTGTAGTTGACTTGGATACTACCTCTCTTACATGGTAGATCCTTACCCCCATGGTCCTACCTCATAGGTAGCTAATACTTAGGGTTGTAGAGTCTCATGGCCCTACCCAAGGGTAGCCCAATCCCTGACTCAAGGTGAATTGATGGACCTACCCCATAGGTAGCCATGTACGAAGTCATCCAATGACCTGATGGTCCTACCCCATATGTAACCATGTACTAGGTCAATCTATCAAGCTACAGAGGGGACTAGGATTTGAGCTAGTAGGAACATATCTTAGGTGATAGTCATATCCACGTTATAATTTGCATGATTTAAATTCATCCAACAGTTTAATTCAAGTCATCGATGAAAACTTCGGAAATCCTCAGAAAACTAATTCGGGATATTCATAAGTGTAACCACATACCTGTTAGGCTGATTTGAGATAGAATTAATCCAATCAATCAAGAAGTCCAAATAGGAAAGCAAGCACATAATGAGATCCCGAAATATGTATACAATTTCCTATTATTGATCATGCCATCAAGACCTATTAAACCTAGCTCGCTTCATAGGGTTTCTAGTCAGCTTTTAGGGTTTCCTTTGCAATTAGGGTTTCACTTCATTTTTACTATTTTTAACCCTAATTTTATAAAACTACTCGCAAACCCTAATTATCTCATCTATTCTTCACGAAAGATATTAAGGTTAGCTTTTAACAAAATATAACCCTAATTTTTTATTAAAGGCATAATTAAACATCAATTAAGTCCATTATGCCTCTTTTACATTAAAACTACCATTTTTATCCTTTTATTTATGACAAGATCATTATGCCCAATTATCATCTTTAGTTCCTTTCAAATTAACAACTTATCTTTCATGAACTCTATTTATCACTAATTCTACCTTTATCCATTAGAAAACCCTAATTACCATATTAAGGGTATTTATTAAGGGTATTTATCCACCATTAGGAACCTTTATACTCAAAATAGCTTAGAACCATCATATCTTAGCTTTATTCATGAATTTGAATAATTAAAGCCATTAAGAGTCACAAAAACTAATTTAGAGTTTCAAGGCCCATTAAAGCTCATTTATGTTCATGAAACTCTACATTAAACCAATTACATGCAAAGTTCATCCTTTTTGTTCTTAATGTACCTTTTTATAATTAACAGGTTAATATCAACTTTACTCATCCATAAAACCCTTCAAAATACATTAATCATCTCAAAATAGGGTTTCTTAACCATTAATACATTAAAGTTGATAACTTCCACTACTTTTCAAATTACAAGAGGAACTAGCTTCTAAAACTATTTTTAATGAATTCTTCTCATTTTTCTGAGCAACTTTCATGTTTTATACACATTCATCCGAGCTACCAATAAGGGGATATGATTTTTACAAAATAAACTTACTTGAACCAATCATCGAGTGGCACGTCACCCCGTCCATGCAACGTAGCTTGCTTTGGAAAACATACCACAATTATAGTTTTGCCCTTACTTAAGTCATCTATCCTTCACATGCCAAAGGGGCTTTTTGGTCCAATGTGACCCTAGGTTGTCTTCAACCATCGACTCCCGTCCTGGCCACCGACGGCTGCCGATCTGTAGCGCAACTCAGGTGTGCCCCCCCTTCCCCAGGGCCCGATGACCACCAGGGATAACTCCCTCACCTCTCACGCTCCTCCGTACACTTAGGGATGCCCTTATCTCACGACCAAGGCTGCTGGCTCACACAGGCCAAGTCTGCACCATGCGGCCGGCATTGCAGCCTTGCTGTTGCTACTACGCATGAGCCAGGGCACAGTGAAGATGGTCGAGATTCCCCCAGTGTCGTGGGAGCATCCTGCCTCCATCGAGATCATCTAATGGTCCCCCGTTGCTCCCTGGTCGCACCACTCCTCTATTCTAGGGTTTGAACAAAAATAAGAAGGATAAGAGAGAAAGGGATGTGTGGGATCTCCTTGGGTGTGACCTAGAGGTTATACCCCTTATATAGGGGAGGGTATCAACACCCTAAGACGTTCATCCACGAGGAAACAAAACCATCTCCCAAAAGGAAACCTTTTCCTTCATTGAGAAGCACATTTTTCTCTCTCTTAAATATCTTTTTGATATTCTTTATTCTTTGGACATTTCAGAATTCAAAAATTACTTCTTTTATTCTCTTTGTACTTGGCTTTTAATCCATTGGCACAAATTTCTATTTTCCTTTAGTAGAAAATACCTCGTTTTTAACAATGCCACAAAATTCATTAATTATGTATCACATTATCCTCTTATTTTGTATTATTGGTATTTTCTCTTTCTTTTTCTCCATTGGGGCTCCTTGGTCCCAAGAAACTCTAATATTTCGAAATCCTTTTTAGTGGATACTTATTATCCTTCTAGATGCATCTATATCCATTATTTCTCATTATCCTTTTTATTTCTTGATTAAAATATCTCTTTTTGAGGATTCTCTCTTTTTATTTTACTTATTGGAATTCCTTTTAACATTAGGAACCTTAAGGATACAAAAATCCACCAAAGATAACTCAATTATACCTATTTCCACTCATTTCTCATATTTTATCATTGTTTTCAATTTCTTTCTTAATAAAGAAATATTTAATGGATCTTTCCTTTTCTTATTGCATTATTTTTGCAACTTTGGACTCCTTCAAACCCAAGGAACCCAAGGGGTACGAAATCCAACTTTGGATAACATTCCTTTGCCTTCTAGAGGTTTCTACATCTTTCTTTTCTCCATCTCTTATTAATAATGTAGTTTCTTTTGTCTTTTCTTTGTTATTGGGCCCAATAGCCAATAAAGCCCCCAAAACAACCAATAAGGCTATTGTAAACGAAATACATTTATTCAAAACAAATTATCTCATTATTTTTTCAAATATCTTTAATAGGAGAAATTACATTTCTCACCAAAAGAACCCAAAAATTGGGGTTGTAACAGCCGCCATGCCTTCCTCGATCCTTGCCTCCTCCAACTCCAGGGTCGAAAGTCCTTCCTGCTCCTCCGTTTGCCAAATCCTTCTCCTGATCGCCCATGTGATCGCCTCCCATCGCCCCCTCACACCCTTGCCCTAGCGTCGCCATCAGAACCAATATCTCTATCATGTGTAAATTTTATAATTGATTATTTCTATAGTTTTTGTTCCAATAAAATTGTCAAGTTAGTTGGTGGTTTGAGTGTGCTAACTAAAAAGAGTCAGTCAAAATATATAGAGGGATTCATTTGTCTAGAGGCGTACTTGAACGTGTCATTATGACCTTTCCTCTCCAAAAATAACATCTACAAACATATGTAGGTTGCATTACCATTATGTTCTAATAGAGTTCTTTATAGTTTATGAATGGTCATTGTAGGTATTCCAATGAGGATTTATGTCTAGTTTCTCTGCCTTAGTTTTACTAGCTAGCAAATATTCTACAAATGCTAATTTTGTATTTCGCTTGTAGGAGTCATAAGAGCATAAACAAGATAAGGATGTGGAGTTTCCATATTATTTTAAGAGAATGATAAAAAAATATTAAAATTATCAAACGAACACAAAAAGGCCAAATTGTGACTCCACCTAGGAGTAGAGAAAACATAAAAAGTATGATCTAACTTTCTAGGTTGGCAATACTAGTACAACCTGAAAAGGTGTTAGGAACTGACGGGTCACACAAAAATGGACACTTCAACTAGAAGTTTTGAGTTTGTGAATATATTTCGATTTTGATTTGGTTTAGAAAATGAGAAAAAAACATTATTAGGTGTGCGAGTATTTGGCTCAAGATGTTTATGCCTCTCCATCGTCATCTCGAAAAAAACTTCAAATTTACTTATGAGATCCATGTCACCCCAGGATCTCAAACATCAAAATCCCATAACAAACAATTGAGTTGAGATGTGGGAATATAAATAGAAGACAACTAAAAAGAAATTTGTTGTGAACAAGATATATTTTTTATATATTATCAAGAAAAAGAGAATGAAAGATAACTAACTTTAAATGGTAAAGAACTAATTAAGTAGTTTGCAGTTGGATAATGACAAGACTACTGAGGAATACTTTTTTGAATTAAATATGAAAGTTATCTGATGCACGTAAACTACATGTAAAAAATGGAAGTACACATATTAATGTAATATATGCCTAAAGAGGCCCGAATATCAAACAAGGGGGAAATTTGTACCCAAAAACTACTACTAAAAGTGACCCAATCATCTAGGCCTGAGAAAAAGAGTGATTTGGTTGATTTAATGACTAAATTGCATGAATTAAAATGAAGATTATTGGTTGTGATCACAGTTGGAAAGAATTCCTTAGGATTGTGGTTTCACCATGGTTCACAATGTAATTAACATTATTTCATTAATATTTAATCTCTCATAACCATGGAAAAAAGACATGTAGTAAGAATTACCCGTAGTGTAATTCACTATCTAATCTAATACCAATCCCACTATCATAGAAATTGTGTAATTAGTTAGGTGTTTTACAAAATATCTGGGTTATTCTCTTCACACTCGTAGGCCCCCTCTATAGGTGTAGTATAAAATGTGTAAATCTATGAGGTTTTCAACCCTTAATCCTTCTCACAAAGCAATTAATGGTCTAAACAACTACCTATGTGATCAAACCCAACTAATTCATGATTCTCTCATCACAATATGTCTAGAAATTAAAAGAATCATTGATATTAAATCATAATTATCAATTACAATGCAAAATCGGGCTACTCCTGGGTCCTAAGGAACAAGGGGATTAGCCCTGAAAAATTTCAGTTTATTTTTACATAGAAGAAGAAAAAAGGAATGGTGAAAACATCAAGAATAAGGAAAAATCCCTGGAGAAAATGGTAAGGATGGTTCCTTTTGAGGAACATTGTGATTTGCCATCTTTTGACTGCAAATCGGGACACCAATGGTGCATGAACTGCCCAAAACATTGCTTTCTCCTATCCTTTCTCTCTTCTATGCTCTCCTCTATCATGCATTTGAATATGGTGTGATACCTAGATCTGGAAAAACTCCCCCTGTCATAGAATTGACATAGTGTGTCATTAAGTCCCAACCGTCAGATTAACGATGATATTTAATCTGGCACGATCATGTCAGATCAGTACTACCGACATGGTGTCAGTAGTATCAACACCCTCAATGGCTCATGAGCCTTGGTAGTTAGTGGTACTACCAAGCTACCCGTAAATAGTACCAAAATTATCGCTGATGTTCTCTGTTAGATTTTTGATAAAAGTCAGTACCACTAAACTATCTGTTGGTAGTACCCAGACATCATCATGGGTGCTCCTATTGATTTGTCGGTAGTGCTAATTCCTTTTTCAGTACTATTGAGTTTGCTCTCGAATCAACATGTTCCTTTTTCATCAAATGTTGGTGCCACAAACAATCTGTCAGTGGTATTGAGTTATCCATTTCTTGTAACTTTAACCTGAAATATGAATAATAAAGAACATAAGTCCAAAATAATGATAGATCGTACAGAACAGTAAAAGTAACAATTATTTGAAGCAATTAAATTTCACATGCTACTAATGATAAATAATGCACAAATGATATCAAAATGTATAATAAGTGCAAAAAAATCCATAATAAACAGCCTTCGAGAACAAAAATTATTCACTACATCAAACTCCCCTAAGATTGAAAGTTGTTCATCCTCGAGCAACATACCTTCGAAACTATTTGAGAAAATTTAGCAAAAGGACACAAAATATAAATTTCCATTCTCAACTACCCCCGCTAGGGGGTCCCAAACCGGCCTTTATTGACCAATGAACAATCAAATACTCTCAAGTAACCAAAAATGTCCATAAAAGTGTCCACCCATAGATAAATGAAACAATATCAATAGAGCAACTAATATCATAGTCAATCAGACATTTTCTTGGTGCATCATGTAACTCCCTATCTACATTGCTCTTTCCTAACTACCAACTACTTGGAAGAAGTTCTCCTTATATGCGTGAATGCAGAGATCAATCATATAAATGTAGCCTACTAATAGGAGCAATGGATGGAATGAAGTAGGTGGCTTATGAAGAGTCACAAGTAACATCTGAATCATTTATGTAAAAATAAAACATGATGAACCTATATGGTGAAAGTGAGTAAATGCACGATTCCTAATGCCTACTATTGAGGGTGGAATGATGTATGCATTAAAAATTTCATCAAATGGATGAGAGTGAAACAAAATCATGCATCATGTAGATGTTTTCATTTCTTGGTGAAGAAAAATTCAGTACGAAGTTTAGAGCATCCTTTCTCCCTCTTTATTTCATTTTTTTTTCATTGGCCCATTATTTTAGCATGATTACAAATTGTGCTTGGGCTTCACTAAAATATCTTATTCTATTTTTTGTTTTCTTTTTCTTGAAGGTATGGCTGTTTGTCCCTGCACTTTTGATTTAAGAAGAAAACAACATGCATACATAATGTAAGAATGAATGATGTGAAAAGCATGTACTCAACATGGAATTTGATATTCAACTAGATGATACACATAGAAGTTTTTCTCTTTTTGTTTTTAGTTTGTAACTAATGCAATAAATGAAACCAACTATCATGTCACCTATTATTCCATGCAGTGAAATCAAAAGGAAACAATATGGGTTACTTGATCATCTTAAAGTGGTTGATCAAAATGGATGAAAAATGGATGGATCACATAATTAAGAGAAAATGCCTTTCTTAAGCTTTGAGATGTCCCTCTACTACTGACATGTGTACAGTATAACCCTATGATTTATTTCTAAAATTTCAATTTAAGGTCTTATTAATTGTTTGATTAACTCATGCTCAGACCCCATCTTCATACACTTTACATGGATAATTAATATTTCCATTCATATCAAATGTCCAAAAGCATACTAGTCGATACACTTCCTATAGGTGGTGTCACTCAAGAAAATTGCAACTAAGACAATTTTTTTTCATTTGTAATTTTCATTGCACTGACATACAAACAGATTCTATGATGACAGAGATAGAAATCATGTTTTTACTACTCCATAGTTACACTAGATAGATGTGGATCCAATAAATCGGAATAATAAATACTAAAAAAAAAATAAAAAAAAACAAATGAAGGATAGAGTTGTTCTGACACCTCCTAAGCTTGAACTTGACTATGTCCTCATAGTTAAAATCTAATGATAGAGGTGTAATAGTGGTACCGATCAAAATGGTGGTGTCTATGGCATGGTCAGGTCATAGGGGTAGAAAGTCAGCTAGAAAGTCTAGGGCTGTGGTGGCATCTCTGAAGGTTGTGGATAGTCGCCAAAATATCCTTAACTCCAATAGTTTTCAAAGAACGACTACTGGTATTTCTCCATCCACTACAGGCACACATGCATGTTCTCCTGGTTGGCCAAGAGAAGTCGCTCATTTTCAAATATGGCATCCTGGTTTCGGTATAGCCGTCCTTGGACATCTTGGATGCCTACAAAGGTTGTATCCTAATGTTGTTGCATCTATTGTATCTCCTATAGCATTCCATACTTACCTACCATTGAGTATGAGTCATCATCCTGGACAGGTGGTAGAGTAGAAGAACTGGAGGCACCCTATCCTCTAGAGCAGTTTTAGATGACTCACCTCTTGTGAATGGGATGGTGACTTCTTCCTCCTCTTCATCTTCTTCATCATCTTCCTGGTCTTGGTCCTGTTCAACATTGTCCTCATCTTCTTCATCTCCCTCCATGGCATCATCTTTCAACCACCTCATGTGTCGGACCCCTCGCAAGTTGAAGATGGAATCAGGGAGTTATCTCTTGAGGTATTACTCCCTAAGCATAAAACAAGCGTACATCTTCCCATGAAGCGCGATGATGAGGTTGGGTCTCTTGAAGAGCTTCATGTCCAACTTGGAGGATGTTGTCAAAGGCGTAGAATTGGTGCATCCCAATGGGAGTAATGAGCCCTCTGAAGTGGATCAAGGCCTCCTCTATGCCTGTCACTTTACCGCCATCATGTGTTGTATAAAGAAGGAACCAAAGTCAAACATCTCCGCCCCAAAGGACAACAAATCCGAGAGACCATAGAGGTCCACCTATTGTACCTTCCCCTATACCTGGTTGGACCTGGGGAATATGGTATTGGTGAGGTAGTGATGCAGGATACGAGAAAATAGGTGCTTAATGTTAGTGATGTAGTTCCTATGCCAACTGATTGAATAGACTTGTGGCAAATCTATCAAAAGCATCCACGTATCCATGTATCTAAACTCACTATTGGTGCATCACAACTCTCCAAGAAGCCACCCATAGATGGCATTAAACTCCTTTAGTGTAAAATGGTGAGGGGCGTTGAAGAGGAAAAAATTCACCCATCCTTAATGCAATCCCTCCCTGTGCTCAGGGATGTAACAAACTTCCAAGGAAGTCAAGAACTCGTACATGATGTCTTGATAGGTGGGTAATCACCAAAGAAAGGGTGACTTCCCACCACGCCATAGGCTGTGAGGACCTGACACAGGTTGTTAGTCAAGCCTATGAAAGCAAGGAATGAATGGTCTCCATATCATGTTGGGATGAGCTCTCTTCTCATCATCTCTTCATAGATCTTCTTGTGGTCGGCGTTGAGGTGAGCAATGTGTGCTAGATTGGGTACCAACATGGTGTTACCTACCATCGAGGAAGAAGTTGATTGCCTGGATGCCATCGGCCTAGTACAAGAAAGGGACAATTCTGGATCGTTGATGGTGCACCCATGGATTCTGGTTTTTTGGATGTCGGTACAATCAATTGGGCATCATTAGTACCAAGCTAATTTTATGTTGGACCCTGCTGAAATGCCGTTGGTACTACCATTCTGAGTGCCGATAGTAATGAGTCTTTAAAATTCTTGATACTCTCAAAGTGTCTCTCAATATCCCGAACCTTGATCATGGCTCAAGCGTTGGTACTATCGAGTTTCTGTTGGTACTACCGATCCCTATTCAATTAACCCTGCTCAATTCTATAGAAAGTGGGTACTTTTTAGATCTATTGTCGGTACTTCTAGGAAAAATTGTGGTCGTCCCTATTGCAACTGTTGATGCTAACAAGTTAGTGTCGTTAGTACCAAGTTATTGTGAAATTCAGCCATGTCGACTGTGCTGTCGGTGGTACCAACTTTTTCCCTATTTGCACACCACACAAAAATGACCAAGGCACCTTTTTTACATTCAAACTAATAAAATGCAAACTTAATCTATGAAAACTACAAATTTGAATGTAGAGAGAAAAATCCTAGAGTAGTAAAAGATGGTTGGGTTGCCTCACAGCAAGTGCCCTTATTTTATGTCATACGCTTAAAGATCAAATCAAGCAATCAGTGAAACTCAATGAGCTTCAACTCATCTTCTTCCCAAGCCACATATCCCCTAAGGTAGTGCTTTAGCTGTAGGTGATTTACAAGGAATGGATCAGCCCCATTGCTGACCTCAATTTCCCCATGGGGAAAAGCCTTAACTACCACAAAAGGACCACTCCATCTAGACTTAAATTTCCCATGATGAAACTTCATCCTAGAATTGAAAAAAAGAACAATTTGTCCTGAAGTGAACAATCTATGAAACATGTGGTGGTCATGGGTCTTCTTTGTTCTCTCTTTGTATATCCTAGAGCTTTTGTAGTCACCCAGCCTGAGCTCATCTAACTCATTGAGTTCCAACATCCCATTCTTATCTGCATCATCCAGATTATAATTCAATTTCTTCAAAGCCCATTTAGCTTTATGTTCAAACTCTACGTGTAAGTGACACGCTATCCCATAAACCAACCTAAAATGAGTGGTTCTTATATGTGTTGTATAGGATGTTCTATATGCCCATAGAGTGTCATTAAGCTGCATGCTCCAATTTGTCCTATTGGTTGAGATGGTCTTTTCTAAGAGCTTCGTAATCTTCCTATTTGACACCTCAACATGTCCCTGTGTTTGTGGGTATTATTAGGTATCTACCCTATGTCACACTCCATATTTGCTCAAAAAAGCACCAAACTTCTTGTTGGTGAAGTGATAACCACCATCTATTATTATTACCCTTGGGACTCCAAACTAGCAAAACATATGATCTTTTACAAACCTAAACACAACTTGAACATCATTGGTGTAGGTTGGAATTACTTCCACCCACTTAGATACATAATCAAACACAAGCAATATATGTAAATTAGAGTTAGATAAAACAAAAGGGCCCATAAAATTCATTCCTCATAAATCAAAAACCTCAATTTCTTGAAAGATGTTTAAGGCCATTTCATGCTTTTTTGATGAATTACCTACACGTTGACATGCATCACAATGAAGCACAAAATGATATGCATCCTTAAAGAGTGTTAGCCAATCAAACCTATTTTTAGAGACCTCAGTCATTGTCTTGGAGCTAGGATGGTGTCCCCCAATAGGTAGGGAATGACAGTGTGCCAAGATACTCTCCATATCACATTCCAGCATGCACTTCTTCAAAATCCCATCCCTATACTATTTAAGAAGAATGGGATCATCCCAAATGTAGATTCTCAAAGAATGGAAGAACTTCTTTTTCTCCTGATATCCCAGTCTTCTGGAAGCTCGCCACCAGCCAAGTAGTTCACAATGTTTGCAAACCACAAATATTTGATTTTCATAGCGAACAACTACTCATCCAAAAATTCCTCCATATTTTTAAGTTTATATCCTTTTCATCCACTCTTTCAAGCATAGACAAATGATCTGCCACCACATTCTCGATGCCTTCTTTATCCTTGATTTCAATATCAAACTCTCATAGTAGAAAAATCCACCTAATCAGTCTAGGTTTGGCATCCTTCTTTTGCAACAAATATTTACTTGTTGTATGATTAGTCCACACAATGACCCTTGCCCCTATCAAATACTGGAAAAAAATTGAAAGAAAAAACTACCACCAACAACTTTTTTTAGTGATTGTGTAATTTAACTGGGCATCAATTAGGGTCTTAGACGCATAATAAATGATGACAGGGTTCTTGTCTCTGTGGTGGCCTAAACCAGCCCCTACTACATAATCTGATGCATCACACATCAAATAAAAAGTTTGGCTCCAATATGGAGCCTAAACAATAGGTGCGAAGATCGGTTTCTCCTTCAACACCTCAAAAGTTTTCCAACACCGCTCATCAAATTTAAATTCAGTGTCTTTTTCCAACAGTTCAGAAAGAAGTTTTTCAATTTTTGAAAAAATCCTTTATTAAACGTCGATAGAAAGCAACATGTCCTAAAAAAACTCCTACTTCCCTTCACCATGCATGGTGGAGGAAGCTTAGAAATAACCTTGTTAATAAGATCGACTCCCATACCTCTATGGGACACCTTGTGTCCTAAGACTATTCCCTCACTCACCATCATATGACATTTCTCCCAATCCAAAACCAAGTGAGTGTCCTCACATCTTTGCAAGACTTTGTCAATACTGTTAAGGCAGTCCTCAAACAACTCTACATAAACTAAAAAATCATCCATGAAAACCTTAAGACAACACTCTACCATATCAGAAAAATGGCAAGCATGCATCTCTGGAAAGTCACTGGTGCATTGAAAAAACCAAAGGGCATCTGATGCTAAGTGAATGTTCCATTTGGACAAGTGAAAGTAGATTTAACTTGATCATGTGGCTTGATGGAAATCTGATTGTACCCATAATACCAGTCCAAAAAACAAAATTGAGAGCAGACAACGATCTACTCCAGAATCTGATCAATGAAAGGAAAAAAAATGATCCTTAAGCGTGTCAGCATTCAAATGATGATAGTTAATACAAACTAACCACCCAATCACCAACCTAGTAGAAATCAATTCACTAGCAGAGTTTGTGGTGACAGTTATCCCACCTTCTTAGGAACCACTTCAGTAGGACTTACCCAATTAGAGTTATAGATAGCATAAATTATTCCTACCGGAAGAAGTTTGACTAACTCTTTCTTCACAACCTTAGTCATGAATGGATTGAGATGTCGATGAGGTTACACTATTAGCCTGGCTCCTTCTTCTATGCAGATCTTGTGCTTTCAAAAGCTAGGGGAGATCTCCTTGATGTCTGCAATTGACCACCAAAATGTTGCCTGGTGGTTCTTCAACACCACAATCAACTGGTCCTCCTCTTGGATGCTCAGGAAGGCAGATTTAATGACCGAAAGCTTCTCATTTTCTGCCAAAAAGGTATACTTGAAATGCGGCAACAACAACTTCAACTCAAGATCTAGAGGAATATGTAGAGATGGAATCAACAGTGGTGGAGGTGGTCCCAAGTCCTCATAGTGCCTAGGGTAGTAACAAGGCAATGCCCTGTGAAACAAGACACACTCCTCGAAATAATGACATCGAGTATAGTCATCTACCAAATTCAAGATGCACACATCTAGAGGTAATTGTGGATATGCATTTACAAGGGTGGAAGAAGTTTTTCTTAAATTGACGTTGGGCAAGATTCCTCCTCTTCATCATCAAGGTATTAAACCATCTTGGATAATAAAATCTCCTTGGCATTCTCCAGGATGTCCACTACCAGTTTACCTTTATGTACCTGTGTCATTACATGAGCCATGTCTAGGAATGGCTTCCCTAGAAAGAGAGACATCTTTCCTTAGACATGCTACATCATGTGACATTGTGCCTTCTTGACGTGTATTTTACTACGCGCTAAAATGCAAGTATACGCGTCGAGTAGTACAGGCCTTGTGAGGCCCGAGTCGAACACAGGGATACTCGGAAATGTTGGAGACTTCTACTAACTATTTGCGATCAGCTAAGCCGAATAACAAAGTGGGGTTGTTGAACAAAATTAAAAGAAAATAAAAATAAAACAAGGCAAACAATCGATTAAAGGTTAATTTAATCAATTCAAAAGGATATCTTTAGGATTGCGGTTTCACCGTGGGTTTTCATTGTATTAGGTTTTATATAATGCCTCACTCTTCTCTTTCTATCCGGGTAGTGGCCTGAAAACAGAATTGTCCACTGTCATGGTGCAATCCACTACTTAGGTTTAGGTCGGTTCCACCGTCGTAGTAACCTATCCCCTAAACTAAGTGCATTATGAACGATCTCTCAGTATCCACCATTAATTTTACACCACCTTGGTCAAGGGATTTGTCGATTAATGTAGATTTCATCTCTTTTCAACCGTTAATCCTTCTTTCAAAGTGATTAAGGGCGTTAAGTTATTATTATGCTGATCAAGCATAACAATATATGGAGAAAACGAAACTATACCACGGATTTAAGAGAGAAAATATGAATTACTATTATAAAACTGTCATACAATGAATCCCCAAGCTACTCCCGGTCCTAAAGACAAAGGGGATTAGCCCTGCATGGTCATCTCAATGAAAGACAGAGGAGTAGAGAAGAAAAACATGGGAAACATGGAGAAAACTTGTGTAACCCCTGATACAAAGGTGTTCCTGGAGATCCTCCTCGAGAAACGTGCATTTTGCAGTCTTCCGGCAGTAAAATCGCCCGTCAGAGGTGCTCAGATCGCTCGGTTGACGACCTTCGTCTCTCGTCTCCTATCTCTCTCTATCCTTCTTGGATGTTGTGCAACACAATATGAGATCCCCCTCGGGCCGTCCGTGCTCTTCTTAGGTCATAGGACCTCTTTACGGCTCCGAAAAAGCTCAACCGTCGGATTAAAACGCTCCGTTTTAGTGCTGAAAATCGCCAGATCCTGACGCTGTCGATAGTATCGACCCCAAGGTCGATGGTATCGACCATGGCACAGGTTATTCCTTCCTAGATCGCGTTTTGGGATTGCTTTTTGATGAAATGTCGATACTATCGACCTGGGGGTCGATAGTATCAACTCCGGACAATGCAAAAGTGCCTGAAAAAGTGCCGAAACATGTGTATAAGTCCGGGGATTATATAAAATCATATAAATATTATAAAAGAAGTATAATTTGATGCAAAAAGAGTTTAAAGGCCAACTATAGTGAATTATGCAAATATAATCAAGAAAATGACAAATACATGCATAAAACAGATATAAAATAAGCCTATAAAAGTGACTTAAAACCCATGCATCAAACTCCCCTAAGCTTAAACCTTGCTCATCCTCGAGCAACAAAACTTTGGATCTGGTTGAGATAAGTTAGCAATAGGACATAAATACATGAAATGAATCTACATCATCCCCACTTTCTTTCCACAAACCGGCCCTCATTGACCACTGAACACTAACTGCCATCCAGGCGACCAAAGACCTATGTAAAAGATGTCTATCCCCCAATCAGTGAAACACTATCAAATTAAAGCAGTTAATATGATAAACGCATCCGGTCCATACTTGATGCATCTTGTGATCTCCTATCTATGTTGCTCATTTCCTAACTACCATCTAAATGGAAGCAGATCTCCTGATATTAATGAATGAGGAGAATATCATGGGTGGCCTACCGATTAGAGCAATGGGTGGATGGGATAGGTGGTTGTGGAAGAGATGGAAGCACATAATAGTCAATCATGCAATACAAAAATTAATGACCTATCATGATGCAAAATGCATGTGAAAATGTCCTAATGTTACATTTTTTGTGGAATGATGCATGCAATATCATTCCGTCTCAAGGTGAGATGGAATATCTAAGAAAACTACACCATGTGCTTATTCTTCTTAGTATGTAAGTGAGAACATGTTCCTTTCTCCCTCTCATTCCTACTTCTTAATTCTTTTGTTTTTCTTTTTTTTTTCAATTTTTTTTTCAAGCCCTTATTTTCATAGATGACAATGAATTATTTGTCGGGCTCACTTCTTGTTACATACTTGTGCATCTGAAGCATTCTATTTGGAGGGCATGGAACAAGTTCATCACCTTTAATGTTTTCAGAGTAACATAAGATACATGGTGTAAAATATGCTCAAAAGATGTAAATGCAACTACATAATGACAGTTATGCAACTACTATGACATGCACCTAAGGATAATGTGCATGTATAACTACTCTATCTTTTTTTTCATTCTCATGCAAAAAATGTGAAAATAGTTGTAATGCAAGACCTATCTACATGGTATGCAATCAAAGAGTGAAAGACAATAATGTGCTCCCATTTCTTATGGTGGAGTGTGAATGAAATTGTGGTGGATCAGATCACAAGACTAATTGACAGAACCTTTTGAAAATATCATATGTCCCTCTCTAAAGACCTATGTACAGGGTAACTGAAGGATTTCTCTCTTAAACTTTAGTCTAAGTTCACGTTAGCGTTTGGTCGGTTTGGGCTCAAACATCCTTGTCAATCACTTTTCCTTGGACAATAAAGATGGTCATTCATGTCCCCGTGTCCTGAAGCTGACTCACCCAAGCACTTCCTCAGTTATGCCACTCAATTACTCACAAGAATAAGCTCAAAAAGTTTTCAATATGCTCATATTTTCATGTTCCCACAACCCAAGAGTAAAACTCCCAATTGAAACCATGCATTTATTGCTCCACAGATTACACTAGATAGATGTGGATCCTACAAAAGCGGTAAACCTAGAAATAAAAACAAATAATATATCAAAAGTAAAATCAACATGAATAAGTAAGTAAAAACTAAGATAGAGGGTTGTTCCAACACCCCCCACCCAAGCTTGAATATGACTATGGCCTCATAGTCAACATTCTCACTTAAGAGGTGGAACAACGGTACCATTCGCTTTGAAGTGTGGTGAAGAAGGATGGTCTAATGCTCAAGTAGACCAAGTGATGCTTGCTATCTCCATCCTTTTTGTGGCCCATTTTTGTGTCTTAGTGGTTCGAAGACGTGACTTGCTTCATCCATCATTCCTCTGCAAAAAACGGTTCGAAACAATCTCATTTCGATACCTTTTACGGCCTGTTTTATGTAGCTGTCCTGCAGGTGTCGATACCATCGACCAAGGTCGATGGTATCGACCCAGACTCAGCGATTTTGTTGAATCGACGCATCTAAAAGCCTGGGAACTCAAAAGTGTCGATACTATGGACCCTAGGGTCGATGGTATCGACTTTACTGGCACCAATTTTTCTGTAAATCTTCAGGAATCTCGATACTATCGACCCTAGGGTCGATGGTATCGACTTTTCTTCAGCGTTTACTTCTCCAAACTTGATACTATCAACATGGGTGTCGATAGTATCGACCTTAACATTCTGCACACTTCAAAACACGAGTTAGGGTACCATTTTTACAAAAATTATCAAAACCTAAGCAAAAACTAAGTACATAAACATAAAAGAACATAACCAAACATAAAATTGAACCTAAAGTTGGGTTGCCTCCCAACAAGCGCCCTTGTTTAATGTCCTAGGCTTGACATAAAGATACCTTTAACCTGGGTTGTCAAGAGATGTCTCCAATTATTCATGTGGCAATTTGAATTGAACTCGATCATGTCCAATCCCCAAGGTCAATGTACCTCTCCCAATGGCAACGATGACATCAGCCGTAGCTTGGAACGACCTTCCCAATAGCATCTCGCAACTTTGGAGCTGTGGCATGTCCATGACAACAAAATCTACCGGGAAGATGAACCTGTCTACCTTGACGAGTACATCCTCGCACACTCCATATGGCCTTACAATGGACCCATCCGCCAACTCAATCGTTGCTGCCGATTTCTTTATCTCCTTCAACCCAAGCTTTTGAAATGTGGACAGAGCCATAAGATTAATGTTGGCACCCGAATCACACTGTGCTTGTGGAAAATGTTGGTCGCCTATTGAACATGGGATATAAAAACTCCTCGGGTCTTTCTTCTTCTCTGGTAAGCTCCCAAGAATGATTGAGCTCACCATTTCATTCATCCTGTATACATCAGTATCTTTGATCCGCCTCTTTTTGTTGATTATATCTTTAATGAACCTCCCATAGGCGGGAACCTTCTCAATCATTTCCACCAGCGGAATGTTGATATGCAGCTTGCGGAATATTTCCAAGAATTTCCTATAGTGCTGGTGCTCCTTCTTCAGCTTCGAATTGTCCCGACTTGACACATCTGCCGCATTGACACGCTTGTGAGGAGGCACATATGAGCTTTTCAGGGCCATCTCCCCTAAACTTGCTTCAATTACTCCCTCTGGCATGGGCTTTATCAGAACATCATCAACTTTAATCATGTACTGTGACTCCTCCCCTGCAATAGATGCATCAGCACCTTGACGGACAGTCTTACTTTGCTCTTCTCGCCTAAGCGTAGGCGCAACTATCATGTGCTCGTGGCGGGATTTTCTGAAGAGAGTGTTTCCGCCCAGCAGTCCATAATAAGTACGAGGATACGGTATCGCCGGTGTTGCTTCCATATCAAACTTCATTTTTCTTTGATCTTCTGCTTCTGACACCTGAGATTCCTCCTCATTGCTTACCACAGACATGTACTTCACTTGATGGTGTGCTTGGGCCACATTTGCACTCTCGGCCGGTTTCTGTTGGTTGGCGTTCTTGATGGCCGCCACTTCACTTGAAATCTGAGCCACGGTGGTTTCTAATGCCCGCATTTGTGCTCCATGGCTTTGTAGCGTCTGCCCAAATTTGGTTAGAATATCACCTTGAGATTGCAATTGTTTACCAAACATAGCAATCATCTCCTGATTCTGCTGCACCATTTGACTCAGTAATTCGGTGTTCGTATCTTCAGCTCTAGGCTGTGGCTTCACCTCTGGATCCTGCAGAAAATTGTTAGGATCCTTCCAGGAGAACTTTTTGTCCTTCCTCCACGCATAGTCATTGTTTCTGTAGCCTTTTTGTTGCATGTACTTTACTTGGGCTTCCTCATCCTCAGATGAATCTTCCTTAGCTAGCAGCTTCTTGGCTAGCAGATCTAACTTGTCGTTCAACTCCTTAATTACTTTGGATTCACTTGCAACTCTGACCTGCTCCACATCGCCTCTTTCACCCCATGACTATTTCCTAGCCATGTTCTTTAATATCTCCCAACATCTGGTGTCCGTATTATTCATAAAGAATCCTGACCCAGCTGAATCAAGGTTGCTCCTATCATGCTCAGAGAGAGCAAAATAGAAGATCTTTACCTGTGTCTCCTTATCCAGCCCATGATGTGGGCACCTCCTCAACATGACCTGAAATCTCTCCCAGGTCTCAGAATATGTCTCACCAGCCTGTTGGGTAAAGTTGTGAATCTTACGGATCATGTCGTTAGTCTTCTCAGGAGGGAAGAACATCTCAAAGAAAACCTCCACCATATGGTTCCAGGACTCCACAAACTCATCATCCAAATTATGTAACCATTCTCGCGCGGCTCCCTCCAATGAACTCGGGAAAAGCTTGAGATACAGTGCCTCCTGTGGAAACCTATCAATTTTGACCATGTCATAGTTCTCAACAAACTGGCTGATGTGTGCGACGGGATCCTCAGTCTTCAGCCCATGAAAAGCATTCGATTTCATCAGATTTATCAGCGTTGGATGAATCTTATATGTCGGTATGTTAATTGCCTGCTTCTTTATAGGCCCCTTGGAAGCTGATGCGGAAGAAGCCTTGATCTTCTCCCATATGGTATGTGCGTCGGCCATCTCTTCCTGTTCAAATTTAGAATCTATCTCTTCTTGGTGCTCTTGCTCGTAATACTCCTCGTCCTCAGGTCCCGGAAGTGGAATCTCGGGTGTGCGATTGTCTTAGTCCGTACTACGTGTCTGCACCATGCAACGTACCTGAAATGAGAAAATTTAGTTCAGTACAGTGCTTTGACGAGTATAAAAATGAACAAACAATAGAAAGAAAATATTTGAAGTTGAATGAAAATTATAAAAAAAAATGTGGCCTAGAGTGGCCGCTCGTAGCACTCGAAGTGCCAACAATTTTGCCGTATCCCCGGCAACGACGCCAAAAACTTGACGTGTATTTTACTACGTGCTAAAACGCAAGTATACGCATCGAGTAGTACAGGCCTTGTGAGGCCCGAGTCGAACACAGGGATACTCGGAAATGTTGGAGACTTCTACTAACTATTTGCGATCAGCTAAGCCAAATAACAAAGTGGGGTTGTTGAACAAAATTAAAAGAAAATAAATATAAAACAAGGCAAACAATCGATTAAAGGTTAATTTAATCAATTCAAAAGGATATCTTTAGGATTGCGGTTTCACCGTGGGTTTTCATTGTATTAGGTTTTATATAATGCCTCACTCTTCTCTCTCTATCTGGGTAGTGGCCTAAAAACAGAATTGCCCACTGTCGTGGTACAATCCACTACTTAGGTTTAGGTCGGTTCCACTGTCGTAGTAACCTATCCCCTAAACTAAGTGCATTATGAACGATCTCTCAGTATCCACCATTAATTTTACACCACCTTGGTCAAGGGATTTGTCGATTAATGTAGATTTCATCTCTTTTCAACTGTTAATCCTTCTTTCAAAGTGATTAAGGGCATTAGGTTATTATTATGGTGATCAAGCATAACAATATATGGAGAAAACGAAACTATACCACGGATTTAAGAAAGAAAATATGAATTACTATTATAAAACTGTCATACAATGAATCCCCGGGCTACTCCCGGTCCTAAAGACAAAGGGGATCAGCCCCGCATGGTCATCTCAATGAAAGACAGAGGAGTAGAGAAGAAAAACATGGGAAACATGGAGAAAACTGGTGTAACCCCTGATACAAAGGTGTTCCTGGAGATCCTCTTCGAGAAACGTGCGTTTTGCAGTCTTCCGGCAGCAAAATCGCCCGTCGGAGGTGCTCGAATCGCTCGGTTGACGGCCTTCATCTCTTGTATCCTATCTCTCTCTCTCCTTCTTGGATGTTGTGCAACACAATATGAGATCCCCCTCGGGCCATCCGTTCTCTTCTTAGGTCATAGGACCACTTTACGGCTCCGAAAAAGCTCAACCGTCGGATTAAAACGCTCCATTTTAGTGCTGAAAATCGCCAGATCCCGACGCTGTCGATAGTATCGACCCCAAGGTCGATGGTATCGACCATGGCACAGGTTATTCCTTCCAAGATCGCGTTTTGGGGTTGCTTTTTGATGAAATGTTGATACTATCGACCTGGGGGTCGATAGTATCAACTCTGGACAATGCAAAAGTGCCTGAAAAAGTGCTGAAACATGTGTATAAGTCAGGGGATTATATAAAATCATATAAATATTATAAAAGAAGTATAATTTGATGCAACAAGAGTTTAAAGGCCAACTATAGTGAATTATGCAAATATAATCAATAAAATGACAAATACATGCATAAAACAGATATAAAATAAGCCTATAAAAGTAACTTAAAACCCATGCATCACTTCTCCTCAGTAATTTGTGTAGACTCAAGCATCTTGATTTCAATGCGGTCTTCTTTGATACCCAACATCAGTCTTCCTCTTCACATCTCTAAGATCATATTGGTTGTGACTTTAAATTTCCTACCTAGTAGTAGTTCATTGTCATGCTTATATTGCATTTCCATAACCACAAAATTTGCTGGAAATACAGATCTATCTACCTTGACAAGAACATCTTCACAGATACCATACAGTCTAACCATTGAATTATTTCCTAGTTGTATGGTCAGATTGCTCTTCCTGAAATCATTCAATCCCAATTTCTTGAAAGTGGTCAATGGCATGAGATTAATACTTGTCATTAATCGCATAAGGCCTCCTCAAACATGGTCTTCCTGATGCAACATGATATGTTGAAGTAGCCTGGATCTTACCTTTTTGGTGGAAGTGTCCCCAAAATTAAGGCACTAACTTTCTCCTTCAACACCACTACATATGAATTGTCTATCCTCCTCTTTTTATTGATTATGTCCTTTAGAATTTACCACAAGAATAAATCTACTCAATCACATAAATGAGAGGAATGTTGACATGCATTTTTCTAAAAGAATCTAGAAATTTTTGAAATTGTTGGTCAACCTTCTTAGCATCCAAGCTGTTTAGAAAGTGCATTGGCATCACCAACTTCCTTTGGTGAGGTGGGATATATGCCTCCTTACTTGTCTTCATTGGTTCCTTTGTTTCTTCATCATCTTTGTTGTCTTGTGCTGTAGTATCTGGCCCAACTAGATCAGTAGTCACTGCTGGTCCTATGCCATCATAATTATTTTGGCCCCTCATATTGTGCTCTTTTCATTCAAAACATTATTCTAACTATGAAGCAAGACTACCTTTGCTTGATGGTTTCTCGACGGTATGTCAATATTTCCAAGAAATCCTTGCTAAATGGGTTTCTTCAACGAATCCACTTCTACTGCTATTTGAGAGATATGATTCTCTATATTGCAAATATGTGCTCCTTGGTTATGCAATTCCCTCTAGGTCTGGCCAATGACAAACTCATTTTGATTGACCAACTTTCCTAGAATGTCTTCAATGTAGTATATTTTACTGGGGCCCCGATCTTATTGTTGTAAACCGACCTGTTGTGGCTTGGCTTGCTGTGCTTGGGATCAGTCCTGCTGAAAGTTGTTGGAATATTTCCAAGAAAACTTGAGATCCTTCCTCCAAGAGTACCCATGTAGTTCCTCTTTCGTGCATACATGCATTCTTCTTCCTCTCCACTAGAGGAATTTCATCCTTCTAATATTATTTCTTAGCAATAACATCCAACTTCTCATTCAATGTTGTAATGAATTTAGACTCTCCAACACTTTAAATGGTTGTTGGATGTTCTCTTTCTTCTTCCCATGATTGATTTTTATCCATGTTCCTTAGAATCTCATGACACCTGAATGGCTTGTTATTGAGGAAAAATCATGTCCCTGCACTATTGAGTGTGGTCCTCTCTCCTTGATGCAGCCTGTAATAGAAGATCTTTGCTTGGCCATAAAAGTCAATCCCATGATGAGGAACCTTCCTCAACATGTTTTGAAAGCTCTCCCGTGCTTCAAAACATGATTCTTCTGCATGTTGCTTGAAATTGTAAATCTTTCTAACCAGATTATTTGTCTTCTGAGGTGGAAAATAATGCTCAATGAAAACATCTATCATCCCATCCCATGTTTCTATTGACTTAGTCAGGAAGTTAAGGAACCATGACTTTGCATTGTCTTCCAATGAAGAAGGGAATAGGTTTAGGAAGATGACTATTTCTATAACCCTATATATCTTCACCATATCACGACTCTCAGCAAAATTGTTGATATGCGTCATTGGATCCCCTGTTTTGTGGACATGGAACGCTTGTGACTTAACCAGTGCCACAAAGCCAAGGTCTATCTTATAGCTACCCACATTGATAGCCTACCTTTTTATCAAGCCCAACTGAATTGTGGCAGACGAAACCTTTATCTTCTTCCAGATGGTTTGCTCTTCTACTTTTTTGTTACCCATCTCGGTTGGTTCAGGTTGAGTTGCCTATGGTAATGCAGTTGGAACAAAGTCTTCCACAAAATTAATGTATTCATGTGCTATTCTCAGTAAGTCCTCTATGCTAAAGCTGGAGCTAACTAGAGTTGACCCTCAGTAATTAGTTCTTCTTGTATGCACCATGCACTAGCACCTAGAATTAATAATATCAGTGTAGAAATTGATAATAGTGATTGAATAAATATTTGAAAATCAGTTTAGAAATTAGTAAAAGAGAAATAAAAATTGTGGCCTAGAGTGGTCGGTCACAACATTCATAGTGTTGGTTACACCATTTTCCATAGCAACAAAGTGATGCACGTAAACTGCACACCAAAAACACAAGTGCATGTATCAATGTAATATAGGCCTAAAGAGGCATGAATATTGAACAAAGGGAAAATGTGTATCGGGGAACTACTACTAATAGTAACCCAATCAACTAGGCCTGAGAAAAAGAGTGATTTGGTTGATTTAATGACTAAATTGCAAGAATAAAAACTAACATCATTGGTTGTGATCACAACCAGTGGAGGAGCCAGAAAAATTGATCAAAGAGGGCATCAATAACATTGAACCTCAGTTGGAGATATTAGGTAGGGCACTATATGCAATTTTGTAGAAAATATTGCCTAATTTCTCTTGTGGTTATGTGTAATTACAAAATCCAGGTAGGGCCCGTGCCTACCCTGGCCACCATGTAGCTACGCCACTGATCACAGCTAGAAAGAATTTGTTAGGATTGTGGTTTTACAATGGTTCATAATGCAATTAATATTATTTCATCAATATTTAATCTCTCTAACCTTGGAAAAAGAGACCTATAGTAATAATTACCCACTTTTGCAACGTAATTCACTACCTAATATAATACCAATCCCACTCTCGTAGCAATTGTGTTATCAGTTAGGTATTTTACTAAAATCTATGGGTTATACTCTTCACACTCATAGGCCCTCTCTAAAGGTGAGGTATAAAATGTGTAAATATATGAGTTTTTCAACCCTTAATCTCTCTCACGAAGAAATTAGCGGTATAAAAAACTACCTATGGTGATCTACCATAGATAATTTATGATGCTCTAACATAAATATTTCCAGAAATTAAGAGAAACATGGATATTAAATCATAATCATCAACTATAATACAAAATCAAGATACTCTCGAGTCCTAAGAAACAAGGGGATTAGCCCCCATGATTTCAATTTATTTACACGTAGAAGAAGAAAAAAAGAACGATGAAAACATCAAAAACAAGGAAAAGCACCTAGAGAAAGATGGGTTGAATGGTTCCTTCTGATGAATGATGTGACTTGCCATCTTCTGATAACAAATTGTGCCACTAGAAGTGCATGAACTACCCAGAATGTTGCTTTCTCCTCTCCTTTCTCTCTTCACCACTCTCCTTTTTTGTGCAAATGATTATGTTGTTACACCTAAGTCTGTTCAAACTCCCCCTAAGTCATAAAATTGACTTAGGGTGTCATTAAGTCTCAATCGTTAGATTAATGACAATCATTAATCTGGCATAATTGTGTCAGGTCGGTACTACCGACATGGTGTCGGTAGTATTGACACCCTCAATTACTCGTGATCCTTGGTAGATGTCGCTACTATCGAGCTACCTGTCGGCAGTACCGAAATTATCTATGAAGTTCCCTATTAGATTTTTGGTAAAGGTCGATACCATCGAACTGATGGTTGATAGTACCGAGACATCATCATGGGCACTCCTATTGATCCGTCGATAGTACTGATTCCTTATTCTGTACTACTGAGTTTTCTCTTGAATCAATGTATTCCTTTTTCATCAAATGTCGGTACAACTAACAACCCGCCAGTAGTATCGAGTTGATATGTTTCTTGTAACTTTCACCTAACATATGAGCAATAAAGGACATAAGTCCAAAATAATGATAGATTATTTTGAATAGTAAAAATAACAAAACTTTGAAGCAATCAAGTGTCACATCCTACTGATGATAAATAATGCACAAATGATATCAAAAGAACAATAAGTGAGAAAATATCCATAATAAATAGCCTGTGAGAATGACAATTATTCAGTGCATCGTTGTCATTAGGTGAGCAATTATTGAAGTAGCTCAATTATTTGTTTATGATTAATAAAGTGAAAGAGAAGTTATGAACAAGTTGAGATCAATATAGATAACTAATAACTAGATCATGTGAACTTATCGCCTTCGTACCATCTTCACATCCTTGCAACTTAGAGAAGATGATTTAATAGTAGAAGGATCCTCTTGGAACTAGGCAACAAAGTTTTACACAAAGGGAGGCGTCACTCTTTTCATTTTTATGAAAATAAAAGGGAGGGTTTGAGATGATAGATATGAAGATGTATTTATAGGTATGGATTATGGTTCAGATATTAAACATCTTGTAAATAAGATTAGACAACAAACATCAATTAGATTAGAGAAAAGGAAATAAAAAGTTGGGACTTTGTGTGATGTGGAAGCAAGCCTAGAGGAACATTACATTCTGTTGGGCTTCCCACTAGATGAACATGGGATATAACCACATGACACTGCTCTGGAATGTTGGATGTTGTTGGGTGTCCCTGGAAAGAAACATGGTTTTCTCATATCCAAGTTATTCATTTTTTTAAGATGGTAGATCTCATATAAGAAAATCATCTTGAAAGAGGGATTGTGTCATTGAGTAATAAAAACTAATAAAAAGGGGAAAGAGGAAAGATGAAAAAATAAAGGCCAAGTCATCCCTTTTTGTCTTTTTTTACATCAAAAGAAGTACTTCACCCCATATCCAAATGTTAGACAAAACCGAGTAATTGAATAACAACTTTCATTCTTCAAATGCCAGAAGAAGCCTTCATGTATTGAAAGATTAAAATGGGAAACTAGGTCAAACTTATTAGCTTAAAATTCACATCATTCTTCAGAGTGCATAAATGATGACCAAGAGTGATTGGTTTCTTTCCTCAATAATCTTAGAGAAGTCTTCAAACCCTACAAAAGTGACCAGCAAAGGCCTGAGAAATCCACTCCCAGGGATGAGGTCAAACGAGCAGAAGAAATCGTGCTACGAAGCAAAAGCATGAACTCCAACAAGCACATTCCCCTCGTAACCCTAGTAAAGGAGGGAGTCAGTGGGAAATGAGAGCCGAGGTGAGCACTCCACAGGTGCCACCAACTCAGGCTTTTGTTATGGCAAAATGAAGAAATGACATCATAGGTGCCGACATGGAATGATAGAGAGAACCCATGAGAGCTAGAGAACGAAATAAGAAATTGAGCAGGCGAGGGTAGCAGTTAATGTAGTCTTCGTTTTAATAGTAGATGAATGCACCTATTGAAATTACAACTAAAACATGCATCTACACTGTGCTTGAGGAACCAAGTCCTCCCTTTTTCTCTTTCTTCATTAAAAATATATGAAGTGATTAATTTAGAAAACAAAATTTTTAATTTCCAAATGAATTGAGAACCAAAATTTTGATTCAAAATTATTCAACTAGGTAATTTATTGAAAAAATTTATTAAAAACTCAACATGGAAAAATCATACTAAAGTTTTTAAGGATGATTTTTCTCTTGGTTGAATCATTAATGAGAAATAAATGGATAAATGTGGGTGGATTATATAGGTGGGTAAATGTGGAAAAGTGCCAACAATTCATGCTTTCAAAACTAATGTTGCTCGTCAATTAAATGGCTAAAAATATAATGTCAATGGTCAGTGATACCAAAACTAAAAAAATATAGAATTACCTAACATATGAAATGCCACAATATATATATATATGGATGTAATGACATACATTTATATGAAGCCAAAAACAATGGTCAAAAACTCATAAAATACATTATTTAGGAAAAAATATGTGGATACAATGCATCTCTCTCCATATTAGCAAAGAAACACTCATTTCTCATTCAAAACAAGTGAAAAAGGATATATAACACATCAAACTCATATATATTAATCTTTGAAAGACATAATCTCTTACCAAGTATACTTTTTTTCTAAATCTCTCACCAAGTATACCTTTTTTTCAAAGTATTTGCCACCTCTACATTATTCCTCTCCTCTCTCCCGGTACAACCCTAGCACTCTGGTGACTAGGTGGGCGATGGTGGGAGTCCTTCTTCTCCCGAGTGGATTCATTCTCTTATAGGTTCAAGGAAGACTAGGGTTTCAGGTCTTGGTCACAGGATGGCATAAGATTTGGTACACAGATGTGCACGGCTAGGGTTACAGGATGAGGACGACGATGAGATCATTGTCATTGTAGAGGCATAAAAGGGTGATCCAAGAGAACATGTCGAGCTGGCCTTGGTGGCGAGGCTACACACAAATCGTCCCTACAATTGTTGGGCCATGAAGCGGATGCTAAGCCAAGTTTGGTCGATTCCGTACAAAGTTATCTTCAAGTAGTTGGACACAGATGTGTTTGTGATTTAGTTCGTGCATTAGAAGGATAAGGCCAAGGTGATTGAGGGTGATCCATGGAACTTAGAAAATCGACTACTTCTTGTGAAAGAGGTGGAATATGGTGATCTTCCGGGGTAGATTGCCTTCACCGAAGATTTATTTTGGGTCTAGATATATGGCATCCCACTCAATTACAGATCAAAGGGATTTATGAGAACGATTGCGGCCAGGCTGGGTCATGTGGAGCAGGTTGATCTTGATGATCTAGGCTGGGACTCTTTGTCAAGAGTTCAGTTATCGCTGAAAGTCGATCGCCCACTCAAACATACACTGAAGATGCAGGATAAAAAGGGGAAGGTATTTGACCTGGAAGTGAAATATGAAAGGTTGCCCAACCTATGTTACTTGTGAGGGCGGATGGGCCATGTTGATTGAGACTGCGACTACGTCGAGGAGTTAGAGGAGCAGCATAGAGGGTGGGGCGTGTGGTTAAAGGCCTCTCCAAAGAAGCCCCAGGTTTCTTCAGCGGAGGAGGTGTATGGTGCTAGAACCGTGAAGAAGAAGGTATTTCTCTATATGAAGTCGGGTCAACGGGGGGGGGGGGGGAGAGGGAATGCGTGGGGATTATGATGGTGGACGAGGGTTGAGGAGTGAAAGTCTGGAAGAGATAGGGGACCATAGGGCGGGGGCGTCTGGGGGGTTAGGGTTGCGAGATGTAGAGGAAGAGGGAGGACGTGCATCTTAGGAGAACCATGTTGAGGGGGGAAAGACCCTGGGGATGGCGGGGGATGAGGATGGAGGAAGGTACAGAAGTGGGGGATATGTTCCGCTTGCTGCAGTCAGGAGTCGTGTGGTTGAGGGGTTGGGAGGGGTGATGGCGGTGGATAGTGTGGGTGGGAGGAAGGCCACTGCCGTGAGGAACAATGGGGAGTGGAGGGGAAGCTAGGGTGATGTCGATGTCGGGATGGGTCATGGGGAAGGGGGGAGGAGAGTTCTTCTGCAGACTGGGGGGGCGTGGGACTGTGAAAAATGAGTGTCAGAGAAGACAAAGCTTTGTGACCGTGAGGTTTAGAAGAATATGGCTCAGAGGATAATGGAACCAGGGAATCACTGTAGACCACAAAGTGATGAAGAAAGCAGGGAATGTGAGAAAGAACAGTAGCTTCATACTGTTACAGCATATTCCTAGCAACCTCAAGATGTGAATCTCGGCGGGGGTCAGAAGGTGCTTGTAGGAGAGTCCCATTGGGATTCAATGTCTGACGACACGATCTTTGAACAGGGGTGGGGAAAGCCCAGGGTGTAGACTCGGGGGCAGAAGAACAAGAGAGATACAATTGAAACCATTATTTCACCGAGACAGAAGGAATACAGGTTTAAACGTAGGCTACAAATTGTCAAAAGGCAGATTCACATAGATGAAAATGAGCCAGAGGGTGTAGCCGAAGAGGGGGAATTTATTCTAAAAGGAAAATGAGGATGTGATAGGGAGGAAGGTGGTATGGACATTGATGCTGACTTGGGGTTAGTTTTCCCGGTAAAAAAACACCAGGCCACACAGGCAGGAGTTGAGGGTCCTAACGGAGGTGCTGAGGTTCAACTAGCGGGTGCTGGGGATATCCAGACCCATGAAGGACAATGAAAATCTTAAGTTGGAACTGTCGGGGATTGGGAAACCTTGACAAGAAGCAGGCTCTTCAAAAGTGGTGCTGGAGAGAATGCCCTAGTTTGGTTTTCGTGTCGGAAACCAAGGTGCATGGAAATAAGTTGGAACAAATTAAGAAAGATTGGGGTTTTATGGATGGTTTTTGCTTGGCGAGTGAAGGCAGGTGACGTGTATTTTACTACGCGCTTAAACACAAGTATATGCGTCGAGTAATATAGGCGTTGTGAGGCCCGAGTCAAACTCAGGGATACGTGAATTATTGGAGACTTCTACTAACTAATCGCAATCAGCTAGGCCGATTAACAAAGTAGGGTTTTGTTGTTGAAATTAAAATAAAATAAAAATCAAACAAATAAAACAATCGATTAAAGGTTAATTTAATCAATTCAAAGGGATATCTTTAGGATGGTGGTTTCACCGCGGGTCAACATTGTATTAGGTTTCATATAATTCCTCACACTTCTCTCTCTATCCGGATAGTGGCCTGAATACAGAATTATCCACTGTCGTGGTGTAATTCACTACTTAGGTTTAGGTTGATTCCACCGTCGTAGTAATCATTCCCCTAAACTAAGTGCATTATAAACGGTCCCTCAGTTCCCACCATTAATTTTACAACTCCTTTGTCAAGGGTTTTATGAATTAATGTAGATTTCGTCTCTTTTCAACCGTTAATCCTTCTGTCGAAGTGATTAAGGGCATTAAATTATTATTATGGTGATCAAGCATAACAATAGAAATGGAGAAAACAAATCTATACCACGGATTTGAGAGAGAAAATATGAATTATCAATATAAAAATGTCATACAATGTATTCCCGGGCTACTCCCGGTCCTAAAGATTGAGGGTTTTAGCCTCTCATGTTCATCTCACACGAATACATGGTAGAAATGGGGGATTTCATAAGAAAAACGTGAAACAAGTGGGAAAACCCCTGAACGGAGAAGAACCGGTAGATCCTTGGCGTAGAATACAAACTTCCCCTCCTGTCGGTGGTGTAATTCGTCTTCGGCAGCGTCCGAATCACCCAGGATGAGCTTCTGGCCTCCGTTCTCCTTTCTCCCTTTCCTCGGCACTCGTGTAATGCGATATGTGATCCCTCCTCCGTCTGGGCGGCCGTCATTAGGTATAAGTCCCTAATTAGGTCGTCAAATAACAACAGCCGTCCGATCGAGATCAAAACAGATCCAACACATATCTGCCGGCGTCGATACCATCGACGCAGGTCGATGGTATCGACCCAGCGGATTAGCGGCAGCTTTCCTTTCTTTTAGTCTGAGCGCCTATGTTCATCTCGATACCATCGACTTGGGTCGATGGTATCGACTCTCTTTAGCGTCGGTTATTGCCGTTTAGCGACGCTGTAGCTCTCCATGTGTCGATGGCATCGTCTTGGGTCGATGGTATCGACAGTTTCCTCGGCAGAAATCTGAAGGGATCTCGATACCATCGACTTGGGTGTCGATGGTATCGACTCTGTGCTGCTCCTCTTGTCTGGCAATCTGTGGCTTGGTCGATGGTATCGATTTCCGTCGATGGTATCGACGGAAGCAAATACTTGTTTTTCCTAAAATCTCACAACAATACCAAGTAAATCCACACAAATAATAATATTATGATAAATAATGCTAAAAATAGTAAAACAAAGGGGATTTGATATAATATGAAGGCAAAGACCGAAATGAGTGAATTATGCAATATTATCCATAAAAATGAGTAATTAGAGCACAAAACACATACGAAAAAGGTCTATAAATGCGACTCAAAATCATCGCATCAAACTCCCCTAATCTTAAACATTGCTCACCCTCGAGCAACTAATCCTTAGAATAGAATTGCAGATGTCAACTAAAAATCAACACATCACCCCACATTCCACATGACTCCCACTGAACGTTCTCAAACCGGCCTTTTCTAATCACAGAACACTAATTACCCTACAGGCGACAATAATCATCAATAAGAGAAATTATCCTTCAAACCGATAAACACTATCACATAAGGCAGTTAACATAATAAAATTCACCGATTCAGCCTTGGTGTATCTTGTGATCGCCTACATTACGTTGCTCGCCTTAACTACCATCTACATGGAAGCAGTTCTCCTGATAAACATGAGTGAGGAGAAAATCATGGTGGCCTACTAATCCGAGCAACAGGTGGATGGAATGGGTGGTTCATGGAAGAAACTTGGAAGTATTGCACAGTTTCAAAATGCATATAACAAAATGTCCTAAATGATGCAAATGCACATTGAAAATGCCCTAATGCCTAAAATTGGGTGGAATGATGCATGCACTAACCTTCCACCCCAAAATGAGATGGAAATCTAATTAAGCCACATCATGTACTCAATTTCCCTGTTATGCAAGCGATATCATGTTCCTTTCTCCCTCTTATTCCATTTCCTTCTAAATTCTCTTTTTTTTTCTTCTTTTTTTTCTTTAGATTTTCAGATTTTTTTTCTTTCTTTTAGCCCACATATCCATAATTGCTTAGAGATACATGTATAAGGCCATTTTCTTCATGATTGGAAATCTTTGCATTATTTCGAGGGTATGGAAAAGTTTATATCACTTTTTAGGAAAAACTGAGGTACATGGTGTACTTTAAGCATGAAAATCATGAAAGTTATGAGTGCAACTACATGACATGCACCTAAAGGTAATGTGCATGAATCACTATATATTTTTTAGTTTCATGCAAAAGTATGAAAAATTTCAATGCAAGTCCTATCTAAATGCTATGCACGCAAAAGGAATTAAAATTGTACTTTACTTCCAATTCTTAGGTGGGTTATGAAAAAAAAAATATGAAGTGGAATGATCACAAGATTAAGTGACTGAACCTTAGAAGAAAATTATGTGTCCCTCCTTACTGACCTGTGTATTAGTTCAAAGGGTTCTCTCTCTTATATCCAATTTAGGTCTCATTACCATTTGATTTGATTAGGCTCAAACAACCGTTACTATCCACTGTTCATGAGTCAACGGGGGTATGGGTGTGACATATTGCTTTAGAGTTGACATAATCAATCATTTTCATAGGACAAGTTTCCCAAGGACAACCAAAAAAAAATTAAATTCCCTTAGATTTCCCATGAAAACAGCGAGATGACAATTTTTAAGACATCCACGGTTACACTAGATAGATGTGGATCCTAAAAAAAAACTAAAATTGCAAAAACAAATAACAAAGCAAAAACTAAGAAAACAACAAAAGAAAAGATAAAAGATAGAGCTGTTCCAGCCACCCCCCTAAGCTTGAATTCGACTATGGCCTCATAGTCAAAAACCAACTTAAGGGTGGAACAGTGATACCCTGATCAATCATGCGGAGGCGGTGGTGGGTATTGTGGTGCCGTAGGATCCCAAGACGGGTACTCCCCCTGGAAGCTTGGATCATATTGGGTCCTCGGCAGAGGCTGTGGATAGCCTCCAAAGTAATCTCGACTCCAATAATGGTCAAAGAAGGGCTCCTGTTGCGTCTCTATCCGCTGCAACCGGTTGTGTATTTGCTCTTGGTTGGCGAGGATGAGCCGCTCGTTCTCGAACATAGCCCGTTGATTATCAAGTACCCGGCTCGTAGTCTCATGAATGCCGGTATACATAGCCATGTGCTGCTGCTGAGTCTGTTGTATATCCTGCAGCATCGTGTACATTCCCTGCATGGAATAGGGATCCTTGGCTGGCTGCTCGTGCTGTGGTGATGGCGGCGGGGGCTGAGATGATGAAGATGCACCCGGATGCATCCTAGGACGCTTCCGTGGTGCCACACATGCACGAAGAGGTGTGAAAGCCTCCTCTTCCTCCTCAGCCTCGCCTCCTTGCTCGTCATCACCGCCTTCTTCTTCATCGGACTCGATGGCTATGATCGGCCACCGGAAGTGTTGGGCTCCCTCGATGTGGAAGACGGCATCCGGCAGTGCGCATTCCTGATAAGCTTGGTTGACGTGGTAATGTGCGTATGCCAACCCGTCCCGGAGAAGGATAAGGTTTGAACGGTGCAAATGTTGCACGTTCACCTTACTCTTTGTGGAAATCAGAGTCATGGACTGAAAATTCAGCCCCAAGTAGTGTGCCAACTTGGTGATGAGCCCACAAAAATGGATCAGAGCCTTCCTTGTACTCCTCTTCACCGCCAGGACGCGCTGTAGAAAGAACGCATCCCAGTTGCATTCTTGTCGCTTCAGGAGCATGTAGAGGAAGAAAAGATCGCTCTCCTGAAACTTGCTCAATGCCAAATCGCTCCGAGCAAAGAACGTAAGGCTCAACATCCGGTGTAAGACCCGGACGAAGGGATGCTCGAAGTCCGCTACCGCAGCATTATGGTAGCTCACTGTCTTTCCCACCGGCACTGTGACTAGCTCGGCGAAGATCGTGTCGTAGTCGGTGCGGGAATCTGGGCGTCGGTGATCATGTTGGGAGTGGTTCCAGTTAAAGATGTTGTTGAACTGCTTAAGAGTAATGTTGTAGTTGATGTTGAAAAGCCGGAAGGACACCCTCCCCTTGATCCACTCACGGTCCGATGCCACCACGTCATTGGGTACGACGCAGACGTCGAGGGACGCCATAAACTCCGCCACCAATTCCTTGTAGGTGGGCCATTCGCCGAAGAACGGCTGCCCATCCGCATGGCGCTCCAGCTCGCCTGTCCTTATGCTGGTGTGGCGTGCTTGACCCTTCAGCACATAGGCCAAGTTGGCCTCGAATCCCAGATCACGGATCATTCCCCGGTCCACATACCGGGTCGGCTCGATCTTCCGCTTCATGATCTCCTCATAGACCTTCCTCGCCTCCATGGAAGGATGAATTAGGCGTGGGCGAGAGACGGAAGCGGTTGGGGGAGGAATGAACTCCTCGATCTCCATAGGGTGTACGCTTGAGGACGACGCTCCGGCGACATGCACCATGGTTGTGAGAAGATGGGATTAGAAAAAGAGAGCTCGGGGAAGATGGAGAAAACATTCTCCGCTCGGTGAAGATCTTCGCTCGATGTCACTTCTCTTCAGTTTTGGAGGGCTCGGGGGAGTGCTCGGTGCAAAGGAGGATGCTTGCTCTGAAGGTGTGACGTCAACTGACATTGCAAGTCCCCTTAAATAGGCTTGATCGGTGCCACTGTTGACCCGTCGATACCATCGACGCGGGTCGATGGTATCGACACGTCTCGCGGGTATCCGCCTCCCTTGCGAGTATCGACGGCTGACGTTTGCTGGATCGAGAAACCCAGATTGCTGACGAGTCAATACCATCGACTGAAGTCGATGGTATCGACGCAGCACCCAGATCGCTGACATGGCTGTTGCGATCCTCGTCGATGTCTGTGTGCGGATCGGTGACATGTCCGTCGATACCCTCGACAGTGGTCGATGGTATCGACTTGCTTTCATTGCGACACCGCCGTTTTGTTGCATTCAACCTGTGATGATGTCGATACCATCGACGAGGCCGTCGATGGTATCGAGTTGACTGAGCAAAATTCGTCTGAACTTCTCCAGAGATCTTGATGGTATCGACTGGGGTGTCGATACCATCGACACTTTTATTGCGACCTGCCTGTGACCATGTCGATACCATCGACGGGGGTGTCGATAGTATCGACGCAGTGCGATTTTTGCTGGTGTCAACCTGAACCCATGTCGATACCATTGACCAGTGTGTCGATGGTATCGACCCTGCCTGTTCCTGCACATTTTACAAACAGATCAAGGTATCTTTTTTAAACTAAAATCTAAACAAAATAAAAGCAATCTATTACTCGAATTACACTATCCTACTGTACCAATGATTGGGTTGCCTCCCAACAAGCGCCCTTGTTTAGTGTCTTAGGCTAGACGTCTTCCCATTATCTCATTCATGCACAAGTGAAATGAGTTTGACCTCATTCACTTTCCTCTTGTAATTCTCACCAAAATACAACTTCAAGCGTTGCCCGTTCACCAAGAACGTGGCATCTCCATCACGCACAAGAATCGCTCCGTGCGGTTTCACCTCCTCCACTATGAAGGGTCCACTCCACCGGGATCTCAGCTTCCTGAGATGCAATTTGAGATGGGAGTTGAACAATAGAACGCTGTCTCCTTTCTTGAACGTGCGCATCTCAATATGGCGATCGTGGATCAGCTTTGTGCGCTCCTTGTAGATGCAGGCATTCTCATATGACGTCATGCGTAGCTCATCCAATTCATTCAATTCAAACATCCTTTTCTTCCCGGCCTCATCATAGCGCAAGTTCAGCCTTCTTAGCGCCCAATGAGCCTTGTGCTCCAGCTCCACCGGAAGATGACAAGCCCGGCCATACGCCAACCTAAAAGGCGTGGTACCTATAGGTGTTTTGTACGCCGTTCTATACGCCCAAAGTGCGTTCGGTAACAATGCACTCCAATTTTTCCTCGTGGATGCTACGGTCCTTTCTAAAATCTTCTTGATTTCCCTATTTGATACCTCCACTTGTCCTTGCGTCTGTGGATGATATGGGGTGTCGATGTTGTGCTTGACCCCATATTTCTTCAAAAGTGTCACAAATTTCTGATTTCGGAAGTGTGTGCCTCCATCACTTATGATCATTCGGGGTATCCCGAACCTGCAGAAAATGTTCTCTTTGACAAACCTGCACACTACATTCGAATCATTAGTCCTTGTGGGGATTGCCTCCACCCACTTCGACACATAATCAATAGCAAGTAAGATATACAGATTTGAATTTGAGGACACAAAGGGTCCCATGAAGTCAATGCCCCATAAGTCAAATACCTCAACTTCCTGAAATACATTCAGGGGCATTTCTTGTCTCCTTGAGATATTACCTGCGCGCTGGCACGAGTCACATTGCCTAACAAAATCATAGGCGTCCCGGAACAAAGTGGGCCAATAAAGGCCGCTCTCCAACACCTTGGCTGCTGTCCGTGAGCTAGCATGGTGTCCTCCCGTAGGCGACACATGACAATGGTGGAGAACACTCTCGTACTCCACCTCCGGGACACACCTGCGAAGAATACCATCCCTGCACTGCTTCAAAAGAATTGGGTCATCCCAAAAATAATATCTCAGCGAATGAAAGAATTTCTTCTTCTTTTGATAAGACCAATCATCCGGGATGATCCTGCAAGCCAAATAGTTAACAATATTAGCAAACCACGGTTCCTTAGAGTCAATTTTTAAAAGTTGTTCATCGGGAAAGGTCTCGGTTATGGGTATGTGCAAACCTTATTCATCAACCCTCTCTAACCTAGACAAGTGGTCAGCCACCACATTTTCAATTCCCGACTTATCCTTGATTTCTATATCAAATTCTTGTAGAAGCAAAATCCACCTAATCAGTCTAGGCTTTGCATCTTTCTTCTCCATCAAATATTTTATTGCAGCGTGATCGGTCCACACAACTACCTTAGAACCCACTAAGTACTGCCGAAATTTTTCAAAGGCGAACACGACGGCAAGTAACTCTTTTTCCGTGGTTGTGTAGTTCAATTGAGCCTCATTAAGTGTTTTGGAGGCATAGAAAATCACAGCAGGTTTATTATCTACCCTTTGCCCCAAAACAGCTCCCACGGCATAATCGGAAGCATCACACATCAACTCGAATGGCTTTGTCCAATCCGGCATTTGAACAACCGGAGTCGAAATCAACTTTTATTTCAAAACCTCAAATGCTTGAAGACATTTCTCATTGAAATCAAAAACTGTATCTTTTTCCAACAATTCCGATAAAGGTTTTGTGATTTTTGAAAAATCCTTGATGAATCGCCGATAAAACCCAGCGTGTCCTAAAAAGCTTCACACCCCTTTTACAGAATTTGGTAGGGGTAGATTAGAGATCACCTCAATTTTTACTGGGTCTACCTCAAGACCCTTGCTAGACACCTTGTGTCCTAGCACAATTCCTTCCGTCACCATCATGTGACATTTCTCCCAATTAAGGACCAAATGTGTGTCCTCGCACCGCTGCAACACCTTATCTAAGTTATAAAGGCATTCATCAAAAGACGCTCCATACACCGAGAAGTCGTCCATGAAAACTTCAAGACACCGCTCTACCATGTCAGAGAATATGGCGAGCATGCAGCGTTGAAAAGTCGCCGGCGCATTGCATAAACCGAACGTCATACGTCGGTAGGCAAAAGTCCCATAGGGACATGTGAATGTAGACTTCTCTTGATCCAAAGGATCAATAGAAATCTGGTTGTACCCCGAATAGCCATCTAGAAAACAAAAATGCGACCGACCGGCTAGACGTTCCAAAATCTGATCGATAAATGGCAATGGAAAATGATCTTTAAGAGTTGCGGCATTCAATCGGCGGTAGTCAATGCAAACACGCCACCCGGTTACCAATCGGGTGGTGACAGGTTCATTCAAAAGATTTGTAGTGACAGTGATTCCCCCCTTTTTAGGGACTACCTGTGTGGGACTCACCCACGTTGAATCTGATATGGCATATATGATCCCTACAGCAAGAAGTTTTATGACTTCCTTCTTGACAACCTCCATCATGCTTGGATTTAGACGTCTTTGAGGATGTATGACTGGCTTGGCTCCCTCCTCGAGCCGAATCTTGTGTTGGCAAAGTGTAGGGGAGATCCCCTTGATGTCCACGACTGACCACCCAAAGGCTCCACGGTGGTTCTTGACACTATCAGTAGTTGCTCCTCCTCATCCGCACTCAAGTATGCAGATACAATCACTGGTAACTTGTCCTTCTCAGCTAGAAAGATGTACTTCAAATGCGGGGGCAATGGCTTCAACTCCAGATCAGGCGGGCAAATGAGAGATGATTGCAGCGGTGGGGGAAGTGTACCTAAGTCTTCATAGTGCCTCGTGTAGAAACATGGCAGCATCTAAAGCATTTTGGCGCACTCCTTGAGTGAAGTACTCCGCATCCAATCATAAGTGACATTTAGCAAACACGCCTCCAAAGGCAATTCCGGATATGCATCAAAAACTGAAGTAATAATCGCATCATCCTCCCACGAAGGTGGAATGTTTTCATTCTCATCATTTGGAAACCCAACAACTTTGCATAAAGAGACAACTTTAGTTTGCTCCATAATGTCCACAGCTAAGGTCCCATTATCTATCTTGCTCATCACATGAGCCATATCCAAGAATGGCTTCCCAAGACAAAGTGAGATATTGTGTTCCACATGCTTCACCATGTTGCACTGTGCTTTTGCTTTAGTAGATGCATTGCTATTGGGCATGACCATCTCAAAGCGATCATCCGCAATGCCCAAGGTCAAGCGACCTCTCCCCATTTCCAAGATCATATCAGCTGTAGCTTGGAATGGACGACCAAGTAGTAACTCATTTCCATACTCGTCCTGCATTTCCATAACAATGAAATCAGCCGGAAAAACAAAGCGGTCTACCTTTACCAAGACATCCTCACAGATTCCATACGGTTTCACCACAGAATTATCGGCCAATTGGATAGTCATGTTGCTTGGCCTTGATTCCTTTAATCCTAGCTTCTTGAATGTGGAAAGGGGCATCAGATTAATGCTTGCCCCGGAATCACAAAGTGCCTCTCCGAATTTGAACTTCCCGATAAAGCAAGAAATATTGAAACAACCGGGATCCTGTCTCTTCGGCGGCAAAGTGCCCATAATGAAAGCACTTACTTGCTCCTTCAGCACCACGACCTCAGTGTCGGGTATTTTCCTCTTCTTGTTGATTACATCTTTAAGAAACTTCCCATACGACGGGATTTGCTCAATCGCCTCTAGCAAAGGAATATTTACTGATAACTTCCTAAAGCTGTCCAGAAATTTCTTAAACTGTGCATCCACCTTTCTTGCCTTTGCACTATTGGGGTATGGGACCGGAACGGTATGTGCCCTTTGATGAGGTGGCACATAGGGAGTTAATTTCTGTGGTTCCTCTTCAGTGGCTTGTTCTTCCTTACCATCTTCAGCTATGTCCTCAGTTTGCTCTGTGACACGTGCGGGCTGCTCTTTGATGGTTACTCCCTCAACTGTGCCCTGCGGTATGCTTGTGTCATCCGCCCTTGGATTCAACACTTTCTTACCGCTCCTCAATAAGATGGCCTTGGCCTGTTGGTTTCCCCCGGGAACATTGGTGTTCCCCGAAAAACCCGGATGTGCTGACTTTTTCAAGCTTGCAATCTCGGCTGCCATTTGCGCCATGGAAGTCTCTATAGTTCTCATTTGAGCCCCGTGGCTCTGCAAAGTCTGTCCAAACTGGTTCATAAATTCACCCTGTTGCTTGATTTGTTGCCCAAAAGTGTTCATCAACTCTTGATTTTGCTTGATGACTTGATTGAGCAACTCCGTGCTCTTGTCCTCTGTGACCGGTGCAGGCTTGGCGTCTGGATCCTGCAGAAAGTTGTTTGGATCCTTCCATGAAAATTTCTTGTCCTTCCGCCATGAATAATCATTGTTCCTGTACCCCTGCTGTTGCCTAATGTACTTGACCTGAGCCTCATCCTCGGACTCATTGTCTTCCTTCTGTAGCAACTTCTTTGCGAGAAGATCCATCTTCTCGTTCAGCTCTCTCATTGCCTTTGACTCACTCGCAACTCTTGCTTGCTCAGCTGGGCCTCTTTCTCTTTCTCCCCAAGATTGCTTTCGTGCCATGTTCTTCAGTATTTCCCAGCATCTTGTATCGGTGTTATTTAAGAAGAATCCGGAACCAGCCGAGTCCAAGTTGCTTCTATCATGCTCGGAGAGAGCAAAGTAGAAGATCTTCACCTGTGTCTCCTTATCCAGTCCATGATGTGGACATCTCCTCAACATGACTTGGAACCGCTCCCAAGTCTCAGAATAAGTTTCACCCGCCTGTTGGGTGAAATTGTGGATCTTCCAGATCATATCATTGGTCTTCTCAGGAGGGAAGAACCTCTCGAAGAAAACCTCCACCATATGATTCCATGATTTGACAAACTCATCGTCGAGGTTATGTAGCCACTCACGCGCTGCTCCTGCCAGTGAACTTGGGAACAACTTGAGATACAACGCATCTTGTGGAAATCGGTCTATCTTCACCATATCACAGTTCTCCACGAACTGGCTGATGTGGGCAACCGGATCTTCATTTTTCAGCCCGTGAAATGTGTTGGATTTGACCAAATTAATCAGTGCCGGGTCGATCTTGTATGTCGGTATGTTGATCGCCTACTTCTTTATGGGGCCCTTTGATGCTTAGGAAGAAGACGCCTTGATCTTCTCCCATATTGTCTGGGCTTCAGCCATTTCTTCTGCTTGTTCTTGCTTTGAATTAGAATTTATATCACTTTGGTACTCCTGCTCGTAGTAGTCCTCGTCCTCTGGTCCCGGATGTGGGACCTCAGGTGTGCGATTCGCGTAGTCAGTACTACGCGTATGCACCATGCAAAGTACCTGAAATTTTGAAAATCGGGGTTCAGTACAATGCTTTGAATGAGTAAACACAATTATAGAGAAATATAGGAATTTTTTAAAATTATTTAAAAAAAATGTGGCCTAGAGTGGCCGCTCTTAGCACTCAAAGTGCCAATAATTCGCCGTATTCCCCGGCAACGGCGCCAAAAACTTGACGTGTATTTTTGAAGCATTTTGGCGCACTCCTTGAGTGAAGTACTCCGCATCCAATCATAAGTGACATTTAGCAAACACGCCTCCAAAGGCAATTCCGGATATGCATCAAAAACTGAAGTAATAATCGCATCATCCTCCCACGAAGGTGGAATGTCTTCATTCTCATCATTTGGAAACCCAACAGCTTTGCATAAAGAGACAACTTTAGTTTGCTCCATAATGTCCACAGCTAAGGTCCCATTATCTATCTTGCTCATCACATGAGCCATATCCAAGAATGGCTTCCCAAGACAAAGTGAGATATTGTGTTCCACATGCTTCACCATGTTGCACTGTGCTTTTGCTTTAGTAGATGCATTGCTATTGGGCATGACCATCTCAAAGCGATCATCTGCAATGCCCAAGGTCAAGCGACCTCTCCCCATTTCCAAGATCATATCAGCTGTAGCTTGGAATGGACGACCAAGTAGTAACTCATTTCCATACTCGTCCTGCATTTCCATAACAACGAAATCAGCCGGAAAAACAAAGCGGTCTACCTTTACCAAGACATCCTCACAGATTCCATACGGTTTCACCACAGAATTATCGGCCAATTGGATAGTCATGTTGCTTGGCCTTGATTCCTTTAATCCTAGCTTCTTGAATGTGGAAAGGGGCATCAGATTAATGCTTGCCCCGGAATCACAAAGTGCCTCTCCGAATTTGAACTTCCCGATAAAGCAAGAAATATTGAAACAACCGGGATCCTGTCTCTTCGGCGGCAAAGTGCCAATAATTCGCCGTATTCCCCGGCAACGGCGCCAAAAACTTGACATGTATTTTACTACGTGCTTAAACGCAAGTATACGCGTCGAGTAATATAGGCCTTGTGAGGCCCGAGTCGAACTCAGGGATACGTGAATTATTGGAGACTTCTACTAACTAATCGCAATCAGCTAGGCCGATTAACAAAGTAGGGTTTTGTTGTTGAAATTAAAAGAAAATAAAAATCAAACAAAGAAAACAATCGATTAAAGGTTAATTTAATCAATTCAAAGGGATATCTTTAGGATGGCGGTTTCACCGCGGGTCAACATTGTATTAGGTTTCATATAATTCCTCACACTTCTCTCTCTATCCGGATAGTGGCTTGAATACAAAATTACCCACTGTCATGGTGTAATTCACTACTTAGGTTTAGGTTGATTCCACCGTCGTAGTAATCATTCCCCTAAACTAAGTGCATTATAAACGGTCCCTCAGTTCCCACCATTAATTTTACAACTCCTTTGTCAAGGGTTTTATGAATTAATGTAGATTTCGTCTCTTTTCAACCGTTAATCCTTCTGTCGAAGTGATTAAGGGCATTAAATTATTATTATGGTGATCAAGCATAACAATAGAAATGGAGAAAACGAATCTATACCACGGATTTGAGAGAGAAAATATGAATTATCAATATAAAAATGTCATACAATGTATTCCCGGGCTACTCCCGGTCCTAAAGATTGAGGGTTTTAGCCTCTCATGTTCATCCCACACGAATACATGGTAGAAATGGGGGATTTCATAAGAAAAACGTGAAACAAGTGGGAAAACCCCTGAACGGAGAAGAACCGGCAGATCCTTGGCATAGAATACGAACTTCCCCTCCTGTCGGTGGTGTAATTCATCTTCGGCAGCATCCGAATCACCCGGGATGAGCTTCTGGCCTCCGTTCTCCTTTCTCCCTTTCCTCGGCACTCGTGCAATGCAATATGCGATCCCTCCTCCATCTGGGCGGCCGTCATTAGGTATAAGTCCCTAATTAGGTCGTCAAATAACAACAGCCGTCCGATCGAGATCAAAATAGATCCAACGCATATCTGCCGGCGTCGATACCATCGACGCCGGTCGATGGTATCGACCCAGCGGATTAGCGACAGCTTTCCTTTCTTTTAGTCTGAGCGCCTGTGGTCATCTCGATACCATCGACTTGGGTCGATGGTATCGACTCTCTTTAGCATCGGTTATTGCCGTTTAGCGACGCTGTAGCTCTCCATGTGTCGATGGCATCGACTTGGGTCGATGGTATCGACAGTTTCCTCGGCAGAAATCTGAAGGGATCTCGATACCATCGACTTGGGTGTCGATGGTATCGACTCTGTGCTGCTCCTCTCGTCTGGAAATCTGTGGCTTGGTCGATGGTATCGACTTCCGTCGATGGTATCGACGGAAGCAAATACTTGTTTTTCCTAAAATCTCACAACAAGACCAAGTAAATCCACACAAATAATAATATTATGATAAATAATGCTCAAAATAGTAAAACAAAGGGGATTTGATATAATATGAAGGCAAATACCGAAATGAGTGAATTATGCAATATTATCCATAAAAATGAGTGACTTTACTCTTACTGCTTATAGTGATGCCGACTATGCAGGTTGCTTGATTGATAGAAAGTGCACAAGTGGTACTTATTTCCTCCTAGGACCATGCTTGGTGTCTTGGTTCTCTAAGAAATAGAGCACAATGACATTATCAACCACCGAGGCTGAGTACATTGTAGCCAGAAGTTGTTATGCCCAGGTCCTACAGATGAAGCAAATGCTCCAAGACTTTAACATTCATTTTGATGCTTCTCCTATCTATTGTGATAATACTAGTGCAATTAACTTGTCATATAATCCTATCTTCGACAATAGAGATAAACATATAGAGGTTCACCATCACTTTCTTCGTGATCACATTTCCAGGAAGGATATTTATATCACACATGTGGACATAGAAAATCAGTTGGCGGACATTTTCACTAAACCTCTAGTAGAGAGAACCTTCTAGCTAGTTGTTATCTATCCTATATGTCTTGGTTTCAATTTGGTCATCTTTTCTTGCTAATATGCTTAAAATTGATTTTTCAAGTTCATTTTGCCTTATTTATCTCTTATTTTATGATATTTTTCACAAATGCATGTTTTATCGCAAAATAGTACCCAATGATGAGTGATATGTGCCTAAGGATATTCAATATACATAATGGACTTGAAAAAAAAAATAATTAACACTCAAATGGCTAGAAATTAAGTTTGATGGTTTTAGGTCAGGTTGACCATCGGTTGAGTTTTCCCAGGACAAACTCGGCCAATCGATGGCCGAGAGCTTTTTTAAAAAAGGCTAATCGGTCGAGTTTCCAGGTTCACATAACTCGACCGATCGCCGGGCTAGAGCACACTTAAGTTGGATTCAGCCGACTATTCTCCCTCTCAACTAGAGAAAAGTCAACCGATTCCACTCTCTTAAGCCCTAAGCTCTCCATTCTTGACCTTTCCTTCCCTTACCTAGCCCTAATGTGACCTAGGTAGACCATCCTTGACCTCCCCCCTTTCTAAACCTAGGTGTGTGAATGTTTTGGGTGGTGTGTTTTTTGTTTTTGCTTCCTTTTTCCTCTCTATTTCACTTCCATGGCTTCAAATAGAAGGAAGAGAGTCGCCCCTAGCAATGCACCATCCCCCTCTTCGTCTTCGCGCTTGATCCCCTTTGATGAGACTCTCTTTGTCTCAAATGAGGATGTTAATAGGTATAAGGACCTTCTCCCAGGGAGTCCTTTCCCTTTTCACGCCCTCTTTGAGCCTAGCCCTAGATGCCAAGAGGTCATCAATCAAGTGGAAAAGTTGTTACAAGTTCACCACCTATCCTCCCTGGGTGTAGAGTGTGCGTGCTTTCACAATTCCATGACTAGCATGAAAGTCGTTCACAAATTCTACACAAACTTGCATTGGAATTATGACACCCTTGTACCTGCTCCTAATACTCAAGTTATCCTTACATCACTGATACCCAGGAAGAAGTTCCAAGTCTCAGAGGATATCCTGAATGTCTTCTTTTTGGGTGCCGATGAGAATGATACCTAACATAAGGATTATAGCGAGCATTTTGACCTCCTTGACCCTGAGGGTTTCTACAAGCAATACGATATCACTCTCTCTGACAACCATCTTTACTTGAAGAAACCTCAGATTCCCTATAAGAAGAAGAGCACCCTACCTTCCTCTACCTTGGATCTCAATAGGCACATCCTTGCCTTAGTGGTCAACTGCAACATCCATCCTAAGAAAAACCAAACGAATATTGCAAAGAACACTGCAGTAATCATGTATTGCCTCTTAGAGAATGTCAGAGTCAAATGGTCTAGATACATCCTCCACCATATGACTTGCTTCGACTCAAGAAAGAATACCCATGGCACCCACCCTTGCTATCTTGCCTTGATATGTGCTCCTTTTCAGTTTGCCACTGAGAAATCTCTCTTTCATGACTTCCATTACATACCTGCTAGGAAGGGAGTATGTATCAGTGAGACCACTATCTAGAAGTTTGTGCCTATCCTTTCCTCTACCACACCTGGTGCCTCACCCTCTACCTCTACCTTAGTTGCACCTGCCTTGACCTCTACCCGAGCACCTCTGCCTCCTCAGCCTACCTGACCAAGTTGTGTCTCGTTCTGTGTGTCCAATGAGGCCCTCATGGGTTATATGATACACCAACAAGCATCCAACTTCTAGGTCCAAGAGCACTTGCACCAAGATTTATGTTCTATCATGTCTAACATGAACTTATCCTGTGCCCACATATAACTTGCCTACCAACCTTAGCCGGGAAGTGATTATGCATCCTATGCATACAATCACTTTTACCCTGCCCCTCCACCTACAACTTCTACTGCTACTCCCACACCCTCTGCTATTGGTGGACCTGCACCAATCATCCTTCCTCTACCTATTGGCCCCTTGGCTACTCTGCTTGCCAGTCTTGGCGATTCTGCTCCTTCCTTCCCACAGACCAATGAGCTCTATGCTCTTGGTATGACTTAAGATGAGCATAATGCTCATTGGCCCAGTTCTCGCTTTAGACCTTCTGTTCATGAAGAGATGCAGGACCAGGCTAATGATGAGACCACTGATGCTGATGAGGATGCTAGTAATGGTGAGGATGATGGTGTTGCATTTGATGATAGTGATGTCTCTAGTGGTTCTGTTGGTGACTCTGGTGATGAAAGTGATGTTGCTACACCTTCATACGAAGATGATGAGTACGAGCCTAATGTTGAGGATGATGATGTTGTTGATATAGATAGCTTATATGTCTAGATGTTCTTAGTTTTTAGTCTAGTTTGCTGATCATATATATATCTTTCTAGGCTATTTTGTATTATAAACATCTAGGCACATGATCTGAGTTGTACTATTTTATCATCTTAGCTTTCATCGTTTTCACTTGTAGTTGTTTTATGAGAACTTGTATTCTAGGTTGTAATCTATATTCTATGCACTCTTAATCTTTGATCTATTATATCTTATGAGTTGGTTCCATGTTTCACCATATTTTAATTATGACTTAGCTTGTTTGTTTCTCTCGTCTTTGTTTGGTGTACATTTTGAGATTGCATGTTTTGGATATATGCTTGGTTGTGCTTGGAGAAGACCTACTTTTAATGCTCTTTTACCCTACTTTCTTTTTGATAATGTCAAAAGGGGGAGAGAATTTCAATGTTTTGAAGCTCAACCATATTGCTTTTATTACCTATGTGATCCTTTTCTTGTTCATTATATGCTTTATCATGTGACTTGCTAAAGGACCATATAGAATGTATGTGTTATATTGCTATGTGTAGATAGACTAACTATGTAGGTTAAAGTAAGAAGAGATTGAGGGGGAGCAATTCACATTGTTCAAATCTTGAAACCACTTACAATTCACAAGGCAAATGTATAACTTCAATATCTTTTTCAATATGTTTGAGGAATGGGTTGTCATTGTCAAAAGGGGGGAGAATGTTGACCTAGAGGTTATACATTGTCCATGTTTTGATAATGACTTAACCATTCCATTAATATGTATCTAATATGTTTATTCATGATTGATTTCAGGCTTTAGGTACATGAAAAGGATCAAATTACACAAGCCCTAGCTTGTCCAAGTTCAAGTCAAATGCAATGCAAGTGTGCTAATAAGGAAATCACTTCAAACGACCTTAGAAGAATTTTGTAATCACTTGTATTGATGATATGACTTGTAACTAAGATGAGAAAAATAGTGGGACACTTAATACCAAGTTTTAAGAACTTTATAGCCAATTTTGAAAATCGATCACAGGTTGTTTATTGGTCGAGTTACAATCTCAGCCAATCCTATGGTTGATTTTCTGAAGATGGCTGATCGATCGAGTTGTGCATTCATAGAATTCAATCGACCAACTCACTAACCAAATTCAATTTTGGCTGATCGGTCGAGTTTCCCAGAACAAACTCGACCGATAGTTTGAAAATTGGCTTTGTCTTTTAATTGATCAGTCGAGTTACCTTTATTGAAACTCGACCGAACACACTGTATGAAAAATGTAGAAAAAGTGATTATAACCATTGATGACTTGTTTGGGCAAAAATAGATATGTTGCCTTGTGCAAAAATGGCTATATTTCATCCCCAAGTGTTCCCCAACTCAAGGGAGCACCCCCATCTATAAATAGGACCCCTTGGAGTTCATTCCAAGTTTTCTCATTCCATACATACAATGTCCTTACTATAGTTGAGTGTGCTACTACTCCTTGAGACCCTTTCTCTCTCTAGTTTACACTTCATTTCATGATTTCTGAGTGAGTTAGGATTATTGTAAGAGATATCCACCCTTGTACATGTAAAGCTCTCAATCTTCCACTACTTCCCTATCTCCTTCCTACATGAAGAAAAGGTGAAGAAAGCTCCATCGAGTGAAGAAGGAGATGTAGCTGGTCCTCTTCAAAGTTGATGAAGAGGTGGTAATCTTCTCCAAGTGAAGGAGAAGGGAAAGGCTAAAGATCCAAGAGGAGAAGAAAAGTCCTTCAAGGTAGAAGACTTGAGCTTGAGTGGGTAAGACCTTGGTGAAGGTTGAAGACTCAAGCTAAGTGGGTAATCTCTTTGGTAAGGTGGATATCACTTTGTGGTTGGATGGGTAAGTCCTTTGGTGGTCTTGTGTTGTAACTCTTATTGGTGATAATATAGAGAAAGGACTTGCAAAGTCCTAGAGTTTGACCTCTCTAGGTAGTAGACTGACTCACTTCTAGTTTGAAGTGTGGCACCACTCTACATCCCTTTGTCAAGTGCTTGCTATCAATCAATCGCATCCTTGCTATGCTTGTTAGATATGACTTCAAATTACATTTAAGCTATTGTTGTAATCTTGATATAATTTGAAGGTATAATCTATTTTGTGAGAATTTTGTAGCTTTATTCACCCCCCTCTAGAGCCCTTAGATCCAACAAACATCACATGCATGAATCTGTTGTTGGTGTAGATTTGTGCTTGCTATTGTGGGTTGATCGGTTCAACCCTTGAACCAGTTGACTCATCTCTTAGGCAGTCAGTTCGTCGTCTAAAGTGGTCTTCTAGCCTCATGTTCAACCAATGTCTAGACACCTCCAAATGGTCAATTGGGTCCACCAATCAGTCGGTTTTCTCTCCTACGGTCTGCCCTCCTTGATCCTCTAGCTAGTCAACTTATCACAAGAAACAGTTGGCTTTCCTGACGCTCATCGTCATCTTTGTTGTTGTAAGAAAAGAAACTATCCTACTGCTATTAAACTTATTACATGATAAAGAGAAACCTCATGTTGCATTTTAGGGGAGCAAAGGTAGGAAAGAATAATATTTTTATATTGGAAAAAATAAGGTAGATGCTCAGTATGCAAATCGAGATAAAACAAGAATAAACATACCATTCAACCATATGCAGATATAAAAGGATTATTTGTTGTTAGCATGCTACACATCCACCATCAAAACTCACTTTTAGGGTGACGCATGTAAATTATATATATATATATATATATAGTTTGGCATTATATGTGGTCTTTGATTGGTTATACACATTAATAAGTTTAAGTATTCACATCATATACAATAAATAAATGATGAAAACTTCGAATCTGATCATATTTATTATCTCAAAACATAGTAAATTGACGTGGCTCTGATACCACTGTTGGAAAATACGACATTAGAGTAGGCAGTGAAAACACAAAATTTCCATCTATATTCCCATAAAAAAAGATCGTGTCAACAACTATGTAATGGGAAGGATGGTTTAACGAGTTTATACCTAATCTTGGAGCAAGCCCAATGACTATTCCTTGTTGCAGTGTTGCATCTCTCCTGGTTGCACTAGGACAACGCTAGCAGCAACTCTTAGTCTCCACCATGGACAACAGTTTGATGTAGTCCTCCTAGTGATAGACAACAACCTCCACAGATGGAAGACCACACAGACCACCTACAACTTGTGTCATTCTAGTAGAACAGATAGGAAGGAGTTGTCCCTTCAATTGGTGTACTAGTCACCAACTTTCTCTGCCACAATTGTTCTCCCTTGCTATCCCTCCCTTAACCAGGTCGGACTTGCTCAGACTCTCTATTGGTTACCACAACCATAGAGGACAACAATTGCCAGAAGCAATTGAGTTTTGTATCTGGGAAGCCCCCAATACCTCTCTATTTATAGGAAGGTCAAAGTCATGGTTCCCAATCTATGTGGGAGTAGAAGAGATTGGAATCTCAAGAATTTTCACATACTACGACAGGTGAAATGGTTGGTTCTCTAGTGAACTGACCGCTTGGCATGTGAACCGATTGGTTCACCCAATGAAATAGTCATTTCATCATGTTTCCTAATCACAATAATATTGACAATTAATATCTTATTTAATGCTCAACATGACGTCAACACAAATCCTTGAATCAATCATTTTGATCCACCAACCACTCGGTTCACAACCTGAGCCGGCCAGTTCATGGACCTACATCGATCGGTTCACTTCCTAAACTGACTAGTTCATAGTCTAGAATTGCCAAACTTTGTTCTGTTACCCTGACACACTGAAACAATCGATTCAATACTTGAATTGGTCAGTTCAATTGTCTAGTCAGTCAATTTTCAACCAAACTTGTTAAAATTGAATACCTAAACACTTTAGCAATAAATTTAGTTATCATTCATGATTAAACTCCTCTTCTAGGTCTATTGTATGTGTGTGATCCCATAGGTTTCATGTTATGTTGACAGTGAATGTTCATAACTAATTTATGACACCACAAGCAAAGAGCGGTGCCTAGTCACACATCATTACAACCCAAATACTCAGGAAAGTTGGAGGATAACTTCAACATACGATATGTGTCAGGTTTTATAGTGATTTTTTAATTCCTTTATCTCTGATATCCAAAATGAACTCGAAGCATGGAATCATCATCCTATGAATGTTCAATGCATGTTTCTTGATCTAGAGCAGACTGTCTGAGATATATGTAACCTTAATATCATATATTGATTCACATGTGCATGCACATGATTTTCTCACCCTCACTTATCAAGTGTTTCCTATAGGAGGGAAAAATCCCATCTACATCACTCATATTCATCCGCATGTGTCATTGTACACCCAATCATCACCTTTATGGCAACCCTTATTCAAGATCAGGGGGATGATGTCAAAGTACACTGAACAACATGTGATGAGTATAGTAACTTTAGGTGTAAGAACCACAATCACTACCTTCACTATGAGAGATGACTATGACCACCATGTATGGTTTTCATGTGTCACTCTCATGGTGGGCCTGTCCGATACATTCTTCCCTAAAAAGTATCTATGTGCTTGGTTTGATATCACAAATGTCATGACTAATGAGATTTTGTCATCAACCAACACACACTCTAGTCTAGTGTTACTATTTTCTATCTACCTTGCACAGTAACATATGAATAGGGACATAATAAGAATGTACACACTCTTAACATCCTTATGATCTCAATGTCCAAGTCACATATTTGAAGGCATACATCATTGAGTAGTGTCGTTCTTTAGGCAGTCATTATATTTCCTCATTACATCATAACTGAGTGTAACAAAATGAATTTGAAGCTTGCCTTTATTATTAATCAAATCATTTATGTAATATGCCATCAATCATATCATTGGCTCTCTGGGCATACATACCAATAGATTGTGCCTATCATATAACAAACCATGAATCACTTTCAAGGTGGGTATGTCTAGTACACTTGTTTTCTAACAAGTAAATATGTGTCTCACTAGGTATCCAATACCTATGACCCATGACACATGATCATTTTTCACCACACATACTAGTCTGACATGTATTATTGGTGTCTAATCCTCAATGATACTTGACTAGAGACATTTCAGGATATTGTTCTTAGCATCCATTAAGATCTCATGTTCAAACTCATACTTACAGTCCCATGACTTTGAACCAATCATTTTAAAGATATTTATTATGCACTATAATATCACAATGGCTAAATGTGCATAAATAAATTGGAATTGCATTTATTAATCAAATCAAAAGTACAATTACTCCCTATAACCATCATGTAACGATGGGTTTCTAAGGCACATACACCAACACTATTTTAATGGCCGGTACATAACTGGCTTGTATAAACTTCCTAACCTCTCTCTCTCTCTCTTTATATATACATATATACATATATATACACATATATATATGTATATATATATATATACATATATATATATATATATATGTATATATATACTCGAGCATCCTGAAAGGTAACTATTTATTCAAAAAAGTAACTATCGAGAAAACAAGTAACAATGTTGTCAAAAAAGTAACTATTCGACTACAAAGGTAAAAATGGACAGAATTATGTAATTATACACCCTTTACAACAACAACTGCTATGCATCTAATGTAACTATTTGGAAGGTATTGTAACTTGTGCACATGTAAAAAATTATAAAAAAATAACTACTTTAGAAGTGGGTAGCTACCTATGCAGGTATTACAGATAATTCCATATATATATATATATATATATATATATATATATATATATATATATATATATATATATATGTAATCTCTTTCTTTTATATCAAAGTTTTCATAAAATTGTTTTGTCTTGAACTGATTTCTATTAGATAAAAATTCTTCTCTTAGCTTTTCTTTATCGATGATGAAATTATTTTTATTTTCCATTGAATTACTTTCATTTATGGTTTGAAGGGTATTTACTATTTCATTGACACATGTTAGTGAGTTAAGTGTTTCACTTAAATCTTAAAAGTTTTAAAACCAAAGGAGCTTGATATAAATAATGATTTTTTTGAGCAATTTTATTCTCTTTTCAGTAAGTTGATTCCTAGTGGCCTGTCAACAGTTGAACTACTGTGACAATGAGGCCTCAGACCTAGGTATTTCTTTAAAAAAATTGAATATGATAGGCTCATAAAGGTTTGTGGATGGGAGATTGAAATCATCAACTAAGGGATTACTAAGTGTCCTGTCAATAGCTAAACCTAGCCCTACAAAACCCTAAATGCCTACCACGGCTAAAGTGGGTGCAACGAGCTACCACTACGACAAGGAGGCCTCAGACCCTAGGAGGAGAATTTCCACACAAAGAGCTCCCCTTGCTTATTGAGCATAGTTTTTGTAATAGGAAGTGTCTTAGCTCAAAATTCTCCTCCTTAGAGAATTTCCCAAGTCTTATAATCCTTCATTCACTTCACTTATATTGTAATTTCATCTATATAATCATGTGTTCTTAGTTTCCACATATTTTCTGAGTGTAAACCCTTCAGTTGCCAATAAAATTTCCATTTGTGTGATCAATTGTGTGTGCATGTTTTTCCTCTTTTAATCATAATAAAAGATCCTTTCTTTAATTAAAATCAAGATCAAGGAGATTCCTAAGCATCAGTGACGTTCCCGACGATCACTCAATGAGATCAACGACGTGCTCTGCGTCAACTGTAAGTTCCCCAAATTTGGTTACTTTTTTGGAGCTTCTTACTTCACACATATACATGTTTATTTTACCTTACAAAATGTTACTTTTCATGCATAAATAGTTACATTTATACATATGTAACAAATACACAGTTACATATTTGCTCCAAATTTTTTACTGTGCATTCTTCCCTATTTTACTTTTTTCACTGAATAGTTAATTTTTTTTTCAATGAATTTATTTTTTGTCCAGTGAGTTACTTTTTTGACAAATTAGTTATTTTTTAGGAAACACTAGTAGCAAATTCCAGGTTACCCACATTTACACACACACACACACACACACACACATATATATATATATATATATATATATATATATATATATATATATATATATATATATATATATATATATATATATATATATATATATATATATATATATATATATATATATATATATATATATGCACACTTTATGGGTAGATTAGTTTGTTTTAGCTCGGATGTCCCCTCGAACTAAAAACTAAACCATATATATTGGTTTTTGAATTTTATAAACCAAACCACATCGAACCAAACTAAATTGTTGATTTCTGGTTTGATTCAGTTTAATTTGGTTTCAAACTATTATCTAAGAAACTATAAAAACTTATACTATATTTTTATGAACAAATAACCATTTTTCATCATCTTATTCAAGATATCTAACATCATAAACAAACTTCATATAAAAGAAAGAATTTTTTTAATAATATATATAATCTATAAGTAGATAATGTCCAACCAAATTCAAATAAGTATACCTCATACCATAGTATAAACTTTTATACGACTTACGTTCATTTATTTAGCATTCACTTTACACATCAAAATATGCAAACGAATTGAATATCCTAAGATCTAATTTAGATAAGAATTTTTACAATATAAGTATATATTCAAATTATAAATGTATATATATACTTGTTTGGTTTGGTTTGATTAAACTACAACCTTAAACCAAACCAAACCATTATTTAATTGTTTGAATTTTTTTGGAACCAAACCAAACACTTGTCCCCGTAAAACCAAACTAAACCAAACTGCTCTCTTTGGTTCAGTTCGGTTGAGTTTAATGGTTTTGTGCTCAACCCTAACACACATACACACACATAGATATACATATTTAAATATACACACATATGCATACATATAAGTATGTATGTATGTATGTATGTATGTATGCATATATAGGGGATGCATTCATAACCCAACTGGGTAACTTAAATGGGTTACCCAACGATTTTGGTTCCAACTTTCCCATTCTAGTTACAAATTTTCATTCCTGATTACAGTTCATGCAACGGTTCTTTTTTCAAAAATTTCAATATTACTATTTTGGCAGAACATAATACAAAATTGAAGTTTTTTTACAAAATGAGTCATTCTAGTACAAATTATGTCATCTCTTTGCAGTTTGATGCCTTCATGTTATAAAAGTGGATCCACATGTAACTAACCTTAGTTACCCAACTCAGGTAGCAAATATAGGTGGGTTGGGGAGTAATGAGAAAACTTGTGGTACGAGGGAATTATTTTGGGTGAGTAGGAGAAAATTTTAGATTTAATGGTTATTGGGATTTTGCAAAATTTTAAATTTGGACACATGTTAGTTTGGCCATACTATATTGGTGAGAATTGAGTTAGTCAATATATTAGCCTTTGGCTAAAAACAAACAAGAGCTCAGTCAATTGGAAGATAAACCCTTGCCTCAGTAGATTTTTTTGGTGTGACATATTTAAAAAAAATCTATGAAATCCTTAAGAATTTGTATGCTTCCCACAATTTTGAACAATAAAATGGAAGAAATAAATGTCACCTCAATCTCAATCTTAATTGGGCATCTTTGATAAATAGAGAACTTGATACAGGAAGGGCCTGAGTAGTAGGAAAAGGGGTCCTATCAGTAGAGAAGGTATCTGAGTAGGTGTAGGAGTCCAATTAGGCAATGTTGGATACAACATGGGTGGAGGAGTTGATGCAACAAGTAGATGGAAGAGAAGAACAAACCATTAAATATTGTATGAGGAAGAAGTGACGTTTAATGGAACTACGATGGGAATATGTTGATAAAACGTGAAGCCGTAACTTATAAACAAAGAATAAATAAGTGTGAGAATAGAAAAAATTTATATGCAAATGAAAAATTTTAGGTAAAAGAATTTAACAAGCAGAATTGTTGCCTGGAACCAGAGTAACACTAAAACTTAGTGTATAACTATAAGGTTGATACTTTTCTCGGCCTTTTGGCTAAGATCAAATATAGTATTTGTTCTTATCAATTTGTTATCTGATATGTGGGTCATAGGTGCGCATGATTCTAAATTAATATATACAAGGTTGGGGTGATCAGAAGGAAAGATACATAAACACTCAGGTTAGTTTGGTTGTAATATTTTAGTCTCTGATATTGTCGATGCTCTAAATGTTTTTGGTCCTAGTTCGACATAAAATGAATAATCACTTCAATCATATCTAACTCGTCCAGATTTTATTGATTGACTTCTCATGGAATCGACTAACATGTCAAGGTATTGACATCCTTTAATGAAGAAAAAGAAACTGTGGATATCTTACATTCTTCTCCTTACATATTTTTTAATCGCATGAAAATTAGAATTTTATATTTTGTTGATGTAAAGAAGTTTGTAATTTAGTGAAAGAGCTACTTTAACTTTTTATAACATAAACTAAAGAAGAAACTTCAAAAAAAAATTCAGATTATTTACTCTATTTAAATTTAATCACATATGATACATACATTTTTATAGACATATTTGTTTCAACAAATTTTAGTATTATCTAACAACTAGCGACAAAGTATACGTAGATTTACCATAACCAGGGGTGGCATAGTCTGACTTGGTTTAATGGCTAAATTTACAAAACAAATCATAAATATTGGCTGGTAAAATTTTCAAACTGAACCGAGCCAGTAGCTATCTAATGTTGCGTTCGGCAACAGATGTGTAGGAATCGGGCAACGACATGCAGCGTTCTTTGGACTCTGAAGCATTCAATCGTTGTATCTAAAACAAGAATTTCATGCTGCTTTGTTTTTGTACGTGAATGTACGCTAGAAAGCGACAGATTCTCTAAAATTCCAACCGCATCAAATTCTTCCGATGGCTGGCAGCGATGACTCAGCTAGCGTTAAAAGGCAATGTTTTACCGAATGCAGCATAAATCAAATCAAATGTAAGTATGAATTTGAAGTTTAGTTAATTTAATTTGGTTTCAAAGTGGTGTATGATACATTTATTAAATTTTTGTTTTATTTTTATGGAAGATCCAAATGTTTGTCAGTATCTTTATCAGTTCATCAATCAGACAAACTAACTTTAAATAAGCATCACTTAGTAATAGGTGTATGTAAGACAACATATATGATCTATGTGTTGGCATAGCCTAACTAATTTTGGCTAAGTCATACCACATAGTTAAGATTTCTTATGGAAACCAAATTTGATTTATTTAGAGTTAGTTTTACTTTTTTTTTGGATAAGGTAAACTATTACTATGAACAAAAGGGAGTATATGGGGAAATAACAAAATCTCGTATACTATACATGGTCTACAAAAGACTCCACATCCTGAGAGCCATTGTATCAACACCCACCATGCCCTTCGGGTTCACTTTAAAGAACCATACAATGCTATTGCTCATAACATCAAAAATGTTGAGGTTATTCCTTGGCTTCTTTCTGTGCATCCTGTTATTCCTTTCAGCCCATATGTGAAAGATGAGAGAGATGAAGAAGATCCCTCCCAAGCATGTGTTCCTTGGGTTGCTACTGGTCCTATCCAAAATCCACAACAGCGCCTCGTTAAGCTCCAGGGGGCTTGTCCACCCCACCCACACTTCAGCCCCCCCTCTTCCAAAGGTATGCATTGTAGTCACATTCAAAGAAGATATTCTTGTGTGATTCAGCCACCTTATTACACATCAAACAAAGATGATCATAATTAAGCCCCCACTTGGTCAATCTGTCCTTGGTAGGCAGGTGACCCATGATAGCCCTATACACACCAAAGATCCACTTTGGGCATAAGGACTTAGTCCACACGATCACATGCCAGAGAACCTGTGACAGATGTCTGTTCAGGTTCCATGGTCTGAACGGTGGACGCAGGCTGCCATTCTGGTCATGCAGTAGGTAATGGATGTTCATGTGCTCACGAGCATCATTCATTTCCCTTCAAGTTCTGGAATCACTTGGGCAATAGCCACTCCCCATGACCCCATACCTTTCTTTCATCCACATCACCCACGAAGACTCCAAGCAGTTAAGAAATCTATACACTCTTCTACTTGTCGCTCCCCAGGCAATATCTAGCGGACAGGTGAGCACCAAACCACCGATGCGCCATGGTTGAGCCACAGTCTTCCAATTAATACCATAAGCACATCCACCCCATAGGAAGCTGGTTGTAATAGTTCTGAACTTCTTGAGGATGAACCAAGGTAACTCAGTTTTTCTACACCAGAAGTTGACTTTTGCATTAAGGACCGATTGAATCAGGACAACCAATCCATCCATGGAGATGTGAAGCCCACTCTATTTCTCAATCGTAGTTCTCATGTCATCCACACACCTCATGTAATCCACACCTCTACCTCTCCCGTCTGACAAAGGGATGCCCAAATATCTCGTCGGGAATTTTCCTTCAATCAGATCGATCGCTTCCCTCAGGCGGCCTCTTCTAGTATCACAAGATCTAGAGAGAAAGACATGAGATTTCAGATCACTCATATACAAATTCATCATCTTCCCAAAAGTCTTCATCAACCTTATCACATATCTTAAATATTTGCAGTGACCAACAATGAAGAAGAGCACATCATTCAAAAAAATCATATGAGATAAAACTTTCATACCCTTAACCTTAAAAGGTTTGACAAGACCCTCCTATTCGGCTAAATCAGTTAAACATGTCAGATTCTCCATAATTAGCGTGAAAAGTAGAGGGGATATTGGATCTCCTTGTCGGAGGCCGTTGGTCGCCTTGAAGAGACCATGTTGAACACCATTGATTAGCACCAAGAAAGATGGTAGCCTACAAACATTGCTTAATAACATCAACCCATCTCTCAGAGAACCCCAAAGCCTACAAAGTACTCCAAAGAGCATCCCATCTAACCTGATCGTAAGCCTTGGCTATATCCAGCTTAATGCAAGCCTTCTTTGATGTGTTCTTAACACCAAACTCAAGTAGGAACTCATTAGATAGAAGTGTGTTGTCCTAGATGGACCGACCTTTGACAAAGGCAGCTTGATTCGAGGAAACCAGAGAAGGAAGGATTACTTTTAATCTGCTAGCCAGCACCTTTGCAATCACCTTGTAGACGACCGAACATCACGCTATAGGCCTAAAATCAGAAATGGCAACTGGAGGTGACTTCTTCGGTATCAGCCTAATGAAGGCATGGTTGTCTTGCCTCACCATTCTACCTCCTACCAAGAACCATCAGACAACTCTGCACACATCCTAGCTAACAATAAGCCAACAAGATTGAAAGAATTTGGCATTAAAGCCATCGGGTCCTGGTGCCTTAGAAGCACCTATGTAGGACACAACTATATTCATCTCCTCATCATCTGCTATTCTCAAGAGGTTCATGTTCATCTCATCTATGACACGTCTTCGGATTTTGGATTGGGGCTGATCATGTCTACTTCCCCAGTTATACAACCACGAGAAGAAATCCACAACCATCTTAGCCATCTTGTCTTCTTCATCCACAAGAAACCCCATAGGATCGATGAGGTTATGTATGTGATCTCTCATTTCATTTTTCTTCACATTAGCATGATAGACTTTTGTGTATCTCCATCTTTAACCCAATTAGTTCTACTTCTCTTCCAATAATAAACCTCCTGAGCTTTTTCCAGCTTCAAGAGGTGTTTGTCCGCCTCATCTTCGGCCTTCATGTACTCCACAGAGAGTGGGGCCTCTCTCAAATTCTTGTCCGCAATGTTGAAGTTGTTTCTAGCTTCCTTGACCAATAGATCAAGATTAATCTTATCCTTAGACCACACCTTATGTTATAACCTCAATTTTCCAAATTATATAATGAATTTTTGTAAATATCATTTAAAGATAAATGAATTTACTTGATTGATGTGATGTGGTTTGGAATGGATTTCATGACTGATTGTTTATGTGTTACTTATTGGGCCTTGTTTTAATTGAAGCCCAAATTGATAAGATTGATGAATACATAAAGAATTCCATAAAATAAGGTGAAGGATGTGGAATATTTCCCTAAAGATAATAATTCGAGATTATGGACATATTGGAGTTCAAGGAACTCAAAACCAAGAAATAATAATAAAGGAATAGAAAAAGAGGAGAGAGAAAATATGTGTTTTATACATAATACATGGTTTATGAGTCTTTGACTTTCATATGAAGAAAAGAGTTATTCCTTTTGAGTTTTGATTTCAAACTTGGAATATAAGTAGATTAAGTCTTTATAGACTTTCCCTTAAAATTTGGGAATTGATCCTTTAGATATGGGAGAAGAAACCGAACCCAGTGGTCCGTAGTTTCCAGGTTTCCATGTGGGAAAAGGATTTTCCCAAATCACAGTTGGTTTAGGAAACCAGAAGGGTAATCCTCCCTGGAACCATGCCTATATAAGGCACACGAATCCTAGAGCGAGGGAGAGATCAAACCCACCTTCACAGGGGCAATGCTCTGCCTCTGCCCATTGTTTTTGCAGGCCATGAGGGCGTGCGTTTCTTTCCATCTCCAGCTGCTCTGTTCCTACGGAGGAATAGGGACGCAACACCTGCAGAGGACCCATGGTCCGGTCTCTACTTGCTGTGGGGACCTCACGCGGGTGGACAGGAAGGAAGGACAATGGTCGAGTTGGAAGAAGAACCTTGGGCGGGCGCTGCTCGCGGGAAGCCACCAGACGGCAGCAAGCGGCCGGACCTGCAAAGATGGAGAAGCGCGCAGGATCGTGACAAGAGAAGGCTGGGTCATGGTTCAGGGAGAAGGCGGACCCAGGGATAGGATCCGCGAACCAAAGAGAAAAAGGAATTGCAATAAAAGAAGATGAAGGGGCTGACGTGGCGCGCTACCATTGGCCAGAAGTAAGTAAATATCATCAAAATCCTAACTAATGATCTGTAACTCCGATTAAGACAAGTAAAATATGAAAGTTGATCATAAAAACGTGAAGAATCCAATAAAAATATAATTGGAGCATGATTTTGTTTACTATTCAAAAAGTATATAAAGATGCTATCTTTAATAGTTTAATCATGAAAAACCCTAACCTTTGATGATTAATGAATTAGAAAATGTTACATGGGTGTTTAAAGTAGATACTAACATTTTGTTAATAAAAGTGAAAATAGGATCTAAAAAGATGATCTTTTTATATAATTAGCTTAATTTAGGGTTTCATGCATGATTATGCATTAATGAGCTTGAAAACCCTAATTTAAGAGAATATATCTTTTAATGGTTCAAATCCATGATAAAATAGAAATATGATGACCCTAAGTCAATTTGGATATAAAAGACTATTAAAATGAATAGTTGAGGAATTAAGGTTCATACAAATGGAAAAGGATATTTTAGGGTTTGTTAACTTAAAAAGGATAAAGTTTGAGAAATTGATCTAAGAAACCCTAATGAATAGTAATGAAACCTTAATGCGGATTAGAAACCATAGAAAGTGAATCCAAGTTAATAAAGTATGTTCTTGATAAAGTGTGTAGTAAATGGAAAAATGTGTTTTTCAGGATTCTTGATTATGTGGTTGAATTACTTCCTTGGATTGCTTTCTTGGTTGGAATTTGATATTATCTTGAGAAATCTACTGAATCAGGTATGTGGTTACGCTTATGAATAATCGCTTTAGTTTCCCGGCGATTTCCGAAGGATTTATCGGTTGCTTGAAATAACTGTTGAATGTCTATTCATTTCATGCAACTGTAAAGTGAATATGACTATCACATAAAGTATATGCCATCTATCTCAATTCATTGATCCTCTCTGTGTCGTAATGGCAGACCTGGTACATAGGCTACCTAGAGGGTAGATCCACCAGGTCGAGAAAGACTTTGGCTGCCTAGAGGGTAAGTCCAACAAGTCACCTTAGAGAGGTTTCCATATAAGTCCTTATAGGGACAACACAGAGTTGTGGATAAGTATGGATTGAGTAGTTTGGCTTAAAATGTAATCTTGATTGTTAAAAAGACTAATTGCTTGATTACATTGTTAGCATAATTGCTTGATTATTGTTTCCCTCACATACCGACTGACCATTGTTTTGTTTGTCGGCGTTTTAGGTACAAATCCCAAAGCACAAACAGTAAAGTGACACATTGTGAATTCAAGAACTAAAGAACAAGGAGGAGTTAGTTAGAGTAGTTCATATGTGGTTAGAAGTCTAGTACTTTCAACTTTTCAAAGGCATGATAAAGAAAAATTTTATTACCATTTTTAGTATAGTCTGTTAGAATTTAATAATTGTTATTGGTTATATGTCGAACCTTTGATCCGGAATTTCATGGGTGCGGCTTCAACCTTTCGGTCTCCCTTAATTGGGAGTTATCTGAAGATGGGGTCATAACATTTGGTATCAAAGCCTGGATTCTTCATGTAACCATTAATAATTATTAAATTTTACAAACTCCATAGAACCCAAGGGAGTTATTAGAGGAGTATCCGAAAGATGGAGGTGTCTAGAAAGGGATCACGACCGGGGGCTGGCAAGATTTTCCTCCGCACCGCTAGTCGGAATACGAGGACTCCCGGACCCGTGTGACCGCCTGGCCAAAGTCTTAGGGTATGAATCGAAATAAGATACCCTTTAGGACTTCTCATCTTATTCATCCCTTCTCATCACAAAAATTCTATTAAGGACCCTAAGGATTAGGGTTTTCTCTCTTTTCCTCACCCTCTGGAGGTATGGGTAAGGTTAATAAGGTATAAGGAATCCTCCATCAAATTAATGAAAAGCATGTAAATAAGATGTCATGGACATAAGCTTAATAGAGTAAGCGCAAACTAAATGATAGATACATGCTTAGGTCGTATGACATAAAATGTCATGTCCTCAGAAGAGACCTGAGGCTAGACCTTCATGTCAGGAGGATAAGTTAGTCTTGGAGATAGAGATCTCCATTGTAGGTACAAACCTGGCTCATCCTACGAGGATGATGCTAACCCTAACCCTAAGTGAAGGATAGAGAGAGAGATATGGTCATGATGAGTTAGACCAGGTGTTTGAATAGACGTACCTGGGATGCCATATGATCCATGAGAAGTTGGATAACCAAGTACCTTTGGCCACCTAAATCCTAGAGAGAGGATGAGCTTGTTTATACCTTCGTACCTATAGTATAGATGAGAAGAAGAGTTCTATAAACCCTAGAGGGGTATAGTAACAGGTTACGAGGCCTTGTACCTTGTTAGATGTCCTTGAGGAGGATTCAACCTTAAAGGGTTGTTCGAGTTGAAGGATGACAGGATGTGCACGTTATGGCAAGCTTCATTCCTAGTTAAGAGATAGAGCATGCATATGGACACCTAAAAGTGAATCTAGGGTTCCTAGGCCTAAGAGGGGAAGTAGTATACCTAATGATCATGATGGGGATTAAGTTGCTATAGTTTTGAGCATGGTGCTCCACATGCATAAAGGAAAGGGAAATCCCCTTAAGTTTAAGGTATGTTTGATGAACCCTCATAGCCAGGTTGATAATTAAGGAAGGTATGATCTTGATCCAACATTGAGGAAAGAGGACAAGTATGACCTATCATGGTTCAGTAGGTGATCTGCTTATACCTTAATAGCTTGCTAGGGTTAAGTAGGCTTATGTGGATGTAACCCTAGACCTAAGAGCTTTTGTGACCTCGTGGTCAAGAGATAGTTTTCCTCCCATCCTGGGAGAGGGACCCCTTTGGTAGGGTGTATATCAGTTTTGGTAGCTTAAGGTAATCTAAAGAGGTCTCATGGGATCTTGAGAAGCTAAGTGAAGAGTACATTGTATGCGAATGAACCTGTAGACCCATAGATATCCATCTCTTTTTGCATAAGAATGAGTTACCATGGAGGTAACAAGTATGGGGCTGACCAAGGTAGGCATGTTGCCATGATCCCTATGAAAGGATGAGAGTCAGCCCATGAATGCAGAAAGAAGATGATGAAGACTTGGGTAAGGTTCTAAGTGAACATGTACAATGATGGAGAATCCTAAGTCTATCCTAGGGTTAGGTAGGGATAAGATCGATGAAAGTAGGAGTTGCCTAATTCCCCAGTTGCACATGACCATAGGGTCGGGAGGTAACAGCTATCGTTGTCTGAGGGCCATGGGTTAGGAGATTGATCACCTTCATGAACTCATGAGACCCAAAAGGGCAGATGAGTAGGGCACTCTCTTGATGCATGAGGGAAGAGGGATGACCCCAAAAGAGTCGGTACCCTATGGACCTAGAGGAGTTGACTAAGGATATAAACCTCAGTGAGTTCAAGATTAGTTGTTATCATGATGTCTATGATGTAGAGACATATGTGGCACGTTGCAACTTAGATTTAAAGGTGTACTGTCAAGGTGGGATGCACCATCTCTACTCTTGGAATAGGAGGAACTCTGTATTTGGACTGCAGCCAAATGCTTATTTCTTCTTGTTATGGGAGTGAGAGATAGTACATTATGCATGTCATACACCAAGGATAAGAGATGATGTAGGTTGGAACGTTGCCACGAGAAATGGGGATAGAGAAGATATCTACCCTGATAAAGTGAATGATACATGGATGGTTTATAAACGCTAAGAGGAATGAGGTAGTCCCCTTATGGGAATATTTTTATCATGAGCTATGCGGAACTTACAAGTTATACCAGGTTAAGTTTGATCACCATAATGATGGAATCAGAGAGTATTCTTATAAAGATAAACATAGAGTTTGAGGTGACATGATAAGTGAAATGCATGGAAGTGTAATGTTATCTCATACCTAAGAATGTGAAGTAGTATTGGATGCTCGGGTTGAGATACATCTGACTTGTTTGACTAGAAGCTAGAAGAGGTTGTTTGGCTAACCCTAAGTTTGAAATGGAGAGGTGTTTGGATAACTCTCAGATGTAACAAGATACGTTGAAAAGTTAAGGGTTGTTTGGTTAGCCAGTCTAGTCCTTGATGCAATGAAAGGATGGTAGTAGAACCTCATATGCACTTCTTTGGGAAAAGAAGGTGATGAAACCCCGACATGAGTGGTTTAGGGTTTCGGAGGAATCGATCTTGAAGAATCATGACATACAGGAAATCATGATTGAAGACCACCATACATCGTGGTAAATAAAAATAGCACTTTGGATGCTTAAGATAAAGTTGCATATGGTTTATGTCCATGCAAGTCAGGAGGTAAGGGACGAACCCCAGTAACCCAGTGTATCAATATAGAGGACAAAAGATTCCCCGAGAAAGAAAGGGAGTTCACCACTATGGATGTTGTGATAAGTCTCCCCTTGACCAAGGAAGGTCGAAATGCAATATGGGTTATGGTAGGTCGCCTTACCTAGATGACATGAGAAAGAAAGGGTTCTGTTAAGGAACATATCGAGTTGTTTTATCCATGAGAAAGATGGTTCAACTATGAAGTGAGTTGCATGGTTTTGAGTTTGACCTAAAAGGTTCCCTTCTAAAAGGTGGAAGTAGGGACATGGAGAACTCAATGTTAGTATGGTTTATCACCCCTAACTATTTGTCAGTATGATCCAGACTAAAGGGTCTGATGAGAGCATATGAGCTCATTCAGGGTGATAGCTAGAGACAGTTCTTGTCCTAGGAAAGATGTGATGATGACGACCATAGCCAGTATCAGGTTTTAAATAAGCTCTATAAGGGAGGTGGTGTCGGTCACCACTTCAGTAAGGTGATGTTGGTGAAAGGACCATGTGATGGTTAGAAACGGACCACAGTGCGTGTAGATGAAGTCGCTTTGATCTTGCAAGAGCTGAAAGGAGCCTAGAGACGATGAGAGTCGTAAGCAGATGCAAAGTAGACTAGCATGCAGTGCACTGTGGGAGAATACAATGTGACATGAAGATCCGACTCCTCTGAGCTACAACTGAGAAAGCTGAGTCCCCGATACATGGGTCCATTAGAGATGGATGGGTGGAGATGGTTAGGTTTTGACCCTACCCCTCAGGATAGAGTAATGGGAGATGTTTTCCATGTGTCCAATTTAGAGCACTATGTGAGGTACCCGACCATGTGCTGAGCAATGAACCGAGTGAGCCCCAAGGGAGGCTGACATGGCCTGAGTCACCTGTGCAGTTTATAGACTCCGGGATGAAAGGACTCAAGGAAAAGGATATGTGATGGTAAAGGTTCTTTGGAAGTGCCATGAGTACGGTAAAGCCACATAGGGGCCAATGATGGACATGGGAAAAGGCTTATCCTGAATTGTTTATTTGTTTGATTGTGAATTTTGAGGGCAAAATTCCTATAAGGAGGGGAGGATGTTATAACCTCAATTTTCCAAATTATATAATGAATTTTTGTAAATATCATTTAAAGATAAATGAATTTACTTGATTGATGTGATGTGGTTTGGAATGGATTTCATGACTGATTGTTTATGTGTTACTTATTGGGCCTTGTTTTAATTGAAGCCCAAATTGATAAGATTGATGAATACATAAAGAATTCCATAAAATAAGGTGAAGGATGTGGAATATTTCCCTAAAGATAATAATTCGAGATTATGGACATATTGGAGTTCAAGGAACTCAAAACTAAGAAATAATAATAAAGGAATAGAAAAAGAGGAGAGAGAAAATATGTGTTTTATACATAATACATGGTTTATGAGTCTTTGACTTTCATATGAAGAAAAGAGTTATTCCTTTTGAGTTTTGATTTCAAACTTGGAATATAAGTAGATTAAGTCTTTATAGACTTTCCCTTAAAATTTGGGAATTGATCCTTTAGATATGGGAGAAGAAACCGAACCCAGTGGTCCGTAGTTTCCAGGTTTCCATGTGGGAAAAGGATTTTCCCAAATCACAGTTGGTTTAGGAAACCGGAAGGGTAATCCTCCCTGGAACCATGCCTATATAAGGCACACGAATCCTAGAGCAAGGGAGAGATCAAACCCACCTTCACAGGGGCAATGCTCTGCCTCTGCCCATTGTTTTTGCAGGCCATGAGGGCATGCGTTTCTTTCCATCTCCAGCTGCTCTGTTCCTACGGAGGAACAGGGACGCAGCACCTGCAGAGGACCCATGGTCCGGTCTCTACTTGCTGTGGGGACCTCACGCGGGTGGACAGGAAGGAAGGACAATGGTCGAGTTGGAAGAAGAACCTTGGGCGGGCGTTGCTCGCGGGAAGCCACCAGACGGCAGCAAGAGGTCGGACCTGCAAAGATGGAGAAGCACACAGGATCGTGACAGGAGAAGGTTGGGTCACGGGTCAGGGAGAAGGCAGACCCAGGGATAGGATCCGCGAACCAAAGAGAAAAAGGAATTGCAATAAAAGAAGATGAAGGGGCTGACGTGGCGCCCCCCCATTGGCCAGAAGTAAGTAAATATCATCAAAATCCTAACTAATGATCTGTAACTCCGATTAAGACAAGTAAAATATGAAAGTTGATCATAAAAACGTGAAGAATCCAATAAAAATATAATTGGAGCATGATTCTGTTTACTATTCAAAAAGTATATAAAGATGCTATCTTTAATAGTTTAATCATGAAAAACCCTAACCTTTGATGATTAATGAATTAGAAAAGGTTACATGGGTGTTTAAAGTAGATACTAACATTTTGTTAATAAAAGTGAAAATAGGATCTAAAAAGATGATCTTTTTATATAATTGGCTTAATTTAGGGTTTCATGCATGATTATGCATTAATGAGCTTGAAAACCCTAATTTAAGAGAATATATCTTTTAATGGTTCAAATCCATGATAAAATAGAAATATGATGACCCTAAGTCAATTTGGATATAAAAGACTATTAAAATGAATAGTTGAGTAATTAAGGTTCATACAAATGGAAAAGGATATTTTAGGGTTTGTTAACTTAAAAAGGATAAAGTTTGAGAAATTGATCTAAGAAACCCTAATGAATAGTAATGAAACCTTAATGCGGATTAGAAACCATAGAAAGTGAATCCAAGTTAATAAAGTATGTTCTTGATAAAGTGTGTAGTAAATGGAAAAATGTGTTTTTCAGGATTCTTGATTATGTGGTTGAATTACTTCCTTGGATTGCTTTCTTGGTTGGAATTTGATATTAGCTTGAGAAATCTACTGAATCAGGTATGTGGTTACGCTTATGAATAATCGCTTTAGTTTCCCGGCGATTTCCGAAGGATTTATCGGTTGCTTGAAATAACTGTTGAATGTCTATTCATTTCATGCAACTGTAAAGTGAATATGACTATCACATAAATTATATGCCATCTAGCTCAATTCATTGATCCTCTCTGTGTCGTAATGGCGGACCTGGTACATAGGCTACCTAGAGGGTAGATCCACTAGGTCGAGAAAGACTTTGGCTGCCTAGAGGGTAAGTCCAACAAGTCACCTTAGAGAGGTTTCCATATAAGTCCTTATAGGGACAACACAGAGTTGTGGATAAGTATGGATTGAGTAGTTTGGCTTAAAATGTAATCTTGATTGTTAAAAAGACTAATTGCTTGATTACATTGTTAGCATAATTGCTTGATTATTGTTTCCCCCACATACCGACTGACCGTTGTTTTGTTTGTCGGCGTTTTAGGTACAAATCCCAAAGCACAAACAGTAAAGTGACACATTGTGAATTCAAGAACTAAAGAACAAGGAGGAGTTAGTTAGAGTAGTTCATATGTGGTTAGAAGTCTAGTACTTCCAACTTTTCAAAGGCATGATAAAGAAAAATTTTATTACCATTTTTAGTATAGTCTGTTAGAATTTAATAATTGTTATTGGTTATATGTCGAACCTTTGATCCGGAATTTCATGGGTGCGGCTTCAACCTTTCGGTCTCCCTTAATTGGGGGTTATCGGAAGATGGGGTCGTAACACCTTCAGAGCTAGTTTCAAAATCTATAGCTTATCCACCACAACAAAGAGCGGGTTACCCTTCACATCAGTAGACCAGGCCTTCTTCACAGTATCCTCAAACTTATTCCACAAAAGCCAATGATTAAGGAAGCGAAAAGGCATGTTAGGTGTTGTCTTTTGGGCAAGATCAACCACCATCCAAGCATGGTCACTGTTGGTATGTGCTCCCAATGAAATCAAAGCATAGGGGAACACCTCCAGCAATCTCACATTAACAAGACCCCTATCAAGGTTACTAGCAATGTGTCTCACCGGGCTTCTCTTGTTATGCCAGGTAGTTAGGCCACCTTTCATATTTAGCTCAATGAGATTAGCTTTATTGACAACATCATTAAACCTCCCAAGGATCGAGTCTGGGATAGGAAGGCCACCCAACTTCTCCTTGGCCTTCCTAGTATTGTTGAAAGCACCCACTGCCAGATGAGGCAGGTCATTCTGTGTGGTGCTCACCAGGTACTCCCAGAGCCTTCTTCTATCTTTCTCTGAATTGGAACTATAAATAGCCGAGATGACATAATGGAATCCACCTTGGTTGATGCAACTCAACATCATGAGTTGGTCCGAGGTGAAGAGCACTTGCACATCCCAACTGACAGGCTTCCATCCCACAATAATTTTTCCTCCTTCAATCTGATCTAGGTTAGAGGAAAACCCCCAACCTCTAGGAAACATACCCTTCACTCTCTCATGAGTCTCCCTTCTTAACCTTGTCTCAAGGCAGATGATGATCTTTGCCTCCTTCTCCTATATGATCTGTCTAAGGACCCTCTGCTTACTGGGAAGAGAGGCACCCCTGACATTCCAGGTGAAGATCTTCATTTGGAGGTCCTGGACTACCCCCCTCTACATGAGGAGGTGCTACCTCTCCCTCTTCCTCTCCAGCGTTCTCCCTTATCACCACTGAGGCCGCTTCTAGTAGTACGCCTAACACTACTCAGTTCCATGTCACCCTCTCTAGGTAGGTCCTCGAGAACCTGAAAAGGATTGGTTGTCGTCACCACCACAACTTCCATCATGTCCCCTTGGTCCTCCACTTCCCGTCTGGAGTTTCGTGCAGTCTCCTTCCCTTTTGGCAGAGCAGTGCAGTTCACACACTCTTGCTTGACGCCATCTGGTTCCTACTCACTCGTAGCTTCCTGGGTCACTGCCACTGTGATCACCTTTTCAACCATTGTCGCCCATTCCACTATCAGTAGGTTAGCTTGTGGGTTGCTTTGACATGTAACCTAGCCACTGGACCCCTGTGGTGGGGTGTTTCCGATCCTACTCTGGTTCTTCATCCTTCTTCTTCTATTGGGTCTGGCACTCCTCGATCTGCCCCTCTCTGTATTTTCATCTAGGTTAGCCTTGGTAGTCTGGCAACACTCAAACATATGCATGAACACCTTACATGTGTGGCATCTATCTGGTAGAGCATCATAAACAACCCTGACCTCCATCTCTTTCCCACCTGGTAGATCAATCATCACAACAGGGGGTGGTGGTTTGTCATCTTTGATCTCAATGCATAGATGTGGGGCACCAGAGTATCTCCCTTCAGCCACAAAGTCCACAACTTTCAGTGTGCCTATGGAGTAACCCATGATAGTAAGGGTGTGTCTAGTCCAGTGTCTTCCCAAGTCCGGGAAGGTCACCCAAACCGGGGCTGAAGCCAACCTTGTCTTGTTAACATCCATATCTGGAGTCCACTTGGAGGTCAGGACAAGTTTGTTGTCGAAGAACCAGGGCCCTTTTTCAAGCGCCATCTTCATATCTTCCTCAGATGCAAAGCATGCGAGAAAGAGACCCTCTTTTAGCGGAGAAAGTGGTAGCTCTCCTCTATGCTTACACGAACGCAACATCCACCTGTAGAGCTGATGGATGATCACCTTCCCCCCAAGATCTGGACCAAGATTGAAGTTTGATGGAACTCATCCATAGCCTTCATAACAGGTTCAGATATCTTCATTCAGGGCCTATTGTTGTCCTCTCTGAAGAAGGGGCCCTTTGGATCCTCTGTAATATCAACAGGTCGGAAAGACTTGTTGACATGGAAAATTGTGACCCTGTCCACCCACAGACCCTCACGGGGATCACCTTCAGGTGGGGACTGTCCACTGGCCTTGCATGTCACCGCCTCTCCCGTCTCTGCCTCTCCAACTCCGCCCGCCATCTCTTGTGAAATTAGTTTTACTTTTTACGTGCCTAGGTGTTTAAGCAAAATATAGTTAAGCTTAGCTAAGTGCATTTATAGAATATACATACATACACACATATATTCATGCATTATATAATAAACAATTAATATAACACATTATACAACATATAATATAGTAGATGTAATATATTATTATAATATATGGAGTGCAATATCAAGTATATATATATATATATATATATATATATATATATATATATATAGAGAGAGAGAGAGAGAGAGAGAGAGAGAGAGAGTCAGGCTAGAATACACTCGAGTGTATTCGGAGCAGAATACACTCAAGTAATTTTTCATGATATAATGTTTTTTTTAAATCTAATCTGTTGATCTTCTTAAACATTTTGAGAATAGCTCATACGTAAAATTTGAGCACATTTGGACATTTATAGGCCATGTTATAAAGACGTCAAAAATTATGCATTTCAAATTAGTTTTGTGTGTCAATTTTATTGCCTTTGGATGAGTGACTTACACTCATCCAAATGGGCTCAAATTTTGTATGTAGCTTAGTTATAGTATGACAATGAAGATCAATAGTTTATATTTTACAAAAAAATAGTCTTGATATGAAAACACACTTGAGTGTATTCATGTGATTTGTACACTCGAGTGTATTCTAGTCTGACTTTATATATGTGTGTGTGTGTGAGCGTTTTCTCTTTGCCCGTGTGGGTTCTACCCACTTCAAATATAGTTACATTTTTTTGGATTTATTACTTTAGACATGTAGAGAGTTACATTACCTTTCAAATTGTTACTTTACATGCATAAGTAATTACATTTATAACAAATATAACATATATACAATTACCTATTTGTTTCAAATTTTTTACTGTGCATTCTGTCCGGTTTTACTTTTTGAGTCGAATAGTTATTTTTTGGTCAACATAGTTACTTTTTTATCCACAGAGTTACTTTTTCGATCAAATAGTTACTTTTCAGGCAGCATAAATAATGAAATTTCAAGTTAACCATGAGGGCATTAAAGATAATCTCTCTCTCTCTCTCTGTATATATACATATATATATATATATATATATATATATATATATATATATATATATATATATATGTGTGTGTGTGTGTGTGTGTGTGTGTGTGTGTGTGTGTGTGTGTGTAGACACCTATATCTATTTGGTTCGGTTCAATTATACTATACCCAAGAATAAAAAAAAAACTAATGGTTTAAAATTTCATGGAAGCAAACCAAACAATTCACCCCTACACAACAAAATTGAGCTGGTCAATTTGGACCATTTTGGTCAAGTTCAATAGTTGGGTTTGTTTTTCTGACCAACCCTATTGTAAAACTTGGTCAAAATATCTTATGTTGTAACATTCATTATTAAATGATTTCTCTAACATTTCCTTCAAATCCTTTATAAGTTTAATGTATTATGTAATATGACGATATAATATGATAGTAATTGCATTTCGTCTTTCTCTACATATAGAATTGGAATTGCCAAATCAGTAGCATGTTAAGGTATATGCTTTGACTTTATGTCTTTATTTGTATGACTTAATTGTTTCTATATGGGTATACGTAGTTTGACAAATAACTTAGTGCCACTGAAATGTTTGAATGTTTTGAAGCCTAAAAGTTTACAGTCTACGTTGGATAGTTTGGGGTTTTCTTTTGTCTTACTTGATAGTACATAGCAATGTATATACTCAACATATCAAAATGCATGAATATCCCAATATAGTTGTATCAGGTTAATTGCAAGTGTGGATAGATGATTAGAAATAACACACACTTCGGGACAAGCTTGGTACGCTTGATAAAACCTAGAAAAACTGGTCTTTTAAAGGAATGGTATTTTCCACTTTTGGTGTAACCCTTAAATAGGATACAATGAGTCCAAAAAAAAAAAAAACTTCTTTAAAATAGTGACGTAACTAAACCAATGTTACTACCTTGGTTTTCTCAATCCATGACACGATGTTAGTGGACATATCTCTCCATCTCCTGCGTGTATATGTCCATGCACGTCGCGGCAAGAACAATATTCATGGTGTTACTATTTTGTCTTTAAACGTCGTGGGGGTGTAAGCCTCCGACTTAGTCACCGATCGACCATATTCTTTGCAGGTGGGCGACTGGGCGGAGTAAAGTATTGATAGTGGTGGTTATGTAGTTGATAAGTACACACGGGTAGGGTGGCCGACGGTGCCACAGTAACCATGTCCACACTCCATACACTATTGCCAACCTCCTTCTAGCCTTCTCTATTGATCCACTTGCATGTGTCATCGATCTTCCCTACTATTTTTTTTTTCAACTTTGCTTAATAAACAACAGATATCATTCTCTACTTTATTTTCTCATTCTTTCTTGCACATTTTCCACATGTTAATCCATTCCCTTCTCATTTCATATACACTTCTTACCCAACGCACTAGAAATTCCCACATGGTAAAATAAACCATGTAGTATTTAAAATACGGATATGAATGAATGAATTTGGTGTTTTAATATCAAAAATAAACGTGATTAGTTAGACCAATGAGTTTTTGTAAAATGGATCTACTTTGATACCACTTATATAGGTCATCATAGACTAAATCTACTAATGTGTCTCGAAAAATCAATTAACTTGTCTCAAAGTTATCCACTTGCCTAGAGTTTCTAGAGAATGAATAACATGTATATGGGGGATTTTAAATAAACATACTTACTGATAACTCTCTGAGTGTCCCTTCTCAAATATCATAGACTTCTATCAAATATGTATAACATAAATATTGAGGCTCCTGGTCCAATATATGGATTTAGTAAGTTGCCATAAATTCCCTCGTAGGTTTAAAAAAAACTCACAAGGGAGCTCATCTCTTGATAGACTTCAAGAAACTAAAGACATGACATGCATGATGAATTAACTAATGGACTAGAATCTATTCAATCATAAGAAAAATATATGTACCACACCCTATAAAGTTTGTCTATGATAATACTTTGGAAAGATCAATTAATGGACAAGATGCAATATGTAACAACCCATGCCAATGTGGTTTAGAATGCTATTAGGATAACTTCACCTAATTTACTTTTGGACTAAGTTAGATTACAAAATGACATTAATGGAAGTAGTTTCTACATGGGTCCATCCTTTGGTCGAAGGATAGGACGTTAATGTTATGTATCTAGTATAGATAATGGTATCTTAACGTTGTATGAGCTTTTTTTGTCCAGTCCTAACCAAAATATTTGCTATGCTTTTTTTCGGCTTGCTACAAGAGGTGGCAAATACTTTTTTTTATAACGGGGCTGATCATGTTTATTATTCAACATAGTTAGAAGTTACATAGTTCAGAAGAGATTGGGGGATGTCCCCAGCCTCATCGGTGTACATGAAATTTCCCGCTTTCGCAAGCTTGGGTACTTCATGTGCTACCATATTACAGGATCGGCAAACATACAGAAATGAAATAGAAATAAAGCCAGGAGCAAGGGCTCTAATGTCCTCGACAATCATACCAAGGAGATCCCTCCTCTCCGTCAGTGTCGTTAGTGCCGCAATGATTGAAAAAGAATTGGACTCAACCTCCACCGCCGTCCATCCTTGCTGACATGCAAGTTGGACGCCTTCCAAGATAGCTATCGCCTCACAGATATCCACCCTCCCCTCTCCCCAAAGCTGGAGACCACAAATAGCAACTGTCCGTCCCAGATGGTCTCTTCCAACTGCGCCCACGCTAGTCCTCATGCTAGTCTTTACCGCTGCATCAGTGTTTATCTTCATTATCCCCATCCCCAACCTCTTCCACCGTTTAACCTCACTAGTACTCTGCGTATGTTGTTGTCCCTATGATACTGACCGTGCACCCCATGAGTCAAGGATATATGACTGTGCTGCCCTGGAAAAGAAAGCTAAACTTCTCCCATCATTCTGAAATACTCTGTGATTTCTATATGTCCAAAGCCTCCACATGTTGGCGACTACATCCGTAAACTCCTACTGGTCTAAACCGCTGTGTAGTTCTAGAAGTGTCTGCCTAAGCGATTGGATATGAGCCGATGCAATGATAGTAGCCGCAGGTGTCAAGCTCCACATTTTCCTGGCATCTACACAGCAAAAGAGCATATGTTGGACTGTCTCCTTTTCCTCATGGAACAAAGGACACATGCCATCTACATGACAGTGTCTGTCAAATAATATTCCCATAATAGCCATGCCACATATAATAACCTGCCATAAAAAATGTGCCACTTTCGGCGGCCAAGAAAGATCCCACACCACTTTCCAGATCTACTCAGCAGTCACCTGTCTGGACTCGATAAAGTCTCTCTTTCCTAGCAGCCCCAACCAATATGTTGATCTGGTAGAGAAATTCCCTCTTTTATCTGGCCACCAATATAAAATATCCTCTGAAAGTTTCATGCTAATAGGGGTGCTCGCAATCAGTCCGCACACCTCCCTGGGAAGAAACTGATGGACCCTCTCCATCTTCCATCCTAATGTGTGTGAATCAATCAAGTCACTAACCATAGAAGGTTGCCATGTAGACGTGTCATGTACTGTCGATATCTCTCCATGATAGTCGTGTATCCAACTATCTTACCAAACTCTAATGCTCTCTCCGTTCCCCATCCTCCACTTAGTCCCTTCCGGAACCACTGCTTTTACCGCCCACAAACTTCTCCAGGTATAACTAGGATTGTACCCCCTGGATGCTTCTAAGATAAAAGTAGAAGGAAAATACCGCGCCTTGAGTACCCTGTATGCCAGTGAAGATTGTTTGGTCAATAGCCTCCACACCTATTTTTCCAATAACGCTTGGTTAAAAACATGCATGTTTCTAAACTCAAGCCCACCTTCCCTTTTCGGCTTGCAAAGTGACTCCCAACACTGCCAAGATATTTTCTGCTCATTATCCTTAGCTCCCCACTAAAATCTTGCAATACAACTCTAAATCTCATCCAGTGTCCCTGCCGATATATGAAACACACTCATGATATAAGAATGACTATCCTGCATAATGGATTTAATCAACACTTCCTTGCCCGACTTAGATAGCAGCTTTTCTTTCCAGCCCTATAATTTTTTCCAGATCCTATCTTTAATGAAATGGAACACCTGTTTCTTTGACCTTCCAATGACTATGGGCAGCCCCAAGTATTTTGCATGTCTATCAACTTCTTGAACCCCCAAATGATTTTTAAAAGCTTCCCTTATGTCTTGTGGCACTCCCTTACTAAAAGCAACCTCAGCCTTCAGAATATTGATTTTTTGACCCGATGCCTACTCATACTGGCTAATTATATTAGCTATATTTAGGCATTCATGATGAGACGCTCTAGCAAAGAGAATACTATCATCTGTAGAGAAAAGGTGTGAAATGCACGGGCCATGCTTGCTCGCCTTAATCCCATGGATCAAGTTAGCATTAGCAGCATGTAGAAGAGAAGTAGAAAACGCTTCAACACAAAGAATAAATAGGAAGGGAGAAAGAGGGTCACCCTGTCGCAGTCCACGGAGAGGCTTGGAGCTTGGGGTCCGGTCACCATTAATGGAAAATGAATGTTCCACAGATGATATGCACTACCAAATTTTCTGCCTCCATCTACTCCCAAACCCCATCTTCTGTTTTACAAAATCGAGAAACTTCCACTCCACCCTGTCATAAGCTTTGGACATGTCAAGTTTCAACGCCAGAAAACCCTTTTTATTTTTGCCCTCACTCTTCATCTTGTGAAAAAGCTCATATACAACAAGTGCATTATCTGTAATCATCCTTCCAGGTATAAAGGCACGTTGGTTCTCAGAAGTGATCATGTCCATGAACGGTTTGAGTCTATCAGCCATAACTTTTGATGCAATTTTGTAGATGACATTACACAAACTAATAGGCCTGAAGTCAAACATCTATACAGGTTCCTCCACCTTTGGTATCATCACTACCAGCGTGGAATTCACAGTGCTAATATATGCATTCCCCTTCCACCACCCTTTAATATAGCTAGCAATATCCTTTCCAACAATGTCCCAGAATTTTTGAAAGAACATGGGCTTCATCCCATCCGGGCCATGTGCCTTATTTGGATGCATTTGTTTTAGGGTAGCAAAATTTCTACATCAGTAATGTCACTTTCCAAGGATCCATTCATATTATCATCCACCACAATAGTCACGCCCTTGGTTTCCTCCTCAAACTCCCCTGGATTGCTACTAGAAAACAACTTTTGGATGAAATCAATCACTACCTACTGGATCTCCCCCTCCTCAGTGCGCCATACCCCTTGTTCATCTTTCAGCCCATGAATGTGATTTCGTCTACGTCTGTCAGAAGCCTTATGGTGAAAATACGCTGTGTTACGGTCCCCCTCACGAAGCACAACAGTCCTTTCCTGAGCACACCAATAGGAAACTTTAGATCTATGCCAATGTTCTAATTCTTTAGATAACTCCAAGCACTTGTCTAGAACAACCGCATCAGGAGGCTTCTTCTATTCCTTGCCAAGAGGCTTTTCCACTTCTTTAATTCTGTCCTTCATCTTTCTGAACCTCTGTGCTTCCCACTTTTTCAAAATTTAACCACAGTTTACCACCTTCATTTTCAATTCACTTCCCTCTCCCGTTTGAGTCCTGGCTTCCCTAACAATCTCCTCACAGTCATTTTCAGCCAACCACATTGGTTCAAATTAGAAATTCTTCTTCGGCTTGTGTCATCTTGCATCTCTCCCCCCTACTATAATGACAATGGGAGCGTGGTTAGAACTGTAGAAAGGCAGATGTATCACCTTCCTGTACCCAAACAACTGACACCAGTCATGAGAAGCTAAACCTCTATCCAGACGTTCTTTAATGAGAGTCTCCACTATGCGACCTCTTTGCCACGTAAACAGACTACCCAAGAAACCCAGGTCAAGCAGACCACACGTATCAACTGCATCCCTGAAGTCTTGTATCCACCTGTCCGACTTTGGATTGCCACCCCACTTCTCTTCATTTGAAAGAACTTCATTGAAATCACCAAAGAAAATCACCGGTAGAGAAGATACACTTTTCAGACTCCTCATGAGATCCCGTGTATGATATTTCTAACTTTGCTCATCCCATCCATAAATATATATAGCTCTCCACATCATGCCATTGTTATCTGCCTCCACTACACAATCCACATGGTTCTGCGAAAAACTCTGGATACTCACTTTAATATCCCTCCACCACAGCCCCAATCCTCCCGACCTGCTGATGCGATGATTTTGAGTCGCATTTATAGACCTTTTTCGTATGTGTTTTGTGCTGACTTGGGATACCGTAGTCCAAATTTTTGAGGTTTGGCTAAGTACCTTAGAATCCTCTTAACATCTATAAGATGTGATTTCTTAGGATTTGATTGAAAGCGAGCACATAAGCCAATACTAAACATTATATCAAGTCTAGAGGCAGTTAAGTAAAGTAAACCTCCAATCATACCTTTATAGAGCTTCTCATCTACCTTCTCACCTTCTTCATCTTTATCAAGTTTGGCGGTGTTTCACATGGGTGTGTCTGTCGGCTTGGTGTTCTCCATCCCAAAGTGCTTTAGTAGTTCATTTATGTACTTGCCTTGGTTGATGAAGTTTCGATCTTTTGTTTGCTTGATTTGAAAGCCGAGGAAGAATGTGAGTTCTCCCATCATACTCATCTCAAATTCACTCTGCATAAGATCACTAAATTCTTTGCAAAGGTCAAGGTTAGTTCCACCAAAAATGATATCATCAACATAGATTTCAACGATAAGAAAATTGTTAGAAATGTGTTTTAGAAACAAGGTAGAATCCACTTTGCCCATGATATAACCATGATCTAACAAAACATTCTTTAATTTCTCATACCAAGCCCTTGGTGCTTGTCTGAGTCCATAGAGAGATTTTTTCAACAAATAAAAATGGTTAGGTAGACTATCATGTTCAATGCCCGGAGGTTGTACAACATACACTTCCTTCTCAATTGTACCATTCAAAAATGCACTTTTAACATTCATTTGATACAAAAGAAAGTCTTTATGAGTAGAGAAGGCAAGAAACATATGAATTGACTAAAGTCTAGCTATAGGTGCATATGTCTCATCAAAGTCTATACCTTCTTGATGATTGTAGCCTTGAGCCACTAACATTTCTTTGTTTCTTACCACTTTGCCTTTTTCATCAAGCTTGTTTCGGTAGACCCATTTGGTACTAATGATCTTTCTATCACTTGGTCTTGGCACAAGGGTCCAAACTTTGTTCTTCTCAAATTGTTCCCACTCCTCTTGCATAGCTAGGATCCATTCTTCATCGCCAAGAGCTTTCTTGACATTCTTAGGCTGGAATTGTGAGATGAAAGCATCGTTGGCTTGTTCTTTATTGAATGCATCTCGCATCTTCACTCTTTCGAATGGATCACCTAAAATCAATTCCTTCGGATGATTCTTTGCAAACTTGGGGGTTGGATCCTTTTTTTCATCATCTTTGTCTTCTTCTTGAGTAGCCATCTCTTTTCCCTTTTGAGTGATGTTGAGCTATTTAAGAATAGGAATTACTTCACCTGCAACATCATCATTTGGAACAATAACTTTGGGAATAGAGGGGTTAGTTTCAATAAACTTTGCATTAATAGATTCTTCTACTTTAGCAAGATCAACATTATAAACTCTATAAACCTTGCTAGTAGTGCTATAGCCAAGAAAGAAAGCCTTGTATGATTTCGGATCAAACTTGTCGAAAGAATCTTTCATATTCAAAATAAAACAAGGACATCCAAAAATGTGGAAATACTCGATAGAAGGCTTCCTACCATGCCATAGCTCATAGGGGGTTTTCTTCAATGAAAGATGTGTGAAAACCCAGTTTTGCATAAAACATGAGGTATTGACAGCTACAGCCCAAAACTTCTTAGGATTGTCATACTCTAGAAGCATGGTCCTAGCCATCTCTTGTAAAGACCTATTCTTCCTCTCTATAACCCCATTTGTTTGAGTTGTTCGAGGTAAAGAGAATTTATGTGCATAACCCAATTCATGACAAAAAATGCTCAAAAAGGTCATTTTCAAATTCTCCCCCATGGTCACTACGTATGGAAACAATGCAGCAAGAAGCTTCATTCTCAACTCGTTTACAAGAGCTCAAGAAAATATCAAGTGTATCACTCTTGGAAACGAGAAAGAAGGTCCAAGTGTATCTAGAGAAATCATAGACAATAAAAAGGCAATACTTGGAACCATGAAGAGATTGAGTTCTCATTGGTCCAAATAGATCAATGTGAAGAAGCTCAAGAGCTATCTTAGCACTAAGGACTCCTTTGGATTTGAAGGAGGACTTAGTTTGCTTTATTTGGGTACAAGGTTGACATTCCTCATCCTTTTCAAAATCCAATTTATAAAGTCCCTTGACCAAGTCCTTTTTGCTCTTCAAATGAAGCATGTTTACATGACCAAGCTAGCAGTGCCAAAGAGAAATATCATTCGAGTTGACTACTAGGCATCTACCAACAAATGGCTTAATAGAGTCATGAACAATAACATAAAGATTACCACTTCTAGTTCCCTTATATATAACTTGATAGGTGAGGGAATCTAGAATCAAGCATTCAAAAGAAGTAAATAGCACAAGGTAACCATTATCACAAAGTTAACTAACACTAATTAAGTTGTGATATAGGCCATCAACAAAAAGAGCATTTTTTATACATAAGGATTCACCTGCATCACCCTCACCTTTGACTTTACCTTTATTGTTGTCCCCAAAGGTTATAGATCCTCCTTTCTTCTTTGTGAAATTGTTAAAATGGCTTATGTCATCGGTCATGTGTTTTGTGCAGCCACTATCAACAATCCATCTACCTTTTTCCTGCAAGAAAGGAGAATGTCGATTCCCAAATCAAACTTTGGGATCCAGAGTTAGGTCGGGGACCCATTTCATCTTTGAGTTGGTCCCCTTAGGCTTGTAAGGACAATAAGTAGAATAATTATCATCACATTTGCAATGAGAACAAACCATATGATTCTTTGTGCCTGAAGACTCTCCTACAAAGAAAGAGGTCTCCTTGCTCTTTTTCTTACCTTTGGCTTTTCTCTTGCCCTTTTAAGCTCCCCCTACAAATCCCAAACCACTAGTACCACTTTGTTTGGTAGAATGGTCAAGGATTTCATTTAGGGAGTTCTTCCCTTTGAGGAATTTCTATAGGGATGCTCTCAATCTATGGTTATCATCATTCAAAGAAACAATAGTAGAAGATAAACTAGATATGTCATCCCTAGCATGCACAAGATCAGCCTCAAGACATAAAGCTTTAGTAAGATATGAATCTTTTTCAAGAGAGATAGAAGCAACATTAACACTAGACAGCAAAGGTCTAGAAGATAGATCATTTACTTGACTAAGCAACCTAACATTTTTAGATTTTAGCATTTGAATCTATTTGAGATAGACATCTCTCTCTTCTCTACGAGCATCAATAAGCAACTTAAATTCAACATTTTCAATTTTAAGGAAATCAAGCTCTTTAAGGCAATTTAGGTTGAGAGAACCAAGTAGGTTTTCACCCATCTTATAATCTCATGGGAGATTGTTGGATAAGATCCTTAGCTCTGATACCACTTACTGGATCTAAGGGCTCTAGAGGGGGGTGAATAAAGCTACAAAAATTCTCACAAAATAGTTTAGACCTTTAAATTATATCAAGTTTACATCAATAGATTAAATGTAATTTGAAGTCCTATCTAACAAGCATAGCAAGGATGAGAGAGATTGATAGCAAGCACTTGACAAAGGGATGTAGAGTGGTTCCACACTTCAAACTAGAAATGAGTCAGTCTACTACCTAAAGAGGTCGTCCTCTAGGACTTTGTAAGTGCTTTTCTCTATATTATCACCAATAAGAGTTACAACACAAGACCACCAAAGGACTTACCCATCGAATCACAAGGAGATATCCACCTTACCAAGGAACTTACCCATTTAGCTTGAGTCTTCAGCCTTCACCAAGGTCTTACCCACTCAAGCTCAAGTCTTCTACCTTGAAGGACTTTGCTTCTCCTCTTGGATCTTTAGTGTTTGCCTTCTCCTTCACCTGGAGAAGATCACGACCTCTTCATCAACCTTGAAGAGGATCAGCTACAACTCCTTCACTCGATGGAGCTTGCTTCACCTTTTCCTCATGTAGGAAGGAGATAAGGAAGTAGTGGAAGATTGAGATCTTTACATGCACAAGGGTGGAGCTCACTTACAATAATCCTAACTCACTCACAAATTACAAAATGAAGTGTAAACTAGAGAGAGAAAGGGGCTCAAAGAGTAGTAGCACACTCAACTATAGCAAGGACCTTGTATCTATGGAATGAGAAAACTTGGAATGAACTCCAAGGGGTCCTATTTATAACTATGGGCGCTCCCTTGAGTTGGGGAACACTTAGGGCCAAGATATAGCCATTTCCGTACAAGGCAACATATGTATTTTCACCCAAACAAGTCACTAATGGTTATAATCACTTTTTTTTTATTTTTCGTACAGTGCATTCGGTCAAGTTTTAATAAAGGTTACTCAACCGATCAACTATATGACAAAGCCAATTTTCAAACTATCGATCGAGTTTGTTTTGGGGAACTCGACCGATCAGCCAAAATCGAATTTCGTCAGTGAGTCGGTCGGTTGAGTTCTGTGAATGCACAACTTGACCGATCAACCATCTTTAGAAAATCAACCATAGGATCGGTCGAGATTGTAACTCGACCGATCAATAGCATGTGTTCGGTTTTCAAAATTAGCTTTAAGGTGATTAAAACTTGATATTAAGTGTCCCACATATTTTTCTCATCTTCATTACAAGTCATATCATTAATACAAGTGATTAAAAAATTCTTCGAAGGTCGTTTGAAGTGATTCCTTATTAGCACACCTGCATTGCATTTGACTTGAACTTGGACAAGCTAGGGCTTATGTAATTTTATCATTTTCATGTACCTAAAGCCTGAAATCAATCTTGAACAAACATATTAGATACATATGAATGGAATAGTTAAGTCATTATCAAAATATGGGCAATGTATAACCTCTAGGTCAACAATGTTGACCTAGGTGGTAGTAATTCCTTGTGACTCTAAGGAATTACATTAGTATGAACATAATCATTAATAATGTTTTATATTACATGTTTACGTTGTGAGATATAGCATGTATCTGATATGTACTACATATATATGGTGATTGGATAATATTATATGTATTTGTAAAATATAAACTCCCTCAAATAATGTATTAATTCTAAGATTCTTTCCATAAGCAACACACATGAAAATCTTGATCGACCAAGTGTAGGTTACTCCCAAGCGTGGTGCGTCATCCATCTCATGAAAATGTTATGGTACATATGTAGGTTCTTCCCAAGCATGATGCATATCTATCATGTTGGCTTTTGAGTCACACTTAACTGGTGTCCTTAATGTGATTAAGCACCAGGGGCATGTAGATGACTATGGAAAGGAGTTGTGCGTATTATCTATCCAAAGAATTGCATATGATACAATTGGCAAATGTTGTTACCTTAATAATTGACTATGGATGTTGGCGTTGACCAGGTAATAGTTGAATTGATCGTGGCTCACTAGAAGGTTGCATGATGTACTGAATTGATATCTGAGGGCTATCAATTTGAATAAATAGTGGGAGAGATAATTAATTAAAGACCTAATTGAATATTGTCAAATTTTACAAATCAAATAAAAAATGTGTTTTTGACAATTAAATTGCAAATTCTTTGTAGAATCAAATGGCAACACACAACAAACCTTTTCTCTGTGATCAATCCTCGAGAAGGACAAGTTAAATGAGAATAACTTCCATGACTGGTTCAAGATGTTGAGAATTGTTTCACATAGGAGCAAAGTTCTATATCCTGGAGACACCAGAGCCAGATGAACCTTCTTCCCAATGCACCTAAGACTGGCATGGATGCTTATAAGAAGCATACTGAAGATGTTTCTTATGTCAAGTGTCTGATGATGTGTTCCATGAACTATGAGTTACAAAGGCAGCATGGGTACATGGTTGTAATTGAGATGGTCACACATCTTAAGAACATATTCCAAGATCAGGCCAGATAGGAGAGATATGATGTCTCTAAGGCGTTGTTCAAATGTAACATGGCAGAAAGAGATCTAGTAGGTCCTCATGTGCTCAATCTCATTGGGAATGTGGAGAACTTGTCTAGACTGGGATTCCCCTCGGGTCAAGAGTTGGCCACTAATGTGATTTTGCAGTCTCTGCCAAAATCATACAATCAGTTTGTCATGAACTACGACACGAATGAATTTGACAAGCCATTGATAGAGTTACTAGGCATGTTGAGAACAACTAAGGCACAAATGAAGAAAGACAAGCCCAAGTTTGAGATGATGATCAACAAGACAAAGTGAAAGTCTAAAGGCAAAGGCAAAGCTAAGAAGAGTTCTAAAGTTGGCTAGAAGACCAATTCTTTAGATCTTAAGGCAAATAGAGTAAACAAGGGAGGCAAATGTCACCACTAACACCAGGATGGACATTGGAAGAGTAATTTCCCTCTCTTCTTGAAGAAACTAGGAAGAGGTATAGGCCTCTTCTTTAGGTATATACATTACAAGATAATTCTAAATTGCTTCTTCACTGGTATGTGATACCAAATACAGATCTGAGATATGATTGATGTACATGATTTGAAAATAAGTAGACCTTTACGAAAGGACAATGAAGGACTGTAGAAGTAAGAGTTGTTGAAGCTATAGTATAAATTTAGATTTCATCTTAGCCCATTAGGCATGTGATAGAGTTAGTTGAACTGCTATTTCATTATGCCAATAATAGAAACATTTTAGTTTATGCATCTTGTATGACAAGGATGGTAAATCAATAAAGAATTGCTAATGCTTCTATTTCAAATATGTGATCTTGTATGTCTATGGCCAAACATCTTATGATATTTAGGATCTAAAGATAAATGTTTATAGCATAAATACCAAAGGATTATAATAACTCAAACAATCAATAATCACTAGCATTGTGTCAATTTCACACATATGATAAATGCATTTACATAACATATTATGTAGACTCTTTTGGTTATTGAATCAATAATATACATGCAAAATCTTATACATGAGCAACATGACAAGAAACCTCTCACTAGGTGTAATGGGAAAAAATATCTTCTATTAGGACATGTACATAATGATGTATGCAGACCTTTGGAATAAATGTTATAGATAGTTGTTTGCACTTCATTATATTTACTGATAATATGGTGGTATGTACTTAATAATATACAAATATCTTAAAGTGTTCAAGAAGACTACATACATGACGTACACAAATTCTTAAAATGTATTAAGATACTTTGATATGATCAAATGTTGAAATACTTTACAAGAATAGTTTAAGGACCTTCTGGAGAGAAGTGATAAAGTATCACAATAAATTCTCCTGAACATGATGGTGTGTCAGAATGAAGGAATCACATCATGATGAGTTTGACATGATTATCATTTAATCTAATCTTCTAAACTCCTTTAAAGAACATGCTTTACACTACAACAATGTACCGTCCAAAATGGTTTTAAAGACATCATATGAGATATGATATGGGAATGTCATGATATGTCTTAAGGATTGAAACCTATATGAAGAAAGTAGTTTCTTGGAAAAAAAGGTTTATCTAGAAATTGTAATTTGTTGGACACTACTTATCTCAAACCAATATCAAAAGTGTTTGATGTTGGATGACTAAATTCCATTGGATTCAGAAGGATTGAAGTAGAACTCAAAAAGTTTGAGATCAATAAGGAAAACAATTAAACCTAAGCAGGTACAATGAGAACATAGAGAATGACAAGTTGTTGTGGAATCTCAAGTTCCATATGTAACACAAAACTTATAGTTCTAGAATAACACATCAGAGATTGAATGATTGTGACTCTGATAACTAAGATAGGTTGGTCATAAGATGATGAGCCAACAAACCAATTGGAAGCTATTGAGGACCAAAACCTAAGAAGTGTCTTAAAGCCATTATGGAGACCATGTACACTAACAAGGTATAACCTTGGTAGTACCACCTAAAGGGGTAAATCCCAAAGGATGTAGTTGGGTTTTCATTTGAAAGACCGGTTTGGATAAACTAAAAGGACAAATTAGATGTGAATGATTTCAAATTAGTTCAAAATGTTGAATATGATGAAATCCCTTTTCCAACTGTCATGCTTGTTGTTGCAGTGAGTATAGACTATGAGACTTGGCAGATGAAGCTTAAAAACGTATTCCTTAAAAGGAATAATTGAGAGTATGTGTATGTGACATGGACTGAAGGTTTTATGACTCTATTAATGCAAATAAAGTCTATAAGCCATAATGTTCAATCTAGATATGAAAACAATCATCTCATAATTGAAATATTTTAATTTGTCAGATAGTCTAAGAGTTGGACTTGAGTCAAGATAAAAGATGAAATCTATGATTACAAAAGATTTAGTGGGAGTATATGAATATTCCATGTATTAATGGGGAATAACATATCATTACTGTAAGTATTGAGACTTGGCATGGAATAGACCTTCACCATAAAGGATTAGGTAAAATGTCCTATGTGATAGGAACTGAGATCTATATAGATAGATCTAGAAAGTTTCTAAACCTAAATATGAGCACATACATTGGAAAGATGTTGAAAGGGTTCAGAATGAAGGATTCACTAAGAGAAGTTATCCATGTAGATGGGATCAATCTCTCAAGAACCCAGTGTTCCAATTCTTGTGAAGAATGGAAGAGATGCCATATGCATTCACATTTGGATCTATTTGCAATATATTGCACTCATCCCACCATCTTGTATGTATTAGACGTGACAAGAAGATACTAGTCATAACCAATGAAGGTCATTGGAATGCCACAAACAACATCCATTAGTACTTGAGAAGAACTAAAGGATATATGTTGCACTATGGTAAAAAGGAAGAGTTGGATGTAAAGAGTTACATCGATGCAAGCTTCTAAAATGACAGAAAATGATCACAATAAAAAATTATTTAATTTTAAGTTGGAAGAGTTCCAAACTACAAACAACTAATTCAATTCTACAATAGAGGCTGAGTATCCTTGTGTGTAGAACACATGAGAGGATACTATGTGGATCTAGATGTTCATATGGGTGAACTTATGTATGTTCCAACCATTTATGACACAGCAAAAAACTATATCAACAATGGATCTACTGGTTAGGCAACGAATATCATATAGCATATTATGTCATTCCATCTCATATGAAGTGTCGTACATCAATAGATGTGAAACATGCAATATACCAACTAAGGGCAATATGTTTCTAACCCGTTGATTAGAACTTCCCATAGAAGAACCATAATGGACATGTTTAGATCACTAAGAATAAGATTAGTGGGTGATTAGATCTAAGTGATAGTCGGAGTTTGTTGGAATGTATGCCCAGGGAGCCAATCATATGATAATTGCAATGGCATATTACATAAATGATTTGATTAATAATAAAGGAAAGCTTCCAATTCATTTTGTTCCACTCAGTTATGAAATAATGAGGAAACATATTGAATGTCTAAAGAATGACACTACTCAATGACGTACGTCTTCAAGTACTTGACTTGAACAATGAGATCATAAGGATGTTAAGAGTGTGTACATTCTTATTATGTCCTAGGTTGGATGTTATTGTGGGAGGTAGATAGAAATAAGTAACACTAAAGACTAGTGTGTGTGTTGGTTGATGATATAATTTCATTATACATGATATTTGTGATATCAAACCAAGCACATAGATACTTATTAGGGAACAATGTATGAAACAGACCCTCCTTGAGAATAACACATGGAAACCATACATTATGGTCATAGTCATCTCTTATAGTGAAGGTGGTGCTTGTATTTCTTATACCTAAAGTCACCATACTCATCACATGTCATTCAGTGTGCTTTAACATCATCCACATGATCCTGAATGAGGGTTGACATAAAGGTGATGATTGGGTGCACTATGACACATGGAATTGACTATGACTGATGTATATGGGATTTGTCCCTCCTATAGGAGTTTGATATCCTAGCCTCTTGATAAGAGAGAGTGAGAAAAGAATGCACAAGCACATGTGAATCAATATATTATATTGAGGTCATATATATCTCAGACAATCTGCTCTGGATCAAGGAACATGGATTGAACATTGAGAGTATGATGATAATAATCCTAGAGTACATTCTGGATATTAGAGACAAAGGAATTAGAAAATCACTATAACACCTGATACATATCATACGTTGAAGTTGTTCTCCAACCTTCTAGAGTATTTGCATAGCAATGATGTGTGATTAGGCACCATTCTTTGCTTGTGATGTCATAAATCAATTATGGACATCACTGTCATCATAACATGGAACCTATGGGGTCACATATAAAGGATAGACCTAGAAGCAGAGTTTAATCATGAATGATAATGAAATGGAATGCTAAAGTGTTTAGGTATTCAAATTCAACAACATTTGTTGAAAATTGACTGACTGGACAATTGAACCGGATGGTTCAAGTATTAGACCAATCGTTTCATTATGTCAAGTCAATATAACAATGTTTCACAATTCTGGACTGTGAATCAACCATTTTAGGAAGTGAATGAATCAGCTCAGATCCATGAACTGGTCGACTCAGGTTGTGAACCGAGCAGTTGGTGGATCAATTCGATTGATTCAAGTTTTGTGTTGACATCATGTTGAACATTAAATGAGATATTAATTTCCAATACAATTGTGATTGGGAAACATGATGGAATGTCCTATTGACTGGGTGAATTGATTTCTCACATGCCAGTGAACTGACCATTTTTCCTATCTCATGTTGTGAAAATTTTTGATATTTTGGTCCCTTCCACTCCCACACAAACTGTGAACCTTGACCCTGATCATCCTATAAATAGCGAGGTACTGGGGGCCTCCCAGAGAAACAATTCACTTGCTTCTAAGAATTTTTATCCTATCTGGTTGTGGTAACTAATAGAGAGCCCGAGAAAGTCCTACCCAATAAAGGGATGGATAGAAAGGGAGAACAATTATGGGAGAGCAAGTTGGTGACTAGTACACCAACTATAGGGACAACTCCTTCCTATCTATTCTACTAGAATGATAAGAGTGCTAGGAGGTCTGTATGGACTTCCATAGAGGCGATGAGGTTGTTATTCCACTAGGAGGACAACATCAAACTACTATCTGTGGTGGAGACCAGGAGTTGTTGCAGACTCCATCCTTATGCAACCAGGAGAGCTGCACTACTATGATGAGGAATAGTTGTTTGACTTGCTCTTGGACTAAGTATGAACTTATTAAACCATCCTTCCTATTACATAGTTGTTGATGTGATCATGTTGTTACGGGTAATATGGACAAATATTGTTTTAGTTTTGCTTCCTACTATGATGCCATATTTCCCAACATAGTTAACTCTCAAATGGGCCATTGGTGTTGAGGTCCTTTGACCTGAAGTCACTATGGTGGTGATATGACAATCATCATGCTCTAACACTACCCAACATGATATTGAATAATGTTATCATAAATGTGGTGATTGGTATGCATTTTGAGTGATGTAGATGGAATTTGTCCCTCTCATATAGGGGAGCAATATCCAAGTCCTCTTGATAAGTGAGACTAGAGAAACATGGTCATGCTCTCATGTGTCATTATATGATATTGATCTTGTATGTATCTTCCTAGTATACTTGGAGAATAAGGAACTTATATTGAAAATAACAAGGATGATGTGTTCATGTCTCTAGTTCAATCTGAATATCCATGACAAAAGGATTATACAACATGGTAAAGCTGGTCGTTGTTGGTTTAGTCTTCTCTGAATAATACTACTACTTGGGCAAAAATGATGTGTAGATAGACATTGCTCATTGCTTATGGATCTTATATGGATTACTAAATCCAGTGCCAATGTAGTATGGCTCCTACATGGTCACACACATAGAGGTAGCTTGAAGAAAGGCTGAATAGGATTTTTTTAATTGGTATATGAAATCCAGGGACCTGAAAGTATATTTTGGGGACCTAAATAAAATTTGAACCCAGACTTTAGAAATAAGTTTCTATATGTCAGGGAATCCAAAACCTATCCAAATTGGAATTATGAAATTGTAGCTCTCCTCCCCTCTATATATATGACATGTGAGGAGCCCTTCAAAATACACACTCACATTCTCACATTGTTTCCTGTAAGGTTTGAGAAATCCTAACAATTACTTGAAGAGAAAATTAGGGAGAGGCAGAGACTAGAAACTCTGGCCATCTTCAAGCAGTTGGATATTGTGGAGATGAATTTTCACAAGAAAGTCATTTCAGATGAGGATCTCCAGTGACACACACAAAATGAGGTGATCGTAGAACAACACCATCCTCCACTGACCTAGATGGAGGAAAATGTAATCCACATGAGACACAAATCAAGGAAGGGTATCCCTGGAGGAATGCCATGATATGCCACCTAGGACATGAAAATCGAGGAGGTGATTCTATATAGAGGAACAGTACAATCCATGACACATGTGCATGACGGAACATTATGATCTACTAGTGTTGACTTTGGGGTCAAATCTAGGGTCACCATAGCCTTCTCTGTGACTCTTGGATTTGTTCTAATAGACGGTGGCTTTCCATGATTCTCCACCTACTATCATCTGTAGATTGCCATGATTAGCCAAAAAAAACAATTTTTAGACACATCTCAAGGTGACTCCCAGAGGGCTAGGAACCCCAAAATGGAGTTCCAATTGCTGATTTGACAAGATTCAAAGGACATGTAGATTGAAGAGTTTATATCTAAACCAAGCACTAAAAATGAATTACTGGAACCAATTTTATGATAAGTTACAAATTTGTAAACCCTAATCTAGTTTGTTGCATTAGACGGATAATGCTTGAAGAATTCTCAGAATTTTTTTTATTCCACTATGTTTTATGCTCTCAAGATTCCAAGAAATAGAACATGTAGAGTATGTTAATAAAATAAAATGGTATTGATTGAATCAAAACTATATAGATTAGTCATGTAAAAAAAACTAGAACAATCTCTCATAAAAATATCAAGATATCACAAATATATAATCCAATGGTTTTTGCAATTTTTGCAACTTACCATTGATAAAAAAACACACATATTCGTTTGTTGGATTTATTTATAGATAATAGTAGTGATTTTTGATATAAATCTTATCTCATGGTTATACATCTAACTCATAAGGTTGGATTGTCTAGTAGAATCTTACAATCTTCAGGAAGATAGGTACACATAAGCTACATGTACTAAGGTACACAATTCTTTTAGACATGTATATACATATACAATATAGATATATTAGAATCAGGTAAATATATTTTGATTCCCTCCTAAAATTATAGGAGGTCAAAGAGTTACATATAGCCCAATGCTACATGGCATAGAAAAAAAAATCATACTCATAACTAATGTGTAGCTTATTCTTTCCACTTTTACAAAAATTTTGAGAAATATAACTCACGCCTTTGGTTGTGCCTCTATATTTTCTATAACATACTGAAATTCAGGGTCTTCCCTGCAATTTACCCACTTTTGAGCTTTTCTTTGCTTTCTAGTCCATTTGGGCCATTTTCATAAATTTCCCTTGTTTTATATTCTTTTTGGACCCCTTGTGCAATTTGAGCACATTCAATGTTTAAAATCACCTTTTTTTCTCATTTATGATATTGGAGGGGTGTTTGCACAAATAACCCAATTTAGGAGATAAGAGAGGTTAATAATGTAATTTGGTCATTAAGAATGGAAATAAGTAGATAATATTAATTTGGAGTTTTTTGGATAAATATATTAATAATAATAAGCATTTGAATTAATTATGAGTATATTAACCTCTTTACTTTCTCTCTCCTCCAATTTGATGATAAATGTGTGAAAATATATTTAAAGGTTGATATTTTTCTCTTAATACTCATATATATCTATCACCTCGAATTTGACTCACTAATTGCATTAATAGAGTCATTTCATAATAATTCACATCTTTTAATGTGTTAAAATACACTTTAATGAGCAATATATTTATTGAGGACCTTATTGGATATAATTATGAAATCTAATTATATAGCATCGTTCTAAATGCTAACATGAGCATGTGGTCCAACTTTGGTGTCATTTGGACTTCATTTGACCCTTCAAATCCATTTTATGAGCTTTTAATAAGGTTTAAATAGGGATTTTAATCGATCTCATTTATATTGATTTGTCACACTATGGTTCTGTTATTTTTCCTGTCACGCACCTTGAGCGACGCCCGAGGACCGTCAGTCTGAGATCTAACGGCTCTCCCACCGTCTTCTACCTCCGACCAGCCGAATAGGTGCGGCGCCCCAGCTCCTCGGGGTCGTTCTTCCTCTCCTCTCCACCTTTGCGCGTGATTCCAAGCCCATTGGCTCCGTCTCCCGCCGCCGGTTCTAGAGAGCCCTAACTCTTTTCGTATCCTCCACCCTCTTTGAAATGCCCAAACCCGACGACCTTCCTCTCCCCACCTCTGTGTCGCAGAGGCGACTGGTGTTCTCCTTCGACCTATTTAAGGGGCCTTAGAGCACCCTCAGGCTTTGAGCTTTCCCTCTCTCCCTCCAATTTCTTTCCGTTTGCCATGGAGCTCCTGGACCTACTCGAATTTCATCTCTGGTAACTCTGACCTGCGGCTTGTACCTCCAACCGCCTCCGTCCAATTGGTTTCTAGGTAAGCATCCTCGGCCATCACTCTTCCTGTTTCTACCGTCAGTTTGCCTCGAGACACCCCCAGTCTCTGTGTCCTGTAAGCTCGCCGTCGAGCTCTGTCGGCGCCTGCCATTTCTGGGCTTGGTTGCTTCTCCGCCCTCGATGACGCCTCCCTTTGATTCGCCTTGACTCCGCGAAGGTTACCATGACCTCAGTTTTCGATTTGGCGGCGTTTTCTGTGTGGTTTCCCCGACTTTGTTTATCCCCTGTTTCCTCCTGTCCTCGGCGGCCTTTGGCCATTTCCACACCCGGTTTCCCTTTGCGTGTTGCTCCTTCAACATCGCCAGGGTCAGGTGAAGGTGATGTAACCGTTTCCCATACTCGAGCATCTCTGGAGCTTAGAGTTGGCTCCCACCTCCGTCTCCCTGGTTCTGCTCGCAGCCATGGCTACGAGGGGAAGCAATCCAGGTCATCAAATGACCCTGAAGTCCCTCACTGCTTCAATCGTTAGCTTTAGATCACAGGGGCAATCTCGTAATTGCACCCTGAGCTTTGTTTCTCTCTTGCAAACGATCGATGGTTTCAAATGACTCAAGAGCCCTCTCCATTTTAAGTGAATCGATTTACAAGTAAGGGTATTTCAGTCTTTTACATCCTTGCTCCCTCGCCTTTGACCAAGGTTAGCGAGAGTGGACCTGCTAATGCGGCCAATTGTGATTGGTCCGCATCAGCGTGGGCCTGGCCTCAGTGGCCCAATCGCCCTTTATTTTGCCTATGTGGCATTTCCCTGAATTATGATTGGCCATATTTACTTAATTCATAGTAAATCAGCGGTTGGTCAGACTAATGCAAATAAATAGTCTATGGAAAGGATTTTTCATGTAGAATCTGATTTTGTGGTTTTTGAAGCCTGATTCCAAAGTATTTTTCAAAGTTTTCCTAAGATACTCTTTTAATGGTTTAAATGTTCTAAAATACATCTGACCAAAAAATGTTCTAAAATACATAATAAATTCATCTTAACCCCAAATTAGGTAATAAAATATGTTTTATTATTCAGGAGAATATGACTAATCTTTTGGGCTAAGTTTTAAACCCTAAATCGTGGTTTTGTAAAATTAGGGTTTTTCCTATGATTTATGTTTTTACATATATTAATACATGTGTAATTATGTAACTAGGAAATGTGGATGGATTGTAATCAACTTGGTGAATGTTATGGTAAATATTAAAAACAGGTATGTGACCCTATGTATGTGCAACCTATTTGGTATGGGAATCATATTTATGTGAACATCCATGGTGAATGTGAAATCTATGTGGAATGTAATTGTGCAAACTACCTATCCTTCAGTTGGGTCTTTTCCAACCCCACAAACCTTATTGTGCTAGCCTGATTATCCCTCTAATTGCATTTATTGGCTCTTTACTTATTTTATCTTTTCTTATGCCATTGTGACTCATCCAATTGAAACATGTGAATCATGCTACTATATATGTTGCCTCCTTTACTTGGAAATGATGTAATCTTGTTAGTGCCTATGTTGGCTTATCCTTTTGAAATATTTGGAACGTTGTATAATGTTGTTGCTTGTTGACTCTTTTACTTCTTGGAGCTCTTGGATATGGTTTTGACCTATGATGGTCTTTTTATTTATTTACTTGGGATTTATTCCCAATGCTATGTTACAATCTTGTTACTTTTCACTATACTGCCAAGTGAATATTTAAGCATGATGTATTTTAGGCCAAATGACAATGTAGTGTACATGAGTACAAACCACCCACAGGGAACTGGGGTTTTAGTCCCCCTGCCGGGCACTGGGGTTTTAGTCCCCCTGCCATTTTATATATTAGGTACTGGGGTTTTAGTCCCCCTGCCACTTTTTAGGCACTGGGGTTTTAGTCCCCCTGCCATTGGTGAGGTCCGGTAGGTGTCTCACCCTACATTGAGATGAGTTTGTGTCTTAATATATTCATGCTATGTGATTTATTATTGTGGTGATTGTTTATGGCAGTTCTCTTATTCTTATTTGAATATCTAACTCATTCTCTTAAACTCTTGTAACATGGAGAATCCTTTATTATGCAATGATGTTGTCTATTTCTTGTCTAATTCTTCTTTTTAACACATACCTTTTATCTCTCTCTTGCTGGATGACCCCAACCATCCAGGCTAGGATTAGAGTGCGCATGGAAGCTTGGTGAACCTAAGGCTAAGGATAAGGATAAGAAGAAAAGGAATATATAGCTTGTATGATCATAGTTGTTTATATGTTTTAAATGGTTTTATTTGGAGACAATGTTGTGTTAGTCTAGTCTTCCTCTACCTAGATCCTAGTCGCTTGTATAAAGTTGTACTCCCATTTGGGAAATTTTTATAATGTACTCCTTATACATTTTGAATAAAGTCAAGATTTAAATTTCCGTTGCTACACAATTGATGATTTTGTTTATCATGTTTATAGTAGAGACTTGGTCTTTACAACATGGTATCAGAGCATCAAGGTAGTCGGATTCTTGACTAATTCAAATTGTCTCCCTAGCCTATATAGTTTCCCTTTAGCTAGTTTTTCACCTTGGAGTTGACCTAGCATGAAAGTTAGATGTAGTATCCTAATAATAATTAACTAAAAATAAAATTTGTCAACTTTTTGGTGAAATGTCTATTGAGAAGCTACTAGAGCAAGAAGTTGAAGTGATGGTGTCTAGAAAGGGTCAGAGCTTGGGGGCTGGCAATATTTTCCTCCTCCCCGCTAGCTTGGTAAAGAGGACTCCTGAGCTCAAATGACCTGGCCTGGCCTGATCTGATACATACAGCTCGAAATAGTCTATCTTTGGGCACGTTGCCTAACTTTTGAATACCTTAGGAAAACTATAAGTGATGATTTGATATCTTACACAAAAATCATCCTTAATACCTTATACTCCCATGTTTAGGGTTTTGTGTACCCTAGGTTACACCTTGAAGCTTGGTTAGTAAATCCTTTTAGTGTTGAGTTTTATGTACCCTTTTACCCTTAGCTTAGTTTGACTTAGTTGACCCTTTTTAATGGGTAGGATGAGGGTAATGGTGATAGTACCCTATTTGGTTTTGCAAATCTGATTTCGAGGACGAAATCCCTCTTTAGGGGGATGGAATCCCAACTAAAAGCAAAATCAAATACCTTTGAAGTTAGAAACCCTATCCAGGTGGACATATGTACATAATAACTTATGTGAATAATAATTTACCAAACACATTATACTTGTAATTCAACTTGTTTGTTTATACACACATGAATATGTAATAAGTCATATAGAGGTAGTTCATATGCTTGAACCTTCACATATAGGCTTGATGCACATAATAAACAAGTTACTAATGGCGAATATACATAACGTTGACTATGTCACCCTAATGGTAAAATACGTATGGATAATGCACCCTAAGGATGCTTTAATATGTAATAATCATGTTGACCTAAACCTTAATATATAATCATCTAGTTTTGACAACATATACATATATATATACCCTTAATGCCTTTCATGATACATTAGTGACATTAGGTATCATCATCACATAATATACCTTAATGCATATAAATGGATTATAGTCACAAAATTATCAATATACATATAAGGTATATCACGTTGTTCTCTAATGAACACCTCATCATAATTTTATTTATGAATTAATTCATTAATATTTAAAGTGTTACATCATATACACTAAAATGCATATAATGACTCAAACATGATAATGAATAATTGGATTCACATAAATATTCGTAAATGCCTAATGTGAAGTAAAATATGTATAATTTATAATATGAAGTGTAATGGAAGAAAATGATTAATGATGTCATTAATATGAGTATGAAAGATGATATGAAAATGTGCAATATGAACATTATTTGGAATTATTATAGGCTTAATAACTTGTTGGATAATATTAACCTTTTCTACAAAATAATTTGTTATAATTGTACATGATAGTTTTAAGAGGATAATAGAAAATGAATTCATGTTATTAAGGTTTTTGACCTAATACATTAATTAATGTTGAAATGGCATAATAAACCCTAATTGTGCTTAAAACCCTTGATGAGGGAAATATATATGATATAATGTTGAGATGTAATTGTTTTGAAAACAATGTGCATAAAATGTTATCTAAGCGATAATATAATAAATATGATACCTCTTCATGATGGAGATTATGTTAATAAGGCAAAAATGTAAATTCAAGTTTGATAAAAGGCTATAGGTTTTGGGGAAACCTTAGTAACACCTAACTTATGTAGATTTTGTGTTGTACCCTAGATTAAGGGTTATAACCTAGTTGTTTAAGGTTGGGTTGTTGCACACTCACCCTCTCCTTCCTCTTGTTGTGATTTCGGGGACGAAATCCTCTTTAAGGGGTGGTGTGTTGTAACATACTAAAATTCAGGGTCTTCCCTGCAATTTACCCACTTTTGAGCTTTTCTTTGCTTTCTAGTCCATTTGGGCCATTTTCATAAATTTCCCTTGTTTTATATTCTTTTTGGACCCCTTGTGCAATTTGAGCACATTCAATGTTTAAAATCACCTTTTCCCCTCATTTATGATATTGGAGGGGTGTTTGCACAAATAACCCAATTTAGGAGATAAGAGAGGTTAATAATGTAATTTGGTCATTAAGAATGGAAATAAGTAGATAATATTAATTTGGAGTTTTTTGGATAAATATATTAATAATAATAAGCATTTGAATTAATTATGAGTATATTAACCTCTTTACTTTCTCTCTCCTCCAATTTGATGATAAATGTGTGAAAATATATTTAAAGGTTGATATTTTTCTCTTAATACTCATATATATCTATCACCTCGAATTTGACTCACTAATTGCATTAATAGAGTCATTTCATAATAATTCACATCTTTTAATGTGTTAAAATACACTTTAATGAGCAATATATTTATTGAGGACCTTATTGGATATAATTACGAAATATAATTATATAGCATCGTTCTAAATGCTAACATGAGCATGTGGTCCAAATTTGGTGTCATTTGGACTTCATTTGACCCTTCAAATCCATTTTATGAGCTTTTAATAAGGTTTAACTAGGGATTTTAATCAATCTCATTTATATTGATTTGTCACGCTATGGTTCCGTTATTTTTCCTGTCACGCACCTTGAGCGACGCCCGAGGACCTTCGATCTCAGATCTAATGGCTCTCCCGCCATCTTTTACCTCCGACCAACCGAACAGGTGCGGCGCCCCAGCTCCTCGGGGTCGTTCTTCCTCTCCTCTCCACCTTTGCGCGTGATTCCAAGCCCATTGGCTCCGTCTCCCACCGCCGGTTCTAGCGAGCCCTAACTCGTTTTGTATCCTCCACCCTCTTTGAAACTCCCAAACCCAACGACCTTCCTCTCTCCACCTCTGTGTCGCAGAGGCGACTGGTGTTCTCCTCCGGCCTATTTAAGGGGCCTTAGAGCACCCTCGGGCTTCGAGCTTTTCCTCTCTCCCTCCAATTTCTTCCCATTTTCCATGGAGCTCCTGGACCTACTCAAATTTCATCTCCAGTAACTCTGACCTGCGGCTCATACCTCCAACCGCCTCCGTCCAATTGGTTTCTAGGTAAGCATCCTCGGCCATCACTCTTCCTGTTTCTACCCTCAGTTTGCCTCGAGACGCTCCCGGTCTCTGTGTCCTGTAAGCTCACCGTCGAGCTCCGTCGGCGCCTGCCATTTCTGGGCTTGGTTGCTTCTCCACCCTCGATGACGCCTCCCTTTGATTCTCCTTGACACCGTGAAGGTTACCATGACCTCAGTTTTCGATTTGGCGGCGTTTTCTGTGTGGTTTCCCCGACTTTGTTTTTCCCCTGTTTCCTCCTGTCCTCGGCGGCCTTTGGCCATTTCCACACCCGGTTTCCCTTTGTGTGTTGCTCCTTCAACATCGCCAGGGTCTGGCGAAGGTGATGTAACCATTTCCCAGACTCGAGCATCTCTGGAGCTCAGAGTTGGCTGTCACCTCCGTCTCCCTGGTTCTGCTCGCAGCCATGGCTGCGAGGGGAAGCAATCCAGGTCGTCAAATGACCCTGGAGTCCCTCGCTGCTTCAATATTTAGCTTTAGATCACAGGGGCAATCTCGTAATCTGAGCTTTGTTTCTCTCTTGCAAACGATCGATGGTTTCAAATGACTCAAGAGCCCTCGCCATTTTAAGTGAATCGATTTACAAGTAAGGGTATTTCAGTCTTTTACATCCTTGCTCCCTCGCCTTTGACCAAGGTTAGCGAGAGTGGACCTGCTGATGCGGCCAATTGTGATTGGTCCGCGTCAGCGTGTGCCCGGCCTCAGTGGCCCAATCGCCCTTTATTTTGCCTATGTGGCATTTCCCTGAATTCTGATTGGCCATATTTACTTAATTCATAGTAAATCAGTGGTTGGTCAGAAAAATGCAAATAAATAGTCTATGGAAAGGATTTTTCATTTAGAATCTGATTTTGTGGTTTTTGAAGCCTGATTTCAAAGTATTTTTTGAAGTTTTCCTAAGATACTCTTTTAATGGTTTAAATGTTCTAAAATACATAATAAATTCATCTTAACCCCAAATTAGGTAATAATATATGTTTTATTATTCAGGAGAATATGACTAATCTTTTGGGCTAAGTTTTAAACCCAAAATCGTGGTTTTGTAAAATTAGGGTTTTTCCTATGATTTATGTTTTTACATATATTAATACATGTATAATTATGTAACTAAGAAATGTGGATGGATTGCAATCAACTTGGTGAATGTTATGGTCAATATTAAAAACAGGTATGTGACCCTATGTATGTGCAACCTATTTGGTATGAGAATCATATTTATGTGAACATCCATGGTGAATGTGAAATCTATGTGGAATGTAATTGTACAAACTACCTATCCTTCAGTTGGGTCTTTTCCAACCCCACAAACCTTATTGTGCTAGCCTGATTATCCCTCTAATTGCATTTATTGGCTCTTTACTTATTTTATCTTTTCTTATGCCATTGTGACTCATCCAATTGAAACATGTGAATCATGCCACTATATATGTTGCCTCCTTTACTTGGAAATGATGTAATCTTGTTAGTGCCTATGTTGGCTTATCCTTTTGAAATATTTGGAACATTGTATAATGTTGTTGCATGTTGACTCTTTTACTTCTTGGAGCTCTTGGATATGGTTGTGACCTATGATGGTCTTTTTATTTATTTACTTGGGATTTATTCCCAATGCTATGTTACAATCTTGTTACTTTTCACTATACTGCCAAGTGACTATTTAAGCATGATGTATTTTAGGCCAAATGACAATGTAGTGTACATGAGTACAAACCACTCACAGGGCACTGGGGTTTTAGTCCCCCTGTCGGGCACTGGGGTTTTAGTCCCCCTACCATTTTATATATTAGGCATTGGGGTTTTAGTCCCCCTGCCACTTTTTAGGCACTGGGGTTTTAGTCCCCCTGCCATTGATGAGGTCTGGTAGGTGCCTCACCCTACATTGAGATGAGTTTGTGTCTTAATATATTCATGCTATGTGATTTATTATTGTGGTGATTGTTTATGACAGTTCTCTTATTCTTATTTGAATATCTAACTCATTCTGTTAAACTCTTGTAACATGGAGAATCCTTTATTATGCAATGATGTTGTCTATTTCTTGTCCAATTCTTCTTTTTAACACATACCTTTTATCTCTCTCTTGCTGGATGACCCCAACCATCCAGGCTAGGATTAGAGTGTGCATGGAAGCTTGGTGAACCTAAGGCTAAGGATAAGGACAAGAAGAAAAGGAATATATAGCTTGTATGATCATAGTTGTTTTTATGTTTTAAATGGTTTTGTTTGGAGACAATTTTGTGTTAGTCTAGTCTTCCTCTACCTAGATCCTAGTTGCTTGTATAAAGTTTTACTCCCATTTTGGAAATTTTTATAATGTACTCTTTATACATTTTGAATAAAGTCAAGATTTAAATTTCTGCTGCTACACAATTGATGATTTTGTTTATCATGTTTGTAGTAGAGACTTGGTCTTTACATTTTCCATCACTTCTATCACTCCAAATATCATAGCAAAGTGCATAAAGTAGAAACCTCTTTTTATCCCATTTTCCACAGCAAGCAATTACTTCTTTACTTCATCCTCCAACGTCAAGTGAATGTTGAGTTCTCTGCAAACTATGTCCAACATTTCTTTGGTAGAATTGTAGCTCCCTAATAGATGATTGTGGGATGCCTCTTCATTGTACAACAAGCACTTAGTATAAATAGTGTTGTTCCATTTGTGTACCTTGTCCAACATTGCTAGCGTACCATGCAAAATTTTAAAAACATAGAGACCATTTTGGTACCTATTTTCCAAGCCAGCTATGTACCATCACCATATCTTTTTCATCTCTAGATCTTGTTACCTCCCATAGGTCCATATTTTGGTTCTTGATTTACCAACCACCTACAACTTGGAGTTCAAAAAGATGCTTCATTTGTAGCCATACTGTTGGGTTTTAGGGGAGGCAGAGAAGGCAGCAGAAATAAAAAATTTCTCCCCCAAACCCAGAACAAGGAAACACGTCAACGTCTATACAATAGGAAATGATGGTTTGTGGAATCATACCTTGTCCTGAGGCTTGCTCGGCGACAATACCTCGTGCATTGCACAGTCTCCTCCTCCTGTCTTAGACGGTGTCTGTGCAGCTCCTGGTCGCACCGGGACTGACGGGATTGAAGGTTGTCCTCCTAGCGGCAGAAACCTCCCGCCTCTGAAGTAGTCCACACGGACCACCTGGAACTCCAATCTCCTTGTCCCACAAGGAATTGGAAGGAGTCGCACCCTCATGTCAGCGTACTAGTCACCAACACACTCTCCTGCCACCAATTGCTTTCTACAGTTGTCTTTCCCTTGTTGTGCCTCCCTTATCGGGTAGCACTTGCTCGGGCTCTCTCTCAGTTACCAAAACCAAAGAGAATGCCAATTTCACAGAGCAACTGGTTGCACTGAGTTGTTCTTTGAGAAGCCCCCAATACCCCTATATATAGGAGGGTCATGGGACAGGGTTCTCCATGTCGGGCAATGAGGGACTAAAAACAGGAGTAGAAGGGTTCGAGATTTTCCACTAAAACAAGCAAGTTACAACCTGAACCGATCATTTCATTTTTGAAATGGTCGGTTGGGGACCTGACCCAGTCAGTTGACACCTCAACCGATCGGTTGGGACACCTCAACTGGTCGGTTCACTTCTGAATCGGTCGGTTCGTGGTCCTGGTCAGTTCTCGATTGACTTTCCATCTTTTGTTTCTAATTGGTATCAAATACCAATCCTTGTTCCAATCAAATTGGGCAAGTGAAACGAAAGGAAAATTCTCACCAATCCTACTTTCCCAACTTGCTCAGTTACAACAGTTGAACTGATCATTTCAACACTTGAAGCGATTGTTTCATTCTGTCCATGAGCCGATCAACTTACAACCTGAGCCGATCGGTTCACCAAGCTGACCCGATTGGTTCATCACATGAGCCGATCAGTTGGGAGTGCAGATTGTCCAGAATCAGTCAATTGCAGTTTCAATCAATATGTCCAACACCTTGAACATTATGACATTGAGCAATCAATTAATTGAGTGTTTAATTGAACTACTAAACTCCTTAAGTAATCAATCTAAACATTGTTTGTGGACAAAACTCCTCTTCCAGGTTAAATCCTATGTGTGTGACCCTGCAGGTCCATTTCACGTTGGCAGTGAAAGTCCATAACACTTATGACTTCACAAGCAAAGAGCGGTGCCTAGTCACACATCAGTGCTACCCAAGTGAAATAGAAAGTTGGAGAACAACTTTCAATCCTACAATCCGTGAATGGTGTTACAGTGAATGCATAATTCCTTTGTCACTGATATCCCGAATGAACTTGAGGCATGGAATAGTCATCCTGTCAACGTTCATTCACTTTCTTGATCTCAGAGTAGATTGGAAGAGATATGTATGACATCAATATCACATACTGATTCACACATGTGTGCACACACCTATTTCAATCCTACTCATCAAATGGCCTTGGATATCGAACTCCCTCAGGAGGGACAAATCCCATATCTATCACTCACCCCTCAAAAGCCCCATGTGTCAAAGCCACCCAATCATCACCTTTATAACAACCCATGTTTCAGGATTGCGTTTGATGATGTCAAAGTATGCCCAATGACATGTGTTGAGTGTAGTGATTTCAGGTCAAAGAATCACACTCACCACCATCACTGTGAGTATTGACTGTGACTACCATGTCATGGTTCCATGTGTCAAACTCACGGTGGGTCTGTCCGGTACACTTGTTCTCTAACAAGTACCTATGTGTTTGGTTTGATATCTCTATATCATGACTAATGAGATTCTGTCATCAACCAACACCACAATCTAGTCTTGTGTGTCATTGTTGTCTATCTACCTTCCACAATGACATCCAACTAGGGACATAACAAGAATGTACAAACTCTTAGCATTCATATGATCTCATCGTTCAGGTCCTTAACCTGAAAGCATACGTCATTGAGTACTGTCATTCTCTAGACATTCAATCTGTTCTATCACTATGTCATATGACTGAACCATAAAGAATTGGAAGCTTGCCTTTTGATGTTTATCAAATCAATCTTAATGTATCCCACCAATCATCCCATGATTGGCTCTCAGGGCATACATACCAACAGATTCCCACTTGCACTGCGAGCCAATCACCCTTGAATCATGTTCATAGTGATCTTCAAACATGTCCCACATGTTACTTTGCTCTTATGCGAACATAGTGAGTCGTGTCGACACCTTGCCAAAGTCAGTATTAATTGCATGTCTCATATCTCTTCATTGTACGTCACACGTATGAGATGGAGTTTCCGTAATATGTGATCCAGTATTCCTTTGCTAACCTTTATCCACATTGCATGATCATGGATTCCATACTTGTCATCAATGATTGGAATATCTATAAGTTCATCTCATGAACTTCTAGATCCATATAGTATCTATTTCTATTCTCTAACACATAGATACTCGGCATTTCCTTTTAAAATGGTTTTATTGGAACACTCCCAATTATCAACAAACTTTCACTTTTATATATCCTATATATATTTTGTGATTTATTTTCTATCTTTTCAGAAGTTCGCATCAATGTAACTCTTTACATCGAACTCTTCCTCATCTCCATAGAACTAGTAATTATCAAGTACTGATCAAGTTCTTATGGTTTTTCCAGTAACCCTTACTGGAAGTAGACAGACATCCACTCGTCATGTCCCACATGCGAGTTATCAGGATGGGCACATCATATTGTCATGTTCTACATACAAGATGATGAATGCATTTTGTTCTTGCCATGCAAGATAATGGGATGATTACATACATGATAGATCCATATCTATTCTTAGTGTTCCCATTCTTCATAAGAATTGGGCACTTGGCCTTGGGATACTAACTCCATGTAACATGGACACATTTTCTCCCACTAAATCTGTGCATACTGAACCCTTCAGTACATATTGCCAATGTATGCTTTCTCTTTTCAGGTCAAGAGTTTTTTCGAGAACTATCTCTATAGATCTCTATTCCTATCACATAGGAAACATCTCTATCTTCCCTAAAGATAATTTCCACTTTTGGATTTCCATTCTAGAACATTTCCATTTCACATCAACATGTGAAATGTGAACACGCTCCCACTAAATCACAGATCCCTTCTTTATCTTTGACATATCAGTCAAACCCTTTGGCTATAGCATCAAATTAAAGATCCAATTCTGAGTTGCTTGTACTCAATCAATCACATTGATTAGTCCATTATAACTTATAGACTTCATTTGCATTAGTGGATTCATAAACCTTATAGGTTGTATCACGTACACATCCTTGTTTTATTCCTCATAGGAATGCAGTTTTAGTATCCATATGCCAAATGTCTTAGTCATTAAGTTGCAATCAACAAGCATCATCCTTCTCAAAATGTTATCCATGTGTCTTAACACTTAAGATTCATTTGCACTTATGGATTTCATCCAATGATTGCTACCATCAAGGTCATACCTTATGGTTCACATGGATGTCATTTAGGATGTAATGGTCGTAAACCATAACTCAAAATTTGGTTCCTCATATTCATCTAGATAGTTGACTCATCACATAATAACTCATCACATAGATAAACGAGGTGTATCTATCATGGATATAAGAACTTACAACTCCTTATGATTCTTAATGTCCTTTATTAGTGTGGGGTATTCTTTATTTAAGAAGAATTTAGTTATTTGATAATCATTCTATAACTCCTTAGAGTATGACTCCCTTTTTGATTTAGACATCACTATGCCTTAATCATGAGTTCACTATGATACACTATCATAATCACTCATAAGGATCTCAAACATTTGGTCCAAGTATTTCATTCATTGATCTCATCAAGAATTAACACTTTACCAAATTTGCACTTCATCTATGATAATCTTGAACACTTCAAGATATTCATATTGGTATTTCTCTAAACACCATTTGAAGTATTAACATTTGTTCCAATAGGTATGTAAATACATCACATGTATTATACCTAATAGGATAATCATTCTCCCAGTACCATTAGTGAAGATTGATTAATCATGTTCAAGATATTCATGTCTCTTACTGGTTCTCTAACCAAAAGAGTCTAGATTTATCCATCATATGGAAACTAGAAATGAATTTCTCATGATTGATGCTACTTTGATTGTTTGAGTTATCTATAACTTTTAGTTATCATTTTATCTTATGCATATCAAATACCACAAGATAAACAAGGCATTGCCACAAAGATCATATCTTTAGAAATTGAAACATCTCTTTATTGATTGCCATCATTGTCATACAATATGAAAAAATAAAGTGTTTCTATCCATTGGTAAATATGAAATAGCATTTCATAACTGTATTACATGCCTTTTAGGCTGAAAATAAACTGAAAGATATTCCTATCTATGGCAGCAACACTTGCTCCAATGATGGGTACTTCTTTCTTGGTCCTTTCATAAAGGTCATCACTTCTTTGCGGATCTTGCATATCATATATGATAGATCCATATCTTGGTATCATATACCTCAAATAAAGAAGTGGTTCATTTCATGATACCTTAGGTGGAGATCTCCATCCCCTCCTTCATCTTCTTTTGTTCTTCCAGATATAGAGGGCAATTCCCTCATACACCCTTTCCCCATGTGCCTTGAGGTTGAAGACAGCTTGGGCTGCTGGCTAGCATCAGAACACTTCTTTGCTTTGCCCTTGCCCTTGCCCTTAAGGCTTACCTTTCATTGATCTCATCAAAGATTAGGGTTAGTCTTTCTTCATATTTGCCTCTACTATCCTCAACATGTTCAACAACTCTATCAACACTTGTCAAAGTTGTTCATCATGAATTGTATGATTCTCGCAACATTTGTAGTATCATACCAATAGCCAACTCTTGGCTCAGAGGGAATCCTTCTTAGTCAGGTTTTCCACATACCCAATCACATTGAGTGTGTGAATACCTTACTAGATCTCCTTCTGTCATGACATGCTAGGACAGTGTCTTGGAGACATCATATGTCTCATGTTGTCTCTGCAACTCATAGTTCAGAGAATACAACATCAAGCACTCCTCATCAATGTCATCCTCGGTATGCTTCCATAAGCATACTTTTAGCCATTGATGTGGTGGGATCAAGTTCATCTGGTTCTGGTATAACTAGGACTTAGAGCTTTCACTCTACGATTGAGAACACTTCTCAATGTCCTAACCAGTCATGGAAAAAATCCCATTTAATTTGTTGGTCTCAAAGACCGATCACAAATAAAGTGATTTGTTGATTAACCATTAACAAAAGGAAATATATGCAATTTTAGTCCAAAACTCTTTTTGACTTGTTTGATTGATTTTTGAAAAGTTGACGATAAAATTAGGCCTTTAATTAATTATCGCTCCCACTATTTTAGTTCAAATTGATAGCCCTCACCATCAATTTGGAAGATTGCAGCGTACAACCTTCTAGTGGGCAAGATCCTAAAATCCTCTAAGTCATGGACCAGCTTGGGCTGTCACCCACAACTTAGATCTTTCAGGTAGGAAACTCTTGCCAATTGCATCATATGCAACTCTTGATAAGATGTCATATGCAACTCCTTGCCATGATCATCTCCATGCCTCAAGGTGCTAGATCCTATCTAGGTCACCTTGTTAAGTCTGACCCAAAACCAACACGATGAATATGCACCCTGCTTGGGCTGACCCACATATCCATCCTTCACGCTACCATGAGATAGACGGTGCACCACGCTTGGGCGTGCCCACACTTGGTCGATCAAGCTTTTCACGTGTGTCGCATTTGGAAGGCATCTAAAACTTAATATTTAATGAGGGATTTTGTTTTATATACATATACATATCCAATCACCACAATACATAGTACGTATCATATACATGCTATATCCCACAGAAAACATGCAAAATGATAAAAGCGATGATTATGGCCATCCTAATGTGATTCATCGAGCCAAGAGGAATCATGGTCATCTAGGTCTACATCACATGCAACATGTACAAGATGAACTCTGTGCTTTGTCTTTCTGGGTTTGATCAACTCATCACATGAATGATCGGCTCGCCATCAGACTGGTCGGCTAGGTGCCACCAACCGATCGGTTCACTTGGTTGTCGTGCATCTCATCATGGCTGCCACCCGCTCATCTCGCTCCATGAACCAATCATCAACTGATCGGCTCACTCCTTGAACCAATCGTCTGGAACGTCAACCGATCGTTTCATGCCTTGAACCGATCGTCACAGCTGTCGTCAGGATGTCCTCCGATCTTTGACATAATAGGAAATAAAATTTATCCTATTTTACATTCTAAAAGGAGAAACCTCGAGTTACATTCGAGGGGAGCAAAGATAGGAAAGAAATCTCGAATTATTTCGAGTTACATCAGGAATAGGAGAAGGAAGATCGGTGCGCAGACTGAGATGCAAGCAACCACATACAACCATACACAGATAGGGTTTATTGGCCATAACTACGCTATACATCCACCACAAAACTCCTTTAAGGGCGACGCGTATCGAGTGCATTAATACATATCATATATGTAAATTGGGATTTGTGGATTTAGGATTGGACATGCATAAAGCCAATTTTATTCGCATCGTATGCAATAAATAAAGGCAAAAAACAAAAATCGATCATATCGATAATCCTAAAGTATAGAGCAGTTGACGTGGCTCTGATACCACTATTGGGTTTTAGGGGAGGCAGAGAAGGCAGCGGAAACAAAAATTTTCTCCCCCAAACCCAGAATAAGGAAACGCATCAACGTCTATACAATAGGAAATGATGGTTTGTTGAATCATACCTTATCCCCAAGCTTGCTCGCAGACAACACCTCGTGCCTTGCGCGGTCTTCACCTCCTGTCTTGGACGGTGTTTGTGCAGCTCCTGGTTGCATCGGGACTGACGGGATTGAAGGCGGTCCTCCTAGCGGCAGAAACCTCCTGCCTCTGAAGTAGTCCACACGAACCACCTAGAACTCCAATCTCCTTGTCCCACAAGGAATTGGAAGGAGTCACACCCTCCTGTCAACGTACTAGTCGCCAACACACTCTCCTACCACCAATTACTTTCTATAGTTGTCTTTCCCTTGTTGTGCCTCCCTTATCGGGTAGCACTTGCTCGGGCTCTCTCTCAGTTACCAAAACCAGAGAGAACGACAACTTCACAAAGCAAGTGGTTGCACTGAGTTGTTCTTTGAGAAGCCCCCAATACCCCTATATATATAGGAGGGTCATGGGACAAGGTTCTCCATCTCGGGCAATGCGAGACTAAAAATAGGAGTAGATGGGTTCGAGATTTTCCACAAAAACAAGCAAGTCACAACCTGAACCGATCATTTCATTTTTGAAATGGTCGGTTGGGGACCTGACCCGGTCAGTTGACACCTCAACCGATCGGTTGGGACACCTCAACCGGTCGGTTCACTTCTGAATCGGTCGGTTCGTGGTCCTGGTCAGTTCTCGATTGACTTTCCATCTTTTGTTTCTAATTGGTATCAAATACCAATCCTTGTTCCAATCAAATTGGGCAAGTGAAACGAAAGGAAAATTCTCACCAATCCTACTTTCCCAACTTGCTCGGTTACAACAGTTGAACCGATCATTTCAACACTTGAAGCGGTTGTTTCATCCTATCCATGAGCCGATCGGTTCACCAAGCTGACCCGATCGGTTCATCACATGAGCCGATTAGTTGGGAGTGCAGATTGTCCAGAATAAGTCAATTGTAGTTTCAATCAATATGTCCAACACCTTGAACATTATGACATTGAGCTATCAATTAATTGAGTGTTTAATTGAACTACTAAACTCCTTTAGTAATCAATCTAAACATTGTTTGTGGAAAAAACTCCTCTTCCAGGTTAAATCCTATGTGTGTGACCCTGCAGGTCCATTTCACGTTGGCAGTGAAAGTCCATAACACTTATGACTTCACAAGCAAAGAGTGGTGCCTAGTCACACATCAGTGCTACCAAAGTGAAATAGAAAGTTGGAGAACAACTTTCAATCCTACAATCTGTGAATGGTGTTACAGTGAATGTATTATTCCTTTTTCATTGATATCCCGAATGAACTCGAGGCATGGAACAGTCATCCTGTCAACGTTCATTCACTTTCTTGATCTCAGAGTAGATTGGAAGAGATATGTATGACATCAATATCACATACTGATTCACACATGCATGCACATGCCTATTTCAATCCTACTCATCAAATGGCCTTGGATATCAAACTCCCTCAGGAGGGACAAATCCCATATCTATCACTCACCCATCAAAAGCCCCATGTGTCAAAGCCACCCAATCATCACCTTTATAACAACCCATGTTTCAGGACTGCATTTGATGATGTCAAAGTGTGCCCAACGACATGTGTTGAGTGTAGTGATTTCAAGTCAAAGAATCACACTCACCACCATCACTGTGAGTACTGACTGTGACTACCATGTCATGGTTCCATGTGTCAAACTCACGGTGGGTTTGTCTGGTACACTTGTTCTCTAACAAGTACCTATGTGTTTGGTTTGATATCTCTATATCATGACTAATGAGATTCGGTCATCAACCAACACCACAATCTAGTCTTGTGTGCCATTGCTGTCTATCTACCTTCCACAATGACATCCGACTAGGGACATAACAAGAATGTAAAAACTCTTAGCATCTGTATGATCTCATCATTCAGGTCCTTAACCTGAAAGTATACATCATTGAGTACTGTCATTCTCTAGACATTCAATCTGTTCTATCACTATCTCATATGACTGAACCAGAAAGAATTGGAAGCTTGCCTTTTGATGTTTATCAAATCAATCTTAATGTATCCCACCAATCATTCCATGATTGGCTCTCAGGGCATACATACCAACACATACATCCCTCATGACATTAGTGGTACGTGAATATCCTTCCCTCATTCTTGGCTGAAAATCCCACCCACATGGATTCTTTCTCTCATCACTTACCCCACATTGAGCTCCCTTCATGGTAGATAATTATTCTCCTTACTGTACCCCACTTGGCTATGTCTCTTGGTGTTTTTAAATTAAGTCCACCTTCTTCTTTGGGTAACGCTAACCTCACATGCCTCATAGGGTGATACTCACTTGCCCACAGAAAGTTTGAGATTTTCATCTCCATCCTATGCAACACAGATCCAGGTATCTCTCCTTGTTGCACCTAAAAAATCAAGAGTTCTTCTATAGATGCCTTGGTGAGAGTCACTCTACCCACCATGGATGTCTTTTTGGAAGGCCACCTTGCAATCATCTCATGAACTTGGTCAATGCAATCAGCAAAATCCTTCACATGTAAAGTGCCACCAACAACTCTAAATCCTATATATTTTGTAGGAAACTTGTCCATTTCCATCCCATAGCGTCATGTAGTCTGGCTTCATGTTGGTAACAAATATTGATAGAAAAAGTTGAGTCTTATTAGCATTAACACACAACCTTGTTAGCTCTCCAAACCTCCTAAGAAAGTCTTTTAGGTTCTCAAACATGCTTGGTTTGGTTTCATTACATATCAGGACATCATCAGCAAAGATCAGATGGCTCATCACCTACATCCCATGAATTGTGTATGTGTTTATGACTTTCCTCTCTTCTTCCTGTCTCATCTTTAATGTGAAATATTCCATGACTATAGTGAATAACAGAGGAGATAAAGGATAACCTTGTTGCAACCCATTGCTCCCTTTGAAAAAACCTAATAAAGTATCTTTCACAAGGACTGAGAAGCTCGTAGTACCAACACATTGCTTTATCCACCCTATCCATTGTTAAAAAATCACATTTGTTGCATAATCCACCGTAGTCTTTCCCATATGACACTATCATATGCCTTGGATATGTCTAGCTTCAAGCACGCCTTTCGGCTTCCCCTCATCACATTGTGGTCAAGTAAGAATTCACAAGCTAGCAAAGAGTAGTTGCTAATGCTTCTCCCATCAATAAAGGCACCTTGGTTCCCAGAAATAAGAGAGAAATAAGAGAAGGAAGTAACAATTTTTCCTTGAAGCCGTAACTTTTGCAATGATTTTGTATTGGACGGAGCAATAAGCAATAGGTCTGAAATCAACAAGAGATGTGGTCACCTTTTTCTTTGGAATTTGAACCAAAAATGCATGATTAACCAATCTCACCACATTTCCTCCTTCCATAAATCATTTCACATACTCTACTAGATCCTTTTTGATAATTTTCGATGTCTTCATATAGAAGAAAGCACTGAACCCATCTGATCTTGGAGATTCATTGCCACCTATGCTCCATAGAGCATCCTTTACCACCTATTCATTCACTTCCCTTGTGAGAATATTGTTATGTGTGCTGGAGAGCTTGGATTTCCATTCCATTTGTTCTTCCTTTATAACCTCTACAATGTCTTTTTTATATAAAGCATTGTAGAATTGTATGACTTGATCTTCTAGGTTTTCTTATTTGTTGATCACTCTACCATTTGCATCAATAAGTTCTGAGATTATGCTACTTGCCTCCCTCCTCTTCACTAAAAGATGGTAACACTTTGTGTTTCTATCCCCATCCTCCATTCATATCTCCCTACTCCTCGACCAATATAATTTCTCATCAGCCTTTTTGAGATCATAAAGCATCATTTGCATCTCATTATCTTTTTTAATCAGATCTTCATAAAGTGATTTTTTAAGAAGTGGTCTTCTCACCTCTCTGCACTCCTACTTTATTTTTGAAATCAAATTTGGGATATTCACTTCCTCATTAGACCACCTCTTCAGGGAAATCTTTGTGTTTACTAGCTTCTTTGCAAATATGTACATTGAGTTCCCATGTGCCTACTAACTCCAACTCTCTCTAACAACTTAGCCAAACCCTTTCTAATCTGCCCAATAGTTGAGAAATCTAAACAATTTCCTTTTTTGTTTTTCTATGTAATTTGCACCAATAAAGGAGCATTCACGTAGCTTAAAGCCTCCTACCTTCACCTAAACATTGGGAAACAACTTTATCTATTCCTCATTCACCAACATTTTTTCCATCTTGCTTTCTATCTTGTCCTTTAGTTTCGGTTCATTATTTCCACGTGAACAAATCAACTCATGTCCTGGGGAGCTTGGTCAATTCTTCTCTATCATTGGCCATGTTAAAAGTGTCTATCACAGATCTCAAGGTTGTTCTTCCACCAATCTTTTCACCCTATAACCTGACATTTCTTAAATCACCAATCACCATCCAAGGAACCTTCAGATGTCTAGAAATCAGAACCAAGGCATGCCATAGCTCTTGTCTTCTTCTAGCATCAACATGTGCATATATTATTGTCAGACACATATGCAAGCCTGCTATGTTCCTACAGTCCATTGTGGTATGTTGGTCATATATCATTCTAATGGTCATCTGCCAAGCATTGGGCTTCCACATCAAACACACTCTTGCTAACTTAAAATGTTCCAGATTAGTCACGTGTTCCCAACCCTGTGGAAACAATTATCCTATAATCTATTTATACTACTTCCTTATTTTGGTTTCCACTAGTGCCACAAGTGAAGGTGCACTTGCAGTGATCTAGTCTCAAACCTCATTATTCTTATACTTGTCTCACCCCCTTTAATATTCCACATGAGTATGGACATTTTAACGGATCTTTTGAGATCTAGTTGTTGGAAGTCTTCTTCATCCCTCATATGATCCTTTGTTCATATTGGTCTGGTTCCTCCTTGTCAGATTTGCTAAGGGCTTCAAAAACATTGGATGTATCTAAGATGACTCCCACCCCATGCGTTCTTGGGATGCTAGCCTGCTTTGGTCCCTTCCTCTTTAAAGGGGTGTAAATTCCCCTTTGTCCTTCTACTGGTCCTACTGATCATCTACTTTGCTTGAGTTTGTGGCTGTAGCATTTGAGCCAATGGTTGTAGCATCACTGTTTCCACTCCCCGAACCTGGTTCTGCATTTCCCTTGCTGCTAGATTATATGATAGGTTCAGGCGGTGTCCCCTTCTCTATGCTGGAGTTAGCTCTAATCAGCTTAGAATTCACCACCTTTCTAGTCTTTTCTCTCCATTCCTTGCCCTCTTGCTTTCCTTCTGTAGCCCTTGGTCCCTCCTTAAGATCAAAGTTATCATTAGCATGCCCAACGGCTCGACACTGCCTTCCCTTTGGCGGCTTGTTGTCGAATCCTACCTATACTGGTATAGGTTCACGGCCACACACATTGAGCCAGATTGTCTCGGGTGCATCATTCTCAACATCAATCTCAACTAGCATTTTGGCTTCATCATGTTCAAGAGATCTCTCATCAATATGAAGAACTTTGTTAATACCAGTGGCGATCATCCCAATAGTCATTTGGTCCATGATCTTCCAAATGACTTGAGCGTTATCTAGATAGGTATTTTGGTGAACACATCATGCCTCAACTCATCACCATGATGGTAGTCCTTGCCCACAACTAAATGTGTGTTGAGACACCTTGGCTTGAAGTTGAGCTTAGCTTGTTTATCCTCTGCATTGGAGAATCAAACCAGGAAGACCCCCTTCTCCTTCGATAGAACTCTCCCTTTAGTTGCCATGTCTGTTGGATCCAGGTGTTGAGGTGAGGATATTAGGGTCTTTGCCTAGCACATATGCCATCACCATGAATTTCCAGATGCTCCTCATGATCAAACTCTTCCTTGTCTAGGTCTACATGGATCTGTCCCTCCATGCATCTCGACGGTGAAAATTGGTCGTCTTTGTTGCCTCATAGTGGTTGCTTTAGAATATGCATCCACACCCTTCTTTCACTGGTAGGCTCATTCTCCTTTATAGTTCTAGCTTTTCTAGAATCATCCTTCCTAGATACATCATCATCAGAGCTCTCTGAACTAGGGTTAGGGTTCCTGCTCACGTTGCTCTCTCTTCCATCTACATTTTTTAGCCCTATATTGGCGGTGGTAGGTGGTTGGAGTGGGTGGTATGGGGGTGTACGCCCCCAAACAGAGTGACTGGCGACATGGACACCATGTCTTGGTGACTTGGTTGCCTGAGACTTGCCCAGATGATGCCCTAGAGGATGGACACGTGTTTTTTATAATATACACATATATGTATGCACATATATTGTTAGAATTAACAATGTATCTAGTTTCCAACTTTATGTCTTTTTGATAAGGCCCTCCATATCTACGTCAAGCTCGATTAATGATCCAAATTTGTATACATTTTTGTTTCTAGTGGACATGTATGTGACATGTTCCTCCTCTTTTATTAAGATTCTGATGAATGAGTTTAGCAATCCATATCCTTAGATCAAAATTTATTGAAACACTAAACTATAGCAATATGTATCGTTTCACATAAATGTATCAATAATAATCTAAAATTTCACCATGTTAACAAAAAAATTAATGTTGCCTACACATGTTTATACAATACTAAATATATGTGAAAATATAAGCCACAAACTAGTTAATCACCTAGGAATCATTGCCATTTGTCGAAAACCATTTTCATCATACAATAAAAATCATATCTCTTTCTAAGTGTAAAATTTATTTGATTTATTTCATACTTTCTCATAGATTTCACCTATTCAATTCACTCACTTACCCATTTGCTACATATTAATGGTTTACATATAGGTTACATCCTTTCTCTACATCTAAACGAAATTTGGCCTTTAATTCAGATTTTTGTAACTTTTTCCCATCAATTGCCCAATGGAATTCCTCATCAGTAAATTATTATAATTGATCCTGACTGGAGTTCAAATGTACATTTTATTTATCCCCTTAAAAATTCAACTATTCATTGGAAAATATATTCAACTCAAATTCCATACCAATTCAAAATCCTACATCAATTGACTTTTTTTATCAAAGCAAGAAGAAAAAAGAAGAATTTTCACTCAGGTATTCACTTCTCTATTTTCCACATTTTTTTTAAATGTTTATCCTTTAAAGATACAATCTTGTGAAAAAAAAGAACTTCCTATTTAAATTAGTACCAATAATTTCTAGAAAGTCAGAAATTTAGATAAGGAAAATGCAACATTTCTTGATAGTTTACACCTGATGAATTGTATTTCATCTCAAAGGAACCTCTTGGGGAATGTGGTACATGGAGATCATCATGGACTACAAGTATACATGAGTCTCCCTCAGGGGAAAGTCCTAATTTTTGTTCATGTTGTTGATTTGAAAGTAGTTGTGTTTTAGCAATTTCTTTCTTGACCCTGAACCCTTCAACCGTCACAAATATGTATAGATACAAACTCATTCCCATCATCAAATTTCCCCACTATTGAATATCCAAAATACAAATAGAGAGCTATCTTATCTAGTTTAGAGTCCACCAAACACATGCTTGGGAGATCCTTCTTCAAGAATGATGATTTTTCTATGTTGGGAGGTTGTGGACATGGTAAGGAGGCATCAATGGCCTTTAGATCTAGTTGAACTAACCTAATTTTTCAACTAAATATTAAATCTAGATAATTAATTACTAGTTCATAGTATAATATCTACTTCTTCATCATGGGACAACTTCTCATGTTAGGAAAATTCACATAACACTTCCTCTCTATCTACTAGTTCTTCACACACACAAAATATTGTCATGCCAAATTGCCTGAATTGAAACTAGATTGTTCTATCTAGTTGCATCTGTTACAACTACACAACTACATCTTTTAATGCTTATCTAGTTTTCATATTTTTTCACATTCTAGATTACTTAAATATTCAATACTCCAATAAATGAAAACCTTCTAAATTCATCTAAATCACATTGAATAAGTTACTTGATAACTTGAAAATTACAACTTCATCATATTTAGAAACTTTTTTCTCATCTTAATCATACTAAATAAGTTGACATCCTTAAAATTAGTAATCACACACACATGTTGATCTATCTTCATATAATTGACTCTTTTCTCTATCATCCCCTTTCTAATCCCAATATCTCATGTCAACTGCCGGAGATGTATCTCTACAAATGGTAGTTCCTTAACCAAAGTAGAGTCTTTAGGGATGCCATTATAAATTTAAACAGTCATACTAATACCTTGAACAACAAGACACCTTTGTCATGTATTTCATGGCTTACCTTGTCATTCTTAGCCAAACCAAGTCAAATACTTCTCATAGAACATGAGAGTTTGATCACAATTCCAAAGTTTTAGGTGACAAGGAGGTGTTTAACACCTTCCCCAATCATATTGGAAAATGTCTTGGTCTCATAATGCATGTCCATGTTTTTGTCCCATATTGTCAAGCTTTATTGATTAGTCAGTTCTGATGATGAATAGTTGGTGCTGGCAAAGAAAGGAGGGCATGTCACCCCTAAGGGCACGCACAACAAAATGGCAATTTTTCTAGGGACAGAACAACATCCTTGATAGGTTAGGGATGCTGGAGATGGGTTTGGGCTAAAATATTTCTTTGGCACATCCCAGCAAAAGTGCAAATCTACGAAGAATGGGGAATGGACCACAAGGATGTGTAAAGATCGATGGATGCATCCTTGGAGCATTTTAGGGCCTTTGAGGTGACATGATCTCTTCCAGCAATCACAGATCATGTATAATGTCGCACATCCGAGGAGGGTATTGGGAGTACTCCTTGTGAACCACGTGGAATGACCGGTTTAAGATTCAATATAAGTCAATTTATATGTTGTGTTTATACATTGTGATGAAGTAATTTCTCAAATCAATATATATGTGTGTCAATTTGAATGTTGTGTTTCATAAAATTGTAGGTGGCCAAAAAATGTCATCTTGGCATCGATGTTCCATCATACAACATCATGGCAGATGGTGAGGTTTATCAAAACTCTGATACAATTCATGGAGTTCCCCTTCATGTTGATCATGTTTGTGTGTTCATCATACGTTTCATTCCAGCATGGAAAGAAATACCACTCACATACGACCACCCAGACGCTACCACAGTCAAAGAGGTAGAAGGCAGCTATACTGGATTGTCCAAAAAAACTCAATCTATTTCTTGAGGTATGACAAATGTATATTGAATTTATATATAATTGAAAGATATTATGAGAATACATGCAGATCACAACAGCTTAGAAGCCCCTAGGGTTCCAAAGCCTCTTCCCCCACATTTTATTTGTAAAGAGTTGTTCAACTCCTTAGGCCCTAACTACAAGTTGTTGACACTATGTTTAGACAATACAGATCCATCATAACATGCTAATCAACCTTTAGGAGGAGCTCATAGGTACAGATCACAACACTTTATAGTGTTGACATATGTTTTTGAGCTATTTTATTATCAATGGTTGAACACATCAATGATAGAAATTTGGATACAGTGAGTCTAGATACCTCATTATATGTGAAAAATACATGTTTTATAATTGTTTCCTATATATTAACTTATTATTGTGTACATTATATATATATATAGGGCGTTCATTCATTGCCCACGCGGGTAGCCTGGATTTTCGCTACCCGGCAGCCAAAAAAGTAACTCTCCTAGCTAAGAAATGAACTCTGCTGTAAAAAAAAGTAACTATGGTGTCAAAAAAGTAACTCTGCTGGCCAAAAAAGTAACTCTGTACAAAATATACAACATATATAAGGAGGGGTTTTTTTTATTTTGGAGGGGCAAATGATATTATTTTTGGCTAAAATTTTTTAGAGAGCTAGACAAAATAGTCCTCTACAATTGCGAATTTTTTTTTTGAAAAAAAGTGGTCAGAAGGCTGGGCGGGTAGCTACTCATATATATATATATATATATATATATATATATATATATATATATATATATATATATATATATATAGAGAGAGAGAGAGAGAGAGAGAGAGAGAGAGAGAATGATCCAATGAGAGCCCTAAGATGGTGAGAACATGAGAGCCCTTTTAATAACTCCCAATGATGATCCATTTTTTTAGATCCAACCATATGGATTGAAAATATATCATTGTATTTACCTACCCAAGAAGTTTCATATACATCAGACTTAAGGATTGTCTGTGGTAATAGAAAAGTTTTTAACGTTCCATATTGAATTCTGGGCTGACTGTTAGATGCAATATATGTAAATTGCTTATATGGATGAGCAAGTAATGTTCAATCATGATAATTTTTTGTGTGAAGCTAATGGCAATGTTTCTTTTCACATCCATGCGGTTGGATTTGCAAAAAACCTTCTAAATTTGTAGTTATTAAAAAGGCTCTCGTGCTCTCATGGTAGGAGGGCTCTCATAGGATCGCCCCCCCCCCCTCTCTCTCTCTCTATATATATATATATACATATATATATACATATATATATAGAGAGAGAGAGAGTCAGGCTAGAATACACTTGAGTGTACAGATCGCACGAATACACTCAAGTGTATTTTCATATCAAGACTATTTTTTGCAAAATGTAAAGAATTGATCTTTACCATCATACTATAACTGGGCTACATACCAATTTTGAGCCCATTTGGATGAGTGTAAGTCACTCATCCAAGGGAAACAAAATCGACGCATGAAACTAATTTGAAATGCATAATTCTTTCGGTCTTTATAACATGACCTATAAATGTCCAAATGTGCTCAAATTTTGCGTATGAGCTATTCAAAATCTGAATACACTCCAGTGTATTCTAGCATGACTCTCTCTCTCTCTCTCTCTCTCTCTCTCTCTCTCTATATATATATATATATATATATATATATATATATATATATATAGAGAGAGAGAGAGAGAGAGAGAGGGAGTCATTTGTATTACATGGCTGCTCACTTCGGATTATCAAATGCGGCATTTCTATTGACATCAATAATTAGCGATGTAGCTAGAGATTTGAGTAGCTTCACTGATTATAAGACTACTGTGATGAAGGTTTTTGGTGCTTCAAAGACTGTGATCATAGCTCTCTTCAACTTTGTGTATGTTTTGGGCTTGTTGTCTAACTTATGAATATACAATTGTTGTGGAATTTAAATTTGACTTCTATTTCTAAGAAATAATCATTGGAAGTTGTTAGTGGTTGTTCTCAAGATCTATATTGTCTATTTCCTTGATCCTTTAAGTATAAAACTAACACCGAATGAGGGACACCGAATAAAATTTCCTATTCATGTGTAAGTATAATTTTCCATGCTCAACAAGTTTGTTAATGTTTACATCATATGACATAATCATAATGCAACATATTTGTTAATTTAACTTATAGGGGTATAAAAGCATTCCAAAGAGGTGGAGGAAAAGTAGATATAAAAAAGAAACCAGTTGCTTGGAGAAGTATTAATGTATATAGTCTTCTCACTCCTATGCATATATATTACCACTGTGCTTATTTGCATTTATTAGCATAAATGTAAATCTACAGTTCCATGTACAAGACAATAATGGAGCATGTGGATATTATGTGATGTGGTACATGGACAACATTTTTAGGCATTCATTACTAGTTATCAAATATATAGGGAAGATGTTTTTATTAGTCTTGGGTCATAAATAATAAAGTAGTTTCATTTGATTATATAAACAATTAAATCTAACTAGAATTTCATCTCATTATCTTTGTAGATTTTTGACACTGTTGAAGCCTATATGTTGGAGTGGTTGAATGACCCACAAAAAGATTGGGAAAACTGTTTCATCAAGTATGTGGACTTATAAGCTAATTGAGATGGTTATTGATATTTTTATATCCAAACTTTTATGTCAATATTTTGTTGTATATATTATGCAAGTGGACTTAAACTTTGTGGTTGCTGACGTGCATATGTGTTTATGGATATGTGTGTGTGAATTGAATATGAAGTACATGAGGAGGATTGGATGTTATCAAGTCTATTTTCTGATGAGTATTTGTGTATATGCATCAAATTTAATGTGTGGATGAGAACTGAATCAATTGAGCTATGAGTTCATTGCATGTGTGTGTGCATTGAAGTGAAATGGATAGAATATTTCTTGTATATAAATTTCTTTCTTCTTATAGGTTTTCCAACCTATTGTTAAGCGATGATGCTTTTCGAGCCCATAGTTTTAATCAACTATAGGCTATAGAAATGCTAGCAGCTGGATATTAGGTGTGTATACCTTCTATACAAGAAAAATACACATATGTCGTCGGTTATTTCATAAGAAATCGACTACATGTACCTACTTCATCAGTTTTGTGAAAGAAACTGAAAAAAAATCCATACTTGCAATATTTATTCACTTAAACCTTGTCAATTGTTTCACAAAAAATCAACTACAAAATTGAGAATTACCTCGACTATTCATAGGAAACATATGACAAATCCCTTACTTTCACTGTTTATTCACTTAAAATTCATCGATTCTACTTGGAATGACTGACGAGGAACTGTCAAGGGGAACCACATGTTCATAGTGTGTTGTGTGTTATTTCGTCGATTTGGATGTAACATGAAACCGATAATATACATCTATGTAGTCACTTTCATTTTGCCAAAGTAGCCAATGGCGTAAGTGCTGAGTTTTGGCGTCGCTCAAATAGTCGTATGTTTATAATAGATGACATAGGCCAAAACTAAGCGATGAGATAAGGCATTTCTATACAAGTGCATCTGAGAATCGTGAATGATCTATCTAATAGTTTATGATCTAAAAAAATCATCAAAAAATAAAAAAAAATGAAAAAAATCTTCAAAGTGAAAAAAATAAAAAAATTCACAATTAAAAAATAACAAAATCAAAATAAAATATACAATTAATCTGCTTCCGTGCATGGACACATCCCCCATGCACCTTGAAGAGGAAGGGTCAAAATAGAACTATAGGGCTGAGGGTGGAAGGAGAAGGCCATTATCTTGAGGCCCCAATGGTTTGAAAACCTAATCTCACCCATAAAAATCATTTAAGCAATATAATGATCCAAAACTACAATTGCATGATTATACCACACCTCCAAATCAATAAATGTCCTTTCTAGGTCTTCTTGAGATGAGAACTCCAGAGGTGAGTTGGAATACACCCAGCAAGTCAAGAAAACCTAAAACAAACTTAGGGTCCATTCCCCACATGAATGTTAATGTTTAAATATGGTAGCAAGCCACCTCACGGGGCCTGATCAAGATAGATGGACTAGATGATAAGGAGATTTGGGCCCCTTGCAACATTTCCATGTCTCACCATTTTCAATGATGGTCTAACTTGGGGATCACAAATGGGCATACTTCGCCAAGAACCTCCCATTAATCTGCAATTCAAGTTCCCAATCTAAGGCTCTGAGCTTCAATGATCACGATGTCAAAGAATTAACAGAGCATACATAACTAGGAAGCTCAAAGAGCACCTAAACTTGGGCATAAACTTATGGTGAATTTCTTATTAAGCATGATATCTAGGTTTAGTGGAGTCTAAAACTCCCATCCTAAGGTTCTATGCATCTATGCCCATGGACTTCAATGCAAAACGATCAAATGCCATAAACCAAGTCCAAAGGACTCTCAACAATGTTGATGCATGCTGGTGTAAACACTACATACACCAAGAAGTGTTGAAAATTGATCACATAAGGGTGTCTCTAACACCTAGAACCTTAACCCAATTGGGTAGAGGATACTCTCTACATTGCAAAACTAGAGTAGTATGAGGATGAAATCAAGAGCTAGTCGAGCATTAAATCCACCCCAAAATGAAACTTCCCATAGTTGTAAATCTAGTTATGATCATCCCAAGGGAAGAACCAACCAATCTATAGAAGACTTTGGGAAAGCGTAAACATGCTTGGGGTCTCACGTCCTTAAACTCTAGTATTAGAAATTGGAAAGTAGGGTGAGTAAGGTAGTTGTCATTTACCATCAGATAAACTACATTGATTACATGACCATACCTTACATCTCATGAAAGGCCTCCTGGATATCGTGGGTTCCCACCAACTTGCTAAAGGGGACTTAGTCCTAAAGATCTCAATATTGGCCAACTGTCAATGCTGGGGGAAAAACCTAAAGGTCCATATCCTGACATCTTCCATGGTGAATAACAACATAAGAAGCCACAAACCATGTCTTGTCAAATTAAAAATTGAATAAATAATCAACTTCAAAACAACTTCTTACCAACTAACATGATCACATTAACGTCAAAAGAAGAATCTAAAGCCTTCTAAACAAAAAAGTGGCATAATTCTACCACTATAATCCAAATCATGATAATACCTTGACCCAACAAAGACCGATGAAGAAGGGAAATCTCAGATGATAGGGGCTCGCTCTACATCAGCACCACAATCACTCCAATATCAAGAAGGTCTCCTTCAGTATTCATGACATATCGTCACTAGGAGAGTTTGTTGGCTAAATGGACATCTATAAATCCCTTTGTTTTGATAATGACAAACATTTCATTCTTGTTGATCTAACGTGCTACTTGAGTGTTGCACGAATAAGGTGGATGACAAAGCACTAGGGAATCTATATGCTTGAATGATTGTAAATGTCATGAAATGTAATCAATTGTAAACTTGTACAAATATATAATGTACAAGTACTTAGACTTCATGTAAATCAAGCGTTAGATCTTCCCTAGCTAAACACCACATTTAGATATGTCATCCCCTTCAATAGTGTCACATATGCACACTCATACACACACTTAATGTCTTTATTTGAAACATTGAAACAGGGTCTATCTCGGTCGACAAAATCCTCGACCGAGACACTCTCGGTCGACAAACTTCTCGACCGAGAAAGACCCAAGTAGCCGTTAGACACAGCTGACAAGGTAGTTGGCAGTTGGAGATAAACGTTGCAAAACACTTGATCCAGAGAGCCTGTCGGTCGACAAAACTTCGACCGAGTAGGTGTCTCGGTCGACCATTTGTCGACCGAGATGGACTCTGATAGCAACTGCAGAATTAATTAACTAGCCATTGTTAAAGCAACTAACTTATACCTAACGGATAGTTAAGCACTTAGAAACCCCTATAAAGTGTCTAGAACGTCCTTAAGCACTAGTAGGATATTCCTATAAATAGGACATGACTTAGGACACCTAAACTCACTTGTTTTCACACTTGAGCAATCTTTGAGCATACACTTACATTGAGCAACATTTTTGTGAGCAAATTGAGCATATTGACAATTGGTATTTCTTCTCTCAGCTCAAATTTCATGTCCTATAGGCTAGCATCTCCTATCCACAGCAATCACAATTCCATACACATTGGTTAGGAGATCTATACGCTTGATCTAGGCAAATCAAGCCTTGTGCTTCAAAGGATAAGTTGTAATTTCCATTTTCTTTCTTGTTCACTATTATTGTTTGTACTCTCCTTGCTACTCCTAGGTTGGAGGCTGCGGATTGGAGAGGTTGTAGATCTTCTTGGTGAAGAAGGGGACCTTGAGCTACTTCAAGAAGGCTGGTGCAACGGGAGGTTACTTCTAAAGAGGAAGGCTACTTCAAGGGGGAGCTTGGAGTTACTTCAAGAAGGCTACCTCGGGTTGGTGCATCTACTTCAACTGAAGGCTGTTCAAGGGGTGTAAAGAAAGTATTGTATTTTGTGTAATTCCTTGTGAAGGTAATAAAATTAATACTTTCAAAATCCCGGTTGGGTAAGCAACCGGGTAGTGGACTGACAACCTTAGTATTTGCTAAGGTTGGAATCACTCTAAACACTTGTCTCCTTCTTCCATTTTCAATTGTGGTTGTTTGAGTTAAAATAACTGTTAAATATCGTTAAAACTCTATTCACCCCCCCTCTAGTGTTTTTCAATTGGTATCAGAGCGGGATTCAAGGAACCCTAACAAGGTCTTGAAGAATGGGTGACGGGGTGCTTAACAACCTTAACCTTGAAGGGACACTTGTTGCTAGACCTCCAGCGTTTGATGGAACAAACTACACATATTGGAAGAGAAGGATGCAGTTCTACTTCCAAGGCATCAATTGGGACTTATGGAGGATGGTGTCAACCCCATACAAGCTTCCTCAAACACAATATGCAGAGTGGGATGCAAATACGATAAAGTTGGCTCAAATGAATGCCAAAGTTGTAAGCATTTTATATTGTTCAATTTCAGTAGGAGTTTTTAATAGAATATCAAACTGTGACACAACCTATGACATTTGGCATTGACTGTCCATAACTTATGAAGGTACGGTTCAAGTCAAGAATTCTAACATTAGTATGCTTAAACAAAAGTTTGAACACTTCCGTATGGATCCAAATGAATCTATTAGTGAAATGTTTGCAAAATTCTCTTCTATTGTTAATGGTTTAAATGCCCTAGGAAAAACTGTTCATGAAGAAGATCAGGTATCAAAAATCCTTCGATCACTTCCTCCTAAATACAAGCCCAAGGTGACAGCCATTGAAGAAGCCAATGACCTCACTCGACTGAAAATGGAGCAACTCATTGGCAATTTAGAAGCTCATGAAGCAACCCTAGAAGAGGAAGAAAGAAGAGAACGTGAACTTCAACAAGGAAAGAAGAAGGATGTGGCTCTAAAAGCTTCAAAGATCATCACATTAGAAAGTGAGACGTCAAGTGAAGAAGAAGGGGAAGAAACCTTGATCATCAATGGTAAGAAATATAAAAGATTTAAGTCTAACAAAATTTCTAGTTCTTCTTCCCCTCCTAGGTGCTTTGAGTGTGGAAAGAAAGGACATCTCAAAAATGAATGTCCTAAATCAAAGAAAGGAAAGAAAAGCTCACACAAGAAGAAGGGAGAAAAAGCCTATAAAGCTGCATGGGACGAGTCAAGTGAAAGTGAAAGCGGAGAAGAAAAGGTGGAATGTCTAATGGCAAGAGAAGATGATGAAGACTCTCAAGAGGTAAGCCTTCTTGATCTTCCTAAAGAAGAGTTAATTACTAGTCTACAAGAAACTCATGATAAGTATGTTGATGTCAAGAAGAAACTAAAGAAGGTTATCAAAACAAATGATGAGCTATATGCTAAATTAAATGATCTCTCTTCTGAAAAGAACAACATTGATCTTGAGAATCTGTCTTTAAAAACATCTTTAAATGACTGCACTAGAAAGCTACTCACTCTAGAAACAAATGTTGATCTTCTCTCTCAAGAAAAGACTGAATTGTTAGCTAAACTAAATGATTTTCAGACTCAACCAATTATGTGTAACCATCTAGACTATGACAATGTTGTAAAAGAAAGAGACTCCCTATTATATGATTTAGATCAAGCAAGAAAAGATTTACACAAGAAGATGGATGACATTGGTAAGCTACAAAGAAACCTACATGATTCAAGAAGAAAATATATCCTTGATAACATTCTGAAAATCTCCTCTAGTTTCAATGGAAGAAAAGGTTTGGGATATGCTCCAAAGAAAAATCAACCCAGAAGAACTAAAGCATCTAAGACTCAGATTATGTTTGTACCTAAGAATACAATTCCTAGAAAAAGAAATGAAGTTGATTCTATTACTTGTCATTTTTGTCTACGTCTTGGACATTATTCATTTTCATGTCCTTATAAGACCAAGGATTCCGACTTAGTTTGGGAACCAAAACCCCAAACTTAGTAGAGTCAAATAAAATACAGTTGAGATATGATCAAATGCTTATTTTTGCAAATTATATTGTCTTATCTCAACTTAATAAAAGGTTTCATGCATTATGGTAATTTTCTGAAATGTTGTACTGAAATAGAAACTTGGTCGGTCGAAGTATTGTCGACCAAACATAAATCGGTCGAATTTTTGTCGACCGACCAGACGCCTATAACAGATTAAATCTACAACAACAAAACAACAACTTTCTCGATTGACGATTGGTCGACCGAGAGAGATGTCGGTCGAACAGTTGTCGACCGACTGAAGTTCTAAGTCAGATTTTTATTCAGTCTGTAATTAAATGTTTCTAACCATACCGGACCATCACATGGGTATGAAAACCTACATTTTAATGCAGGATTGGGTGGTTGACAGTGGATGTTCCAAACATATGACCGGGAACAAGGATGCATTTCAAACTTTTGAAGAAAAGAAAAGTGGAACAGTCACCTTTGGAGACAATGGTAAAGGTAAAATCGTTGGAATAGGTAATATTGGTACAAACCTCGAAATAAAAAATGTTCTACTCGTTGATGGTTTGCACCATAATTTGATAAGTGTTAGTCAATTATGTGACAGTGGATATGATGTTCTATTTAACAAAAACTGCTGCAAATTATTAATAGAAAACACTACAAATGTTGTCTATGAAGGAAAAAGAGTTGGAAATCTTTATATTCTTAGACCTAACTCTATGAAATCTGTAGTAGGAAAATGCTTGCTTGCAAATGAAAATACTTTACAACTATGGCATAAAAAGCTAGGACATGCTAGTTCACATGTTATCAAAAAGCTAGTAAAATATGATCTTGTTCGTGGTTTGCCTACTTTATCCTTTGATCAAGTTGAAAACTGTGAACCATGTACTTTGGGAAAGCAAAAAAAAACTTCTTTTAACCTAAACATGTACTTAGCACCAGTAGATCTTTAGAATTAATTCATATGGATTTATTTGGACCCATGAGGACACAATCTATTAGTGGCAAAAGATATTGTTTTGTTATTGTTGATGATTATAGTAGATATACATGGGTACATTTTCTTGCAACCAAAGATGATACTATTCATGTTTTTATAAAATTTTGCTCCAAGATTGAAAATCTATTATAAAGCAAAATATGTACCATTAGAAGTGATCATGGTGGAGAATTTGAAAATCATGTATTTGAAGAATTTTGCACATCTCAAGGGTACACTCACAATTTTTCTGCTCCATGCACTCCACAACAAAATGACATAGTTGAAAGGAAAAATCGATCATTACAAGAAATGGCTAGAACTATGATGCTTGAACATAACACACCCAAAACCTTTTGGGTTGAAGCTGTAAACACCGCATGCTATGTGTTAAATAGAGTGATTGTTCACTCCCATTTGAAGAAAACTCCATATGAAATAATACATTCTAAGAAACCTAGAGTTGACTATTTTCATACCTTTGGATCCACATGCTATATCTTAAATACCAAAGATGATAGAGATAAGTTTGATTCTAAATCACATAAAGCATTCTTTTTGGGATATTCTACCTCTAGAAAAGAATTTAGAGTCTACAACACTATCTCTAGAAAAGTTGAGGAATCTATTCATGTCTCTTTTCATGAAGAGTCCAAATCAGAAAATTTTGAAATAATTGATCTCACTGATAAATTCGAAAACTTAAACATACCAAATGATAGTAAGAAAGATACTCCAAACAATAACCAACCTATACCTAGACTTATTAAGGATCATCCTCAAGAATTAAGTATTGGAAATCCAAATGATAAAGTAAAAACTCGGTCTTCCTTTAAGGATGTTGCAAACATGGCTTTTGTTTCTATTATTGAACCTAAAAAGATATCTGAAGCTCTTAAAGATGACTATTGGATAATAGCAATGCAAGAAGAATTAAACCAATTTACTAAAAATGATGTATGGGATTTAGTTCCTAAACCACAAGATAAAACCATCATTGGAACTAAATGGGTTTTTAGGAATAAGATAAATGAGGCAGGAGAAGTAATAAGGAATAAAGCTCGGTTAGTAGCACAAGGATATAATCAACAAGAAGGAATAGATTTTGATGAAACGTATGCACCAGTAGCTAGACTTGAAGCTATTAGAATGTTACTAGCTATTGCTGCACATAAAAATATCAAACTTTACCAAATGGATGTAAAAAGTGCATTTCTAAACAGAATCATTCAAGAAGAAGTATATGTTGCCCAACCACCTGGTTTTGAAATACCGGAAAAAAGTGACTATGTTTATAAACTTAAGAAAGCAATTTATGGTTTAAAACAAGCACCTAGGAACTGGTATGAAAGACTCAAGACATATCTTTTTGATAATGGTTTTTCTATTGGAAATTCAGATTCTACTTTATTTTTCAAAGCATATACATCTGATTTTCTAGTTGTTCAAATATATGTTGATGACATTATTTTTGGAGCTTCTAATGAGTCGTTGTGCACACAATTCAGTGACATTATGCAAAAAGAATTTGAAATGAGTCTCATGGGTGAACTAACTTTCTTTCTTGGTTTCCAAATTAAACAAACGCCTGCCGGGATTTTTATAAGCCAAGAAAAGTATACTAAAGAACTCTTAAAACATTTTGGGATGGATCAGTGCAAACATGCTACTACTCCTATGGCCACTTCTATTAAAATTGATAAGGATGAAAATGGGGAACCTATTGATGATTCCTTATATAGAGCCATGATTGGTAGTTTGCTTTACTTAACTGCTTCTAGACCAGACATCATGTTTTCCGTTGGTCTTTGTGCTCGATTTCAATCACAACCTATGCACTCTCATTTTCAAGCAGTTAAATGAATTCTTCGATACTTAGCCGGCACTACATGTTTTGGTTTATGGTATCCAAAAGGACAATCCTTGGATTTTAAAGCTTATACTGATGCTGATTATGCTGTTTGTTGACTTGATCACAAGAGCACTAGTGGTGGATATTTCTTGTTAGGGAGAGCTTTAGTATCTTGGTTTAGCAAGAAACAAAACACGGTTGCCCTCTCTACAACTGAAGCTGAATATATGGCAGCCGGATCTTGTTGTGCTCAAGTGCTTTATATGCAACAAGTGTTAAACGATTATGGTTTTACTCTTTCATCTACGCCTATCTTTTGTGACAATGCAAGAGCTATAAACTTAGCACACAATCCTATTTTACACAGCCGAGCTAAACATATTGAAATCCGTCATCACTTTTTAAGGGATCATCTTTCTAAGAATCATGTTTCCCTTCATCATGTTGATACGGAAGATCAATTGGCTGATATTTTTACAAAACCGCTTCCACTAGACCAATTTAACAAAATAAGGAAGCAACTGCTTATCACTCCTTTGGAAGATGTTTTCTTTGATATTTGTGCTTCTTAACAATGTCGTTTATTTGCATCATTTTGGTTTTTAATGGACATTTGTTTTTTAATTTGATGGGACATCTAATTAAGGGGGAGTTTTCTTTTTAAATGGATATCTTTTTGAAATGACAAAGGGGGAGAAATAAATATAAAAACTCAGTAAATTGTGCAAAACTCAATCAATGAGTTTCATAAACAAACTCTTGGCTTTACATTGAAAGTTGCTATATTCTCTAAAGAATTGGATTTCATGTTCCATAATTCATGGGGAATAATAAGCACGCATTTTATAAACAAGAGAAGAAATTTATAAAGGTAATCTTCAGGTATGAAACTCACATGTTTTATATTTTCTTATTTTATATTTAGGAAATGTTTGTCATCTTCAAAAAGGGGGAGATTGTTGGCTAAATGGACATCTGTAAATCCCTTTGTTTTGATAATGACAAACATTTCATTCTTGTTGATCTAACGTGCTAGTTGAGTGTTGCAGGAATAAGGTGGATGACAAAGCACTAGGGAATCTATATGCTTGAATGATTGTAAATGTCATGAAATGTAATCAATTGTAAACTTGTACAAATATATAATGTACAAGTACTTAGACTTCATGTAAATCAAGCGTTAGATCTTCCCTAGCTAAACACCACATTTAGATAGGTCATCCCCTTCAATAGTGTCACATATGCACACTCATACACACACTTAATGTCTTTATTTGAAACATTGAAACAGGGTCTATCTCGGTCGACAAAATCCTCGACCGAGACACTGTCAGTCGACAAACTTCTCGACCGAGAAAGACCCAAGTAGCCGTTAGACACATCTGACAAGGTAGTTGGCAGTTGGAGATAAATGTTGCAAAACACTTGATCCAGAGAGCATGTCGGTCGACAAAACTTCGACCGAGTAGGTGTCTCAGTCGACCATTTGTCGACCGAGATGGACTCTGACAGCAACTGCAAAATTAATTAACTAGTCATTGTTAAAGCAACTAACTTATACCTAACGGCTAGTTAAGCACTTAGAAACCCCTAGAATGTGTCTAGAACATCCTTAAGCACTAGTAGGATATTCCTATAAATAGGACATGCCTTAGGACACCTAAACTCACTTGTTTTCACACTTGAGCTATCTTTGAGCATACACTTACATTGAGCAACATGTTTGTGAGCAAATTGAGCATATTGACAATTGGCTATTTCTTCTCTCAGCTCAAATTTCGTGTCCTATAGGCTAGCATCTCCTATCCACAGCAATCACAATTCCATACACATTGGTTAGGAGATCTATATGCTTGATCTAGGCAAATCAAGCCTTGTGCTTCAAAGGATAAGTTGTAATTTCCATTTTCTTTCTTGTTCACTATTATTGTTTGTACTCTCCTTGCTACTCCTAGGTTGGAGGATGCAGATTGGAGAGGTTGTAGATCTTCTTGGTGAAGAAGGGGACCTTGAGCTACTTTAAGAAGGCTGGTGCAACAGGAGGTTACTTCTAAAGAGGAAGGCTACTTCAAGGGGGAGCTTGGAGTTACTTCAAGAAGGCTACCTCGGGTTGGTGCATCTACTTCAAGTGAAGGCTATTCAAGGGGTGTAAAGAAAGTATTGTATTTTGTGTAATTCCTTGTGAAGGTAATAAAATTAATACTTTCAAAATCCCGGTTGGGTAAGCAACCGGGTAGTGGACTGACAACCTTAGTATTTGCTAAGGTTGGAACCACTCTAAACACTTGTCTCCTTCTTCCATTTTCAATTGTGGTTGTTTGAGTTAAAATAACTGTTAAAATATCGTTAAAACTCTATTCACCCCCCCCCTCTAGTGTTTTTCAGATTTCATTAGAAAACCATGGTTAGAAGATTGGAGGCATCAAAGGCAAGATGAACGATTCAGTACAGAGACATATTCTTCCTCAAATCTAGCTCCATCAATGCTTGCATACATCTCCACAGAAAGAGTTAGAGAAGGCACATCATCTCCCAAGATATTGAAAAGTTCTCTACTCTCCAAGATAGACCAACAATCCATGAATGAGTGTCACCTCTTATCAATTAGCATTTCCTCACATGGCATGCTCTCTGCATACTAGCTACTAAATGAACAAATCATGTCTAGCCCTTAAACCCTATGGAGGTATAACCCATCTGCAATGAGCTCAAGTCTCCTCATATCAATTCTCTCACTATAGAGCCAATATGATACAACCTCTATTAACGATAGCCACAGAGCAGCTTCAAGCCTCTACCTTCCAATCAAGATGCACTGATTAGTTTGCACATTCCCACTAGAGACCTATCAAAAACACACTATCAAAGTCACATCACCAAAACAGAATGAATGATATGTTGGGTATTGATTCCAGACTGTTACAATCATCAAATCTTTTCTAATGAGATTCCCTCCCTACAGAATAGCTGAAGCTAGGAATTACAAAATTCTAAAAGCTCACATCATACTTTATAGATAAATCTTCACCCAGAGTCATCGCCATGTGATTGGTGGAGGCATACGTTCTCAAATTTTCATCTCATTTAAAAGTCCTACACTCTTCTAGGAATCCTCAATCATGGCCACTCCTACAAAAGGTCGTTTCCAAGCTTTTTTGGTCCTAGTCCTGGTCCTAGACCTTATACTAGACCACAAGCCTTGTCCAAAATAGGATCCTTTCATCTCTTTTTGTGACAACCTATCTTGTGTCCTAGACCAGGACCTTACACTTTACCAACCCACATTTAAGCCCTACCCTGAATAGGCACTTAACGCTTTTTTCAAATACCTATTTTGAATACACTCTCCTCATTTCAAGTCCTACTTCGAGTAGGAACCCTTCCATTTTTAAAGTCTTACCCTAACTAGTCTCCCTATGTTTTTTATCCCTATTCTGAGTGGGAGGATGACATTACCAAATCCTTATTCTTGATGGATTCACCACAACATTGAAGTCCTACTATGAATAAGAAATCAAATGCAAAGCCCTATCCTGACTAGGCACCTTTCCTTCTAATTATAAAGACCTACTCTTGGGTAGTCACCCACACTTAATCCCCACTATTGATAGGCACCTCATGTCTCAAAGCCCTATCTAGAATATGCCTTTCATTTATCAAAGACCTATGTTTAGTTGGGCATCTACACAATGTGTCCTACACCATATAGGTGCTCCCTTATTATACTCTTGGTCACACCGAGACCAAGCTATCATCTATATCCTAAATCCTAGATTGTTGTTCATAATACTCAAACTCAAAATCTCATTATCCGATTTGAACGTGATTCATCCATGATAAAGCCCCATCCTGAGTAGGCATCTCCTCTTTTAAAATCTCTATCTAGAGTTAGAAATTCATTTTGTTTAATCCCTACTTTAAGTAGATGTCACATTGAGCCCTGTTATATATAGGCATTCCCAATAAAGCCATATCTTCAATAGACATCTCCTCTTTTAAAAGCCCTAACTAGAGTAGGCAAATTCTTTTTTTTTAATCTTGACATTCAAGTAGGCATCACCCCAAATCCTTTCCTAAATAGGAATCACCATCGACGCCCTAGCCTAAATAGGCACCTCCTATTGTGAAAGGCCTATCTCGAATATGCATTTCCTTTCTTTCAAAGCCCTTCATTCTTGTAGGCATCACCTCAAGCCCTATCCCAAACAGGCATTACATCCAATTCAAGGCCTGCATTCAGGTAGGAATCTCTCCAAGACCTATCCCAAATAAGCACTCCCTTCCATTCTAGCCCTACATTTAGGGGGCATCTCTACAAGCCCTATCCCGAATAGGCATTTCCTCCAATCTAATCCCTATATCTAATGGGAACCTTTATCTAAATCCTATCTAGAATTGGCATATCCTCTTCTGAAAACCCTACATCCACTAGGCACCTTTGTCTAAAGTCATATACTCAGATAAGCACCTACTCCAAATTCCTAATCCAAATGCATATACATTAAACAACTCTAAAAACTTGATGTGTCCTATTTTGAATAGGCATTCTTCGTGAACCAAGTTCTATCCTAAATAGATGCCCTATACAACTCAACACCTACATTCAAATAGGCAATCCTGCATGCCCAACATTCGGGTAGGCACACCCAACGAAAGTGTTCATTTGAGTATTCACTCCTTATAAAAATCTATCATTAGATAGGCACCTCGATTAAAGCCCTACGTACCGTAGGAAAATTCCACTCTTGTCATGCTGAATCGTATTGTATTCAAGAGATGCTCTAGGGAGCCAAAAATTATCGGATATAGTCATTGGTCATAGAGGCTGCCTTAATTTAGAGACTTGTCTGGTACCCAACCTATCTATTTGGAGCACTTTTTGTAAAATAAGAAAGGCTCAAGGGAATAGACAATTGATTGATGTAGTCATTGGTCATGGAGGCCACCTTAAATTGAGAAATTTTTCAAGAGTATCTGATCAATATTATCTATGATATCAAACTTGTCAATCTATATATCTTATCGATACATGAACATGATCTAATGATTAGATATATGATTGATACAATCATTGGCCATGAAGGTCACCTTAAATTTGGAAACTTGTCTGAAACTCAATGAATCCATCTTGAGCACTTCTATAGAGTAGACATGACAATGCTTTCAAAGGTCCTAACAAGAAACCTAGAACTCTTCAAATGTATATAAAATCCTCTAGGCATTATATATGAATGATACAATCACTGGTTGTTAAGCCCACCTTAAATTTAGAGATGTGTCTTATTCCCAACTTTATTTATCTTGAGATCTTTTGGAAAAAGTCCAAATGCTCTAAATTTGGATTTGTGTCTAATTCCTAATCTATGGTCCTAGATTGTGACCTAAAAATAAATTGATTGTACCTTCATCTCCAAGTCATTCTATGGTCCCAGATCATGACCTAAAATTGAACCAATCCTACACTCACATTTTCAAATCCTTCTGGGTCAAGATCATAACCTAAGATTATACCAATCACGTCCTAAGCAAATCAAGATTTCTGATAACTACATCTGGTGGGAGCTTTTAGGGGATCACATATTCTACCATGTCCATATCTAAAGATATTATCTCAACAATGATGAAGTTCAAAATAAGGTGAATCAAATCAAATGAGAACTAAGATGTTGGGGATTATTATCCATAGACAATCTAAGGGAACAACTGATGGACCAGTAGAGGAATATGTCGAGGAGGCTACCTTAACACTACAATATCACCTAATGTCTGATCTCAACCTTTTTTAACATTCTTCTGGTGAACTCAATCCTATGAGGTCACACATTCTCTAGAGAGTAGAAAATTAACCAGAACAATCATTGGTCATTAAGGTCACCTTAACTTAAAACTTTTCTGACGCCCCAATGTCCAATCTCGAGCAATTAAAGCCCTATTTTAACATAGGTGAACTTGCCCCATTTTACATAAAAATCTTGAGTGATCAAAACCTTATTTCTACATTGGCAAAGTCATCCAATTTTACATCATTTGGGTAGTTGTCCTAACTCTAATTTGGTGCACTACTATACAAAACAAGTGAAAAAAAACTAAAACTTAAATGGCTAGAAAGATAAGAGATATGATGACTACTTTTCAAGATATTTTTATTACAGAACAATTGCCACTATTCTCAATAATTATAGACTCCTAATGTAACATACTAGAACCCAGTGCTAAATTTAGTTATTGATCTATGATACATAATAATCTAAAAAATTAAATTCCCGTTTTGAAATTTTCATTCATATTTACACCTCATTGAATTATTTTGGAAATGGAGCACCTAAACACAAATTGTCCTCATTCTAATAAAGTTATCTTGGTTGGGACCACAACTGATTATTTGAATCCAATAACAAATTTTTGGCTTTAGGTTCACATTAAAAAAGATTGTTGATATTTGGATATTCATATTAGAATTAATGGCAGAGTAATTATTCTAACCATCTTGGACTCATGAACTAAGGGATTTACTATTTTTAATATTTAGAATTCTGGCAAATGAACCAATGTTGGAAAAATCAACAGAAACTGATAAATGGGATAAGAGATACAAAATTTTGAAGTTATTAGAAGAAAACCCTAAGAAATGGATTAAATTGATCCGGTCAAACTACAGTTTGACATGGTCCCCCCCCATGTTGGATCAGTGTCATGATTGCAGCCTACAGAGGAGAAATGGCTAGGCTGCTCTACCTTGATTCTTAGCCACTTTAGTTGATTCAAAGTCCCTTGAATTCACCTTTCAATACTCGAACTCGACGGCTACATCCCCAGGTGTCCAAAACACCACAGAAGAAATTTCTATTAAAGCTCCCTAGAGCTTGACAGAAATCGATGAACCTCTGATCGCTACATTGTCCCACCAGAACCTTTTAATAGAGCTTCACCTTGCTCTGGAAACCCTCGCACCACCATTTCCCTTGTATATATACCACCATCGGTCCTGATTCCAAAGTACCCAGGTGTCTAACACAAAACCCCTTACTGCATATCCACCTCCCTCAACCTGATGTGCCACCAACATAGTCTGGGCGTCACCAGGCACCATGATAAACTGACATTGCCACCACCACAACAACACTATCAGCCACCATCACCACCCTTGCAATAGCGACGCATGACCTCTCCATCCATAAACCATCATCCTACCTACTGACTGTCAGACTCCCTGATCTCCCTTCTCCTCACTGAGGGCAGTAGCATGTGGCTTGGTTCTCACCTATGAGCCTTTGACAACGCACCTCCTTCCCCACCCTCTCCTCTCTGACCTACTATCAAGACCACCTTGCTCCCACTACTACCGCATCATGACCAAGGCCAGCAAGTGGGATGGGTTGCATCCTCATTCAATCAAGCCTCAGTCAAAGATTTTGCACATCTAGAGGTATGTAGGCCACGAACCCTCAACTTGTTGTCCTATTCTTCCTCATTCAATCAACCACAATTTAAGTATAGGTACAAGGTTAACAAATCAATACCATGTCATATGAAATCAATATAAATCATGATAATGGAACAAATGAATACATATGATAAGATAAATATATGACTCAACTAATTATGTTACAATATAATTGATCAATCAATTTTTAAGGGGTTAATGTAAATGATTTTGTGTAAATATAAAATGAAGCATAGTCAAGAGAAATCAAAGAAAATCGAGAGAACTCCTTAACTAATCTAGTATGCTATTCTAGGCTATATTCCCATAAATTTAAACTCATTTGACTACATCATCCTTGTTCCTTTAAAGAAAAGATGATGACTTGTAATTGTGTATATATAAGCAATTGAGACCTAGGTCCGAGTGTGTGATTAGTATATATACAAAGGTATGTTGGATTAATTCTTAATAATTTTACTGAATAGTACTTTATAAATTAAACATCTTATTTACTAAATATATTATATTATATTGATCACAAGATAAAATTTGAGGAACTAATATAGTGGAACTATGATATACTTCAATATGTGATTTTGAGTCATGCATAACCAAATTGGAGATCTAGACCGATATTGAGGGTAATTAACTTAATAAGTCCAAGATGAGAAACAAAAATAATAACAAAATGATTGTTAAATACTCCCTAAGGTTAAAATAGTAACTTCAATTAATAAAAAACTAGAAAGTGATTTCCAAGTCAAGAAACATTAAATAACTCTAGTACCTCCTCTCTTTCTATATTTTTGAGGAAATTGCATCATTGATCCTTGTGTGCAACTTGATTGGATGTTCTTGATTTGGAACATGCACTTAATTCGTGATTCTTTATTGAACTGTTTATTTCCCACTTTCATCTAAACTTTGAAAAGGTGGTGAACCATTTTATTAGCATTTCCCTTTTTTTGTTAAAGTTCATCACAACTGCATTTGAATGTTGAACATTGTTGAGAAATAGAAATGTTGTAGATTTTAATATTGGCACAAAAACTCAAAATATTTCCTAAGAGTTTTGGCTCACTAGATTTGGTAGGTTACGACCCCCAACCCTTTGTAGTGGATAATGGACAACTAGAGGTCCCTCAGTATTGTTTATCCCCATAAGCAAAGTGTTGTTCTCTCATAGAGGGGAGAACGTTAGGCACCTGGCCACTGGCAAAGACAAAATATTAGATTTATTGTGCCAATAGATAAATCATTTCATTTTGAATAATTTGATGTGTTGATATTAGTTTTGGGAAGTCTTGTTATTGATTCTAATTACCACTTTACATTGGTGTATCCCTTTTGAAATTACCGTGATGCCTAGTTCATCCTTTTTGCTATTATCAAAGTCCACCAAGCAATCTTACCTAAATTTGAACTCATAACTCTTTATGTATTTATCAGCTCAATAATTGAATTAGTAACAGCCTAGTCGACCTTTATTTTTTCCTTTATGGGTTCCAAGTGTTGTTTCTTTTCCCTTTGGGAAATTCATTGATAGAAGGGTCAGCCCACGTTGAAGATTTTATTGCTAACATTGAAGACTAAATGGTGAAGGAGCATAAGGCTAGGTGTCCTTTGTGATCCTCTTTTCTTTAGTACTTTTAGCATTGTAGTACCTAGAGGACAAAACATTTTATCTCATGTATTTTCCTGAGAGAACAATAGTTATGTTTTCATTTTATTGATGTTCAAGTTACTTTGTTATCATACATGGATGTATGGTGTGTAACTATGTCATCACACCTGGTCTAAATATTTCTAACAAATTATAATTCACATCTTCTTTTCAAAACCACCTTTTCTCACTAAGGCATGAATTAGTGGGAGAATCATTCATGCGCTCATTTTAGAACTAAAAAATGATGCAAGACATTTTTGCGGCCAAAAAACCTCTTCTAGCTCATCATAACTTCAGGGGATATAATGATTGGATATATACATGAAGTTGTCAAAGCCATAGGCTTCCCTTACTCTGGGGAAATCATTATTCCCAATCTTTTCCTAACTAATTCATCTTTAGAAGGAGGAGAGATCACACTAAATTTCCACCCTCCATAAGGTTTTCATAACATCTTTGATGAGTCCAACCTTTTTGGTATTTTGTGGCAAATAATGGGGGATAGACTTGAATCGAGCTTTTGGTTCTCACTCTTATCTTGAACCATTCCTTGAGAGGGTCAAACTATGGACTCCTAATTTTTTCTCACTCAGTAGACAATCATCCTTAAATTTTAATTCTCTTGCTAATTACACAGTTTATCCCATTTTGCACATTTTATCTTATTTTCACATTTTTCCACATTTTCCATATTTTTTTCCTATTTTAAGCCATACAATTTCACCCATTTTAACCCAACTCGTGGCTTTCTACACATAAACCTTATTCTAGAATGAAAGAGATTTTTTCCTATAATTCTTCCATAAATAGTCTACTTTTTCATAGATTGCCGAGTTGAAAAGTCTAGAATTAAATATTCTCTTTCCAACTGCCTTTTCCAAGAAAACCTGAAGACAATTCAACTTATCTTTCTGTGCGCAATTGTCCCTTCATTGTACCTTAAATAGGCTATTATTCACAAAATTTCCTGTTGAATTTTTTGAAATAGAATATTTTCTTTTTTCGATTGTTTTTCAGAATAATTTGAGAGATAACTCTGACTTATCTTTCTATACAACTTTTCCCTAATTTTAACCATAACATTCCTAATGTGAGACTACCTTTTTCCACCTAGTAACAATGGGCGGATGGCAACCATTCTCAGTGTGATACATGACTTATCATCTCATTCTACATGTCCTTCTATGGGGCACATTGTGGTGATCTGCCACCTCTTCCAGAATTTTTTCCCAGAACCCCAAACCCTAAAATACACCTATAAATAGACCCCCATGTATGATGTATTATAGGCCTCCCTCGTCTCTCCCGAAGATAGAGAAACGAATACCTCTCCCTTTTATTTTCTACATGTACTTCTCTACTAATGTTGGTAGGCTTCACAACAATAACTGCTACTTTCTCCATTAAATCCATATCAATATATGTTGCTTGCTCTTATCTATTCATAATTGCTCATATTTGCACACTATTTCTCAGAAATCTAAGTCTTTCTCTACGGAATCTATCTCCCTTGCCTCTCTCTCTCTTCCTATGCATCAGTCCCAACTGCCAAAGAGGGATCTCCGTCGTGGGAGGTCATGAGGAAATTGGGACCACAACACACCTAAAAACTAGGACCTTTAGGGCTATGATGAGAAAGACACAACCGTCTTTAGTTCCTAAGGCCTACCAACCTAAAAATTATAATTTTATCACTTTTATGCTATTTTCTTTATCAACAACCTTGATCACCACTATTTTTATCAAAGATGACTAAAAAGGTTGCAATATTGTTAATTGGGTGAGATGGGGTGTCAATCCTTCTGCACTCATAACAAGATCTCTAAATTTGATCTATGAATTATGGATACCTTTCTTATCCTCCTTTGGTGTGAAGTTAAAATTAGGCAATTCTACATTTTTTCACTAGTCTACACATCCACCTTTGTTTCCCCCTTGTTTTACGTATAAACTGTATTGCAACTTTGAGCTTTATATATTTATCATTTTATCATTGCTTTTTTGCTATTTCCACGTCCTTAGGATCCATTAGATTTTTTGGAATGGGTAAACAATTAAAAAAATATATAGGAAGAAAAATATCTAAGCTAAATTAAATTATGGAACCATAACTAAAATTCTAAAAAACAAACTTACTGTTTGAGAAATCAACAATAACAAACTCAGAAATTATCAAATAGACTAAAAATTTAAAAAAGCAAACTAGAACTACAATAAAAAATTAAGAGAGAAACAATACCTACCTTAATTTTAATATACAAAAAATCCAAAAAATTATTGTCCCCAATAACAATGTCAATGTTCAATGTGTAATTTTTTTCCCCTCAAATTCATTAAGATTTCAAATCCTAAGTTTTACCAAAGAAAAAGGAAAAAAACACCATTTGTAAGGGGATGTGTCTTATTGTAGTATAGCTAAGTATTTAACGTAAGAGACAATATGTTTAAGAACAAATTGGACTTTTTATCTGATTAATAACAACATTTAAAAAAAATTGGTTTATGAACAAAATTAACAATGAAAGAAATAAAATAAAACTATGGTAGAAATGACTTTTGACAATGGTAAATCAATGGGATGAAGGGTTTCAACATCACTACTTATGTATCTATTATTTCACATTGCATCCTTCACACACAAAATTATTAGGTTGAAGTTAAGGAAATTCCATATCCTTTCAGTATGGAATTCATATGGATAGACTTCCTCACAAGTTTGATATATTGTTACCTATAGACCTGGAATCCATCACCCTAGAGAACTTGTTTCATGATATCAACCAAGGTTCAACAAAGATTAACTAATACTTTAATCCTACTTTTAAACATCAATACTCTTAGGATGACAACTAACACATAAGATGGGTAACTATTATGTAGAACATGTATTAGAATTTTAATTTAACATCTAAGATTATAATGAAATAGTATGTCCCAATGTAAGATTATAGTTTAGGTAGTGGGGCTAATCCATGTTCCCCAACATTGAATTTAACCTATACTCATTTTTATGATACAAGATAAAAGAGAGAAGAGAAGAAAGGTCATGGAGAAAATAGCAACTTCGAGGAGAAACTTAGTGGTATCATCATAACTCCTAAATAATTACTATAGTCTGGGGCACATCTCTGGCGGAGGGCATCTCCATATCAAGCTGTCATCTTTTGTCTCCAAACTTCATTGGTAATGGATATGTTTGTGGATGAGAGAGATACACGTGTCCCATTGTTGGCTAAATGGACATCTATAAATCCCTTTGTTTTGATTATGACAAACATTTCATTCTTATTAATATAACGAGCTACTTTAGTGTGTAGGATGACAAAGCAACAAGGGAAAATCTACAAGCTTACATATTTATATTTTCATGCAATGTAATAACTGTTGTAAAAACTTGTACAAAAATATAATGTACAAGTACTTAGAATTGCATGTAAATCAAGCGTTAGATTCTCCCTAGCTAAACACCACAGTTAGACAAGTCATCCCATTCAAATAGGATTACTTTTGCACACTCACACACATAATTAATGCCTAAATTGAAACCTTGAAACAGGATCAATCTCGGTCGACAAACTCCTCGACCGAGACACTCTCGGTCGACAATCTTCTCGACTGAGAAAGATCCGAAGTAGACGTTAGACACAACAGACAAGTTAGTTGGCAGTTGGAGAAAGACGTTGCAAATCACTTGTTCCAGAGAGCCTGTCGGTCGACAAAAGTTCGACCGAGTAGGTGTCTCGGTCGACCATTTGTCGACCGAGATGGTCTCTGACAGCAACTGCAGAATAAATTAATTAGCCATTGTTAAAGCAACAACTTTGTACCTAACGGCTAGTTAAGCACTTAGAAACCCCTAAAAGTTGTCTAGAATGTCCTTAAGCATTCTTAGGCCATTCCTATAAATAGGACAAGCCATAGGACACTCAAACTCACTTGTTACACTTGAGAAATACTTGAGCACACTTGAGCAATCTGTTGTGAGCAAATTGAGCTTTGTGAACATTGGCTACTTTCTTCTTTAGCTCATAATTCGTGTCCTATAGGGTAGTATCTCCTATCCACTGCAATCACAAGTCCACACACTTGGTTAGGAGATCTATACGCTTGATCTAGGCAAATCAAGCCTTGGGCTACAAAGGATAAGTTGTAATTTCTGTTTTCTTTCTTGTTCCCTATTATTGTTTGTACTCTCCTTGCTACTCCTAGGTTGGAGGCTGCGGATTGAGAGGGTAAAGATCTTCTTGGCGAAGAAGGAGACTTTGAGCTACTTCAGAAGGATGGTGCAACGGGAGATTACTTCTAGAGAGGAAGGCTACTTCAAGGGGGAGCTTGAAGTTACTTCATAGAAGGCTATCTCAAAGTTGGTGCACCTACTTCAAGTGAAGGCTATTCAAAGGATGTAAAGGAAAGTATTGTATTTTGTATAAATCCTCGAGAGGTAATAAAATAAATACTTTCAAATCCCGGTTGGGTAAGCAACCGGGTAGTGGACTGACAACTATAGTATTTGCTATAGTTGGAACCACTCTAAACACCTGTCTCTTTCTTCCAATCTCAATTATGGTTGTTTGAATTCAATAAATTGTTAAAATAACTCAAAAACTCTATTCACCCCCCTCTAGTAGTTTTTCAGTTGGTATCAGAGCAGGCTTCAAGGAACCCTAACAAGGTCTTGAAGAATGGAGGGTAGTGGTGATTACAACTACAACAAAAGGTGCTGCTTGGACAAAGCTACAACATATTGCAATTGGTGCTTAGGTACAAGCGACCCAACAACTGGATGCCCATGGACATCTAAGAAGGAATATGAGAACAGAGATTGTCTCATTGCTACAACTAGCGAGGAAGAAGAAGAAGAGGTAAGTCTTTTTGATTTATCTAAAGAAGAACTAGTTGCTAGCCTTGAAGAAACACATATTAAACATGTTGAATGCAAGAAGAAATTAAAGAAGTCAAATAAAGCAAATGATGAATTACATGCTAAACTTCTTGCTATTACATCTGAAAACAAAGATCTTAAAAAGATCATTGAAGATCATGATATTAATATAAAATCTATAGAGGCAAATTGTAATCTACTTTCTTTAGAGAAAAATAATTTGCAAAGACAAGTGAATGATCTTCAAAAACAACCTATTTTGTGCAACCATCTAGATTATGATTCTATTGTCAAAGAAAGAAATTTATTGTCATCTAATCTAGATCAAGCGAAACTAGATATTAAGAAGAGAATGGAAGAGATTGCCAAGTTACAACAAAAAGTCAGTAATTTAAATAATAATGGCATTCTTGATCAAATCCTAGATAATTCCTACCATCAAATTGGGAGAAGAGGACTAGGTTATAAGCCTAAAGGGAAGTCATATCAACCTAGTTGGAAAAGGCACAAACCCATCAATATATATATATGTACCTAAAGGAACAAATACATTTGTACCGAAGAACAACCTAGAACAAAACCATAGAAAATGACTTGAGGTTGATTCTATATGTTGCCATTATTGCTCACGTCTTGGACATTACTCTTTTTCATGTCCTTATAAGAGAAAAGATGTCGAGTTAGTTTGGGTTCCAAAACCTCCAAACTAAATGAACATAATCAAGTTGAGATATGACCAGAGACATTAGTTGCATACTTCTATGTCTATTTCAACTCAACATAATGAGATTACAAATAAATATCTAAATAGTTAACTCACACAAATATGTTTTAACAGTTCCAGGAATCTTGTCAAAGACCATCGGTCGAACAATTGTCGACCGAGAACATCACTGTTCTCCAGTCTACTACAAAATTGCTGTATTTATTTTTCCGATGAAATTGCTATCTACTTATGATTGATGACTGGATATATTTTTGGAAATCATCTCTACAAATGAAAATGAAATTAATATTAGTTTATTCCCTAGATGTGTTAAAGTTTAAACTGAAATCATGCTTAGTCAAATGAAAAGAAAATTCCTATTTTCACATGATTGTTCAAAGTATCTTCTGATCTATTCATATACTAATCATGTGATGAAATTATCATTTTTATTATCATTATACAATGCTTTCATCATTGGGTGCGCATAGATAATGATAAGTGTATGCATGGATTCTTGAAAATACATAGGCAAGTAAAATGATTTATTGGTTATATGTTATTGCTTGCAACACATAAAAATAAAAATCCATAAATTGGTATCTTTGAAGATTCGAGATAATTAATTGTGCCTTCAATTAAGAATCATATTTATTATGCTTCAGCTCGACATTTAATTAAATTTTATGCAGATATTATACTCAATATATTCAATCTGAAAATCTGCAAAATTTGCCTCTTGGTCAAAATAAAATTTGACCAAGGGGCGCTATGGTCGTAGTCAAATTCGACCTAAAATAAGTTTGACATAATAACTATTTGGATATCCTTTTATGATTAAAAGAATAATTAATTTATGATCACAACTTGTCCCAATATTGTCAATAATAAACACAATATTACTCCCTTAGAAAATCTATATATGTGCTCTACAAATATAGTCTATCAATTACATTAAAAATCAGCTTCAAATTCGTACTCAGTAAATCTGTCGGTCGACGAACTCTTCGACCGAAAACCTTTCGGTCAGCCCCTCTCTCTCGACCGACAGAATCTAGACAGATTTAGTATCGGACACACTTTCGGTCGACAAATGTTCGACCGAGACAATGTCGGTCGACAATTGTTCGACCGAGAAATAGCCGTTGGATATGACCATTGTAAACCGACCGTTATGACCGTTTATGACTGTTATATGACCGTTGGGGAGTCGAGTGGCGCGTCTGCAACATGACCGTTGCGGACGCTCGGTCGACGAATCGTCGACCGACCAGGTCGCTGGATTGTTATAAAAGGAACCAAAGACAGGTCACTTCCTCACACTTGCATACTCTTGCTTCCATAGGCTCTCTCTAGTGCATTTTTGTGCAACTCTTTAGCATCCTCATCCCCAAGCCTTCCTTGCTTCTTCTCCACCTTCAAGAAACACAATGGCCTCATCATCTGCTTGTGGGAAGAAGAAGGTCGCCAGTAGGAAAGGAAGGGAAGCTCGGGAAGCTACTCCACCACTGACGATCATCAACGACATTGCCTTCATCGATGGAGATGCTGGTGATCGATATCTACGGCTTTCCTCCAAAGCTCCTCTCCCACGACGACCAGTTGAAGTTATGGACTTCATCAACATCGTCGACTTGGAGGACCTTTTCGAAGTGCAAAAGTTAAAAGAATTCATCAACCCTTCTTTTCCTTCCTATTCAATCAAGGTAGTGAATGAATTCTATGCAAACCTCATTTCCCACTCTGAAAATGAAACCATCTTCTTCTATACTATGGTCAATGGGCATAGCTTCCGATTTACTAAAGGGGACATTCTTGACATGCTAAACATTGACATAGATGAATATCAAGACACCCTTGACCTTACTTCTGGAAACCCCCTTAACCAATTTCTCCAAGATGACCATACCATTAGTCTTAGTGACATCAAAAGGACCATTTTTAAATCCAATACAACCTGTCACAAAGATAGAGGCACATATTATGCTATAAATCTCAAACCAGCTGCTAGGATTGTAAACCTTATTGTTTCAACAAACATACATCCTAGAGCCAATAAGTCTGAAGTTCCTGTTTTTCGTATGTGTCTAATATATGCCATTATCCAACGTATTCCCACAAATTTTATCCGCATCATTCTTAAAAACATGCTTGAGTTTTCTGGCAATCCTCCATATGCCGATTTTGTATGCCAAATTACTCAACATTTCCTTAAGACCCAACTTGAGGATATGGGATATACATGGGAACGTAGACCACAAAAAATAAGTAAGAATACAGTAGAAAAAATGGGAATTGATTTTGGTCATAAAAGGGCTAGAGTTGAAGGAGAAACATCTCATCAAGACATACCACCACCCCCTCCTTCTACTAACCTATCACATGATCCCATTCAAAACACTCTTACTTATATTGCTGGCTCCCAATATCACCTGAGCAAACAACTAGACTATAACCATCATGCCATGACTTATATAAACCAAAGAAAGCAAACCCTTTCACCAAACCAACCTGATGAATATCCGTATTCTTTAAATCCTGGCATGCTCAATCCATACAATCCTTCGTACAACTATTATCAAACTCCACCTCCACCATCTGTGGATCTTACACACACTCAGTTTTCATCCATGCAACTGCAAAATATTGCCGCTCATTTCCGATTTGACTGAGTTCCTACATTCTTGGAAGCATATGCTTTAACTAAGACAGGTGCTCTAGATTGGCAAACCTTGGTCCAGTATTATGGAACTGAGCCTTTTCTTGGGAAAGACCCTGACATTGATGTAATTCTTAAGTCTTTCCAGTAAGTGTTGGAGTTATTGTAATGATATCTTTTGAATAATTGTAATGGGTCATCTCTATATGATGTGTCTATCTTTCTATGCAGTAATACATGCTTTTAATGAAATTGGCCATCTTTCTTGATTCCAATGGATATTTTTATAAAGAGCATGTGAGACATCTTCAAAATATGGATTATAAGATCATCATTGTAGAAGCATACAAAATAAGGGGAGTAATAAATAAAAAATGCAACCTTTAAAAGTGTGGCAAAATTGACAAGGATCTATGACACAATTACTTAAAATAGTTATGAAACAAATCCAGACACATTCTCGGTCGAGAAACTGTTCGACCGAGAACACTATCGGTCGAAAGATCGTCGACCGAGCAGGTTTCTGTTGTCAAGTCTGCAATAAAACTGAATATATTTGCAAATCAATCATGTTTTCCTCCATCATGTTGAAGATAAAATTGACTAATTTTTTTAAAACCGCTTCCACTAGATCAATTTAACAAAATTAGGAAGCAATTACTTATCACTCCTTTGGAAGATGTTTTCTTTGATATTTGTGCTACTTAAACAAAAACTCTTATTTACATTTTTTTTTGGCTTTAAAATGGACATCTTTTTCATTAGATTTGATGGGACATCTAATTAAGGGGGAGTTTTTATTCTTAAACGGTTATCTTTTTGAAATGACAAAGGGGGAGAGATAAATATAAAACTAAAACTTAGTAATTATGTAAAACTCAATTAATGGGTTTCATAAATAAACTCTTGGCTTTACATTGAAAGTTGCTATATTCCCAAGTGATCTGGATTTCATGTTCCATAATTCATGGGAATAATAAGCACACATTTCATACACAAGAGAAAAAGCTACAAAAGGTAATCTAAAGGTATGAAACTCATATGTTTTATATTTCCTTTATTTATATTTTAGGAAATGTTTGTCATCTTCAAAAAGGGGGAGATTGTTGGCTAAATGGACATCTATAAATCCCTTTGTTTTGATTATGACAAACATTTCATTCTTATTAATCTAACGAGCTACTTGAGTGTGCAGGATGACAAAGCAACAAGGGAAAATCTACAAGCTTACATATTTATATTTTCATGCAATGTAATAACTGTTGTAAAAACTTGTACAAAAATATAATGTACAAGTACTTAGAATTGCATGTAAATCAAGCGTTAGATTCTCCCTAGATAAACACCACAGTTAGACAAGTCATCCCATTCAAATAGGATTACTTTTGCACACTCACACACATAATTAATGCCTAAATTGAAACCTTGAAACAGGATCAATCTCGGTCGACAAACTCCTCGACCGAGACACTCTCGGTCGACAATCTTCTCGACCGAGAAAGATCCAAAGTAGCCGTTAGACACAACAGACAAGTTAGTTGGCAGTTGGAGAAAGACGTTGCAAATCACTTGTTCCAGAGAGCCTGTCGGTCGACAAAAGTTCGACCGAGTAGGTGTCTCGGTCGACCATTTGTCGACCGAGATGGTCTCTGACAGCAACTGCAGAATAAATTAATTAGCCGTTGTTAAAGCAACAACTTTGTACCTAACGGCTAGTTAAGCACTTAGAAACCCCTAAAAGTTGTCTAGAACGTCCTTAAGCATTCTTAGGCCATTCCTATAAATAGGACAAGCCATAGGACACTCAAACTCACTTGTTACACTTGAGAAATACTTGAGCACACTTGAGCAATCTGTTGTGAGCAAATTGAGCTTTGTGAACATTGGCTACTTTCTTCTTTAGCTCATAATTCGTGTCCTATAGGCTAGTATCTCCTATCCACTGCAATCACAAGTCCACACACTTGGTTAGGAGAACTATACGCTTGATCTAGGAAAATCAAGCCTTGGGCTACAAAGGATAAGTTGTAATTTCTGTTTTCTTTCTTGTTCCCTATTATTGTTTGTACTCTCCTTGCTACTCCTAGGTTGGAGGCTGCGGATTGAGAGGGTAAAGATCTTCTTGGCGAAGAAGGAGACTTTGAGCTACTTCAGAAGGCTGGTGCAACGGGAGATTACTTCTAGAGAGGAAGGCTACTTCAAGGGGGAGCTTGAAGTTACTTCATATAAGGCTATCTCAAAGTTGGTGCACCTACTTCAAGTGAAGGTTGTTCAAAGGGTGTAAAGGAAAGTATTGTATTTTGTATAAATCCTCGAGAGGTAATAAAATAAATACTTTCAAATCCCGATTGGGTAAGCAACCGGGTAGTGGACTGACAACTATAGTATTTTCTATAGTTGGAACCACTCTAAACACCTGTCTCTTTCTTCCAATCTCAATTATGGTTGTTTGAATTCAATAAATTGTTAAAATAACTCAAAAACTCTATTCACCCCCCCTCTAGTAGTTTTTCACCCATAAAAGATGCAATAGAAATCTATCCTCCAATAAATGCCGATAAAATTATCTAATTGTAGCCTGACAACAAGATTTGGACCTAATGAAATTTTGAAACATTCCCTTGTTTGTTCAACCTTGGCATGCATGTATTTGAATTTCAAGAAGGCTCCTCCTCCCTTGTCTTGTGGCTCGGGCACTCAATTTTCGGAGTGGATCTTTCCCCTCTCTATAATTTGTTATCCCATCAACTACCCTTGACTTGGGAGTCCCCTAAATGATTTTATATCATCCCACAACATATCAGAAGGTCCAAACTAATCCAGACGGCATTTTGGTAATTTGTTGTATATTTTTGTCATAGCAGTTTTGGGATACTATAGGACCAGTGATAACCTCCTATTTTAGTAGTTTATCTTAGTCTTTTTCTTTAGTTTTCCATACTCTTTCTACATTTATATTGTACTTAAACCTAAATCTACCCCTTTTTGTAAATACATCATCAAACTAACTTTTCCTTTTATAATTGCAGAAAAAAAGCACAAAAAAAATAACAAAAGAACAAACCAGCCCAAGGGTCGAGTAGATCCAAACGGTCCCAAGACCGCATGGAGTTCAAACGGTCCCGAGACCGCATGAAGCCAAACAGTCCCAAGACCGCATGGAGTTCAAACGGTCCTGAGACCGCATGAAGCCAAACGGTCCCAAGACCGCATGGAGTTCAAACGGTCCCGAGACCGCATGAAGCCAAACGGTCCCAAGACCGCATGGAGTTCAAACGGTCCCGAGACCGCATGAAGCCAAACGGTCCCAAGACCGCATGGAGTTCAAACGGTCCCGAGATCGCATGAAGCCAAACGGTCCCAAGACCGCATGGAGTTCAAACGGTCCCGAGACCGCATGAAGCCAAACGGTCCCAAGACCGCATGGAGTTCAAACGGTCCCAAGACCGCATGAAGCCAAATGGTCCCAAGACCGCATGGAGTTCAAACGGTCCCGAGACCGCATGAAGCCAAACGGTCCCAAGACCGCATGGAGTTCAAACGGTCCCGAGACCGCATGAAGCCAAACGGTCCCAAGACCGCATGGAGTTCAAACGGTCCCGAGACCGCATGAAGCCAAACGGTCCCAAGACCGCATGGAGTTCAAACGGTCCCAAGACCGCATGAAGCCAAACGGTCCCAAGACCGCATGGAGTTCAAACGGTCCCGAGACCGCATGAAGCCAAACGGTCCCAAGACCGCATGGAGTTCAAACGGTCCCGAGACCGCATGAAGCCAAACGGTCCCAAGACCGCATGAAGCTCAAACGGTCTCAAGACCGTTTGACGCCAAACGGTCCCAAGACCGTTTGACGCCAAACGATCTCAAGACCGTTTGACGCCGAACGATCTCAAGACCGTTTGACGCCAAACGGTCCCAAGACCGTTTGACGCCAAACGATCTCAAGACCGTTTGACGCCAAACGGTCCCAAGACCGTTTGAGCCCAAACGGTCTCCAAACCGTTTGGATCTCACTCAAAGCCTATAAATAAGACCTCAGGGCCGTTCATAGAGGAGGAGTCCAGACGTCCAGAGGTTGTCTCTCCACTACCAGAACAACTCCATCCATCACTCGAGGCTGCCGGTCTGAGACTCACGTCCATTGCAAGCTACTTTCTCTCTCATCAACAAGGAAGGTGAGAGGAGAAGATCCGTCATCAAGCAAGCTACAAGGGGTGGAGATCGTTGCTCTCTCCACCAAGGGTTCAACCTTCTCTCCTCAGTGGAGATGATGTTCTTTCTATCTCTTCTTGCCTCCTTCTTTGTTGCTCCCTCTATGAGGAGCGAGTAGTTCCATCCACTGGGGCGCGGGGACTAGCCCCGCTGCCCATGTTTTGTATTTTGTACTGTAAAAAAGATGTTATCATTTCGTTTTAATACTAAATCGTTTCACACATGCTTGAATGATGGCCACGTTCTTGTATGCATTTATTGTCTTTCGTTGTGGTTTGTCTACGACCACTATCGAGGCTTGAATACCGATTTAGTGTTGGTTTCTGGTGTGTGTATCCACCACGCATCCGTTTCGGTGTCTAGAAGTGTATCTCAAAGAGTGGAGTAAACTCACTATCATCTGGCACACTCCCATCTGTATGGGAGAGACCTTTGGTAAGTCGAGGAACACACTTTGCGAGGGGAATGATGTAAAGCATGTGACCATTTGTTCGGGAATGGCTGGCGTTGCATCATTCCCGCACTTCTCGTAGCTAGGTTATCCGAATAGGAGACTAGGCCTACAAGGACGCTATTCGATTTGGTAATTATCGCTCGCTTGTTAGTTTTAGATGCACGTTTCTTGAGGTTGAGTAAGATTCTCTCTTCGGAGACTACATCCTTCAGTGACGCGTAGTGATGTACCGCATGAGAGTTACTTAACCCTTGGAGGATGAGATGCATTGCCCTTTTCTTATATGGGCATTGGTCTTGTGGAACATCGAAGGGTGCAATGCATCGCTCTTGTCTTATATGGGCATCGGTCTTGTGGAACACCCTTGGATGCAACGCATCGCTCTTGTCTTATAAGGCATCGGTCTTGTGGAAACATCCATGCATCTAGCTTATAAGTCTTGCTTAGTACATATACAATGCATGTGTAGCGATGGTAAATACCTGCTTAACCCCAGTGATTCATCATCATTTGTTAACTCTTAAGATTTACTTGCTTTATTTACTTTCTTGCTTTACTTTCTTTGTGCTTAGTTTAAAACAACCAAATCAAACTTTCGATCTAAATATCAATCTTTAAGTTGTTAAGTAAAGGCTAAAGGTTTTCCATCTTGACTTCGTCAAGACCGTTGTCCCGAGGATTCGACCCTTAACTATACTACGATAAGACTTCCACATGTCTTAGCACATGTGGGTGGAGTTCTTACCATAGTACTAGCAAGGCTAAACTTAGAGACTCATCATCTCTAGGATTTTTAGTGGTGTTGCGTAAAGCAAAAAAAACCTCCATCAAAAATTGGCGCCGTTGCCGGGGACAACGGAACTTTTTAGTTTTTACTTACCAATTTCTTGGTTGATTAGGATTTTACACTTTTTTAATAACCAATCCAATATTTCTTGATCTTTTTCATTTCCTTCCATTTTTCCTAACTTGAGACTTTCCTTCTACTCAGGTAGAAAACGTGTATGCAACCCCCGCATAGCATCGGATTCTCCCCTGAACCAGGATACGATTCTGAGGTAGAAAGAATTTTTCACCGAAGGAATAGACTAAACCGCCAAAGAGCCAGACAGATGGCCGAAGAGCAACGCCTTGTTGTAGAAAGAGTCAACGCCGCCATAGCAGCACAACGAGCACAACTCATTGCTGACACTCATGCTCAGGTGCAAGCTGAGATCCGAGCTGAAGTACAAGCACGCATCCAAGCAGAGCAAGCTGCTGCTCAACTCGCGTTGAGAAACAAGCAACTTCGGGATTACGCCGTCCCGAAGAATTACGAAGATAACCATCCGGTCCGGCCTCCGATCATTAACATCCCACACTTCGAGATCCGGACCCAATGGATTCAGATTATGCAAGGGATTTCTTTCTCTGGAAGTTCTGGAGATGACTGCATGGACCACCTGAAACGGTTTAAGGCATTATGCCGACTGGTCCCACAAGCTGGCATTGCTTTCGACGCAATAATGCTCCATCTGTTTCATTTCACTCTATCCGGAAGGGCCTTAAGTTGGTATAATTCATTGGATAGAGAACCCATTATTACCACCTGGGCCCCTCTAGAGGAGAAATTCCTGGAGAAGTTCTTTCCACCCTCGCTTACTTACGAAATCAGAGGGCAGATCAACCATTTCTCTCAACTTCCTGGAGAGACCCTCGCCGAGGCATGGGAAAGATTCAAAGAACTTCTTCGAAAATGCCCTCATCATGGGATTTCGCAAAATCAACTGATTGAGACCTTTTATCGGGGGGTAAATGATGACATTAAACAGTTCCTAGATTCCTCATATGGAGGAAATTTCATGAGGAAAAACTATGAAGACGCCTGGAAGATCGTCACTTTAGGGGCTGAAAACCAGTCCAACTGGGGGCGAACAGCCGGAAAAGGCGTCCTCAAAGTCTTTAAAGCTGAGGAATCCACGGAATTAAAGTCAATAGCAGAGGCTCTGAAAGCAATCGCCCATAAACAGCAAACCCTTGAATCATCTCTAGGGGAATTCAACAAGAAACAAACCCCGCAGCTGCATCAAGTCAAAGCTGTCACAGGTTCCTGTGAAGCTTGTCATGCATCAGATCATCCGACCTTATCCTGCGGAATGCTCTATAGTGTGATGATGGATCTTCATCCACCACCACAACCCTATGAGGCCATCACTAATCAGATTGAAGATCAGACTCCGGAGCAAGTCAACTCTATCCATACTATTCCCGGGCAAGTCTACTATAATCCCAGTCAACCAAGGAACCATCCTGGATTCCAGTATGGGAACCCTTCTGGGACTGCAAACCCGCAACACCAGACTCAAGGGGGATTTGACAGTAGGTTGCCTCCTGGGTTATCAAACAATCAAGGGAATCCAAGAAACAACTTCCCTAGGGTTAACTACCCTAGAAATCAGTCAGCCTACTACCAGTACACTCACCCCCCGCTTCACCCACAATTGCATGTTCAACAATACCAACAACAAAATTCTCAGAAGAATGTTACCACGCAGCCGGAAGATGAGCTATCTTCAATAAGACAGATGCTGCAATCTCAGCAAACCATGCTGGCCAATCAACAAGCCCAACAAAAGGCAGTTGAAACACAGCTTGCTCAGATTGCTGCACAATTGAAGCCTTCGGCTGGCACTTTCGCTGGACAACCCGAATTAAATCCGAAACATGGGCTGAACAAAGATCAACAATTAAATATGCCAGCAGTATAACAAGTTTTAGCTTCGTCGAGCCAGCGAAATAAAACCAAGGCGCTTCTTGGGAGGCAACCCAAGACCTGAACATCAATTTCTCTATTTTCTAGTTTTATTCTCTCTTAATTTTGTTTTGCTTTCTTCAAGTTCTTTTATTACTAAATCTAAAAACACAAAAAAATCTACATAATAAAAACTACAAAAACAATATATAAAACAAACAACATAAAAATCCATAAACCAAAATACAAAAAAATATACAAATATATATATACTCAAAAACATAAAAATATATAACCCCTTTTGTTACCTCCAAACGGTCTTGAAACCGTTTGGGACCAAACGGTCCTCAAACCGTTTGGGACCAAACGGTCTCGAAACCGTTTGGGACCAAATGGTCCTCAAACCGTTTGGGACCAAACGGTCTCGAAACCGTTTGGGACCAAACGGTCTCGAAACCGTTTGGAACCAAACGGTCCTGAAACCGTTTGGAACCAAACGGTCCTCAAACCATTTGGGACCAAACGGTCTCGAAACCGTTTGGGACCAAACGGTCTTGAGACCGTTTGGGACCAAGCGGTCTTCAAAACCGTTTGGAATACGAAAGACCACCAACCAATCACTATATATATACACCATCCCTACTCCATCTTTCTCTCTTCGAATCTTCGAATTCTCCAGAGCGTTCGTGCGAAGAGTCTTCTTCCTGCTACTGTTGCATTCGCCCTAGCCGCTCACCCGTTCGTTCGACCTTCTTCCGCAAGGTAGTCCGGTGACTCCAAACACGCCGCTCACGCCGACGTTTCCTACACCGCCATCGCAGCCGTCATCGAACGAAGTTCTCCGACTCCTCTGTCGCCTTCGTCACCGCGCCATTGTGTCGCCACCACCACTGAACCAGTCGCCGTCTCCTCGACCATCGCGCAACGTCTCTTTCTCCGCTACCACCGTCGCTGTCAAAAGAAACTCCGATTCTTCCACCGCTTCCACCGCCGTCGCCGTTTTTCCTATCGTCTTCGTCATCGTCGAGGTCGCTGGCGCGCTCACCTTCGCGCCGTTTCACCTTCCCCTGCGCCGGCAACCTGCGATTCTTCGTTTTCCAAACGGTTTTCCAAACGATCCCGAAACCGTTTGGGACCAAACGGCCTCGAAACCGTTTGGGACCAAACGGTCCTCAAACCGTTTGGGACCAAACGGTCCTCAAACCGTTTGAAATCAAACGGTCTTGAAACCGTTTGGAACCAAACGGTCTTGAAACCGTTTGGAATCAAACGGTCTTGAAACCGTTTGAGACCAAACGGTCTTGAAACCGTTTGAGACCAAACGGTCTGGAAACCGTTTGAGACCAAACGGTCTTGAAACCGTTTGAGACCAAACGGTCTGGAAACCGTTTGGAATCAAACGGTCTTGAAACCGTTTGAGACCAAACGGTCTTGAAACCGTTTGGAATCAAACGGTCCTGAAACTAAGAAACTTCTAAATTGTTTCCTAAATCTAAATTGTTTCAATCCTCTTTTCTAACTAAGAAACTTGTATCTTTTTCAGAAATGGCATCAAACAAGACTTCCGGATCTACCCCTGCTCTGACAAGGGAGCAGATGATGGAGGAGCGAGAAAAGCTTGTGCAAATCAGGGACACCTACAACACCACTGGAGTTGTCCCTCCAAAAATCAAGATCATCGACGTCCTATGCGAAATAACCCGCCTTACCCAATGCCTGGGTGAGGCTCCTGAAGAAGAAATTGAGAATGTCTCTTCGGACGACGATGAAGGTTCGGATTACATACCGAACCCCGATGAGGACTCCTCTGCCCAAGAGACAGAGGGGAAACGCAAGGCTGCAAAGGCTGCATCTGGGCAGCCTCCAAAAAGGGCAAGAAAACAGGTCCACCCTTCATCCGCCATGGACCAACCCTTCGCCAAACCATCCACATACGCTTCTTCCACCATCACCCCTGCAGCTACTATCCCTACCACCTTCATTCCCATTACCGCTCCAATTCCACCACCACAAAACCTATACATACAACCTTCCATCTCCATTGACAAAACCCTCAAACCGACTAAGTATGTTTGCTCCAGCATACTAGTCAAAATGGGAATTCAAGATCGCATCTTCAGCGTACTACAGAAAGCCAACCTCGCCAGGTTGTGCTCATTACCTGAAGTGTCATACTTTGAACCCACGGAGGAATTCTTCTCCTTTCTGAGAAAGGAGCCCGTTGACATCGCTGATAGGTCACGGGATGGGGGTGACAGAAGAATTGTCACCCAGATCTTTGGTAGCGATGTCGTCTTGACAGAAAATATGCTGAATTCTATGTTCATCGACGACACGGAGCAGCTACAAAAGGCCAAGCTAGTGGGAACCGATCACCCAGAATTCAACCGCCATACATTCTGGAAAAGCTTAATCGGACTTCCCACCTACGACGCAAAAACCTGTAAAGCGTCCAACATACATTCCGGATTTGTGCGCACTTTGCACAAAATCCTATCTGGTGCGCTTTTTCCAAGATCGGAAGGAGGAAACGTCACAATATCTGACCTCTTTGTCCTCTGGTCTATCCTCAACGACAAGCCAGTAAACATTGGACGATTGATGGTCCAGAAATTTTCTGCTGCCCTAATAGGGAAAGAGATCTGCTTGGGGGGCCATGTCACTTCCATAATAAAATTCCTTAAGATGGACAGGCTACTACCCCAATGCACGCCAATCAAGGGCGACATCCTTACGAACGAGCAATCTCTGAAAAACTCGTTCATAATCAAAGAAAAGGATGGGAAAATACACTACGTATTCTGCCCGATGGTTAAATCTTCAAGAACCCTCCTTCCGCTACCAGAGCTAGCACACTATGACATGACACAGCTCCTATTTTCTGACGACGAGCTTACTAAGTTGCTAGCTTCGGTTAAACCCGCCGAGAAAGAAAAAACTGCGGGTCCAACCGAGATGAGTATTACAGCCCCGACAGCACGACTTACAAAAATCCCTGTCAAACGGCTCTCTAGAAGGTTGTTACAGGCCAAGCAGCTGTCGGAGACGCCAACATCCCGCCCCAACCCGGAGGATGAGCATTTCAACGACGAAATTCTCACAACATCCTCCCTTGACTCTTTCATCCAGAGTCTACACGAGCAGCTCTCCACTGCTCCCACCACCGCCTTCCCCTCCACCTCCACGCCAGCATTCACATCCACCTTTCCACCCTCCCTAACATCAGGCTTCCCCTTCCCCACCTCCATTCCTGATTTCACCACCTTCGCCTCCGCATCCACATCAGCATTCACATCCATTTTTTCACCCACCCCAACATCGGGCTTACCTTTCTTCACCTCCATGCCCGACTTCACCATCTCTCCATTACCATCCACAATCCCCACCCCTTCATCATCAACTCCACCACTCTTCACATCCGCCACCACCCCGACACCGCTGGTGACCTCATCAACAGTCACTACGCAGTTCGGGCCTTCATCAGTGTCTTTTCCGCAAGACACTACCACCATCCCACATAGGCCCCAGCCACATCACCCTTCCGCCTCTGGGGCCCCCTTTACTAACATCGGTGAGGAATTCGGCCGTCAATTTGACGCTGTCCGACACCTCCTCACCGATCCTTCTAACTTATTACATTCTCTTGTTTCTTGTGTACAAGATTTAACTAAACAGGTAACCAGGATCGACAATCAGCATCAAGCTCTTCCTGTCGTCCTACAAGGTATTCAGCAACGACAGGATGAAGTGGCTAGGCAAGTTGAACATATCAACAGCCACACCAACAACCTGCCGGACCTGATCCTTGAGGCAACACGTCAGCAAGAAGCTACGACGAGAAAAGTCGATGAGATCTCGACCCAGACTCACCCTCTGCAAGAGAATCTCCGAAAGCTTGAGCAAAACCAAGACAAGCTAAGCTCGCGCCTGGCTACCATCGACGAAACAATTACGCAGCTCCACCATCATCAAGAGGAGGCTACCATCAATGAAATACAACAACTACGTGCCCAAGTCACAGATCTGACTGCACGCCTCCTCTCCGCCGAGGACAGATATACAGATCTCAAAGAAGCCCACGACGCATTGCTCGAAAAACACGAGCATCTGCAGGTGGCTTTCGATGAGCTACATGCCACTCACCGGCGGTGTAAAAAGCCGTCTAATAAGAAGAAAATAGACGAAGCTGCGGCAGACAACGACAATGATGATGAAGAAGAAGAAGACTCCGATTCATCTGCTGACTCCAATAAAGACACACCTCCAGGAGACAAGCACGATGATGGCGAAGATCCAGGGAATGCTGCAGGACCCTCCCATAAAGGGTCCGATAAAGGTCACCAGGAAAGTGACTATCACCCCAAGTCCCCACAGCACGATAACGTCAACATTTCTTATGGGGACCAATTCTTTGATTACTCCGCTATGGGGTCAATGGGAGAAGCCGCCAAAGATGCAGCATTCGCTGAGCTCCAACAGTGCATAAAAGGAGCCAGCACTACCTCGCCGAAAACTCCTCTTCCCTATTCAACACCTTCTCCCCCTCACCAGGACGACACGGACCGAGTGAGTCTAGATACAGACGAAGATCTTGACTCCGCCTCCGACCAGGATGACAATATCAAAGGCCATGAAGAAGCCTTCGAACAACACGCCTCCCCTCCACCACAAAACCTCCCCCCGCCCCCCCCCCCCCCCCCCCTCTTCCACAAAAAATGCATGATCTTGACAGGACAGCCATCTCTACTTTAGATGCTCAGGACATTTTCATCCTGAACACTATAGTAGACGATGCAAAAGCGGGGGACGATACAATTTACATTAATACAAAAACCAGGCGTACGTTGACACGCGAAGATTTCCGTTGCATCCTCCGACCCCGGTCTACGATGCCACTGTCAATTTTTCGTGTCCTCCTCGCCAACTGTATAGAAATATATAAAAGTAAAAAACGGATACAACCAGCCTTCAACGCCTCACCTGCACTGTCTCTTGGCCTTTTACACAAAAGCCTGCAGGTGAGGTCGATTGAGCGGCTACGTGTCGGATTAGCACGTCGGGCACGCTATATCACGCTGCCTTTCCAAGTCTCGGGACACTGGCTCTTTATGATAGTGGACACCGCGGCAAGGGACGCCAAAGTCTACAACTTCAATACCGCCGAGCTACCATCCGGCATAATCAACTTTATCGGAGACGCAGCAGGCGAAGCTCGGTGTATACCCTTCCGGCTGCTTAAAGTAATCTGGGCTGTACGCCCTTCTCTTCGCCAAGACTGGAGCCAACCATGGTTTAGAATCATTAACCCTCCAGTTCAAGCCACCACGGGATCCGGGGACAGCGCCTTCTATACCATCCGACATATTCAAGCGCTTAACCAGGAAATCCCATTCACAGACTTGGCAGCTGAAGACTTCCATTCGCTAAGAGGACGCTACGCCATGGAACTCATCTGTGACAGAAGATTTTTCAACGACCCGACTATGTCACCAGATGATGTTCCACGGTATCTTTACTCAGCCGTGCAACGTCGACAGCGGCGACCTTTCCGCCAAGTTCTGGAAGAGTCAGAACAAAACAAGTTGCCCAACGAAGACACCAGCAAGAACGACCCCGCGTACACAACTACACCAACTTTTCCTGATTTCGATCGCGACTCTTGCAAGGGTCTAAACGACCTTGAAATACGCATAATCATGGCAAAACTCTCCGCAGAAAAAGACGGCATCGTATTCATGTCTCAAGACATTATTGTAATGGCTGATTCTTTGCGAGAGACTTTACAAGATAAGGGGCAACTTTCTTGCAGCCTCATGGCCGCTTACCAATCTCAGATTGGCCAACACAATCCCGATACATATATGGCGTCCCCGTACATGAAAGACGATCTGCTCAAACTGAAAAACTTCGGCACAATAGAAGCATTGATTGCATATCTTCAACATACAACGCCGAAGTTCATCATGCTACCGATCCTACATCAAGGGCACTGGCTCCTTCTGGCAACCAATCTCCACACCGGAACCACTACAATATACAACAGTTCCGACAGCCAGTTCAATGCCCGACAACGACAATACGTCGTAACGCCCAAGACGCCGACAGAAGAAATGGCAAAGGAGTGTGCTATGAAATTAATCGAACTTCTGAGTCAGCACACTAGGGCATACAACACTGAGCACTTCAGCCGCCCCGCCTTCTGCCATAAATGCCCCCAGCAAATACGACAATCCAACGACTACGGCTTCCACGTCCTCTACTGGATGTACACTATAATCGTTCTCCAAAGACCAGTGGAGGAAATGACGGACGTGGATTACCACGCCTTACGTGGGCAGTTCGCATCTACACTACTGCGTTCTCCAGGGGCAACCGACAATCTACCTTAACCTGCAGCCCTTGTTCTAATGTTTTCTCAACCTATCACTTTGCCACTCTGGGGACAGAGTGTGTGATAAGTTAGGGGGGGATACATTAGACAAGGGCTAGGTATCAACTTCTATACTCCCTTCTTTTTCTCTAAACACTTTCCATACATTTCTTTTGTTTTACAAATTCTTTTTATTCTTTCAAGATTCTTTTTACAAATTCTTTTTAATCACCTCAACTAACTCTAGAATCATGTTAGTCTCTACAAGTATTTAGCACTTAGACATCAAATGGCGATTTATCGACCCCCATCCACTATGGACCCTATATTTTTGCTCCAATTCTTTATCTGACTCTCCATAGGTCAAAATCAGGGCAAAAATAAGCCGAGATCTCAAGGATGAGAGGGAAATCAGGCAACTTCCAAGTCAAAAAGCTCTGCAAGTGGACCACAAACCAAATAAGTGCATGCTGAAAAAACTTTAAGAACAACTTTCCTCTCTTCAAAATAAAAGAGGCTTGGCCGCCCAAAATAAATCCTCATCCCAAAACCCAAGCCTGTGAGTTTTTGAATAAAAGCCAGAGAGACGAATAAAATCATGAGAGTTGTGCCACGAATAAGGACCTATATAAAGAACTGATAAAGGGCTCACCCGGCCGGCACATTCCGCTGCCCTCACAAAGGCAGATGCGTCGCGTCCGGTAGTGAAACCCTAAAAGTTCCAAGTATATGAAAAGGCTAATAAAGGACTTGCCCGGCCGGTACATTCAGCTGCCCTCATAAAGGCAGATGTGTCGTGTCCGGTAGTGAGATCCTAAAAAGCATAGACAGCCCCTCCCCCACTCGAAGGGGAGTTACACTTCAAAGCCTTTAGCCAACCCTCATACCCTCTCTAGCTTCCAATAGGTTTCCAGAGAGGTATAAAGTTGATTAGAGTCAACAACATGCACAAAATAAATGTGGTCCCAAGGCGAACTTTGAGATACGGAAAAACCTGAAATCCAAGCAACTCTCGAAATCCAAAAGGATCAAGGCATGCAATAAGCCTCGATACGACCCCTGGGGAACTCAGGTCAAGAATTGAAGCAAGAGTACGGAAATTTTAATTAAGATCGCCGCGCCATTTCATGCCTCAGCTCTATCTAACTTGAGGACAAGCTAGACTCTAAGTTAGGGGGGGTGATAACCTCCTATTTTAGTAGTTTATCTTAGTCTTTTTCTTTAGTTTTCCATACTCTTTCTACATTTATATTGTACTTAAACCTAAATCTACCCCTTTTTGTAAATACATCATCAAACTAACTTTTCCTTTTATAATTGCAGAAAAAAAGCACAAAAAAATAACAAAAGAACAAACCAGCCCAAGGGTCGAGTAGATCCAAACGGTCCCAAGACCGCATGGAGTTCAAACGGTCCCGAGACCGCATGAAGCCAAACGGTCCCAAGACCGCATGGAGTTCAAACGGTCCCGAGACCGCATGGAGTTCAAACGGTCCCGAGACCGCATGGAGTTCAAACGGTCCCGAGACCGCATGAAGCCAAACGGTCCCGAGACCGCATGAAGCCAAACGGTCCCAAGACCGCATGGAGTTCAAACGGTCCCGAGACCGCATGAAGCCAAACGGTCCCAAGACCGCATGGAGTTCAAACGGTCCCGAGATCGCATGAAGCCAAACGGTCCCAAGACCGCATGGAGTTCAAACGGTCCCGAGACCGCATGAAGCCAAACGGTCCCAAGACCGCATGGAGTTCAAACGGTCCCAAGACCGCATGAAGCCAAACGGTCCCAAGACCGCATGGAGTTCAAACGGTCCCGAGACCGCATGAAGCCAAACGGTCCCAAGACCGCATGGAGTTCAAACGGTCCCGAGACCGCATGAAGCCAAACGGTCCCAAGACCGCATGGAGTTCAAACGGTCCCGAGACCGCATGAAGCCAAACGGTCCCAAGACCGCATGGAGTTCAAACGGTCCCAAGACCGCATGAAGCCAAACGGTCCCAAGACCGCATGGAGTTCAAACGGTCCCGAGACCGCATGAAGCCAAACGGTCCCAAGACCGCATGGAGTTCAAACGGTCCCGAGACCGCATGAAGCCAAACGGTCCCAAGACCGCATGAAGCTCAAACGGTCTCAAGACCGTTTGACGCCAAACGGTCCCAAGACCGTTTGACGCCAAACGATCTCAAGACCGTTTGACGCCGAACGATCTCAAGACCGTTTGACGCCGAACGCTCTCAAGACCGTTTGACGCCAAACGGTCCCAAGACCGTTTGACGCCAAACGGTCCCAAGACCGTTTGACGCCGAACGATCTCAAGACCGTTTGACGCCAAACGGTCCCAAGACCGTTTGAGCCCAAACGGTCTCCAAACCGTTTGGATCTCACTCAAAGCCTATAAATAAGACCTCAGGGCCGTTCATAGAGGAGGAGTCCAGACGTCCAGAGGCTGTCTCTCCACTACCAGAACAACTCCATCCATCACTCGAGGCTGCCGGTCTGAGACTCACGTCCATTGCAAGCTACTTTCTCTCTCATCAACAAGGAAGGTGAGAGGAGAAGATCCGTCATCAAGCAAGCTACAAGGGGTGGAGATCGTTGCTCTCTCCACCAAGGGTTCAACCTTCTCTCCTCAGTGGAGATGATGTTCTTTCTATCTCTTCTTGCCTCCTTCTTTGTTGCTCCCTCTATGAGGAGCGAGTAGTTCCATCCACTGGGGCGCGGGGACTAGCCCCGCTGCCCATGTTTTGTATTTTGTACTGTAAAAAAGATGTTATCATTTCGTTTTAATACTAAATCGTTTCACACATGCTTGAATGATGGCCACGTTCTTGTATGCATTTATTGTCTTTCGTTGTGGTTTGTCTACGACCGCTATCGAGGCTTGAATACCGATTTAGTGTTGGTTTCTGGTGTGTGTATCCACCACGCATCCGTTTCGGTGTCTAGAAGTGTATCTCAAAGAGTGGAGTAAACTCACTATCATCTGGCACACTCCCATCTGTATGGGAGAGACCTTTGGTAAGTCGAGGAACACACTTTGCGAGGGGAATGATGTAAAGCATGTGACCATTTGTTCGGGAATGGCTGGCGTTGCATCATTCCCGCACTTCTCGTAGCTAGGTTATCCGAATAGGAGACTAGGCCTACAAGGACGCTATTCGATTTGGTAATTATCGCTCGCTTGTTAGTTTTAGATGCACGTTTCTTGAGGTTGAGTAAGATTCTCTCTTCGGAGACTACATCCTTCAGTGACGCGTAGTGATGTACCGCATGAGAGTTACTTAACCCTTGGAGGATGAGATGCATTGCCCTTTTCTTATATGGGCATTGGTCTTGTGGAACATCGAAGGGTGCAATGCATCGCTCTTGTCTTATATGGGCATCGATCTTGTGGAACACCCTTGGATGCAACGCATCGCTCTTGTCTTATAAGGCATCGGTCTTGTGGAAACATCCATGCATCTAGCTTATAAGTCTTGCTTAGTACATATACAATGCATGTGTAGCGGTGGTAAATACCTGCTTAACCCCAGTGATTCATCATCATTTGTTAACTCTTAAGATTTACTTGCTTTATTTACTTTCTTGCTTTACTTTCTTTGTGCTTAGTTTAAAACAACCAAATCAAACTTTCGATCTAAATATCAATCTTTAAGTTGTTAAGTAAAGGCTAAAGGTTTTCCATCTTGACTTCGTCAAGACCGTTGTCCTGAGGATTCGACCCTTAACTATACTACGATAAGACTTCCACATGTCTTAGCACATGTGGGTGGAGTTCTTACCATAGTACTAGCAAGGCTAAACTTAGAGACTCATCATCTCTAGGATTTTTAGTGGTGTTGCGTAAAGCAAAAAAAACCTCCATCAACCAGCCTTACGATTAGAATTTGTCAGAATTATATGCATTGCATAGATGATTGCATTAGGTTTCTAACTCAACGTCCAATTCCAACATTGGATGTCGAATCTAAAGCCATTTTAGTTTCAAGTATACTTTCTAGCTGGCTAATTCACAGAACAAGTCCAGTGACTTGATAATTGACAAGGATTTCCACCTACACGTGAGTTAGGGTGACTCATTTGTGAATTATCCAACCGGAGGGTTGTTAAAATTTTTATTGGTTGCTTACCAATTGAAGATAAATATCAATCGTGTCAGTGGTAGCACTAATGGGACAAATCACTTTCTTCATGCTCTTTAGCCTACAACCTATTCGTTGAACTCATAAGGTAAGCTAAGGGTGAGTCAAATGACTTACCTATGTACTAGATCTGAAGATAATTGAATCACTCATACAATCAATTTTAAATCATCTAATTCCAAGTTATATACAAACATTATGGACATTTGATTGACCACCTGTAATTTTAATAATTCTCACTCCAACTACCAAAGTTGGAGCATGAGATTTCAAATCTTTGATCATTTTCTTGGGATTTTTATAGAGGAAAAATTGCTTCTCTCTTCAACTTGTGTCGATCCTACAAATTAAACATATAAATTCATTAAATATTCCAAAAAAAATTCTTAAACTTCTAAAATCCTAGTACGAGTGATATATGAAGTGAAATGCAATAAATCATGCACAAATTAAATCTAAAATGCACACAAAATGAACGTAAAAACATGATGAACAAACATTCATCAAAATCCAAGGACTTCAGCAAGCATGGAGGAGCCCAAGGAGATATCAAAGCCTACTCCAACCTAACCAGTGTCCAATGATGATGAAAAAAAAGCTCCATGTTTGAATGATTGAAGATCAAGTGCAACATTTCCCCTTCCACCTTGAAAATAGCCATTCAAGCCATAGAATGTTAGTTGCAAGAGATATCCTTCCACTAAATACCCCCAAAACTCAAAATTTCATTATCTTTTGAACTTAAAAACATAGAGTGGATGTTCTGGCCAGAAATGTTGCTCTTGTAGAAAACAAAATGGCAATTCTAGCCAAAATGGTCAGTTTAACCCAAAAACTTATTATGTTTAGAAAATAAACAATATTTGCCTACCCATTACCCAAAAATAACATTCTATCACTATAACGGTTGCTCTACATTTTGCAAGACACACTCACAAAAAATCTAGTATGTTCTTACCCATTTTGGTCCAATGATCATTTCTTCCAAAACAATAATTCTACCTCCAAGGTTTGATGACCATGGTGGTGTTAGAATTGCTGTTCTACAATATTGGCCTAATGCTTCCTAAACTAGTGTTCCCAAACTACCCGCCCATTAGAACCTAAACACCATACCTATTGGGACCTCTCCTTTGATCATAAATGCCAACCATTAGAGAGAAACCTTAAATTTCAACCTAAATTAAGAAACAAAAGAACCTATTCCTCAACAAACACAATCAACATAGTATACAAAAAATTGAGCTAATATTTTTCTATTTCATCATAAAACCTCATCTACTAATGTCACATTAAGGACAACTTGTTTAATTATCAGAAATTATATTCAGCTCCATTAAACCATAATAAAATCTTATTACTCATATGTTGTTCAACTTTACATCAATTACATGTACATGAAAGAACAAACTCTGATATACTATCCATCCCAGAAAAGAGAAGTATAGGGGCATTCTAGTTTAGTTTATTCTACTTAAATTTCCTTTCTTAATTCCCCTCTGTTTGATGAAATTTTACCTAAAAGTAGTAGAAACAACATCATGAGACTCATATAGAGCCTCAACGAGTGGATACCTCCCACTCAAGGTAGGTGCATGCATCGGCATCAATTTTAGTACATTGTACTTGAAAGAAACTTGTAGATATTACTAAGTGTAATAGATAATTCGAGCACATAGGAATTTTGGTTAATGGAAATAATTTCATTAATCATAGAGGCATTCATTTAGTTAAGTTCCAACACTTTATAAAGGTAAAAACTCAAATATAAACATTTAAAATCATCTTTGTGACACTCCATTAGCCGAACTAGGAACATATCTTTTTTTTTATCAGTAAGTGTGCCTCCTTCTATTCATATACAAAACTTTACAAGAGGGAATCTGAGCCCCCAAAAAAATACTTGTCTATGGAGGGCTTTGTAATCACTGTCTATTCTTCTCCACACACAAGTAGTGGATGGAGTAACATTGTCAAATATTGTTTGATTTCTAGCTACCAAGATGTGGTACAAAATAAGGATCCCTAACAACTTAGAGTTTTTATCAGAGATCTGTAGCATGTCTGTAAAGGAACTCGGATGCCATGCCATTCTTATCTTGTATCTTTCCCATATTTCCAAGGTGAAGCTACACGACCAGAAGACATGGGATATATTCTCGGCCTGTCTAGCGCAAAGGTTGCACCTAGTGGCCAGATGGAAGCCTCTTCTCTGTAGGAAATCCTCAGTAACCAGCCGCTTTTGAATAATTTTCCAGCAGGAAACCTTGATACGGTTTGGACCAGTAGTACGCCACAGCCAATCAGCCCAATTCACATGGGTGTGTTTGGTTCTACACAGCTGCCAGACCCCTCTCATGGACAAAGTCTGCAGACCTTCAAACTGACATTCGTCTTTTGATTGAAGGACAATGGTATTACATACAGCACAGAGCTCCTCACAGACTTAACTTCTGGAACCAACCATTCACCATTAGAGATGATCGTGTTGAGCTGAGCGTCACTGCCCAAATTAGTGTGTAACTTTAGAAGTCTCAAGTCTGAAATGACATCCTTTAGAAAGGCCCCATTTACCCATGGATCCAGCCACAAAGAAATGGACCTTCCATTGCTGATGCAAAATCTGACCAGAGGCAGAAAAAATCTCTAGCTTTAATGATTACCTTCCACATCCAATTGTCAGCGTGTTTACTCACATAGGACCATACCAAGGTATCTTTGAGGTATTTTTTGTGTATCCATTTGATCCATAGAGTATTCTTATTGTTGGAAATATCCCAGAGCAATCTAAGTAGACCCACTTTGGACCAGTCCTTCACCTTGCGAATAGAAAGACCTCCTTCTCGTTTGGGCCTACATATATCTTCCCCGGAGCTAGTATGGAAGTGCTTGCTGCCCTCCTTATCTCCCCAAAGAAAGTTACTACAGAGTCTCTCAATCTCAACCATAACATCTCTAGGAAGAGAAAACACGCACGACCAAAACAAGTGGTAGGTTGACAGAGTAGAGATGATTAATTCCAATCTTCCCGCCATCAAAAGGTACATCATCTTCGAAGAATCTAGTTTGGTTTTGATCTTGTCGATGAGTGGGTAACACATAGACTTTGTAAGTCGACCTACAAATAACGGAGGCCCAAGTATCTGACCGGGAAGTCACATTCATCAACATTCATCATTTCACACAGATTTTTCGGAGCAGGACTGCAGAGAAAAAGTTGACTTTTAGCCAGATTCATTTGAAGACCCGATAGGTTTTTGAACTTGTTTAAACAGTCAAGAATGCCCTCCACATTTTGCTCATTTGCTTCAGTAAACACAAGGAGGTCGTCTGGGAATATGAGATGAGAGACTTTAAGGTCACCTGCAATAAGCGGAGTGATTTTTCCGTGGTCCATAGCCTCTTTGAAAATGGCAGTAAGACCTTGCATACCCATGACAAACAAATAGGGGGACAAGGGGTCGCCCTGCCTTATACCCCTAGTCACTTGGATGATGTCGGAAGGTGTACCATTGATGAGAATTTGGAAGGAAGCAGAGTTCAAGCATTCATGAATCCATTGCAGCCAGCAATCAGGAAAATTCATACCTCTCATAATATTAAGAATGTACCCCCTATCGATCGAGTCATATGCCTTGCTTAGGTCGGCCTTTAAGAACAACTTCTTCTTAGAGTTTTATTTCTTGAAGTCATGAATGAGTTCATTTGCCAGGAGTATAGAATCTGAGATGCGTCTGCCCTTAACAAAAGCGCACTGGTTGATATCAATCAGAGACGGTAGAATATCTTTTAGATGATTTGCCATGATCTTAGAGATCACTTTATAAGCAAAGTTACATAAAGATATAGGCCTCCAGTCCCCTATCTTCATTGTTTGTTTCACCTTTGGAATGAGTGCAATGAAGGTCTTGTTCACCTCTTTCATAAGCCTACCCTTATCAAAGAAATCCTTGATGGCTGAGCAAAAATCATCTTTTATCACCTCCCAGGAAGCTTTATAAAAACAAGCATTCATACCATCCGGTCCATGGGACTTGTCTACATTTGAGTTTTTTAAAATGTTGTAAATTTCTTCATTAGTTACCAGCGCACACAGTCTCTGAAGTTGATCGGGCTGGAGCTTGGGCAGGTTTGTCCAATTGGCAGTAGTTCTAAAACGACTACGATTGAAGAGCTCCTTGTAATGTTGATCAAAAGCAACCTTTATATCATTTTCATTGCTGATCTGAACCCCATTGTGCTCAATAACCTTAATTTGATTCCTACTCCTCCTGGTCTTCAGAGATGCATAGAAGAAATGGGTATTGGAATCCCCATTCTTGAGCCAGAAAACTCTAGACTTCTGTCTCATCATGGACTTCTCAATTGCCTTAGCAGCTACTGCCTCGTCTCTTTTTCTTTTGGCAATTTCCCATTGCAAATCGTTGCTCGGATCTTCATCGGATTTAGCTTGGACTTCCAGAGCTTCCTTTTCCTTATTTGCAGGCGAGTTAGTAAAGTCACCTTTGCTCTCCCAATTCCACATTTGTAAGCTTCTTTTAGTGCGCTTCAACTTTTGCATGAACCTATACATGGGAGGACCACTATCCTGCTTTTTCCATGCATTAATGATAATATCATTGTCACACCCCGATCTCACACTAACCACTGATCACGAGATTAGGGCGTGACGGAGGGATTATCACATAAACAAATCACTGAGAACTTTTTCTTTTTAACACCTCGTAATGATATCTGGATATTGTTGTAAACTAAAACATAATAAACTATTGCGGAAGCATTTCAATTAAACTGGCTAGAGAACATAAACAGAGTTTACAACATGTAACATTGTTTAACAGAAAGTAAACAGAACAGTTAATTTACATCTTTATACACACTCTCTCTCACCCACACCATGTCCCAAGGACCGAGGGGAAAGGACTAGGAGACCACTATCTAACTCAACTAACTACATATACCTTCTACAGATTAAGCATTAGGATGAAAAGATCCTTCTGATTCCTGGAATTGTCACTGACCTGAAAATGTTTGAGAAGAGGAATGAGCCTACTCGCTCAGTGAATAATATTTCACTTAGCCATTATCTGATAACTCCATAATTTTACATTTAACAGGAATATGTGGATAAAATAACAAACTGAGCATTTCAAATTAAACAGTGCAATTATCGCAGAAAGTATACTGAACATTTAAAGAACAAGTATTATAAATTCTAAATCTGAACATACACAAGTTTCATAGTAATCTACCTTAATTCTAAGTGATCATCTTTTAACTTATGCCCTGATCATATGCAGTGTACTCTGCATATAAAGTCTCGTAGCGAACTACGAACCCACCGTACAAGACTTAGCGACACACCCGGAAAATGCTAAGTCTGACTGCCATCCTAGTCTGCGTCAGGACTCTCAGGCTCACACGGCCTCACTGCACTCTCAAAGAGTGTACTCTAGACTCCTCCTCTAACCTGAGTACACAGGCGGAGAGTCTGGGTTACCACCGTGACACACGCACGGATTATTGTTGAATAACCCCTATTTACTTCAGTGCCACCATGACACACGCACGGATTATTGTTGAACACTGCCTCTCTGTCCTCGTGCCATCGTGACACATGCATGGATTATTGTTGAACACGAGCCACCGACCATCTAGACACACGCTAGGTAGGTCGTTTCACCCCTAAGGCACACACCTCTCAAAGGGGTTCTACGGTGTCAGGGCATCTAAGTCTAACACATTTTATTATAACAAGAAAACTCTTATAACATTGTGTCTCTCTCTCACATATTCGACTACTGGAATATACTGTAATTCTGCAATTCACTAGCTGAAACTAGAAATTCAACTTTCATAACATTTCTATATATAGTGCAACAACTATTCACTTATATCGCAATAACTCATAACTCAGCTATGCTTTCATGCAAACAGATTCGTTCACTGTAAATAGATTTCATATCTATTCCACGTCTCTATATTGATTTCATATTACTGAACATTCAAATATACTGTATTGAAAGGAATACTCAATCTGAAATACTTTATCACATTTATTCGCATCTTACTGAAATTACTCGTAAAACATACACATTTATTTTACTAATCATTTCATTTCATTTGAACTATGGAAATTAAAAGTCTAGGGATGATAACTATTCTCGGCATCCGAGTAATCTCTATTACCCGCATATACACATAAACAACATTTTCATATACGCAATATCTACGATTAAACGAGTTAAACCTTGATAATTAAGTGAGATAATACTCACCCAATTCGGTGTGTTCGTATATACCGAAAACGTCCACAAACACGCCTAATTCTGCTTTTCTGCAACTTTGCACCCCGTGCAATCTGGGCAGAAACACTTCTGTTCTGTTTTTCTGCAACTTTGCACCCCGTGCAACTGATCTGCACGCCGTGCAAACTGGCCGACTTTCTGTCCTGTTTTCTGTAACTTTGCACCCCTTTCAACTGATTTGAACGTCGTTCCACTGGCTTGAACGTCGTTCAATCTGGGCAGTGAACTGGATATTTTTCTGCAAATGGTTTGGGATGTCCGGATTCGATTGGAATTACATCCAGGGGGTCGTCTTCAACCTCAGAATAGACCCAATTTTCGAACTTGTTGCACACATCAGCCATTTTTCACGACCAGGTTGAAGAGGAGCTCACCTAAGGGCTGAATCAAGGGCTAACAACTACTGATTTATGCTTACGAACCTCAGACGAACTCAAGGACACCGTTATCTTAGTGTTTCCTGGGCAAATCTGCCCCTGGCCGGACCTGCTGCAAGCAAGAAGCAAATCACACACACGTTCAGGTTGGAAAGGAGAGCTAGCTGAGCCTAATCACGGCTACTAGCTGCGGATCCAAGCTTGAACCTCAAGGCCGAGCTTGATGCCGCCTTTTCCTAGGTGTTTCTCGCTCCCAAAGCAGCTCTTGGTCGGCGCCCTGCAACTTGGTTGTAGCTCTGCAAGTCGGCGCCCTAGCAGGTGGTTGGGGGGCGCAGGTTGGGCAAGGAAAGGGAGGAAGAGAAAGGGAAGAAGAAGGGGAAGCAGGGCCCCACGGATTGGAGCTATAGAGCTCAAGATCGCCCAAAATCGCCCCTTTGTCTCTCAACTAGGTCGGCCGATCGGGCCTACTGGATGCCGCTAGAGCGATTGCTATGTTCTATCGGGAAGAAAGGATAAAGGAAAGAAAAACAACCGACCCACTTAAGCAAATCAAATTCTGGTAAAATTGCATCCAGGTCCAAAATCCTTGAAACAGTCATAACATTTGCCTCGAATGTCCGATTCGAGTGATTTCTCTTGCAAACTGCCAAGAACGGAATCCACTACAATCTCAAAGTGAATAATCATGCTAATTATACTGTCTCACTTGATCAAAGAACTCAACGCATCAGCGAGTACTTAATTCAACTTAACGAACTTAATAATCAACATTGCTATCATCATCAATTACCTCATATGAGTAAATCTCAACTATTGATTCATGACTTAGCTTATCTTGATTAACCATGCTATTTAATAATATACTCAACACTAATCAAGGTGTTTCATGCTAATTGAGGTATTTACTGGCTAACCTCAACGTGGGTCATAACAATCTCCCTCCCTTATAAGAATTTTGTCTCGAAATTCCTAAAAGAGAAAAGGAAACTTGTTACGTATATCTGACCCAAAACTCCCACGTGAAATTCTCTAGGTTGTGGTTTCTCCACAAAACCTTCACTAACGGTATCTCGATTCTTGAGCTCCTTGATTTCTCCGATCAGCTATCTGTATTGGTCCCTCAACATAGGACACATCAGGTCTGAGCCGGATAGGTTCTGAGTTCACTATCTCCTCTATACAAGGGTAACATTTCTTCAACATCGATACATGAAACACATCAAGTAGATTAGCCAACTCGGATGGCAAATCTAACTTATAGGCTATAGGTCCAATCCTTTCAACAACAGGATATGGCCCATGGACCTAGGAGTCAATTTGCCTCTCTTACCAAACCGCAACACTCTTCTTCATGGTGAAACTTTCAAATACACTTCATCACCAACCTCAAACTCTAAGAGGTCAACGTATCATCTCAACATAACTCTTCTGCCTATCCTATGCAGCTTTCTACTACTCTCAACATGTCCTCATGAGTTTGAATGGTCCTCCCTGACTGACTATCTGTTTGTGGGTAAGAAGTTGTATTAAATCTTAACTTTGTGCCCAAAGCATGATGCAACTGATTCCAAAACCTAGATGTGAACTTAGGATCTCTATCAGATATAATTGAAATGGGGATACCATACAACCTGACTATCTCATCCATGAATATCTTAGCCAACTTCGGAACATCAGAGGTTGACTTGATATGAAGAAAGTGAGCAGACTTAGTCAGTCTATCCACAATCACCATATTGAGTCACAACCTCTAGGTGTCCTGGGTAGCCCTACCACAAAATCCATTGTGATACGTTCCCATTTCCATTCTAGTATAGGAAAAGATTGCAAAGTATCTGTGGGCTTCTGATGCTCAGCCTTAACCTGCTGGCACACACTACATTTGGCCACGTACTCAGTTACATCCTTTTTCATACCTGACCACCAGTACAAATTCTTGAGATTCCTATACATCTTAGTGTTGCCTGAATTACATAGCATACACCGACGCATGTGCTTTCTCAAAAATCTATTCTTTCATATCACTATCTCGAGGTACACGCAACCTGTCATGCTGATACAACACACCATTATCTGAAAACCTGAACTCCAGTCTTTTTCCCTTTGTCATATCCTGCATGATCTACTGTAACTCACTATCATTCTGTTGAAGTTCCTTGATCTAATCATAAAAAGTAGGCTTGACTTGCATCTGTGCAATCAAACCACTCTGCTCTATCACTTCTAAGTCTAAGTTCAACTTTCACATTTCTACTAGCATGTCTCTCTCGAAACATGCCATAGAGAATGCATCAGCTGTTGAACTCAACTTCCTGCTGAGGGCATCTGCTACCACATTCACTTTTCCAGGATGACAATCTATCATTATATCATAATCCTTAATCAATTCTAATCATCTCCGCTATCTAAGATTCAGATCCTTCTGGCTAAAGATATATTTCAAGCTCTTATGATCTATAAACACCTGGCACACCTCACCATAAAGATAGTAACGTCATGTCTTATGAGCATGAACTACAACAACTAATTCCAGATCATGTGACGAGTAATTCTCCTCATTCTATGCTACTTACCTCTTGTTACTTATCCTTCTCATTTTGATCCTATAGAATAAACATCCCAAAAATTGAAACACACAAGGTAAGAATAGATTATTCCTCATTCTTATTATTACTGTAAGAATTTATTTCATATCGCACTTCACTTATATTGTATTTCTCCTTTTGTTTCAAACACATTTGTTACATTTCAAATTTGTATCTTACTCTTTTCTCTGAATCATTTTCATATTGTTTATCTACCTTTCAGATTAACTACCTTTAAACCATGGATTACTATCAATACTAGTTTACTTTTCATAGTGCAAATCTCATGATTTTGTTTTATAGAGATGCTAGTATTCAAAGTCAAATCACTAGCGACATCCCTTGAACTACTTCAACTCTAAACATTCTAGGGTTTGGTCCTTATCAGTAACATAGCATTATTGTGATGTGAATTTGCTTCCTTAGTTTGAAATCAAACTTTAGATCTCATAAGTTCATCCATCTACTTGTAATGAATACAACAGATATGAATAATCATCAATGAACTCTAGATATATAACAGAAATGTAACATCAGCCAAGTTCTCTAGCATAACTTATTAACACAAATGCTACAAATAAACATGATACTTGTTACCCAAGCATCACACATGGCTCACAAGGCCATTCATATCTTGTCACCTCTCACTAGGCAACAACTTATTCACATGGCTCATAAAATCCGTACACATTATTACTTTTATTAAGCAAAAACAACATCAACACACAAAAAGCGAATCAACATTTATTATATAAATGTCACCGCCCAAACTTGGCTATATTCATCATCTCATCATACCTACATGGTTATTAGGCATGATAACAGTCATTCAAGATATTCATCACATCATGTGATACAATAGTAATACCATCATTCCTTAACCAGGAATTAGGGTTCACTATCAAATAGGGCTTATCATTCCCTTTTCCCCAAATTAGGGTTAGGGTTCCCCATTTCTCATTAATTCAGATCCTCTTGAGTTAACCAACTTTATCTTGTATTAAGGTATTTCCCCTCTTAATGCATTCCATCACAAAATACTCACCCTAAGCATATAATGCATAGGACACACATTAGAATTGTCCAGCTATCTCACATGATATGGATTTATCTTAGTTTAAGGCATAACTTTATTATAAAGTTGCCTATAAACAATCGCAATGATACACCCTCAACTAGGGTTTACTAATCATGTATTGGATACATGCATTTGTTATGCATTATTGATTAGTACCATTAAGGGTATTTCTCACCTAATCATTAAATTTAATCTGAACCTTATTGTGTTCCTTTATTTCTAATTAAGGATTGCTCATATGAGGTCCCAATGTTGGGTCTCTGATATCAGTTCCAACTAATTCTTAGTTGTTCTAATCTTTCCCTTATATCTCAACATCTTAGTGTATATACATTTTTCACCATGATTTGGGTCTAAATTATCCAGAATCTACTTTTATTATATATTTAATAAGAGTCGTTAGATCCCAGTAATGCATCCTGCCAGCCGGACCAGGACGAACTTGTAGTCCTGAAGCCAAGAGCTACTCAGGATTAACCAACTCCTATTAATCTCAAACATGTGGAAAGAATATCCACTTAGGGCAAACTCATTTAAACATAACTTCTGGTCTACTTAATACAAAGAATATAAACAATAAATAAATCATTTCATAACACACAACAACATAAAAGAATCATGTTTACATTACAAACTGAAAATCTAATTTCATGCATATAAGAGCATTTGTAGTGATTTTTAGTCAAATAAGTAATATAAAGCAAGACTTGTATCGCATCTTATATTTAATCTCTTACTCTTACATAAATTTCCGATTTCTTAACCCTATGATTTCTAGGGTTTCTCTCTAGCCTATCCTTCCTCTGCATACCTGGCCAGGGCATCCAGAGAAGAATAGACAGAGTAGCTTGATACTGGTCAATCTAAGTATTCAGACACCTGGCCAGGGTATCTAAACACTCAGACATCCCAGAGCTAAAAACACATCACTTCTTATTTGCCTCCCCTATAACTTTATCTTTTAATCCTAATGATTCTTAACGACTCAACCTAAGCTCTTTTCTTGGTTCTCGTGACCACATCCTCTTCCTGCCATCTGCAATAGTATAACAGAACACTTCCTGTTAGAAAATTACAGATAGAAGGAAGACACTTAAGTCCTAATCCTATTGGTCTCTTATCGTCCCCTGACCTTGACTTAGAATAACCATGTACTCAACCTATGCTCTGATACCAAGATGTCACACCCCGATCTCACACTAACCACTGATCACGAGATTAGGGCGCGACAGAGGGAGTATCACATAAACAAATCACTGAGAACTTTTTCTTTTTAACACCTCGTAATGATATCCGGATATTGCTGTAAACTAAAACATAATAAACTATTGCGGAAGCATTTCAATTAAACTGGCTAGAGAACATAAACAGAGTTTACAACATGTAACATTGTTTAACAGAAAGTAAACATAACAGTTAATTTACATCTTTATACACATTCCACATACACACACTCTCTCACCCACACCATGTCCCAAGGACTGAGGGGAAAGGACTAAGAGACCACTATCTAACTAAACTAACTACATATACCTTCTACAGATTAAGCGTTAGGATGAAAAGATCCTTCTGATTCCTGGAATTGTCGCTGACCTGAAAATGTTTGAGTAGAGGAATGAGCCTACTCGCTCAGTGAATAATATTTCACTTAGCCGTCATCGGATAACTCCATAATTTTACATTTAACAGGAATATGTGGATAAAATAACAAACTGAGCAGTTCAAATTAAACAGTGCAATTATTGCAGAAAAGTATACTGAACATTTAAAGAACAAGTATTATAAATTCTAAATCTGAACATACACAAGTTTCATATTAATCTACCTTAATTCTAAGTGATCATCTTTTAACTTATGCCCTGATCATATGCAGTGTACTCTGCATATAAAGTCTCGTAGTGAACTACGAACCCACCGTACAAGACTTAGCGACACACCCGGGAAATGCTAAGTCTGACTGCCATACTGGTCTGTGTCAGGACTCTCAGGCTCACACGGCCTCACTGCACTCTCAAAGAGTGTACTCTAGAATCCTCCTCTAACCTGAGTACACAGGCGGAGAGTCTGGGTTACCACCGTGACACACGCATGGATTATTGTTGAATAACACCTATTTACTCCAGTGCCACCGTGACACACGCACAGATTATTGTTGAACACTGCCTCTCTGTCCTCGTGCCACCGTGACACACGCACAGATTATTGTTGAACACGAGCCACCAACCATCTAGACACACGTTAGGTAGGTCGTTTCACCCCTAAGGCACAGACCTCTCAAAGGGGTACTACGGTGTCAGGGCATCTAAGTCTAACACATTTTATTATAACAAGAAAACTCTTATAACATTGTGTCTCTCTCTCACATATTCAACTACTGGAATATACTGTAATTCTGCAATTCACTAGCTGAAACTAGAAATTCAACTTTCATAACATTTCTATATATAGTGCAACAACTATTCACTTATATCGCAATAACTCATAACTCAGCTATGCTTTCATGCAAACAGATTCGTTCACTGTAAATAGATTTCATATCTATTCCACGTCTCTATACTATATTGAAAGGAATACTCAATCTGAAATACTTTATCACATTTATTCGCATCTTACTGAAATTACTCGTAAAGCATACACATTTATTTTACTAATCATTTCATTTCATTTGAACTATGCAAATTAAAAGTCTAGGGATGATAACTATGCTCGACATCTGAGTAATCTCTATTACCCACATATACACATAAACAACATTTTCATATACGCAATATCTATGATTAAACGAGTTAAACCTTGATAATTAAGTGAGATAATACTCACCCAATTTGGTGTGTTCGTATACACCGAAAACGTCCACAAACACGCCTAATTCTACTTTTCTGCAACTTTGCACCCCGTGCAACTGATTTGCACCCCGTGCAATCTAGGCAGAAACACTTCTGTTCTGTTTTTCTGCAACTTTGCACCCCGTGCAACTGATCTGCACACCGTGCAAACTGGCCGACTTTCTGTCATGTTTTTTGTAACTTTGCACCCCGTTCAACTGATTTGAACGCCGTTCAACTGGCTTGAACGCCGTTCAATCTGGGCAGTGAACTGGATATTTTTCTACAAATGGTTTGGGATGTCCAGATTCGACTGGAATTGCATCCAGGGGGTCGTCTTCAACATCAGAATAGACCCAATTTTCGAACTTGTTGCACACAGCAGCCGTTTTTCACGAACAGGTTGAAGAGGAGCTCGCCTAAGGGCTGAATCAAGGGCTAACAACTACTGATTTATGCTTACGAACCTCGGACGAACTCAAGGACACCGTTATCTTAGTGTTTCCTGGGCAAATCTTCCCCTGGCCAGACCTGCTGCAAGCAAGCAGCAAATCACACACACGTTCAGGTTGGAAAGGAGAGCTAGCTGAGCCTAATCGCGACTATTAGTTGCGGATCCAAGCTTGAACCTCAAGGCCGAGCTTGATGCCGCCTTTTCCTAGGTGTTTCTCGCTCCCAAAGCAGCTCTTGGCCGGTGCCCTGCAGCTTGGTTGCAGCTCTGCAAGTCTGTGCCCTAGCAGGTGGTTGGGGGGCGTAGGTAGGGCAAGGAAAGGGAGGAAGAGAAAGGGAAGAAGAAGGGGAAGCAGGGCCCCGCGGATTGGAGCTATAGAGCTCAAGATCGCCCAAAATCGCCCCTTTGTCTCTCAACTAGGTCGGTCGATCGGGCCTACTGGATGCCGCTAGAGCGATTGCTCTATTCTATCGGGAAGAAAGGATAAAGGAAAGAAAAACAACCGACCCACTTAAGCAAATCAAATTCTGGTAAAATTGCATCCAGGTCCAAAATCCTTGAAACAGTCATAACATTTGCCTCGAATGTCCGATTCGAGTGATTTCTCTTGCAAACTACCAAGCACGGAATCCACTACAATCTCAAAGCAAATAATCATGCTAATTATACTGTCTCACTTGATCAAAGAACTCAACGCATCAGCGAGTACTTAATTCAACTTAACGAACTTAATAATCAACATTGCTATCATCATCAATTACCTCATATGAGTAAATCTCAACTATTGATTCATGACTTAGCTTATCTTGATTAACCATGCTATTTAATAATATACTCAACACTAATCAAGGTGTTTCATGCTAATTGAGGTATTTACTGGCTAACCTCAACGTGGGTCATAACAATCATGGTAGCCATCCATCTCGACCCAAGCATTGAAAAACCTCGTAGGGTATTTTGCCTTAGGTTTCGCCTCATCCATATGAAGAACCTCAGCGTAATGGTCATTGTAAATGGTAGGCATTATCTCGAGCCATAGGTTGGGTAAATCCATTTGGGCTTTATCATTGAAGAAAGATCTGTCAATCTTGCTCCTCGTGTTGTTCTCCCCTAGCTATTGGTTGTTCCAAGTAAAGTATGGACCTTTAGCTACTATCTCAAACAATTCAGAGTTGTGAACCCAGTCATTGAAGTCGAGCATCGATCTCGCAGAAGGAAATGATCTTCCTTTTCTTTCCTCAGTCAGACGCACCGCATTGAAATCACCTGTCACTAACCAAGGGCATTGGACATTAGATTTAATGTTGACTAGATCGGACCAGAGTTGTTGCCTTTTATAGTCGTCATTATCGGCATAGACAGTAGTGACTTCCATTTTAAAGTCCTCCACTTCTAAACTGAAATGAATGTACTGTCTAGATTGGCCAAGCATGGTATTCTTAATGTCCTCCCTCTGCCAGAGAATAAGGATATGAATCTTGCTGCAACAGTAAGAATTTTCGATCCAATTTGCTCTAGGCTAGGTGTTTTTCATGGATCTAGCGATCTTGTTTCTTCTAATCTTTACTTCCGTAAGGATAGCTATGTCAGTAGCTGCTCTCTTTAGCTCAGCCTGGACGACATGTTGCTTACCCCAATCGGATAAGCCCCTGATGTTCCAGGCTGTGATAGAGGGTTTATTAACCATTAGAGGGTGGGGATGACTTGCTGCCACCCAGAGCCTCCGAGTTTGTGTCCAGATTCTCGAGTGACTGGTATTTGTTACTCGTCTCCTTGTTCTTGATCGTACTAGGAGATGTCTTGTTTTTGGTTGATCACCTCTTCAGACTCTTGTTTCTGCGAGGCTTCTCAAACCCTTCTTCATCTTGTGCAATAGCATCAGGTTCGACAACCTGATCAAGAACCTTAATATTCGGTTCCTCTCTGTCAGGGTCATTTCCTCAAACAGCAGCAGGGTGTTCGGTAGTCACCTTGTCGCCCGTGCTCTTCACTGTCTCCTCGCTCAAGGGACCAGCCAGTTGCATAGAAGAGGAAGCTGTTATCACTTCCTACTCATCCACAATGATAGGTTGCTCAGGAGAAATACCTTTACTGGACTGAGCTTCCTTGCTCGGCAGAGTAGTGGGCTTTTCGGTCTCCTGTGGTTTTGAACAGAGGGATTTCTCATGCCCAAAGTTGTGGCAGTGCGGACACTTTTGTGGGATCCATTCGTACTCGATCCTAACTAAATAATCCGTTCCCTTATCAGTCTTCAACTTGATGGTGGTCGGGAAAGTTGATGAGGCACTCATCAGGACATTGATGCGGGCGAAATCAATCCTGCTTTGGGCCTTGGTTTGCCTATCCAAGCATTGTGGCTTCCCTAAGAACGAAACAATGCGAGATATCATCAGCTCACTCCATAGTTCTAGTGGGGGATCGAGCACTTTCAGCCACACAGGAACGGAGGAAAGCTTCTCCTGTTCTATAGGCTCCCCTTTCTCCCATTTTTTGAGGATCATCAGTTTCCCTTTAACTTGTCATGGGCCTCCTTCCAGCGCATTGACTAGATCAGTACCATTTTGGAACTTAATAATGAAACTTACGCAGGCTCTGCCCATGACCTCGATCTCCCCTTCCGGCTGCCAAAGTCTTTGGAGGAAATCCTTGAGGGATGGGATGTGAGGTATGAAGCCAATAATGTAGCCGACGGCTGTGTTCTTCCACAGCACAGCGTTGCCATCGACTTCTTCTTGAGGGATAATTATTGTGTCTTCTTCGACAGTGATCTCTGTCTCCTTCAGTCTCGTATCCACATCTCCCATAGGAGTCTTGTAGATCGCAGACCACTCCTTCGACTTTTCAGCAACCTTGATCACCTCAGAAAATGATCTTCTACTTGGACGAGCTAGTCTTTCTCCCTGTTGGTGCGTCCGGCGACCATCACCTTGTTGGTGGGGCGGACGGCGGCCGTCGCTTCCCGTGCCGCCACTCCGTGTGTCCATCGCCTCTTTTCTCTTGGATGTTAGGAACATATCTTGTAATCTTGAAATTGAAGACCTCATAAGAGTTTAACAAACAAGACTACTCAAATATTAAGTAAATCTTGATCATAATTATAGTATGTATGCAATCCTAGAATGAAGTAGTTATCAACATTTAAGATCAAATTCCAAGCCAGACATATAATAATATGGAAACATATTATCTCTAGAAAAGAATGATTAAGATCCACACCAAAAAACATATTCAACAATTGTAGATTGATCAACTAGAAAAACAAAGAATGTAGCAAATATTCAACTCATATTCTACACTACTTGACATCATCTATTCATTTGCTAAAACTACTTGGCTTGTCCCTCAACAATTAGAATTCCCGCTCATATTTTACATTGCTTGACATTATCTATTCATTTGCTAAAATTACTTGGGGTGTCCCTCAACAATTAGAATTCCACACACCTGATTATTGTGCCATCGACTTGCCATCACTATCTTAGGGTTTGTCTGACCACCCTAAGACATCAATGATAAACCCTGCTCCACATTCGAGTTTCCTAAAGAGGCTCCAATCCTCACCATGAGTATAGAAGATAGGGACCAACATAACTCAACATCAGATATGATAATTAAATATCATATATCATAATATTTTACATGTTTCACAATATTCATTTCATCAATCCATTCCTCGTGAACATAGAGTTTCATAGCATTGGATTTTACTTGTTATTTAATCTATTTCTTCATCTTAAAGAAAATTTGATCATCATTTATCAAGTTTCAGTACTCTTGCACAACTAAATTATATAAATCATATTTCGGTCAATAAGAAAGACAATAATCGAAACAAGAAGCAAAACAAATATGTAATTACAAAATGCATGTTTCTTCAAATTTCACATCAACTCATCTCAGCCATCAGAGGTCTATCTTCCTGAGACATTGTCTCATTATCCATCAATTACACTAAAGAGTGCATGTTTGTTCCATCTCAACATATTTCATATAAGTTCATTCTATATCATAGTTCTCAACAAATATTCACAAAGATATTATCACTAGAAAAAAATATAAATATAAAAATATAGACATCTTGTGCCATTCTTCATACTCAAAATATCTTTATCATACAACATATATATTCCATACAAATTCTATAGATATGGATAAATCTTGGAACATAAATGTGTGTAACATAGTTAATAATCCTCTTTTACTATATACCATTTCTTCGTTAGGCTTATTGTCTAGCACATATGTAATGTCATATGAAATTCATCAGATTAGACCATTATCAAAATGCAAGTATTCTATAGACAATTATGATCCAAACATATATTTTTATGCATTAAATTGCATCCTTGAATTCCATCTTAAATTTAATTAGACTAAACTTATGTACATTTGACGGTCCCTTATTTTATATTACTATTCATTATTATTGCATTTCTCATCATATTAGGGTTACATTTAGGTTCTCAGTTCAACTATAATTTTTTTTATTTTTCCATTATTTCATATTGATTAGTCATAACTTCTTTGATATCATGTTCACTAGTACCCATGGAATCAATAATTCTAAATTTACTTAATGAATAAAGTTTTTCTCTCATTAAAATCCTTTATAGTATGAGTTTTATGCATTTCATTTGGTTTATGCCAAACCACATATATTTAAAGTAAATACCTGAAAGACTTCCTCATACTTATTTCATTAGTATTCATTACTTATCATCACAATTCACCTCACCATTCTCAATTTATTTTCATATATTTATATGCATGTACCATGTCCTTTGACTTGTAGTGGCATTTTAGAAAATAACAAAAATCCTTCTAATCCTTATAAAATTCTCTATATAGAAAATTACACATACTAGGGTTGCTTCTTCTTACTCCTTAATTTTTAGTCATCTTCTCAATTAATTATTATGTGGCTTGAATAAAAGTCTTCCATTCATATAGGGCATACTCACTATTCCACAAATTGTGCTACAATAACTGTTTCAGGATTAGATCATAATAATATGACTTATCACCTTCAATTGAAGTAATACTACCTACAATTGAGCATTTTGTCACATTTACAAGGTTATATACAAGTTCTAGCTTTATTACTCATACTCATCTTAATATGGGATTTCTAGGGTTTTTAAGAAGCCAGACAAATCAATACATCACAAGAACATTATTATTCACTACCTTCATAAGGGTGTACATATTTCCATTAAGGTCATTCAAATACATGGAAACCCTAGTTTCCATTTCATACAACTCATCCATTAATTGTAAGTATGCATCTATTCATTGTCTCATTTGGGTTTAATTCAGCAAAATAAACCCAAGACATGAAATACCTCTGTTTAAAATAGTCATACTAATACTTTTGTTCATGTCATATGAAATTCTAGAAAAGATCTAAGAAATACAGTTGGGAACTCGTTCTTATTATGTTCATACATGATTGCATACATGTCAACCCAATTTCCAAGCATAGCATTCATTAGGTCAATTTTACGAAATATATGTGTAAAACAACATGATTCTCTATCTGTAAGATTTTTCAGAGATCCTGGATCAAAATTTCAAGATCTAGAAAATACAAATTGATGGAATAGAATCCAAATCAATCAAAATCATTTCCCAAGAATCTTACCAATTGATCACCCAATCAAATACAAAAGCAAGCAAGGATGCTAATAATATTAGCAAGATAAAACTATGCTTTCTACTTGATTAGAAATCTTAAGAGAGAGATAAACACTCACCTTGGTTGCCAACCTCCTCAAAAACATTAACAAAGTTATGAATTTCTAGAAATCCTATCAACCCCTATGGATTTAACATTTCTTCCTATTTTCAACTTAGCAACCCTAGAAAAGGACAATAAGAGAGGAAAATAGATAGAACATGATGATTTAATATAATTTTGATCCAAATCAAAGGAAGGACGAAAGTTAAACATGAAATAGAAAATTCATCATGAAAATATATCTAAAGAAGGTAAACTTTCTTGCTTCCATCACTCCTTAAAAGATAAAATGCTAGTTCACCATCTCAACCTCTTTCCTCACTCAACCCCTAATTCTCTATCTCTCTTTAGAATTTCATTTCTCTAAATGGATCACAAAATATGGGAGATATGAGGCTTCTAGGTTTCCCATATAGATCAATTAAGGTGCTTGGGACATTTATAAATAAGTCCCACATTTATTTATTTTTTCTTTTATTTAAGAGGAAATTGTGATCATAAAAGTTAACTGATAAAGATATCTCTTGTCAATTAAGCCTTCTCTAAAATTATCACAAACTATAATGTTTTCTAAAAAATATAATATCTTAGATCTAGGTAAAACTTGATCTCATTTATAGTTCCCAATAAATAAATAATAGCTAAATGTAACTTTAAGCATCTTAGGGATCTAAAAAAAGGCATCTGATGGGTGATGTAGCCCTATTTTAGGGCTCCATCCTGTGCCATTTTGTACTTAAGTTGCATCTAAACATGTTAGATTACAAGTCTTTTTCCCTAATATGGTTATCATTGCAAATATGCTTATGGATGTTCTTTGCACTATTTTTCAGGTACTTGAACCATGCTTAGATGGAAGAGAGAGAAACAAGGAGTTCTAGGGTTCTCCCACTCATGGAGGGACCCAAATAAGGCCCCAAAGTCTCCCTCAACCTACCTCCAGTGGCCAAGAATCACCCCCAAGCAAAGACATCCGAAAATGACAAAGTCAGAAGTGAAATCAAGTCATGCAAGCCTCACCATGGCCATGGCCACAATGCCACAGTCGTGCGTTTATTGCCAAGATCCAATAGTTTCAACAGGGATTTGTATAGATCGCCCATGACCGTGGCCTCCCAGCCACGACCGTGGCCAGTGTAGACACCACAACCGTGGCCAACAGCACGATCGTGGCCTTGAGAAGAGAAAATGGTTGTGGGCTCCTCCCACGGTCGTGCGTTTATTGATCAAGAGGTGAGCTTCCAATAGGAATTTCCTCCAAGTCACCACGAACGTGGCCAAGTCGCCATGACCATGGCCTAATATGATCAAGACGGCCGTGGCTCCTCCCACGGTCACCTCCACCTCCTCCAAAACGGTCGTGTTACGCAACACGGCCGTGGTGCATGTTACCCACCACGACCGTGGCACTCTGCCACTACCGTGGCCACTTCCCCACTTAGCATTTCTATCACCCTTAACATACCACAACCGTATTCACCCCCCACGGCCATTCCCCACTACCCTCACCATGGTCGTGGCACACCCACCACGACCGTGGTGATCACCGACCCTACACAACTTTTTCACCGCTTTTCCTAAACTGCCCCTACTTACCCTAGTACTTCCACCACCACCTACATATATATCGGTGGCGGCCATAGCACCAGGTTAGACGCCCCCTAGTATTCTTAGCCTCCACTCTCCACCCTTGAGCTTTGAGTGCAAACCCTTTGCATTTTGTCTCACCATCCACCATTTACACCCTCATTCCACCATGGAATCCTAGTTTCCTAGGTTTCCATCCATAAACCCCCATATTTCCATGCTCCCCTGCACCCTTGGAGGAGGGAGGTCGTCTGCAGTAGCTTGGAGGTGAAGAAGAAGGCCATTTCATCAAGCTTCATGGAGTTTCTTCCTCTTCTTCCCCTCTCTTTTATAGTTTCCTTGATCATGTCTAGCTAAGCCCCTAGTGGTGGGCTGTTTGGGGTTAAAATGTAACTTTGATACCATGTTGGGGGAAAGTTGCTTGTAATGAACTTAATTCATATCTATGATGATTGCTTCTTGCTTCTATCTCATTTCCTATTTTATTGCATGTGGTTTGTGCTTATAACATGGATTGCTTGCTTTGAGATGCTTGATGACACTTAGCTTCTAGGAGGGATTGGAGTGTATGTGGCAATCTTAGGATTGGCTCCTAGGTCCAATTAGTGGATCCCTAGCTAGCCCCCTTTGTTCCTACATACACATCCTTCCTCCTACAAGTGAGTGTGAGATTTAAGTGGCTAGCATAAGTGAGAGTGATGCACTTTCCTAGGGCCTTCTAAAGGCTAGAGTGGCTAGTGGAATGAGGTCAAATACCCTCATCTCTACTCCCATCTCTACCCTCAACCCTCAATTTCTCACGATCACCTACACTAGAAACCTAGATTTGGCTAATCCCATTATAATTACACCTAACCCTAGTCTTCTACTAGTAGTATAGGGTATATTCTAATGGCACTGTCCTTGTTGTTTGGTTTGGTAATCTAGATATGAAATGAGAACCTTGCATGTTTAATGATCTCCCCCAACTAATATAAAAGTTACATCCCCCAAACGGCCCACCTACCCTAATCAACTGCTTAAAACCCACCTTGCTCTTCTTGCTTGTTCATGCTAGTCTAGTTTAGTCGCTTTTGCTTAATCTAGTTAATCACTTAGTTTTGCTCTTTAGTGTTAACTTAGGATCTTGTTGTTGCTTAGTTAGTTTGGTAACTTAGTTTACTAATCTGGTTGCTCTTCCATAACTTAGTTTCCATCTTGCATTTCTTACTTGTTCTATTAGCTTAATCAACAATCAAACCTTTCAAAAACCCTGAAACCCTAAGCTCTGCAAAAGGAACGTAGCTCACACCGTCTAACTCTAGTGCCCCCTCTATCTCCGTGGATTGACCCTATACTTGCCGCCTCACCTATACTACGACATGACCGCGTGTGCTTGCGGGCGTAGTGTCTTAGTAGACATAGGTAGTTAGTGTAGGTCTTATAAATTTTGAAAGCATAAGATCTCCCATATCACCTGCGCTCTGACCTCGTGGGGTGTAAAAGCACCACTAGCGGGGACACACCAATGGGTCGCGGATGGGGTGGATGAGGGCAAGGGAGAGGGCAATCGTTGAGCAGCCGAGGGGGAAGAGGTAACGCCGCCGAGTCTTTGACTCCTCCAATCTGCCAATCAGGGGAAAAGGGAGAAGCAGGCACACCTACCTCTGACGTAGCTAGGGATTCACCGCAGGAGAAGGCTACGCCCTAGGTGCCTGCCGCCAACCCCTCAAAAACCCTGTCTCGTGGATCTGAAGGATCGTCGTATCCCACAAATGTCGTCAACTAGTTGTTTTTCAGCAGGCAGGGGTGAGGCAAACTTGACGCTGGGCTGATGGAGTACATCGAGCCTATCATCAAAGATGGCCATTGATGTGCTTCTATCTCAAGCCAAGATAGTGTGAATCCTGATTGGGATGAGTATGTTTCAATCCATTTCGTTGGAAGGAAGTTGTATGGTGGACATCTTACAGAATGGATTCGTCGATTATGGAGACCAAGCAACTCCATTGAGATTGTGTCTGAGGAAAGCGAGGGCTACATCATCTAGATGTCATCCAATAGTGAAAGAGATAGGGTGCTTGATGAAGCATCATGGTTCATGGATGGGTCTTTGATTGTGGCCCATGCGTGGAAGCCTGGTGCTCCACTCCAACCCCTTTCTTTCTAGCAGGTCCTGGTGTGGTTCAAAATCGAAAATCTCAGAATCCCTTGGATGCACAGACACATATGTAGTGTTTCGAGCACTATTGACACACTAGTAGACATGGATGACTACTCTGTTGTTGCTGGTTGTCTCGACACCGCCCGGGTGTGTATTCAGATGAACTGTGAAGATACGTTTCCTAAGGAGACTTTGGTTGAAGTGGACTCAGTGCCCAAGTCTTTAAAGATTGAGGTGGTCTCTAAACCAGTGATCTGCCCAAGTTGCAAGAGATTCGAGCATATAGCCCCTTCCTGTCCTATGAGGACGCGCAAGCCCCCGCCAGATAAGGATCTACAGGTCTGGTCGGGGAATCTCTCAGGTGTTTGACACATTGCCACGATGACCTCCAAGGATGTTTCCAAGGATGATCAAGTGAAAAATGCTATTGTTCAGTAAGAGGAGGGCACTATTGATTCGGAAGTAGTGGATGAAGATCTGTGTGATGCCATTTCTCAACAGGTCAGAGGTATCGTCATTTCTGGAGTTGATATGGACAAACCTAAATTTCCTCCTTTCTTCCTAGAACCTGGGATGCTTGGGACTTCCTCAATGTACAATGTGGGGAGTCTTAATCTTGAGTGGGAATTGGAGATGAGTAGGAGGAGTAGAGGGGAGATGAGCTCGTCCTCGTGGAAGATAAACAAATCCTGGAACAGTAGTGGATTCTCCATGGATTTCCAACTAGAGAAGGAGCAACTGTTTGAAGATGAGGATGAATCCAAAATGGATTCAAGTTCTGAGTTGTAACTAGATCCCTGGGAAGCTGCATCATAGGATTTCAGTCATTACAGGCCTAGCAGGGGAAAAATCCCCAAAAAAGAGGAAGAATAGTTGACACCTTCTCCTTCCTTTTATTTTCTGATTCCTGGTATGATAGGCAGTTGATGCTGAGTTTCTTTCTCTATTGTCTGATGGCTGGGAGCTGCTTCCTGGTTCGTTCTTCCACTATTTTTTTGGGTGAGGATAATGTTGTGTGAAGGATGGTCCAGGTTGATTACACCTTGGCTTTCGATGTAGCTGATATAGATTTCAAAGATCCTTGTTTGTCTGAAAGGATTATAGGAATATGCTACCAATGTTATGTTGTGTAAGTGGATGAAAATAGATGGTTATTGGCTTGGTACCCCTTTAAAAAGTCTTGAGTACAGGCTCTGGTAGATATGCTTCATCCTACGTTGATGTATCTGTTCTCTTTATGGGTGGGAATTATTGTATGTGCAGCTCTTCATCAGAATAGGGTGTGAGTTTTCTCTGTGTAGGCATGTATGAATGCTTTTTGGTGTGTTGGTCTAGGTCTGAGTTCTTGTCTTTCTATTTTGGGTCTTCTGTGCAAGACTGTTAGTTATCCTTTTGTTGTGTTTTGGTAATCCTCTTAGAGGATTAGGGGGTGCGTTTATTTGTACCTAAAGTTTTGGTATTTCACAATAGTAACACGAGTTTTTGCTGACCAAAAAAAATAATAACTAAATGCTACACTACTACGTCTGCAACATGGTTGGTTGAATTGGAGTTTGATCGGAAAACAGACTTATAGAATACCCAAATATTTTTAAAATTTACAAAATATTGTATATTTGAGTTATCAAAATAATGTAAAAATATCAAAAAAATCAAGTTATCTATAAAGTACTAATACGAATCTCTACACTAATATATGTATCAATGACGTATTCATTTACTTTCAAAATCCTAAATTTCAAACAATTACATTTTACACTTGCGAACCATAATTATTCAAATCAAAACATGCTTTAAAGTGTAAAGTGAAATTCAAAACATCACAACAAACTATCATAATTAATCAAGATAAAATTTGGATCAATGAAGTCAAGTCTACAATCATCCAAGAAAAACCTAATTAGATGGCTATGTTGGAACTGGTTCATTGCAAATTCTCACCTTTTAGGATTTGTGTGGAATTTTAAGAAAAGGTGACACATAATCATGCATCTCTCTTGATATCTTCTCTGTGTAAATTTCATGTTATATTTATTTCTTATTACATCATTTTCTTTCTTGTTACATCCTTCACACTAAAATTTTGAACTTACTGGTATAAGATGAACACTTCATCCCCTGGCATCATATGCTTTCATGGTCATTACAAACACGTATTTTACAAATATTTTTAATATATCGTTTCCATTATGTGACCTCAATCACATTTGATATTTTGCTATAATTTGATTATGTATCTCATGTATCAACATTATTTTTCATATCCTATTACCGTTTACATCTATGAATATTTTTCATAAAGAAAAATATCTTAGTGGACATCATTTTCAGTTATCAGCTTATTCTTACTATTTATATTCCTACTCATATTCAAAGAATTAGTAGTTGTCTTTCATGATTGTTTAGCTTCAGTCATCTATTTCATATGATGTTTCCAACTGGTCTTAGTTTTCACTTTAATCATATATTCTTTTTTCTTTCTCCAATTTTTTATTTATTACAATCAAGCATCTTGTTATGATCCTAAACTGGATTCATATGGATACTTAGTCAGAGAATCCAATAGAAGTACAGTTTAAAGCTCCATACTAACTTATCCCATTAACTTGGAGGTTTGTATGTATATCATTCAGGTTGTGTTCAATACCCACATTATCATTTAGCCCTAGATCTTGTTGTCCATGCAAACTCATCCCTGATAAACTCTAATACCACATTTCCGGGACCTCTCATTTGATCAGCATAAATTCCAACCATTAGAGAGAAACCCTAAATCCAAAATCAGATTTTGAAACAAAACACTCAATTTGCGACAAACACAATTAACATAGTATACAAAAAATAAAGGTATTTTTCCCTTTTTTGCATAAGATATCAATAACCAATGTCAAGTTAGGGAAAACATGTTGAGTTATCATAAATCATATTCAACTCCATTAAATGAGAACCAAACAATATTGCTCATATGTAGTTTAGTTAACATAAATTTCATGTACTTGAAAGAATAAACATGGTATACTACCTATCCTAGAAAAGAGAGTATGCATGGACATTCCATTCTAGATCAGTCTATTACATCTTATTTGCCATATTATCTACGTTGGATGACATTAAACATAAAAACATTTGAAACAACAACATGAGACTTATATACATCCCAGTGAGTGGACCCCTCACACTCAATCTAGGTACATGCATCAAGATCAAATTGAAGTATATTGAACTTGAAAGAAATATGTAGATATTACTAACTTTAATAGATGATTCAAGCAATAGGAATTTTAGTTCATGATAATAATATCAATAATCACAAAGTCATTACTTTAGTCATGTTACAACATTTTATAGAGGTTACAACTCAAATGTAAACATTTAGAATCAATACAAACACGAACATCATCTTTGTGACACCCCATCCGCTAGAACAGAAACATATCCTACAGTCCTCAAGTTAAAGCCCACACAAGACATGTCTACCAAATAAGAGTGCTAAAAAGATTAGTAAATCATGAATAGAATTAGAGTGGATATAAAATCCTAGCATCAACTACTTATCAACATCTAAGATAAAATTCAAAACTAGACATATAAGAATGTGGAAACATATTATTTCTATAAAATAATGACTACGTTCCACAACAAGAATTATATACAAAAACAATACATTTATTAGCTACCACAAGAAGGAATGTAGCAAACACTCAACTTATATTCTACATGGCTTGTCATCTTTTATTCATTTTCCCTGAAACTACTTAGTTTGTACATCACCAAGAAAAGTCTCCACACCTGATTCTCATGTCATCAACTCATTGTCTCTATCTTAGGGTTTATCCAGCCACCCTAAGACATCAACAACTGACCTCGATCCACTACATGATAGACTAAAGAGGCTCGCATCATCATCAATGGAACACAATATGCGAATCAACATAACTACATCTCAAATATCACTATTTACTATCACATATCATCACCTTTCACACGTTTGACCATTTTCATTTCATCATTCTATTCCTCATGGACATATACTTTCACAACAAAAGAATTAAGGGCCAAAATCACATTGTATGACTAACTTCTAAATCATAGTGGTCTAACCGTCAAGGTCTTGGTCAATATTTTAGAGATGCTTCTCATAATACAATTATTACTAGAAGGAGCTCTATTTCATTTCCACATTATGGACCTCCGAGGAAACTCAAGGTATTTAGGGCATGTAACTAGATGTGTCATCATTTCACTTGTTGTTTAATCCATTTATTCCTATTAGGGTGGTGGAATCAATTGACCAAGTATTAGTCTCTAAGGAACTGAGTTGGTCATTTAGAACTTTGAATCACTCAGTTCAGACTTCTGGGTAGACCAATTAATGGTATGAGATGCCCGTTTCTACTTTTGAATTGTCTAATTTAGGTGGTGAGTAGAATAGTTAATTCAATGAATCAAACAACCATTTGGATTGCTACACAGGTGAGTTGATATATTCACTGACTAAATTGCTCGACACAAGTACTGAGGTGCTTGGAAAATAGTATTTGAAGTCCTTAATCTTTTAATTTCTTAGTAATAAAGCATGTTCTTATCTTCCAAAGATGAGAAATTATAATTGAGAGTTGAATATGTAAAATATGAGTGAAAATAATAAGAATTTGAATTAATGGGAAAGGGAAAGTAAGTTGTAGTTATTTCCAAAAAAATGGCAAAAGTAAGATAAATCCTAGGAAAAGAGTTAAAAGATGTAATTTGAAAAGGGGTGAATATGCATTCATTAGTGGAAAACCCTCAAACACCCTAGAAAGAAACTAAAATCTGAAAGTAGCATGCATTGTGGTAGCTTCTCTTGTAGGGGTCATCCCACTCATTCTCACATAGTTCCACGAAAACCCCATCCATGATCTGAAACCTCTCTCAAGGATAATGTAGTAACATCCCTGAATATTCTAGATACCCTCTCAGGTCCTGAATATTCAAAGATGTTAGGAATAGTAGAGAATATGAATAGAACATAGACCATGAATTTGGTCACATAAAGATGAACCTGACCGATTTCACATGAACCCAACTAAATTCATCTAGATGAAGACGAATTCAAGGTTCTAGGTCAGATCTCTCCAACTTGTGTTCTGGACATATCCTCCTTTGGACATCCTCCTTTCACATTTTGAATTCAAACTACCTTCTCTACCCCTTTCTATAGAAAATCATTTGTATGGGTAGAAATGAAGATTAAAGCAAGAAAGAGATCGACCAAACCAACAATCATGACTGGAAAGAGAAGATAGAATAAAAAACACACTAGATATGGAATAAAACTACTTGCTTAAGGTAAAAGTACATAAACATACCCAAAATTGCTACATATCAAATAAGGATCTCAACTAGCTATGGACAAGCACAGTTTGCATCGAAGAAAGATGGAAAAACATTGTTTGTAAAAAAAAAGAATAGTAGAAGAAAGATGTACAAGAAGAGATTTGGGCCATGGAAGTGAGGTTGCTCTCACTCCTTAGCCTTCGGAAGGGATGGATCTCATTCTTTGTATCGTTCTCCTTGATCTTATGGACTTTTTAGACTCCTTTCTCCTTGATCCACCCCAAAAACAATTGGGATGGATGTATGGAGGTGGGAGGTGTTGGAAATGGTTAGGAATTACTTGAATGACGGTGGAAACAAATGGAAGGTAGCTGAATTGATTTGAAAATAATCGTGACAACACCGCTGCCTAGGGTTTGCTCTGATCGCTCTGGCGATCTAGGAGATGACTCCAAGGTTCTCAGAGAGGGGAATCCCTCCCGCTCCCCTTCCACCCTCCTACCCTCCCATCAACTCTTGACCTATGGATACCACTAAGGAGGTGCCTGGTTCCTCTTCCACAAAGAACAAACTCGCGTGGGCCCAGGTTCTCAAAGGATCAAAATCATTCAAAGAGCATGACTACCCCCCCACTATAGAAGAAAAAAGGTAAGAGGTGTGTCACCATTGATGACGAAACCTATGAGGTGATGGAGAAGTCATGGGAACACACTGCCATCCTCTATGTGATGGACAAAAGACCATATTATCATCATCTTCGTGCCTATATCAATAGGATATGGAAACTTAAGGGAGGATTCGATCTGTACTATAAACTAAATCAATTCTTTCTCTTGTGTTTAACCATTGTGGATGATAAGAAGAATATGGTAGAAAGTGGCCCCCGTTGGTTTGATGGACAGCTAGTGATCGTCAAAGACTATAATACCGGTGATGATTTAATCAAGGACTGATTCAGTAATATTCTGATGTGGATCGACATCCCTAGTATGGGAAAGAACTGGTCTCGTCGTGTTGTTGGCATAGTGGCCAGTGGAGTGGGGAAGTTATTGAGAATTGACTACCGATCCATTGGCCATGAATCCTTGGGTGAGGCTCGTGTACTGGTTGAGGTAGATGTTGATGAACCTCCCCCTGAGGAAGTCTGGGTTAATATGCCTCGGCTTGAGCCAATTGTTGTTGCCATTACTTAGAAACACCTACCAAAACGTTGCCCATACTGCAAAGTCTTTGGTCACAATGCGGATGACTGCCCGTTGAAGCCCAAAGCCATTCCACCTGCACCTGCCAAAGATACAAGAGTATGGAAGGTAGTCGGAAGTAGGAAGAACAATACTCATGTGGTTGACAAAACCTCAGAGACACCTATAGTTCTAGTAAGCAATAGGTTTGCAAATTTGGAGATAGAAGAAACTCCTATTGTACCCAATGTCATGAATCCTATTGTAGAAACACCTATTGTTGTATTAGTGATACCTGACATCGTGAATCCTACTGAAGTCTCTACGGCTGAACCTAGTGTCATTGTCTCACCGACTGCTATAGTAATAGATAATCAAACTGATGATGCTATAGTAACAGATGATCAAACTGATGAGGGAGTTTCCAATCCTCTACAAAGCTACGACAAAGAAGATGGTGAAATCTACAAGACACCAAGGAAGAAGGTGGACAAAAATGCAAGAGTGAACGAGTCACGACGTACCTAATCTTCTGGAAGGGGTCATTAATGACCGTCTTCATGACCAATGTTCGTGGTTTAGGGAAACCACGCAAGAAAAGGGAAGTTAGAAGAACTATTTGTGAATCGAAAGTAACCATTGTTGTTCTTGTTGAAACCAAAATAAAGAGCTACATGAAAACCTCATCTAAGAAGCTTCTTCCTAGTTGTTGGAGCTAGATTACTAACCATGAGAAGGATCATAATGGGTGCATCTGTGTAGGATGGAATCCTAAATCCTGGGATATCAATTTGCAACACATGGATGATCAACAGATCACCATGTCGTGTAAGAATAAAGGTGGTCTTCTTCTTTTCCTTACTGCTATCTATGCTAGGAATATTCCACATGATCGTCTTCCTCTTTGGAGTACACTTGAGACAATCAACCCTAATATCACTGACCCTTGGTTAGTGATAGGCGACTTCAACAATATTCATAAATGAGAAGAAAAAGCTGGTGGCAGGGAAGTCCCTGCTCATGTTCTCAGTATGTTTAACACTGCCATTGACAATTGTAACCTAGTTGAACTTCCATCTGTGGGAAATGAGATCTACACTTGGCATAATAAACAAGGGGAGGCCAAACACATTGCTTGTAAACTTGACCGTGCTCTCGTCAATGAGGTATGGTTGAGTAAGTTCCCTGGTACCAAGATGAAGATTAGAACATCTACTTTCTCTTACCATTCTTCCATTAAATTTGATCTTAAAAATCTAGTGATGAAGAAAAGGCCTTTTTTCTCCTAAATTTCTGGATGGATTGGCCTAGATGTCGAGAGCTAATCAATGAAACATGGTCCAAGAATGTTGTTGGTAACCCTCTTTTCAGTTTTGCAAAGAAACTTAAACTTGTCAAAACTGAACTCAAGAGATGGTCGAAGGAATTCATCAATCTTAAGAACCTTATTGCTAAAGAAATCATGGAAATGGATGACATTTCAAAACCTCTTAGGAGGAATTCTCTCGATACTGAGCTCATTCATGCAGAGAAGGTTACTCATGATAGACTCGAGCTTCTATCCAATGCTAAAGAAAAATACTTGTGGAAATGCAGCCGCTTAGACTAGATAGCTAATGGTGATAAAAACGCCAAGCTATACCACTCTACGGTCAAAAGAAGAGATGATATTAATACTATAACTGAGATTTTTGATGATGCAGGTAACTCTCTGAATGATGAATAGGAAATTGCCAATGAAACTCTTCAGTTCTTTGAAGGTCTGTACAATTAGCCCAATACCTCTTCTTCTTCAATTGGCAATGTTTTTCTAGATTGTGAATGGACAAAGATGATCACTGATGAAGACTATGAAGCTCTGTGTAAAATACCTGACGTTCATGATGTCAAGGAGGCAATCTGGGACATTGGACCAAACAAAAGTCCAGGATTGGATGGTTTCAATGGGTTTTTCCATAGATCTAATTGGAACCTCATCAACTCAGACTTAACAAAAGCTATTCAATGGTTCTTTAGTGGTGGTAACATGGTCCGGCAAGTCAATCATGTCTTTGTTACCCTCATTCCTAAGAAGGATATGGTCACTTCACCTGCGTATTTTTGCCCCATTTCATGCTGCTCTATGTTATAAAAAATATTCACCAAGATAATTACCAAAAGGCTCACTCTAGTGCTACCAAGAATCATTTCCATTAACCAAGGTGCATTTGTGAATGGTAGAAGCATAGAGGACTGCTCCATGTTAGCTTCGGAGTTCACCTTAAATTTCAACCACAAGAACAGTTCTCCTTCAACCTGCGTCAAACTCAACATCACTAAGGCATTCGATATTGTTCGATGGTCTTATCTGTGGGATGCTCTTCAAGGTTTGGGCTTCAATGACAAATGGATTTCCATGATCCAGCAATGCATTCAAACACCATCTTTTTCTCTGTTATTGAATGGTAGCTCATTTGGCCGATTCAAAAACTCCAATGGACTTCATCAAGGAGATCCATTGTCCCCCTTGCTATTTGCTATTACTATGGAAGGGTTGAGTTGAAAGATAGACAATGCACACCAACTGGGATTACTCAAATCATTTACTGTTAGACGCACCAAAGTCATGAGCCATCTACCATTTGTCGATGATGTGCTAATCTTCACTCAAGGTCATGTTGATAGCCTGAAGAACCTAGAGCAACTCCTTCTAGACTTTGGCAAGACCTCATGAATGGAGTATAACCCAAGAAAGATTGATGCGATGATTTTGATTCGCATTTGTAGACCTATTTCATATGTGTTTTATGTTTTAATTAGTCATTTTCATGGTTAATATCGCATAATTCATCTATTTTGGTCTTTGCTATCATTTTATGTCAAATCTCCCTTATTACATCGTTTTGAGCATTAATTGTCAAAATATTATTATTTGTGTGAATTTATTTGGTTCCATGTTTGAATTTCAGGACAAACGAGTATTTGCTTTTGTCGATACCATCGACGGAAGTCGATACCATCGACATGGGTACAGGTTGCCAGCCGAAAGGAGCAGTAAAGTGTCGATGGTATCGAGATACCTTCAGGTTGCTGGCAAATAAGCAGTCGATAGTATCGACACCAAGTCGATACCATCGACGCATGGAGGCTACAGCGACACAAAACGACAAAACCAAAGCCTACAGGAAGTCGATACCATCGACCCAAGTCGATGGTATCAAGACTGTATCAGGCACTCGGACGAAAAGAAAGAAGGGTTGCCGCTACTGTAGCGGGTCGATACCATCGACTCGCGTCGATGGTATCGACACCGTAGGATATGAGTTGGCTTTCTAATGATCTCAATCGGACGGCTACGGTTAATTAGCGACCTAATGACCGAGATATACCTAATGACGGCCGCCCAGACATAGGGAGGGATCTGATTAGCCATTGCACAAGTACCGAGGAGCGGTAGAGAGGAGAACGGAGGCTAGAAGCTCATACTTGTTGATCCGGAGGCCGAAGGAGACGGATTCCACCACCGAAAGGCGGTAGAACACGCATTCTACACCAAGGATCAACCGATTCTTCTCCGTTCAGGGGTTTTCCCTTTCATTCCACGTTTTTCACATGTTCTCCCCTATTTCTACCATGTACTTGTGTGAGATGAACATGCGGGGCTAATCCCCTTCGTCTTTAGGACCGGGAGTAGCCCGGGAATTCATTGTATGACAGTTTTATAATAGTAATTCATATTTTATCTCTGAAATATGTGGTATAGTTTCGTTTTCTCCATATATTGTTATGCTTGATCACCATAATAATAACCTAATGCCCTTAATTACTTTGAAAGAAGGATTAACGGCTGAAAAGAGATGAAACCTACATTAATTGATAAATCCCTTGACCAAGGTGGTGTAAAATTAATGGTTGAAACTGAGAGATCGTTCATAATGCACCTAGTTTAGGGTATAGGTTACTACGACGGTGGAACCGACCTAAACCTAGGTAGTGAATTGCACCACGACAGTGGGCAATTCTATTTTCAGGCCACTACCCGGTTAGAGAGATAAAATTGAGGCATTATATAGAATCTAATACAATGAAAATCCACGGTGAAACCGCAATCCTAAAGATACCCTTTTGAATTGGTTAAATTAACATTTAATTGATTGTTTGTTTTATTTTATTGTTATTTTCTTCTATTTTTTAACAACAACTCCCAACTTGTTATTCGACTTAGCTGATCATGAGTAGTTAGTAGGAGTCCCCGATGATTGCACGTATCCCTGAGTTCGACTCGGGCCTCACAAAGGCCTGTACTACTCGATGCGTTCACTTGCATTTATACGCACGGTAAAATTGTGTCAAGTTTTTGGCGCCGTTGCCGGGGATACGGCAATTTGTTGGCACTTCGAGTGCTGTGAGCGGCCACTCTAGGCCACCTTTTTATTTTTTTTATATAATTTCAGAAAAAAATTTAGTCTATTTTCTAAGTATTTGCAATCGTTAAGCACCGTACTAAATTGAATCTTTCTATTTTCAGGTACTGTGCATGGTGCAAACGCAGAGTACTGACTACGCAAATCGCGCACCAGAGGTCCCGCTACTTATAGGACCTGAGGACGAGGACGGGTACAATCAAGATTATCTAGAAGATATAGATTCTGAACCCGAGGAACAAGAAGAAATGGAGGACGAGCCACAGACTATATGGGAGAAGATAAAGGCTTCTTCCGCATCCGCATCAAAAGGGCCTATAAAGAAGCAAGCACTCAACATACCTACCTATAAGATTGATCTGACATTGATAAATCTGGTTAAGTCCAATGCTTTTCATGGGCTCAAGAATGAGGACCCCGTCACGCACATAAGTCAGTTCGTTGAGAACTGTGATATGGTGAAAATCGATAGGTTTCCACAGGATGCACTTTATCTGAAGCTTTTCCCAAGCTCATTGGCGGGGGCCGCGCGAGAATGGCTACACAATTTAGATGATGAGTTTGTGGAGTCATGGGACCATATGGTGGAGGTCTTCTTTGAGAGGTTCTTCCCTCCTAAGAAGACTAACGACATGATCTGGAAGATTCATAATTTTACCCAACAGGTCGGTGAGACATATTCTGAGACTTGGGAGAGATTTCAGATCATGCTTAGGAGGTGCCCGCATCACGGGCTAGATAAAGAAACACAGGTAAAGATCTTCTATTTTTCTCTCTCCGAGCACGATAGGAGCAACCTTGATTCAGCCGGGTCAGGATTCTTTTTTAATAACACGGACACTAGGTGTTGGGAAATATTAAAGAACATGGCTAGGAAATAGTCATGGGGTGAAAGAGGTGTCGTGGAGAAGGTCCGAGCGGTAGGAGAGTCCAAGGCAATAAAAGAACTGAATGAGAAGATGGATCTTCTCGCAAAGAAATTGCTTGCAAAGGAGGACAATGAGTCAGAGGATGATGCTCATGTAAAATTTATGAGGCAGCAGCCCAGTTATAGGAACAATGACTATTCATGGAGAAAAGACAAGAAGTTTTCCTGGAAAGATCCTTACAACTTTCTACAGGATCCGGATGCTAAACCCCAACCTGTTGTAGAGGACAAGAGCACAGAGATTCTCAATCAAGTCATAAAACAAAACCAAGAACTCATGGCTACTTTTGGCCAGCAAATAAAGCAACAAGGAGAGTTCATGAATCAGTTCAGGCAAACATTGCAGAGCCATGGGGCTCAAATGAGGACCATTGAGACATCCATGGCACAGATGGCAGCCGAGATCACCAGTTTGAAGAAACCGGCACATCTGGGTTTTCCGGGGAATACCAATTTTCCCGGGGGAAACCAACAAGTAAAGTCTATTCTGCTTAGAAGCGGCAAGAAAGTGTTGAATCCAAGAGCTGAAGAAACAAGCACACCACAAGCTGAAGGAGAAGGTGAAACTAATGAAGAGCAGCCCGCACCAATCACAGGGAAGGTTGAAGACATATCCGTGGATGATACTGAAGATCAGGTTGCAGAGGAGGAACCTCAGAAAAAGACGCCTTATGTGCCACCTCATCAAAGGGCACAAGTTGTTCCGGTCCCGTACCCAAATAGTGCTAAGGCAAGGAAGGTAGATGCGCAATTCAAGAAGTTCTTGGACAGTTTTAGGAAGCTTTCAGTCAATATCCCTTTACTGGAAGCCATTGAGAAAATCCCTTCATATGGGAAGTTTCTAAAGGATGTCATTACTAAGAAGAGGAAAATTCTGGATACAGAGGTCGTCGTGCTAAAGGAGCAAGTGAGTGCATTTATCATGAGCACTTTGCCACCAAAGAGACAAGATTCAGGGTGCTTTAACATTTCTTGCTATATTGGGAAGGTTAAATTTGGCGAAGCGTTATGTGACTCAGGAGCAAGCATCAACTTGATGCCCCTTTCGACATTTAAAAAGCTGGGATTGAAGGAGTCAAGGCCAAGCAATGTGACGATTCAATTGGCGGACAACTCTGTGGTGAAGCCTTATGGAATCTGTGAAGATGACTTAGTAAAGGTGGATAGGTTTGTCTTTCCGGCTGATTTTGTGGTTATGGAGATGCAGGATGAATATGGCAACAAGCTGCTACTTGGACGTCCCTTCCAAGCTACAGCCGACATGATCTTAGAGATGGGGAGAGGTCGCTTGACCTTGGGTATAGCCAATGACCGCTTTGAGATGGGCATGCCTACGAGTACTGCGTCATCTAAAGCAAAGGAACAATGCAATATGGTAAAACATCTGGATTGTAATATTTCACTCTGCCTTGGGAAGCCATTTCGGGACATGGCTCATGTGATGAGCAAGGTGGACAATGGAACTTTGGCTGTGGATATCATGGAGCAGACCAAAGTAGTCTCTTTGTGCAAATCTGTGGGATTCCCTAATGATGAGAATGAGGACATTCCACTTTATCTGGAGGATGATATGATTGCTATTTCTGTTTCTGATGCACATCCAGAATTACCATTGGAGGCTTGCTTGTTAAATATTACATATGATTGGATGCGGAGCAATTCACTCAAGGAGTGCGCTAAAATGCTTCAGATGCTTCCATGCTTTTATGCGAGGCATTATGAAGATTTAGGTGAACTTCCCCAGCCGATTCAATCATCTCTTATAAGCCCGCCGGATCTGGAATTAAAGTCGCTGCCCCCGCATCTCAAATATGTCTTTCTAGCTGAGGAAGACAAGTTACCGGTGATTATTTCTGCGTATTTGAGTACGGATGAGGAGGAACAATTGTTGATAGTGCTTAAGAACCACCGAGGAGCTTTTGGGTGGTCTGTTGCAGATATTAAGGGGATCTCCCCTACTCTATGTCAGCACAAGATTCGGCTCGAGGAGGGAGCCAAGCCCGTGATTCAACCTCAACGACGCCTCAATCCAAGCATGATGGAGGTTGTGAAGAAGGAGGTCATTAAGCTTCTTGTTGCAGGTATTATGTACGCCATATCAGACTCGACATGGGTGAGTCCCACACAGGTAGTCCCTAAGAAGGGGGGAATTACTGTCACCCAAAATATGTTAAATGAACCTGTCACCACCCGATTGGTAACCGGGTGGTGAGTTTGTATTGATTACCGCCGTTTGAATGCCGCCACGCTTAAGGATCACTTTCCTTTACCTTTCATTGATCAAATCTTAGAGCGTCTTGCCAGTCGATCGCACTTTTGTTTTCTAGACGGGTACTCGGGGTACAACCAGATCTCGATTGATCCTTTGGATCAAGAGAAATCTACGTTCACTTGTCCCTATGGGACTTTTGCTTACCGCCGAATGCCGTTTGGTTTATGCAATGCACCGGTGACGTTTCAGCGTTGTATGCTCGCCATATTTTCTGACATGGTAGACCGTTGTCTCGAGGTTTTTATGGATGACTTTTCGGTGCATGGTGCATCGTTTGAAGAATGTCTTTATAATCTGGACAGAGTTTTACAGCGTTGTGAGGACACACATTTGGTCCTCAACTGGGAGAAATGTCACATGATGGTGACTGAGGGGATAGTGCTAGGACACAAGGTGTCTAGCAAAGGTTTAGAGGTGGATCCGGTCAAAATTCAGGTCATTTCCAAGTTGCCCCCACCAAATTCTGTTAAAGGGGTAAGAAGTTTCTTGGGACATGCCGGGTTCTATCGTCGATTTATAAAAGATTTTTCTAAGATTGCAAAACCTCTATCCGAGCTTTTGGAGAAAGACGCTGTTTTCGATTTCAATGATAAGTGTCTACATGCGTTCGACGTTTTGAAAGAAAAATTGATCTCTGCACCGGTGGTTCAAACGTCGGACTGGACAAAACCGTTCGAACTAATGTGTGACGCATCGGACTTTGCGGTAGGAGCCGTATTGGGGCAGCGGGTGGACAATAAGCCCGCCGTGATTTTCTATGCTTCAAAGACTTTGAATGATGCCCAATTGAATTATACAACTATTGAAAAAGAATTACTCATCGTTGTGTTCTCTTTTGAAAAATTCTGGTAGTATTTAGTTGGTTCTAAAGTAGTTGTATGGACCGATCATGCCGCAATAAAATACTTAATGGAGAAAAAAGACGCAAATCCTAGAGTCATTAGGTGGATTTTGCTCTTACAGGAATTTGACATTGAAATTAAGGATAAATCTGGGATTGAAAATGTAGTGGTTGATCATTTGTCTAGGTTAGAAAGGGTGGATGAAAGAGATCTACATATACCCATAACCGAGACGTTTCCGGATGAATAGATTTTGAAAATTACTTCTAAGGATCCTTGGTTTGCAGAGATTGTAAACTATTTGGCTTGTGGGATCATCCTGGAAGATTGGTTATATCAGGAGAAGAAAAGATTTTTCCATTCTTTGAGATATTATTTTTTGGATGATCCAATTCTTCTTAAGCAATGCAGGGGCGGTATCTTGTGCAGGTGTGTTCCTGAGGTGGAGTATGAGAGTGTTTTACGTCATTGCCATGCATCACCTACGGGAGGACACCGCGCCAGATCGCGCATGGTAGCTAAGGTTTTGGAAAGCGGCCTCTATTGGCCAACTTTGTTTCGAGATGCCTACGAGTTTGTGAGGCAATGTGATTCTTGTCAATGAGCAGGTAATATCTCAAAGTGACAGGAGATGCCCCTGAATGTGTTTCAGGAAGTGGAGGTATTTGATTTGTGGGGCATAGATTTCATGGGACCCTTTGTGTCCTCAAACTCAAATTTATATATTTTATTAGCAGTTGATTATGTGTCGAAGTGGGTGGAAGAAATCCCCACAAGGACTAATGATTCCACTGCGGTGTGCAGATTTGTGAAAGAAAATATTTTCTGCAGGTTTGGAGTACCCAGAATGATAATCAGTGATGGGGGTACGCATTTTAGGAATCAAAAGTTCTCGACATTATTCAAGAAATATGGGGTCAAGCACAACATTGGTACCCCCATATCATCCGCAAACGCAAGGCCAGGTGGAAGTCTCCAACCGTGAAATTAAGAAGATTTTAGAACGTACGGTGGCGTCCACAAGGAAGAACTGGAGTGCCCTACTGCCGGATGCTTTATGGGCATATAGGACGGCCTACAAAACACCTATAGGCACCACACCTTTTAGGTTGGTGTATGGTCGGGCTTGTCACCTACCGGTAGAGTTGGAGCACAAGGCGCATTGGGTGCTAAGAAGGCTAAATCTGAGTTACAATGAAGCGGGGAGGAAGAGACTGCTAGAATTGAACGAGTTAGACAAACTACGGATGACGGCATATGAGAACCAACGGATATACAAGGAGCACAAAAAGCTGATCCTCGACCGCCACATCCAATTGCACACGTTCAAGAAAGGAGATAGTGTTTTGTTGTTCAACTCATGACTCAAGTTTCATCCCGGGAAGCTAAAATTCCGGTGGAGTGGACCATTCGTGGTAGAGGAGGTCAAACCACACGGCGCTATTTTAGTGCGTGATGGTGATACCACGTTCTTGGTAAATGGACAAAGGTTGAAGCTCTATTTTGGTGAGAACTACAAGAGAAAGGTGAATGAGGTCAAACTCATTTCCGTTCCGGATGCATGATGTGCCCAAAAGTTGTCTAGCCTAAGACGTTAAATAAGGGCGCTTGTTGGGAGGCAACCCAACCATTGGTACTTTAGTTTAGCTCATTTACATTCGTAGTTTAATTTGTTTTTACTTAGTTTTTCATATAAAAAAGGTACCATGATCGTTTTGTTAATTGTGCAGGTGGAGGCAGAGTCGATACCATCGACACACTGGTCGATGGTATCGACCATGGAACAGGTAGACGACTGTAGATTTCGCACTGTGTCGATACCATCGACGGCCTCGTCGATGGTATCGACGGACCCACAGGCAGTTCGAAAAATCAAGGTCGATGGTATCGACATGCCAGTCGATACCATTGAGATCTCTGGAGATTTATAGACAAAATCGACTCAGGAAAGTCGATACCATCGACGGCCTCATCGATGGTATCGACACGGTTACAGGTTGAGGTGCAAAGCGGAGGTGTTGCAACAAAGGCAAGTCGATACCATCGACCCTCGTCGATGGTATCGACCATCCACATCACCGATCCGTGCAAACAAATCAACGGCAATCGCGGCTTCCACGTCATCGATCCGGGTGCAGCGTCGATACCATCGACCCATGTCAATGGTATCGACACGTCAGCGATCCGGGTTTCAAGATCCAGCCATCGACGACCGTCGATACTCGCGATGGGGGCAGATAGCATCGACTAGGACGGGTCAACAGTAGCGCCGACCAAGTCTATATAAGGAGATTCATTACGTCATTTGACGTCACACCTTCAGAGTGATCTTCTTCCTTTGCGCCGAGCACTCCCTCGAGCCATCCAAGCACTTCGACGAGCAGCACCGAGCGAAGGTCTTCATCGAGTGGAGATCCGATTCTCCAATCTTCACCGAGCTCTCCTTCTCTAATCCCTTTTCTCATCGCCAACATGGTGCATACAGCCGGAGCTTCTTCCTCACGCGCAACTCCACCGGAATTCATGCCACCACCACCAGGATCGGTCGCACGTCCCCGACTTGTCCATCCTTCCTCAAAGGTCCGCAAGATCTATGAGGAGATCATGCGGAGGAAGATCGAGCCTACCCGGTATGTGGACCACGAGATGATCTGAGATCTCGGATTCGAGGCCAACTTGGCCTATGTTCTTAACGGGCAGGCCCATCACACACCAATAAGGCTTGGCGAACTAGAATTTCATCAAGATGGCCAGCCATTCTTTGGTGACTGGCCGACGTACAAAGAACTGGTAGCAGAGTTCATGGCATCGTTGGATGTCTGCGTCGTTCCCAACGACATCAATGCTACCGACCGCGAGTGGATCCAGGGCCGGGTGTCTTTTCGGCTGTACAACCACGACTACGTCCTCACGCTGAAGTAGTTCAACATCATTTTCAACTGGAACCATTCGCAGTACGACTACCGGCGGTCGGACCACCGCACCGATTATGATGAAATCTTCGCCGAGCTGGTGACGGTGCCTCCGGGGAAGTCGGTGAGCTACCACAATGCAGCGGTAGCCGACTTTGAGCACCCCTTCATCCGGGTCTTGCACCGGATGCTTAGTTCCACAATTTTTTCTCGGGGTGATCTGGCCCTTAGCAAATTTCAGGGGTCAGATCTTTTCTTTCTATACAAACTCCTGAAAAAACAAGAATGCAATTGGGGTGCATTCTTTCTACAGTGCGTTTTGGACGTGAAGAGGAGTACGAGGAAAGCACTGATTCACTTTGGCGGGCTCATCACCAAGCTGGTTTCATATCTCGGATTGAATTTCCAGACCCTCACTCCTCTCTCTACAAGAAGCAAGGTAAACTTGCAGCATCTACACTGGTCCAACCTGTTGCTTCTCCGAGATGGCGTGGTATTTGCTCATTGCCACGTAAATCAAGCTTATCAAGAATGCTCTCTTCCCGATCCCGTTTTCAACATCGACGGTGCGCAGCATTTCCAGTGGCCAATCATAGCCATCACAGACTCTGATGAAGAAGGCGGCGACGACGGAAATGATGACGAGGCTGAGGAAGAAGAGGCCTTTACACCTCTTCGAGCACGAGTGGCACCACGGAAACGTCCTCGGATGCATCCGGGTGCATCTTCATCATCACAGCCTACTCCGCCTCCACCACAGCCCTCGCAACCAAGCGAGGATGCCTATTCCATGCAAGGCATGTACACTATGCTGCAAGATATCCACCAGACACAGCAGCAGCATATGGGAATGTATGTTGGTATTCAAGACACTACGAACTGGATACTGGACAACCAAAGGGCGATGTTTGAGAATGAACGTATTCTCCTCGACAACCAACAACAGATACATAATCGGTTGCAACGGATGGAGATGCAGCAGGAGCCCTTCTACGATCACTATTGGAGCCAAAAATTTTTTGGAGGTTATCCACAACCTCCACCTAGGGCCCAGTTTGATCCAATCTTCCAGGGGGAGTATCCTTCTTGGGATCCTATGGCTCCGTATTACCCGCCTCCACCACCACAGGATGAGTGATCTGGTATCACTGTTCCAATCTTTAAGTTTGTTTTTGACTATGAGGCCATAGTCGAGTTCAAGCTTAGGGGCGTAGTTGGAACAGCTTTATCTTTTATTGTTTTTAGTTTTTAACTTTATTGCTTTTGTTCTTGTTATTTGTTTCTTGCAATTTTAGTTTTTGTAGGATCCACATGCTATCTAGTGTAATCGTGGATGTCATAAAGTTGTGTCATCTCATTTTGTGCATGGGAAAATCAAGGGAAAATTTAAAATTTTTGTGTGTTTGGAAAGCTTGTCTTGTTTAACCTTGGGCACTTGTCCTACAAAAATGATTGGTTTTGTCAACTCTAAAACAAAATTTCACAACCGTACTCCCAATGATTCATGAAAGTGGACGGAAATGGTTGTTTGAGCCTAAACTGACCAAATGGTAATGAGACTCTAATCGGATGTAAGAGAGAGAAACCTTTAAACTACTACACAGGTCAGTGAGGAGGGACACATAATATCTTTCTAAGGTTCAGTCATCTAGTCTTGTGATCGTTCCACTTCATTGTTTCCATAATCCACCCAAGAATTGGAAGTAGAGTACAGTTTTAACTCTTTTTGCTTGCATAGCATCTAGATAGGACTTGCATTGCAATTGTTTATACGTTTTGCATAAAAAGAAAGAAAAAAATTAGAATAGTGATACATGCACATTACCCTTAGGTGCATGCCATGTAGTTGCACTCATAATTTTCATGCATAAAGTATATCATGTATCTCGATTTTTCTTTAATGGTGAATTAAATTGTTCCATACCTTCTAAATAGTGCAAATTTTTGAACATGAAGAAAATTAGCTCAATGTAGTTATCTTTAAGCAATCATGGATATAAGGGCTGAAAAAGAAGAAAGAAAAAGAAAAAAAAATCTGAAAAATCTGCACAATGAAAAAAAAAGAGTTATTTAGAAGAAAGTAGAATAAGAAGGAGAAAGGAACATAATATCACCTGCAATTCAAGAAAATTGAGTACATGATGTTGCTTAATTAGATATCCATTTCATTTTGAGATGGATGGTTAGTGCATGCATCATTCCACTTAATCTTAGACATTAGGGCATTTCTCATGTGCACTTGCATCATGTAGGACATTTTTGTATTATGCATGTTGAAACAGTACAATACTTCCACTTTCTTCCATGAGCCACCTATCTTCATCCACCCGTTGCTCGGATTGGTAGGCCACCGTGAATTTCTCCTCACTAATGTATATCAGGAGAACTGCTTCCATGTATATGGTAGTTAGGGCGAGCAACGTAGTATAGGAGATCACAAGATGCACCAAGTCTGAACCGGCGAATTTTATTATGTTAACTGCCTTATGTGATAGTGTTCATCAGTTTTGAGGTCGATTTCTTTTATGGATGATTATTGTCGCCTTCAGGGTAATTACCGTTTCGTGGTTAGAGAGGGCCGGTATGTGAATGTCCGGTGGGAGTCATATGGGATGTTGGTTGTGATGTGTTGTTTTTCAGTTGACATTGGTAATTCAATTCTAAGGATTAGTTGCTCGAGGGAGAGCAACGTTCAAGCTTAGGGGAGTTTGATGCGATGATTTTGAGTCGCATTTGTAGACCTATTTCATATGTGTTTTATGCTTTAATTAGTCATTTTCATGGTTAATATCGCATAATTCATCTATTTTGGTCTTTGCTATCATTTTATGTCAAATCTCCCTTATTATATCATTTTGAGCATTAATTGTCAAAATATTATTATTTGTGTGAATTTATTTGGTTCCATGTTTGAATTTCAGGACAAACGAGTATTTACTTCTGTCGATACCATCGACGGAAGTCGATACCATCGACATGGGTACAGGTTGCCAGCCGAAAGGAGCAGCAAAGTGTCAATACCATCGATAGGGATGTCGATGGTATCGAGATACCTTCAGGTTGCTGGCGAATAAGCAGTCGATAGTATCGACACCAAGTCGATACCATCGACGCATGGAGGCTACAGCGATGCAAAATGACAAAATTGACGCCTACAGGAAGTCGATACCATCGACCCAAGTCGATGGTATCGAGACTGCATCAGGCACTCAGATGAAAAGAAAGAAGGGCTGCCGCTACTGTAGCGGGTCGATGGTATCAACACCGTAGGATATGAGTTGGCTTTCTAATGATCTCAATCGGACGGCTACGGTTAATTAGCGACCTAATGACTGAGATATACCTAATGACGGCCGCCCAGACATAGGGAGGGATCTGATTAGCCATTGCACAAGTACCGAGGAGCGGTAGAGAGGAGAACGGAGGCTAGAAGCTCATACTTGTTGATCCGGAGGCCGAAGGAGACGGATTCCACCACCAAAAGGCGGTAGAACACGCATTCTACATCAAGGATCAACTGGTTCTTCTCCGTTCAGGGGTTTTCCCTTTCATTCCATGTTTTTCACATGTTCTCCCCTATTTCTACCATGTACTTGTGTGAGATGAACATGTGGGGCTAATCCCCTTCGTCTTTAGGACTGGGAGTAGCCTGGGAATTCATTGTATGATAGTTTTATAATAGTAATTCATATTTTATCTCTTAAATCCGTGGTATAGTTTCGTTTTCTCCATATATTGTTATGCTTGATCACCATAATAATAACCTAATGCCCTTAATTACTTTGAAAGAAGGATTAACGGCTGAAAAGAGACAAAACCTACATTAATCGATAAATCCCTTGACCAAGGTGGTGTAAAATTAATGGTGGAAACTGAGAGATCGTTCATAATGCACCTAGTTTAGGGTATAGGTTACTACGACGGTGGAACCGACCTAAACCTAGGTAGTGAATTGCACCACGACAGTGGGCAATTCTATTTTCAGGCCACTACCCGGTTAGAGAGATAAAATTGAGGCATTATATAGAATCTAATACAATGAAAACCCGCGGTGAAACCGCAATCCTAAAGATACCCTTTTGAATTGGTTAAATTAACATTTAATCGATTGTTTGTTTTATTTTATTGTTATTGTCGTCTATTTTTTAACAACAACTCCCAACTTGTTATTCGGATTTGCTGATTGCGAGTAGTTAGTAGGAGTCCCCGACGATTGCACGTATACCTGAGTTCGACTCGGGCCTCACAAAGGCCTGTACTACTCGACGCGTTCACTTGCGTTTATATGCACGGTAAAATTGCGTCAAAGATGCACTTATATCAGTCAAAATCTTGCAGAGATAAAGAGAGGTTAATCTCCATCCTTGTTATTCATAAGGGTGAGTGGACAACCAAGTATCTCAGCTTCCCCTTAGCTAGTGACAATCTAAGACATAGACACTTTCATGGTTTCCTAGACAAACTAAGAGATATGATTGTTAGATGGCCAGGTTCAAAGATATATATGGCAGGAATATTAGTCCTCATCAACCACTGTTCTATGGGGTTAATTAACTACTGGCTTTGCCAAGATGAGGTCTCATTTACTGCTCTACATAGAATGGAGATCATGATAAATGATTTTATTTGGTGCAATCTGGTTCATGCTGCTTCATGGTCCAAACTCTCTTTTCCAAGGAACGAGGGTGGTCTCAATCTCAAGAACCTAAATGAAATGGCTGATTTCCACACACTCAGGAGAATCAAAAAATTGTTGCATAGTGACTCGGTCTGGAGCATTTGGATGAGGAGTAGATACGGGCCCATCCTATCAGGCACAACACCTAAATGAGAGTGTGTCGGCCAAGACAGAACAAGGATATTGGCTAAGAGGTACATGAAGAAGGTGTATCGGTTATACCATCCCTACTAGGTATTGGCCTCACCACTTCAACTAGGGTATCGGCCTCACCATCCACTAGGGTATTGACCTATGTAACCCATTGTGTATCGACCACATAGACCTCCATAGGATATCAACAATTAGGTTGGTGGTATCAGTTAGTTAGGTGTGTCGGGTTACACATGCACATCATATTAGGGTTACCCATGTCAGCTTCCACACTCAGCTTGAAGCATGGCGACCCAACACTCTTCTTCACTAGACATCACGAGATCATGACATGCCACATCATAAGAAGCATATCTCTCTAGACAAGGTATTTTGGGTTGCAAGCATATCAGTTAGCATACCATATCCATTTAGTCATCTTCTACCTCAAGATGGCATTACTACCAACGCAAATAAAGGTGTGTCTCATGGTAGCAACTTAACATAGTTCTATTCTAAAAAATAGAATTAAAAGCCACTAATAAAAGCTACATGCATGTAAGAAAAAACAAGCTAAGAGCAACTAGTAAGATAACAAGTAGAAAGGTGATAATAACAAAATAGGGTTAGAGTTATATAACTTGCCTCAATAACAACCACCAAGCTTTAAGATCCAAGGTCAAACTCCAAGCTTCCCAAGATCAAGGAAGAAGAATGTCCTCCTAGCTTGATCTCCACTACACCTCCAAGAAGGAAGATAGGACCATGGTTAAGAAAGCAAAAGAGAGAAAATAAGGTACCAAGGTCCATGACCGAGAAGAAGAAACAAGAAGAGAAGGAAAGCTAGAAAATCATGGCTTTCCAAGGAAGAAGATGAAGGAGAGCACCACAAGCTTCTAGCTCACCCACCCAGCTCCAAGGGAGAGTACTCTTCAAGCTCAAGGTCAGCCACCAAGGAGAGCAAGCAAGTATTGCTAAAAGGGTTCTCTTGCATGAGAAGGAAGAGGTATATATGCATAGACGAAGAGAGAGAGAGAGAGAGAATGGGAAAGGTGTCAACACCTTAAAACCCTAGAAGACACTTGTCCAAGAAGAAGGGACACATGCCATGCCATGCAACAAGGTAATAGAAGCTATGTCTCACCAACTTGGTCACCTTCCTAGGTCATGGCTGACACACCCATCCACCTCCTTCACAAATCAATAGGGATGAAACCCTAGGTCACAAGTCAATATGGCACTCCTCCTAGAGTCACCACAACCCGATATGGTGATCCTCTAGGTGCCACAAACTAATAGGATGCCCCTTAAGACATCCTCAACTGATACCAAGCCTCTTTAAAGCAACCATAGAATGATAAAAGGCCTCACCAAATCTCCCAAGCATGAGACAACACTTGAAAGAGAAAAATAGACCTCAAACATGTGCCTAAAACATCAACAAGGATGTCACCACTCAACCAAGGCCAAAACAAGGCACCCAACATTTTATCTTTCCTCTCGACGATGCCAAGAGAGAGAAGAAACACTCTAGAGGTGGCAAACTTACATATCAACCCCTACTCTAGGTAAATTGCAAGTTGCACCAAAACCTCACCACAAAACACAAACATCAAGCACCAAGCTCAAACAAGGAACACCAACCTCCAACATGCCCTAATTACATCATAGATGATTATATCAAGGAGCTAAGAAACTTACTTAAGCATAACAAGTAGGGTTACCCCAAAATGTGGGTCAAGGTCCTTACAATACACATCTTATTAGTCCAATGAAAATTGCCAAACTCACTATGTGAGTTGTTGGTAATAACTATTATGTCCTTACATGTAGAAGAAACAATTGCAATTTAGAATAACAAATTTAGGCCAAAACTAGATAAGACACATGTTGATTAAACAATGTAGGAGAAAAGAAAATATAGGAAGTTAGGGACTCAGACTAAATCATGCATTGAATAATGAATATGATACTTAAAGAAATCATCAGCTCACAATCCGCAAAGATGAGCTTTGTTCTTCTATTCAATCTATTTATGAACGTAGAGAAGATGCTTGTCTTGCTTGTGCTTGACCATGCTCAATGTGTACTATCAGTACAGCCCAACAATTGTAGGTACCACCACCTAAAAATATCATGTCTTTGAGAGAGAAAGGATGAACTCACTATGCATAATAAAGATCTCTAGAAGTAGTTTGGGAGCAACTACAATAGACAAAGAGACTAGATTAGATTTGTAAATGTACATGAACGATTAATGGTTGGTATTAGGAAGTTGTCTTTAACCCTAATGACTAGAGACTTATTTACAGCCCTCTCATGCCCCCATGTCCTATTCCTAGTAAGACAAAATCAAATTATCACTCTTGTACATGAAAAAAAGACAAATACATTTAGAAAAGTAATAAATTAATAAAATGTATATTATTGTATCCTTCGTGCCAAAATAAGAGAGATGGAAGAAAATTCCCACAACCTACAAGCCCGAGCCCGCCTGGCATGGCTGACGAGGCAAGGCATGGCACGTGCGCACATGCATGTGTGTGTGTTGTAGTCACCATACCCACCAAGGAGGTGAGCATACTATCTCCTAGAGTCATTTAGACACCAGTGTCACATATGATCCTACATATAAGGATACAATAAGAGTGAGAAATGTTGGACTAAAGCTCTTCCCATTTGGACAAGACACAAAACTACATTTCCTCTATATACTAGTTGCACTATATTAGACTTAACCCATGTGTATATAGGATTGTAGCATTCATTTATCTAACAATCCCCCACAAAGTCCAATATGTAGTGCACTCTACCACTGACTCCACCATATTGTGCTTACAACATGTATCTTTCAATTTGAATCTATTTGAGTTATCCAACTTTGACTCCCACAAGAACTAGGTTAACAAAAGTCTTGACCTAAACCTTGAGTGTAAGAATATTGATTGGTAACAACACAATAAAGACATGGTAGAAAAAGAAACATAATCCATTAAGGTCATGCATCCAAAACATGTCTTGATTTATATCAGGGATCAACCCTATTTCCATGTTGTGGTGTACACAACTAATAACACCCAAATTTAGTCATATATGCAAAGTATTTATCTATAATTTCATGCCCTTAGAGCCTTAATATACTCCCAATAACTCTAGATACTTATCTTTTTGTAGTTTTGTATCTTTTTGATGAAGTTTCTCAACTAGCCAATTTTGGACTTGTAGGAATTAAACTTAAGAAAACATTGATACTCCACATTTTTGCCTGATGAATGTGGTTGGGTTCCCGTAAATTCAGTCAGATTCATCATCTAACTTTTTACAGTAGTACACATCAATGCTCCATTAAATCTTTTTCTTTGGATATAATTGAAGGACATTCATCTGATGGTGTCTTTCAATGGGACTAATCAAAGGGAAGCCCCTAAGGTTCTTCTTATGATGGTGTCTTCTGATGGACGCTTTTTTGTATGGATCATCTTCTGATGGTCCATATTGATGGTCACAAATGAAGGCCAGTAGCTCAGTCAAAGGAGTGTTTCCATGCCCACCTTACCAAGGAATGAATTCGGTCATGTTCATTCCCTTCTTTCTTCATCCTTTTACTTTGGAAGAAAACTAGATATATGCCTTCCAAAGGTCATCCTCTGATGGTTCACCTTCCAAAGGCTTAACTTCTAATGGCACCTTCTGATGGTTTTCCTTGTGATGGTTCATCTTCTGAAGGCTTAACTTTTGATGGTTTGTCTTTTGATGATTCACCAACCTAAGGCTTGACTTCATATGGTTTTCCCCAAGACACTTCTTCAAACCTAAGGATAAAATTCGGTCAAGTTCACCCAAATTTGGTCGACTTCATTTAAACTCACATATACACTCCACATACCCTTATAAATACCCGCCCCTTGCAACCTAGCGAAGGTTTTCGCTTGAACTTTTCAGATTTCCTTCTACAGCTTTGACCTTCAGTTCTTAGAGTTTCATCCTTGGGTTCCAAGTCTCAAAAGGGACAAAGAAGCTCATTCTATGCCCATCCCTTTGGTTTTCTTCCATACACTATTATTTTCCATCATTTTCTACCTCCGTCAGCTACCTTCCATTTTTTTTTGGAAATTTTAGGTAAATATATTTCCAACCCTACAAGAGGGACAAAATTACAAGCTATAGCTTATATCTTACATGATAATGTGAAAAGAGTAATTGGTTATAGTTCCCAATTCCTAATTACAATAGGAGAGATATTGACTCATTTATCTTTATGCATATTGTAGAGAAATTTAATTTCTCTTTCTATATTATTGAAGAGCAATAGATAGTCTTTGCTTTGAGAACCATGCTTCCTATTGTTCCTTTCTTTCCAAATAATTTGGACACATCCAGTGATCGTCCATAAGATCATAGTTTCCAGAGCTCTTCCTCCTCCTCTTGAGTTTGCGACCTTAAGGCAGTCATATAGTTTATAGGGTAATCTAACATTGAGCTTGAGTTGAGCCCATCCCCAAATGTATCTCCAATAAGAGCAGCTACCAAAGAGATGATTAGAACTTTCATTTGATGATAGGCATAGGCAGCAAGTGTCATTAGCATTAGGATGCCAAGCTTTAATATGATCCATGATAGGCAACATGTTTTAATAGCTCTAAAACAAGTTAAGCTTCACCTTGGCCGATGAGACTTGAACCAAAGATTCTTGAAAGCATTATCAACGATATTCTTTTGATGACAGCTCTCCCAAATGAGCTCATCTTCAACATTGGTGAACTGTGGCCATAACTTAACCATTCTTCTCCAAGTAGTGGAATAACCCCATGTTTGAGAAGGATTGATGAACATATATCTTTTGTGATGAACTAATACTCATCTTTCAGTTGGCAGGTCGATATCCTATCTAGAGTGGGTGCTCGATACATAAGATAAACCGATATCCTACCCTAGTGTGGTGGCCGATATCCTACACTAGTATGGTGGCCGATATCCTACCCTAGTATGGTGACCGATACCATATCTTAGTGTGGTGGCCGATACACAACTTTAATATGGTGGCTGATACCCTTATGGCGTCTTGTTGATTCTAGGGTTTCATAGTGATGATGTGACATCCTATGGAGTAGATGTATACATGATGTGAAGGTTATGTTTCTAAACCACATAACATGTTTTATGATAATAATGAGGAACATGCTTCTATGTCTGGTAACATATCTCATAATGATGAAGGAAGTGATGATCTAAAGATAGTTGATGATCCAACCTTATAAACCCTAATCAAGTGAAGTGAAACCATAATTGTTATAATGTGAAGTGTATGTTGTGAATGTATGGCATGAGTTCTGTGAGATGATGACGCTTTGCCTTCTTGTTATTAGTTTCTAACCATGCAGGTGTTACCAATTGATGTACATAGCCAGACATGAGCTATGGTGGTTATAATGTGATGGATATGTGGTCCTTGTGATGGATATGTGGTCCTTGTGATGGACATGTGGTCTTTGTGATGGACATGTGGTCCTTGTGACGAACAATGATCCTTGAGATGGACATATAAGTGATAACAGGCATAAAGTGATTATGTGATTCAATATGTTTTGGAAATGAGTCATACCGTTGTATATAGATCTTGTTTAGAGGTTATATGTTGTAACTTGATTGATGCTTAAAGATGTTAAATTGATCTAATTAATCAAGTGAAATCAAATAGTGTAGTTGCCATGTGTCATAGATACATTATAGTGTCATCTTTATTGCTGGATGGCGAAACTAGTTTAACTTAGAGCGCATATTCTTTAATATGTGGGGTACAAGTTGAGTAACTCCTTGTATCCTTAATACATAATGTGTGAGATGACCATGCATGAGCCGATCATAGTGTGATATGGATGGACATGCGTGAGCCACTCCTTTTAGAACAGCCATGCATGAGCATGTTCTTCTAGTGCTAAACATGTACCAAGGTGGGCTAGTTATGACTATATATGTGGATGGCCATGCATGAGCCAATCCCTAATCTTGGCTATATGCCAATGTTGAAGTTGACTGACATGTCTCTAAGATGTTTTCTCTTGTGCTGACCAAGAGGTGTGGTCAGGTCATGGATTTTGACTCTTCCATTAAACCTTGTGTGGCACTAACTTTGACTATATACATATAGTGGTCGATGGGATTTGGATGGTACATTGGTTGAGGCCTTGCTTGATCTTTATACAATGTTGTTGGTAGAAAATATACATGTTCTTCATATTCCTTTTTAATTATTAAGACGTTTCATAATTCATCAGTAATTGTTCTTCCTATTATTTATTTTGTTGCTCAGTCTATCTTACCTGAGATGATAATAAAGTTGGTGAAGAGTTATATCTCTCACTGGGACTGTGTGTCCCACCCCATTGGTTAACACCCTTTTTAGGTGGTCGAGCACGAGGAGTTTGAGATCATGCAGAGGAGGTTGAGCAGTAGCAAGAGGAGCAATATTTGATAAGGTTGGAAGAGTTGCTTGTTGTCTTTGTTGATAGAGTCCTAAAGTCATCCCTGTACACTCGGGTCTTTGGGATCATTTTGTAGACGTTTCATGAATGTGTTTTCTTTATGTGCCTTTGTATATCAGATATGATGGAATCATGTATATACATTCTGGAATAATGCCCTCGTTACTGGTTTACAGCATGTTTTATGGATGCTTTGAGGTATGAAAGTACTCGTGTAAAGGTTAATGCTATATGGTGGTTTTATGCAAAAAGGTTTTAATTTTTGGCATTTTTGTTAATAAGTTGTTAATGTCTTTCTATAGTTTCATTTTGATTTGTCTCATTTTGCTGTGGCATGGGGTGTTACGCAGCAGCATGACAGAGGTTGGTATTAGAGCTTTAGGTTTGTTGAGTCTATAGGGACCTAGGACTAGAGTTTGTGTCTATTCTAGTGTCCTCCAGTCTGACTTATAGTCACTTCTTCTTATGCAGAAGAAGAAGAGAAAGATGAAAAGATGTCTAGACAACACGAAGAGCAGTGTTGTTGCACCAGGTGGTGGTGCAAAGAACCAAGCAAATGAAGATCGGGTGCCTAAAAGTCCCCCAGTTTGACCCAGCCATGATAGAAAACCCTGCCTTTCAATAACGTTTTGGGCAGTTCATGGCCACAATGACTCATATGGTAGACGAGATGCATGTACCTCAACCTAGGGCACATGTTCCCCATGCTAAATCTTCTGGTACTGGGAAGACTTTTGAGTAGCTTCTCCGTGTTGGGGCAATTGAGTATGCTAGAACAGTTGACCCGACGGATGCATATTTGTGGTTGACTGAGCTTGAGAAGGCCTTCAAGATCTTATGTATCCCTAAATAGGATAAGGTGAAGCATGCGGTGTACCTCTTGAGAGGGAGTGTTGGCCATTGGTGGACCATAGAGGAAGAGAAGAGACATGGTGTGGTAGTTGGTTGGGAAGAGTTTCGATGAGAGTTCGTAAGTTAGTACTTCCCACAGACATATCTGGATGAGAAGATCAGTCAGTTTGAGAGGATTCGACAGGGGTCCATGACAATCAATGAGTATGAGGCACGGTTTATGGATTCGTTGAGGTTCTATCCTCACATGGCTATGATGGAAGATGAGAGGATTCATTATTTAAAGAAGAGGTTAAATGGTGAGTTGTCTACCCCAGTTATTGCTTTAGAGAATTGCGAGAGGTTTACTGCATTTTTGGAGTATGTTCAAAGGATAGAATGATCTATGAAGGAAAAGAGAGAGGCAAGTACCAGAATCGCTCTGCACAGTTTCAAGGGCAGTCATCAGGTGGCTTCAAGAAACTGAGGTTTTCTGCACCGCCAGCATCGTAGAGGTTCAGTGCATCGACATAGTGGTCACCAAGCAAGGGCAGAGGTTGTAGCTTTCTTCCCTTAGGAGCCTAGAGTGTTGCATCAACACCAGTGACAGGACCGTGTAGGCCTTAGTATGAGGACAAAATGTGTTATAAGTGTGGACAAGTTAGCCATACCAGACAATTCTATCTAGTAAAGGATGGTGAAGTGACTTAGCAACTAAGGCAGAGCTAGCAGGGCTCGTAGAGACATTAGAGCAGTAGTGGTGCAGGAGGATGCAGACATGGCCAAGCATCCCAAGTTGGATCACCTTCTCAGGGAAGCGGAGGATGGGTGTGACAACAAGCAATTGCTAGGTTCTACACCATGAGTTATCCAGAGGGAGTGATCAACACGCGAGTGGTGACAGGTCAGATAGAGTTATTTCATTGTGATTTATCTTCTTCTTGCTTTATATCTAATTTGGTTGACCCGGGTGCTACATACTCTTTTATCGCACGGGAATTGCTTAGTGTTTGTTCTTTGCCTATTAGTCATAGGAATAATAGCTTGCTACTAGAAACCCCATTGGTCATTTTTGCAGTGTTGCAGGATGTGTGTCCTTCCTGTGTTCTCTCTTTCACGGGACACAACATTCAAGTGGATCTTATACCACTTGACATGCATGGATTTGATGTGATCCTTAGGATGGATACTCTGAATAATTATAGAGTGGTCGTGGATTGTAGTTCCAAGAAAGTGATGTTTGTAGATGGTAGTGAGACATGGATCTTCCAAGGAGATAGGAAGATTCTCCCGACATGTCTTGTTTCAACTGTGGTGGCAAGGAAGCTTCTGAGACAAGGTTGCAAGGCATTTTTGGCACATGTGGTGGATACTGAGGTGAGGAGTCTTAGTATCTAGGAAGTGTTGGTGGTTATGGAGTTTGAGTATGTGTTCCCTGAAGAGTTTCTAGGTGTTTCCCCACCCCGTAAAATTAATTTTGAGATCAATCTAGTTCCTAGTACGCAACCCATAACTCATACATTGCATAGGATGGCACCGACAGAGATGGCAGAGTTAAAGTGAAAGTTGCAATAACTACTTGAAAAAGGTTTCATCAGGCTGAGTACATCACCATGGGGTGCTCCTGTGTTGTTTGTGAAGAAGAAGGATGGGTCTATCCGGTTGTGCATAGATTACAGGTAGTTGAATAAGGTCTTGATAAAGAATAGGTATCCTTTGCTGAGGATAGATGATCTGTTTGATCAGTTGCATGGTGCAAGTGTGTTCTCAAAGATAGATCTACGGTCAAGATATCATCAGTTGAGGATCAAGGAGGATGACATACCTAAGTCAGCTTTTAGGATGAGGTATGGTCACTATGAGTTTATGGTTATGCCTTTTGGACTGACTAATGCACCAGTGACGTTCACATATTTGATGAATAGGGTGTTTCGACCATTCCTTGATCAGTTTGTGGTTGTCTTCATAGATGACATCTTGATATATAGTTGGGATAGTCAGCAACATGAACATCATTTGTGTCAAGCGTTGACAATGTTGAGACAGCACCAGCTCTATGCTAACTTCAGCAAGTGTGAGTTCTGGTTGAGGGAGGTAGCCTTCTTGATGCTCGTTATATCTACAAAAGGTGTACACGTGGACCCTAATAAGGTGGAGTCTATGATAGAATGGGAGTAGCTAAAGACATCGATAGAAGTGTGCAGTTCCTAGATTTGGTGGGGCTAGTACTGAAGGTTCATCAAGAACTTCAGTGCTATCGCCCTACTCCTAACTAAGTTGACAAGGAAGGATGTGATGTTCATTTGGGACGACATGTGTCAATGTGTATTTTAGACGTTGAAGGAGAAGTTGACAAGTGCACCAGTTTTGGTTTTTCCTGAGCAAGGAAAAGAATACATTATCTTCTATGATGCATCTACACATGGTTTGGGGTGTGTGTTGATACATGACAAGCAAGTGGTTTCTTTTGCTTCTCGATAGCTTAAGAAACATGATGAGAATTATCCAACCCATGATCTGGAGTCAGCTGTAGTGGTTCATGCCTTGAAAATTTGGAGGCACTACTTGTATGAGGAGAAGTGTCAGATCTTCAAAGATCACAAGAACCTGAAGTATATCTTTTCAAAGAAGGAGTTGAATATGAGGCAATGTCGTTGGATAGAGTTGATCAAAGATTATGATTGCATGATTGATTATAATCTAAGAAAGGTGAATGTCATGGAAGATGCCTTGAGTAGGAAATCTTCATCTATGGATAGAGGTCAATTGAGTTCTTTGATGTGTAACAAGAAAGACATGTTGGTCTCCTTGCGTCAGATGAATGTCAAGTTGGAAGTCTCCTTGTTAGCTAGTTTATTGGTGCAACTACAAGTGAAGCCTACACTGAGACAACAGATCAAGGAATATCAACAGATAGATATTGGGATACAGTATATTAGATCAGAGTTTGATAGTGAGAAGTGTGATGGTTTTCACGAGATGGAAGACTTGATAGTGTGTTATCACCACAGGATAGTGCTTCTTGATTCCAATGTCCTGAGGAAGATGGTGCTGGAAGAGGATTATACATCTAGGTATGCTATGCACCTAGATAGTACCAAGATGTACTACAAACTGAAGGATATGTATTGGTGACTAGGGTTGAAGAGAGATGTAACTGAGTTTGTTGTAAGATGTGTTGTGTGTCAGTAGGTTAAATTTGAGCATCAGAAGCCTACATGGACATTGCAACCATTTCCTATACCTCAATAAAAATGAGATCATGTGACCATGGACTTTGTGGTTGGTCTTCCTAGGACAGTCAAAGGTTATGATTTCATTTGGGTGATCGTTGACAGATTAACCATGTTCATGCATTTCCTCCCCGTGAAGACAATGTTCATAGTAGAGAATCTTTCTCAAGTCTATGTTGATGAGATAGTGCGTTCGCATGGTGTTCTCGCTACTATTGTGTCTGACAGAGGTCCTCAGTTTACAAGTCACTTTTAGGAATGATTGCATATAGATTTGGGTATGTAGTTGAAGTTTAACACTGCTTTCTACCTGCAGACAGATGGTTAGAATGAAAGGACCACTCAGATCTTGGAGGATCTATTGAGGGCTTTTGTTCTTTAGTTCTCAAAAATTTGGGATATACACCTCAGTCTAATAGAGTTTTCCTGTAATAGCAGCTATCAGAGAAGTATTGACATGGCACCATTTGAGGCATTGTATGGGATACATTGTAGGTCTCTGTTGTGTTGGTATGAGATAGGGGAGTATCGGCTTCTAGGTCCTGAGCTTGTGCAGTAGATGATGGAGAAGATCAAAGTGATATAGCAATAGTTGAAAGTATCATAGGACAGGCAGAATTCATATGCAGACAATCACTATAGGCCTTTGGAATTCCAAGTGGGAGACAAAGTATATCTAAAGGTCTCTCCCTGGAAAGGTGTTTTGAGATTTGGGAAGAAGGGTAAGTTGGATCCCAAGTTTATGGGACCTTGCCCAGTTGTGGCACATGTTGGGAAGGTGGCCTATAACTTGGATTTGCCACTAGAGTTGCACATGTTGCATCCAATGTTCCATCTCACTATGTTGAGGAAGTGACATCCAGGTACAAAGGTAGTGTTATAGCATGTGGAGGTGGAGGTTGATGAGGATGTGACCTATGTGGAAGGTATAGTGTTGATCCTTGATTAGAGGGTGAAGAAGTTGAATAGGAAAGACTTTGTGCTTGTGAAGGTTCTTTGGCATCATCATGGTGTTGAGGAAGCCACGTAGGAGCTCGAAGAGGAGATGAGGAGGAAGTACCCTTCTCTTTTCTCTTAGGATTTTGGGGGTGAAATCCCAGTTAGGGGTTTATGACTTGTAAGGACCCTGACCCACATTTTGGGCTAACCCTACTTGTTATGCTTAAGTAAGTTGCTTAGCTCCTTGCTCTAATCATCTAAGATGTAATTAGGGCATGTTGGAGATTGGTGTTCCTTGTTTGAGCTTGTTGCTTGATATTTGTGCTTTGTGGTGAGGTTTTGGTGCAACATGGAATTTACCCAAAGTAGGGGTTGATATGCAAGTTTGCCACCTCTAGAGTATTTATTCTCTCTCTTTGCATCATCTAGAGTTGAGAGAAAGTGTTGGGCACCTTGTATTGGCCTTGGTTGAGTGGTGACATCCTTGTTTATCTTTTGGACACATGTTTGAGGTGTGTTTTGCTCTTTGGAGTGTTGTCTTGGGCTTGAGAGCCTTGGTGAGGCCTTGTATCAGTTTGTGGTTGCCTTAAAGTGGCTTGATATCAGTTGAGGATGTCATGAGGGGTATTCTATCGATTAGTGGCACCTTGAGGATCACCATATAGGGTTGTGGTGACTCTAGGAGGAGTGTCATATCGGCTTGTGACCTAGGGTTTCATCCCTATCAGTTTGTGAAAGAGGTGGATGGGTGTGTCAGTCATGACCTAGGAAGGTGACCAAGTTGGAGAGATATAGGTTCTATCACCTTGTTGCATGGTGTGGCATGTGTCCCTTCTTCTTGGACAAGTGTCTTCTAGGGTTTTAAGGTGGTGACACCTTTCCCTTGCTCTCTCTCTCTCTTCAGCCATGTATATATACCTCTTACTTCTCATTCAAGAGAACCCTTTTAGCAACCCTTGCTTGCTCTCCTTGGTGGCTGACCTTGAGCTTGAAGAGCACTCTCCCTTAGAGCTTAGTGGGTGAGCTAGAAGCTTGTGGTGCTCTCCTTCATCTTCTTCCTTGGTAAGCCATGGTTTTCTAGCTTTCCATCTCTTCTTCTTTCTTCTTCTCAGCCATGGACCTTGGTACCTTCTTTTCTCTCTTTTGCTTTCTTGATCATGGTCCTATCTTCCTTCTTTGAGGTGTAGTGGAGATCGATCTAGGAGGTCCTTCTTCTACCTTGAGCTTGGGAAGCTTGGAGCTTGACCTTGGAGCTTAAAGCTTGGTGGTTGTTCTTTAGGTGGGTTATATAACTCTAACCCTACTTTGTTATTATCATCTTTTTACTTGTTATCATTCTAGTTTCTTTTAGCATGTTTTTCTTGCATGCATGTACCTTTTCTTGGTGGCTTTTTAGTCTATTTTTTAGAATAGAACTATGTTAAGTTGCTGCCATGAGATGCACCTTTCTTTGCCTTCGTAATATCTCCATCTTGAGGTAGAATATGACTAAACCGATATGGTGTGATAACTGATATGCTTGCAACCCAACATGCCTTCTCTAGACCAATATGCTTCTTATGATATGGCATGTCATGATCTCATGATGGCTAGTGAAGAAGAGTGTTGAGTCTCCATGCTTCTAGTTGAGTGTGGAAGTCGACATGGGTAACCCTAATACGATGTGCATGTGTGACCCAACACACCATGCTAATTGATACCACCAACCCTAATGGTCAGTATCATATGAAGGCATATGTAGCCGATACACAATGGGGTACATAGGTCAATACCCTAGTGGATGGTGAGGTTGATACCCTAGTAGAAGTGGTGAGGTCAATACCTAGTAGGGATGGTATAATTGATACACCTTCTTCATGTACCTCTTAGCTGATATCCTTGTTGTGTATTGGCAGACACACTCTGATTAAGGTTTTGTGCTTTGATACAATGAGATGATGAACCGATATCTTTTTTGATGAACTGATACTCATCTTTTAGTCGATAGGCTGATACCCTATCTAGAGTGGGTGTCTTATACCTAAGCTAAATTGATATCCTAACCTCATGTGGTGGTCGATATCCTACCCTAGTATGGTGGCCGATATCCTACCCAAGTGTGGTGGCTGATATCCTACCCTAGTATGGTGATCGATACCATATCTTAGTGTGGTAGCTGATAACTACTTTAATGTGGTGGCTGATACCCTTATGTGGTGTAGTGATGAATCTTGTTGATGCTAGGGTTTCATGGTGATGATGTGACATCCTATGGAGTAGTTGTACACATGATGTGAAGGTTATGTTTCTAAATAACATAACATGTTTTATAATTATAATGAGGAACGTGCTTCTATGTCTGGTAATATATCTCATAATTATGAAGGAAGTGATGATCTAAAGATAGTTGATCATCCAACCTTGTAAACCCTAATCGGGTAAAGTGAAACCCTAATTGTTATAATGTAAAGTGTATGTTGTGAATGTATGACATGAGTTCAATGTGATGATGATGTTTTGCTTTCTTGTTATAAGTTTCTAACCATGTAGGTGTTACTGATTGATGTACATAGCTAGGCATGATCTATGGTGGTTATAATGTGATGGACATGTGGTCCTTGTGACGGATATATGGCCCTAATGGACATGTGGTCCTTGTGATGGACATGTGGTCCTTGTCATGGACATTAGTCCTTGAGATGGACATATAAGTGATAACAGACATAAAGTGATGATGTGATTCAATATGTTCTGGAAATGAGTCATACCATGTGTATATAGATCTTTTTTAAAGGTTATACGTTGTAACTTGATTGATGCATATGTGGTCCTTGTGATGGACATGCGGTCATTATCATGGACATTGGTCCTTGAGATGGACATATAAGTGATAACCGACATAAAGTGATGATGTGATTCAATATGTTCTGTAAATGAGTCATACCATGTGTATATAGATTTTGCTTAGAGGTTATACGTTGTAACTTGATTGATGCTTAAAGATGTTAAATTGATCTAATTAATCAAGTGAAATAAAATAATGTAGTTGCCATGTGCCATAGATACATTATAGTGTCAGCTTTATTGCTAGATGTTGAAATGAGTTTAATTTGGAGCGCATATTTTTGAATATGTGGGGTACAAGTCAAGTAAATCCTTGTATCTTTAATACATGATGTGTGAGACAGCAATGCGTGAGCCGATCTCGGTGTGATATGGATGGTCATACGTGAGACACTCCTTTTAGAATGGCCATGCGTGAGCCTATTCTTCTAGCATTGTACCTATACCAAGGTGGGCTAGTTATGTATATGTGGATGGCCATGTGTGAGCCAATCCCTGATCTTGGCTATATGACAATGTTGCAATTGATTGATATGTCTCTATGGTGTTTTCTCTTATGCTGACCAAGAGGTGTGGTGAGGTCGTGGATTTCGAATCTTCCATTAGACCTTGTGTGGCACTGACTATGACTGTATACATATAGTGGTCGGTTGGATTTGGATGGTACAATTCAAATCCTTAGGGCATAATAAATATGCATTTAGCCGTGTAGTATCGTTGTATAGGATTAAATACAAAAACATTGGTTGAGGCTTTGCTTGATCTTTATACAATTTTGTTGGTAGAAAATATACATGTTCTTCATATTCTTTTTTAATTATTAAGGTGTTTCATAATTCATCAGTAATTGTTCTTCCTATTATTTATTTTGCTACTCAGTCTATCTTACCTATGATGATAATAAAGTTGGCGAAGAGTTATATCTCTCGTTGGGACTGTGTGTCCCATCCCATTGGTTAACACCCTTTTTAGGTGGTCGAGCACGAGAAGGTAGAGATCGTGCAGAGGAGGTTGAGTAGCAGCAATAGGAGTAGTAGCTGATAAGGTTGGAAGAGTTGTTCGTTGTCTTTGTTGATATAGTCCTAGAGTCGTCCCGATACACTCGGGTCTTTGGGAGCATTTTGTAGATGTTTTGTGAATGTGTTTTCTTTATGTATCTTTGTATATCAGATATGATGGACTCACGTATATACGTTCTGGAACAATGCCCTCATTACTGGTTGACAGTGTGTTTTGTGGATGCTTTGAGGCATGAAAGTACTCATGTGTAAAGGTTCTTTCTATATGGTGGTTTTATGCACAAAAAATTAATTTTTAGCATTTTTGTTAATAATTTGTTAATCTCTTTCAGCAGTTTTGTTTTGAGTTGTCTCATTTTGCTATGGAGCGGTGCGTTACACAGCGGTGCGACATGTATTCCCTTCACTAGTTGCCAATTGGATTTGAGTTGATCCCACACTTCAACATTACTAAATATCAATCAGCATTTTTATGGGACACTTTTGGCTATATTGCATGGGGAAAACTACACCAGAGCTTCTCCATTCCTTCTCTTCATTGTAGTAAGGCTAGAAAGTGGCTAGTGTGATTTTGTAACACTTATAAAATTTGTATTTGTTCATAGGGAATGTTTGACCATGAAACCCCTTTAAGTTGCATGAGGAACTATTAAAAGTTAGATTAAGGGATTCCGATGAGGTTTTTGTGTGGTACAAATGTAGTAAGGAAATGTAATTTGAATGAGGATATAAAGGTTGGGGATCAAGGTTTGTTGTGTGTAAGGAGGAGTAATGATAATCCTATGATTTCCTTATAAGACATATATTATGTTGTCACTATGGGAAATAATAATAAGTAGGTTTTGTTATGGCACAAGTCGAATGTTAATAAACTCCTATCAAAATTACAAGACAATGATAATGAGTTTGAAACTTTGAGCTTGGCACAATTCTCATATGCACGAGCTTTGTGACTAGTTGCTTTCTGGATTCAAATCAATTCATAGTAACTCAGGAACTATCTACTAATGCTAGTAAGTGAGAAATGTGAGCAATGTCAAATTGTGTGTCGACCTTTATTGTCCTCAACAGAATGCATTGTTGGAAAACCACTTGTTGCACAACATAGAGAAAGGATATTCAAGAAAGAGATGAAGCAATTGAAGTAAAATAGGAATATGGTTGCACTGGAATCAACAAGGAAGAAGAAAAATTGGCAACAATAGTTTGTACACAACAATGAACTATTTCACTATTGTTGTAAGATTTGTAGTTATTCAGATGTTTGTTGATTATGTGAAATGATAATGCCCTTTTATGAAAAAGAAGACAAGAAAAAAAGTTCCAACATTATAGTTGTTATTTCCTACTAGAACAACTTCTTGTGGGGTTCAAACAATCATTAATGATTTTACCAATGGAATCTAGGAGTAAGAAAGCTTTGGCTCTTATAAATGACAATAAATGCCTAAAATGAATGGCCACATTTGGTCATATATAGATCTATTGTAGGTTAGATACAAGAGTCATCTGGTCAAATACAGAGATCATTTGGTCAAATACAATCAATCAAATTGGTGCAAACCATGATGTCAGTTGCATATCGAATAGGCGGATACAAGGACAACACTCTTTGGCATGATATCAAATGACTCACATATCTGATTCGATATGGTATCAAATATCACTCAAGTACTCATAATTTGAACCTGCAATCATTTAGATTGCCAAGCAATGTTTTTCTAAAGTATAAAAAAATGTTTTAAGATGATTAAGATTATAATAAAAGAGGAACATATTCTTAATATGAGAATCAAAAGAGGTAAACAAAAGATTATATTCAATCTAAGTTAATTCTTAAGATGAGAATCAAAAGAGGGAAATAAAAGATTATATTCAATCCAAGTTAATGTTGTGAAACATTGAGAATCCACAATAATAAGTACTCAAAGCGGCATGAATATCAACAAAAATAAAAATATTTTGATTCTAGAACGAAAAGTCATCTAAGCATCACATTACAAAATACCCACCCCTCGTAACCTAGCAAAGGTTCGGTTGGTTCAGCTGGTTTGTCAAGTTTAGTTGTCCCCAAAGCCTTGTGGGAAAGTTTTTAGGTCTGAAACGATTGGAGAGCTATCCTAGATCCACCCCTTCATCTTGCTTCCATCCACCATCATTTTTTTCCAACACTCATTCATTTTCCACATTCCTAGCCATCTTCCACCTCCATACACCCATCGAGTTGTTGTTTAAGACGGAATTGAGGAGAATGAGGCTAAGGAGTCTAGAAAATCAAGGAGGATGACTCAAAGATGAGATCCATCCCATATGGAGGCTAAGGTGCGAGTGTCACCTCTCCTCTATGGGCTAAATCTCTTCTTCTTCCCCTTTCTTCTATTGTTCTCCTTTGTTTATGTACAAATGATGTTCTTCCATTTTTGTTCAGTACCAACTATATTTGTCCATAGCTAGTTGAGCTTCTTGTTGGCTATGTAGCCCGTCTTGGGCACCATTATGTACTTTTACCTTGAGCAAGTAGTCCTATTTTAGATCCAGTACGTTTTTGTTCTATCTTCTCTTTTTGGTTATGATTACTAGTTTGGTTGATTCTTTCTTGCTTGAACTTTTATATCTTCGTTGTTCGAGAGATTAGTTGTAAAAATGGACAAGAGAAGGTAGTTTGGATTGAATATGAAAGGAGGACGTCCCAGGGTGGTTTTTACATAACATTTGTCTTAGGCACGGTCGGGCCTAGCCTGATCCGCTCAAGCCCAAGGTATGTGTTCCGTCCAGATCACATCTATTTCTAGCATTTCAGAATATTCTGGACCCGAGAGGGTATCTGGAATATTTTGGGGTGTTGATCTCGTTATCCTCGAGAGAGGTTTCATATCGTTGATGGGTTATAGTCACATTGTACGAAAGCGAGTGGGATGACCCCCCACAGGAACAAATACCACAATACGTACTATGTTTGGATGTAGATTTGCTTGCTGAGATGTTCGAGGGTTTTCTACGCTCGAGAATGGATGCATAGGCCGCCCAACTTGTGGTTACATAGCCAGAAACTCCTTCTCTTTGATTAGTAGAATCCGACAGAATCTGATTTATTTTCTTTTCTTTGTTTTATTTTACTTCATGACACCTTGCTAGGCTAGTTCTAGTTCTGTACTTTTATCAACTATCATATTGGCTTAGCTGACTTAAGAGTGAGATCCTAAACGTCCCCACATTCCTGTGTGACTTCGTATATCTACTTTGATCTTGTATTAAAGTTGTGTGGGTCCTTGAAAGTTTCGGATTATGAATTTAAAGTATGATTAACCTTTTTGGGATCGTGCCTCCACTTTTGGAGCACGCTCTCAGGGCCAATCAGCTTAACCCATGTAGCAGCTAAATATCTAACATGAGTTTATTCTTGACATCCCATTACCTTTTGTTACGTTTTTAGTGTACTTACAAGTGTTTTTTGTAGGATATAAACTATCTTCACACTTGTTTTGTGAGGCCCTCACATTCGGATATCATATTGAAGTGTGGGTTCAACTCAAAACCCCAAACAACACAACTTATTAGCCCAAAGATTATCCCCAAATTCAGCCGTGTGTGGTTAATATTCCCGAGAGATAATTATTATGGAGTAGGAGGTGAAGCTCATGTGCATCAATCATTGTACTATGGAACTACGTAAGGACGTCGTATCTCAAGTCTAGCAGTTTAGCCAGGTATTAGTTAAGTTTCTATATGCATGTCTGAAGGAGTACCCTCCTGAAATTGAGATGTATGCTAATGGGAGATATTGCTGTGAACTATGTTGGAGTTGGACATCTATCTCGCACGTGGTTTTAAGAACAACCTTGTGACTATGTCCTACTGGCTTGCCATCAACTCTGCTGTTCCTGGATTTGAAGCTAGCAGTGGTTATAATACGTGTACAGCTCTACTGTTCGCCGATTCCTCAACGCTGCATTGCTTGGCTGCACCTTCAGACCGTGGTACCAGGCCCGACAGCTGGATTACCACTGTCTGTCTTTTTTTCAAGCTGGGTTAATTACCTGTATATCCTGAATTTTATGATTTTCCCCAAGAGTCTCGGTTAACCTGATCAGAGTCAATTTTACCTGCGTGCAAAAGACGAAAACTGCTATGGATGGAGGAAGAAAGTAAATGCATCGCCAGAATCAGCATTAGGCTATTAGTTCATGGGCAATATCTATAAATTCGTATCGTGTTGTCGCAAGCCTACATATAAATATTGCATACTAATATGCTACCAAACACCTGATTCCGGACAGCAAATTTTTTGGATCATGAAAGATATGATCGACATCAGAAAAAACATCGCTCGACCATGGCGACTTGTGACCACCAAACTCCCTACATCATGCATGTGAGGGTCGATAGGAAGGAACCTCTGTCTTGACGGCCGCCGGTCCAACCATATGTCGTGAGTACGTGTGTGTATCACGGGCATGCGTTTGCATCTTGTTTGGTTATACCTCAAGCACGTGCTGACACCGAATTCGGGTTGCTCAAGCGCTGGTCACTTTTGCACCTAGAGAGACACTTAATTCTGTATGGACATTTTCTAGGATGCATGGTTAATTGAGACTGGTAGCATTATGCTTTTGGACCAACTTTGTTTGGCAGGAATGCTGAATTGTTGTGTTCAGTTTGGTTGCAGTAATGGTTGTGTTCAGTTTGGTTGCAGTACTGTAATTCGGGAGTAAATATGTTTGGAGGCATTCATTGTTGTTGAACGATTTTGATTCATATGTGGGGGTTGTGGTATTCAAGCCTACCATTGCTTGCTTTTCCTTACACTCAATTGTGTGTGGTAGGACACACTGACATGTTGGCATATCAATAGTCATAACAGATTATTCATGCGAGGATTTTGTAAAGTAGAACAATAGTTGTATAGTTCATGATGTACTTTAACATACATGCAATGTATAAGAGCATACATCTCATGACATACATACAAATACATTGAAACATCACAGTGCCTAAAACTACCATTCAAAATAAGTATTAGAATAACACAATAAGCCAATGTGTGATACATGTGGAACCACATTGAAGCGCCCTATCTTGTATCCCACTATCCAATGACTATATATTCCCCTAGCTTGTCGCCTACTCCTAGTTCCCCTTGAGTTTTGATTTCATTAGGAAGTTATTTTTCTCCTTCCATGTCGAATTCTTACATTTCGTCTTCAACATCATCAATCTCATATGGTAGTTGATATCTCTTTATAAAATTGTGTAGTACACAATAAAAAACTATAATTTTAGACTGTTGGATTACGTCAAACGTCGGTCGTTGTCTAAGTATGACGAACCTCATTTTCAACACACCAAATTCCCTCTTAACAACAATTTATAGTTTTGCATGTATGTGATTGAAGATCTAATATATGTTATTTTATAAATACCACACCCCTCTATACTCAGACAAATGATATGGTTTACTATGAAGATGTACAAATAACTAAGATGTGCATATCCTAATTTCACTAAGTAAATTCAACATCTATGTACACTCAAATCCTCAGTAGCCAGGCTTTCATGCAATACATGCATGTAAGCAATTGAACCCTCCTATTCACACATTGCATAAGTGAGGTGTATGTCAAAATTGATGATTGTCATAACATTTTTAGAAAACAAATCACATTTTGTTGTTGTACTAATTTTTTTGTCTCTAGTGATTAGTATTAGTATGTGTGTACTAACTATTGCACCTAATGTGTCCTAAGATAATAAAAAGACAAGTGGTGAGAGTGCAGTAAGTGTAACATGTAAAATGTGCAGAAGTCACATAAAAACAACTCTTAGCTTGAAGTAAGGGTCGAACCTTGGATTTAAAATGCATGTCCACCCATGTTGACCTTTTTGACAAGCTCCCATATGATCATCTGTGATTGTGTGTGCCACACACATGTATTTGCATCTTTGTCCACCATCCACTTTTTTATACCTCAAGCACGTGCTGACAATGAATCTGGGTTCATCAAGCACGTGTCATTCCACACAAAGAGAGGCACACACCTTTGTCACATCTCTCTCTGGTATGCATGAGTGATTACGCTATGACTTTGTCACACGAGAAAGGAAAATAACCTTCAATATATATGTATGGAGTAGAAATATTTGTGTATCTCTTAGCATCTTTTTGGAATAGGACTGAGATCTTGGGAGTTGGTCAAGGAGATTGGGATTAATCAGTCTGCATTGAACTTAATTTCTATCCAGTAAACCTCTAGTACCAACTAAATTTTATTTGGATAGCTATTAGAATTCTAGGGTTGAGTCTTAATGCATTCAGACTTTGGTTTAAAAAAATTTGGCTAGTCTCTATAATATATGGTTTAGTCTAGTTGTAGTCTGATTTTGGTCTGATTTTATTTCGTTATTAGTCTAAATATGAAAGTTGAGTCTGGTTGAATTTTTCTTATGGGCATAATTTGTGTGACAGGCCTACTGAATTGTGGTGTTCAATTTGGTTGTAGTGAAATTTGGGTGCAAATCTATTTAGATGCATTCATTGTTGTTGGACAGGTTTAATTTGTATATTTTTTTGTGCTAGTTGGGTTTTTGCACTACTACACAACATATTGTACTAAATGTTTAGTGGTTGCTACTAGTTAGCTACAAATAAGGAGCGTATTGAAATTTTAAGTTGTACTACATCACATTGTACTTATAAATATATCACATTTTAATCATATGTGCCATACATAACTGATACAAATATATAGTTATCCAGACTGTGTTACAATTTGATATCTTCATGATAATGTATCTAGCGGCATACATAATAGATAGCATTGTTTGTAAAGTTGAGTTTTCCATGGAGGAAATCACACCTACTCTGTAACTCATCTATATAAGATGGCAATCTTTTGGTGTCTTTCTTTGCAGACGTAAGGTGATGACAAAATGTTGACCAGTTTGACCTGTCAATAAACATTGGTTCATCATCACCTTCCTTTAGTTATTTCAACATTTTAATGTTGTGTTCATAGTGATTCGTCCTTAGCCTCATTTTGCAAGTGTTTTCAACCAATCCCTTGCCGCAAGTGTAATATGTTATATGGGGGTTGAGATCTCCAAGCCTACCATTGTTTGCATCCACTTGATCCATGTACACTAAAATGTGAGATATGAAATAATGACATGTTGGCACTTCAATAGTGATATGATAAGATTATTCATGTGAGGATAATGATAGTTGGTACATTGGTTGTACAATTAATGATATACTCATTCATACATGTAAATAACATACTAATGTCTAAGTTTTGATGGGGATGGCTTCAACCCATTTGAAAACATAGTCTGCAACCACCAGGATATATTTGTACCCACAAGAAGAAGGAAAGGGTCCCATAAAATCCTCTCCCCAAATGTAAAAAATCTATATCCCTTACCAAGAGGTCATGGGCATCTAGTCTCTCTTAGAAATGTCCCCAAACCTTTGATAATGATCACAAGTTAAGAAAAATTCATAGGCATCTTTAAATAAGGTGGACTAGAAAAAACTAGATTGAAGAACTTTTCTAGTGGTTTTATGAGAACTTATGTGCCCTTCATTGGAGCCAGAATGACATTTCCCAAGTATGTCATGAGACACTTCCTCAGTAACAGACCTGCGGTAAAGATTGTATGAACACAATCTAAAGAGATAAGGATCACCCCAATAATACTTCTTGACATCATGCAAAATTTTTGCTTTAGTGTGTCCTTTGTATGCAGTGTGTAGGACGCCTGCAACAAGAAAATTTACATAATCTATGATTCAAGGATATTAGGATTCCATTTTGATCAACTTATCATCAGGGAAAAAATCATTGATGGGAATTCCATCATCATCAAAGAATTCAAGGAGGCTAAGATGGTCAGCAACAACATTATCACAACATTTTTTGTCAAGGATTTCTAAATCAAACTCCTAAAGTAAAAGGACCCAACAAACAAGATGAGTTTTGGCATCCTTTTTGGTCATCAAATGTCTAATGGTCACATGGTTCGTGTAAGCGATCACCTTGGACCCGACCAAGTAAGAGTGGAACTTGTCAAAGGCATAGACTATGGATAACATTTCTTTCTCTGTGGTGGTGTAGTTTTGTTGGGCATCATCTAGAGTTTTGGATGCATAGTAAATCACATGGTGATTTTTGTCAACATGTTGTCCAAGAATAGTACCAACAGCAAAATCACTAGCATCACACATCAATTTGAAAGGTAACAACAATCAGGGGTCCAAATGATAGGGTTGGAAGTGAGGAATCTTTCAAACATAAAAAACTAGCCATGCAAGCTTTGTCAAAAACAAAGGGGGCATCTTATTGGAGGAGGTTGGTTAGGGGTTTGGTGATTTTTGAAAATGCACGGATGAATCACTAATAAAATCCCACATGCCCAAGGAAGATGTGAATGTCTTTGACAGAAGAAGGGAGTGGAAGTTTGGAGATGACCTTGATCTTGGCTCTATCAACTTCTATGTCATGATTTCTAACTCTATGACGTAAGAAAATTGCATATGTCACCATAAAGTGACATTTTCCCCAATTTAAAATCAAGTGTGCTTCCTCACATTTTTTCAAAACAAGAGATAAATGTCAAGGAAAGAGTTAAAGCCATCTCCATAAATTGAGTAATCATCCATGAACACCTCCATCGTGGTCTCAGTCAACTCAGCAAAGATAGTGGACATGCACTGCTGAAAGGTGGATGGGGCATTGCACAACCCGAAAGGTATTCTCCTTAATGTGTAAGTGTCGAATGGGCAGATGAAGGTTGTTTTCTCATGGTCATCAAGATGGATGGGAATCTGATAAAAACCTAAATGGCCATCAAGATAATAGAAATATTGTTGATGGACAAGGTGCTCTAGTACTTGATCCAGAAAGGGGAGAGGGAAGTGATCTTTCCTAGTGGACTTATTCAATTTTCTATAGTCAATACACCTCCATCCTATAATAGTATGGGTGGGATGACTTCGTCATTATCATTTTTTACAATAGTGGTTCCCCCTTTCTAGGGGACAACTTGGATAGGGCTAACCTAAGGTGAATTGGAGATGGAGTAGATGATTCCTGAAGTCAACACTTTGATAAACTCTAGGCACACAACCCCTTTCATGTTTGGATTTAGTTTCCTTTGAGGGTCTTTAGATGGCTTGTATTGTTCTACCATAGAAATCGTATGCATGCAAATAACTTGATAGATCCCTGTCAAATCAGCCATTTTATATCCTAGGGAAGCTTTCCACTTTGTAAGCTCAGTCATGAGCTTGGATTCCTATTCATGGGTAAGATTGATGTTAATGATAACATGATAGATTTATTTCTCATCATGGAAAACATATTTAAGTCCTTCCAGGAGGGGTTTCATCTCGGGAGCGTTGGGGGGTTCAAGTTTTTCACCCACAAGAGAGATCATTTTGAGGTCCTCAAATTCTTTATCATGGATCTCCTCAAAGGTGTTGAGATGAACTTTGTATTGCTCCAATTGATCATCTTAAAAGCAACATTCAATAGGGGTCGTGATGGCATTATGAAGGGGATCCTCAACTAGCTCCTATTCTTGTGTTAATTGGTGGAGCTTCACAATGCAATCAAGGAGATAAACCTCTTTGTGGACACTTCGTCCTCACATACTCTCAAACATCCTAAATTGTAGGGTTTGTTTTGTTAGATGCAAAAAGATAATTCCGTCCTTGAGATCAATTAAGGCCCGGGCAGTGGCCAAAAAGGGACGATCAAAGATGATGGGGTAGCGTAAATCTTCTGGTATGTCTATGATGACAAATTCACATGGGACATAAATGTCTTTCCCAACCCTTATAGGTATGTATTCAATGATATTATAGGCTTCATCATGGATGAATCTGTCAACTGGATGGTCATGGTAGTGGGAAGTATGTCAAAAAATCCTAACCTCCTACAAAGATAATAGGGCATGATAGAAATACTAGCACCCAAATCTGTGAGTCCTTTCCTACAAGCATTATCACCTAGGTAACACCCAATCCCAAAGTAGCCATGATCTTTGTTCTTTTAGGCATTTTTCTTTTAATGATGTCAGAAGTGGTTCTAGAAAGATTCATTGTATCATGCTCTTTGGTTGTATACTTCCTAGTCAATAAGGTTTTCATGTACTTAGACCAGGAAGGCATATCCACTAGAGCATCAAAGAAAGGAATATCCACAAGAAACTTTTTCATGGCATCCCTAAATTTCATGAAACAAGTATCAAGCCTAGTTTTCTTTAGGTGGGCTTGGTATGGTGGATGAGGTTTGTAAATATGGATTTTTGGATCATCAATCTCCATAGGTGGGATGATAGGAGAAGGGATGGTAGGTTCTAGTGAGGGTGGAGTTTCAATGATCATAGTGTCTTCATCCTTAAAATCTAATGGTACAATTATGGGTTTCTCTAGAGGATGGTGAGGGGCATGAGTCTTTCCTGAATGAGTGGAGACAACCTTAAGTTTTTTAGGGTTTTTGGGTTGTTTTCAGTCTGTCGGGAAATGGTGTCAGCATGTGGCTTTTGTTGATCAATGAGGTGAGCCAACTAAGTGTCACTCGCCTTCTAATGGGCTTTTTGTGCAAGAATGATTTGCTCCAAGACATATACCCTATCATCAGTTGAGGGAGTGGGGCATTTTGTTATGCTTGAGGTTGAGATGGTGGATGGTTAAGGTTTTGATATTGTTTCCCTTGGTAGGGACCATAGTTTTGGAAATTACCCCTGGAATTTTCTTGATTTCCAAAGTTCCTTTAATTGTTATTATATGTGAAACATTGTGGTGGACGGTTTTTGGCTTGGGGATATGATGGCCTTTGTTGGGGAGGGATTTGAGATGAATTTTCAACTCCTGTAGGATTTTTGTATTGGAATCTGGGATGGTTTCTGACTTGATTTGGATTGTAGTAAGCTTGACCAAGTATGTCGTGAATGGAGTGTAGGTCCTTCATTTGTCCAACTTCCAGCTTCATGGGAGTGTTGTAGAGATATTGACATTGAATGATAGCATGGGCATACCTTTGGCAAATCTAATAGAGAGAGTCAATAACTTTTATTTGTTGAGGTTGATCTCTCCTTTCGTAAGCACTAAAAGATGATTCTAGGTGGTCATGTTTCAAGGCAGTTAGCTTAAGACTTTCAACAATTTATTGGATTTCAAGATTTACCTTGGCCTTGACTACCTTGAGGACCCCACTGGTACCTCATCTTTCTTATGTTTCAGAAGTACATTTCACGACTCCTCGGGCACTATCTAGTCTTTGGAACATAAAATTTCCTCTAGATGAGGAATCAAGGAATTGTTTGGTGACATTATCAACACCGTGGTAAAACATCTGAATGAGTGGAGATTGGGTAACATTGTGGTAAGGGAAACATTGGAGAAGCTCCCTAAACCTTTCTCAAGCCTCTCATAGAGTTTTTCCCAGGACCATAGAGGAGAAGAATATGTCCCCTAATTTCATAGGTGAGGGAAGGGGGAAATATTTATCCAAGAACTTGGCTTAAAGTGCCTCCCAGGTGGTGACACGTTCTTTATCCTCCATGGCATTATACCAACTACTGGCTTGCCCTGAGAGAGAGTATTTGAACAACCTAAGTCTAGTGACGTCTTCATAAATGTGTGGGATCTTATGCAAAGAACAAAGGTCAAAAAAATGTTGTAGGTGATCTTGAAAACTCTCACCTTTGTTCTCAAAAAATAGATTAGCTTGAAGCATGTGATCCATTGGGTGCATATATCAAATTGGGGGACTGTGATTTCAAGTGGCATAATGAGATGTTGTGCATGTCTTTTTTTGGGTGTAGAAAAATATTTTAATTGTTTTTTGTCTTTTTGCCTCCCATTGAGTGGCTTTTAAGACTTCTTGCTCGGGTATATAAGTAGCTCGCAAGACGGCTTCTTGATTCACGTGCTCGGCCATCATGGCCTCTTTTTGAGTAGTGAGTGCTTGCTCAATCCTACACATAACTTCCTCCTCATCCATCCGAACTTGGTTTTGTTGGTTCAAATGATGGAATTTTCTTTATGGTTATGGAACAAAAACTGGCGGTGTAGAATTAGCTTTTAGTGGGAATCACATGCATAGTTATAATATGAATATATATCAAATGTAGAAGAAAACATACTGCTAGGATGAAAACTCAGCAAAAGGAGGAGTAGCACTTCCAGAATGGTACTCGGAAGGCAAAAGAAAAGAAAAAAGTTTTGTTCAAAAAGTTTTTGGGGTTAGAGAAAATGATTTGTTGTCTCTGGAAACGGTGCCAAAATTTATACGTGTCGTATAGCACACCAATTTACTAAGATATATTATCTTTGATTTTAATTCCTTTTTTACTTTCGACTAAGGCTAGTATAGAAGGGTCAATCCCACATGACAATGTTATTAACATTCATTTATTTTGCCCCAATGCTTTTGAACAAAAGAATGCAGAAAGTAGATTAAAGAGTTGGTGGTTGATGATTACACTAAAGTAAGAAACCAAAGTGCAATCAAGTAAAATTATGCTAAGAACAAATAAAGAAAAGTTACTGTAAGAACAAAATAGAAATGTTAGATTAAGAACAATTAAAGAGATTTATTTTAAGAACAAAATTTAAATGCAAGAAGTAAAGGAAGCAATGGAAACAAACAATCAAAGAGAATGTGGTTTAAATCAGATAGAAGGAATATTGAGGCTTATGAGTTTCACCACCATAGCCAATGTGAAAACAAGATCGATGGAGATTAAATGATCAAAATGAGATAAAAGAGGTCATGCAAAACATTTGAGAATGAATTAGAAAATATGAAATCCCTATGAACCCATTGCTCCTGGCATTCATGGATCCTATTCATGTCATCCCAATGGGGATTTGTCTGAGGTTTCATTCAAATCCCTCTTAAAATGGTTTACTTGTTCTAAATCATGGGTTTCATAGTTGCATCTACCAAGATTAACATTCGATATAATGACAAGTCACTTCATTAAAATTGACAATTTCTAAACCAAAAACCATCTATCCTATTGGAATCCTATAAAACATTGATTCAAGTAACACATGGATTAGGGGCTACTCCCCTCACCTCAATAGGAAAACTACTCGCTAGCCATAGAAGTTAAAGGGAGAACGAATGAAGAAAGAAGGTAGGCCATAGACTTTGAAAGAAAGAATCCAAATACTATGGCTAGTGACTATGAAATGATCGTCGTTCTTGGTTCCTAGTTCTCAAAGAAGAACTAGAATGAAAAAGAAATGAAAACAAAATCTCCAGAACAGTTGCTACTTTACTAAAGAAATGGAAGATTACAATGTATAAATTGAAACAACTATTCTCAAAGTAAAAGTGTGAGTACAAAAGATTGGATCCCTTTTTAGTGGAGTCCCCCCTCCTTTTATAGGGGAAGGAGGGGTGGAAACTGTGAAAGGGGGAGAAGAAAAGAGGGAGTGATGGTTGTTGGTTTAACTGCCTGCACACCACGAGCCATCCATCTCTCTAGCAAAATCGGTTGTCTCACAAGTGATGTGGCCTAGCCATTCCAGAAGTGAGTAGAACCCTAGTTAAAGGGTTGGTGGTGCTAACTTGAAAGTTTCTTGGTCATGAAACAAAATGTCAAACTGTTCGTCTAAGTGTGAGACGCCTGGTTGGTGTCGATGCATGTGTTGATCAACATGGAAACCCTAAGGTTTGGGTTCGGCATGGACATTTGACCTAACGTGGTCACGAGATGATTGTTTTGATGGACTCGAATGCTTGGTTGGTGCCACGAGCGTATCGGCTTGTAGTTCTGAGACACTCGTGGAATTGTCAGTGTGGGAGGTTGAACCGAGGACCAAATGATCGTCTGGCTCTGAGATTTGGAACTTCTTGGAGACAAATTGACCGCTTAGCATAGCGAAATGGTCATTTCGTGTTCTTTGGAAGTCAGGATTTTACTTTGAAAATCAAAACCTACAAAAGTATGAAGGAAAAGATACATATTTGCACATTTAATTGAAAAGTGGGTAAATTGCAATTTGACCTAGGAAATTAATAAAAATAGATAAGTTCTAATAAAAAAATATGAAAATTATGCAAAAACATATATGAATATACATCTGTCAGCTATATATTCACTTAGCTTGTCCCCGGATCCTAGTTCCTCTTGGATCTTGACTTTATCAGACAATTCTTTATCTCCACCCAGGTAGACTTCATACATTTTGTCTTCATCGTCATCAATTTCATTTCGTAGTTTATGTCTCATTATAAAATTTTGTAGTACACAACTTAGAACTCCGATTTTAGACTATTGGGTTATGTGCAACTTTAGTCCTTATCTAAGTATGGAAAACCTCCTCTTCATCACACCAAATTCCCTCTCAATACTATCTTATAATTTTGTGTATCTATGACTGAACTTCTCTTATTTGTTCTTGTATGAATGTCGTGTCCCTATACTAAGACAAATGATAGGGTGTACAAAAAAGAAATGCAACTAATTGAGATGTGCATATCCTAAATCTACCAAGTGATTTCAATCCTTGTGTATGGCTAAATCTCTGATATTTAGACTTTCACACAATACATGCGTGTGAACAACTAAATCTTCCCATTCACACAGAGATAAGTGAGTTCCATATCAAAATTAATGATTGACCTAAATTTGTTGAGAAAAGCCACTTTTTGTTGTGGTATTTATTTTTTTGTCTCTCATGATTAGTATTGGGATGTGCATACCAACAATTGCACCTAATAAATCCTAAGTTAAGAAAAAGATAAGTTGTGAGAGTGTAATACATGTAACATATAAAATGTGCATAAATCACCTAAAAGCAACACTTAGCTTGAAGTAAGGGTCGAACCTTAGATTTTTCTCGATTTTGTTGTGTTTAAAAAATGGCAGTTTGCGAGGATGATATATTCCTTTCATATAGAAAACACTTTTTTGCAATTTAATAACATTTGCAGCTAACTGTCTCATTGGGATGATCATATTCTTTTGCTAGATTGCAATTAGTATGATTGTGTACCATATATTGTAGGAAGTATAAAATGTCTTCTATGCTTGAGATGTAGTGTGTGATTCACATCAGCTTTTGTCATTATAACCTATCAAAAAGGATTGTAATATCTAGAGGCTTCATATAAAACATGTTGTGTTCGAATGTTGACCAATGTTGGATGTGGAATTGTTGCTTCATCTCCATTGTCATCCCATCCTCATAAAATATTTTGTGTACTTTTCTTGTGGTGTGATGTACTATTAAACTCTTTGTTGATAATGTCAACTTTGTGGCCCATTCAGAATCACAAATGTGTTCAGTGACATCCATTGTTTCCTACATATATAGTTTTTGACAACAACTGAAAAGACGTGATCATTCACCATAATAGTTCTATTCTCTCATGCATGCTACACAAAGTTAAACCACTACAGTAATGCATAATATTGTAGAAATACATACGTGAAAATGTTAACAAATATATTTCAATAGAAGGTAGTTCTTTAACATACCGAAACTTGGATATAATCTTAGCTTAGCCCTTTACCTAAGTTTTTCCTATTTTTCCATCCTTTTGGTCCTTAATATTGAAATTGTGGAATTTTAGTGGTTTGGAGTAAATATTCATGACAATATATGGGTTTGTGTAAAAATACCTCAACTGGTATTTTATCAGGGTGCATATTGCAAAATGTCCACTAAAGAGGAGATAATGATTAAATAAAAATGAGATAGAATTTTCTAGGGCCTTTTGGAACAAGGAATGAATATAATGTGACATTGAATTAGTAATGAGTAGTAATGGTCTTCTTTTCTTTTCTCTCTCCTCCTAGATGGAGATAAAGCATAAAAAGGGAATAATAAGGTAGGTATGACTCTTGAATTAGTGTATGATGTCCATGTTGAATTTTCTCAAGGATTTAATTAGAATAGCTTTGTTATAATAATTCACCATCTGAATGCATTAATATTAAGAAAAATGGACAAAATAGAAGTTATGGACCAACACCTATACAAAACTAAAATCTATTTGTATAGGAATATTCTAGACCCTCAAATTAATCTATGGTCCAAATTTGAGGTCATTTGGACCATGTTTGAACCACTAAATGAATTAAGTAAGTTTGAATATGGTTTGACTAAGGAAGCATTCAAATTTACATTGATTGCCTTAATTTCCCTAACATCTCGGTCATTTAACAATGTCACGTGTTACAAATCTATTTCATTTTTATGAAAGTCACCTAGACCATCTAATCAAATATCTAGCGACCCACGGATCATCCCCTTCCTCTGTTTTTCTCGCGGATGGAGCCATTTTATAGTGTCTTTGATCTCTGACCTTGTTCTCGATCAATTATGATCTGTTTGACATGATTCTTCTTCCATCAGCTTCATCTCCCTCAGCCAATTCAGACGAGCCTCAACTTATCACCCATCTCATTGGTTTGATGATATGACCAATTTGGGCTTATAACCCCTCTCTACCATGAATGTGGAGACACAACCACGACCATTCTCATCTCCAATTAAAGGACTTGAAGGCACTACAATACCTCAAGAGCTCCTCCTCAGCCAATTTCACCTCCAACGCTCTAAGCCACTCCACCCTACTCGACTTATTGTTCCAAAGAATTCAATCCCTCCATAGTCGTCTGCTTTGTCCCTTGTTTAATTAAGGACTCGGTAAGCTTCACTTAATATTCTTTCTTCTTTTCCCATCATTGGTCCTCCCTCAACAATCCTCGAGCAACATACATGATAGCTCCAATACCATGACTTGTCGGCACTAGTTTCCATGATGCTCCAATGGCTCTCTGTCCTTAAAAATGCCTACTTTGACCTCCCCTTGCCTCTGTGAATGTTTCATAGACCCAAGTAAAGGCTTCTCGACCTATTTTCAGTAGTCTTGATCGTAGTTTACTCTCCCCTATTTCTCAGTTTTCCCCATGGTGTTCTCAGGACACAGCAATCCTACCTACCTAGCATTTGTCCCTCATCTCCTTCGAACCTCATGAACCATTTTGCACCCATATGGTTTCTCTGGTCTTGCCTGATAAGGCCAAGCATTGTCGTGGATGGTCGCCCAACTACTGTCATCGCCACAGATCAGAGGTGAAGATCTAGGGCGTTAGATTTACCCTGCAGCACATGGCAGCTTGATCAGGAGATTAAACCCACAAGGAAATTTATAGGGTTTTAACCCGCATTTTATTTATCAAAGTTGCAAGATTTGATCGACCTGAATGACAAGATCACCCTCGCACAATTAATCGAATGATTTTATGAGTATGGGCAATTTAGGTATTGTATCGCCTCATCCTTACTTTATTGTTGATTCATTAGGGAGAGTCCTTTGGAAATTTGGCCAACTTTGATTGGTACAACTTAGAGCCGACCCTCCTCATGGATGAGCCACTGGGTCAGGATATAACATGTGGCTTTTTAACGAATTCTCTTTGGTCGGTTTTTGAAAATTCACCATAAATCATAGGATTATAAAAAAAAATGCAAATAAATAGTCATTGAAAAGGATTTTTTGAAAGCAATCCCATTTTAAGGTTTTCAAACCATGATTGGGTTCTCATTTCAATGTTTTATTAGAAACCCTAATTTGGCACATGAAACCCTAATACATGTGATTCAATTATAATTAGTCTAAAGTGATCTTGGAAAACAACTAAGTTGGAGAAAATTGATAACTATGACTCTAAAGTAAGGTATGTGCAATACCTATTTAAGTAGGTGCATTCTTACCCTTCAGTTGGGCACTTTTAGATATCCAAACCCTAAATTCCCAATGAGGCATGGATTTACACTTTATTCTCAATATTACTCTTTTTGGCACTTTTACTTCAATAATTACTAGAGTCTTCACCCCATCTTCAAGATTTATTTTTTTAAAATATGGCATAAGATTTTTCTAGCACGATAATTCATTTGACTATTTAACTAATGTAATGGTACCTATGTACAACCACCCATAAATAAGGGCATGTGTCATTTCACCCAGGGATATGAGTTTATTCTCCCCACATTTATATATATTTGTAGGTTTGGGAATATGTTACTCTCCCTCACCTATTGGTTGAGGTTTGGTAGGTTCCTCATCCCTACTTAGTTTAAATTAGTCATAATATTAATCATGCACACAACTTTCTTATTATTTTTTATGAAAAAATTCTTATTTGATATGTGCCTCATACTCTTGACCTTCTAAATAGTAAATGAATCCTTATCATAATGTATTTGTTGCTTATATCTAGCCCTTATTCCCCAATAGACACATACCTTGTTTTCTGTTCTTGTTTGGTGATCCCAACCACCCAAGTTTAGGATCAGAGTGTGTAGTAGGAGTATGGAAATCCATCCTAAGATTAGGATAAGATATACATGGCCTCCAACATGGACCTAACTCATGAATTTGTTGCTTGGAGATAGATTTGGTGTAGTTTAGATTTCCCTATGCAAGATCCCATTGATGTAATATCCATGTAACCCTAAATGGGAGATGACAATGTACATTCATACAATTAATTACAGTCATTAATTTTATTCCACTGCTACACTTTAGTTGTTTTGAATACCATCATTGAAATTTTAAAAAATTTACACCTATTCTATCATGCCTTTGAGTGTGTTTGGAATGGATGTTTTCTTCTTTAAATTTTAGTAAAGGGGTGATTTTGCCTCTTTATAACTTGCTATGAGAGCCCATGGTAGTCAGAATTTGACTATTTCAATTTTGTCTCCCTAATTAGAAACCTTGTCTTACATAGTTCCCCTTTAGTTAAGATGTTCATCCTAGAATTGACCTATATTTTTCATGAGATGATGAAAGGTTGATTTAGGATCATAAGAATTTCACATTAGAAATATCTTTAGTTAACCTTTATGTGATGATCATGTTAGGTAGCTACTAGGGCATAAGTTGAAAGCAAAGGTGTCTAGAAAGGATCCAGGTTTGGGGGTTGGCAAGATTTTCCTTCACGCCACAATCTTTGTTTATGAGGAATCCCAGATCCATATGATACCTGTCTGGACTAAGATGATACTAATTTTCCAAAATATCATACCTATAGGAAATAGTGGCCTTAGACATCTATGTTGGATACTCCTGGTAATCTAATATGACGGCCTTGTGACTTGTTTGAAAATGGTTACCCGAAATAATTCCCTTCTGTCCCATAGGACAACATGTTTGGATAGACCATCCCTAAAACCTAGACTTTGAGGTGGAAGTGATAGATCTTATACATGGTTTAGTTAGACTCACCCTTTTTACTCTAGTTTTAGTTTGACTTAGTGTGCCAAACCTTCAAGGGGTTGATGGGTACTAGTAGCAGTAGTACCTTTATAGATCTTGGATGTGCTAATTTTGAGGACGAAATCCTTTTTAAGCGGATGGAGTCCTATTACACACTGAAATCTAGTTACTCTGACTTTAGAAACCCTAACTCCTTAGATATGAGGTTAGTAAGATTAGATCATTAGAATTGACCAAAACAAGTTATAGTTGAAAACTCAAATATTTGTTTATATACTAATGAACATATACAATGAATATTTCACATTTTTGAATCCTAATGAATACCTAATGCACATAATATGAGTAACTCACATATTAATCATAATTGTGGATACACATGATGTTGATGATGTTATCAACCAATAAACTCTAATGATACGGTGAGTAAAGATAAATGGAACCTAACCCTAGATTTAATGCATGCTAAGAAGGTATAAGTGAACAATTATGATCAAGTTGACCATAAACCCTAAAATGAAGTTAGTTAATCTTAATATGTGCATCTTTAATGCCTTTCAAGATACATTAGTAACATTAGGTGTCATAATCTAAAAACATACTTTGATACACATAAATGTAATATAATCACCTAATCATGACTTGGTAGGTGAATAAATTCATTAATATGTAATATGGTCCACCATATTCACTAAAATACATATAATGACTCAAATATGATAATGAGTAACTGGATTTACATAAACATGCATGAATGGCTAATGTACATAATCAATAATAGGAAGAAACATTGTTAAATTCTTAATGATGACATTAATGTGGGTATGAAAGGTAATGTGACAGTGTGTAATATAGATATAAGTAATTAATGTGACATTATTTGGATTAATTGTAGACTTAATATCAAATTGGATAAAATTATCTATTTCATAAAAAATAATCTATTATAATCCAACATGATGATAATATGAGATTAATGGAGTCTAAATCGAAATTATGAAGGACAATGGTCAACTATATTAATAGACGTTGAGATAATTGAGTAACCTCTAATTGTGATAAAACTCTTATTGATATAAATAGGGAATATATAGGGTTTCTTGCATAATAATATATTATAACTCTTTTGGACAACAAGGACACAATTAAAAGAATAATAAGGATAATTTAATATCATAATGAATATGTGATAATAAGAGAAAAATATTAAAAAGAAAATCTTAATAGTAGAACCCTTAGTGATCCATTAGAACCCGACCTATGAATAGTGCATGTGAAGCCTTCTAGAAATATCATAGATTAGAGGTAACCTACTAGGAGCTTAGATACGAGATGTTGCGTACTCACCCTTCCCTTTTTGAGGAGATTTCGGGGACAAAATCATCTTTAAGGTGTGGAGTATTATAAACTAAAACTTGGGTATAATCTCAGTTTAGCCCTTATCCTAAGTTTTTTCTATCTTTCATATCCTTGTTGTCCTTAATGTTGAAATTGTGGAATTTTATTGGTTTGGAGTAAATATTCATGCCAATATATGGGGTTGTGTACAAAGACCTCAACTAGTATTTTATCAGGGCCTGAATTGCAAAATGTCCAAAAAGTGTGATAATGATTAAATAATAATGAACTAGAATTTTCTATGGCCTTTTGGAACAAGGAATGAAAATCATGTGATATTGAATTCATAATTAGTAATAATGGTCCTCTTTTCTTTTCTATCACCTCCTAGATGGAAGTAAAGCATAAAAAGGGAATAATGAGGTGAGGTGTGACTCTTTAATTAGTGTATGATGTCCATCTCGAATTTTCACTCAAATATTTAATTAGAAAAGCCTTTTCATAATAATTGACCCTTTAAATGCACTAATATTAAGAATACTGGACAAGATATAAGTTATGGGCCAACACATGTACAAAACCAAAATATATTTGTCTAGGAATATTCTAGACCCTAAAATTAATATATGGTCCAAATTTTAGGCATTTGGACCATGTTTGAACCCCTAAATGAATTAAATAAGTTTGAATATGGTTTGACTAAGGAAACATTCAAATTTATGTTGATTACCTTATTTCAATAAGATCTAAGTCATTTAATGATGTCACACGTTACACTTCTATTTCATTTTTGTGTAAGTCACCTCGACCGTCCAATCGAAGATCTAATGGCCCACATATTGTCTACTTCCTTCGTGTTTCTCCCAGATGGAGTTGTTTTGCAGTGCCTTCCATCTCTGACCTCGTACTCCATCAATTCTGCTCCATTTGACATGATTCTACTTCCATCATCTTCATCTCCCTTAGCCGATTCAAATGAGCCTTAACTTATCATCCACCTCATTGGTTTGACGAAACACCCAATCTAGGTTTATAATCCCTCTCCATCATGCATGCACAAACACAACCATGACCCTTCTCATCTCCATTTATAGGACCCGAAGGCACCACCAGACCTCAAGAGCTCCTCCTCCTCACCCAATTTCACCTCCAATGCTTTGACCCACCCCTACCTACTTAACTTATAGTTCCAGAGAACTCCATACCTACACAATCATCTCCTACATCCCTTGCACAATTAAGGACTCGATAAGCTTCACTAAACCTTCTTTATTCTTTTCCCATCATTAATCTTCCATCAATGATCCCCGAGCAGCATACCTGATAGATCTACCTCCATGACTTGTCGGCGCTAGTCGCCACGACACTCCAAATGCCTTTATCCTACAAAATGCCTATTTTGACCTCGCCTTGCCTCCACGAATGATTTGGAGACCCAAGTAGAGGCCTCTCAACCTGTTTTCCATAGTCTTGATCGCATTTTTCTCTCCCATGTTTCTTAGGTTTCTCCATGTGTTCTCAGAACACAGAGGTCCTCGCTACCTAATGGTTGGTCCCTCATCTCCATTGGACCTTAAGAACCATTATGCACCCATCTGGTTGCAATGGTCTTTCCTGGTAAGGCCAAGCACGGTTGGAAATGGTCTCCCAGCTACTGTCTTATCAATGGATCAGAGGTGAAGATCCAATGTGTTAGATTTGCCTTACAGTCCATGGAAGCTTGATCAGTAGATTAGGCCCTCAAGGTCATTTGCGGGGTTTTAACACACAACTTATTTATCAAAGTTGTGAGATTCAATCGAACTAAATGATAGGATCACCGTGGCACGATTAATCAAATGATTTTATGTGTAGGGGCAATTTATGGATTTCATTGCCTCATCCTTACTTTATCACCAATCCACTGGGGTGAGTCCCCTGGCGAGTTGGCCAACTCTGATTGGTCCAAATTAGATTCGGCCCACCTCGTAGCTGAGACACATGGTTAGGATATACACACATGGCTTTTTACTAAATTCTCATTGGTCGATTTCAAAAAATTTCCATAAATCATAGGATTCTTAAAAAATGCGAATAAATAGTCATTGAAAAGGATTTTTCAATAGGATTCCAATTTTAAGGTTTTCACACCATGATTTTCATTCCCATTTCAATGTTTTATTAGAAACCCTAATTTTACCCATGAAACCCTAATACATGTGAATCAATTGTAATTAGGTTAAAGTGATCTTAGAAAAAAACTAAGTTGGATAAAAGTGATAACTAGGACTCTAAAGGAAGGTATGTTCAATCCCTATTTAAGTATGTGCATCTTACCCCTTGTATGTGCATTCTTACCCTTTAGTTGGGAACTTTTATATCCAAACCCTAAATTCCCAATGAGGCATGGATTTACACCTTATTCTCAATATTACTCTTTTTGGCACTTTTACTTCAATAATTACTAGGGTCTTCAACTACATCTTCAAGATATATTTTTTTAAAATATGGCATAAGACTTTTCTAGAATGATAATTCATTTGACTATTTAACTAATGTAATGGCACTTATGTACTACCACCCATAAATAAGGGCATGTGTTATTTCACCCAGGGGAATGTGTTTAGTCTCCCCACATGTATATATATTTGTATGTTTGGGAATGTGTTACTCTCCCTCACCTATTGGTTGAGGTTTGGTAGGTTCCTCATCCCTACTTAGTTTAAAGTAGTCATAATATTAATCATGCATGCAACTTTCATATTATTTGTTATGTAAGAATTCTTATTTGATATGTTCCTCATACTTTTGACCTTCTTTATTGTAGATGAATCCTTATCACAACGTATTTGTTGCTTATATCTATCCATTATTCCCCAATTGACACATACCTTGTTTTCTCCTCTTGTTGGGTGATCCCAACAACCCAAGTTTAGGATCAGAGTGCGCAGTAGGAGCATGGAAATCCAGCCTAAGATTATGATAAGAAATACATGGCCTCTAACATGTACCTAACTCATGAAGTTGTTGCTTGGAGATAGATTTGGTGTAGTTTAGATTTCCCTATACTAGAACCTATTGATGTAATATTCATGTAACCCTAAATGGGAGATGACTATGTACATTCATACAATTAATTATAGTCATTAATTTTATTCCGCTGCTACACTTTAGTTGTTTTGAATACCATCATTGAAATTTGAAAATATTTACACCTATTCCATCATGCATTTGAGTGTGTTTGGAATGGATGTTTTATTCTTTAAATTTTAGTAAAGGGATTTTTCCTCTTTACAATTTGCTATGAGAGCCCATGGTAGTCGAAATCTGCCTATTTCAATTTTGTCTCCCTAATTAGAAACCTTGTCTTACATAGTTCTCATTTAGTTAAGATGTTCACCCTATAATTGACCTATATTTTTTGTGAGATGATGAAAGGTTGATTTAGGATCATAAGAGTTTCACCTTAGAAATATCTTTATTTAACCTTTATGTGATGATCATGTTAGGTAGCTACTAGGGCATAAGTTGAAAGAAAAGGTGTCTAGAAAGGATCTAGGATCGGGGATTGGCAAGATTTTCCTTCACGCCACTAGCTTGGTTTATGAGGACTCCCAAATCCATATGATACCTGCCTGGACTAAGATGATTCTAATTATCTAAAATATCATACCTTTAGGAAATAGTGGCCTTAGACATCTATGTTGGATACTCCTGGTAATCTAATATGATGGCCTTGTGACTTGTTTGAAAATGGTTACCCGAAATAATTCCCTTTTGTCCCATAGGACAACATGTTTGGGTAGACCATCTTTCAGGTGGAAGTGATAGATCTTATACATGGTTTAGTTATACTCACCCTTTTTCCTCTAGTTTTAGTTTGACTTAGTAGGACAAACCTTTAAGGGGTGGATGGGTAGTAGTAGTAGTACCTTGATAGATCTTGGATGTGCTAATTTCTAGGACAAAATCATTTTTAAGCGGATGGAGTCCTGTAACACACTAAAATCTAGCTACTCTGACTTTAGAAACCCTAACTCCTAAGATAATAGGTTATTAATCTAGATCATTAGAATTGACCAAAACAAGTTATAGTTGAAAACTCAAATTTTTGCTTAAATACTAATAAACATATACAAGGAATATTTCACATTTTTGAACCCTAATGAATACCTAATGCACATAATATGAGTAACTCACATATTAATCATAATTGTGGATACACATGATGTTGACGATGTTATCAACCAATAAACGCTAATGATATGATGAGTAAAGATAAATGGAACCTACCCTGGATTTAATGCATACTAATAAGGTATAAGTGAAGTATTAAGATCAAGTTGACCATAAACCCTAAAATGAAGTTAGCTAATCTTAATATGTGCTTCTTTAATGCATTTCATGATACATTAGTAACATTAGGTGTCATAATCTAAAAACATACTTTCATACACATAAATGGAATATAATCACCTAATCATGACTTGGTAGGTGAATCAATTCATTAATATGTAATATGGTCTACCATATTCACTAAAATAAATATAATGACTCAAATATGATAATGAGTAACTGGATATACATAAACATGCATGAATAGCTAATGTACATAATCAATAATAGGAAGAAACATGGTTAAATTATTAATGATGACATTAATTTGGGTATGAAAGGTAATGTAACAATGTGTAATACAAATATAAGTAATTAATGTGACATTTTTTGGATTAATTATAGACTTAATAACAAATTGGATAAAATATCTATTTCATACAAAATAATCTGATATAATCCAGCATGATGATAATATGAGATTAGTGGAGTCTAAATCGAAATTATGAAGAACAATGGTCAACTATATTAATAGCCGTTGAGATAATTGAGTAACCTCTAATTGTGATAAAACTCCTTTTGAGATAAATAAGGAATATATGGGGTTTCTTGCATAATAATTTATTGTAACTCTTTTGGACAAAAAGGACACAATTACAAGAATAATAAGGATGATGTAATATCATAATGAATATGCGCTAATAAGCCAAAAATAATAAACCTAGATGGAAATAAAGCATAAAAAGGGAATAATGAGGTGAGGTGTGACTCTTTAATTAGTGTATGATGTCCATCTCGAATTTTCACTCAAGGATTTAATTATAAAAGCCTTGTCATACTAATTCACCCTTTAAATGCATTAATATTAAGAACAACGGACAAAATATAAGTTATGGGCCAACACATGTACAAAACCAAAATCTATTTGTCTAGGAATATTCTAGACCCTAAGATTAATATATGGTCCAAATTTTAAGCATTTGGACAATGTTTGAACCCCTAAATGAATTAAATAAGTTTGAATATGGTTTGACTAAGGACACATTCAAATTTATGTTGATTACCTTATTTCAATAAGATCTAAGTCATTTAATGATGTCACACGTTACATTTCTATTTCATTTTTGTGTGTGTCACCTGGACCATCCAATCAAAGATCTAATGGCCCACAGATTGTCTCCTTCCTCTGTGTTTCTCCCAGATGGAGTCGTTTTACAGTGCCTTCGATTTATGACCTCGTTCTCCATCAATTCTTCTCCATTTGACATGATTTTTCTTCCATCATATTCGTCTCCCTTAGCCGAATCAAATGAGCCTTAACTTATCATCCACCTCACTGGTTTGACGAAACACCCAATCAAGGCTTATAATCCCTCTCCACCATGCATGCACAAATGCAACAACGACCCTTCTCGTCTCCATTTATAGGACCTGAAGGCTCCACCATACCTTAATAGCTCCTCCTCCTCACCCAATTTAACCTCCAATGCTCTAAGCCACCCCTCCCTACTCGACTTACAGTTCTAGAGAACTTGATACCTCCATAGTCATCTCCTACATCCCTTTCACAATTAAAGACTCGATAAGCTTCTGTGAACCTTCTTTATTCTTTTCCCATCATTGGTCTTCCATCAACAATCCCCGAGCAGCATACCCGATAGCTCTACCTCCATGATTTTTCGGCACTAGTCACCATGACACTCTAGTGGCCTTCTTCCTACAAAATGCCTATTTTGACCTCACCTTGCCTCCACAAATGATTTGGAGACCCAAGTAGAGGCCTCTCAACCTATTTTCAGTAGTCATGATTGCAGTTTTCTCTCCCATATTTCTCGGGTTTCTCCATGTGTTCTCAGGACACAGAGGTCCTCACTACCTAATGGTTGGTCCCTCATCTCCATTGGACCTCAAAAACCATTTTGCACCCATCTTGTTGCTCTGGTCTTGCCTGATAAGGTCAAGCACGATTGGAAATGTCTCCCAACTACTGTCTTATCCATGGATCAGAGGTGAAGATCCAAGGTGTTAGATTTACCTTACAGCACATGGAAGCTTGATTAGTAGATTAGACCCTCAAGGTCATTTGTGGGGTTTTAACACACATCTTATTTATCAAAGTTGTGAGATTCAATCGACCTGAATGACATGATCACCCTGGCACGATTAATCATATGATTTTTATGTATAGGGGCAATTTAGGGATTTTATTGCCTCATCCTTACTTTATCGCCAATCCACTGGGGCGAGTCCCCTGGCGAGTTGGCCAACTCTGATTGGTCCAAATTAGAGTCGGCCCACCTCGTGGCTGAGACACATGGTTAGGATATACACACATGGCTTTTTACTAAAATCTAATTGGTCGATTTTCAAAAACTTTCCATAAAGCATATGATTCTTAAAAAATGTGAATAAATAGTCATTGAAAAGGATTTTTCAATAGGATTCCAATTTTAAGGTTTTCACACCATGATTTTCATTCCCATTTCAATGTTTTATTAGAAACCCTAATTTGACCCATGAAACCCTAATACATGTGAATCAATTGTAATTAGGTTAAAGTGATCTTGGAAAAGAACTAGGTTGGAGAAAAGTGATAACTAGGACTCTAAAGTAAGGTATGTTCAATCCCTATTTATGTATGTGCATCTTACCCCGTGTATGTGCATTCTTACCCTTTAGTTGGGCACTTTTAAATATCCAAACCCTAAATTCCCAATGAGGTATGGATTTACACCTTATTCTCAATATTACTCTTTTTGGAACTTTTACTTCAATAATTACAAGGGTCTTGAAACTCATTTGCAATACTTATTTTATTTAAATCTACCATAAGATTTTACTAACATGATGATTTATTTGACTATTTAACTAATGTAGTGGTACTTATGTACAACCACCGATAGATAAGGGCATGTGTTATTTCACCCAAGGGAATGTGCTTTCTCTCCCCACATTTATGTATATTTATAGGTTTGGAAATGTGTTGCTCTCCCCCACCTATTGGTTGAGGTTTGGTAGGTTCCTCATCCCTACTTATTTTAAAAGTAGTCATAATATTAATCATGCATGCAACTTTCTTATTATTTGTTATGGAAAAATTCTTATTTGATATGTGCCTCGTACTCTTGACCTTCTACAGTGTAGATTAATCTTTATCAAAAAGTATTTCTTTCTTATATCTTGTCTTTATTCCCTGATTAACACATACCTTGTTTTCTCCTTTTGTTGGATGATCACAACCACCCAGGTCTAGGATTAGAGTGTGCAACAGGAGCATGGAGATCCATCCTAAGATTAGGATGAGAAATACATGGCCTCCAACATGGACCTAACTCATGAAGTTGTTTCTTGGAGACAACTATAGTGTAGTTTAGATTTCCCTCTTCTAGATCATATTTATGTAATATCCATGTAACCCTATATGGGATATGATAATGCACATTCATACAATTTATTATATTCATTAATTTTATTCTGTTGCTACCCTTTGGTTGTTTTGAATACCATTATTGAAATTTGAAATTTGAAATTTCTTACACCTATTCTATCATGCCTTTGAGTGTGTTTGGAATGGATTTTTTATTCTTCAAATTTTAGTAAAGGGGTGATTTCTCCTCTTTACAAGTTCATACATATACCACCAACAAAATTATAGAAAAGGATAATTGTTTAAGATATACAAATCCAAATACTTTTTACAAGAAAGATATAAAAATCCAAATACTATTTACAAGAAATAAATGCATGAAAGAGAAGTTTGATATGTGATATTAGTGAATAATCATTAGGATAGTCTCAAATGCCTAGTAGTAGTGTTTCATATGAGCTAGTAAGCATGTTTGAAGAAATCATCCTACTAATCCTATCCTAAGAAGAGTGTACTCTTCCACCTTTCCTATCTTGTTAGGGAGGTGGATCCACATGAGGTTCATAATAGGATAGTAGAATCAAGAATTGAATGGAGGAAGTGCATGAGGAACTACATAGTTCATATACAAGAATTAGATGGAAAGGATGAAAATATCTCAGGAGGCTTTTAGGAGTATTGTTGGGTGATGAATGCATATTCATCCTAGTTTCATCTGAATTTTAGCTTAGTTTTAAATTCATAATCCTAATTTTACCTTAGAATTAGTTTTGATTTAGTTTTTAAGTTTTATTATAATTTTTGGGGGTTTGACTTCATCCATTATTTTTATGGTAGGTTTGAGCATCACTTTCTGCATGACAACATAGGAGTGATGGTCCTACTAATAGACTAATGGGTCAAAATAATTGATGTTGTATAGAATTTTCATTGAAGTACCTGTTACTTGGTTGATGAATTCATTGACACATGGCCATCAACTTATTCCAATATCCCCCTCATGATCCACATCATTCAACAATTCTATCATTCAATCATATCATCAATAAGTAAGACCATCAACCAATGCCACATATGTAAGAAACACCCACCCACCAGTGACTCATGATAGTAATGAAAATGCACCATTTGTATTCCTTCCATCAATCAATAACTAATGACCTTCTACCGATTGAAATTCTGAGCATCGATTGATGAAACTATTACATACCATATCCATTGATCCTTCTAACTTTTCATGAACTCACAACTAATGAAACTATAGTGAGCAAATAGATGGAAATCCTATGAAGCCTTCTGATGGAATTCATGCATGTCATCTACCTATGAGATCCCAACGTCATCTACTAATGAAATTTATTCTCTATCTAATGGTGACACCAATTGACGACACATCTACATCCATAATTGATGAGATTTCTAGGCAAGTTCATCGATTGATGAACCCCACAAATCGTTGGAAGTTTGAACATTACCAGATCTCTCAACTTGTTTGTGCATCGACCCCTTCACATCGATAGTGGCCAATGAATTCTTTGCAGAATGAGTAGACATGTAAATGGATACCTAAAATATGCACATTCATTTGAAATTTGAGTTTAAAATTTTATAAAAGTTCTAACATGTGTAGAATTTCAATCAGATTTTGGATACCAAATTTTAAATCTCAAAATTTCAGATCAGATATCAAGTATCATTGTATCCACTCTGAAAAACTTGAATTCGACAAACATATACATATGTTATCAAAAAAATGTTATCTATATATAGAAATATAAAAATATAGATATTTCATCATACATATGCAAATGAATATAAATATTATATATAATACATTTATTAAATTTAATGCATGATGATTGGTTCAGATCAAATCTATATATGAATTTGGATATTTTCTATTTGGATCAAATTTTGATGTTGTCATGTGATATCCATTGGATATCGGATCCATATCAAATTGAACTTTTTTTGTATTTGGGTATCAGATAACAATGCATTCATGCAATGCAAGGTCTTGGTCAAAAATCATTATACGAGCCACTATCGCCTTAGATCCCATCACAACTATGTTACCTCATCTTCCTCTTCCTCCTCCCTCTCCTTCTTCTTCCCCACATTTCTCCCCTAATCCAACCCCGCCTAGTTCAAGAAATCTTGACCATAGGGGCTTTTGCACTCTCCTTACCCAATAAATCATAATATCATATCCAATTTAGCATACTTTATCAATTCTTCATCCCATCTAGATCTTCTTCTATAACTCTCATTGTAAGGACCCTGACCTCCGTTTAGGGTTTACCCTGTTTGCTTTGCTTAACCCTGATGCTTAGTTGCTTGCTAACCACCTTTAGTGGTGATTAGGGTTTGGTTGTGCTTTGTTGAGAGTTGGAGGTGTTGCTTGCAATTACCCAAGTTTAGGGTTTGTGGGCAAGTTGCCACCTTGTGAGGTGTTCTTCTTTCTCTTTGCTTCCTCTAAGTGTTGAGGGGGGAGGTTTGGGCCCGTAGCTTGAGTCCCTTTGGGCTTGGTTGAGCTTGTTGGGCCATGTGGTACCTTGCTTTTTCTTGGTTGAACCTTGTGTCGGGCAAAGGGGTGCTTGTGTCACCCAGGCTGTGTCGCCCAGGGCTGTGTCACCCATGGTGATGGTGTGTCGCCCATGGACCTTTGACCTTCTTTGACCTCGTTTGTGTCACCACTAGTGGACACTTGGTGCTTGATGCTTGCATGTGGCTATGGCCTTGGACATGTGTTTAAGACATGCTAGAGTGGTGGTTTTTGCACATGGATAAGTGTTCCTAGGTGGGCGACACCTTGCTTTTCTCTACCTTGTTTTCTCCTCCATCCCCTTCAATATATGTGTTTCCTTTTCTTTGCTAAGGATCCCTTTAGTTCCTTAGTTTCTCCTCTACCTTGGTGCATGACACACTCTCTTCTCTTGCAAGCTTGGTGGCCGATCCTCCTTGGAGTCTCCTTCTTCCTTGGTGGTGCTTGAAGCTAGGAGCTTGGAGCTTGCTTAAGGTGGGTTACATAACTCCTAATCCTAACTACATTACTTTCTTTCTATGTTTTTATGATCATGTCGGCTACATGAGTTGCTAGTTAGTTCCTTACTTAAGTTGTTGGCCGAACCATGTGTTCTAGGGTTTCTTGGTGAGTAATACTCCCTTCTCTCCTAGGTCTTGAGGAGTGAGCTTGAGTTCTAGTATCACGAGCAACACTCCTCTCTCGTTTAAGTTGAGAGGTGAGCTTGTGTTCTAGTAGCTTGAGCAACACCCTCCTCTCACCAAGGACTTGAAGGGTGAGCTGGGCGGTAGTTGTGGACCTCGTTTAGGGTGGTTCCTTATGTTGCCCGATGGATGTTAAGAGATGTGCAAGACTCCTCTCTCGTTTAAGTTGAGAGGTGAGCCATCTTCTTGACTCTTTTAGGGTTTGGTGCCCTTGTGCTCGAGGCTAGTGACGATCTTGTGAAGTTGCACCCTGGTTGTTATGATCATGGGGGAGGTGTTGCCCGATAGCCATCTTGACCTTGAGCTTTCGGTGACTTGTTGTGATGGTTGTGATGGACGAAACCTTAGTCCTTAAACCTGTGTGTGACGGACGTCACTCTATGATACATGTTCTGCCCGATACCCCTTTGGTCCCTGACCTTGTGACGGGCGTCACACCCTAGTCCCTAGTTGTAACGGCCGATGGGGAATGGATATGTGGACTAAGCGACATGATCATTGATGGTCGTTGGAGTTGTACCTTGCTGAGCACCCTGCCCCATACATACACTACTTAGATCAGGTCTAGTGTAGATGGGTAGAGGTATGAAGGTGTTGGCTAGCTCTGAGATGTTGTGCCAGATGTCGCAGCTGAGCACGACGCTGCGTTGCCCGATACCAAGATGTCAGGCAGAGTGCAAATATGGTGCGCATCACACCTTGCACGATACACCCCTTGGGCACAGCTGCACAACGGAGCCTGCAACATAGTGTTATGTGTTATACTCTTGAGTTTGGTCGATAGGTACGGGTGTGCATGGCTGTTATGTGCTGATCGTTGTGTGTTGGATGATAGGTGAGGGTGCCCTACCCGATACCACTTTTGGTGAGGGTAGAGGGTACTTTTAGTAAGGGTCTTACTTCTCATGAAAAATCGTTATGGTGGATAATGTTCTTGTTAAACGCGATTGGTGACCCTTGATATGTTTGATGGTAATCTTTATGGTAAGCTTGTCCATGTAACTTATCATGACTTGACATGTGCTCATAATCATCTTGAATCCCCTTTATAATGCTAAGGGAAATAATAAGCATGTAATATGGTTTGCTTAATGATGTGCCCTGTGCTCATGATCATAAGTTGAAGCATGATTGATAAAGCATATAATCATTAATGTCACCTTATATTGATAGCATGGTCTTTCTGTTAAGCCTATGATTATTATGTATACTAACCATATAGGTGATGCATAGCCAAGTAAAAGGCTATGAGGTATATATATGGTGTGTTTTGGTCTGAGGACCTGAGTTTGGCTAGAATGCCTGAGTTGATGAGAATGCCTTGAGAGGCAGTGGCAGCATATGATGAGGTAGTGAGATCCCATGGCAATGTGATGATCCTTGAGATGGATCTAGATGATTGGCAAGAGGACAAGTAATAACATGTAATGAATCAGGATGATGTGATTACAATAAAAGCATAACATTGAGTTTTATGTTGTTTATTCTTGTTATAGTTTGCATGTTATACAACTTGGTTGAATCTTGCAATCCATATAAAAGATACTAATTAATCACAGTGGAATATATCATGTAGTTTCCCTGGCCATAGATCCATCATCGTCAGGAGATGGTGATGGTGAAATGGGTTCTCCTGCGGGTTAACCCGGAGCACATATTGTTGAATATGCGAGGTTTCTCCTAGCCTAAAATAGTGAGGATTCGAGTGCAGCTGCGGTTGTAGACTCAGGATATGTAAAGAGCATGGTGAACAGGCCCATGGCTCAGGATATGTGATTTGGGAGCATGAATGCGTTCATGGCTCAGAGCACGGTGAAGAGGCTTGTGGCTCGGATATACTAGCGCCGAGACCTGTACCGAGGTGGGCTAGAGGATGGGTAGCCTATAGAGCTGACCCTGTGGCTGAGGCCACTTAAGCATGAGATTGTGGTCCTGCTTGTGTTGTACTCGTATACTGACTATGAGGTGGGAGGTCGTGGAGTCCGGCTCTTCCATTGACCTTGTATGGAACCGGCTTTGGGTTTCGCAACCGAAGGTTGGATTTGAGTCGTATGGCTTACTTCCTCAGGGCATAATAATATGTAATCCAGCCGTTTAGTATTTATTGCTTAAGGCAAAATACGGAACATTGGTTGAGGCCTTGCTTGTGCAGTTAATCTTGTTATACATGCAGTCTCTTATATGTTCCTCATGTTATGTGATAAGATCTTATAAACCTTATCTTGTCAATCATGTTCCATAAAGAGATAATTGGTGATATGCCTTCTGCATATCAGGTAATCTTGATGGGATGAATAAGTTTTGCTATACAGACCACTCTTGTTATACCTTTACCAGTTATCTGCTGTTGTTTCTTTATCTTCCTTTGGTTTTACAGTTTTGGCGGGGAGTTATGTTTCTCGCTGGGACAATGTTCAATTGTCTGACCCCGCTGGTTTTTAGGTGTTCGAGCGAGACGTGGTGGTGGTCGCGGAGTTGCGGCCGAGCAGCAAGACGAGCAGTAGAAGGCAAGAGATGGACATGCTGCTGTTTTGGTCATTTTGTGGTAGAGTCCTAGAGTCATCCCTGTACTCTCAGGTCCTTAGAGGTTTTTTGACGTTGTTTCACGATGTATAGCTATTGATGGTTTGTATACCCTGCTGCTGGCCAGATGTGGGCCGTTATGTATATATGATAGGTGATGAACTCATGTGATGACTAAACAACTGATCTTCTAAGATGTGGACACGTATCAAGGCTTTTATATGTTTATATAACATGTTTTTCTACAGGACGAGGACTTGAATGTGACAGTTTCACAGTCTATCCATTTTCTGCAATCGCTTTTAATTAACCCGTGTTTTGGTAATCTGTGGTTATGGTGTTTTCCACATGTTTTCACGTAACACCTCACTGTATGTGTGATAGTGGGATGTGTTGCCACAAGTTTGGTATCAGAGCTCTAGGTTCGCTGAGTCTATAGGGATTTAAGACTAGGTTGTGTTTGTTCTTGAGAGTTGTCCAGATTTTCTTACGATCATCTTCTTCCCTCAGCGGAAGAAAAGTCAAGATGTCTGGAAATCATGAAGAACACGCTACCGAGAACAGCGATGCTGTATCAGTTGATGGAGCTAAAGGGCAGGCACATGGAGATCGGGTGCCCAAGGTCCCCCAACCTGACCCAGCCATTCTTGAACATCCTGCCTATCAACAGCTTATGGGGCATATGATGGCTACGATGAATCTCATGGTAGAAAGATTACCAATGCCTCTGCCGAGAGCACAGGCTCCCCATGGTGAAACATCGGGTATTCGGAAGACCTTTGAACGGCTTCGCCGAGTCGGAGCTTCGGATTATGCTGGGATGGTTGATCCAGCGGATGCAGATCTGTGGCTGACAAGTCTTGAGAAGGCTTTCTGAATCCTCGACATCCCCGAAGAGGACAAGGTAAAGCACACTGTCTACCTTTTGAAAGGTAGTGCTGGTCACTGGTGGACCATCGAGGAAGAGAAGCGACCTGGTGAGGTGATCGGTTGGGAGGTTTTTCAGCGCGAGTTCATCAACAAATACTTTTCGAATATGTATCTGGATGAGAATATCAGTCAATTTGAGAGCCTGCGACAAGGAGCGATGAACATCACCGAGTACGAGGCTAAGTTTATGGAACTGTTGAGGTTTTGTCCTCACATGGCAGCAACAGATGAAGAGCGGATCATACACTTTGAGAAAGGTCTGAGTGCTGAGCTGACAACACCTGTTTCTGCATTGGAAAATAGGGAGCGATTTGCTACATTTGTGGAATCTGTCCGGAGGATTGAAAGGTCAGTACGGGAGAAAAGAGAATCTATGTCTAAAAAGAGGCATGCTCAGTTCTAGGGACAGAGGTTTGGTGGCTTCAAGAAGCCAAGGTTTTCAACACCTTTTGTGATGAGAAGTTCCAGTGTACCGTCGTAGTGGTCTCCGAGTAAGGGAAGAGGATATGTTTCTTCACCATCTAAGGCACATAGTACAGCTTTAGTGGCAGTAACAGGGCCATCTAGGCCACGGTTTGAAGATATGGCATGCTATCTTTGTGGTCAGACTGGGCATCTCAAGTTACATTGCCCGAACAGAGATGTTGCAGTGACACAATAGCCGAGGCAGAGTCTTCAAGGGTCTGATAGACAGCAGCCCAGTAGTAGTAGAGGTTGAGGATGCAGTCAAGCGTCGCAAGCTGGATCAACTGCTCAAGGAAGCAGAGGACGTGGACAGCAAGCAACGGCTCAATTCTATGCTATGAGTCAGCCGGAGGCGATAGTCAACCCACGAGTAGTGACAGGTCAGATGGAATTATTTCATTCTGATATGTCTTCTTCTTGCTTTATATCTATTCTGGTTGACCTGGGTGCTACACACTCTTTTATTGCCTCTAGTATGCTTGAGAACTGTCGTTTACCTGTTAGTTGTAAGAAAGATAGTTTGTTGTTAGAAACCCCTCTTGTTGGTTCCTCGATGCTTTGAGAAGAGTGTCCATCTTGTGTCTTGTATTTCTCGGGACAAAGCATTCAGGTGGATCTTATACCACTTGATATGCATGGTTTCGATGTTATCCTTGGGATGGATACCTTTGAGAAGTATAAGGTTGTTTTGGATTGTGGTTCCAAGCAGGTTGTGTTTGATGATGGTGGAGAAAAATGGATCTTCCAAGGAGATAGGAAGATTCTTCCTACGTGTCTGGTATTAGCTATGGTGGTAGAGAAGTGGCTACGACAAGGATGTGAGGCATTCTTAGCTCACGTTGTGGATACCATTGTGGCTACCAAGGCGAAGGGTCCTAGTCTCGAGGAAGTGTCGATTGTCCAAGAGTTTGCCGATGTATTTCCTGATGTGTTTCCTGGTGTTCCTCCACCCCGAGAAATTGATTTCGAGATCAATCTGGTTCCAGGAACGCAACCAGTTGCACAAACACTGTATAGGATGGATCCAGTAGAGATGGCAAAGCTTAAGAAGCAGTTGCAAGAGTTGTTGGAAAAAGGTTTCATCCGACCGAGTACGTCACCTTGGGGTGCTCCAGTGTTATTCGTTAAGAAGAAGGACGGATCGATGCGGCTATGTATAGATTACTGACAGTTGAACAAAGTCATGATCAAGAACAAGTACCCATTGCCGAGGATAGACGGTCTGTTCGATCAGTTGCGTGGTGCTACAGTGTTTTCAAAGATCGATCTACGGTCTGGATATCATCAATTGAGGATTAAGAAGGATGACATATCAAAGTCAGCTTTTAGGACGAGGTATGGTCACTTTGAGTTTGTGGTTATGCCGTTTGGGCTAACCAATGCGCCTGCTGCTTTCATGGATCTGATGAACAGAGTGTTTCATCCGTTCCTAGATCAGTTTGTTGTAGTCTTTATAGATGACATCTTGATCTATAGTCGAGAATGGCAAGAGCATGAGCAACATCTTCGACGAGCATTGACTCTTTTTCGCCAACATCAACTGTATGCCAAGTTCAGTAAGTGTGAGTTCTGGATGGAAGAAGTGACTTTCTTGGGTCATGTGATATCTGCAGAAGGAGTCAAAGTGGACCTGAGGAAGGTGGAGTCTGTTGCAGAGTGGGAGCAGCTGAAGACGCCAACATAAGTTCATAGTTTCCTGGGTTTAGTAGGTTACTACCGGAGGTTTATCAAGGACTTCAGTGCGATTGCATTGCCGATGACGAAGTTGACTAGAAAGGATGTACCTTTTGTCTGGAATGATCAATGTCAGCAAGCTTTCCAAAGTTTGAAGGAGAAGCTGACTAGTGCTACCAGAGCCTGGGAAAGGCTATGTTATTTTCTGTGATGCTTTCAAGAAGGGTTTGGTTTGTGTGTTGATGCAAGAGGATCATGTGGTTTCTTTTGCTTCGCGACAACTTAAGAAACACGAGGAGAACTATCTGATTCATGATTTGGAGTTGGCAGCAGTGGTCCATGCGTTAAAGATCTGGAGACACTATCTTTACGGGGAAGTTTGTCAAATCCTTACGGATCATAAGAATCTGAAGTACATCTTTTTGCAGCATGAGTTGAACATGTGACAACGTCAATGGATGGAGTTAATCAATGATTACGACTGCACCATCGAGTATCATCCCGGTAGGGCTAATGTGGTAGCTGATGCGCTTAGTCGAAAGTCTTCTTCTCTTTCTATGAAGAATGCACAGTTGAGTTCCCTAGTATTCCATAGACGGGATATGTTTGTTTCCTTGCAGCAGATGAATGTGCAGATGGAAGTTTCCTTGTTAGCTGGACTTTTAGCACAGATGCAAGTCAAGCCTATGCTGAGACAGCAGATCAAAGATGCACAGTGAACGGATGATGCAGTACAGCTGATCAGATCAAAGTTCGGCAGTGAAAAGCGTGATGGGTTCCATGAGTCCGAGGATGGACTAGTTTGCTATCATGATAGGATGGTGGTTCCTGATGCAGATGATCTGCGGAAGCTAGTGCTCGAAGAAGCACACACGTCGATGTATGCTATGCATCCAGGAGTCACCAAGATGTATCATAGTATGAAGGACTTGTGTTGGTGGCTTGGCTTGAAGAGAGATGTGGCTGAGTTTGTGGCTAGGTGTGTGGTTTTTCAGCAAGTCAAGGTTGAGCATCAAAAGTCGGTAGGTACGTTGCAACCTCTGCCGATACCACAGTGGAAATGGGATCACATAACCATGGATTTCATAGTTGGTCTACCCAGAACAACTAGGAATCATGATTCCATTTGGGTGATAGTGGACAAATTGACGAAGTCTGCCCATTTCATACCAGTAAATACGACATATACAGCCGATAAGCTCGCTCGAGTATATGTGGATGAGATAGTACGTTTGCATGGTGTGCCAGCCATGATAGTTTCTGACAGAGGTCCTCATTTCACGAGTCATTTCTGGGAACAGTTGCACAAAGCGTTGGGAACGCAGTTGGGGTTTAGTACCGCCTTCCACCCACAGACAGATGGACAGTCTGAGAGGACTATTAAGACTTTAGAAGATCTCCATCGAGCTTGTGTTTTATAGTTTCTAGGAAGTTGGGATGTACATCTCAGTCTGATAGAGTTCGCTTACAACAATAGTTATCAGCAGAGCATTGACATGGCAACCTATGAGGCCTCGTATGGCAGGAAGTCTAGATCTCCTTTGTGTTGGTATGAGTCTGGTGAATATCAGCTTTTGGGTCCAGAGTTAGTACAACAGATGTTAGAAAAGATCAAAGTGATACAACAATAGTTGAAAGCAGCACAGGACAGGCATAAGTCTTACACAGACAATCACCAATGACCTTTGGAGTTATAGGTAGGAGACAAAGTGTATCTTAAAGTCTCACCGTGGAAAGGTGTGCTAATGTTTGGTCGGAAGGGTAAGCTAGCACCTAGATATATGGGGCCTTACCCAGTCATAGCACGAGTTGGCAAAGTAGCTTATGAGTTAGATCTGCCGCCAGAGTTGCACAGGTTACATCTAGTGTTCCATGTCAGTATGCTAAAGAAAATTCATCCGGATTCGGGAACAGTGATACAGCCATTTGAAGTTGAGCTTGATAAAGATGTGACCTACGAGGAAGGTCCTGTGGCGATCCTTGAAAGAAGGGTTAATAAGCTGAAAAGGAAGGACCTGGTTCTTGTGAAAGTTCTTTGGCATCATCGTGGTGTTGAGGAAGCCACGTGGGAGCTTGAGGAAGAGATTAGGAGGAAGTATCCCTCGCTTTTCTCTTCAGATTTTGGGGACAAAATCCCTTTGTAGGGGGTTAGCTTGTAAGGACCCTGACCTCCGTTTAGGGTTTACTCTATTTGCTTTTCTTAACCCTGATGATTAGTTGCTTGCTAATCACCTTTAGTGGTGATTAGGGTTTGGTTGTGCTTTGTTGAGAGTTAGAGGTGTTGCTTGCAATTACCCAAGTTTAGGGTTTGTGGGCAAGTTGCCACCTTGTGAGGTGTTCTTATCTCTCTTTGCTTCCTCTAAGTGTTGAGGGGGGAGGTTTGGGCCCATTGTTTGAGTCCCTTTGGGCTTGGTTGAGCTTGTTGGACCTTGTGTTACCTTGCTTTTACTTGGTTGAATCTTGTGTCGGGCAAGGGGGTGCTTGTGTCGCCCAGGCTGTGTCACCCATGGTGATGGTGTGTCGTCCAAGTGTGTCGCCCATGGACCTTTGACCTTCTTTGACCTCGTTTGTGTCACCACTAGTGGACACTTGGTGCTTGATGCTTGCATGTGGCTATGGCCTTGGACATGTGTTTAAGACATGCTAGAGTGGTGGTTTTTGCACATGGATAAGTGTTCCTAGGTGGGCAACACCTTGCTTTTCTCTACCTTGTTTTCTCCTCCATCCCCTTCAATATATGTGTTTCCTTTTCTTTGCTAAGGATCCCTTTAGTTCCTTAGTTTCTCCTCTACCTTGGTGCACGACACACTCTCTTCTCTTGCAAGCTTGGTGGTCGATCCTCCTTGGAGCCTCCTTCTTCCTTGGTGGTGCTTGAAGCTAGGAGCTTGGAGCTTGCTTAAGGCGGGTTACATAACTCCTAATCCTAACTACATTACTTTCTTTCTATGTTTTTATGATCATGTCGGCTACATGAGTTGCTAGTTAGTTCCTTACTTAAGTTGTTGGCCGAACCATGTGTTCTAGGGTTTCTTGGTGAGTAATACTCCCTTCTCTCCTAGGTCTTGAGGAGTGAGCTTGAGTTCTAGTATCATGAGAAACACTCCTCTCTCGTTTAAGTTGAGAGGTGAGCTTGTGTTCTAGTAGCTTGAGCAACACCCTCCTCTCACCAAGGACTTGAAGTGTGAGCTGGGTGGTAGTTGTGGACCTTGTTTAGGGTGGTTCCTGGTGTTTCCCGATGGATGTTAAGAGATGTGCAAGACTCCTCTCTCATTTTAGTTGAGAGGTGAGCCATCTTCTTGACTCTTTTAGGGTTTGGTGCCATTGTGCTTGAGGCTAGTGACGATCTTGTGAAGTTGCACCCTGGTTGTTATGATCATGGGGGAGGTGTTGCCCGATAGCCATCTTGACCTTGGGCTTTGGGTGTCTTGTTGTGATGGTTGTGATGGACGACACCTTGGTCCTTGAACCTGTGTGTGACGGACGTCACTCTATGCTACATGTTCTGCCCGATACCCCTTTGGTCCCTGACCTTGTGATGGGCGTCACGCCCTAGTCCCTGCTTGTAACGGCCGATGGGGCATGGATAGGTGGACTAAGTGACAAGCTCATTGATGGTTGTTGAAGCTGTACCTTGCTGAGCACCCTGCCCCATACATACACTACTTAGATCTGGTCTAGTGAAGATGGCTTTAGGTATGAAGATGTTGGCTAGCTCTGAGATGTTGTGTCGAACGTCGCAGTTGATCACGATGCTACGTTGCCCAATACTATGATGTCGGGCATAGTGCACGATATGGTGCACGTCACACCTTGCACGATACACCCCTTGGGCACAACTGCACAACGGACCCTGCAACACAGTGTTATGCGTTATACTCTTGAGTTTGGCCGATAGGTACGGGTGTGCCTGGTCGTTATGTGCTGATCGTTATGTGTTGGATGATAGGTGAGGGTGCCCTACCCGATACCACTTTTAGTGAGGGTAGAGGGTACTTTTAGTAAGGGTCTTACTTCTCATGAAAAATCATTATGGTGGATAATGTTCTTGTTAAACGTGATTGGTGACCCTTGATATGTTTGATGGTAATCTTTATGGTAAGCTTGTCCATGTAACTTATCATGACTTGACATCTGCTCATAATCATCTTCAATCCCCTTTATAATGCTAAGGGAAATATTAAGCATGTAATATGGTTTACTTAATGATGTGCCCTGTGCTCATGATCATAAGTTGAAGCATGATTGATAAAGCATATAATCATTAATGTCACCTTATATTGATAGCATGGTCTTTCTGTTAAGCCTATGATTGTTTTGTATACTAACCATGTAGGTGATGCATAGCCAAGTAAAAGGCTATGAGGTATATATATATGGTGTGTTTTGGTCTGAGGACCTGAGTTTGGCTAGAATGCCTGCGTTCATGAGAATGCCTTGAGAGGTAGTGGCAGCATATGATGAGGGATTGAAATCCCATGGCAATGTGATGATCCTTGAGATGGATCTAGATGATTGGCAAGAGGCCAAGTAATAACATGTAATGAATCAGGATGATGTGATTACAATAAAAGCATAACATTGAGTTTAATGTTGTTTATTCTTGTTATAGTTTGCATGTTATACAACTTGGTTGAATCTTGCAATCCATATAAAAGATACTAATTAATCACAGTGGAATATATCATGTAGTTGCCCTGGCCATAGATCCATCATCGTCAGGAGCTGGTGATGGTGAAACGGGTTCTTGTGCGGGTTAACCCGTAGTGCATATTGTTGAATATGCGAGGTTTCTCCTAGCCTAAAATAGTGAGGATTCGAGTGCAGCTACGGTTGTAGACTCTGGATATGTAAAGAACATGGTGAACAGGCCCATGGCTCAGGATATGTGATTTGGGAGCATGAATATGTTCATGGCTCAGAGTACGGTGAACAGGCCTGTGGCTCGGATATACTAGCGTCGAGACCTGTACCGAGGTGGGCTAGAGGATGGGTAGCCTATAGAGATGACCCTATGGCTCAGGCCACTTAAGCATGAGACTGCGGTCCTACTTGTGTTGTAATCATATACTGACTATGAGGTGGGAGGTCGTGGAGTCCGGATCTTCCATTGACCTTGTATGGCATCGACTTTAGGTTTCGCAATCGAAGGTTGGATTTGAGTGGTACGGCTCACTTCCTCAGGGCATAATAATACGTAACTTCCTCAGGGCATAATAATACGTAATCTAGTCGTTTAGTATTTATTGCTTAAGGCAAAATACAGAACATTGGTTGAGGCCTTTCTTGTGCAGTAAATCCTATTATACATGCAGTCTCTTATACGTTCCTCATGTTATGTGATAAGATCTTATAAACCTTATCTTTTCAATCATGTTCCATAAAGAGATAATTGGTGATATGCCTTCCGCATATCAGGTAAGCTTGATGGGATGAATAAGTTTTTCTATACAGACCGCTCTTGTTATACCTTTACCAGTTATCTGTTGTTGTCACTTTATCTTCCTTTGGTTTTATAGTTTTGGCGGGGAGTTATGTTTCTCGCTGGGACAATGTTCAATTGTCTCACCCCGCTAGTTTTTAGGTGTTCGAGCGAGACGTGGTGGTGGTCGCGGAGTTGCGGCTGAGCAACAAGACGAGCAGTAGAAGGCAAGAGATGGACATGTTGTTGTTTTGGTCATTTTGTAGTAGAGTCCTAGAGTCATCCCTGTACTCTCAGGTCCTTGGAGGTATTTTGACGTTGTTTCACGATGTATAGCTGTTGATGGTTTGTATACCCTATTGTTGGCCAAATGTGGGCCGTTATGTATATATGACGGGTGATGAACTCATGTGATGACTAAACAACTGATCTTCTAAGCTGTGGACACGTATCAAGGCTTGTATATGTTTATATAACATGTTTTTCTGCAGGACGAGGACTTGAATGTGATAGTTTCACAGTTTATCCATTTTCCGCAATCGGTTTTAATTAACCTGTGTTTTGGTAATATGTGGTTATGGTGTTTTCCGCATGTTTTCGCGTAACACCTCGCTATCTGTGTGATAGTGGGATGTGTTTCCACACTCATTACTTTCCCCTAAATAGTAAACTTTAAAACCTAATCTCCTCTCATATTGTCTTTCTCATATGAGCCATAGCATACATGTAAGTATATACACCTTCAACATAATCTTCATCCAATGATTCAATAGATTTGTACTATTGTTGAAGGATTTAAGCAAGAATAAGACAATGACAACTTTTAGATGAGTGTATGAATAGAAAGAAATTAACATCAATACATAACCTAAATAAATAGATGAGCAATATGAGTAAGCATCAAAATAAAGGTATGGAGAATATTTTTGTGAGTCATGCAATGATATTCCTTTTAAAGAGACATTGCATTTTCTCCTCCTTCATTTGACTTTCTTGAAATCATTCTTGTGCACAATCCATTAATGTCATATATAAAAAAAATTAGTATATAAATGAGTAGTTGATGATTTTATATGTTATATCTCCAATATTGGCATAAATTTCATTACTTACGATGGATGTTTCCTTTATACGCACTTAATATAAGGTGGTATATAGTCTAATTTTTTTTCCTCCTCCTATGATGTATCAACACAATATCTGGTATTCTTTAAATCAATATTGAAAATACTTACGTGCTTTAACATGAAATATCCTATTAGATTTCACATTCTTATGTGAGTCATTCATAACATAGATTTATTTACTAAAATAAGTGATTTCATACAATAGAGTTAGCTAATATTGTCTCACGTGAATCAATATTACATACTGGTATCTCTTGTTTTATTTGAAATAGTAATTTGTGAAAGTGAGACTCAAGACATGATTTACTTATTCCTTTTATCTTTATCTACTTTTCTTTAAGTAAAGCTTCAAATAACTCATGGTCTATATACACAATGATCTGATATGAGTAAGTTAATTACCATTGGAAAATGTTGAACATCTTAAAATATGGAGATTGTACTCATTCATGATAATTCTTTATCATTTTCCACATGGTTTAATATAAATATTTTTATTTTTTAGATTTCACCACTGTAAAGTTATATCATATGATAGTCGACTATGGGATAGTTGAGTAGTACTATCTCATGTGAATCAATATTACATATGCATATCTCTTGAAACAATGAATTGTGAAAGTGAGACTCAAGATATGATTTATTTATTCCTTTTATCTTTATCTATTTGGCTTTCAAATAAATCCTTCAAAAAAGGTATTGGTCTATTTACACAATGCTTCCAAATTACTAAGTTAATTACCATTGGTAAATTGATGAATAGCTTAAAATCTAAAAATTGTACCCATGCATTGTAATGCTTGATGGTTTTCCCCCCAGATTAATATAAAATTGTTTATTGTTGAGATTCCACCACTAGAAAGTTGTTATTATATACCTACATCCAATGAGGATTGGGAGGTCGAGATTAATATATTTTTGGATCTGGATTGTATCCTTTTTATGTTAAAGGAAAAAGAGGAAGCATTTCCTTAAACCTACCACACCTTGAGGGAAGAACAACAATTTTTGTTCTATCAGATCAATCATCAAAGGTAATGTATAATGGTCGTGGAGCAACCTACACTAGGTTGTCAGACCATGGAGAGATATGGTTTGAAATTGACCCCACCTCAAAGTAAGACCAAGGGATGCATGACTATCCTTTGAGTAGGCATCAGATCAAGGGCCTACAAACCACACTATGTATATTCTATGGGATAGAGGAAGTTGTGAGGGTATAATCGACACATGTGAGATAGATGTCTATGTGATAGGACATTGTATAAAGTGATATTATTGATTTTTTACTTATGATCTATGTGACCTTAGTTATGATGATTGCAGGCCATGAGATAGATGTAGGGTTGGTTAATATTCCTTATGTACTCCATAGGGAATGATACAATGAAATAGTTCATGTGTTATTTGCTTTCTTATTATGTATTTTACTTCATTATCACATGTCATATATTCTAACATTCATACCATCTGCTTAACTTATTTATCATCTTCTCCATATCTTGACAAGTGTCTAACTCCTCAAGCCATGGATATTGTTCCCCAACCACTATAGATTAAAGAAGGTTAAAAGGTTTCAACATGTGAATTTTCTAATCTAATATGGAGGGAGAAACATCAAGCTTCTATAATCATATGTACTAGTTGGTGCTGAGATACTAATTGTCCTATGGTCTATGATATGTGATATGATGATGCAACAAATTTCATATAATACAAACATTTAAAGATGAAATAGAGTATTCTGGTTGTTATATATTTCTTATTGCTTCTTCCATAACTCCCTCATGTATAAATCATTGTGATTAGAGTTAATTGAAGAGGCTACAACCCAGAACCTTACAATAGTATTTAATGATTACATGCGAAATGTCTATTCAATTTTTCATTCCTTGGCTTCACAGTTAGGTACTATGCCAGCTAATTTATGGCATTAGTATACACTTCCATAATACAACCATGAAAATTTATATGCCTATAGTGTACATGTTTATTATGTTTCCTCTAGGATCATACCATGAAAAATCTCTAATATTTGGTACTATTTGTAATGTTGTGATCACACTTAGGTAGATACTACATATTTATTTCTTATCTAATCATGATTTCAACTAATAGGAGTACATTCACTGACAATATGTGAACTTTCCATGTTGAGATAGTGATGTGAACCCTAAATAATAACCTAAGAATAGGTAGAGCTCAAAATACAATGTTAGTAATAGAATAAACTCCAAACCCATGTTAATATCAATTAAAAATTAAAATATATTAGTTTGGCTCTTTGCTAGTCCAACCTAACCAAATTTTGAGTATGGAATTACACTAGTTAATACATAACTATTTATTAATTCTTACAAAAAACAACAATGTGTCTGCTCATTTCCCTAAATCGACAATTGTACAATTATAAATATTTCTACATGTGCATCTATGGAACAGATTAGGAAATTCCTCTAAATTCATTGAAATCTCATAAATTGGTATGTATTAACTACTTATGCATAACCATAACGTTCAAAAATTGTCCCAAATAATGAGGAACGTTCATGATATAACCCTAGAATTCACATCATGAACAAGTACACTATATCCATATACATTTTCATGATCATATTTTGAAACAACATATTGATTCCCTAAGATAGTTTGTGTACAACCTAGTTGTGAAGCTATGAGAAGGACCATTTCAATAACCATTGTCATGTACCCATTCACTACTATTGGAAGATTTTATGTCACTATATTTTCTAAACGCCAGTTATGATGAACATGATCATGAAACATCTTTTAATTATAGTTTAAAAAAGGTACTAGGAGAAGTACTAAGGGAATAAAGTAGAATCTAATAGTAAGATTAATAAATGATATATAACGTAGTTGACTCCTTGATGGATGATTCAAAGAAAAAACATTGTTTAAAAACATTTACATGTAAGTGAAGGATCATTATAGTAATAAGAAGTAAGGAATGTCACAATTTAATACACATGTGGATAGTTATTACTGGTGTCTAATTAGGAAAGCAGCAACTATAATTTTGAACCTAACATTAAACAAATAAATAGTTAAATAATTAAACTACTTCTATGTAATGTTGGACCAACAGAATGAACAAAAGGGTTAAGAACAAAACATTCACAAAACAATAAATGTGATTAGAGGTTATTAATTAAGGAAGGTTACATAAAAAGTGGATGTATTCATTAAGATTCCTAATAGGGCTTGATGAGATTATCAAGGGACCTAGAGTAACAACAATCTGTTAGAGGTGTAGATGGTAGAACTAGAGGTAGTAGTCTAATACATAAATACTAGAGTGAGCTTACATGTGAGACCACCACCACCACTGGTGTGCTTCTTTCTCTTAAGTGGAAATCCATAGAGTATTGAGTGGAGATGTCTCACAGGAGATGAGGTGTCCTTTATCTTGGAGCATGAGGGAAGAAAGGAATTCCCAAACAAATACCTAGCCTCCATCTGTAGCATTCTGATAATCTTAGGTTTTCTCAAGTCATGTTAGTAAGAGCACTTAATGTAAACATAGAAAAAATAAGCATGCTTGAAACTGAATAAAATGGTAAATTTCCTGACGCAGAGGAATGTAAGGTTGGGAAATGAGTTAGGAAGGAAGAGAGTTCCCGAGGGATTTAACTGAATTTGTGTGTGTACTGACATTCTTGAATTGGGACCATCAAAATGTGGTATATGGTTGTGGCCTAGTGCACTATGATTTCCATGAGGTCAAGTGCACGAATATGGGATGCCTACCGCACACAACAAGGGGAGAATTCAAGTACAGATCTACCAACCGAGCGTGAGGAAGCATAATGTAAGAGGATGAAAAAACATTTTTGACATGGATAGTTTTGAATGAAAAATAGTGCCCATAAACAACAATCTAGATTGTATTTTATACCAAACAATTATAACCAATAGTAACACATCATTGTATGATGAAGAAGGAAACAAGTACGAACTTCATGATGACATTGTAAGAGTACATTTTGCCTTTAGAGTGGGAGCAAATCTGATTTCTAAACAACAAGCTTGTAGATGCACGCCACCAGAAAACAACCACCCAGTGGTGTCTACTGTAGCATCAGCTCATCACCATGTCGTGAGTTGTTGTGTCATTATCTTTTCCTCAATCTCCATGTTGCTCCAGATTATCTTTTGGTTGCTTTGAGAAAATTCATTTGATATTGAGATCAGATCAAATCAGCATTCTGACTGAGTTTCCAAATTGCAATTGTTGCAATTGTGTTGGCTAGGTTTTAGGATTTTAAGGTTAAGAACATGAGACAAAGATAGCGAGGCAATGATAGGGTTTGCGGATGGGTGATGACTAAGCTTAGAAATTCACACAGACAACATGCCATGTCTCCGATGCTAGGGTTTGTTATAGGTAAATATCCACAGTTGTTCCGAGCCGGTTGTAAAACAACAAATGCCTGGCGTACCCAAGTCGGACCTAAGACCTACTCAAAGTTTTTAAGAACCCATGATTTCGTGTCAGGTCGAGTCCAACCGGTAAACCCATGATTTTATGTCGGGTCCGGTGGCAATATTTCTGCCATGCCTGGCTGCACAACTCCACTATACCCTCTCTCATATGAGAGGATGAGCAAAAATAAACTCTCTTTTGTCCACCACATCACAATGAATTTGTCTTCAAGTATGTCAAATAATTAGCATACCACCATGTTAAGTGGTATTTCTAATTTCTTTGAAGGGGTCGTGGCCCTGCTATATATCCCCCAGCCCGTCACTCGCTATATCCTTCTACAAGATTTAATGGACTAGTTCCAATACTGCTGGATTAAAAGTGTGGTTTGAAAAGAACAAAGCAGCACTGCCATTCCTGGATTCTTCAATCGTAACTTCTCATTGCTTGGCTACAGCTAGTGGTACTAGAGAACTCTGCCCGACACTGCCTAATCAGGCGGATTTCCACGCCCAGTAAGCCATCTGTAGCACATGTTCAGATCGAGTTACGTACGTATCTTAATTATCTTCAGATTGATCTAAACCGGGATTAGGTTGCACCAACCACAAGAAGAAAATAATCAACCGCATGCGTTTCTCAATATCAGCGTCAATGAACCTGCGAAAGGACAAGAACCGCTGGTCGCCTGGTCGGGTAAAGGAAGAAGTCATGAATTCCCAGGATCAGAAATAGCACATTAGTTAATAGGCAGTATCTAAAGCGTACTGTGTTGTCGTGAGCCTAGCTATATAGAAACGTGGCATGCTGTATATGCCAGGCGCCAAATTAGCACCAAATTCCAAACAAGAATTTCGGAAAGATCGATCAACATAGAAAAGAAAAACACTACCGCCGACCACGAAGTCTTGTAATCACCAGAGTACTGCCAACATGCATGTGAGGGTTGATGGGGAAGAAACCGTTGTCTTGACGCCGGCCGGCCGGTGGTTCCCACGCGGCCACCGCCATCGGCGGTCCACCGGTACGTGTGTGTATCACGGGCATGTGTTTGCATCCTCGTCCACCATCCACTTGGCCCATGCCGTAAATCTGAAGCACGGTCTCTTTCGGGGAGAGAGAGAGGAACTTACTTCCCTGTGAGGTCACTCTCTTCGATCCTGGTCTCATGCCCTGAGAAGTAGGACAGTGTTGCGATTGTCTCATCTGAATGGGGAATATCGTCGAACAGGTGATGATCACTAGGTGCTTCGCTAATACATCCCCGCAGCAGATCAAGTTATTGTATATTTGTAGTCGAACGAGATGTTGGTACCGAACATTGGTAGTTGGGAGTTTTAGTTTGCCTCCGGCCTCGGCCCCTCTTCCGTTCCTTTTTCATACGAGACCCGGTGGTTGGGAGGGGTACTGCTGATGAGGCTGAACTCTTTAATTTAAAATAAAAATGAGTAAAAATGAGAATCAAAAGAGGAGAGAAAAAATTGGTTTCTTCATAACTTTCAATTCTGAATGAATTTTTTTACGAAATAAAAAGCATTACATTCCTTATAAAAAAACTTTCTAACTAGATCAATATTGATATATTTTGGAGTAATAATAATATGAGAGAAATATAATATTCGTATTTTAAGGTATAGTACCTATGTTTTGGGTACGGTAATTGTGTTTTGAGGTACAGTACGTCATATACAAACATTCATATTGTTGTTATGGAATTCCATAGGTACTGTACTTATTTCTAGTCCAGTTATACAATTATACATGCTTTTATGATTTGTTAGGTACTGTACTTATGCTTGAGTAACTGAGTTTAAATAAATATGTGGGTACCGTACTTATGGATGCATCTTATAGTTGATCTCTTGAGATGATGTGCATTGTACTTTTGAGATCATTAACAAGTAGGTGTTCAACTTATGTCTACATTTTGAAATAAATATTTGTCTAGATGACCAATGTTGCTATGAGATTTTGTAAGTAATGTGCTTATGCTTCTAGACTAGTTATACAATTATACTTGATTTTGTATTTTTTTAGGTAATGTACTTATGTTTGAGTAAATGAGCTGAAATTAACAAGTGGGTACAATACTTGTGGTTGCATTTTATAGATGAGTCTTGATCTGATGTGCATTGTACTTTTGAGATCATTAACATGTGGGTACTCAACTTATGTTTGTATTTTATAAAAAAAAAATTATCCAGATGACAAATGTTACTATGGCAATTCGTAGAACAATACTTATGCTTCTAGACCAGTTATACAATTATGCTTGATTTATAATTTGTTAGGTATTGTACTTATGCGTCAAGAACTGAGTTAAATTAATAAGTGGGTACAATACTTATAGTTGCATTTTATAGGTGATGCTTGATCTGATGTGCATTTTACTTTTGAGGTCATTAACAAGTGGGTACTCAACTTATGTTTGCATTTTGTAAAAGAAATTGTCCAGATGATTAATGTTGCTATGTGATTCCATAGGTACTGTACTTATACTTCTACGTCAGTTATACGATTATGCTTGGTTTTGTAATTTGGTAGGTATTGTACTTATGTTTGAATATTAACAAGTGGATACAATACTTATGGATCCATAAGTACAATACTCACGAGTAATGTTGATCCTCCTTCATTCAAAAGTACAATACTCACGAGTATTGTACGTCTATACCCAGAACATGTGTATGGTATCCTAATATATGGTACTATGTTTGTCGCGTATTATCATTATTTCAAAATATGTCAACACTAGTCTCATTGGAAAGTATTTTCTATAAATATTCTAATGTAATTTATTTCATCGAAAAATACGCTATGGATTGAAAATTATAGACAAAAATATTTTCTCTCTTCTACTTTTTTCATCATTCATTGTTTTAATTGCTGCTGCCAACTATTGTTAAGAATCGAGTGGGTGAGCAGGTGAGTATACGTAGAATTTTTCTTTTCATACACATATAGAACACACGAGTCATCCCGCGATTCTTTGGTAGCATCCATCGAGATTCTCTGATTTACGCCTACGCATGTGAACCAAGCGGTATAGCATAGTTGGATGTTACTACTGTTTCCTCGTCCGTGGTCTTCCTTTGCGCTAAAAGTCAAGTGTAACAAGAGGTTCTATATTGCTAACCTATCAGAGTTGGGGGACATGTGGAGTGTAGCAAGTCTAGCCAGACAAAAAGGACAGACACATCTTTGTATTTTTCTCATCATACATGAACATGTTTTATCGACACTGATTTACTGATCCGCTGCAAAGATGCACAGTACACCACGGGTGATCTAAATGAGGTAGTGGATAGATCGGTAGATGGGGCATGCCGCATGGGTGTAGTAATAGATTCTAAAGTAAGTTGTAGTTATGTAACCGAAGAGCTGGTTGTGTACATGTGTGGGGAGCTCCCAATGTGAACCAGGTGTACGTTACACTTTCGATTATCTGTGTAAACACAATTAAATATGATGATTCGGATTGAATGGTTTAATGGTTGTGACGCGTGGCCTTAACTGATAGGGGATGTTGGTGGGGCTGGGGGATTGGGGAGGGGGGTCAATTTAGTTTCGCAAAAATTATGGTAGTTGGGAGTTTTAATTTCCCGCCGGCCTCGGCCCCTCCTCCCTTTCTTTATTCATGGCTTACTGGTGATTCTTTGGTAGCATCCGACGAGTTTCTCTAATCCACGCCTATGCATGTGAATCAACTATGTTTGCCGTAGTTGGGTACTTGGGTGTTACTACTATTTCCTCGTCCGTGGTCTTCTTTTGCGCTGACGTCAAGTTTAACAAAAGGTCCTATACTGCGGACCGTTCCGAGTTTTGGGATCGGTGGAGTGTAGCAAGAGTCAAGACTAGCCAGACAAAAAAGGACTGACATCTTTGTAGTTTTCCCATGATACATGAGTGTGCTTCATGTTTTCTCGACACTGATTTACTGACCCGCTGCATAGCTAGATGATGTAGTGGGTAGATCAGTAGATGGGGCATGCCGCATGGGTTTAGTTATAGTTTGTAGGCAAAAAGTGTACTTTGACAAAAAAAATTGCGGATATAGTATTCTTTTCAAAGTAATTATCAACATATCTTACTTTAGTGAAAACATCCCACTTGAAAAGAGTTATTCACCAAAACCAAAGTAGGGGGGGCTTTGGCTCCACCTTCTCTCTAAAATCCCATCTTGGGTTTGCCCTAACCCTAGGAGCGGCAGCCCCGCGGGACGCGGGCTGCCTCCTCACCGGGGGTAACACCAGCCACAAGTTGGGTCGCTCAGCAGCAAGCCACCATCTTCTCCCCTCCTAGGACCGCCCCAAAGGATGGAGTTTTTGAGGCGGCAACATTGAGGAAGCTCTCGGCTCCACCCCCCCCCCCTTTTTTCTCTACATGTCTCCGCCCTTCCCCCCGCATACCTCCCACTCCCTCACATATTGATCCTTGCTCCGATCTTCGACGGTAGCGTTCTCTTCCTTTTCCCGAACCGGCTCTCCAACTTCACCAACTAACTTCACACCATGGCTGGTCCATTTCTCGATGCTTGTGAGGAGCTGCGCCGTCGAGCCTGGCTTCCAGCCACTAGGGAGCTGCTAGAGTTTCTACTCAGAATGATCTTGTCGCTCCTGCCGATCACAAGTCATCTCCCTACCCTAAATCCTAGCGGGGGCTTGATCGCAAGTCAATATGTCCCTTCAAGCCCCATTCTTTCGGCATCAGCTGAACTGGACAGGCATGAGAAACTGTGGCGCTTCATCATCTCGAGGAAGAGGGCGAGTGTAAGGACTCTGACCCAGGTTTTGGGGTAACTCTGTTTGCTTTGTCTGAATCTTGTACTTAGAACCTTGCTCTAATCCTTTGAGATGTGATTAGGTCTTGTGGAGATTTTAAGTTTCCAGTTTGAGCTGGTTTGGATGATGTTTGTGCTTTCGGTGCTAGTTTTGGTGCAAATTGCAAAATTACCAAATATAGGGGGTTGATGTGCAATTTATCACCTCTAGAGTGTTCATTCTCTCTCTTAGCTTCATGAGAGAGAGAGAGTGTGTGGTGATTTGGAGAACTTTGTTTGACCCTTGGTTGAGTGGTATCACCCTTAGTAGTGATTAGGGTTTTCTAGGGTTGGTGTGCTTTGACCTTGTGACCTTTGTTGGTTGGTCTCGACCTAGGTCATGACCTAGGGCTTGTTGAGGAGGTATCATGGTCGAGACACTTCCCCTTGGTGTGGTGGTCATGAACAAGGTTGTCTTGGGTCGAGACAAAGGCTTGGGGAGGTGTGCTTTGACCTAGGTTGCTTGTGGTGGTCTTGGTGTCGCGACCTAGTGGTGTTGTTAGGGTGTGTCGCGACCATAGAGCCCCTTGGTGTGTTGCGATCACAACACAGAGGGAGGAGTTGTTTGGGTGGTCAAGACACTACCTAGAGTGTATCACCATGTCTTGCATGTCATGCTCAAGTGATTGCATGTGGTTGCATGTTGGCCTTTTTAGTGCACACGTGTCTCTTTGTAGCCCTATCTTATTGACACCTCATCCTTTGTCTTACCTCCCTCCTCCTTTGCTATATGAACCCTCTTCTCTCCATGCAAGTGGTTCTTTTCAGTCATCTTCTTCCTTCTTTCTCTTGTGCTCGTCCTTGGAGCTTGGTGGAGCAAGGAGTGTTCTTGGTGCCTTGGAGGTGGTTCATCCCTTGCATGTGGTGCTTGTGGTGATCCTTAGCCATCTCCAATCTTGGTGAGTGTTTATCTTCTTTCTTTAATGTTTTCTTCAGATCTTCTACCCCATCTTCTTTCTCTTTCTTGGCCTTAGACTGTGTTTTGACATGGTGGTCGTTCTTGAGAGTAAGCTCCTCATCACAAGAGTGATAGGCCATGTTTTAACAAGGAGAAACCCAAATGAGAGGGAGTTTCTTCTCTCTTTTCCCCCTTATTCCTTTTTGGTTTGGTTTTGAGGCTTTTCTCTCTTTCCTGAGCTACCCTTTAACCTTGGTGTTTCCCCTTTTCTTGAGGTCCTCTTGAGGCTGAGTGTGGAGATTTTGGGTGGAGCTTTTCTAACCCTTGGATTGTGTGCTTGGAGCTTTGGTGGTGATCTTTTAAGGTGGGTTATATAACTCTTTTCCCTCTCTATTAATTGCACCCTCTTATACATGCAAGTTATTATTTTCCCTCTTTAAAACGTTCCCCTAACATGATATTAGATGATGATAATTCTCTAGAACTTGTTTGGTGGTGGTTATCTTGCTTTGTTTTGAGGAAATCAGAAACCCTAACCTCAAATGCCCAATCTTGTTGGTTGTGGTGTTATGATGATTTTCCTCTATCCTTTTAACCTTAGTTTTGCTCACATGCATGATGTTCGTGTACCTAGATATTAAGGGAAGATTAGATTCTATTTTTGGGTACCTTATTTGTGGTTTACTCTCTCTTAGATGCGACCCTTCCATGTGGTAGCATGATGTATGACCTAAGGTTCATGGTGATCATTTTGCATGAGCCTTTTCCTTCATGTTGATCATGGTTTTCCCTTAGTCTTCTTTCTATTTTGAGACCTTGACATCATCCCTTGGGGTTGTCAAGATACCTACCCCATTTTGGTTGTGACCATAGTTCATCTTGGGCAAGATGCTTCCCTTTTGATGTGTTGTACCTAGTGTTGATGGAGGTCGCGACACTTGAGGGTTGATGGCCATTTGATCCCTATTTAGGTGAGGTGGTTGCCCTAGTTTTGGGACTCGACCATGCCTTAGTGTTGGTTGTAACACACCCCCTTGAGAGAGGTCGCGACAAGGTGTTTGGTCATGACATGCTGCTACATTGAGGTCGAGACATTAGTGGGTGTTAGATACCTTAATGTCGTGGGTGTGACATGAAGGGATGGGTCGTGACATGGTGATGGCATTGAGGGTCGAGACACCCATGGTGGATGTCGTAGTCATGACATATCATGGAGGGTGATTACGACCCATGTGCCTATGTGGTTACATGATGATGGTAGGTGGTAGAGAAGTATGCTTGGGTACATTATAATATCCTTGCATGAGTAATACATAAGTCATATGACATGCTATTTTGATAACATCCAATCTACCCTAATCATGTTCTTTAACCCTAAGGACACTCCAAGATGATGGGAAATGATGAACCTTGGATTTGTGGTTGAATTTAGCTCCTAAAACCTAATCGGCTATGGAGGGGTAAACCCTAATTCCAATGATGAGTAATGTGACATGTTTTCTTCTCTTTCATGGAATGGCTAGTATGTTATGATATTATCTCTCTTGTCTTTAAACCCCTAACCTTGCAGGTTGAATGCATGCCACTACTTGGGTATGTTATGGTAATGACTATGAATAGTGGAGGCATGAGGAGATAGTGATGTGTTACATGGATTTAGATGTTTTCTCTTTCATGTTAATCAATTTCTAACCCTGCAAGTGATGTGAACTTGGATATAATAGCTAGTTCATGCTATTGTGAGTATGATGTGACATTGATTGAATGGGCCTTTATGGGGCATGTTGAAATACTTGTAAAATAGGAATGATATAAGTGGGCCCTATGACCTGGTGATGGCCTGATGCCTATTGTGAAGTAGTACCCTCTAGTGCTATGATTAAGGGATTGATATCCCATAGTGATGTGACATTAGTGATAGCCTTGAGAGGTTGTGTAATAGTGGTGATGGGATTGTGAGAGGCAATGATACATGTATTATGTGGTGATAGGGTGACAAGCTCACACCATATGTGTTTACATATGTTAAAAGTGTGCTATCCCCTTATCTTGTAGAGTTTGTTATGATTTTATTTGTTGTAACTTTATTGATGCTAAAAGAGACTTAATTGACTTAACTAATCAAGTGTAACCTAATCATGTAGTTTTTCCTTGTGCCATATATCCTTTCCAGTGTCAGCCTTAACTGCTATATAGGTGAAATGAGTTTTACTCAAAGTGCATATTTTTTTAATATGTGGAGTGCAAGTCAATTATCCCCATGCATCCTTAATTTCAGGTTGTATGAGACGTCCATGTGTGAGCTGATCTCGTTGTGATATGGATGGCCATGCGTGATCCACTCCTTCTTGTTATAATGACAATGTGTGAGCCTATTCTTCTAGCGTCGTTACCTGTACCAAGGTGGGATAGGTATTGATATATGTGGATGGCCATGTGTGAGTCGATCCTTCTATTGACTATGAGTCACTTGTGTAGTTGACTGACATGTCTCTATAGTTTTACTCTTATGCTGATCGGGAGGTGTTGGAGAGGTCGTGGATTATGGATCTTCCATTGACCTTGTATGGCACCGATTTTGACTTAGTAGTGGTCGGCTGGATTTGGATGGTACGACTCAAATCATCAGGGCATAATAAAACATGTAACCAATCGTGTAGTGTATAGTCTTAGGACAAAATACAAAAATATTGGATGAGACCTTGCTTTCTTTTGTATAATATAGTTGGTAGCGGATATACATGTTCTTTATATTCCTTCATTGATGATAAGATGTTTACAATCCAATTGCAATTGCTTATGATGATTAGGAATAATTATCTTCTCCGTTACAACTACTGAATCTGCTTAAGTGATAATAACTGCCCATCATACATTACTAATTGAATCCTCTTATCGTGGATGTAGCTTTACTCCGGTTCTTTATATATCTTTATATGTGTTTTAGTAGCGTTGGTGAATATTTATATCTCTCACTAGGACTTTTGGTCTCACCCCGTGGGTTTCCACATCTTTTAGGTGGTCATGCACGAAATGGTGGTGATCGTGCAGTCGAGGAGAAGTAGCAACAAGATTAGTAGCTGGTAAGGTTGAGTGTGCTTCTTGTTGGTTATTTGGGTTAGAGTCCTAGATTCGTCCATGTACACTCAGGCACTCAAGTCTTGGGGATGTTTTATTATGTGTTGTGGTTGTGCTATTGATATGACTTTTAGCTTGTGTGCCCTTTTTGTTGTGCATAGCTGGCAAATGTACATGTATATATTAGAGAAACAAATATCACATGTGATAGGTTTCCTTCTTTGGACATGTTGTAATCATGATGTTTTATGAGTTATATGATAAATATGGTAGGTTATAGATCTTTATGTAACAATTTTTCTCATGTTGGTACCTTGTGCAATCGATTTTTATTTTTTATTTTTTTAATCAGTAATAGTGTTGGTTTCTATGATTTGGTTTTTATTAATCTCATTTTGTGTGGCAAATGGTGTCATAGCGAGGACCCGTCCTATCAAGTGGGACTGCACCTGAGGTTGCGGGCGAGGAGCAGGACATAGGCGTTGATGACATCATCCAGGTGGAGGAAACAGAGGACCCCCCACCTGATGACTACCTACTGAATGAGGAAAACGGTGACGCTAAAGAAATCGAACTGCAAGTTCCCACCACAAGCACCATGTGACCAAGATGGCAAACTGTTCTAAGAAGGAAAAGATGCCTTGCATAAGGACATGCTACTCGTGCGACCCCTACTTTTCCTCCAAAGTTTGGCTTGTCCCAAGGGTAGAATACTGCAACCTTTGCCTCAAGCAGGAATTGGAAGTGTGAATGCCCAAGGGGTTTAGTCTATCTCTCTTGTGGAGGGAGAGGCCACCAAGCAATCCACTATCATGCATCAGCCCACCGGCGTCCCCCCCAGTGTTCCATCAATCCAAGCCTCGATACTCTCCTCCACCACCACCACCACCCCTTGACTCCAGTAACTTCCCCCCTCTAGAAGGTTGGCATGACCCATACAATGGATTGCCTCCTCCAATCTGGTCGGCCTCTGTCCACCCCTTCCCCCCCCCACTTCCCATACTTTCACTCTCCATTACCTTATTTCCTCAGGTATCTGTTCCGTTGCCAGATCCATTCAGGTCGGATGAACCAAACTTCCTCAGCCCAGTGGCAGTTGATCTCTCGAGCAACATGTCTTCTATGGAAACATATTGAGACAGCTCTATGGAGGGTTGATACCAAAGAGGTGATGATCCTTAAGACTTCTCAAAATTTAGTAGTGGTTCTAAGGCCTCCTGGCCTTGGAGTCAAAATGGACACCTTCAGGGAGTTAGGGATCGCTTTTAGCATCATGCCTTGGAGTTTGGAGGTGAATCAAGCCTGCCCGGATTAGCAATGGATCCTAGTTGAAGGGATTCCCTTACATCTCAGAGGACAAGAAACGTATGCCAAGATAGGGGAAAAGTCTGGTTCTTTGGTAGATGCACGAGTTGGAAATGGGACTATGCTAATCTTTCTGCAATCATCCTCTTGGTTCGGGTTGCTGGCGACATCCCCCGTCCACCATGGTACTCACCACTGGGATGGAGGAGTACTTCGTCAACATCCAATCAGTAGCACATATCAACAAGTACCAAGATCTCCACCTCACCCCCTTTGCTATGGACTAGGGGATCACCGCCAATGCGTTGTCAGTGGCCCAGGATCTACCTGAACTAGAAGCTAAAAAAGTCTAGAACAACAGGTCTGGAACCTCCTTAGACGATGTCGTCCATGTATGACACCCAATACTGGTCCCCCTACCCACACCATACATCTCCTTCCCCCTTGGTATAGCATATGTGATTCCAACCCTCCCATTTGGTGTGGTTCGGTTCATGAGCCACCCGTGCTATCATTATCCCCCGAGGACAACCACAACAGGTTGGGGTTGCTAGTTTCCCCCATCAACAATGGCGGGTTTGCATTATGTTGGCTGCCCGCCCCTTCCATCCCCTCCACGGGTGTTGATGCGTTGGGACCAATCTTACAGACCTTCATCATCATGGCATCCTTTGCCACCGCTTGCAACAAAGAGAGTCCAGGCCGGTGGGCTCCACATCCTAGCACATCATTGATTTGGGTGTCCCAGACTAGCAATTGGTTCAATGCAGAGAGAGGATGGCCCTCAAGCACAAAATGCTTTGGCTTCAACTCTCATTCTAGCTCCACAAGACAAGACGAAACACGGGGTGGAGCCGCATTTATGGTTGCAGTCTGAAGTTCAAAGAGAAACAACGAGACACAATCAATAGGCACTGAGGGCAGTAGACAAGAACTACAATGAGATAGACCAATTGTTGTAGCAAAAGGTAAAAATTTTATAAACTTCCCCTTCCACGAGATGAGAGATAAATCAAGGAGCATGTTGGATCCTTCGTCGTTGCGTCCAACCTGCTAGGTTGTCCAAACAGTCACGATGCAGCGCATATGCCTCCACTAATTCAAACAAGAGTGTTAGACCTCTAAGTGCCGAAAGGATAAGGATGGCTAACAATGGGTCAAACACCAATGACACAATCATAAAAGATACAATCCTTGATGTTGGGTGGGGGTGATATAGGAGGGATACAAGGCACACACGACTTGTCTGGTCTAGAGATGATTTGGACCTTGGCTCAGCTCAGAGGTCCAAGTGGATAGATGACATCTTTTCACAATCATAAGTAGAGGTTAGGAATTAGATGATAGGGCTAGATGAGGAGGAAGAGAATTTTCTTTTCTTTCAATCCCTATTTGAGGATGATCCAGCGGGTAGTGAGGAGATAGAAGGTCTAGGGAGTTCCTAGAAGAGTAGACATATTGGGGGGGCAGCTCACATAATCATGGGTAAATTCATAATCTGGAAAGTGGGGGGGGTTGCTAATACAAGAACCAAAGACTATCACAAATCTTTATCTAAAGAACAACACCTAATGGGCCTATCCATCCTAGAACCCTTTCTAGATCACATGAAACTTGATGAATTCAAAAGTCTAATGGGCTTCAATTGGATAGCAACTAATGTTGTGGAAGGGGTTAAAGTCTGGGTTTTCTCTTCTATACCTTCCTATCACCCCATGTGATGGGTGCATCTCACCAACACCTCTCCATTGAATTCATTATGGAAGGGTCCAAGTTAGGCATTTTGATCGTATGTGCATCATGTAACACATATGAAAGGAGGGCCTTGTCGGACAAACTCTAAATCCTTAGTGCATTTATAGGAGAATTACATTGGCTAGGAGCATGTGATTTCAACTCTTACAGGTCTAAAGAAGAGCGGGTAGGAGGGGAAGAACCATGAGAGACAGTGATGAAAGACTTCAAAGATTGGATATTATCCATGGGGTTAGAGGAGATATCATTCACAAGTAGCAAGTTTACATGGATCGACAGTCAAGAGGCCATGCATGCCCAATGGGGTACGCTTGACCAAGGTTTCACTTCTAGCTTCTGGCCACATCACTGGCACGTTTCAAAATAACATATGGTGAGGATGAGAGCACTACTACAGAAATGGATTATAACGTCACTTTTAAAGGCGTCGATTGCATAAATACACCGACACCTAAACAATAAAGTGTCAGTTTATAAGATAAACCAACATCAATCTGTGAAGGGTGACCAGACATGGGTATCGCTTTTATTAGGTGTCGGTTCCTTAATAACAAATTGACGCTGAAATTAACCGCCAAATCCAAAATTTCCAGCGAAAAAAATTACCTCCAAAATTTAACATATGGCGTCGGTCATTAACTCATAAAACAACGACGAAAGGTTATTCACGAAATAGAAATTGGGCACATTTTGATCGTCAGTTTTACAACAATGATCGACACTTATGGGTTTTCCTGCACTATTCGCGGGAAATTTTTCACACCCTTTGAGCGTCAGATTTTTTAAAAAACCGACGACTATGGTCATTAATCGAGAACAAATTTTTTAATCGGCATATGTAGATAGACATCAGTTTTTTTCTAGTTAAAATAGACGATTATCATTGAGAAGAGGTGTCGGTTTTTGTGGTTAACCGACACCTTTGGTTTTATGTGTCGGTTTTGTTGAATAACCGACATCGAATGTTAACTTAATAGCACGCGAGCGAGCCCGGCTATTCCCCTTTCTCTCTGTGTTGCAATCAGCTTAGGGTCTGGTGATTCCGGTGAGCAAGCAGAGCTCCCTCCGCGCTGCCACCCACCGCCTCCATTCTCCTTGCTCGCCACCGTCGTTCTCCTTGCTCGCCGCCAGCCACCTGCTGCTCGCCGCTTGCTGGTCGATCTCTGTTCCTCTGCCACCGCCTACTCTCTTGCTGCTCCGACGCCTCCAACGGCCTGCTCTCTTACTGCTCCGGCCAACTCCGGCGGCTTGCTCTCTAACTGCTCCAACTCCGGTGCCGCCTTCCTGCTGCCTTCCGCCACCGCCACTGCTTCTGCCGCTACTCCGGCCAATCAAAGGTAATGGAACCATCTCCGTTTCTATGTGTGTGCTATGTGTGTGACCTGTACGAGTACCTTATAGTCTGGTTTCCATCTCTATTTCTACTGTGGTTGATCCACTGGTTTCTATGTGTGTGCTATTACAACTAGGAGTACTGTACAGTCTGGTCTCCATCTTCATTTATTGTATCCAATGTTGATTTCTGTAGGGTTCTTGTCTGACCCGACTCTAGTATTGGTGTCATTTTTACTTGATTAGTCCTTTAATACATTGTTAAGAGTGGATTTGAAGTCTACCTGTATGGGAGTTGTGATCTTGAATCAATATATATTTTTCCAGAGTATTTAAGACATGACTTTGTGCCTAATATTAGATCCTCTAAGGGAGTGTTTATTTAAATTGAACATTGTATATGAAACAAAATATGATTGTCTAGTATTTTTTCAATGATCACTTCCATTACGGTTCAGGAGCTCGCCGGCCTTCTGCCTAGCTACTCCAGAGCTCACTGCCTACTCCAGAGCTCGCTGGCCTTCTACCTGCTCCAGAGATTGCCACTCATTGGCTTCCTGCTCCAGAGCTCACCGCCTACTGCCTGCTCACCGCTGCCCTTCTCCCTCCTGTTCGCTCACTGGCTACCTACTCACTGCTCTTCCACGCTCGCCTGCCCGCTCGGCCGCCCGTTCGGCTTCCACGTGCACCCATCCGTCTCGCCCTCTCTCCCTACTCTAGAGCAAGACGCCTGACTGGGCTCAAATAGAGGTAAACATCCCCAGAAACCCTCTGTCTCGCCCTCTCTCCCAGCTCCAGAGCAACATGCTATGATTTGTATTTACTTAAATACTAATTTGTATTTACTTATCTACTCATTCGTTCATCTAATGATTTTTTATTCATCACATTATTTAAATTTAGGGCTTTATATTTATTCATCTACTTTTTAAAATTATTTAATCATCTCTTGATTTATATTTGTTTATCAACTGAGATGTACTTTTTTATCTATTGCTTTGTATTTGTTTATCTACTAATTATATTTATTTATCTAATGTTTTGAGTTTACTTATTTAGATGTTGCTATTGTAAATCAACCTAGGATATGAATAAATCTTGTGCTTGCATATATTTGTGCTTCTAATCCTCATGCTTGACCTAATTCAGTAAACCCTAGGAATTGATAGTATAAATGCATCTAAACATTCATAATCTATTAATGTTGATTAATTTAGGAAGCATTGATATGTTGTTATGGATGTCCACAAGTGTTTTTATAAGAAATTGTGTGTTGAATGGGGTTGTGAACAAGGAACTGGTGTTGTATTTGTTGGCCTAGAAACCCGTCCAAGATTTACTCATTAGGAGTAAATCTTAGATAGTCCCCAGTTTGTGATTGTTCTTGAAAAGCTAATCTCACTTAGGATGTAAGTGTATAATGTGTATTGGGTTTTCAAGAAAATTTCAGCAGCATTTCCCCATTTGTTCTCTAAGTACATATGTACTTGGAGAACATCGGGGAAATGTTGCCGAAATTTTCTTGAAAACCCAATACACATTATACACTTACTAGTGAGATTAGGTGTTCAAGAATGGGATAGGTGGTACACATTTATTATATATAAGAATGACATCACATGTATAAACCATAAAGTTTTAACCATAAATTGTAATTTGTTAACCCTAGACCCTAATCTTGTTGTAATATATACTTATTTTCTCTTTGATCATAGAATGGATAGATCATGAATGTCCATTCGCAATCGCTGCACCCCATAGTTTATTTCTAGTCTTGATCAGTTTATTAGATTTGCCGAGGAACATAGGAAACAACCTGGAGATAGGTTCTACTGTCCATGTAGGCATTGTGGTAACAACTTGAAAGTCAGTACTGGTGACGAAATCAGAAGTCATGTCATGTGCAATGAGACTGTACAAGGCTATACATAATGGAACTGGCATGGAGAGATTTCAAACCTGAAACCAGTGGATGTCGATAGAAGTGCTTGTGTGGAAGAAGAAATTGCCTCCGATGACGTAGATGTGAATGAACCAGTTCTAGTAGACATCGTTGATGCGATGTTGGATAGTTGTGGGGTAGAGCACACCGATCGACCTCCCATATTTAGAAACATTGTGCATGATGTTGAGATACCATTATACACAGGTTGTAAGTTTATGAAGCTTAGCACTGTGTTGAGATTGTATAAACTAAAAGCTAACAATCGATGGAGCAACAAAAGGTTCACATCATTGTTGTCTTTGTTGAAAGAAATTCTTCCGGAAGGAAACGAGCTGCCGATCTCAACATATCGGTTAAAGAAATTGTTGTGCCCAATGGGAATGGAGGCCAAGAAGATACACGCATGCAAGAATGATTGTGTATTATTTCAAAAGGACTATGTGGATTTGAAAGATTGTTCGAAATGTGGTGCGTCAAGGTATAAATTGACGACTTTGGGGGAGTCCAAAACTGGTTCTCCCACCAAGGTGATGTGGTATCTACCTATAATATCACTGTTTCAATGCTTGTTTGCCAATCCTATAGATGCGAAGAATTTGAGGTGGCATGCAGATGTTAAGAAAAATAATGATGGGATCCTACGACATGCATCTGATTCCCCACAGTGGAAGAAGATTGATTTATTGTACCCTAAATTCGGTGAAGAGGACATGAATCTAAGACTTGGGCTTTGTACATATGGGATGAATCCGTACGGGACATTGAGCAACCAACATAGCACTTGGCCAGTCATGCTTGTTATATACAATCTTCCTCCCTGGTTGTGTATGAAAAATAAGTATGTTATGCTATCGTTGTTGATATCGGGCCCTAAACAACCTAGAAATGATATCGATGTTTATCTTGAACCTTTGATTGATGACTTAAAGAAACTCTGGGGTGAAGGTGTGATGACCTATGATGCTTCACGAAGAGAGACATTTTGTTTGCACGCTATGTTGTTTTGCACTGTGAATGACTTTCCAGCATATGGGAATTTGTCTAGATATAGTGTCAAAGGATCTAATGCGTGTCCTATATGTGAAGAGAATATTGATTCAATATGACTAAAACACGGCGGCAAGACTGTATATCTTGCTCATTGAAGGTTTCTTCCAAAATTTCATCAGTATCATAGGTTGTGCAAAGCATTCAAAGGACGGAATGAGGAACGTAGTGCACCTAAACCTATATCAGGGGAGGATGTTTATGAAAGAGTGAAAGACATCGCCAATGAATTTGGTAAGAGATCACAATGTACGATGGCCACAAGGAGTGACAAGTCTTTATTCAAGAAGAATTCGATATTTTGGGATCTTCCTTATTGGAGTTCTTTGACAGTCAGGCATTGTATCGATGCCATGCACATTGAGAAAAATGTATGTGATAGCGTCATCGGTACTCTGTTGAATATACCAGGTAAGACTAAAGATGGAATAAAATCCAGAATGGACCTATGTGAAATGGGAATAAGGACAAAATTAACAGAAATAGTTAGTAGTGATCGGAGAACATACTTACCTCCCGCTTGTTACACGTTGTCTAGAAAGGAGAAGAAAGCATTTTGTGAATGCTTGGTAAATGTTAAGGTGCCACAGGGTTACTCATCCAACATCCGTACATTGGTATCAATGAAAGATCTGGAGTTGATAGGTCTTAAATCTCATGATTGTCACATTCTAATGCAACAAATATTACCTGTGGCAATTAGATCTATATTGCCGAAGCATGTAAGGTTTGCAATCACCAGACTTTGTTTCTTTTTCAACAGTCTGTGCAGCAAAGTTATTGACCCTGATACTCTCAATAATTTGCAAAGAGAAGTGGTTGTTACCCTATGTCAGCTTGAGATGTATTTTCCTCCGTCGTTCTTTGATATCATGGTACATCTTGTTGTCCACTTGACTAGGGAAGTGAAAATGTTGGGACCAGTTTTCTTGCATTGGATGTATCCCTTTAAACGATACATGAGCATTTTTAAAGGTGATGTTCAAAACCGTTATCGGCCTGAAGGGAGTATTATTGAGGGTTATGTGGTGAGAGAGGTTATGGATTTTTGCAATGACTTTCTGAATGGTAATGACGCTCCCGTGAATGAGAAGAATATTTAGGAGCATTTTGGCAAAGGAGTTTTGGGATCACGGGTGAAAGTAATCATCCGTGAGAAGTTGGAGCAAGGTCACTTGTATATTTTACACAACATCGACGAAGTGAGTGTTTATATCGAGGAACATACCAATTTCATCAAGAGACAATATCCTCGATCCAATTCAATGTGGCTTGCTAGAGAGCATAACAAGACATTTATTAAGTGGTTTGAAGATAAAGTCTTACATCAACTATCTCAAACACCAAATAATATTACTGAAACCATCAAATGCCTCGCCTTTAAACCAAAATTGAATGTTATGTCTTATGAAGGGTTTGACATAAATGGTTTCTCATATTACACAAAGCATCAAGATGATAAGAGTGTCATCCAAAACAACGAGGTCACCCTTCAAGCGTCTTCATTATTTTTTGCAAGTGCAAGAATAAAAGTCCACGTGAAGCTAAAATGTCATATTACGATGTCATTGAAGATATATGGGAGTTTGACTATGTAGATTTTAGAATTTCGCTCTTTAAATGTAATTGGGTTGACAACAACAAAGGAGTTATAGTGGATGAATTGGGTTTCACGTTAGTGAACTTTGAAAAGATTGGCGAGAAGGGTGAACCATTCATATTGGCATCACAGGCAAAATAAGTATTTTATATCGATGATCCTACAAATGATAAATGGTCGGTTGTTCTTCATGGTAAAAGACAGTTCATTGAAGATCCTATAGATGAAGAAGAGTACTATGATAAGTATGATGACTCCAATCCATTCTCAATTGGGTTCCCAACAGCACCAAACATTGAAGCTGGGGATCACAATGACTTGTATGTTCGCGGGGATCATAATGAAGGATTGTTAATTGATAAAAGATCACAATATTAGAGGCATGGATGTTTATATTTTTATTATGTTCCCATGATGACCGTGCTGATGATCACCGTGAGGGTGAGGACGTGCTTGCACCGCCTGACAATGTAAGTTTTAAGAATATATCCCTGAGGTTTCTATCTATATGTTCATTTATAATTATATTATGCAAGTGTGTTTTTTATCAAATTTTTAGGATACTAGTTAATAGAAATTCTATTTAATTTGCAGGCGTTCGCCAAAGACTACAGGCTATGCAGGATAGCGATGACATAGCTATGTAGGCCATCGACATTGTTTTGTAAATCCAAAGCGCAATAGTCGGAGAGAAAGCAAGCATCCCACACTAAGGTTATATAGATATATAGTGGGACTAAGGTGATGATCCCACCTGCTAAAATAGGTTACCGACAACTACATGTTACGACTCTGAGGTTGTGATTCAGCAACTATATGCATTAGCAGGAGGACAAACAGATTTCACCACGAGTTAACATTGAAGAAGGTCTACTAACCTACACTGAGCTAAACAAGTTTATCAGTACTAGCCTAAGGCACAAGTACTGTTCATCGAGACAATGACGGTCGTGGAAGCTTAGTGGCCACTACACGTTCAACTGGCCAGTCATTGTCCCGACGAATGGTACTTGTGCCTTAGGCTAGTACTGATAAACTTGTTTAGCTCAGTGTAGGTTAGTTGACCTTCTTCAATGTTAACACGTGGTGAAATTTGTTTGTCCTCCTACTAATGCATACGGTTGCTGAATCACGACCTCCCAGTCATAACATGTAGTTTTTGGTAACATGTTTTAGCAGGTGGGATTGTCACCTTAGTCCCACTATAACATGTGTGGCCTTAAAAGGAAAAACACAGAAGTCATTTTTTCCATCAAGTAAGGGATTCATCTAGTCATCCTATTCTCTTAGGCGGGCCCCAACATGCTATTTAAGCAAACATATCAATCTACAATTATTGTGGCTTACTAGATACAAATATTGGTTTGTTAGAATGTAACATTTGTTTAGCTACAACATCATCTGTTACATAACATAATTGTGGTATTTAGTGATATTGTATTCAACTACTTTTCATGACAGATAAGCATGCTCAGAAAACAGGTCATGGTATAGTTGGTTGTTCACTTTCTACCTTGACTCCACTAAAAAAATTAACAATTTGTTAGTCATGATCATTATACAAATGACATGTGCAAGAGTACAACCTTTACACATTAGACAATCCTCACACAAAAAAACTTTTTTTAGAAAGGAGTTTAGAAAACTAATGTGTTAGGGCCCAAGAATCATAATGCAAAAGTGTTGAAAACACAATGGATGGGGTGTGATTGACCTCAACCTACACTCTAAATGCATTCCCAGGAAAATTATTGTTAACATTGTTGAAAATACAGACACCACTTGGATATTTTATGTCAAGACTATATATTATAAGAATAATCCTTTCTAGAATCTAAAAAAGGAAACTACAAATTCCTTTCCTTTTTTAAAACAAGTTATTAAGAGTCAAAGCATATTCATATCTCCCCATAGTCATTGAATGAAATGGATTTTTGATAAGACCATTGGTCCCAACTCCAGCTTGGTCAATTATCTTAAATAAAGCTAGAGATCAACATCCCAAATATAATGAAATCAAAGAATACCATAAATTACTATATGTGAAAATTTAATATGTGCACGTAACAACAAAAACTAGGTGAAATCAACACACAAATTGAACCTTATAATATAATGATTTCATTCTAAAGTTTATTTCAAAATTTGAAACCACCAACAACCAAAATGCCACTTCTTGTTTACTTCCGAAAAAGCTTAAAGGTTTGGCCCTTACCCCTTGATAAAAATATAAATGATAAATATCCATAAGAAGCTAAATATAAAAATACATCATTTGAAACTTGACATGGATGCATTCTTACATAGAAGGAATGCATTGGCTATATTGTGTTTCCTTCTCTGAGGCAACCATCAAGACACAAGGAATGCCTCTAGTCCTACATATATGCTTTCTTGCAATTTACAATATTTTTTTATCAGTAAGTGTGCTTCACTATATTCAAAACAAAAAACCATTTTATACAAGTGGGTTTCTATAATATGAAGAAAACAAAAACCTATCTATGCATCTCAATCTATGTTATGTAACATACATCAGTCTAAGCTTTTTTATAATCTGTTTAGGAGTAAAAACTTCCTCCTCAAAAATGGAAGAGTTGCGAGCACTTCATATATGATAGAGGATCAGCATGACCGTCTATCTTTCTTTCATAGAGCTTAAGCTAGTGATTTGGTTTTTCCTTCTTGGACAACACTCAAACAACAAGTTTGCTCAATCCCAAACTTCCTTTATATACTGGCATTCCCAGAATATATGAGCTTTTTTTTCAGCTTCCATTTTACATAGGCTGCATCTAGAAGCAATGGAGAAACCTTTTGACTATAGATAGTCTTCAATGATTAATTTATCTTTAAACATGAGCCACCTGAAGATTTTTACCCTGTTTGGTATCTTTGTCTTCCAGAGCCATCGGGCCCAGTTTAGAACTTAGTAATGAACCCTACAGAGCTGCCATGTACCTCTCAAGGAGAAGGATTCAAGGCCTTCAAAGTAACATGAATCCGAATCACCTATGTTTATTGAGTTGCATATATTTACAATCCCAGACAGGCCTCTAACACATGGGATATTCCAGCTGCCATTTTTTATCATCATATTTAGTTTTTGTTGCGGTCCCAGGCCATTCCTCAGCTTGAGTCCTTCATTTATTGTAGCTCCAAGAAATGTCCCATTAAGCTAGGGGTCTTTCCAGAGAAAGATTGAGCAGCCAGATCCAATTTTGAATCTGGCTTTTTGAATCAAGTTGTCCTGATGCTTAAGAATTTCCTTCCACATCCAACTGGCGTTATACTTTTGTTTATACGACCATATAGACTCATCAGTCAAGTAGTGACTATGAATCCAACAGACCCAAAGGTTTTGTTTGCAGTTAGCTATATCCCATCTCAACCTTGTAAGACCCACTTTGCTCTACTCATCCACTGAGTGAATGCCAAGCCCTCCTTTAGCTTTTGGCCTACAGATCTCACCCCAAGGAACAATATGAAACTTTTTAGATTCTTCAGTGTCTCCCCACAAGAAACATCTACAGAGCCTATCAATCTCATCTCTTGTCCCCTTTGGAAGTGGGAAAGTGCCAGTCCAGAAGAGGTGATATGTGGATAGAGTAGAAATGATGAGTTCTAGTCTACCTTCCTTTGAAAGGAGCTTTGTCTTCTAAGAATCAAGCTTATTTTTTATTTTGTCTATCAAAGGTGAGCACATACTTTTGGGAGACATTCCGAAAACAAGGGAAGTCCCAAGTAACTCACTAGCAAATTTGTTCTTTCTATCTTCATCATTGTACTGATTGTATTAGGTGTAGAGTTACTCAGGAAGAGTTTACTTTTAGAAGGATTTAGATTGAGGCCCGATTGACTTATGAAGAATTTGAGGCAGTCCAGAACACCAGTAACATCCTACTTCATGGCTCTAGAGAAGATCAAGAGGTCATCAACAAAGATGATATGCGACAAGCAATTATTTTGAGTAGTAATAGGTTTGAACTTTGATTCCTCCACATCGTTGTTAAGAACTGAGGTTAGCCCCTCCAACCCTATCATGAAAATATAGGGAGCAAGAGGGTCTCCCTACCTTATCCCTCTTGTGGCGTGAATGAGGTCAGTTGGAGCTCCATTCACAAGGACCTGGAAGGAGGCAGTGTATAGACATTCATTGATCCAGTGGATCCAACACTCAGGGAATTCCATCACCTGCATGATCTTTAGAATATATTTCCTATCAATGGTATCATACGCCTTGTTGAGATCCGCCTTCAGACACATTTTTTGTTCCTTGCATGTTTTAAAATCATGAATAACTTCATTTTCTAGGAGAATAGCATATGAGATTCTCCTACCTTTAACAAAAGCAGATTGGTTGAGGCTAATGATATCAGGTAGGACATCTCTAATGCGATTAGCTAGGATTTTTGCAATGACTTTATAAATCATGGTACAAAGTGATATAGGTCTCTAGTCACTAGGATTTTCAGGTTGCTTTGTCTTTGGTATTAAAGAAATAAATGTCTTATTGACCTCTTTGAGTAGTCTCCCCTTGTGGAAAAAGTCTCTGTCAGCTTTACACACATCAGGGAAAACAATATCCCAAGTTTTTTTTGAAGAAGTGGGTGTTGAACCCATCGGGTCCACGTGACTTGTTATCATTAAAGCTTTTAAAAAAATTATGAATTTCTTCGTTAGTGACCAATTTGCAGATGTCAGTTGTTTTGACCTCATTTATCTTTTTAATGTTCTTCCACTCATAATCAGCTTGTCCCTATAATGAGACTGAATTGAACATGTTGTTGTAGTATCCGTAAAAACATTGCTTGATGTTGTCAGCACCTTTGTAGGTTACTCCATCAACTTGCATGGTTTTGATTTGATTTCTACTTCGTCTAGTCTTCATAGACGCATAAAAGAACTTTGTGTTTGCATACCTTGTTTAAGCCATTGGACCCTAGATTTCTGGCGAATGATGGACTCTTCAATGTTTTTTTCCTCAAGAGCTTCCTTCTTTCTCTGTTTTGCAATTTCCCATAGTAGCTCATTACTTGGGTCTTGGTCGGATTTAGAGACAGCCCTAAGAGCCCCCTTTTCTTTATTTCTAGTAGAGTCAGTGATGTCACCCATTCGTTCCCTACCGTTGATTTCAACACTCCATGCCTTGTGCACTGTGTCTTGGAAACCAGATAGATCCGCCCATGCATTGAAGTATTTAGTGGGATACTTCTGTGGTTGCTTTACATCAACCAGGTGCAGCATGAGGATGTGATGACTGCTATAGATTGTAGGCATCACTTCCAACCACATGTTCGGGAGAAGTGTGAACACTTGCAGCATGTACAGGGCTCTGTCAAGCTTACAGTGAGTGCTATCGGTGCCATCTTGTTGATTATTCCAGGTAAAAAAGGAGCCCTTGGCGGGAATCTCAACTAAGTCAGCATCACTAATAGCTTGATTGAAGTCCAGCATGGATCGAGCAGAGGGGGAAGACCTTCCGACTCTCTCTGAGTTTGTTTTGACTGTGTTAAAGTCTCCAAGAACAAACCAGTTGTTTGGAGATTGCCTACCAAGGAATCTCAGATCATCCCAGAGGTAGCAACACTTATTGTCATCATTGTCGACATAGATAGAAGTGAAGTAGAACTCCTTATCCCCGACATTCAGTCTGAAATGGATGCATTGTCTAGACTGAAACATCACTTTAATGGAATAGTTTTGATTTTCCCAAAGGATCAGAAGTCTGAGCTTATTGCAACTAGTTGCATTTGCAGTCCATTGACAATCTGGCTAGGCTTTAGAAAGGAGTTTCCTTGCTTTTTTGTTCTTGAATTTGACTTCAGATAGAAGAGAAATATCAACCTTTGCTCTTCTGAATTCTGCCTGAACCATGTCTAGTTTCTCCCTCTGTGAGAGACCCCGGACATTCCAGGCCATGATGGTTGGGAGCTCAACCATTGGAGACACGGGTGTTGCCTCCCATCGTGGAATCAACTTCTTCATTTGTTTCTAGGGTTTTGTACCTATTGTCATATTTATCCTTTGTTTTCTAGTTCTGACTGTGAGTCTTCCTCCTGGTTTGTGGACTAGCAGTGCATCTCGACTAAATGAAGCATTCTTCATGCCTTTTATTTTGTTCCTGCGAGTCATTAATGGGTGATTGTTGTTGTGCTTCAAGAGCAATCGTCACATTAGAAGACCTTGTTTGGTCACTCTACCAGTTGGGTGTCATCTGTGGGACTGTTCGTGGGATAGCATCGGTGTTGGAAGCAGTAGTCGCCATCGATGCAACCACCAGGGTCGTTGACAGAGCAGCTGTCGCATTCAAAGACTCTGCTTGGTCATTTTGTCAAACGGGTGTCGTATGTGGGGTTGTTTGTGGGATAGTCCTTGGGGCAGCAGTCGTCGTCACACCAGCCACCGGAGTAGCCAACAAAACTACCAACTTTGGTTTGTATAAGGTCTTATTGTATCTGAAGGTACCACAATGTGGGCATCTTTCCAGATACCACTCATATTCCACCTGGACCTCGTATGGGTGCCCTTTTTCAGTGCGGAGCTTGACAGTAGAGGGGAAGCTCGATGAAGCATTCATCAAGATGTTCACTCTTGCGTAGTCTACCGCATCCTCACTTTGGTTTGCCTATCCTGTCATTGGGGTTTTCCCAAGTAGGAAGCGATTCTAGCAAGCATTAATTCCAACCAAAGCTCTAGTGGAAAATTGTGAAACTTGACCCAAACAGGAACTGAGGTCAGTTTTTCTTGTTCAAGGGGTTCACCCTTCTCCCAGGTCGTCAATAGTATTGGTTTTCCCTTGATCATCTATGGACCACCTTCAATTGTGTCGTTCAGATCCTACTCAGATTGGAATCGAATGATAAATCATCCATTGGGTCGCCCGAAGACTTCAATCGGCCCTACCGGCTTCCACATCTGGTTCAAATGGTCCTTCAGCATAGGGATGTGTGGTCTAAAGCCGATGATATAGTCTGACACTGTGTTTCTCCACTATGCAACATTTTCATCAACCTCAACTTACAGAATGATTATGGTGTCCTCATCAGTGATGATGTTCGTCAATGGGAGATGTGTGTTTACATCACCCACTGGGGTTTTGCAAACGGTAGCCCACTCCTTCTCTGTGGCTGCAACCCTGACTTGGTCCCCCATCGGCTGGGAATGACGTCCTCCTTGGTGGATGGGAGAGCATCGGCCACCTGTGCCTCCACTGCAGCCTCCTGACATGGTTTATTATCGCACTAACAAATTCACTCGGGGTTGAAATCCCAGAGTTTTTACCAAAACCTCATGCAATAATACCACCCACAAGTAGACGGGTCTTATCGCAGTATAGTTAAGGATTGAATCCCAAGGGAAAACATTTTTAAGAATCGTTTCTAGTCTAGTCCATTTCAAGTAAGGCTAATATTTAGAACAAAGATTGAGTTGAGTTTAATTAAACTAAATGCAGGAAAGTAAAGAGCAGAATTAAAGTTGGTTCTAGATTAATGATATGGAATCACTGGGATGGTCCCGGGTTTTACCACCACTACACATGCAAACACATCCAAACATCAAACATCCATGCAAGATCCAACTATCCAAATAGAACTGCTGCGAACCCTCCCTGAGGGATGTTTAGGTTCACGTAAGAATCACCTTAGGCATCAGATGTCTCGTCACCATCTGAATCATGCACTTACAGTTCTGAAGATACAGATTTCCAACTGAAGTTGTGGCCCTCCCTGACAGATGTTTAGGCACATAGAAGTGTCACAACGGGCTAGATGGCTCATCCCCTCACGGATCATACACTTATGACCTCAAGGAATCCCTTTCTATTTCTAGTCAGGGAGTCAACCACGTTAATCGATAGGTAAGCAGGTGATTAATCTACAAGCAAACATCGACGGTTAACAAAGAAGATACAACTATCCAACTGAATTTGTGGCCCTCCCTGAGGGATGTTTAGGCCACAGAAGTGTCACCGTAGGCTAGATGGCTCGTCCCCTCACGGATCATACACTTACGACCTCAAGTAATCACATTCTATTTCTAGTTTGGGAGTCAACCTCATTAATTGACATTCTACCCTACATATAGAAGTTCTCACAACATAGGGAAGAACAAGATAAAATCAAGCAGGTAATCAATCCACAAACATTAACGATTAACAACGAAATGAAAAGTTACATACATTGCCATGGAATGTTTAATAAGAGGACATGCTTGCATGGGCAGCGAATCTAATCCCCGCACCCCAAAAAAAAGGAACTACTTGCTCATGATGCAAGAAACAAGAAGAACAAGAGAGAGGAAAGATTTTGCCATGAGCATGATGCAGAAGGTGGTCACAGCTCGATGAAGATGATGCGGTCCTCTACACTGTATCAAAGCAGATCTAGATGAGGAGCGAGGGACACCAAGACAGATCAGGAATTCTTTCTCTCTCCACCTTCCTTCTCATGTCATCCTCCTTGCTCGTAGCAGGAGGAGCAGGTTGAGGATGCATAGGTGGAGTGGATAATGGGAAGATGTGCAAGCCTGTCTCTTAGCTTGGATGTGGAGATCATCATCCACCACGGGTCGAGTGCTTCTTAGGCATAGCCTGGTGGTGGAGTGGAGGATGAGGAGAAATGGAGGCGGAGGAGCTTTCCCAGGGGTCGAGCACGCTAGGTGTATCTTGGTGATGGTGTTGTGGTAGATAGGAGGGAGCAGGGGTTGAGCTCACAAAGGAGCAACCTGGTGGCATCCCGAATCCAATGCCTCAAATGAGGATCATGTTGGTCCTATTTATAGGCTTGGATCGGGTCTTGAATAGTTTGGATGTGAGTCCACTTCACATAGTTTTGAGTTTAAATGGTTTGGAGTTAAGTGCCTCCAACCGGTCTTCATCTTAACAGTCTTGCAAAAAGTCTTCTTTAACTATTTGGAAACTGATCAGTGGTCTTCATGGTCTTATGTATTGTTTCCTCTCAACTGGTATTCATCTTAACGGTTTAAGACACGTCCAAACGGCCTTTCCCTAATCGGTTTTGATCGTCCAACCAGTCTTCTACCTCCAAATGATCTTGGCCTTAATGGTTTGGGTCTTAATGATCCTGGGCAAACGGTCCTTTCCTCATGGTCTTGAGTGTAAATGATTTCAGTCGATCCAAATGGTCTTGTCGATCGATGGCCTCCCATCAGTTTGGAGACCGATCACTGCTTAACGGTCTATGTCTCTCGTGGTCTCGCTCATCCAAATGGTCTCGCGCTCTGCTTGTCTAACGGTCTTGAGATCATGCACCGCCAAATGGTCTTTAGCGTCCAAACGGTCTCGGCGTCCAAATGGTCTCGGCATCTAAACGGTCTTCTTCTGATCAGTTTTGGAGATTGATCGCCCAAACGGTTTGGAGACCGTTTGCTTCTCACGGTTTGAGGACTGGTTGGGCTTGCGCAGTCTCAAGACCATTCGCAACCCATGCGGTCTCAAGACCATTTGTTAGTCATGAGGAGGATCATATAGGTGAAACCGTTTGGAGAAAGAAGAGCAAACTGTGTGGATGCAATCTGAATGGAACAGATCGTTTGGTTAAGACTGTTTGGTCAAGACTGTTTGCTAAGAGGATCTTGAGTGAAGGGAGTTCTAGTGGATGGTTGAACCTCACCTGGACATGCATGATCTGCATGAAATTCATATAAAACTAGTTAATAACTTAATAATCTGATCAACCAGGCAAAATTGTACATTGTAAGATTTAAGGAGATGAAATCGAATGTATTTAGTCGAATTGGGCCCAAAATGGTGACTGAAAATCCTGATGAATTTGGATTCATCAGAATACCCCGAACTTAAATGTTGCTCGTCCTCGAGTAACACAAAATCTAAAATAGTCACCAAATGAATAATTTCGTATCATGTGATTGCTTCCTCTTCACATCACAATTGTTTCCTTTCTACTCAGTATAACTAAGCATCTCAACTTCCTGAGATCATTGAACACATCTTACCACATCTTCGTTCCCGAGTTTGTTTTCCAACATCACTTCCTCCCCACTTTTTCCAACAACAAGCATTTTTAAGAGTTTTGTAAGAATCCAGAGATACCCGCAGAACAACAAGTGTACACCTGATCTGACACTAGTGTATTTTAGGATGACAGAGGCATTCATTGTGCCTTTAGGTAGAAAAGGGAGTGAATGGTGGTATGGAAGGAAGAAATAAATCTCTCCTCTATTCGACTCGAGATTTTTATTTTATGATTGCAATTTCATTGATTGCATTTTTTGTGTGTGAATCTCTCCTCTATTCGACTCGAGATTGCATTTTCTTTTTGTGTGCACATTGGCATATTTTCTTGGTGGTACGCCCATTTTTATTAGTGAGGGGTATGGAAGAAGCGGATATAGAGGGAGGTGGTGTGCCACCCCGAACTTAGGGTTTGGAACTATTTTGTCTATTTTTATTTGTTTTTGATGGACGGAGGGGTATGAAGATTATAGAAGAAGTGTAGAAGAGAGTTCATATCAGAATGCAACTTGATTTACAATTCAGTGCACTGGGTGGTTCTCTTTATCATACTCTGCTCAAATAATGACTTGATGAGGATCCGGTGGAGATTCCATATTATTGTTCCACTTATCAGTTAGGAAGCATGTCGTGTTTGATCCCTATCAATTCTACAGACACTTGCCATTTTTGTAGAAGGATCATGATGTTAGGATTCATAAGCTTCACAAGATTATTTCAATCAACAGGCTAGTTTTTAGAAAATGGCCCTTTTTGAGGATCTTCTTCGAATAAGGATGGTATAATGATGCAAAGAAAAGCATGGCTAGCCAACTAGATAATGGCTATTATTGAAACAAAAAGCATCAACACTTCATCATGTTTCTGTTCAATTTCTTTGAAAACATAAAAATTTTGGAAATTTTTATCAAAATTGCAACGATGAAATCTTAATTTTGAAATGGATGGGTGTAGGTGGAAAGTGAAATACGTACCACCCACCCTCCACCCCAAACTTATAAATTTTCTTGTCTCGATCAAACTCTATATCTGAGATGGAGGGGAAAAATCATGCTGGTTGGACCATCAGATGTGGTTGTGTTCCAATCAGCGTGTATCCTCCATCTAAAAATCTCAAAAATGAAGACTAGTCAGAACTTAGATAGCATCTCGCGATACAATTTTTATTTAGTGCACAAACTTCTAAAAAATAGAAACAAAATTAAGGAAATTTTCTAATTCAAAACTAAAATTAAAAATGAAGTTATTGATTGGGTTGCCTCCTGACAAACACCTTTGTTTTACATTGATGGCTCGACGTGGATACTATCACCATGGTGGAGCTCTGGGTGGAGCTTGAGCTGGATTGCCATATTCTCTTGGTGGTTTCTTTCTCAGCTATTCATTAATCTTTGATATGATTATGACCTCTTGTATTCGTCCCCATACAAAGCGCGCATTATCAGAACACATAGGGAAACAACTTGAGTTGTGTTGAATTGTTCTCTGTTGTTCAATCCAAGGTGGAGAATAGTTGTAGGGGATCTGAATGGCTTCATTGATAAAGTAGTGTTGTTGAAGCTCGGAAGAAAAGTTCCTTTGTTGATGCACTATCCCTTCATTGTAGCACTGTTGGTCATTGATGTCAATCAGATATGGGTCTGGGGGGTGTTCTCGGTAGAAATTGCAGTCCAAATCTTATTGCGGAGGGAAGATGAAATTGGTAGTCTTTGTCTGTTGGGCTACTGGTTCATTCCATAGGATAGTTGTTTCTAGATGAGGAGGCTTATGGACACCTACAAAAAGTTTGGTATGTATAACAATAGGGTTGAGAGGTGTCTCCTCCATAGTTGTCGATGTTTCTTTTGTCTCTACATAGACTGGTTCATTCTCACTATTCTCTTCATCATGGCCTTTTTTTTAGGGAATATCATATTTTGAGTTAAGGAATTGTTGTTGCATCTGAGTGAATTCATTAACACAATCAACAAAATATGCTTCTTCTTCTTCAGTGCGTTCCTTGGCACTTTTAGATGCATAGTAATTAAAAGATTGGTTTCCCACCCTCAATGTCAACACTCCGGCTTCAACATTGATAAGAGCTCTAGCAGTTGAGAGAAAAGGTCTCCCAAAAAGGAGGGGTTAGCGTAGATTCTCCTTGATATCCATAACTATGAAATGACATGGGACATACAGATCCCCAAGCCTTACAGGAATGTCTTCTATAATGCAAACTGGCTTGATCATTGAAGAGTTAGCTATCTCTATGGACATCCTAGTGGGCAAGAAGTTGGTGAGGCCCAGTTTGTTTCATAGGCTGAGAGGAATGATAGAAATGCTAGCTCCAAGATCAGCTGGGCTGGGTCGGTTGACGGAATCGCTTATTGAACAGTTAATTCCGAAGGTTCTTGGATCCTTATGTTTGCCAGGCATCCTATCCATCACTAAATAAGATGATGTTTCTACTAATTTCATCGTCTGATGTTCTTCAGTTCTATGTTTCCGACTGAGTAGGAGTTTGAAAAACTTGAACCATTGGGGCATCTCAGCCATGGCATCCAAGAGTGGGATATTTACATATAACTTTTTCATGATTTCCTTGAATTTGTTGAACCTAGTATCTAGTTGTGTATAATTGAGTCGATTTGGAAATGGCACACAAGGTTTGTACACTGGAAAAACTAGCTCAGGCGTATATTCTACATCAGCAAGAGTAGGTTCCTCATAGCTCGCCTTGTCAGTCTTATCATTTTGAGTGGCACTTGCACTATGCTCAGCACCTTGGACATTTGTCGCGGTGACAGGAGTCATGCGTTCTGGTAAGATTAAGCCTGAACGGGTTGTCATAGCTTTAAGTTGTTCCACGTGCCTCAGATTGTCTTCTCATTGCCCAACTAAAGCTCCAGTAGGTGGCTTGAGGCTAGGTGCAAGTTGAGCTAGTTGAGATTCAATGGCCTTCTGATGGGCTTGTTGGTAAGCTATCAATGTCTGTTGTTCCTATAGCATCTTCTCAATGGCTGACAGTTTGTCATCTGGAGAAATGGGACCGGCTTGATGTTGATAAGGGGCTTGGTTTGGATCTTGGAACTGATTCCTGTATGGAAGTTACTCTGAAGTAACCTTGGTTTCCAAAGTTCTATTTTTGGTTATACTGGTAACCCGGTGGACCTCGTTGTTGATTATTTGAACCAAGTTCATGCGAGTTTACCGCTCCCGAAGGATTTCCATACTAAAAACTGGGATGGTTCCTATTCTGACTTGGATTGTAATAACTTTGACCAGGGATAGCATTGACAACAATCAGGCTTTCCATCTGGCCATTATCTCCTTGTCCATTGATTTTGCTTGAAACAACATCATAAAGAACATTACAGGATAAAGTAGAGTGGTCATTGCCTTTACAGTCTTCACAAAACAAAGAGGCAGATTTGACTTGCTCTTGTTGTTGAGGGGGTGAGCGTCTTCTTTCTTAGGCAGTGAGAGACAATTTGAGATGGTCTTTCTTAGCAACTAGAAGCTTGAGAGACTCAGTGATAGTCTTGTACTCAAGAGTAGCTTCAGCCATAGCTACCTTCAACACTCCTTTACCTATAGATCTACCTCAATTAGCTTGATTTTCAGCTCTAAGGGTAACAACCTTCCATGCGCTATCATAGCTTTGACGCATGAAGTTTCCTCCTAATGAAGAGTCTAAGAACTTCTTGATGTTGTCATCCACACCCCTATAGAAGATCTCGATGAGTTGATTCTTAGGAATGACATGGTGTGGACACTTACATAGAAGCTCCTTGTATCTTACCCAGGCTTCAGTAAGGGATTCCCTAGGGACCTGAGTGAATTGAGTTATACGTCCCCTAGTTTCATAGGTGAGAGAAGGAGGGTAGAATTTTTCCAAAAAAACATGTTGAAGTTGTTCCCAAGTGGTGATGGATTCACATTGCAAGGAATTATACCAACTAATAGCTCTATCAGCAAGAGAATACTTGAAGAGACGGAGTCGGATGGCATCATTTGTGACTCCATTTTTCTTTGTCATAGCACAAAGATCTATAAATCTCAGAAGATGTTCCTAACTATCTTCTCCTTGCTTACCATAGAATGGGTTGTTTTGAAGCAAGGTGATCCAATGTGCCCGGATCTCAAAATTTGGAGTGTTGATGGGAGGAGGTTGTACTGGGTGGTGAACGTACGTAGCTTTAGGAATGGAGAACTCTCTAAGGTCCTTCTACAGTTCTGCTGCTTGAGCTGCTCGGATCTCTGTTTCAGCTACAACTCTGGCTTCTTGCATAAGCCTATCTCTTTGTGCAGTCAGGGCTTAAGAAACCCTTCGGGCTATTTCTCCTCTTGATCCATTCTTGCTTGGTTCTCTCTATTCTAACGACAAAAAGTTCTGTATATCTCAGGATCAAAGCTAGCAGTGAGACTGGAACAATTTGAGCAGTGCATGCACTAGTCTTTGTTGGTACCTGGGATGAAAAGATTTTTTAGAAGTGAGATTGACAGAGTAGAACCGAATTCAAGAAGATGATCAATTGTATCAAAAGAAAAAGTAAAATCCAAGATTATATTGAAAATAACTAGATTTTACTAACTGATTCTGTTGTCCTCGACAACGGCACCATAATTTGATGTGGTTTATTATCGCACTAACAAATTCACTCGGGGTTGAAATCCCAGAGTTTTTACCAAAACCTCATGCAATAATATCACCCACAAGCGGAGGGGTCTTATCACAGTATAGTTAAGGATCGAATCCCAAGGGACAACATTTTTAAGAATCATTGCTAGTCTAGTCCAGTTCAAGTATAGCTAATATTTAGAACAAATATTGAGTTGAGTTTAATTAAACTAAATGTAGGAAAGTAAAGAGCATAATTAAAGTTGGTTCTAGATTAATGATATGGAATTGCTGGGATGGTCATGGGTTTCACCACAACTACATATGCAAACACATCCAAACATCAAACATCCAGGCAATATCTAACTATCCAAATAGAACTGTTGTGAACCCTCCCTAATGGATTTTTTGGTTTGCGTAAGAATCACCTTAAGCATCAGATGTCTCGTCGCCATCCGGATCATGCACTTATAGTTTCTAAGATATAGATTTCCAATTGAAGATGTGGCCCTCCCTGAGGGATGTTTAGGCACACAGAAGCATCATCGTGGGCTAGATGGCTCATCCCCTCACGGATCATACTCTTATGACCTCAAGGAATCCCTTTCTATTTCTAGTCAGGGAGTCAACTGCGTTAATCAACAAGCAAGCATGTGATTAATCTATAAGCAAACATCGACGATTAACAACGAAGATACAACTATCCAACTAAAGTTGTGTCCCTCCCTGAGGGATGTTTAGGCCACAGAAGCATTACCGTAGGCTAGATGGATCATCCCCTCACGGATCATACACTTATGACTTCAAGGAATCCCATTTTATTTCTAGTTTGGGAGTCAACCTCATTAATCGACATTCTACCCTACATATAGAAGTTCTCGCAACATAGGGAAGAACAAGATAAAAGCAAACAGGTATCCAATCCACAAACATTAATGATTAATAGCAAAATGAAAAGTTATATACATTGCCATGGAATGTTTAACAATAGAACATGCTTGCATGGGCAGCGGGGCTAGTCCCCGCACCCCAGCAAAAAGAAACTACTCGCTCATGATGCGAGAAACAAGAAGAACAAGAGAGAGGGAAGATTCCTCCATGAGCATGATGTAGAAGGTCATCGTAGCTCGGTGAAGATGATGCAGTCTTCTATGTTGTGTCAAATCAGATCTAAACGAGGAGTGAGGGACACCAAGACATACTGGGAAGTCTTTCTCTCACCACCTTCCTTCTCATATCATCCTCCTTGCTCGTAATAGGAGGAGCAGGTTGAGGATGTCTAGGTGGAGTGGATAACGGGCAGATGTGCAAGCCTGCCGCTTAGCTTGGTTGTGGAGATTGTCCTCCACCAGGGGTCGAGTGCTTCTTAGGCATAGCCTGGTGGTAGAGTGGAGGATGAGGAGAAACGAAGGCGGAGGAGCTTTCCCAGGGGTCAAGCATGCTAGGTATAGCCTGGTGATGGTGTTGTGGTAGATCGGAGGGAGCAGGGGCTGAGCTTGTAAAGGAGCATCCTGGCGGCGTCCCAAATCTGATGTCTCAAATGAGGATCCTGCTAGTCCTATTTATAGGCTTGGGTCGGGTGTTAAACAGTTTGGATGTGAGTCCACTTCACATGGTTTTGAGTTTAAACGGTTTGGAGTTAAGTGCCTCCAACCGGTCTTCATCTTAACGATCTTGCAAAAAGTTTGCTTTAACGGTTTGGAAACCGATCAGTGGTCTTCACAGTCTTGTAGATCATTTCCTCTTAGCCGGTCTTCATCTTAATGGTTTAAGAATCACGTCCAAACGGCCTTTCTCTAATCAGTTTTCATTGTCCAACAATTCCTCGGCCTCCAAACTATCTCGACCTTAATGGTTTGGGTCTTAACGATCCTGGGCAAATGGTCCTTTCCTCGCGGTCTTGAGTGTAAAATGTTTCAATCAATCCAAACAGTCTCGTGGATCGATGGCCTCCCATCAGTTTGGAGACCGATCACTGCTTAATAATCTGTCCCTCTCATAGTATCGCTCGTCCGAACGGTCTCGCAGTCTGCTTGTCTAACAGTCTTGAGATTGTGTGCCGCCGAACGGACTTCGGTGTCCAAACGGTCTTCGTCTGATCAGTTTTGGAGATTGATCACCCAAACATTTTGGAGACCATTTACTTCTCATGGTTTGAGGACCGGTTGGGCTTGCGCGGTCTCAAGATTTAAGGAGATGAAATTGAATGTATTTAGTCGAATTGGGCCCAAAATGGCGACTGAAAATCCTGATGAATTTGGATTCATCGCCTCCTGTGGAGCGGACCATGCCCTAGGAATTATTCCTTGAGAAAAACAATTTAGACTGATTTGATGTTATTGTATGACACATCTCCTACTCTATTTCTAATTTGTCCCCATGTGATACCATCTGATGTTGCATCATAAAAGCTAATAACATGATCAATATTACTCTGCTTATTCAGCATACAGCTAGAAGTGAGATACCAGCCTTCTTCGCATTTCATTTGAATAATTTGAAGAAAAAAGATACAACAAAATAATAGGAAGAAAAATGATGAGGGCATGAATCTAGATAGATATCAAAAGTTCTATTGATCTAAATGGATAAAAAGACATAAAAACTCAACCATGCAGACATTCAGTTTTCTACTGTGATAAAAGAATATGTTCAATACATCATGTAGAAAAGTTGGGAATTCTCTATGTCTATAGTCTTCAATACAAAATATAATGTTCAGTGCATATTTTACTTGTTCAAAACATATTATTCTTGATAAATGAAGAACATGCCCACTATTAACATAACAATTGAACCAATCATGTGTATTGAGGCATGTAAGACTAAGAAACAATTCACTAGAAATGATAAAGCTTCCATTTGTATAAAGTATAAATGAAAATAAACAATGAGATGAGTCTAGAAATATTGTAAGAGATGCTTGCTCCATCTAGCTATACATTGGTGTACTATTAATACATATTATCTAACCACATGCCATAAGGGCTGCCAAATCTTAGGAATCAGTGATTCCTATGGTGCAAGAAATGCTTGACAATCATCAGAGCAATTTTCACAAAACCTACATTTGCCTTCACGGCGGCGAGTATGGGTTCAAACCCAAAGAAAATTGTCATTTGCATAGGGAGAAAGCGCGAAGAGATCTTATCAAAAAGAATGAGTGGATGAAGGCAGAGAAAAACCCCATAGATAAAATGAATGAGGTGAAGGGGTTTACAGTTTGTGCTAAAGAGTGGAAAATGGAAGGGAAAAGAAGGTCTGATGGCAGTCGACGATGCTTCTAGTGGCTTGGACTATGTTTAACGATGGTTGGGGTTTCTCCGGTGGCAGTGTGGCGTCTTCTTGTTGATGTCGGTTGTAGTTTTTCCACTCTTCGGTCCTCTATGTATTTTACTAGGGCTTTACCTCCCGTAGGTGTCAAGGAGAGGAAATAATATCGGTAGGGTTTTATATCCCTTAGGTTAGAAGTCGCTTGAGAAATGAAATTCTCAATGGTCACTAAAAGTTGGTACATCATCAGGCGCAGTGTAGAAAGCCTTCGTGGGTTGCTAAGACCAGATTTTCTTCGATCTCTAAGACCAAAGGGGTTTAGCAGTCGATGATAGAGAGGTTGAGACCTCGTCAGTCACTAGGGGTCATGATTTCCATGGTTGTTGAAGTTCCAATCTTTAGCAACCGATGTGCCTTCTAATACTGAACGACCAATGAGCACTTTTTTTTCTCGATGTTATTATATATACATGCCTAGATACTAAGCACTTAATGGGGGATATCCAACATTTTATACTAAAGGTTAGAGAAGCAATATTTCAATGAACATGTAAAGAGAACTTTTAATTCTATTCTATATATTAAAATTTATTAAACAAGGCAGATATTTCCTTAAGGCTAGGATAAGGATTGCAACAAGATTTCCAAGTTCGGATGACTGAAAAATTTAAGTAAACGAAATTTAAGGCTAGGGATTAAAGACTATCAAGTGTCCAAAAATGGAAGATAAAGACTTGAAAGTTAAAGAAAGATGTGAAGTCATTTGGTTGCCTCCCAAGAAGTGTTAATTTATAGTCCTTAGCTTAACTCTCTTGTTGTGGCTTCAGACTTCTCCTGATGGTGAAGTTTGAGGTTCTTCCAGTTGGAGTTCTAACCTTTGGATTAAATCTTCATCTACATAATACCTTTTTATACGATGACCATTTACTTTGAAGGTTCTCATCTTTTCACTACTGATTTCCATCATTCCATATGGGTATATCTTTGCTACTATAAATGGGCCTAGACACCTTGACCTGAGCTTACTGAGAAATAGTCTGATGCTAGAATGGAACAAGAGGACCTTATCTCCTTTTGACACATCCTTGCTTTTTAGGTGGACATCATGCCACACCTTGGTTCTTTGCTTATAGATTTGGACATATTCATAGGCATGCCATCTAAGTTCTTCTAATTCTTGTAGTTGCAGAAACATCTTCTTACCTGCTTAGTTTGGGTCCATATTTAGAAACTTGATGGCTCATAAGGCCTTGTGCTCTAGTTCCACTAGAAGATGAAACAACTTCCCATAGATAAGATGATAGGGAGTGGTCCCTATTGGAGTCTTATAAGAAGTTTGATAAGCCCATAAAGCATCATCAAGCTTCATAGACCAATCCTTTTGAGTCCATCTTACCATTTTCTCAAGAATTTGCTTAATCTGGTAGTTTGACACTTCTACCTGCCCAAATGTCTATGGGTGGTAGGGAGTTTCCACCTTGTATCTAACTCCATATTTCTTCAGCAATTCTTCAAACTGTCTTTCTCTGAAGTGAGATCCCCCATCGATATTATCATGTGTGGGACTCCAAATAAAGGAAAGATAGTCTTCTCAAACAGTTTGATCACTGCCTTGGAATCACATTTCGGGATTGCAACAACTTCTACCCATTTTAAGACATAATCAATGGCAACAAGGATGTATTGGTTTCCCCTGGAAGATAAAAAAGGTCCCATGTAATCAATTCCCTATACATCAAAGATCTCCACTTCTATCTAGTCAAACATAGGCATTTCATTCCTTTTGGAAATGTTCCATGTCCGTTGGCATTCATCAGATGCTTTAACATATGCATGAGCGTCTTTGAATAGGATGAGCCAGTAAAATCCTAATTGTAGGACTTTTGTTGTAGTAATTTCTCCTCCTAAATGTCCTCCATATGATGAAGAATGACATTCCTATAGAATATGAGGGACTTCTTCTTCTAGAATGCACCTTCAATATAGATTTTTTGCACATCTTTTGAATAAGAGTGGGTCGTCCTAGTAATAATTTTTTAAATCAGAGAACAACTTCTTCTTATGATTATAGGTGATATCAGGCAACTATTTTTGACATGCCAGATTGCTACAAATATCAGCAAACCCAGGTACGTTTGGTTCAACTGACTTGTCCATCATCAGATCTTCATCTGCATAATTTTCATTAACTGGCTGCGGGTTCTCTTCTGTGACTATGATCCTTGACATGTGGTCGACAACCACATTTTGAGTTCCCTTCTTATCTAATGATCTCAGGGTGGAATTCTTGCAAAAGAAAAGCCCACCGTAAGAGTCTAGGTTCAGTATCCTTCTTTTACATCAGATACTTGATGGCCCCGTGATCAGTGTATAGTTTGGCTTTCGATCCTATTATATTGATCTAAATTAATCAAAAGTAAACACTATAGCAAGCATTTCCTTTTCTATTATGGTGTAGTTTATTTGGGCATTGTCTAGGGTTTGACTAGCATAATCGATTGTGTCATGATTCTTATCATTTCTCCCCAAGCACCGCTCCCATAGCATAATCGCTAGCATTGCACATTATCTCAAAAGGTAATTCCCAATCGGTTGCCTGCAGTATCAGGGTTGTTTTCAATGCACTCTTTTGAGTATTGAAAGCTTCAAGGCATTTTCCAGTAAAGTTGAACTCAATATCCTATGCTAGAAGGTTGGATAGGGGCTTGGAAATCTTCAAAAAGTCTTTAACAAATCACTTGTAGTACCCGACATGTCCTAAGAAACTTCTCACTCCGGTCACTGATTTAGGATGCGGGATCTTAGAGATTGCCTCTATTTTGTTGAGGTCTACTTCAATTCCTTTTTTAGAAATGTTGTGTCCCAACACAATGCCTTCTTGTACCATAAAGTGGAATTTTCCCAATTCATGACTAATTGTTTCTCCTAACACCTTTGCAGAACTCTAGATAAATTCTTAAGACACTTGTCAAAACCGGCATAATATACATAGAAGTCATGCATGAAGGCTTCCATGATGTCTTCCAAAACATCCAAAAAGATAGAAATCATGCACCTCTTGAAAGTTACAGGTGCATTGCATAGACTGAATGGCATCCTCCAGAAAGCATAAGTGTCACAGACACAGGTGAAAGTAGTCTTATCTTGGTCATCAAGGTGAATTGGCACTTGGTAAAACCATGACTACGCATCCAGGAAATAGAAATATGAATGGTGAGACAACCATTCCAGAACTTGATCAATAAAGGGTAATGAGAAGTGGTCTTTTCTTGTGGTAGCATTTAGCTTCCTGTAGTCTATGCACATTCTATATCCAGTCACCGTTCATGTGGCAACCTCATCTCCACTTTCTCCTTAACGACTGTTATTCCTCCTTTCTTTGTCACAATGTGGATTGGGCTAACCCAATTACTATCACTGATAGGGTATATAATTTCAGAGTCACATAATTTTATTATTTCCTCACTAGTACAAAATCTCCATCTAACGTCATTTAAAAGGACCTTGTAATGTCAATTTTAAAATGACAGTTGAGCGGGTGACACTACAATTATAGGTCTACATCATCGGTTATTAGCGTACGAAAAAACTAACGATAGAGAGTCGACCTCAGTTTCTATGATAAAAAAACTGACACCATAAGGATTCATAGTCATCGTCTTTACAAAAATTGATACAAATTTAAAATTTTAGTCCTTAGTTATGTGGAGTGGAACTGACAAAGCAGTAGTTTTAGAAGTCATTTTTTTGTGACGGTCCTTTAATGTCGATTACTCATACTACAACTGACAACTAGCTCCATTCCAAATAAAAATATTAACCTCAGGTTTGGGCCATAGTCGTCGGATCCTTGAGCAAACTGATAGTACAGTTAGAACAAAGTCACTAGTTATGGTAAATAGCCAACGACTAACTTCTTATCCAAACAAAAATAATTGACCTCAGGTTAGGGATATAGTCATTGGTTTTGATCCTAAAACCGATGAGGCAGACCTACAATGACAAAAAAAAATCAGTGACTATATGTAATTTTTTTCTTAAATAGCAGGATGCATGGTTGTTGTTTCACTGGTCAGCAGGATGCAGAACCTATAGTTTAGTTTTGAACTATAGGTTAACAACATCGTGTGAGTTCAGCTTAACAGCAAGCAACCAAACCTGCAATAACAAACATAATATACACATAATTTTATTCATTCTCCAATTCCATTTCATCACATGTTCCATCATAATTCAGTCATTTTCACATTCATTCACACACATTTTAATTCATTTACATATATACTAATTCCATTCTCATGACATGTAGAAGAATTCATTTATTCATATACATATTCACACACATGTATATAGATCATCATTCACATATGCATGCATCAAATTTAGAGTTACAAGAAATCACAAGCACCACATGTATAATAGAATTTATGACATCAAAATTTAGAAAAATCATTCTTGTTTATACTAATCAAAATTATAGTTGACATCTTTTTTGAAGGATTCTACCCATTGTTCTTGTGTCTCATCTAATTGTTCTCTCGTATAGGACATGTGTAGGTCTACTAGCTTTTCTAGCATATCGAAATCTTGTGTTTTAAACACCTACAATGAGAATGACGTATATAATTAAGTTTGCTATGTTCATATTATCTAATGAGACTATATATTTATTATGATTAAGACTAATAGTTGTTTCTATTCTACTAGGAATTCGTGTTTTGAGTGAATTGAGTTTGTCCTCCTCCTCTTCCAAATCATGGGGGTGTTTTAGATGAACCTCTTCGTTGATGTGAGTTTTCAAAAGAATCTTTATTTCCATAATTGAAACCAAGGTGATATGGCCTCTTGAAATTAACATAATAAACATTCTTGGTCTCTTCCTCACCATTTTCTTCCTCTGGTTGAGTATAGATGCAATTTTATACCCCATGGCCCCCTTCACCACATGTAACACATTTCATGACTTTCTCTACAAGTTTCTTACTTTTTAACCTAAAGTTCTTCAGTTTCTTAACATGTGTGGCTATTTTTTTAATCTGAGTGGTTATGGCTTCCAAATATTTTGACTCTGCAGACGTACCTTCAAGTGTTGCCTTCTTACCATGTTCTCTTTCATATTCCAATCCTGCTTGAAGTGCAACCATATTATCTATTATGACCATCTGTCTTCTTTGGATTATTTCCCAAGAAATCACTCACTGATGTTGCATTTCATGAAATTCTCTCAATGTGGGTGAGACCATTGTAGAACGTTATGACTAGAAATCCCTTGTCATAATTTTGGTGAGGACAATCTCTTAGATATTCTTTGAAAATGTTCCCATGCCTCGTATAGATTTTTCCTGGGCTTTTGCATGAATCCATTTACTTTTTTCCTATTCCTGAGGGTCTTCTTCATTAGGTAGAACTTGGTGAAAAAAGTGTCAGTCAAGGGTGCCCATCCATTAATCTTCTTGTCAGGTAAGTGATAACACCCAAATTCAGGCATTTATGCTAAGCATTTATTTATGGTTTTGTGTCATTATAGCCTTAATATGCCCATAATAACCCTATACCTTTATGTTTTAGTAATTTATGTCTTTTCATAGATAAAGTTGTTCAACTATCCAATTTTGGGACTTGCAGGCACTGAGCATGAGAAGACATCTATTCTCCAAGATTTCTCCCCAACACATGATTTTTGCAACAGCTAGACTTCCATCCACCTTGACCATGGGATCTACCATGACCGCGGCACGACGGTGACCGTGGAGTCAACCTCGACCGCGGTACGACCGCGACCACATAGTCGACCTTGATCGTGGTATGACCAAGACCACAGAGTCGACCTTGACCGCGACATGACTGCGACCGTGGAATCGGCCTCAACTACAACCACAGAGTCAACCGCGACTGAGGCAGGTGTTGCGATCATCTTCCTCCTTCGCCTATAGATACCCACCCCTCATGACTTGGAGGGGGTTTCAAGATTGGGAGTTCAAAGTTATGAATTTTCTTGGTTCTTAGAGCCCCGTAGGAGAGTTATAAGGTCCGGAAAGGCTGAGGTGCTCATCCTATGTATGTTCCTCTAGTTTGCTTCCATCTACCACCATTTTTCATCACCATTCGCCCATATCTTACCATTCCTAGACATCTTCCACCTCCATACACCCACCAAGATGTTGTTCGGGGCGGAATCAAAGAGAAAGGAGGCCAAGAAGTCCAGAAGAGCAAGGAGGATGAGCCAAAGATGAGATCCAACCTATACAGAGGATAAGGACTGAGAGACACCTCTCCTCTATGGGATAAATCCACTCTTTTTCTCCTTTCTTCTAATGTTCTCCTTTGTTTCTATACAAATGATGTTATTCCATCTTTGTTTGGTGCCAACTATACTTGTCCATGGCTAGTTGAGCTCCTTCTTGGCTATGTAGCCCGTTTTGGGCATGTTTATGTATCTTTACATTAAGCAAGCAATTTTATTTCAGATCTAGTATGTTTTCTATTCTATCTTCTCTTTCTGGTTATGATTGCTAGTTTGGTAGATCTCTTTCTTGTTTGAACTTCTATTTTTACCTATATCGAGAGATTCTTTGTAGAAATAGGTAAGATTAGGTAGTTTGGATCGAAATCTGAAAGGAGGATGGTTCAAGGTGATCTACGTAGAACCATAGACCTGGGCACGGTCAGGTCTACCCAAATCACACATGTTCCTAGCACTTCAGAACATTCTAGACCTTAGAGGGTATCTAGAATATTCTGGGGTGCTGACTTGTCATCCTCGAGAGAGGTTTCATGTCATTGATGGGTTTTAGTCACATTGTGTGAGAGCGAGTGGTAATCCCATATGAACATATACCACAATACGTACCATGTTTGGATGTAGGTTACTTGATTAGGTGTTTGAGGGTTGTCTACTCCCGAGAACGGGTGCATAGACTGCCCAAGTTGTGGTTACATAGCCAGGAACTCCTTCTCTATGATTACTAGAATCCCACGGGCTCTGTTTTGCTTTCTTTTCTTTGTTTAATTTTGTTTTATGACAACTTGCTAGACTTGTTCTAGCTCCTTACTTTTATAGACTATCGGATTGGATTATCTGACTTAAGAGCGAGATTTTAAGCGTCCTAAGCATTCCCACGTCCCTGTGTTTGACCTCGTATATCTACTTCAACCTCGTGATAAAGTTACGGGGGTCCTTGAAGGTTTTGGGTTATAAATTCAAAGTCTGATCACCTCCCTCCTCAGGAAATGATCAACTTTTTGGCACCGTTGCCAGAGAGGTGGTTTTTCACATTTACATGCCTAAAAGATTTTGTTCTGTCATCTATAAGCATGTATATATATATGCATAGTTCTTCTTTTATTTTACACATACTTGTTCATATATACTAAATAGCTTTTATTTTCTTTTTTTATACTTTTTCAGCCATGGACCTTGCTTCAGCAAGGCAGGTCATCTTGTCCACCTATCCTCCTGAGTTTTTTCATAGTTCCGACTGATGGAAAATAATTAAAGGTCGTACTCTACATCTATTTGAGCTATACTCACCACCACCGTCGTCATATGTAAAAATTCCAATAAAGGAGATGGGAGATCAAACCTCAACTTCCGTGTGGATGTGGGATCAAGAGCTGATTAGAGCAGTGGAGCTAGCAGGAGAAAGTGTCAACGCACTCACCTCCTCCTTAGCTCCTCATCTCCAAGAACAAGTTGATCCCCTCCAGCAACTACTAGAAAAGCAGGATAATCAGCTCAAAGTAGTCACTGAGATCGTAGACCGCAATAGAAGTTTACTTCAAACTATTAAATGAGGATTCGTCCAAGTGTAGCAGTTTGATACAATGGATTCCCAACAGAAGTGTATGGTAGAATTGATAGATCTTGAAAGCATTGCTACTCAAGTATAACAACTTCATGATAAGGATGTTGAACAAGGCAGGAGGCTTCAAGAGCTCATTGATTTGTTTACCATTCAATTACAAACTCCATCACATAACCATGAAGATTACAATCGTCAGAACCATTCCATTGGGCCTGAATTGGAACATGCCTCGCCATCCTATTCAGACCATCAACTAGATTCACCCTGATTTTTCTGTGAAGACCAACCCACCTAGGGAAGACCTTCATTCTATCCAGATGATTTAGTTGGTCAACCAATGAAAGATACAAGCCACATGCATGAAGGGTTCTACGATGAAGATGATCAGGGTAGTCAAATGATGTCACAACATGGAGGTCAATATGAAGAACCTGAATCAGACATTAATCCAGACCAGAGTGATACATCTCATATTGAGACTTATCACTTTGCTTTGAGTAGTCATCCATTCATGGTTTGGAACAATTTGTTCGATAAAAGTGATGATGACTATTCATCTCAGTGGAGTGAGTATATTGATGACAATGAGCTAGACCAGCATGAGCCAACATTGTCCTCAATCCCTTTTTAAGGAAGAGTCGACATCAAGGGAGCAGGATGGACAATTCACTATAGCATGGTTTTTGAGCATGAAGATACCCCAAACCCCATAGAACTCAACAAGCTTGGGGTACTAGAAGATGATTTACTTGGGGATATTTCTCATTCAGAAGATGATTGGATGACTCAAAATTTACATGAAAGTTTATTCGGGAATCCAACCTCAAGTTTAGAGGTGGAGACAGAAGAGAGGAGCCCTCTAAAAGACTTTCAGCCTATCCCCTCCATCTCATCCTGTGTCGACATCCTAGGGCTTTTCTATTCAGGTTCATACATTGAGGGGTACCTTGAGGATGCTCCACTGAAGAACGCATTTCAATGCAGTTCAAGTAAATCCCAGCACAGAGATGACTTCACCAAGTTGCTAGATTTTATTCCAATTCTTCAGACTCAGAATGGCCCTCATCCCCACTTATTCTACTCCTACATGGTGGGTCCGATCGGCACGACACAAGGTACACAGACCCCAAAACTACGGATTTGGTATCCAAGTGTAGGAGTTGTAGGGCAACCACCCCCGATTACTTACACAATTTTTCTTTAAATTTTAAATTTCAGTATGATAAAGTCAATACAAGCTTTATCTTTCCTCTAACTATTTAAATTTAGTTTCCTTTGCATCAACAATGTTTCTTTTACTCTTTATTGCATGCATTCCCTCCTTTTCACCCTGACAGCTGTTTTGGCCTATCTTTTTGAAAGAAGTTATTTGGTATGTCTTGTTGTTCTCCCGTGGTGTTTGATTCTGGTGATGTTTGCAACACATTCCACCCTTGTTTTATCCGCTTAAATTTGGATTCTCTAAGACTTGAGCCCGTCTGGGCCAACCTTGGCACGATCATGCCAGGCCAGTACAGTCAGATCACTCTCATGTTTTAATCCAAATTTCTCACTTGGCAGTGCCATGAATGTGACTATGGGCCTACCGTGACCGCGGGTCTGACCATGTAGAACTTGGGTATGCTAAATATTGTCTCCTTGACTAAGTAGCATGTTGATTTGTCTTTGCCTTTTTCACCAACTGTAGCACTTTTGACCGAATATTTTGTCTTTTTGACTGACTTTTTTCTTTTGACTAGGTTTTTCTGTGCCTTTCTCGATTTTTCTACCACCCCAGCACCAGGACAGCATGGTTGGGCCCATGGCAGAATAGTGTGCCCGGCCTATAAGTACTCCCGTGTCGAGCCACTTCTTCCCCACAGCTTCCCCCAATTTTCTTTCTCTCCATGTGAAACCCTAAGGTTGCCTCTGCCTTCTCCCCACTTCCCCTTGTTTCCATCATTGTCTAGTAGGTTTGAAGTAGCCACAGGGGAAACTATAATAGTTTTCGCCCCCAAAATCATCACCTCCGCCTGTGACCACAAGCTGCTACTCCATCACTGCCACCATCTGTGCTCGACCAAACCAGACCCCACGGTCGCGGCTGGGATACACACCCCAATCGCGGTCGCAGCCGGGATACACACCATGATCACGGTCACCTCAGACGAGGAATTCAAAGCCATGGTCACAAACAAGGTTGATGAGCCTTAGCCCGACTATGCCAAACCTAGGCCCGGTCGTGCCAACCAAATCGCACCAAAAATTAGCACCATGGACGTAATGAGATATAGCTTCAAGAAGACAATGTCGTGAAAGAAAGGGGAAGGAAGCTCCTCATCACTGACAAAGCATGAGAGCCGATATCTACCCCGTTCTATAAGAACCACAAACCTAGTATGCAAAGATGAGACCATGCTTTCTGCTTCAGTAGGGTTCAGGTCGCAGGAGACCGATTCAGACTACCGCCACATGTCCGCCACTCTGATGGACACCTACAACGGTGATTCATTGCAGGAAGTCTCCAGTGAGAGATGGTCGAGAGCACACCACAATGATAAGATCCATACTTTGCTAGGCCATCAGGAGGGCCCTTCAATTTTGCATAGAGCTTCATCTGTAGGGGACCAGTGCCGACAGTCAGTAGAATGGTCGATGTCTTTATGTCGATCGACTTCATCATGCGATTTAGGTCAGGGGAGAAGATGCCACCCCACTCCTGAAGGTGTTAACCAAATCTCACTACCTTCTCCCCTATTCAAAAGTAGGAAGCAAAAGAAGCAGTTTGTTGTCTTAATTAAAGACAAGTACAGACTAGTAGGCCCATGATATGTTGACCCTACCACACTCATTAGGCTCGAAATACAAGCACATGTCGATAGATATCTTGCAGGTATTGGCCTATACATCCTTGCATACACACAATGTGATGCTTATCATAAACTCACCTGCAAGTTCTATGTTGTGCTCGAGAACCCAAAAGATCAACAACACACTGTCATGCATTTTCTCCTGTTAAACTAGAGCCTCCAAATCACTAAGGATCACCTCAATAGCCGGTTGTCACGCTCTACTGAGGACTACGCTGAGATGTCCAGGGGTCGGATGGAGATAGGGGACAGTGATTTTGACACTGCTCAGGCATGCAAGATGCTTATAGGAGAAGATAAATATGTTTCTAGAGGTGCCAAATCTTCACACATCCACAACCCAGCACTTCATTATCTGCACCGGATGATCGTGAACTTCATCCTGGAGAAGCAAGACAGTCAAGGGGCGCTCAGTTTAGTAGACCTCTACATTTTTTGTTGTGCAACAATAGGAAGAAAGGTGAATGTGGGGAACTCCATCATCTACCACTTTTACAACTCTTTCAAGAAGCAGGTCCAATTCATGCTGATGGCGGGCATTATCACTTTCATAGATCACCATCTTGGGATTGGAGATGGACATTTGGCACTTATGCAGGAAAAAACCGAGTGGTCTAAGTTGGACTTGGATCACTTGATTCACTCAGGGGTGATCAAATAGAGCAGCACAGGATATCTTTATATCTTTGGTCATAGCAAGCATAGAATACTACTGCCAGCAAATTTAGAGTTTGCATTTCAGACCATACTCATGGACGTCTCTCTATCGGACGCTCAGGGCAACATTCGTTAGGTAGGCAGGACTACAGAAGCATCTTCTTCAGCACCACCAGTGCCAAAAAACTCAAGAGACCGAATAGAAGACAAGGACAACCTTCCACAACATCCCATATTAGGGAGGGCCCTACATAGAGATGCCTTCAATAGATTACTAGCAGCCTCCTCGGTAGGAGAAATATACCCCAAATCTCAACTTGGGGAATCTTTATGAGTTTATGACCGACTTCAAGGCTGACTCCAACATACGGTTCAATGCGCTAGAGAAGGAGGTGCAATACCTCAGTCAGAGGTTCGACACAGCCTTCCAGTGGCGGAGCCAGCCCTCTGATGAAGGGGGGGTACTTGAAAATTAATGTTATGTATTTATATGAGATTGATATTATTTTTGTTTTAAATCAGATATAAATAGGAATTAAATAATCACCACGAGACAAATGGAGTGTGGGCATGTCTCAAAGACATGACATTGACCTATTTACTTGGATCTAGTAAGAAAAATAGATGAGTCTTACATAAATAAAAGATGAGGTTGGAGACATATCTCATCACTTTGTGGAGTATTTATTTTTGATATGATTCAAATAACCTTCTGCATATATATTTTATTGTGTATTACTATGTATATTACAACATTCTACATACATTTAGGATTTTTTTATATTTAATATGAGTTTGAAATGACGGCCATTGCATTGAAAATATTTAATTTCTTTGTATAATACCAATTATTCCTTTATATTAATTCTCCATATTGGAAAAACCACATAAATTTAATGTTCAATATTAGTTGTGTGGATTATTATTTAGTTTTCAAGATCACACAAATAATTTCCTACATGATGAGTTTAACAAGCAAGTAACTAAATAAAGATACTTATGATGGTATTAAACTTATTCATAAATTTTCCTAATAAAGTAATAGATCTTATGACAATTCATTGTTCACTAAGTTCTAAAGACAATTATTTCTATGTTGCATTGGAAACTAAGAAAATATCAAAATTTATTATCCTTGATATTACGATGAAATAATCTTTATAATTTAGAGAAATAATATTTGCATAACTTGTGAATAGAAGAATAATTGTAAGTATTTTTTCATGATGACACATGATATTGCATTATTTTAATAAATATTTATTGATGTATAACAATTCAAAACAATACACATATTTTGTTAAAAAAAATATTAGCAAATTTATCATGACACCATGTACTACAAAAAATATCATATTTCATTTGACTTTATCTTTAATATCACACCTATAATAGAAAATAATAAGCATACACCATTTGTACAAGTAAAAGATACACACATAGAACTGTTTACTTGATATATTTGTTATACATTTAATTATAACAATATTTGATATCTCATGGATTATACCATTAATTATAAATATCGATTTTCTTTCTCTTCATTATCAATGTACATAGATATCAATTTTCTTTCACCTCATCACATATGTGCATTCTGTATTTGTTACACACTTAATTGTTTATATATTATATAAAGTATTTGGTATTTTATAAAGTATATAATTGACAAAAGATATCTATTTTTGTTTCCTCATTATCCATACAACTACATACTTGTTATGTTTGTTATATATTTAATTATTTATATATGATATAAAAATATTTGACATTTAATAAAGACGGCTATTAATTATAGATATCTATTTTTTATATAATCATTATACAAACAAGTGTAAAATAACAGTTAATAAGTTGACATTTGTGTTTTGATACACTTGTGAATATGTTTAATAAAGAATAATTCGTTAAGTATGGAAAATTGAGATATATTTATAAAATAAAGAAATACATCCTATTTTGATGTATTTTAATTTATGATTCTTTACCTAAAATCGTATTAGTAATGAAATTATTTATGAAAGAGAGTTTATATACTTCGAAATTAGGTTAATTAGCGTGTGAAGGAGATAAAATATATAAATTAATATTAACTTTGATACCATGTAAATATACATAATATATATATGCTCAAAAAAATTCGAAATTAGAGGGGGCACTTGCCCTAGCTTTCCCCCCTCCCACTGCCACTACAGCCTTCCCTCCACCACCTCATCTGACTTTTCAGCAGCCCTTTCAGCCTTTCTACCAACCGACCCAAGACTTCGGACAGTCATTCCACTTTCAGTAGGGAATGCACCAGGAATATGAGAACCCACCAGGCGGCATCGACAATCTGAACTAGTATATAAATAGTAACTACCAGTAGCAGCTACTTTCTACACCATCTAGATCTTGACATTTGTTTAAGGATGAGAAAATTTTTTAAGCTTGGGGTGGTAGGGTGTACCACCCTCTATCTTACGCCCTTCCCTTTTATTTCTTTCATTGCATGAAAGCATGTTTATCTTCTATGTTCCTTGCATTTAGCATAGATTTTCAGCTTTTATAAGACTTTGTTTTGTAATTTATAGCTTTGCAATTATGTCTATGTGATGCAAATCTTAGAACTAAATGCTTATCTTTATGCCAAAATGCACATTTTTTCATGTTAAATTTCTTGATCTTTTGCTTGACTTTCTCATTGACTCTTTCCTTAAGTTTGGTAATAAATCTAAGGTTATGTGTCTTTTTCAAAGCTTAAAAAATTATTCCCTTGATCAATGTTGTGAATGACAAATCTAGGATATAGAACCGTTGGAAAGAGCTATAGTTTGATCAAAATTTCAAACTGTATTTCTCACAAACTTGCCTCTATTCTAAGGACCCTTGAATCATAATTACTATCTTTTCACACAAGTACCAAGCGCATAATGATGAGTTTTGAGCTATAATCAAGTTGAAGTATTTTTCCTTGATGGTTTGCACGCCCTCTCACCTTAGATTGAGTCAAAAATATGAAAATTAAAAATTTGCAAAAGAGGCTTGGCTACCCACAAAATTCCAAAAATATCAAAATAGTTCTCACCCAAGCCTATAAATATAGAATGTAGAGAATAAAAGCTTGAGTGTGAATAAATTAACATTTTTTTCTCTTTTAGGAGAGTTGAGGATGGTGCCCAACCAGTGTATGATTGCGCTCATGAATGCAGGTATGTCGTGCCTGGTAGTGCCACCCTAAGACTCATTAGAGAGTCACTAGGAACCCCAAGGAGACCTATGAGATCATCCCAGTAGCAAGGTTGGTTCGAGCACAGTACGAGGAGTTTGTCTCACTGCTTTGGGCCAATTGGCCCGGACTGTAGAGACTGTTGCTCGTGACATGGACCAACCTGAAGCAGATTGGGATCCTAGAAAGTCATTAGAGTCTTTTTACTTTTGTTTCTTTTTAGGACCTAAATAAGTGGGAAGCGCACTGATTCTGGATTAGTCTACGTGAATACATGATGACGACTCATTTCTCATCACACTCGTGATCACCTATGTGACAATGCTTTTATGCTTTATAATTATGATTCAACCCTCTTGAGTATTGACATGTTGTAGTGAATTCGCTTAATCTTGCATGGACACTCTTAGATTTCACTTTAACAGGATTGTGCTCGATTGGTGGGGGTTTGCTCTAAAACGACATGGGTTAAGAGAATTGATATTTTAAATTATTTTTCTTAACCTTAGCATTTATCGCCATGCTTAATTTGGATGTTATCTTTTTTATCTATGAGCACAATCTTGCTTGAGGACAAGCAAAGGTTTAAGATTGGGGTGGTTGATAACACCCAAATTCAGGCATTTATGCTAAGCATTTATTTATGGTTTTGTGTCATTATAGATTTAATATGCCCATAATAATCCTATGCCCTTATGTTTTAGTAATCTACATATTTTCATCGATAAAGTTGTTCAACTAGCTAATTTTGAGACCTGTAGGCACCAAACCTGAGAAAACATCTATTCTCCAAGATTTCTCCCCAACACATGGTTTTTACAATAGCTAGACTTCCATCCACCTCGATCGTGGGATCTACTGCGACCACAGCACGAACACGACCGTAGAGTCAACCTCGACTGCAACCGAGTTAGCAACCACAACCATCTTCCACATTCACGTATAAATACCCACCCCTTGCGACCTGGAGGCGGGTTTTGAGATCGGGAGTTACAAGTTCCAAATTTTCTTGGTTCCCAGAGCCCCGTGGGGGAGTTTCAAGGTCTAGAAAGGTTGAGGTGATCATCCTACGTCCGTTCCTCTAGTTTTCTTCCATCTACCACCATTTTCCACCACCATTCACCCATATCCCACTAAGCTGTTGTTCGGGGCAGAATCGAAGAGAAAGGAGTCCAAGGAGTCCAGAAGACCAAGGAGGATGATCTAAAGATGAGATCTGACCTATATGGAGGTTAAGGAGTGAGAGCCACCTCTCCTTTATAGGCTAAATCTCATCTTCTTCTACTTTCTTCCACTATTCTCATTTGTTTCTGTATAAATGATATTCTTCTATCTTTATTCGGTGCCAACTATGCTTGTCCATGGCTAGTTGAGCTCCTTCTTGGCTATATATGTAGCTCATTTTGGGTATGTTTATGTACCTTTACCTTAAGCAAGCAGTTTTATTTTAGATCTAGTACGTTTTCTATTCTATCTTTTCTTTCTGGTTATGATTGCTAGTTTGGTTGATCTCTTTCTTGCTTGAACTTCTATTTCTACCTATATCAAGAGATTTGTTGTAGAAATAGGTAAGAGGAGGTAGTTTGGATCAGAATCTGAAAGGAGGATGGTTCAAGGTGATATGCGTAGAACCGTAGACCTGGGTATGGCTGGGTCCAACCCGGCATGATCGGGCCCACTACCTCGTTCTACCCAGATCACACTTGTTCCTAGAACCTCAGAACATTCTAGACCTGAGAGGGTATCTAAAATATTCTGGGGTGCTGACTTGTCATCCTCAAGAGAGGTTTCACATCATTGATGGGTTTTAGTCACGATGTACAAGAGTGAGTGGGATGACCCCACATGAACAGATACCACAATACGTACCATGTTTGGATGTAGGTTGCTTGATTAGGTGTTCGAGGGTTGTCTACGCCTGAGAACGGGTGCGCAGACTGCCCAACTTGTGGTTACATAGCCATGAACTCCTTCTTTCTTATTAGTAGAATCCCATAGACTTTGTTTTGCTTTTTTTTTCTTTATTTTGTTTTGTTTCATGACAACTTGATAGACTAGTTCTAGCTCCTTACTTTTATTGACTATCATATTGGCTTATCTGACTTAAGAGCGAGGTCTTAAGCATCCAAAGTGTCCCCATGTCCCTGTATTCGACCTTGTATATCTACCTCGGCCTCGTAATAAAGTTGTGGGGGTCTTTGAAGGTTTCAGGTTATAAATTCAAAGTCTGATCATCACCCTCCTCAGGAGACGATCAGTAAGGTAAGGTACCAAGATAACACCTTGTCCTTTAAGGATATGTTAGATCCCTTGCAATATATCACTTCTTGTGGCACTTTCTTCATAATGAAACTTTCATAATAAAGATGCTTACTATATTTTTGAAGGTGTCTAGACGGTGGTAGGAATTTTCCTCATGCAATATTTGTTTTGGATCATGTATGGCTTCAATACAAAATTCAAAGCATTGAACCTTGGAATTATGACTGGGCACCTTGAGTCATAGACTCATGTGGCTGCCAGTTCATGAAGGGAAGGGCCCCCATATTCATTTCCATCTTCATTGTTGTGGCTGTCGCCATTATTCTCATCCTCATTTTTCCTTCCGTTCCTTCTTGCTCTGTGGTGACACTCATCATCAAGGCATAATTCTTCATGCTCCCTGTACTGATGTGGTTGTGGAATTCCTCCAGGAGGTGGGCTTTTTAGTCCCTCTTGGTTAGTGTGACGTCCCCAGATTTTTCTAAAACTTAATCTGATGTGTGACGTCCAAATTGAAATCTCACCTCAGCGAGAATCCCAATTTAAACACCCCACACCAGGCTAAGGAGAAGAAAATCAAGGGAGTCAGAAGGAAACAATAGTAGCACATGTACATGAACAATAATAAAACCATACACACATGTTCACCATTCAACATTTAATTACAACATGAATTGTTACAACATTTGATATTACATATTGAACAGCAAACTTATACATATACATGTACTACCACTAAACTACAGGATCTTAAGACAACAGGTCCACCTGTACATCAGCTCGCCACACAACTCTCAACTATCTTGGATCTTCAAGAGCATAACCACAACCTAAACAAAAGATTACATGTGGTACACGTCAGCACAATATTTCATGAATATTGTACTGAGTACGCCTACATGTCTTTTCTATACCTCTCATCATATCTTGGCAATAAGATAAAACTAATATACTTGGCAGTAACAGAAGAATATAAGAAAAGCATATACTTGCACAAGGATATTCATTAACAAAAGAGAACACATATTTTAAGCTTATTTTCCATTATATCTCAAGGCCTTTATGATCACTACCAAAGAGTTGGATCATATGTACACTGTGACCACTACCAAAGAGTTAGGTCTGACCACTACCAAAGAGTTAGGTCATATGTACAATGTGACCACTACCAAAGAGTTAGGTCACTTCCAAGCACACTGCCAAAGAGTTAGTGCTTCCAATATAATGGAACATATATATCATGTTTGATGTGTTCATAGCAGTAATCATGGAAAATCATGCAACATATCATACAAGAACAATCATTTCATCCAATATCATATGCCAAGTATTTTACTACACATATAACACAAGCATATTGTATAATAAGCCAAGTAAGAGGTAATAGCATACCTTAGATCAAGATATCCTAATCATCACATATACTTCTGATGTCAACTATATCCTTGGTCAAACCCCGGTCAAGACAAGACCACATACTATCATCAGGTTCTCATCATCTTAACCCTAATTATGTCCATTTTAGGGTTTACTTATCTCATTATGATATGCACATCATTACTTGTATTATCTTCTCATAATTAGGTTACTGATCTTATATTCCAGATTAGGGTACACAATCTGATTACTTGGTTACATATGATTATGTGCACATGTTAACCCTATGTTACATGTATTAATCCTATTATTGTTTATATCACATTAAGAGCAACATCATCATATAATATGGATGATGTGTATCATCGTGATCTCATACTTAAAATTGAGGTTCCATATACTGGTATAAGCTTAATCTATAAATTTCACTGTTTATTGAGCATATATGTATTAATTACATATTAATATAGGGTTATTAGCCCTAAATAGCCATATTAAGCAAATTACATGATTTCGTGCATCAACATCATGATTATTGATATCAGATGGATTATAAAACACATTAAAGAGTTACTGAAACATTCTCATAATTTTAGGTCTTCATTTATTATTTATTAGGCATTAAAAGAGCATTTTACATCTTGCCTAATATCACTGATATATAAGCTTCAAAACACTGATATGATGGTTACATATTGTTCTACTAATTTTTTTGAGAATAACGATACCTTGTTTGCATTTTTCTGATAAGCATGCTAATTTCTATGAATTATGTAAGAACTGTCAATTTACTAAAATATTACCTTCTGTGACCAATCCAATTCTGCCACGTGGCTGGGGAGGCATAGACCTTACTTCTTTAGGTTGGTTGGTTCATGACTTGGACCCAGTTCTCTATTCTCTTCCTTCTCCCCCACAACGTGAAGTTTGCGATCTCTATTTTAGGGATGTTGCCGCTGGGCTCTACTCTCACGATCTATCCTCGGAAGACCGTAGCCGGGCTTTCACCTGAGCATGAGCGTCATCTTGCTCGACTCCCTTCATCCTGATCTTGGGCACCATCATGGCTAGCTCTGCTCCAGCAAGAGAGTGGCCGCTCTCTCTTTCTCATAATCTCATGAATTGTGATCCCAGGGAGAGTCATCGTTGTGCGGCTCCCCTTGTCATGTTGTGATGCGGTTGGTCTTCTCCCTTCCTTTCACACGTGATGACCCCAGAGGTCTAGGGAGTTTTGTTCATTGGCTGCCATAGACATCATCTCGAGTCTGAGTCTCATGCCTACATGTGTGTTTCGTCTGTTTTGTGCCTGTGAACTACCGTCGCGATGGGCTTGCTTCAGTCTCCAGCGATGAACTGGCAACTAAGCATCACTCCTCACTTGACAGCGGTCCTCCAGGCTGTCGCCACAGCTGTGCTAGCTTTGCTCCAGTGAGCGGGCATGATGCATCGCCCTCCTCATCATCTTTTCCACAACTTGTGTAGGCGTCGTCGACCTTGAGCCTTGTTGTTGGCTCCTCCTTCTTTGCCACTGAGCATGTGCACTTGGGCCTTTGGTGAGAGATCAGCGCCACTCCATCCAAACTCATCGGCTTCCTCTATGCTCATGAGGTCTACTACTGGGTGAGGGTCAGGGAGGATATGCCTGATGGAAAGCGAGACCAACTGCCCACTCCTAGTCGCACGTCCTCGTTGTGGATCATGGGCACCCCACATCTTGGTCACAAACCACAGGAGATCGAGGGCAATATACAACCATGGGATCCATGTTATACTATCTAGATCAAAGCGAGCTATAGGGCAATCCATGGACTAGCCCACAACTAGGTCACGTGACATCATCTGACATCCAAAACTAAGGCTAAAACTATCGGAATGCACATTATTTCACCAATAATGCATATTATTCCACCTATTTCAAACCTATATGACTTTTTCTAGGGTCCTCTAATCACCACCAAAATTTAACCATAGCTTTACCATACCTCAAGGTTCAATCCATTCGATTTTGGTGTAAAAACTCAACTATTTGACCATTCAATTAAATTCCTCAAAAAGGCATAAAGTTAAGGATCTTAATCATTATATTAACATCAAACAACCCACCTACTTTGTCAAAAGCTTGGAACCCTCAATCTATCTCAACCTTATGTTTTCACTTAAATTATTAGACATTTTAGGATTCCAAAAGTCCACTTCATCATAGTTAGAGTGGTACTCCTTATTCTCAGACTCAGTCTCTGGTGGAGGTTGAGGTTGTTCAATAACTCTTGGGTTTCAGCCTCCTCCTTGGTATCCTCCCCTATGAGGAATCATTATGGTGGCAAGTGAATGGTTGTATTCTCTACCTACTTCCCCTCAGATCACCTAGAATAGATCATACGATCAAGTTAGAAACTGGACATGTTAAAAGAAGTATCTGACATGATTAGGGATAGTAGATTAAAGTTTTTGTGCAGCCAAGTCTATTTCTAGACTTGAGGCACATGTGTATGGTGAGTAGATTCAAGTTCTTAACAGTACTGGTTGCCTTGTTTTAGGCAACAGTGCTAAAATGTTGACCAACCTAAATCATGTTGGTATGCCCATAGAGCCATCCCAAGCGATTGCATGGAGTCAGATATTAATTAATCAATTAATGTGATTATTTAGTTAATTAATGAATTCCAGAATATTCTAATTAATCCACGAGTATTTTAATTAATGCAACATTTTTGTTTATCGATGGGTTTAGGAAACCCTCCTTCCCTTCGTATCCTGTTTAAAGGAGGATTGACGGTCGATATCTATATAAGATAGATAGAGGCTTTTCAGTTTACGCTCATGCACGTAAACCCTAGCCATCACTGTCCTTAGGATAGGAAGGAGAGCAACGCACCGCTAGCACACCGCCGCAGAGACACACTCCTTCCCGCCGGCTTGGGAAGCGTGACGTGGAGTTCCGTCCATCCGCGTGGACAAAGTAGAGACGTAGGCGCCATGACGCCTACGTTCGAAGGACGTCGACGACCACATGTACGCGCTACGAGCGGCATACATCACTGCCGCAAAGGAGCGCCGCCGGATCAACCTGCGATAGCAAACGGGAGAGAAGTTCCATCCATGTAGACAAGCAGCGTTGCACCATCGTGTAGCGGGACATCGTCGGACTTGCTCCGTGATAAGGTATATCCCGTAAACACTCCTTCTAAATACATTGTTGTCGACGAGATCCTGTTTCGGGTTGCGTGGATTTTATTGCTTCCGTCGCGCATGTTTTCTCCACAAAACCCAACAGTGGTATCAGAGCAGCGTCGATCTACGGCGTATTTGGATTCGTTTCCATATGATCGAATCGATGTATACTGTTTTTATGTTGCATACGATGCAGATTAAACCTGCTAATGTGCAAATCTAAACCTAATTCCACATATGCCGCATGCTTCTATTTTTGACGTTTTGGATGGGGTCGACTATGGAAAATATTGATTTTCCTAAGTGCACGGAAGTAAAATTCTGTAGACCTTTCTGGGGCTCTGCCCCTAAAACCCCACGAGGGGTGGCCTCCCCTCGACCCCTGCACAGGGGCGCTGCCCCTATGTACCCCGCATAGTCTGTGTGGGAGTCAAAAATTTATTTAATGGGGAATGTCCCACATTAAAATTACTGCAATTTTAATATGTATATATGTATATGTAGATATACCTATGATAACATACACGTCACCTTTAAATCTATTTTATGTGGTGAGTGCATGCATGGTTATTGCCTAGTATCCCCTTTTGTGAATGTTGTGAATGAATGTGGATGTCAATCTTGTGGATATGTTTGTTTGTGAATTCTATGGATGTATAATGGTTATATATGGATCCTTTGTATAAAGTATTCAGCTTGCATGTTGAGCCTCATCTCTTATTTCAAAGTGTAATTAATTCTTTCCTTTTATATTTGGACTCACATGATGTAATAGAGATAGGATTAGTTTTAGTTTTTGTAAACTTGATGTAAGGAGGCCACTTGAAGATCCAACTCCAAGGAGTGTCCATGGAGAAGCACCATGAAGATCTAATTCCAAGAAGCAACCTGAAGATCCAACTCCAAGGAGCGTCCATGGAGAAGCAATAAGAAGATCCCATTCCAAGAAGCAACTTGAAGTTCCAACCTCACGAAGCATCCATGAAGTTGTTCATTGTAATTTTGATCATTACATGCTTACAAGTTGATTCACAGGTGCTGCATGAGATGCATAAGACCATAGGTGGACCGTAATCCTTTTTTGCTCCAAAGGATTACAATAGTGTGGCCATAACCGATGTATTTGTGTTTATGATTGCATGTCTATCGTTTGTGGTTGTGGATATAGTAGTATATGATACGTACTATAAGTATGTGGTGTTTGGATATGTATATGTATTAATAAAATCCCTCAATTACTAATATTAAGTTTTAGTTTCCTTCCATAAAGCAACAAACATGAAAATCTTGATCGACTATGTGTGGGCACGCCTCCGCATGGTACACTATCTATTTTGTGAAAAGTGTGATGGTGGGTGTGTGGGTCTGCCTCCGCAGGGTGCACACTCATTGTGTTGCCTTACGGGTTGGACTTAACTAGGGAACCTTGATAGGATCAAGTACCTAGAGGCACACAGATGCATCATGGCAAGGAGTTATGCATGATCATCTATCCAAGAGTTGCATATGATGCAATTGGCAACAGTTGCCTACCTTAGTATTTGGTCTTTGACGTTGGCATTGGCTGGGCATTGATCCAATTATTTTGGGTCTTGGCTCACTAGAAGGTTTGCATTGCAATCTTATGAGTTGATAGTGAGGGCTATCAATTTGAATAAAATAGTGGGAGCGTAATTGATTAAAGGCCTAATTAATCTCATTTATCAAATCTTTACAAGTCAAAATGTTTTGGACTAAATGCAAATTTTTCTTTTGTAGCAATCAAATGGCAAACAACACTCACACCTTCTCATTGCGATCAGTCCTTGAGAAGGACAAACTCACCGGAACCAACTTTCAAAACTAGTTTAGGACGCTGAGAATTGTTCTCACACATGAGCGTAAGCTCTATGTCCTTGAAACACCAGAGCCAGCAGAGCCCGCCGTAAATGCGCCCAAGGCTGAAAAGGATGCTTACAAGAAGCACCTTGATGATGTCGTGGATGTCAAGTGCATGATGTTGTGCTCAATGAACTATGAGTTGCAAGAGCAGCATGAGAACATGAATGTCATGGAGATGGTAACACATCTCAAGAACACGTATCAACATCAAGCAAGACAGGAGAGATATGATGTCTCAAAGGCTTTGTTCAAAAGCAAGATGAAAGAGGGAGACTCAGTTGGCACCCATATACTCACATTGATTGGGTACGTGGAAAGCCTATCCAAGATGGGATTTCCCCTAGGTCAAGAGTTGGCCACTGATGTGATTCTACAATCGTTGCCTGAATCATATAATCATTTTGTCATGAACTACAACATGAACAATTTTAACAAGCCGTTGTCAGAATTGTTGGGCATGTTGAGGACAGCTGAAGCACAGATGAAGAAAGACAAGCCCAAGTCTGTGATGATGATCAATAAGACAAAGGGAAAGTCAAAAGGCAAAGGAAAGGCTAAGAAAATTTCTAAAGTCAGGCAGAAGCCAAAGTCATCCGTGCTCAAAGCTAAAGGTGGGATCTCCAAAGAAGGCAGTTGTCACCATTGTCACCAGCCTGGACATTGGAAAAGAAACTGTCCTCTCTACCTGGAGGAACTGAGGAAGAAGAAGAAGGGGATACATATCTCCACTTCAGGTATATACGTTATTGAGATAAACTTAAATACTTCTTCATCATGGGTACTGGATACCGGATGTGGATTTCACATATGTTCTAATATGCAGGATCTTATAAGAAGTAAGCCTTTACAAAAGGGCCAAGTCGAGTTGTGGGTTGCTAATGGAGCAAGTGTTGTTGCCACCATAGTTGGAGTTATTAGTTTATCTTTTCCTACGGGCCTTATAATAGAATTAGAGAATTGCTATTATGTACCTGCCATTAATAGAAATATTATTTATGTATCTTGTATGGACAAGAGTGGATTTGAATTTCACATTAAGAATGGAATTATTTCTATATCTAAAGATGAGATCTTTTATGGCAATGCCCCTATGTCTTATGGTATCTACTTGTTAGAACTTGAGACTAGCATATATAACGTAAATACTAAAAGGTTAAAACTTGACAACTCAAACAAAACATTCTTATGACATTGTCGTCTTGGGCACATAAACGAGAAGCGCATATCTAGACTCCATAAGGATGGTTATCTAGACTCTTTTGATTTTGAATCATTAGAGACATGTGAGGCATGTTTATTAGGGAAGATGACCAAAACTCCTTTCACTAGACACAGTGAGAGAGCCAGTGATCTGCTAGGGCTCATACATACTGATGTATGTGGACCTTTTAGATCAAATGCTAGAGGAGGCTATCAATACTTCATTACCTTCACTGATGACCTCAGTAGGTATGGCTATGTATATCTTATGAAACACAAGTCAGAAACCCTTGAAATGTTCAAGACTTTCATGAATGAAGTAGAGAAGCAACTTGGTAAGAGTATTAAAGCACTCCGTTCAGATCGAGGTGGCGAATACTTAAGACAAGAGTTTGAGGACCTTCTGGGAGACAGTGGTATTGTATCACAATGGACTCCACCTAGTACACCACAACATAATGGTGTGTCAGAAAGAAGGAATCGTACATTATTAGACATGGTATGATCAATGATGAGTTCATTCGAACTTCCAATATCATTTTGGGGATATGCTCTTGAAACTGCAGCGTTTACACTTAACCGTGTACCTTACAAATCGGTTCAAAAGACACCATATGAAATATGGAATGGGAATCATCCCAATTTGTCTATGTTAAATATTTGGGGATGTGAAGCTTATGTTAGGAAACAATTTCCTAAAAATCTTGGACCCAAATCGGAAAAATGCTATTTTGTTGAATACCCCAAGGAAACTCGGGGATACTACTTCTACACACCAACTGACAACAAAGTGTTTGTTGCTAGGACTGTTGTATTTCTTGAAAAGGAATTTATTTCCAAAGGAATTAGTGGGAGGAATGTAGAGCTCGAAGAAGTTCGAGACCAACAAGAAAGCAGAGAACTTGAGGAGGTACATAAGGAACATGAAGACTCACAAGTTGTTCTGGAATTTCAAGTTCCAAATGTAACACAGGAACCTCATAGGTCTAGTAGGACACGACTTGAGCCTGAGAGATTTGGATTTCTCATGACTCAAGACAGTGACGAATTGGGCATAGCAAATGAGCCAACTTCCTATCTAGAAGCTACTAAGGGACTAGAATCTGAGAAATGGCTCGAAGCCATGAGATCTGAGATGGAATCCATGTACACCAACAAGGTATGGACCATGGTGGATCCACCCGAAGGAGTAAAACCCATAGGGTGCAAGTGGGTCTTCAAGAAGAAGACTGACATGGATGGAAATGTTCATACCTATAAAGGTAGATTGGTTGCGAAAGGATTCTGTCAAATTCAAGGTGTTGATTATGACGAGACGTTCTCACCAGTTGCCATGGTTAAATCCATCAGGATCATGCTTGCCATTACAGCTTATCATGACTATGAGATTTGGAAGATGGATGTTAAAACAACATTCCTTAATGGGAATTTACTCGAGGATGTGTACATGACACAGCCTGAGGGTTTTATCGATCCAAAGGAAGCCAATAAAGTCTGTAAGCTACAAAGGTCAATCTATGGATTGAAGCAAGCATCTCGGAGCTGGAATCTACATTTTGATGAAGTAGTCAAAAAGTTTGGCTTTAGTCAAAATGAAGATGAACCTTGTGTTTACAAAAGGGTTAGTGGGAGCACAGTCGTATTTCTCATATTGTATGCGGATGACATACTATTGATGGGAAATGACATCCCTACTCTTTAGACAGTAAAAGGTTGGCTAGGGAAGACCTTCTCTATGAAGGATTTAGGCAAAGCATCCTATATACTAGGGATCAAGATCTATAGAGATAGATCTAGAAGGCTTCTAGGCCTAATCTAGAGCACATACATTGACAAGGTGCTAAAGAGGTTTATCATGGAGGGTTCTAAGAGAGGTAACTTGCCCATGTCCCATGGGGTTACAATCTCTAAAGCCCAGTGTCCTAGTTCATGTGATGAGTGGGCACGCATGAGTAAGATTCCATATGCATCAGCAATTGGATCTATCATGTACGCAGTGTTATGTACTCATCCTGATGTGTCGTATGCTTTGAGCATGACGAGTCGGTATCAGTCAGATCCATGTAAATGTCATTGGACAGCCGTAACGAACATCCTAAAGTACTTGAGAAGGACTAAGGATCATTTCTTGGTATACGGCGGTGAGGAAGAGCTCATGGTAAAGGGTTACACCGATGCTATCTTCCAAACTGACAAAGATGACTACAGATCACAATCTGGATTTGTGTTTTACCTGAACAATGGAGTTGTGAGCTGGAAGAGTTCCAAGCAAGAGACAGTTGCAGATTCTACAACAGAGGTTGAATATATTGCCACATCTAATGCTGCAAAGGAAGTTGTGTGGATCAAGAAGTTCATTTTTGAACTTGGAGTGGTTCCAAGCATTGGTGATGCAATTGAGTAGTTTTGCAACAACAATGGAGCAATTGCACAGGCTAAAGAACCAAGATCGCACCAACGTTCCAAACATATTCTACGACAGTTCCATCTCATACGAGAGATCGTACAACGAGGAGATGTGAAGATTTGCAGAGTACCTACAGAAAGCAATGTGGCTGACCCGCTCACAAAAGCACTTTCACAGTAGAAACATGACGGACATGTTCGATCACTTAGATTGAGATTCATGAGTGATTGGGTATAAGTGCAAGTGGGAATCTGTTGGTATATATGCCCATAGAGACTATCATTCGATGATTGTAATGGGATACTATGTAAATGATTTGTAATACTACATTGATCATATTAATAAAGGCAAGTTTCCAATCTATATGTTTGTGTTTTATATTGTGAGATGACCATAAAACTTATAGATGTCTATAGAATAATATACTCAATGACATATGTCTTCGGGTTGATGACCTGAATAGTGAGATCATATGTATGTTAAGAGTATGTATTCTTATTTTGTCCCTAATCGGTTGTTATTGTGGAAATATCCATAGACATCAATAACACATAAGATTAGAATGGATGTTGGTTGATGGAAGAATCTCATTATCCATGATATGGAGATATCAAAACAAATACATAGATACTTGTTAGAGAACAGTGTGTCGGATAGACCCACCTTGAGAGTGACACATGGATACCATGATTGGTAGTTAGAGTCACATCTCATAATGATGGTGGTGATTGTGGTTCTTAGACCTAAAGTCACTACACTTATCACATGTCGTTCGGAGTACTTTGACATCATCCACTGTGGTCCTGAATAAGGATTGCCATAAGGATGGTGCTTGGGTGCACTGTGACACATGGGGATGACTATGAGTGATGTAGATGGAATTTTTCCTTCCTACGTGAGTTTGATATTCTGGCTACTTGATAAGCAAGACTGAGAAATGCATGGCCATGCTGATGTGAGTCAATATGTGATATTGAACTTACATATATCTCAGACAGTCTGCTCTAGTTCAAGGAACATGGATTGAATGTTGAAAAGGATAGCAATTCCATGACTCGAGTTCAATTCGGATATCAGTGACAAAGGAACTATGCAATCACTATAACACCAGTCATGAATGATAGGTTAAGTTGTTCTCCAACTTCTCCAATTACTTGGGTGGCAATCAAGTCTTGCTAGATACCAATCATTTCTTGTGAAATCATAATATGATTATGGATATCACTGCCAACGTAATTTGGAGCCTACCAGGTCACACACATAGGATGTGTTGGAATAGGAGTATAATTATGGATTTTATTGGAATTGCTCCGAATCACATTGATTACTAAAATGTTTATGTAATGGATTAGAATAATATTGGAGTGACTGGCTCTAAGTGCAAGTGGGAGTCTGTTGGTATGCCCATAGAGCCATCCCAAGCGATTGCATGGAGTCGGATATTAATTAATCAATTAATGTGATTATTTGGTTAATTAATGAATTCCAGAATATTCTAATTAATCCACGAGTGTTTTAATTAACGCAACGTTTCTGTTTACCGATGGGTTTAGGAAACCCTACTTCCCTTCGTATCCTGTTTAAAGGAGGATTGACGGCCGATATCTATATAAGATAGATAGAGGCTTTTTAGTTCTTAGGAGAGGAAGGAGAGCAACGTGCCGCTAGCACGCCGCCGTAGAGACACGCTCCTTCCCGCCGGCTTGGGAAGCGTGACGTGGAGTTTCGTCCATCTGCGTGGATGAAGTAGAGACGCAGACGCCTTGACGCCTGCGTTCAGAGGACATCGACGACCACTTGTACGCGCTACGAGTGGCGTACATCACTGCCGCAAAGGAGCGCCGCCGGATCAACCTGCAATAGTGAACGGGAGAGAAGTTTCATCCATGTAGACAAGCAGTGTTGCACCATCATGCAGCGGGACATCGCCAGACTTTCTCCGCGATAAGGTATATCCCATAAACACTCCTTCTAAATATGTTGTTGTTGACGAGATCCTGTTTCGCGTTGCGTGGATTTTATTGCTTACGTCGCGCATGTTTTCTCCACAAAACCCAACAAATCACACATCTAAAAAGGAGCGGGTCTGGAGTATTCAGACTCTTAAATTTATAAGCTGACACTTAGACCCCCACAACTATTATATGGGGTTCAATGTAGTAATCGGGTTTGATCCACAGGGACAAAGGTGGTAAGTGTTAAGAATGTAAAACCTTGTCTCAGTTAGACCAATCAGAAGGGTATATTAATTTTTTTCATTCCTTATGGAATGATGTTACTCCAATCAACAAGTAAAATCAAAGAAATAAAACAAGTAAGGAAACAAAACAAAAGAATGAGAACAAACAAAAAATACTATAACAAAAATATATGGGAACTTGGATTGGGTTTCACCATCTAAGGTCCCTCATCAATTTGCAATACTCACACCCAAAGTATACCCATAGAAATATTACAACCAATCATCATATGTATATCCTCTCCTCTCTCAAGCTTAGGATAGATATAGATTATAAGATTCTCTCTCTCTCTTGAGATGGAAAACAAATAGTCACAAATATAACCAAATGACCATTATCTTAAGCATTCCAACATTCTCATGCATTCATGCAACTCCATAACACTTAGATAAGATTGGTACTACTATTTTGAGGCACTAACAATCAAACATCATAGGATGGTATCTAATCATACAAGTGAAGCATTAAGAACTAGAGTATGGAGATAATCTTTTCTAAGAGCATATATATTCAAATGGATGCAACTATATACATGTTGGGAGAGCCATTGGATCTACTCCCAACCCAAGCAAGATGTTTAGCCACTCATGGTAATGAGAAGCATTACAGATTTACAAGTATATGGAGACATGATAGAGAATGACAAAGTGGACGAAAGTGGATGACTAGATCAAGAAGGGAAATAATGGGATTCACCAACTATGACCAAAATTACCATGACTAGTGCACTTCCTCCTCAAATCTGGAGCGGGAGTAGGGGAGTGGCTAGTCTTGCTTTTAGATAATAGTTCGATCTCATTGGTGATGGTATATATCTTCTCTTTCCTTCGACTCTCATATTCAAAGTTCAAAGATCAATGGGATGATGGATGGCTCTAGAGTAAAACAGCACTTCTTTGTCTCCTTGATGTTACAACCCCTTCCGTAAAGGAAGTGGGTCTCTATTTATAGTGGTTGGTAACCAACTTAAGGGATCTAAGTGGTCGCTAAGATGGTGTGCTTTCATTGATCGCTAAGGTTGTGGCTTGTTATGACCGCTAAGGATGCTTGTCCACTACGATTGTTGATCGTGACTGCTGAAGAAATGGCCTTACTGGTCCATCGGTTGAAGAGATGCCAAGTACATCTACCGTAGAGATGATGCAAGATTCATTGGCTGCAGGGTACCAAGCCTTCATCGATCACAGAGATTTTGATGTCTGCTAAGATGGAGTAGATTCCCTGAGTCGTTGTGTAGAATAATTGTCAACCGTTGACTTTTCCTAATCTTCATCGAGCATTAAGCTAGCTTTAGGTTCGTCGACCGATGAGATAGATACTCTGTGTAAAGTAGAGGAAGGGATGAGTTTAGGTAGTAATTCTAAGTATTTGTCAAATCCATTAAAACTATCTAGATAAACTATAGTAGATATGATAAAATAAGGGTAAATAGGCACTAAAATATCTACAAAATTGGATGTTGTCAATAACCAATGACCAGAACAAGATACACATCTTCTAGATGAAATAAATACATGATGTGCTTTATTGAATTGGCAATGCAGTTCAAGATGAAAAGGGGTTGGCAAAGTAGTTTTTTGCATGTATGACTCTTATTTTATTGTAATTATTTGTATTATTTTTAGAAAATTGTATTGAAATTATGATCTCTGGACCTCTTGGGCCATTAAATATAAATTTTAACTGTTGCGATCAAATTGGTCATTAGGTGATCACATTTTTGGTGCATAGAATGACTATCAAATGCATGATATATCTCACATAATGAGAGAGAAAAATCTATGCACTAGTGTTTATATTATGGAAGCAATCATTCTCCCTCATACCCACAAAAACACTTTGAAACAAGTAATTTTAAATGAATTCATGAAACTAGGATCAAAGTTCTATGCCTATGAAAAATTAATGCATGTTGCAGCCAACCAAATCCAACTGTAGTTAGAGACATTGCATTTATAAAATAAAAACTTAACCAGTTTATGAAATCAATTGACCATTTTCTAACTCCAAATATGATTGACAAACTTTTAAGGAACTTAAGATAATTTGCCATTAAATTGACTAACTTTAGTTGCAAATTACATTGTCACATTTTGTTTTACTTTGCATTTCTAAAAATCAAAATTTAAGAATTGATTCCAATGCATACACATGTTTTGAAGAGGAATGTTAAATGGTAATGGCATGCAAGTGTGATGGGGGCATGTATACTTTTATGCCTTTGGTTCAGTGTATACTTCATTCATGGAAAGACATGGGAAACAAGTAGGGTGTTTAGGACCTCCAAGATTTTTCTACTACATGAGTAGAGTTATTTACTTGAAAGTCAGATAGGCAATAGGTTCCTTATTAATCCAAAATAATTACCCCAAACATTGGACTAACTCAGAAAAATTGGTTTAACAATTATCATCCACACAACCTTGATGCTTTGTTCCTCCTCGGGGTTGTGACTTAATAGATGCCAATGAGGATTGCTTCTTTTATATCATTAGAACCTTCCTATAGTAGCCTCATCACCATTACAATTGCTAGTAGCAGCCTTATCCCTCACTAGCAATGTTGGTAGGGGCAGTGCTTGAGGAGTGTGCCCACAACACATCCATCACAAGTTAGTCTACAAGGGGGTCTTAAACATTGTTCCTCACTAGGAGACAGTACACAAATTGTTTTCACAATAAGGGGCTTCCTCAAAAAGTGTTATTATCACATGGAGAGATTGTGACTCTGTACTGGACCATCAATCATCTATGAAGTGTTTGTGTTGTTTCTCTTCTCCATTCTCTTTATATTTCTTATATTTCCTTTTTCCTATCATCCATCCCACTCTATAAGACTAGGTTTCCCCTTTCCTCGGTTCTTTTCTACTCATATATGTCTTAGGAGGTAAGAACCCTAAACATCATGGATGAAACTGGTATTTCCTTTAGTAGTGACAATCCTCAATCCAATCTATTATATTGAAAAAAAATCAATTTTTTGTAATTAGATGGGAATTAAAAATCAAGAAAAAGGGGGGAAATCAAATGGGAAAAGAATGAAATAATGGAAATTGAGATAAATATGTACTTCATCATCTCTTGGATGACTCAGGAGTATTCCTTCCAGTCCTTCTTCAATCTAGATTCCATAAAGGGGAATGGAAATCTTGAAGAAGGTAAGCGATGGAACTAAATATAGATTAAAAATGCAAATTACAAACAAGGTGAAAGGAAAAAACATGTGTTGGAAAAGAAATAAATGAGGAAATGGAAAAACATTGTCATCCCTAGGAGATAAAAAGAGTACTGCTTTCAAATCTTTACCTATCTACAAGCTTAATTTCATTCAAGATGAGGGTATTTAGATAAAAAAAATACAAATTTGAGTAAATGAGAAAGAGATGTCGATAACAGAGAAAACAACCTACTTCAACAATCCTAGGAGGTCACTAGAGTTACCCTTCAAAGACTTCACATATTCTACAAGCTTTATTTCACCAAACACAAAGGGACAATCTAGAAACAAATAACACATATTTAAGTAAATGAGAAACATGTCTCCCTAAATACAAGCTTAAGATGAAAATTACAAAATAGGTGAAAGGAAAAAGATGTATAGGAAAAGAAATAAATGAGGAAACATATAGAAAACCACTTCATCATCCCTAGGATGGCACAATATCACTCATTCCAAGCCTTTTCCAAGAATAACACACAAGATTAAAAACATTATCATTATAACATATACCAAGGGTATCATCATGTACAAAGAAACACATGTGTGTGTGTGTGCGAACGTGTGCATATGCATGTGTGTAGGTGTGTGCATGTCCCTAGGATGGCACAAGAGTGCTCCTTCAGAGCCTTTCTCTAGAATAACACATAATGATAAAAGTGACATGTATTAAAAATATTGTCATGAACACACAAACACACGTGTATGCACATGTGTGTGTGCCCTGCGTACACGCATGTATGTGTGTCCCTGCTATGGCACAAGAGTACTCTTTCAAAACATTTTCCAAGAATGACACATGAGTACATTCATAATTAAAGTAACATACATTAAGGATATTATCATGAACACAAACACATACTGCATGTGTATGTGTACATCCATACACGTGCTAATTTTAAATTATTTTTATATAAGTTAATCACTTTGAGAGATAAGATGAAAGGATAGTTAAAATAGATTGATTATGAGGAAAGAGAAAAAAAGGAATTTCAGCAAAAAAAAATTAAAACTATAATCCCAACTTAATGTTATATATGAAGTATGTGAAGATGGAATCGGTCGAGGAAAATTAAGAGGATTAAAACTGTATGTCTAGGAAACTACTTGTGTTGTTTAAAAATTGAGGTCTCTAAATCACCACTTAATAATATCCTTGGACATATAATAACATTTTGCATCGTTTCTTCCTACTTGCTTGTTTAAAGATTTATACATATAAAGGATTTGAATTTATATTTAGAGAAGGTTCTCATTGTAGAAGCTTAGTGGATTGGAACATGCAAGATTTTAAAAAAGTAGATACATTTGTTGCAACTATTATGAAATATATTATGAGTTTATTGTTTATATTCTTGTTCTTAAAATGATAACTATTTTTTTAAATATGTTTTTCATGGTTGTCACCATATTTCTCAAAACAAAACAAGGTGAATACTCAACTAGGGTTGAAGTGATGATATTTATTGGTTATATATTACTACATTTTGGTATTTAGCTTCACAAACAAATTAAATTTAGATTTATGAACAAAAGGCCGAGATATTCTAATTCGTGTGTTCATGTACAAACACTAGGAGTAAGATAATAAATTCCATGTTCAACATACTAAATAAGAAAAATGATTTAAACAACATCTCCACAAACCATTCACAAAAACTTAAATCTTATATCAAAACAAGATAAATGTTCATGCTAGACATTTTTTGTCAAGAGGAGCTTGGCCTATAGTCAATGTGAAAGAAATATATATTTCTTTAAGTAATGCTTCTACTTAAAGACTTAGTATGTCTGTCATATAATGTCAATATGTGATCTTTGAGATATGATTTTTCTACATGTAATGCAAAGGCATTGAAGGAAATCAAACTTATATGCAACAATAAAAGTTCAAGTTTATATACTTAAACATAAAAGCATAGCCAATAATGTAAGCCTCTATCCTGGTCATAGTTGTCTAATATATAGGTTGTCCCTTTTTCCCAAGGGGATTCTAGAAATCCTAGGTGGCTAAGTGTTTTCTACTTTTTATATCTCCTACATATATATAGTAACTTTTAAATTTATATTTTTTAATATTCAAATAGATACATTAACATTTATATTCTAATGGTTATTTCTAAGTTGTAACATTTATGTTTGACCTAAATCACACCTAACATGAACTCAGCTACACCTATTTGGCCCTAGTTTTGCCTATCTTAGTCTAGATTAGACCTAATTTGACCTAAATCTAACCTAATTTTGCATAGAATAACTTCTTAGACCTTAACATTACATATACCCTATATCTACCTAAATAAGACCAAAATTTCAAAATTACGCTAATTTTCCCCAAAGTAGACTATTTCCTTAGAGCGGACACATTTTCCTCAAATAAGACATAATATTTGATCAAAATTATATTGATTTCGCTTAATCAGCCTATTTTTTCATAACGTGACCTAGATAGGTCTTACTTTACCTAATTTAGTCTTTTTTTACCAAAACAAAACCCCACTATGGCAAGTGTTGACACCTCATTTTTGGGTTCCCATCAAATCCTTTCTCTTTGGGTGATACACATATTTTGAGTTGCGTCAAACTACCATGAGTGAAAACCCCTTTTTGCTAAAAGAATCAATTGTGGGCCCACCATATACATTTTTATCAGTTTGGAGTGCAACACCAATTTGGAAAAAATTCAAGAAAGATATGGACCCACATCAGACTTAGCAAAAACCTGAATTTTGATCCCAATGGGTCCTAAACCCTAATGGACAAATTTTACACATTATCTAGGTTAAAGTGTGACCTGCAAAAAGTCACAATTTTACCTAACTAATTATGGGCGCTGATGAGTGCATATTCATCCTAGTTTTGTCCACCTTTAGCCCAATTTTACCTTCACCTTCATCATTTTAGTTTAGCACCAGACTATATTTAGGTTTCTTTGATTTCTTGCTATTTTTTATGATTTTGATACAAATTCCTTTGTTCTTGGTAGGCCTAAGCTTCATAGCATGGTGGGAGTGTAGGAGGTAGTGGTCCTCCTGACCGACTAATGGGGCCTAGAAAATGTTGAAGAAATGGACCAGATTTTTGATGATATCTTCCTCCATTGGTTGATTGATGCCATCAGCTTGCATTACTTCATCAATGACATTGGTTTCCATTTATCCTCCCTTCCATCAGTTTACATTCCTTTGGTTGATTCTCCATCAACGCACTCCATTGACCTCATGACAATAACCACCTGGGGGTATTGCCCAACCATTGGTTTTCCTACTCTGTCCAGCCATCGGTTGACATATGATGGTTGTCCATAGTTTGCCTTCTGATGTATAATTAGGATGGTCTTCTTATGGTAATCGTGATAGGGCTGTAAATGGGTAGGGTGTTTCCCATTTACCCACTACACATACCCTTTAGGGTAGGGTAGGGGTAAGCATATTTTTTACCCACCACTCATTTACCCTTTACCCACTTTACCCGCATCTAAAGAGTGTAGGATAAGGGAGAAGCTTTACCCTACTTTCTTCACCCATTTACCCATTAGCATAAGTTTGAATTTATAATTTCATATTCTAATATGTGTATAATGCCTACCAAAAACCCCACAAGCAACACCACTACTTTCTCAATTTGTACTTTTATGATTCTCAAAATTTTGGTAGACAATAGGTAGAATGATACTACCTTTTATAATCATATATTTGAGAGAAAAATAGATTCATCAGCAAGAAATGATATATTAAAATATAAAGCCTTGTGTTCAGAAAAATTAGGTTAAATATTACTATTATATATCACACACAAAAAATTACTATAAAAACTAGCATAAAGAGTGTCTTGTGTTTTATGTAGGAATATCATATGAATTTTTTGTAAAAAATATCTTATATCTATATATTATTTTGCTCATTTCACCCTTACCCTACCCATTTACCCCTTAGGGAATAGGGTATGGGTAAGGGTAGGGTAAAGATTTTTAAGCAATGGGTAACTTCCCTACCCCCTACCCGCATCTTTGACACAGGTAAGTGTAAGGATAAACCTTTACCCTACCCTACCCATTTACAACCCTACATCATGACCTACTTTCTGATTATCAGTGGCATCCTCTTTAGATGTCTCTCTTGCGCTCAAAAACTAAAGGCACTCTTGTTGGCTAAATTGGACATTATTATAATCCCTTTGTTTTGATGATGGCAAACATTTTATTCTTGTGGATCTAACGTGCTATTTGAGTGTTGCGGGAATAAGGTAGATGAAAAATACTTGGAAGATCTATATGCTAAAACTGCTTTAAGTCATGAATGTAATCAAATGTAAAATCTTGTACAAGTATATAATGTACAAGTACTTAGACATCATGTAAATCAAGCGTTTGATCTTCCCTAGCCAATCACAACATTTAGATAGGTCATCCCCTAAAATAGTGTCACATCTGCACACTCATACACACACTTATTACTTGGTTTAAAAACATTGAAATAGGGTTAATCTCAGTCGACAAAATTCTCGACCGAGACACTCTCGGTCAACAAACTCTTCGACCGAGAAAGACCCAGGTAGCTGTTAGACACAATAGACAAGGTAGTTGGGAGTTGGAGTAGAACGTTATATACACTTGCCCCAGACAGTCGCTCGGTCAACAAGTCCTCGACCGAGAAGGACTCTCGGTCGAAAATTCTTCGACTGAGATGAGTTCTGTCAGCACTTTTCAGAGTTAATTAACTAGTCGTTGTTAAAAAAACTAATGGGTACCTAACGGCTAGTTAAGCACTAAGAACCCCCTCGAAAGTGTCTAGAACGTCATTAAGAATCCATAGGCCATTCCTATAATTAGGACAAGCCATAGGACACCCAAAGTACACTTGTGCAATACTTGAGCTTTCATACTTACAATTAGCAATTTGTTTTGAGCAATTGAGCAACACTAGTACTTTCTACTCATATCCTTTACTCCAAAATCATGTCCTATATGATAGCATCTCCTATCCACTAAATCTACACTTCCATACCCATTGGTTAGGAGATCAATACGATTGATATAAGAAATCAAGCCTTGTGCTTCAAGTGGTAAATTGTAATTTCCATTTCCTTTCTTGTTCTTTCTTATTGCTTGTACTCTCCTTGCTACTCCTAGGGTTTGAGGTTGTGGATTGGAGAGAGTTTGATCTTCTTGGTGAAGAAGGAGATCTTTGGACTACTTCTAGAAGGCTGTCTCAACGGGAAGCTACTTCAAGAGGAAGGCTACTTCAAGGGGGAGCTTGAAGTTACTTCAAGGAAGGCTGCTTCAAGGTTGGTGAGACTACTTCAAGGTGAAGGCTGTCCAAAGGGTGTAGAAAGTATTGTAATTTTATGTAATATCCTTGCGAGGTAATAAAATTTAATACTTTCAAAATCCCGGTTGGGTAAGCAACCGGGTAGTGTATTGACTGCCTTAGTATTTGCTAAGGTTGGAACCACTCTAAATACCTTGTCTCCTTCTTATTAAGTCAATTGTGGTTGTTGGAGTTAAATTATTGTAAAAATATCCATAAAACCCTATCCACCCCCCCCTTTAGTGTTTTATTTTCAATTGGTATCAGAGAAGGCTTCAAGGAGCTCTAATCGAGTCTTGAAGAATGAAGGGTGGTGGTGTCTACAACCACAAGCAAAAGAAAAGCATGGACCAATCTTCAACTAGTTGCAATTGGTGCTTGGGAACAAGACACACTACACCTAGCTATCCATGGGGGTCAAAGAAGGAAGATGTGCATAAAGAATGCCTTATTGCTACAATAAGTGAAGAAGAAGAAGAAGAAGAGGTAAGCCTTTTTTATTTACCTAAAGAAGAGCTAATTGCTAGTCTTGAAGAGACACATAATAAGTATATTGAGTGCAAGAAGAAATTAAAGAAATCTAATAAAGCAAATGATGAGTTACATGCTAAACTTCTTGCTCTCACATCTGAAAATGAAGATCTCAAAAAGATTATTGAAGATCATGATATTAAGCTAAAATCTATAGAAGCAAATTGCAATCTTCTTTCCCTAGAAAAGCTAAACTTGCAAACTCAAGTAAATGATCTTCAAAAACAACATGTTTTGTGTACACATCTAGATTATGATATTATTGTGAAAGAAAGAGATTCTTTATTATCTAATCTAGATCAAGCAAAGTTAGATATCAAGAAGAGAATGGATGAGATTGTTAAGTTGCAACAAGAAGTGAGTAGTTTGAGTAACAATGATATCCTTGATAAAGTCTTAAATGATTCTTATCGTCAAGTTGGAAGGAGAGGACTAGGTTATAATCCTAAAGGAAAATCTTATCAAAAACCTAGTTGGAGAAAGACACAAGTGCCAAAGAGTCAATCCATGAATGTACCCTAGAGGCAAATATACATATGTACCCAAGAACAACCTAGAACAAAATCACAGAAAGAGATATGAGGTTGATTCTATATGTTGCCATTATTTTTTACGTCTTGGACATTATTCCTTCTCAGTCGAGAAAAATGTTGACTGAGATAAATTCGGTCGACAAACAGTTCGACCGAACCAAGTTCTGCTGAACCTGTTTTAATTAGTCTAGTTTGCTATCAATTTGTTGTTAATTATTGATTTAATATGCAAATCAAGAATGAATCTTGGAGACCATCTTTTAATCAAGAAATATTGATCTTTTGCATCATGAATTGTTGAATGAAGGTATAACATTATCCTTAAAACATATTGCAAAAGTATTATATGAAGACTGATATTGAACATACTTTCTTCATTGATTGAAAAATTTTATTAAGCATATTCATTTACAAGGTTTGTCTTAAATTTGAAAATCCATGAATCATGAATGAGATTATTTTAATTTATCCTCCACATGGTTTGGCTTAAAAATGAAATTTATGAACCATGGAAATTACTGTTTTATCATAGTTCACATGGTTTATCCTAAGTATTTCTTGATCTATCTATATAGGAACCATGTGTATTAAAATTTAAATGGTCATAATCATTGCATTTCATGAAATTACATGCTTCTATCTTGATCATTGTATTGTGGATATGCTTCCACTGTTCTGTCATAATCATTGTGCCATGATCATTATGTTTCATTAGTTTGACTAAAATAATCTTTGATCCATATATACAAACCATGAATGGATATTGTTTTTTATCATTGTGATTCAGCTCATATGATGATGCCATTTTGCATAAACAATAAAACTTCATGGCATAAATGCATTTTTAAATTGAAAATCTGTAGAAATTATACTTCACATATAAGTGATCAAATTGGAAATATGCAGAAATTGCCTCTTGGTTGAAATCAAGTTTGACCAAGGGGCGCTATGGTCTAAGTCAAGGTCGGCCTAAAATAAGCTTGATAAAATGCTTACTTGTACATCATTTTACTGCACTTAATCTTAGTATATTGAAAACAAAATTTTTAGTGCATAACTTTTTATGATCTAATATTTATTGTGACCTTAGAATCCTTAAAACATCTTGATTATAAGATTAAGGGGGAGCTCATAAAAACTCTCTTGACTATAATATTAAGAAGGAGCTTACAAAATTTTGAGAATGTCATAAAGAAAAGATGAAGCATGTTATGACCTTAGTATTTTTAATCTTGGTTATGAAAATAAAGGAATATAAATTTCATGAATGTGATATATCTTGTTCTTAATGGAATTCTCTAAACAAATCAGGGTTTAACATCCTGTGCATTTGGTTAGAGATACTTTTCATGTACCCTACTATAAGCTTAAAAGGCTCTCATGTCATTTTCAGGGCTTAACATCCTGTGTAAAATGGATGAGAAATCAAAATACATATGTCGTAGATCTAAAAGGATCTCATATCATTTCAAGGCTTAACATCCTTTGTAAATGATTGAGAAACAAATTGTAGCTAAATTTGACAATAAATGATTTACATTTATGTTAATCCCTATTTTTAAAACTGAATATCTTAGTTAGGGGGATCATAGCATAAAATTAAGGGGGAGAAATTAAAGTCGTACAAAATGATTTTCTTGGATATCTTTTTGAAATGACAAAGGGGGAGAAATAATATAAAATCAAAAACATAAAATAAAATGAATAAAATGAGTTTCATAATATCTCGGCCAGCATCCACTTGCAAAACAAGAATGGCTACAAAAGGTAAACTTCAGGTATAAAACTCACATGATTTATATTTCCTTATTTTATATTTAGGAAATGTTTGTCATCTTCAAAAAGGGGGAGATTGTTGGCTAAATTGGACATTATTATAATTCCTTTGTTTTGATGATGACAAACATTTTATTCTTGTGGATCTAACGTGTTACTTGAGTGTTGCAGGAATAAGGTGGATGACAAATACTAGGAAGATCTATATGCTAAAACTTCTTTAAGTCATGAATGTAATCAAATGTAAAATCTTATACAAGTATATAATGTACAAGTACTTAGACATCATGTAAATCAAGCGTTTGATCTTCCCTAGCCAATCACAACACTTAGATAGGTCATCCCCTAAAATAGTGTCACATCTGCACACTCATACACACACTTATTACTTGGTTTAAAAACATTGAAACAGGGTTAATCTCGGTCGACAAAATTCTCGACCAAGACACTCTCGGTCGACAAACTCTTCGACCGAGAAAGACCTAGGTAGCCATTAGACACAGCAGACAAGGTAGTTGGGAGTTGGAGTAGAACGTTATATAAACTTTCCCTAGACAGTCCCTCGGTCGACAAGTCCTCGACCAAGAAGGACTCTTGGTCGACAATTCTTCGACCGAGATGAGTTCTGTCTGCACTTTTCAGAGTTAATTAACTAGTCATTGTTAAAGCAACTAATGGTTACCTAATGGCTAGTTAAGCACTAAGAACCCCCTATAAAGTGTCTAGAATGTCCTTAAGCATCCATAGGCCATTCCTATAAATAGGACAAGCCATAGGACACCCAAAGTACACTTGTGCAACACTTGAGTTTTCATACTTGTAATTAGCAATCTGTTTTGAGCAATTGAGCAACACTAGTACTTGCTACTCATATTCTTTGCTCCAAATTCGTGTCCTATAGGCTATCATCTCCTATCCACTAAATCTACACTTCCATACTCATTAGTTAGGAGATTAATACGCTTGATATAGGAAATCAAGCCTTGTGCTTCAAGTGGTAAATTGTAATTTCCATTTCCTTTATTGTTCTTTCTTATTGTTTGTACTCTCCTTGCTACTCCTAGGGTTGGAGGCTATGGATTGGAGAGAGTTTGATCTTCTTGGTGAAGAAGGAGATCTTTGGACTACTTCTAGAAGGTTGTCTCAACGGGAAGCTACTTCAAGAGGAAGGCTACTTCAAGGGGGAGCTTGAAGTTACTTCAAGGAAGGCTGCTTCAAGGTTGGTGAGACTACTTCAAGGTGAAGGTTGTCCAAAGGGTGTAGAAAGTATTGTAATTTTATGTAATATCCTTGTGAGGTAATAAAATTTAATATTTTCAAAATCCCAGTTAGATAAGCAACTGGGTAGTGGATTGACAGCCTTAGTATTTTCTAAGGTTGGAACCACTCTAAACACCTTGTCTCCTTCTTATTATCTCAATTGTGGTTGTTTGAGTTAAATTATTATAAAATGTCCATAAAACCATATTCACCCCCCCTCTAGTGTTTTATTTTCAACTCTAGCTTCACCTTCTAATAGGGATCATGTAAGCCTCTTCGAATGGTCATACTACCTACTGACCTACGGAAGGATCTCTACCGTGCTTGCCATATGATGGTCATCCAGACTCCTCACACTCGATGCAAGCTCTGCAAACTTCTGATGGAGGTCATTCATTTCTAGGATATAGATCCCTAAAGCTGGTTGTTATAGAACATTGTATTCTGCAACACATCCTTAGTAACATAAATGCCTATTTTAGGGAAAGAGGATCAGACCCTCATATATTGATATGTGGAACATGTTTCCACTGTTTGTAGCTAAATGCCTCGTTCTGTGAGGGCAGTGATAGTGATAGAATATTTTCTCCCATAGATTTGCATCTCATGCATGGGGTAGGGATACATGAAGAAAGTTTCATTGCATAGGTTGTGCCATACTCAATTGTTACCTTATATCACATATATGTTTGGTTTCATGCTTGGTATTTTTTATACAGTAATGATCTCCATAGTGAAAATCTTCTATGCATTGTCAATGGAGTCTCTTTCCCAAAAATTGAGGACATTCTAGTGACAATCATCTTAAGATAATTTAGATATTAGTAATGCAGACAGTCAATGACACCAACTAGTTGTAGTATTCTTAGATCAAGCAGAGTTAAAGGAATAGAGGCAAGTCTCAAAGAACTTGAAAGACCTCATAAGGAGAGATTTGGACCTTTACATATTAATGAGGAATGAGCCATTCAAAAAGTTGAGTGATACAAATAGATCCATGTAGTTGATCTAAGAAGAATGGGATTAAGGCTTGATGATAATGAAGATACAAATGTTATTGATATGCTTTGAACAATTGTATGGTCATTATATTGCATATGTATTCTATCTCAATATTTCAAGTATGTATTAATTCCATGTCAATAAAATTAACATAATTAATATATGGCATATGTGAATAGATTCCCATTCATGATCCTAGATAGAAAAAATCATCATTGATAATTTGACATGAAATAAAATAGACCATTCATTGAACTTGATGTCAAATATTTATTATTGTCTTAATATGTAATATGTATCAGATATTATTGGTTTCAAGTCAAACTTAAGTAAGCTTGACCATACTTTTGATGTCACATTAAGACTGGACCAAACCAAAAATAGTCAGGTTTTATTTACAAAAGTTTCTAATACTATGAGACTAATAAACAATTGTAAAGATCACACATAACTAAAGTATTCTCAACCCTTCTCCTTTTTACGATATGGTTTGATTTGTCATGCACTGTGTCCCTTTTAAGATGAACCAATTGTAATATGAGAAGAAGGTAGTAAGCTGGTGTAAGTAATATCTTGGTGTGTAGGTCTGAGCATTTGGAAAATTCACCATGGGTTTTGATGGATTCAAATTGATCTCAAATGTTTATATGGGTCACAAGTCATTTCTAGGTCCCAAAAATGCTACAAAATCTAGGCACATGCCTAACTCACTTGAAAATATGTGTTTTTAACATAGTTAGCCCAACTCTCTTCATATGAAACTAAAATTTCTATCACGTAAGAAAAATCATGGCTCCCAGCTCAAACGAAACGAATAGATCGAGTCATTCAAACATGGTGGTATACTATATTGCTTCCCCCTCTTCAATCTCATGTGTGTACTAGACGGGAAGTTTCTCGAGAGCCAAGAAGGGAGTCGGATGGTGATTCTTAATAAGACCAACCAAAACAGCATCATGATCATCACCATGTAAATCGTTTAAGCTTCAATACAAACTAGGTAGGGGTCAACTACTTGGGTTCTTCTTCCAATCAGCTTTGTTATGGGATGTATTCTCATCAAGATGTAAAGGTTCAAAATATATCTTTATAAGCTCTTCCCAAGTAAATTTTGGCCTTCCTCTTCTTATGTTAATTGTTCTAGACTCAATATTGTTGCTTTGAATAGGCATGTTATTTGGGTGACATTGTACATGTAACATCCCTGACCTGGGTTATACTTTAACCCTAGGTGTTTTGATTAAGAAAGATGATTAAATGCTTAATCTCATCTTGTGAAAAGTAATTAGGCCTTAAGAGGAACTTATGTTGCAATTCTAGTCCTGTTTGAATAATGTTGAAGCAATGTTTGCTTGTTTTGGACTAAAGTGCAAATTACCCAAGTTGAGGGGTTTAAGTGAAAATTGTGCATTATAATATGTTCCTCAAGTGTTTAAGAATCATGAGGGTGAAAATGATGCTGAGGTGTGGCTTATGGAAGCCTGAATACCAAGAAAGAGCTGATAAAGTAATGTATGTGCATGAAAACCTAGTTTTGGTGTAATGTGCAATTTACCCAAAACCTAGGGTGCAATATGTAAATTACCACTTCAATAAGGTCCCTAATGTTTCTTGTCATCATGTATAGCAAATAAAATGAGAGGGGCGCCTCATTTGAATTAAGTTGGAGGAGAGAGAATCTTGATATTAAAATAATCAAGATTTAATCCAAATTGAAACCCTAATTCGATTTAGGGCAAAAATAAATGTATTAATTAAAGGGCCTTCAACCAAAATTAAAATGGTTGGATTCATATGTGTGTGTGACATCCTTGAGCTTTGCAAGGACCATGAAAATTGTTGGTATGTATGCCCATAGAGCAAATCATATGATGATTGTAATGGGATACTTTGTAAATTATTTGAATAATAATAAAGGCAGTTTCCGATCTATATGTTTAAACTGTTTCTGAGATGATGGTGTAACATGATAAATGTCTAAAGAATGATTTTACTCAATGACGTATGCTTTTAGGTTAAGGACCTAAACGATGAGATCATGCGGATGTCAAGAGTATACATTCTTGTTTGGTCCCTAGTCAGTTGTTAATGTGGAAATAACCATAGACATCAATAACACTAAAGACTAGATTGTGTGTTGGTTGATGACATAATCTCATTAGTCATGATATAGTGATATCAAACCAAGCACATAGGTACTTTTTAGAGAACAAGGTACCGGACAGACCCACCGTGAGAGTGACACATGGAACCATGACTTGGTAGTCACAGTCAGCTCTCACAGTGATGGTGGTGAGTGTGATTCTTAGACCTGAAATCACTACACTCAACACATGTCGTTGGGTACACTTTGACATCATCAAACACAGTCCTGAAACATGGGTTGTTATAAAGGTGATGATTGGGTGGCTTTGACACATGGGGCTTTTGAGGGGTCAGTGATAGATATGGGATTTGTCCCTCCTGAGGCAGTTTGATGTCCTTGGCCACTTGATGAGTAGGATTGAGAAAGGCATGTGCATGCACGTGTGAATCAATATGTGATATTGATGTCACACACATCTCACCCAGTCTGCTCTGAGATCAAGTAAATGAATTAACGTTGACAGGATGACTGTTCCATGCCTCGAGTTCATTCAGGATATCAGTGATAAAGGAATTATACATTCACTGTAACACCATTCACGGATTGTAGGATTGAAAGTTGTTCTCCAATTTTCTATTTCACTTGGGTAGCACTGATGTGTGACTAGGCATCTCTCTTTGCTTGTGAAGTCATAAGTGTTATGGACTTTCACTACCAATGTGAAATGGACCTGCAGGGTCACACACATAGGATTTAACCTGGAATAGGAGCTTGTCCACAAACAATGTTTAGATTGATTACTAAAGGAGTTTAGTAGTTCAATTAAACACTCAATTAATCGATAGCTCAATATCATAGTGTTCAAGGTGTTGGACTGATTGATTAGAGTATCGGATTGATTAAAACCGCAATTGACTGATTCTACACAATCTGTACTCCCAACCGATCGGCTCATGTGATGAACCGATCGGCTGAGCTTGGTGAACCGATCGGCTCAACTGGTGAGTCGATCGGCTCATGGACAGGGTGAACGATTGCTTCAAGTGTTGAAATGATCGGTTCAACTGTTGCAACCGGGCAAGTTGGGAAAGTAAGATTGGTGAGAATTTTCCTTTCGTTTCACTTGCCCAATTTGATTGGAACAAGGATTGGTATTCGATACCAATTGGAAACAAAAGAAGGAAAGTCAATCAGGAACTGATCAGGACCACATAATGACTGGTTCAGAAGTGAACCGACTGATTCATGGGTCCCAAACGATCGGTTGAGGTGTCAACCGACCGGCTCAGATCCCCAACCGACCGTTTCAGTTGTGAAACGATCAGTTCAGGTTGCGAGTTGGTTGTTTTTGTGGAAAATCTTGAACCCTTCTACTCCTGCTTTAGTCCCGCATTGCCCGGGATAGAGAACCCTATCCCATTACCCTCCTATATATATAGGGGTATTGGGGGCTTCTCAAAGTACAACCCAGTGCAACTCGTTGCTCTGTGAAGTTGTCGTTCTCTCTAGTTTTAGTAACTGAGAGAGAGCTTGAGCAAGTGCTACCCGATAAGGGAGGCACAGCAAGGGAAAGACAACTACAGAATAAGACTGGTGGCAGGAGAGTGTGTTGGTGACTAGTACGCCAACACGAGGGTGTGACTCCTTTTGATTCCTTGTGCGATAAGGAGATCGGAGTTCTAGGCAGTCCGTGTGGATGACTGTAGAGGAGGGAGACCTCTATCGCTCGGGGGACAACTGTCAATCCCGACAGTCCCGGTGAGACCAGGAGTATTCAGTCCCGGTATGACCAGGAGCTGCACAGACACCGTCTAAGACTGGAGGTGAATACCGTGCAAGGCGCGAGGTACTGTCGCCGAGCAAGCCTCGGGACAAGGTATGCATCCACAAACCATATTTCCTATTATATAGACGTTGATGTGATTCCTTTTATTCTGGGTTTTGGGAGAAATTTTTTTGTTTCTGCTGCTTCTCCACCTCCCCTAAAATCCAACAGTGGTATCAGAGCCACGTCAACTGCTCTATATTTTAGGATTATCGATATGATCGATTTTGGTTTGTCGCCTTTATTTATTGCATACGATGCGAATAAAATTGGCTTTATGCATGTCCAATCCACAAATCCCAAATATACATATATGATATGTAATATTAATGCACTCGATACGCGTCGCCCTTAAATGAGTTTTGTGGTGGATGTGTAGCATGGTTATGGCCTATAAACCCTATATCTGTGTGAGGTTGTATGTGGTTGCCTGCATCTCAGTCTGCGCACCGATCCCCTTTTCTCCTATTCCTGATGTAACTCAAAATAATTCGAGATTTCTTTTCCTACCTTTGCTTCCCCTGAATGTAACTCGGGGTTTCACAATTCAATTGTAAATAGGATAGATTTTATTTCCTATTATGTCAAAGAACGGCGAACGATCTGGAGGACGACCTGAGACGATCGGTTCAAGGTGTGAACCGATCGGTTGGTGTTCCAGATGACCGGTTCGAGGAGCGAGATGAGTGGGTGGTGACCTGAGGATATGCACGACGATCGGTGAACTGATCGGCTGGAGGCGCCAGTCGATCAGCCGGTGGCACCCGAACAATCATCTTGATGGCGAGCCGATCAGTCATGGAGATGAGCTGATCAAACCCAGAAAGGTAGGCATAGATTTCATCTTGTACAGGTTGCATGAGATGTAGACCTAGATGACCGTGATTCCTCTTGGCTCGAGGAATCACAATAGGATGGCCATAATCATTGCTTTTATCGTTTCGCATGTTTTCTGTGGGATATAGCATGTATATGATACGTACTATATATTGTGCTGATTGGATATGTATATGTATATAAAACCAAATCCCTCATTAAATATTAATTTTTAGATGCCTTCCAAATGCGACACACGTGAAAAGCTTGATCGACCAAGTGTGGGCACGCCCAAGCATGGTGCACCGTCTATCTCATGGAAGCGTGAAGGATGAATGGGTGGGTCTGCCCAAGCAGGGTGCATGTTCATCATGTTGGCTTTGGGTCAGACTTAACAAGGTGACCTAGATATGATCTAGCACCTTGAGGCATGGAGATGATCATGGCAAGGAGTTGCATATGACATCTTTCAAGAGTTGCATATGATGAAATTGGCAAGAGTTGCCTACCTGGAAGATCTGAGTTGTGGGTGACAGCCCAAGCTGGTCCATGGCTCAGAGGATTTCAGGATCTTGAGCCACTAGAAGATTGTACGATGCAATCTTCCAAATTAATGGTGAGGGCTGTCAATTTGAGTCAAAATAGTGGGAGCGGTAGTTAATTAAAGTCCTAATTAACTATCATCAAATTTTATTCAAATCAAATCAAAAAGGTTTTGACAAATGCAATTTTCTCTTGTAGAATGGCAAAAGAATCATCTTTTAAAATGGGCAAATTAATTGAGAACAAATTCCATAACTGGTTGAGGACTGTGAGAAATGTTCTGCACAATCTAGATATACCAGGAGCTTTTGAATCCACTCTATGTACGCTTAATGTGTTGGTGAAGAGGAAAGAAAGTTCATTGATAGAGATCAATGGAACGAATGGTAAGGGAGAGAAGGGTTCTCTCGCCAAACCAATTTCTTCTACATAGAGAGGATGGAAGGAACGATGGAAGAAGAAGTCAGAGATAGAGATCTCTACTTCTGGTGTATACATGATAGAGATTAACTTTACTACTTCTTCGTCATGGGTACTTGATACTGGATGCGGATCTCACATTTGTTCAAATGTGAAGGATCTTAAGAGAAGTAGGCCTTTGGGGAAAGGCGAGGTTGAACTACCTGTTGCCAATGGGGCAAGGGTTGCTGCCAGTTCTGTAGGAACCTATGAGTTAACTCTACCAAGTGGGCTAATAATAGAGTTGAAGAACTGCTATTATGTACCTGCCATAAATAGGAATATCATTTCCGTCTCTTGTTTGGACAAAGATGGATTTGAATTTCTTATTAAGAATGGAAATTGTTCCATTTCTAAAGATGGGATCTTTTATGGCAGTGCCCCAATGTCTTATGGTCTATACTTGATAGATCTAGAGACAAACATATACAACGTAAACACCAAAAGGCAAAAACTCAACAACTCAAATGAAACATATCTTTGGCATTATCGTCTAGGGCACATAAATGAGAAGCGCATTTCTAGACTCCATAAAGATGGTTATCTAGACTCTTTTGATTATGAATCAATAGAGACATGTGAATCTTATTTGTTGGGCAAGATGACCAAGACTCCCTTTTCAGGTAAAGCTGAGAGAGCTAGTGATCTATTAGGACTCATACATACTGATGTATGTGGGCCTTTTAGAACTAAAGCCAGATTTGGGTATCAGTACTTCATTACCTTCACTGATGATTTCAGTAGGTATGGCTATGTGTACCTGATGAAGCATAAGTCAGAAACCCTTGAAAGGTTCAAGGATTTCATGAATGAAGTACAGAACCAACTTGGTAAAATTATTAAGGCACTTCGATCCGATCGAGGTGGGGAATACTTAAGCCAGGAGTTTGAGGACCTTCTGCGAGCCTGTGGTATTGTATCACAATGGACTCCGCCAGGAACACCACAGCATAACGGTGTGTCTGAAAGAAGGAATCGCACATTGTTGGATATGGTGCGATCAATGATGAGTTTTTTTGATCTTCCGATTTCCTTCTGGGGTCATGCTCTTGAAACCGCCACATTTACACTTAACCGTGTACCATCTAAATCAGTTCAAAAGACACCATATGAGATATGGACTAGGAAGTGTCCCGATTTGTCTTTTCTGAAGATTTGGGGGTGTGAGGCTTACGTTAGGAAAATGTTTCCTGATAAGCTTGGACCCAAATCCGATAAATGTTATTTTTTTGGATACCCCAAGGAAATGAGGGGATACTATCTATACCACCCTTCTGACAACAAAGTGTTTGTTTCCAGGACAGTTGTGTTCCTAGAGAAGGAATTTATTTCCAAAGGAAATAGTGGGAGGAAAATAGAGCTTGAAGAGGTTCAAGCCCAACAAGAAAACATTGAACCGGTAGATGTACGAGAGGAAAATGGAGATTCACAAGGTGTTGTGGAAACTAATTCTCCTTAGGTAACACAAGGACCTCGTAGATCTAGTAGGACCCGCCTTGAACCTGAGAGGTTTGGATACCTTGTGACTCAGGAAGGTGGAGAGTTGATCATAGATGATGATCCAACTACCTACGTAGAGGTTATGGAGGGACCAGATTCTGAGAAATGTCTTGAAGACATGAGATCCGAGATGGAATCCATGTACTCCAACAAAGTATGGACTTTTGTGGAACCACCCGAAGGGGTAAAACCCATAGGGTGCAAGTGGGTCTTTAAGAAAAAGACCGACATGGATGGCAATGTGCAAACTTATAAAGGCAGATTGGTTGCGAAGGGATTTCGACAAGTTCAAGGTGTTGACTATGACGAAACCTTTTCTCCAGTTGCTATGATTAAGTCCATCAGGATCATGCTTTCTATTGCATCTTATTATGACTATGAGATTTGGTAGATGGATGTTAAAACTGCATTCCTTAACGGGAATATAAATGAGGATGTGTACATGACACAGCCTGAAGGTTTTGTAGATCCAAAGAATGCCAATAAAGTTTGTAAGCTACAAAGGTCAATCTATGGATTGAAGCAAGCATCTTGGATTTGGAATCTTCGATTTGATGAGGAATTCAAAGTGTTTGGCTTTACTCAAAATGAAGATGAACCTTGTGTGTACAAGAAGGTTAGTGGGAGCTTGACCACATTCCTCATATTGTATGTGGATGGCATACTTTTGATGGGGAATGATGTCTTAGCCTTAGAGAAGGTAAAGACTTGGCTTGGGAATACTTTCTCAATGAAGGACTTAGGAGAAGCATCCTACATTCTAGGAATTAAGATCTATAGAGATAGATCTAGAAGGCTTCTCGGACTAAGTCAGAGCACGTACATTGACAAAGTGTTGAAGCGGTTCAGCATGGAGAACTCAAAGAGAGGCAACATCCCCATGCTACATGGAGTCACTGTCTCTAGAGCTTAATGTCCCCAATCTTGTAAAGAGAGGGAGCGTATGAATGGGATCCCATATGCATCAGCCATCGGATCCATTATGTATGCTATGTTGTGCACACGCCCAGATGTCTCGTATGCTCTCAGCATGACGAGCAGGTACCAATCAGATCCCGGGGATGCTCACTGGACAGCCGTAAAGAACATCCTCAAGTACTTGTGAAGGACTAAGGATCAATTTCTTGTTTACGGTGGTGAGGAAGAGATGGTTGTAAAGGGTTACACCGATGCAAGCTTCCAAACCGATAAAGATGATTACAGATCGCAGTCAGGATTTGTGTTTTGCCTTAATAATGGAGTTGTGAGCTGGAAGAGTTCCAAGCAAGAAACAGTTGTCGATTCTACTACAGAGGCCGAGTATATTGCTGCTTCACATGCAGTAAAGGAGGTTGTGTGGATCAGGAAGTTCATCTCTGAACTTGGTGTAGTTCCCAGTAGTTGTGATGCAATTGAGCTTTATTGTGACAATAATGGAGCTATTGCACAAGCTAAGGAACCCAGATCACATCAGCGGTCCAAGCACATACTGCAGTGCTTCCATCTCATACAAGAGATCGTACAGTGAGTAGATGTGAAGATTTGCAAAGTACCAACTGAAGACAACATAGCTGATCCGCTGACTAAGGCCCTTTCTCAGCAGAAGCATGATGGTCATGCTAGGTCACAAGGACTGAGGTTCCTTGGTGACTGGCTCTAAGTGTAAGTGGGAGTCTGTTGTTATGTATGCCCATAGAGCAAGTCATATGATGATTGTAATGGGATACTTTGTAAATGGTTTGAATAATAATAAAGGCAATTTCCGATCTATATGTTTAAACTATTTCTGAGATGATGGTGTAACATGATAGATGTCTAAAGAATGATTTTACTCAATGACGTATGCTTTTAGGTTAAGGACCTAAATGATGAGATCATGTGGATGTCAAGAGTATACATTCTTGTTTGGTCCCTAGTCGGTTGTTATTGTGGGAATAACCATAAACATAAATAACACTAAAGACTAGATTGTGTGTTGGTTGATGACAGAATCTCATTAGTCATGATATAGTGATATCAAACCAAGCACATAGGTACTTGTTAGAGAACAAGGTACCAGACAGACCCACCGTGAGAGTGACACATGGAACCATGACTTGGTAGTCACATTCATCTCTCACAGTGATGGTGGTGAGTGTGATTCTTAGACCTGAAATCACTACACTCAACACATGTCATTGGGTACACTTTGACATCATCAAACGCAGTCCTGAAACATGGGTTGTTATAAAGGTGATGATTGGGTGGCTTTGACACATGGGGCTTTTGAGGGGTGAGTGATAGATATGGGATTTGTCCCTCCTGAGGGATTTTGATGTCCTTGACCACTTGATGAGTAGGATTGAGAAAGGCATGTGCATGCACGTGTGAATCAATATATGATATTAATGTCACACACATCTCACCCAGTCTTCTCTGAGATCAAGGAAATGAATGAACGTTGACAGGAAGACTGTTCCATGCCTCGAGTTCATTCAGGATATCAGTGATAAAGGAATTATGCATTCACTGTAAAACCATTCACGGATTGTAGGATTGAAAGTTGTTCTCCAACTTTCTATTTCACTTGGGTAGCACCGATGTGTGACTAGGAACCACTCTTTCCTTGTGAAGTCATAAGTGTTATGGACTTTCATTGCCAACGTGAAATGGACCTGCAGGGTCACACACATAGGATTTAACATGGAATAGGAGCTTGTCCACAAACAATGTTTAGATTGATTACTAAAGGAGTTTAGTAGTTCAATTAAACACTCAATTAATCGATAGATAAATACCATAGTGTTAAAGGTATTGGACTGATTGATTAGAGTATCAGATTGATTGAAACCGCAATTGACTGATTTTGCACAATCTGTACTCCCAACCGATCGGCTCATGTGATGAACCGATCGGCTGAGCTTGGTGAACCGATCGACTCAACCGGTGAGTTGATCGGCTCATGGATAGGGTGAACGATTGCTTCAAGTGTTGAAATGATCGGTTCAACTGTTGCAACCGGGCAAGTTGGGAAAGTAAGATTGGTGAGAATTTTCCTTTCATTTGACTTTCCCAATTTGATTGGAACAAGGATTGGTATTCAATACCAATTGGAAACAAAAGAAGGAAAGTCAATTGGGAACTGATCAGGACCATGAACCGACTGGTTCAGAAATGAACCGACCGGTTCATGGGTCCCAACCGATCGGTTGAGGTGTCAACCGACCGACTCAGATCCCCAACCGACCGTTTCAGTTGTGAAATGATCGGTTCAGGTTGTGAGTCGGTTGTTTTTGTGGAAAATCTCGAACCCTTCTACTCCTGCTTTAGTCCCGCATTGCCTGGGATAGAGAACCCTATCCCATAACCCTCCTATATATAGGGGTATTGGGGGCTTCTCAAAGTACAACCCAGTGCAACCACTTTCTTTGTGAAGTTGTCGTTCTCTTTGGTTTTGGTAACCGAGAGAGAGCCCAGCAAGTGCTACCCGATAAGGGAGGCACAAAAAGGGAAAGACAACTACAGAAAGCGACTGGTGGCAGGAGAGTGTGTTGGTGACTATTATGCCAACAGGAGGGTGTGACTCCTTCTGATTCCTTGTGTGACAAGGATATTGGAGTTTCAGGTAGTCTGTGTGGACGACTGCAGAGGCGGGAGACCTCTGTCGCTCGGGGGACAACTGTCAATCCCGACAGTCCCAGTGAGACCAGGAGTCTTCAGTCCCGGTACGACCAGGAGCTGCACAGACACCGTCCAAGACTGGAGGTGAAGACCGCACAAGGCGCGAGGTACTATCGCCGAGCAAGCCTCGGGACAAGGTATGCATCCACAAACCATCTTTCCTATTATATAGACGTTGACGTGATTCCTTTTGTTCTGGGTTTTGGGAGAAATTTTTTTATTTCCTCTGCTTCTCCACCTCCCCTAAAATCCAACAAAAATATCCAAGGGAGTGGATAACTCACACACAATTTTATAATAAAAAGAAATATCCACTCACATATGGATATTAATATAATATGATTTAAGGTGTTTGATTTGCTTTTCTTTAAACCATGGATAATTGAGAGGAATAAGAGGCAAACAAGATAGCCTCATCCCTAAGGAAGATGAGGGGGAAGAGGTGGCCACATTTTTGGGATTATTGGATTTTTACAAAAGTATATTCTCTCTCATTGAATTTTTATAAAATAACCTTTTACAAGCCAAATGGAAGGCTTTTTCGACCCCACTTCTTCTCCTTGCTTGGGAAACGACAAAGGGAACTTGGGAGGGTCAGGAGGACGACCCCCAATCTGTTGGTAAGGTTCTTGATCCATTTCACCTTGATTCCATGGTGGAAATCAAAAATAAATTATGGAATTCTTCCTATTTCGATCTCCTCTTCAATTCTAACCATTCCTTTTCACTCAAAACTTGAGGACGAGCCTTGGAATGGTGAAAGGAGTTACATCCACCATTTTTTCCGTGAACATGGAGCTTTGGAGATCAATTGGAGGCGGGTTTTATAACTTGAACCCTTGATTTTGTTATTGCATTCAATCCCTTATCAAATAATGGTCATTTCCATATTTACAATAATCGATTTGGTTGATGGATGCAATCACCATGGAAGCCACAGCATGTTTCGTGAGTTTAGAGGTTTAAGATGATAAGCACACATCTCTCCAAATATCCAAGGCAAACGGTCTTGATTGAGTTGCTCAAACGGTTTCCCAAACCATTTGGGAGAAAACAGTTTCAAACCGTTTGGGAGAAAACGGTTACAAACTGTTTAGAAGCAAACAGTTTCACCAAACCGCATGAGACCAAACGGTTTCAGACCATTTGGTGATGTTGACCAGGGTTGACCATTTGGAGATCTGTTGAAAATGATCTAGGTTAATGACCCATTAATTTTGATTGGTTAGTTCCAATTGGTTCATGAGATGAAGGTCAATCAATCACCAAAACCCTAATCGGGTTAAGTGTTGATTTCCAAGTTGATTGAGTTTGAAACTTGGGTTGATTGACCCCAACGGTTTCAAAACCATTTGGGGATCACCCAAACGGTCTCAAGACCGTTTGGAGGTCACCCAAGACTATTTGTAGGTCTAGGGTTGAGTATGGTTAAGCAATTGAAGATCCAAAGATACTAAGTTGGAGTGTAATCAATTGCTGATTTGGTGATCAATCCAATGATCCAAACCCTAATTGGTTGACTTGGATTTTGATGATGTGATGGGAAAATGGTCTCAAGACCGTTTGGTGGTCATCCAAATGACCTCAAGACCGTTTGGGGTCAGGTCATATTCAATTTGGATGATGGTTCAATGGTTTCAAAGTAACTAATCTTACATTGATTAGTGTTGAAGGATAATCGATTTCAAACCCTAATCCAATTGATTCAGTCCCTAATTGATGACCAATTGAGGGTCAATTGAGGGTCAAATCAGTTGAAGGTTGACCTATTTAACTCAATTGAAGAATGATGATAGGTCCAATTGATGATTGGTTCCATGAATTCAATGATTGAAGGAATCAACATTGGAAACCCTAATCCAATTTGATTGGTTGAGACCATATTTGGTCCATGCGGTTTTGAGGATGTTTGGACCAAACGGTCTCAAGACCGTTTGAGTCCAAATGGTCTCAAGACCGTTTGGGACCAAACGATCCCAAACCGGTTGAGCCCATGTGGTTTCAAAAAGTTTCTTTAGCAAACGGTTTCAAGTGACCACCTTTAGTAAACGGTCTTGAAGGTCACCTTTAGCAAACAGTTTCAATTACTTGCTTTAGCAAATGGTATCAAGCACCACCTTTACCAAATGGTTTCAAACCGTTTGAACTTTGAAGGACCAAGACTATTTGGGGCTCAAGTAGTCAAAGTTGATTGAAGATTCAATTGGTCAATTCAATTGGATACCTTATGTAATGAAGGTCCAATATGATTGAATCTCTTGAGAATTAAGATGATGAATGATCCATTGTTCCAATGATGATTAGTAATGATAATCAATGAAGGTACAAAGGTTGAAACCCTAATAGTACCTAAGTGATTAGTGCCAATTAAGGGATGAACCCTAATTGCTTATAGGATCAATGACTTGGTACACTATGTTAATCATAGTTGTATGTACTTGATTGAAGGGTTGATATGACCTAATCAAGTTGAGAATATGTTAGCATGAATTCATACATGAATATGATTCATGTGGTGATTAAGGGCATGATCCTTAAGTAGAAAGATCATGAAACCCTAATCATGAACATAAACCCTAATTGACAGGGCTAATGAACTCTAACCCTAATTGAGGGCAATTCTAAATGAAACCCTAATCCAGGGTAAGGATGTAGCCCTAATCTAGGGTAATGATAAGTGAAACTCTAATTTAGGGAAATGAGATGTAAAACCCTAATTGGGATGAATAGTGAATCTCCAATTATGGATAATTGAATGAAATCCTAATAGAGATGAATAGTAGACCCAAATTGTGGGTGACTATGGAGGAAATCCTAATTAAGGATAATTCCATGTGAAATCCTATTCTAGGGTTATGTCAAAAGAAACCCTAAATTAGAATGATGTATAAGGAACATTGATGTGGTGATGTGATGTGAGAATCAAATTTAGGGTGATGTTATGTAATGACATGAGAAACCCTAGTTGAGGGTGATTCCATGAGAAACCCTAGTTGAGGGTGATTCCATGAGAAACCCTGAATAAGAACTAACACCACATGATGTTCTAATACTATGTTCTGATGAGAGGCCCTAAGAAGGGTGAAAGAATATGAGACTCTAATGTGAAGTCATAATACATAAAGCCCTAATCCTGGGCAATATGGAAATGAATCATAATCCAAATATTAAGTAAGGGGATAAGGAAACCCTAATGATGAGATAGAAGGAATGACCTTATAAAGGTGAAATATTTCATGTGGTTGATTATAAGCAACCTTATTGTAAATAATGTCTTTAGCATTAGACAAGTCCATATCATTAAAGATAGTTGGACAATTCTAATGTGTAGCCTATGCATTATATGCTAATGGTGAGAGTTTAGTGATGTAATGTATTAAGAGGGGAAATACCTTAATACAAGATAAGTTGGTTAACTCAAGAGAGTCTGAAATGATGAGAAAGTGATACATCAAGATACGATAGTTATCACATTCAGCACTTTAGGGTTTATATACCTTGATATACTCTAAATCCAATATAATTGGATAAGAAACATATGAAGTGTGTTATGCAACTATTACAATGAAGTGTAATGAGTTGTTGCACTTTGATGAGTGCTAATTAATGTACCTCGAGAATGGGGTTAAGTCTAAATGATGAGTATGATATACTCATACCATGATGAGGATGAGAAATGAACTCATACCTTGAATTGATGATCATTAATGCTATATGATGAGAGTAATGATCTTGAATAATCATTCATGATATCTTTGAATGACCAGAGGTATGGAATAAGAATTGAGGGTTGGACATATAATAGAGTCATGAAACCCTAATTAATGAGAAATGGGGAACCCTAACCCTAATTTGGGTAAAGGGAATGATAAGCCTTGTTTGATAGTAAACCTTAATTCCTGGTAAAGGAATGATGGTGTTACTATTGTATCACATGATGTGATGAATATCTTGTATGACTATTATCATGTCTAATAACCATGCAGATGTTATTAGACAATGAATATAGCCAGGTTTGAGTTGTGACATTAATATAATAAATGTTGATTGGCCTTTTGTGCGTTGATGTTGTTGTTGCTTAATAAAAGTAACAATGTGCATGGATTTTATGAGTCATAAGAGTAAGTTGCTGCCTAGAAGGAGGTGACAAAATATTATGTGGCCTTGTGAGCCATTTGTGATACTTGTGTAACAAGTATCATGAATGCCTTGGTCAGATGACCTGAAGGTGATAGTTACCTAATAAATGGTAATGGTACTCAATGATGAGTTAAGGGTTTGAATACCCAGAACCATATGATTATGGTGATGAGAATGTGAAGGGATGAGAATTCCCAGTTTTGAAATGAGGGACTGAGTTCCCAAGGTCTTTGAAAGACTGATAAGTATCTGATGAAAGTAGTAAATGTCTCATTATAGCATTGTTGTAATCAGTCTTGTTTGAAAACTTGGCTGATGCTAAAATAATATGAAAATGTACTTAATTAATCAAGTGAAATCTATTCATGTAGATCCCTGACCATAGATCCATCATCGTCAGGAATAGGTGATGGTGAAACGGGTACTCCGTGGCAAAACCCGGAACGCATATTTTAAATATGTGGGGGTAAATGGGCGAAAAATATCCTTACGTTCGGTGAAGAGATTTGAGGGAAGGTAAACATCAAACCTCTCAATCCTTCATGTGTCGGGATGGATGCATCATAAATATCCTGATGGTTGGGATAGATGTAACATTAATCTCCCAATGATATTTAATTTTGGGTCGAGGAGATAAACATTAAATCTCTCGATGGCCGATGAGAGTGCAGTTGACATTGTAACTCTATAGCGAAGTTTCAGTATACCCTGGAAAGCTATTTTGAGCAGTCGAAACAGTCCTGCTTGTTGTCCCACACTAACTGGGATGTGAGAGATCATGGGAATATGGCTCTTCCATAGACCTATGTATGGTACCGATTTCGACTTAGCAGTGGTCGGTTGGAGTATGAGCGGTATACCTCATCTCCTCAGGGCATAACTGTGTTTGTTAAATGAAATCATATGTATAGCATGTTTGCTTAAGGATTGAATATGGAAATTCATTGGTTGATGTTACATTTCTGTTATATATCTATATTTCATTGATATTATTCATATTTGTTTGTATTCATTACAAGTAGATGAATGAACTATGAGTCTACCATGAGTAGATGCAATGTTATCCTTGAAAAAGGAGATTACTTCACTTTGTTCATACAATGACTTACCTGTTGTTTATTATATATATATAAATCCTTCTGCTTAGTTTATTTTAATAAACTTCTATAACAATGTTTTGGCGGAGAGTTATATCTCCCACTAGGGAAATTTACAATTGTCTCACCCCCGTAGGATCCAACTTTTTAGGTGAACGTGGATACAGAAGCAGAATCCCATTGCAGGGAATGGACAGTAGTTGTAACAGCAAGGACAACAGTAATATCTCAGGTGGAGATACTTCCTGTCAAGTTATGTAATTAGAAAGTCCTATGTGTCATCTATGTACTCTCAGGTCCTCAGAGTTTTTCGTTAGTGTTTTTGATAAATCGATCTGAGGTTTTGGCTTGATGCCTCGAGATTTGTATACTGCTTGTATGTAATGTTTATAAGGCAGTTTTTGATGTAGTCTCTAAAAAGAGATGGTATAGGTTATGTACATTTGAACCAGAATGTAAATGGTATACAATGGTTCTTGATGGAAAAGATTTCCTATGTGTGGATCTCTTTGCAAAAAGTTTTAATTTTTAGTGATTTTCAATAATCCGCTACAAATGATTCGCTTCCGCTTAAGTTAATCTTGTTTTCACGAGATGGACATCACAAATTAGTGGTATCAGAGCTTTAGGTTTGCTGAGTCTACAGAGACATATGACTAAGGTAGTAGAGTCTATTCTGGTGTCATCCAGTGTATTTGATAGTGTCTTCTGCTCATATAAGAGAAGAAGAACTTAAAGATGACTGGGTCACATGAGGAGGTTGCTGCTGAGAGCAGCAATGTTGCACCAAGAAGAGGTGCATGGGAATAGGCAAGAGAGAGACAATTGCCTGAGAACCCCCTAGTTGACCCAACTATAATAAGAAAATTCCTCTTTAAGTGTTACGGTTGGGGAATTTAGGGCAACAGTAATGTATATAGTAGATCAAGCATTGGCAGTGTAACCTAGATTGCCATCCTCAATGATTATGTTTTAGATATCAACATGATTTGTAATCAACATCTATAGGTTGAAGAAAAAGGAAATGATGAATTTCTGGACTTAAATTGAGTTTTTGCTCAACCTTATCCTGTTGAATCAATCTTTGAGGTAGAGTTAGCCTGAGGCAGTGAATAATTCATGATTTATGACAAGTTTGACAGGATAATGTCATTCAAATATGTCATTTTATGAATTCTTGGATTAATTGAGAAAGGAAATGATTGAACTTTCCTTGCTTAGTCCTATGAGGACTTATGTTTTGCATAGTAAAACATTACAAATGTTTTATGTTGTTCTTACCTCTTTGAGAAAAGATGCTTGGATAAAATCCAGGGATGTTAAGCTTTATGCTTGTGATAATATGAAAAGAAGGAGTATGATAGCATACAAAGAGCATACCACTTAATCTCAGTATTTATATACCCTGGCCAGGTATACAACTATTGATGATAAAGTGGGTATGGAAACTCTTAGATTGTTGTCTTTTTTATTGCTCTGATCAAGTAGTCATTCTGAGACAATCTAATGAGTATCATGAAATCAGAAATATGGGATGAATAAATGTGTCATATCCTATGCATAAGAAAGAGAGTCTGAGATAATCTCAAATGAGCATGTTGTATGAGGAACTAAAAGTGTACTCCTCATAAGATAAGAATAAGAATAAGGGAGATGAACCATGTTCAATAATGCTGCCAGCATAATAAAAATCTTTCCCATAATGAGGAAATGGGAAATGTGATGAGATCATGAGATGATCATAAACATGCTAGATAATAATAAAGAAAGGGATAATGAAATTCAATCATCCTTACAAATTCCAATGCTAAAGGCAAGGAACCTAGGATGAGATAAAGAGTAAATGGTTCATGAATAGTTGAAAATACATGAATTAATAAGAGGAATATGAATCCTTATTTTCTTCCCTTTCAGGGACATGGCAATCAAGTGGATCTTAGGACACTTGATGTGCATAAGATAAATATGTTCATGTGATGGATACTTAGAAAAGTATCAGTTTATCTTGGACTTTGGTTCCAAGATGAGTACATATGTAATCATTTATGTTCCAAGATGAAAGGAAGAGAAAAATGTGATGTGTTCTCAACACATGTGATAGATACCAAGGTGAAAGATTTTGATATCTGAGAAATACCAGATGGTTTAGATTGGCTACCTGGAGTGGTCAACTATGAAATTAGTCTGATTATATAAAATAATATGAACATCATATGTTAGGGGTTTATGCTCTGCATAAACAAGATATTAATAAAGAATGTATGATGTTTCTCTGAACAAGAAAAGTGTTATGTGACACAAAGTTGACTCCACAGTTAATGATAAGGAATAGTGGAGCATGTTTTTTGTGTGTTTATTCTATAAGAATCCTATATGGAAACACATTGTGCTGATCCAAGTTTTATGGTGTCTCCATAATAAGGAGATGTTATGTGAAGACAAGGTGGTATAATGATTGAATAATATCTGTCTTCCTTTATCTGGGATTTTGAGGACGAAATCCTTGTTAGGGGTTTATGATTGGTAACATCCCTGACCTGGGTTATACTTTAACCCTAGGTGTTTTGATTAAGAAAGATGATTAAATGCTTAATCTCATCTTGTGAAAAGTAATTAGGCCTCAAGAGGAACTTATGTTGCAATTCTAGTCCTGTTTGAATAATGTTGAAGCAATGTTTGCTTATTTTAGACTAAAGTGCAAATTACCCAAGTTGAGGGGTTTAAGTGCAAATTATGCATGATAATATGTTCCTCGTGTGTTTAAGTATCATGAGGGTGAAAATGATGCTGAGGTGTGGCTTATGGAAGCCTGAATACCAAGAAAGAGCTGATAAAGCAATGTATGTGCATGAAAACCTAGTTTTGGTGTAATGTGCAATTTACCCAAAACCTAGGGTGCAATATGTAAATTACCACTTCAATAAGGTCCCTAATGTTTCTTGGCATCATGTAGAGAAAATAAAATGATAGGGGCGCCTCATTTGAATTAAGTTGGAGGAGAGAGAATCTTGATATTAAAATAATCAAGATTTAATCCTAATTGAAACCCTAATTCGATTGAGGGCAAAAATAAATGTATTAATTAAAGGGCCTTCAACCAAAATTAAAATGGTTGGATTCAGATGTGTGTGTGACGTCCTTGATCTTTGCAAGGACCACGAAAATATCCAAGGGAGTGGATAACTCACACACAATTTTATAAGAAAAAGAAATATCCACTCACATATGGATATTAATATAATATGATTTAAGGTGCTTGATTTGCTTTTCTTTAAATCATGGATAATTGAGAAGAATAAGAGGCAAACAAGATATCCTCGTCCCTAAGGAAGATGAGGGGGAAGAGGCGGCCACATTTTTGGGATTAATTGGATTTTTACAAAAGTATATTCTCTCTCATTGAATTTTTATAAAAGAACCTTTTACAAGCCAAATGGAAGGATTTTTCGACCCCACTTCTTCTCCTTTCTTGGGAAACGACCAAGGGATATTGGGAGGGTCAGGAGGATGACCCCCAACCTGTTGGTAAGGTTCTTGATCCATTTCACCTTGATTCCATGGTGGAAATCGAAAATAAATTATGGAATTCTTCCTATTTCGATCTCCTCTTCAATTCTAACCATTCCTTTTCACTCAAATCTTGAGGACGAGCCTTGGAATGGTGAAAGGAGTTACATCCACCATTTTTACCATGAACATGGAGCTTTGGAGCTCAATTGGAGGTGGTTTTTATAACTTGAACCCTTGATTTTGTTATTGCATTCAATTCCTTATCAAATAATGGTCATTTCCATATTTACAATAATCGATTTGGTTGATGGATGCAATCACCATGGAAACCACAGCATGTTTCATGCATTTAGAGGTTTAAGATGATAAGAACACACCTGTCCAAATATCCAAGGCAAACGGTCTTGATTGATTTGCTCAAACGGTTTCCCAAACCGTTTGGGAGCAAACGGTTGCAAACCGTTTAGAAGCAAACGGTTTCACCAAACCGCATGAGACCAAACAGTTTCAGACCATTTGGTGATGTTGACCAGGGTTGACCATTTGAAGATCTGTTGAAAATGATCTAGGTTAATGACCCATTAATTTTGATTGGTTAGTTCCAATTGGTTCATGAGATGAAGGTCAATCAATCACCAAAACCCTAATCGGGTTAAGTGTTGATTTACAAGTTGATTGAGTTTGAAACTTGGGTTGATTGACCCAAATGGTTTCAAAACTGTTTGGGGATCACCCAAACGGTCTCAAGACCATTTGGAGGTCACCCAAGACCGTTTGGAGGTCTAGGGTTGAGTATGGTTAAGCAATTGAAGATCCAACGATACTAAGTTAGAGTGTAATCAATTGATGATTTGGTGATCAATCCAATGATCCAAACCCTAATTGGTTGACTTGGATTTTTATGATGTGATGGGCAAATGGTCTCAAGACCGTTTGGTGGTCATCCAAACGACCTCAAGACCATTTGGGGTCAGGTCATGTTCAATTTGGATGATGGTTCAATGGTTTCAAAGTAACTAATCTTGCATTGATTAGTGTTGAAGGATCATCGATTTCAAACCCTAATCCAATTGACTCAAACCCTAATTGATGACCAATTGAGGGTCAAATCAGTTGAAGGTTCACCTATTTAACTCAATTGAAGAATGATGATAGGTCCAATTGATAATTGGTTCCATGAATTCAATGATTGAAGGAATCAACATTGGAAACCCTAATCCAATTTGATTGGTTGAGACCATATTTGGTCCATGCGGTTTTGAGGAGGTTTGCACCAAACGGTCTCAAGACCGTTTGGGACCAAACGATCCCAAACCGGTTGAGCCCATGCGGTTTCAAAAAGTTGCTTTAGCAAACGGTTTCAAGTGACCACCTTTAGTAAACGGTCTTGAAGGTCACCTTTAGCAAACGGTTTCAAGTACTTGCTTTAAAAAATGGTCTCAAGCAACACCTTTACCAAACGGTTTCAAACCGTTTGAACTTTGAAGGACCAAGACCGTTTGGGGCTCAAGTAGTCAAAGTTGATTGAAGATTCAATTGGTCAATTCAATTGGATACCTTATGTAATGAAGGTCCAATATGATTGAATCTCTTGAGAATTAAGATGATGAATGATCCATTGTTCCAATGATGATTAGTAATGATAATCAATGAAGGTACAAAGGTTGAAACCCTAATAGTACCTAAGTGATTAGTGCCAATTAAGGGATGAACCCTAACTGCTTATAGGATCAATGACTTGGTACACTATGTTAATCATAGTTGTATGTACTTGATTGAAGGGTTGATATGACCTAATCAAGTTGAGAAGATGTTAGCATGAATTCATACATGAATATGATTCATGTGGTGATTAAGGGTATGATCCTTAAGTAGAGAGATCATGAAACCCTAATCATGAACATAAACCCTAATTGACAGGGCTAATGAACTCTAACCCTAATTGAGGGCAATTCTAAATGAAACCCTAATCCAGGGTAAGGATGTAGCCCTAATCTAGGGTAATGATAAGTGAAACTCTAATTTAGGGAAATGAGATGTAAAACCCTAATTGGGATGCATAGTGAATCTCCAATTATGGATAATTGAATGAAATTCTAATAGAGATGAATAGTAGACCCAAATTGTGGGTGACTATGGAAGACATCCTAATTAAGGATAATTCCATGTGAAATCCTATTCTAGGGTTATGTCAAAAGAAACCCTAAATTAGAATGATGTATAAGGAACATTGATGTGGTGATGTGATGTGAGAATCAAATTTAGGGTGATGTTATGTAACGACATGAGAAACCCTAGTTGAGGGTGATTCCATGAGAAACCCTAGTTGAGGGTGATTCCATGAGAAACCCTAATTAAGAACTAACACCACATGATGTTCTAATACTATGTTCTGATGAGAGGCCCTAAGAAGGGTGAAAGAATATGAGACTCTAATGTGAATTCATAATACATAAAGCCCTAATCCTGGGCAATATGACAATGAATCATAATCCAAATATTAAGTAAGGGTATAAGGAAACCCTAATGATGAGATAGAAGGAATGACCTTATAAAGGTGAAATATTTCATGTGGTTGATTATAAGCAACCTTATTGTAAATAATGTCTTTAGCATTAGACAAGTCCATATCATTAAAGATAGTTGGACAATTCTAATGTGTAGCCTATGCATTATATGCTAAAGGTGAGAGTTTAGTGATGTAATGTATTAAGAGGGGAAATACCTTAATACAAGATAAGTTGGTTAACTCAAGAGAGTCTGAAATGATGAGAAAGTGATACATCAAGATACGATAGTTATCACATTCAGCACTTCAGGGTTTATATACCTTGATATACTCTAAATCCAATATAATTGGATAAGAAACATATGAAGTGTGTTATGAAACTATTACAATGAAATGTAATGAGTTGTTGCACTTTGATGAGTGTTAATTAATGTACCTCGGGAATGGGGTTAAGTCTAAATGATGAGTATGATATACTCATACCATGATGAGGATGAGAAATGAACTCATACCTTGAATTGATGATCATTAATGCTATATGATGAGAGTAATGATCTTGAATAATCATTCATGATATCGTTGAATGACCAGAGGTATGGAATAATGAATTGAGGGTTGGACATATAATATAGTCATGAAACCCTAATTAATGAGAAATGGGGAACCCTAACCCTAATTTGGGTAAAGGGAATGATAAGCCATGTTTGATAGTAAACCCTAATTCCTAGTAAAGGAATGATGGTGTTACTATTGTATCACATGATGTGATGAATATCTTGTATGACTGTTATCATGTCTAATAACCATGCAGATGTTATTAGATGATGAATATAGCCAGGTTTGAGTTGTGACATTTATATAATAAATGTTGATTGGCCTTTTGTGCCTTGATGTTGTTGTTGCTTAATAAAAGTAACAATGTGCATGGATTTTATGAGTCATAAGAGTAAGTTGTTGCCTAGAAGGAGGTGACAAAATATTCTGTGGCCTTGTGAGCCATGTGTGATACTTGTGTAACAAGTATCATGAATGACTTGGTCAGATGACCTGAAGGTGATAGTTACCTAATAAATGGTAATTGTACTCAATGATGAGTTAAGGATTTGAATACCCAGAACCATATGATTATGGTGATGAGAATTTGAAGGGATGAGAATTCCCAGTTTTGAAATGAGGGACTGAGTTCCCAAGGTCTTTGAACGACTGATAAGTATCTGATGAAAGTAGTACATGTCTCATTATAGCATTGTTGTAATAAGTCTTGTTTGAAAACTTGGATGATGCTAAAATAATATGAAAATGTACTTAATTAATCAAGTGAAATATATTCATGTAGAGCCCTGACCATAGATCCATCATCGTCAGAAATAGGTGATGGTGAAACGGGTGCTTCGCGGCAAAACCCGGAATGCATATTTTGAATATGTGGGGGTAAATGGACGAAAAATATCCTTACGTCTGGTGAATAGATTTGAGGGAAGGTAAACATCAAACCTCTCAATCCTTCATGTGTCGGGATGGATGTATCATAAATATCCCGATGGTTGGGATAGATGTAGCATTAATCTCCCAATGATATTTAATGTCGGGTCGAGGAGATAAACATTAAATCTCTCGATGGTCGATGAGAGTGCAGTTGACACTGTAACTCTATAGCGAAGTTCCAGTATACCCTGGAAAGCTATTTTGAGCAGTCGACACAGTCCTTCTTGTTGTCCCTCACTAACCGGGATGTGAGAGGTCATGGGAATCTAGCTCTTCCATAGACCTATGTATGGTACCGATTTCGACTTAGCAGTGGTCGGTTGGAGTATGAGCGGTATACCTCATCTCCTCAGGGCATAAGTGTGTTTGTAAAATGAAATCAGCCGTATAGCATGTTTGCTTAAGGATTGAATACGGAAATTCATTGGCTGATGTTACATTTCTGTTATATATTTGTAGTTCATTGATGTTATTCATATCTATTTGTATCCATTACAAGTCGATGAATGAACTATGAGTCTACCATGAGTAGATGCAATGTTATCCTTGAAAAAGGAGATTACTTCACTTTGTTCATACAATGACTTACCTACTGTTGATTAATATATAAATCATTCTACTTAGTTTATTTTAATAAACTGCTATAATAATGTTTTGGCGGAGAGTTATATCTCCCGCTGGGACAATTTACAATTGTTTCACCCCCGTGGGATCCAACTTTTTAGGTGAACGCGAACACAGAAGCAGAATCCCATTGCAGGGAATGGAAAGCAGCTGTAGCAGCAAGGACATCAGTAATATCTCAAGTGGAGATACTACCTGTCAAGTTATATAATTAGAAAGTCCTATGTGTCGTCTTTGTACTCTCAGGTCCTCAGAGTTTTTAGTCAGTGTTTTTGATAAATCGATCTGAGGTTTTGGCTTGATGCCTCGAGATTTGTATACTGCCTGTATGTAATGTTTATAAGGAATTTATTGGTGTAGTCTCTGAAAAGAGATGGTACAGGTTATGTACGTTTGAACCAGAATGTAAATGTTATACAATGGTTCTTAATGGAAAAGATTTCCTATGTGTGGATCTCTTTGCAAAAAGTTTTAATTTTTAGTGATTTTCAATAATCTGCTGCAAATGATTCGCTTCCACTTAAGTTAATCTTATTTTTACGAGACGGGCGTCATAGTACATCTCAGACAATCCTCACACAACTTGTCCTCGATGCTCAACACCCCCACTTTGTTCTTGATATTGTCATTTCTTAATTATTCTTTTTTATCTTCCCAAACATCCACCTCAATATACAAATTTAGACACAGTCATTTTTGTTGAGACATTGTTTCTTCACTTCCCAACATTCGCTCGCATATAGCATGACTAGACGTATAGGTATTCTATAAAACATATTTTTTTTATTTCAAAGGGAAGTTTCAGTCACATACTACTCTAGTTGTACTCCTCCAATTGAACCACCACATTGTTATCACGTGACAAGCATCATTTTTAACTTCAATGTTTCTTTGAATAATAAAACCCATGTAATGAAATATATCAAATTTTAATACATCCACCACTTAGAATATGGTCACTCATTGACAATGTTAGACTGGATGAATAGCAATGTATATAAGCAATTTTGTTTCTGGTAATTTTAAATCCATTAGATTCTAAAGCATTTCTCTAAAGATCAAATGCATCATTCAGTCTTTCTTTAACTATATCGTAAATGAATAACATACAACAACGAATATCATCATGAACTTGCTTTATGAATCAATCCATAACAAGAACAAAAAGATATGGGCTTAGTACTGACCTTTGATGTATCCAACTATGATATGGAATGTCTTTGTCTCTTTCCTAACACTTGTAGTTGAGCTATCACACATGTCACTAATCAAATCAATGTATTGATTGGCACATATTTTTTCTCCAAAACCCTCCACAACACTTCCATGGGTACTTAGTCACAAGTTTTTTCTAAATCAATACAAAATGAATGGAGATCTCTTTTGTTTTATCTACACTTCTCTATAACCCTGCTTATCATAAAAAAGCAGATATTATTTTAGTTCCAAGCACACAAGTTATCTAATATATATATGTTCTATATATATTAGTCTTTGCTAAATAATTCCCCCCCAAAGCTTCATAGTGTGACTCTGTAGCTTGATACCTTTGTAGTTTGTTTTTCTCTTGACATCTCCTTTGTTTTTGTAGGTGGAACTATAGTACTTTTTTTCCACTCATTGAAATTGGTCTTCATAATGTTACTAAAAATACATTAACCACATAATTTTATCTTCAATACTCTTCCATACGTAAATAGGAATCCAATTGGCCTACATGTATATCTCATTTTCATATTTTAAGGGCATTCACAACCTATGATAGTGAAGCTCTTCATGTGTAAATGATATATCATGTGTTCGAATCACACAAATCTCTAACATTACTCAAAGTACCTCCATTTTAAAACCTTATGAGAGTAGTTTCTCCTTTAATTCTTGGCAACATCCTTTACCAACATTCTACCATCTTCATTCTTGATGTATTTTATTTGATTCAATTTCTTTCTGTCCTTCCTCTTACACTCGATATATATATATATATATATATATATATATATATATATATATATATATATATATATATATATATATATATATATATCCTTTTTATCTTCTTAAATGACCAATTTCTTAATATCCCTTCAAAGTATGTAGTCCTTTGCCTATTGAACTATTTTCTTATCTTCTTTCTTCGTAATCGTGTATCTCAAAAAAGTTGGATCATCTCTAGATTTGAAAAAATTCCTATAAATACCTTCCAAGTTTAATAGCCTTATGTACTTCTTCATTTCTCAATCAAGTATTTCTCTTTGGAGGCCCATACCCTTTGGAGTCCCCCAAAATCTCTTGTAGTTTTCATTATGCATAAGTTCATATTATGTCACATAGTGTTAACACCAGACTCCATGTTCCAAGTGCTCTCCTAGATCACTTTATCATAAAATGTCAATTTCTTTTCTCCTTTATGATTCCACCACTTGATCCATCTTGGATTTTGTTATAGTTTTCTTTGTTGATCTTCATGTTTATATGTGGAATCTTCAACCTTTGTCATGGTCAGTTATTCTGTAGGGATCGCTTTATAATTCTTGTATACTCTTTGATCCACCCACTTTGTAAGCAAAGATCAACCAAAACATGTCTTATCAAAATATACTTTGGGAAAGTTGGTTTTATGAATACTAGGTTTTGTGAAAAACGAGTTGTATGACCTGCACCTATAGAATGGATGATGCTTCAACTACTTGTGAAAACTGGGTATGTGGGTCACTGTTTGCCTCAGCCCAGGTCTATCCTGAACAAAAATATGGGCATGAAGTCCTAGCAGGTTGGCCCATACAAGTTTTACGGGCTGGATTCAAGTCAAGTTATACAGACCAAGTCACAAGCCGAATCAGGATGGCCGTCTGATGCTTATCCCAAGCGCCATTTGTGGCCGAAACAAGCATACGTTAACAACCACGATGGCAATTTGATGTGTGCCAAATGAGAGGCAAACTAGAAAGATTACGTGTACATTAGAAAATGGACAAGAGCATCCTTCGATCTTGCACATTTCTTTTCAGTCTTCAACTTCTTTTCCCACAAGTACTTTAACAGCCTACATCCAAGATAGGAATTCGAGTTGCTACTCGTTCTTCATCATAAAGATGAGTACAAAGAGAAAATCTTTGTTAATGGGTAATAACAACAAGCAATCAAGCGGAAAACTAACATTAGTGTTTTCTAATAGTTGTAGTTGATTTGTCCCCAAACACGCCACTAAAGAAAAATGTATTGTCCAAGTCGTCCTCTATATTTTTTAATAACAATGATGATGTAGGGAAACAAAGCCCAAATAATGACAGCTCATTATAGCAATGCATAAATAATATATCTGGTTGAATTAGCAGACAACCAGAATCAGTGTACATATTCATAAATACTCTACTATGATACACAATGCGAGAATTAGGCTACAGATTAGTTTGCTAATTACCATGGCATCTTCAACTTTACCTTAGTAGCATAGTATACATCTGTTTCAGAATACGGGCAGCATACATCACATACAACAGACCGTCCACTTGAAACATGGTATGTTGAAAACAGAACCACAAATTTGTCTCACGATTCTCCCTTTTCACATGCAAGCCACCTCCATTTAGAGCAGCAAAAGATCAAATAAAACCTGGGATCTCAGGTCTGTTTCTCAGTAACTTCCGTACCATAAGATCCCTAAAGCGGATTTAAGATGTGGGTTCCTTTTGCCCTAGGAGTCTGCATCTCCATGAGAATCAGTGACTTCTGTCTGTGATACCTATTTCTTTTTGCTGCAAGTGCTGAGATGTACAAAAAAACAGTTTAGCTTAGCAAATTATGAAGGCAAAAAGAGCTCATGGTACGCAATACATATCGCATCAAGACATTCAGTGCAGCTGACAGATTACAGGTACCGACACTGTGCGAGCAAGTGCTAGTGTTATTCATGCAAAATGGAATATCAATAAATGTACAAGCACCAAAGATGTACAACCATGCTTCAGGCCATATAGTTGAGGGAACTCTAGTAAAGGGAAATCCCAGGTTTCATATAGTGACACATACTAATCCCATGACATTGATCGAATTACTACTGTCATATCTACGTTGATGGCTCAAGTCACACTATATTTATGCTAGAAGGCTACTACTGTATTCCTATCCGATGATTGATTCTCGGGATAATATGATGTTTTCTGTGGATCCTTCCTCAAGAATCAAATAACTACCCATTTTTGAAGAAAACCTAGAGGCTTATCTGGCAAGTTCAAACGGTGCATCAAGGTAATTTGGCAACATGAAGCCAGTAGCCACTGGCCTGAGCTTGGGGCAGTTTGTATACGAATGGGATGTTGCCCTTACAGGTTTTCAAGGAAAATCTCGAAACAGATGCATCAGGTTCCTCTACGTTCAATACAAACTCTGCAAAGGAAAAGATACGGCAAATGGAAAACAATGAAAGCTAAAATTTGAGATGGGGTCTACTAATCACATTGCATAAAAAGGAGGGACCATTATATTTATCAAATCATTAATTCTCAGGATAAATCCATGCTTAATTTGGTACTTTCCTCCAGGTCCATATAGATAACTAGCTACTTTTTTAGGAAAGAGGGTTTAAATGGCAAGTTTATTCTGCGCTGGAAGGTAGTATGTCAACATGAAGCCACTATCTTCAACTTAGGGGTGAGTTGTATGGAGATGGGTTGCCTTACAGGTTTTTAATGATTTACCGAAGCATCACAGTTCCCTAAGCTGCTCAACTACAAACTTGCAATTGAAAAGAACCTAAACCCACTACATATGGAAAACAGTGAAAGCTAAATTGTGAGATCAGACCCAATATTTACATTGCATAAAAAGACAGGATCTAAGAAAACATAGCACTATTGTTTTTTATAATTAGAATATGACACTATTGTTAAAGGGCAAACCAGTCAGAAGTAATGAAAACTTGAAATTTTTAAATATAGATTCAGATATTTACTTACATGTTAGATCATGAGCAAAAGTAAAATTGTAATCGAGCTTTCTTCTTTTTAGGCGATACAAGTAAGCCGTAACAGACGCTACTAGGAGAAGAATGCCACAAGATATGCCAATGGCAATTTTCCCTTCCATTCTCAAGCTCCCATTTTCCCAAAACAAAGAACATGAAGGTAATGAGGGCACACCACAAAGACCTTTATTATGTGATAAACTGCAGAAAAACAAACAGGCATTATCACTACAAACCATAAAAATACATAAATTAATTGATATCGAATTCTGAAAACTACATCTAAGGAAGAATAAGATTTAACCAGCAACTGCTACAATACATCCTTACTACTAAGCTAAAAGACATTGGTTTTGTGCTGTTCTATTGCTTACCAATCTGACAAATAATCTCTCACATTTTGTCTCTTAAAAGAAAAAGTTTACAAGATATTTACATTCTATACTTCCATCTGTCTTTAATAAATGGTGTGACAGAAGAGAAAATTAAGGGGTCGTCAACTAAGCTGATAAATAACAGCAGATACAAATGGGAATACGTGAGAGCATCTCAATTTCATGTGAATTGTGTCTTTTACTCAAAAAAAGACCAAGAATGCTTGTTTGACACTGTGAAGTTACTTAGTTATTGGTCTTATTATCTAGTTAGTACATGGGCCTAAGTGTTTTGGCCCATTAGGGTTTTTTCTTACTCTATATGCTTCCCCTTCTCCTATATATAGGAGAGAGTTTCTCTAATGATACAGATAGATTAGCCTTCTATTTAGTCTCTGACGTGGTATTACAGCAGCCGGTCCTGCGCTGCCCTACATTAGAGAGAGAACAAAAAGGAGCGCCCCTTGCAATCGGTTCCCACCCATGGCAGTACTAGTCTGCCCGCAGGGATAGCTTTCGGCTGCCCCTGCATCTGGCCTCTTCCGTCGGCCCTCCCTTTCTCCTCTGCCTGCCGCCATTGTTGCCTCTTTGTTGCAGACACCCCCCTGACTTCCAGCCATTGCCTCAGCAGTCATCGCCCTTGCCATCCACCATCATCGCTAGACCAGTCGCCCTCTGTTGTCGCTGTCTCTTCCCTTACCCCCAGCCCTAGAACCTCCCGCCGTCATATCCCCCCATATACCATGTCCAACCCTCCTGCTCCCCACCATTCACCCCGTGTCCAACTTACGCTCCATACTTCTTCTCCACCCACGTCCAGACTTACACCTACCATAAAATTGTCGTCTTCTTTTTTTTTCATCTGTTGGTCAATGTCCGCTTGTTTTCATTTTTTATATTTTCTTCTTCTGTCTTTCGGCTTCTTGTTCTTTTATTTCCTGATCAGGCTGCTTTTCTTTCTTTGGTTCCTCTCTTCCCCTTCTAACTCCTTTTTTTCATCAGTTTCATTCTTCCTATAATAGTCATTTTATTGCCCCCTGCCATCCTTTTTTTCCTAGCTACATTCATGCCTGCCTAACTCAACAGTCCCTACCTAGAGCTTCCACATCGCTCTTCACTTCTACCAAACAACCCTACATACATGCACTATCTCCCTCATTTTTGTGACAGCCATATATACACATTAGGTCTATTGCTAATCAGATCTTTAATAGATCTGATTTTTAGACTGATCCATTCCATGAGGGCTCCCCCTACATGTTTTTTGGCTTGCACAAAGATCCATTTATTTTCCTACCTAGATCTGCATACTCGGATCATATTGCACATTGACTCGAGTTATCGGTTGCCCCCCTCCACAAATTTAACTGCAAATCTATTTCCTCTATCATTGTTTATGACTTTCCACCCTAACCACTCATGATTCTTTTTGTGGTTGGCATGAGGGGAGAATAGAGGAAGATGACGAGATGAGATAGATGAGAGGAAGATTCTACTTATGCTACTATTGATTATCTGTTCGTTTGTGCTAATGATCTTCCATCAGGCTACGTCGACTACTTTCTATTGTTGGGTGCCAACATTCTCTGGCTTATCAACATGTTGACTCTCTAGTTGTTCGTACTTTATTTGCACATTGACTTTTTCTGTGCCTTGCGCACGTCGACTTTTCTGTTGTTGTGTGCCAGCACTCTGTGGAATGTCCTTGCCTTGCACACATTGACTCTTTTCTTATTCGTGCCTTGTTTGCGTGTTGACTGCTGTTGTAGTGACCCAACACTCTCTAGGGATTGTGATCCACCACTCTTTCAATTGCGATGACCGCGACTGTGAGGAAGACCCGGATGCATGCCTATTGCTGTTTGCTACTACTCCATATGCCAATTTCTTTTAATCGAGAAGCTTTGCTACCTACTTTCATACCTGCTTTGGATTATCTATTTGAGGGGGAGTATTTGAGTGTTTGAGTGATGAGTGGTTTATTATAATATTGAAGGGGTGAAATACTTGTATGGGCTTGTTTATCTTTTTTCAGCTCATTTGTTTTTTGGCCAGTTTGTCTCTTTGCAAGCTAACTTGGGATCCTCCAACGCTCCAGCTCGTGGGGGAAGTGTTGAGAATTATTTAGTTATTGGTCTTACGATCTAGTTAGTACATGGGCCTAAGTGTTTTCTACCATTAGGATTGTCTTAGGTTGTACGCTTCCCCCTTCTCCCATATATAGGAGAGAGTTTCTTTAATGAAACATATTGATTAACCTTCTATTTAGTCTATGACAAGCACTTAGCTCGATAAAGGGAACATGCATAAGGGACCCAAGGGCTGGGCCATGACCTTCTCTCTCTCACTCTCTCTCTCTCACTCTCTCTCTCTCTCTCTCTCTCTCTCTCTATCTATCTATCTATCTATCTATAACTATATATAACTATATATATATATAGGGTTATATATATATATATATATAGATAGATATATAGATATATAGATATATATGCATAGAGAGGGAAAGAGTCAGGCTAAAAAACACTCAAGTGTACCAGTGACATGGTAAATTCAAGTCCATTTGCACCATATAACATTTTTTTATAAAAGTACTATTTATCATCAATCTTTTTAAGTGTCATATTAATAGTATACACCAAATTTGAGTTTGTTTGGACACTTATATATCATATGAATAGTCTATACACCAAATTTGAGTTCTTTTATACTAAGCCTATTGTCATTTGTAACGACACCTAATGTCTCGGTCACTAAGTTGAATGGTGACAATTTTCTACTTTGGATGAATGCAGTTCAAACCTTCCTGGAGTCGCAGCAAACTCCAATACATCGAGAAAGGAACAACAGAAAAACTTGGTGACATCTTTTCTATGGGGATGCTTGGAACCAGATGATGTTATCAAATACATGTGGCATCACAATGGCAAGACGATGTTGGACGAGATGAAACGGTTCTACAATCATGACACCTATCTTTTTCTATTTAATGTGATGGAGAAGATTTTCTCAGAGCAGCAGGGTGACCGCCCACTATCCAATTACTATGACCCGATGAAGGTGCTCGCTAACTAGCTCAACTTCTTCTCGCCACTATCTGTACTGAAGTCGCCAAGGATAAATACACTCACACTCTCATTACCATACTTCTTGAACAACCTCAATTCTTAGTATACTACGATTCCTCGGCTCCTTTTTGTCAATGAAACACTTCCCTTTATAGACCAGGCGTATGTTCACCTATCCCAATTTGAAATGGCATCAACATGTGTCTCCTGACGCCTTTGATGCTTAAGTTGTAGTTAATGCAACCCATGTTGCAAACAAACAAATCGATATCATTCAACTTGCTGGACAATACCTAGAGGGTGTATATAGATAACACTCACATAGATAACTCGCAGGAAGTCCTAATTGACTTATTTCAGCTCAGTACCAAACTAAAACAAGTATTACAAACTAATTAATTAAGAACTTACAAGTAAGTACCTAACATTACATTTAGATCCTAAAACTGAAACAATTGCATTATAAGCCTGAAATGTAACATAATAACTAGCTATCCTAATATGTTATGTGACACTCAGATCTAAAACTGGCACCTGAATTTAAATGTGGGACTTCTCATGTATCAATAGTCATTGTTGCAGCCCGTGGACATGGACCACGTCCAAAATGCACATATTGTGACAAGCTAGACCACACTGAAGACGTCTGCCATTCAAAACATTGATATCAGGCTCATCATGGTAGTAGACATGGTAGGAGAACTTCACATGTTGCCCAAACTCCAACTACTGTGGTCAAACAAGGTGCAACTACATTGCATGGGGCACCTCCTTCAACTGGACATTACACTCATGTCTCAAAACAAACGAGGAATGCAGACGCCTGCTTCCAGCTTCATAATAAAATGCCCTTTATATGCCATCTACCCAATCATCTTCTAACTAACGCATTGGTGACCTACCAAATGCCTCATTGTCGACTCATCCGCAACCCATCACGGTAATCTATGGACTTCCATGCTCGTCGCCCACCCCAATTGAATGGTGGATTTTGACGCTATCTAACACATGAAGGGTATGCTACACCTTCTTACCTCATCATACTCTTTTGTTCTACATTCTGATGTCACTCTGGCAGATGGTTTAGTAAAACGGGTCATCAAGTGTGGCGTTGTTCATCTTACTCTTACCTTAAATTATCTTTTGTTCATTTTGTCCCCAAATTTCCTTACAATTTTATGTCTGTGGAAAAAATCGTTGGCTCTCTCTGTCTTTTTTTAACCTTTTGTCCTTCTGGTTTTGTTTTAAGATTGATGGAATTGAGAGGGAGAAATATTCTTATATGAGCTTGCTTTATCTTTTTATTCTGATTCTTGGTTTTTTTATCTGTCTGCAAGCTAATTTGGGATTCTCCCAAGCTCTAGCTTCAGGGGGAGTGTTAGGGAGTCTAAAAGTTAGTTAATTAAGTTATAAGTCTATTTGTAATATGGGGCCAATGGTGTCTTGGCCTATTAGGGTTATGTCTGCTTTCTTGTATCTCCTTCTCCAATTTATAGGAGAGGAATTGCTCTTCTATCAATAAGAAACACAATGGATTTTCCCCATTATGTCAATTCTCCACTGACATGACTTTTTTTTCAACTTGAAACGTGTTAGTACAGGGACACCCACGACTTCAGCATTTCTCATGTTGTATCTATCAAGGGTTTGCTCAACATATCCTTTTTGTGACAACCACAGCAAATGCACACCTTCGATCATTTGAATTCAGGTTTTAAATAAGGTGCAACACACACTACAATGTGCTCTACCATATTGATAAGCATGCTTGTGCTTGCCTGTGAGGCTGTGACATCATTCACCTCAGGGACAAAGCTGCAATCAATTACTCAAGGATCAATAGCTCCTTGGATGTTTCTCTTATTCCACCGGCCTTCCTCTCCCCCTTTGATGAGATCACCAATCCCATCGTTGTCTACCACACACTATATAGATGGCTACACTACCAAGATATTTGATATGAAAGATGGTAGATCAATCACCTAACTTCTCCCTGCAAACCACTCATGCACCTTCAAGCTTGTTATGGATCTCTATGAGTGGGTTGTGATGCTTTAGACACACCTCAAATGCCCTACATATATTTATGGTTTTGGCAATCCTAGGAAGAAAGATTTAAAAATTTTAGACGATTTAATTAAACAAAAGCATTCATTGAAAGAGAATTGACAAATCAAGTTGTTGTTGGTTTGATTCTATGTCTTTACACATAATCATACCTTTTTGTTAAGTCATGGTTTATGTTTTCTTTGTTTTTCGTTTTCCCACAAAGCTTCATCATTTATAATTAAACATTTGTTGTTGTTTATTTATTTGAGTTGACATCTGCATTTAGCTGGACCTTAAGGCAGCCAGCCTTGCAATCCTAGTGGTTTTTCGCCTTAGTGAGTATGGTCACTAATGATATCGTCATTTTGGAAATCCCATCAAAAAGTATTGTCTGCAATCCCATCTAATTTTGTATGTCATATTCTTATGACTTATGGAAAAGACCATGGAGTTTCTTCGTTGTGAGGCAAGTTTGCTGCTTAGGTACATTTGGATGTGGCTCAAATTAATGCATAAGTCAATGACAAATGAGACTAAATAAAATTTGCTAGATGTGGGCTGAGTTCTAGATCATAGACAAAGGACAAAAGTCAATTGTAACATATCAGTATATCACAATGTGTAAGTGCTAAATCATATGAAGCATACACAACTACTTAATGGAAACCAATATCTCTTATATTAACAACATACTCTATTTCTCCACCATGCACGCCAACAGAATATAACTTCTCAGGTACTTGACCTTCGAATTGGTTATTGTTCAGCAACCTGAAACATGATACGAAAAATGACTCCATGCACATATATTAAAAAACCATATGATCAGTTGACCGATGTGTGACCATTTAAAAAGCCTAATCAGTGGATTATATATCCTATGATACTGAAGTCGATATATTATACGAAAAACAAGGGATGTTTATAAAAAAAATTGAAAAGGTATATATATATATATATATTTATATATATATAGTCATGCTAGAATACACTCGAGTGTATTCGGCACTCGAGTGTATTCGGAGCAGAATACACTCAAGTAGTTTTTCATAATGCAATATTTTTTTCAAAAGTTTAATCCGTTGATCATCTTAAACATCTTGTGAATAGTTCATACGCAAAATTTGAGCACATTTGGACATTTATAGGTCACGTTATAAAGACCGCAAAAATTATGCATTTCAAATTAGTTTCACGCGTCAACTTTGTTGCCCTTGGATGAGTGACTTACACTCATCTAAATGGGCTCAAAATTTGTACGTAGCCTAGTTATAGTGTGACAGTGAAGATAAATGGTTTACATTTTGCAAAAAAATAGTCTTGATATGCAAACACATTTGAGTGTATTCGTGCGATCTGTACACTCGAGTGTATTCTAGCCTAACTCCTATATATATATATATATATATAGAGAGAGAGAGAGAGATAATTTTTTTAAAAATCTAAACCGTTGATCTTCTTAATTATCATAAGAACATACTATATAATAAATTTTAGCTCATTCGGACACTTATAGGTCATGCATCTAAAGGAGGCAAAAATCATGTATTTCAAATTAGTTTTGCGCGTCGATTTTGTTGTCCTTGGATGAGTGACTTACACTCATCTAAATGAGTTCAAATTTTGAATGTGACCTATTATTATTGTAACCATGAAGATCAATGGATTAGATTTTGGAAAAATATGGTCTAGATAGGCAAACACCATTGGGGTGTACGGCGTGATCTATACACTCGAGTGTATTCTAGCCTGACTCTCTCTCTCTCTCTCTCTCTCTCTCTCTATATATATATATATATATATATATATATATATATATATATATTATAAAGAATCAGTTTTTGAAAATAGCTAAGCTGAATGTATTTATGTATCTGAAAGATATAATGCAAAGGGCCTTTCATTGTCATCTGTAGGGTTATTTTCTTGGATTTCAGAAACATGCTAGTTTTTATCATCAAAGTTCTGCAGAGGTTACAGATTCTTCCAAGTATATTTGAATTTTTTCACATAGTTATCATGTTTTGATAACTTAGGTGGCCTCCGGATGAAGGGTTAATTGGGGCCAAATCAAAAGGGAGACTGCAGAATCAGCTCACTTGGGAACTAGGACAAAACCTATCAACTTAAACCGGAAACAGCAATCTACAAACATGTTGAAAAATTATAAAGCAGAAGATAATGAGCCCAGCCAATTGTTATAGTTTACCACCAATATGAAGAAGTGAGAGAACAGTCACAATTTATTTCTTTTATAGAAAAATCGTGACCCTCAATATCTTTCAAAATCCTGAATTGATTAAATAAACCACAAGTTTATCATGTACTTTTTTCTATCTTTATGCAGTTTTCATGAATTCACTTACTAATACAACAAAAAAATCTACTAGCTGCCTCACCAAGCACTTTTAAATGCTTGGTTTCCCTATTTTGCACTCTGGGCTCCAATAATCTTGATAGATACCCTTTTTTAGTTTTCTATGTACAAGTTGGAATGCACTATAAGAACACCAGAAGATCTTGAATACTCAAGATTCCCTGACATTTGTCAAATATTCCTTAGTTGAATCTTCTGTCTGAATGTAAACCTCTTTATAATGTTAACGTATCTTCATTTTGGATTTCTATATATGAACCAGAATGAACTTAGTAGTTGCAAAATTCAGTAAATAATCATAAAAATCAATTAACTTTCGTGCTATATTTCTTAGCTGATTGTTTCTGTCTAATATAAACTTCCATTCCCGTTAATCACATATTCTTTTTAGATATTACAAAGTTTACATGGTTTTATATGATTTTTCTGACTTTTCTGCATACAAATTAATCTCCGCGCCACATGAAGTAATACTTGTCACTGCTTTACCAAGGCATTCGTCAGTAGCAAGTAACCACCACAAATTAAAATGAAAACTATGAGATAGAAATTCACCAAACTCAGACAATATGACATTTCAATCTTCGGAATAATATTCATAGTAACAAAAGTCACCGAATTTTACAAAACATCAGCATTTTTTTGCGATTTTATAGGCTCTTGAATGTTAAACACAATTAATATGTCGGTCGCCGAATTTCATGACTTCTCACAATTTTTCCCACTTTTTCACGATTTATACAATTTTTCATGTCTTTTTACGATTTTTCTCTTTAAAGTCGCTTGCTCTTTTTTTACAGAACCATGTACACAGAACTACTGATATATACTAAACCTCCAAAACCCCCACTATCCAGGCAGTCCACTGTTATTGCTCAATTATTACTTTGATTCTTCTCCAACTTTTTTCAGTCAATAAAGTTATTTATAGTGACCTTAATAGTTTATATATATATATATATATATATATGAGTAAAACTAGAATATAATCGATTTTGTGTAGAATCAAATTTTTTTAGTGGATGTTATTTTTAAAATAAAATTTAAATGAAAAAATTAAATGTATAGTGTTGATCTATGCTGATGAGATAGACACTCGAAAAAATTTGGGCCCAATCCGATAAGTATAGCCCTTACATCTTAACATAGCAAAAATTGAAGGCCTGAAACTAATTAAAATGTTGATTTTTAAAAACTTTAGATGGATGACCTAAAAATATTAGTTTATATCTAATTCATGAGGTGAAAAATAAGATCCTACAGTTGGATTTTATATATGGTTGATCAAAGATGGTAAACTATTAAGTTCTATTTATGCTCTAATAGAACTGATTCTAGCATAGTCTGAATCTATATATATATATATATATATATATATATAGAGAGAGAGAGAGAGAGAGAGTCAGGCTAGTATATACTCGAGTGTATTCGGAGCAGAATACACTCAAGTAGTTTTTCATGATGCAATATTTTTTTCAAAAATCTAATTCGTTGATCTTTTAAACATCTTGTGAATAGCTCATACGCAAAATTTGAGCACATTTGGACATTTATAGGTCATGTTATAAAGACCGCAAAAATTATACATTTCAAATTAGTTTCGCGCGTCGACTTTGTTGTCCTTGGATGAGTGGCTTATACTCATTCAAATGGGTTCAAACTTTGTATGTAGCCTAGTTATAGTATGACGGTGAAGATCAATGGTTTACATTTTGCAAAAAATAGTCTTTATATGCAAACACACTTGAGTGTATTCTAGCCTGACTCTCTCTCTCTCTCTCTCTCTCTCTCTATATATATATATATATATATATATATATATATATATATATATTTGTTTGAGTGTGTGTGTGTGTGTGTGTGTGTATATATATATATATATGCGGAACTAATTTGAAATGCATAATTTTTACGGTCTTTATAACATGACCTATAAACGTCCAAATGTGCTCAAATTTGAGGTATGAGCTATTCACAAGATGTTTAAGAAGATCAACGGATTAGATTTTTTAAAAAAATATTGCATCATGAAAAAATACTTGAGTGTATTTTGCTCCGAATACATTCGAGTGTATTCTAGCCTGACACTATATATATATTTGTGTTTGTGTGTGTGTGTATGTATATGTATTTGTACATATATGCATATATAGCCGACTTATTCTCAATTATTTCTGAATATTTGACCAAACTTAGACCAAAAATATCAATTTTATTCATGATTTTTTTTTATTTTTCCAAATTCCTACTTTTTCCAGCCTGTCGAAAAATTGTCAAATCCCAAATTTGTCATTGTGCCAATAATTACTTGTGTAATGCACTATAAACATATTTGTTCATGTATTTTTATAGTCTATTTTATCAAGATTAGGTCTTAAAACCCTAAATCGAATAGGCACGAATCTGATTGTATATGTTTTTTTTCTGTCAAGGAACTGGGAAAAGTGATAATTGGATATGCTATAAAAGCCATATTAGTCCTACAATGAAAACTTTTATATGGCAAGCAAATTTATAGCGTATATAAATAAAGTAACACAACCACATTTAATATAATTAACCCTAACGATTGTCTGAACCTTCCTCGATTGTTCCCAGATATCACCAACTTTCTGAATAATCCCCACTGTCAAACCAACCAAGGTTTGCCAGACACAAAAGTCTCTTTCATATATATTTATATAAATCCAGTATCTGTTTAAAGTACTCTAATATCTTATATAAATCTTATATGAATTACTACATATTTATGGGCTCTGACCAATCATGTGTAGTATCCAAGTTCCAAATTTTTCAATAAAAGCCAAACAAATCCGGAATTACACTTTGTTACTATGGCATAGAAATTTAGCATACAGAACGGTGTATGAAAAAATATATAGAAAACTTTAACAAAGTGCTTTAAGATAATCATTCCCCTTTTGGTAAGCAATGGAAGACTTACACAATTTTCAAATTTGGTGAGCCGAGACCTAAGCTCTCAGGGATGCTACCAGACAATTGATTTTCTGACAAATCCCTTCATTACATTGTACTTTCTATTTAGTGGTTATTCAACAAGAAATGTACATAACTTCATTTTCCGAGTTAGAAATTAACTTACAAATTAACAAGAGACCTCAAAGAAATATTTGGAGACAAAGTTCCTTCAATAGAATTTGAGCTGAGGTTTCTGCAAAGGAAAAAGAAATAAATCATCCAACAGCATTGAATTCATCCTAAGAAATAATACAAAAGATATGATAAAAGCATCCTGTAATTTAATGTTGGTTGAGTTGGTAAAAAACCAAGATGCTAGGATTATTGATGTCCGTATCATTTAGGGCTACTATATGTACATGTTCTTTTTTTTTAGTTGTTCAGAGAAGAAAATCGGAGCAGGAGTGATTTTTCTGCTGATAGGTGGTACATGCAGGAGCAAGACCCGGCCCATGTCAATAAATTTATCTGAGAAGATAAATTTATCCAAAGTCATAAGGTATCTGCATATGATTAACTTGCAAAAATAAAGTATTGTACGTAAATATCAGCTTTGACGCTAGTATTTACACACGAATATTCTTGATATTATTACAAGAACTGACTCATCAGAGTGGACTAAGGATGACATGATGGCAATGATTGTTCGACAGTCAGTTCCTGACTGTAAGACATGATGGTTGTCTAATCTTGAATTTTCAAGACCAACATCGCGTAAGTACATGACTAACGAATAAAATGGAATGTTAATTCTCGCTCCAGTTCAGGTCACAAAAGAAAATTATCCCACAGAAATCTAACAGTCATAATACGAATTGTAAGAAAAAAGGTTAGAAACTGAAAATGTGCAAAATGTTATTGTCGATATAAGTATAATTTAATTACTGATTCTTCCAACAAAAACACTGAAAATAATAGTGTCAATGTCAGAAACTTTTATATCATTTGCAGAGCCCCTTCAATCATTCGTGCAGGAGTATAAAAGCATCACCTAGTTTGTTAAGTTACATGCAGATGTTTACTGGCTTAAATAAGAATGATATGATATCAACGAAAATTATCTTGTTATCTGCGTCCAGCAAATAAATTTCCTTACTGTCATTTCTATAAGGTTTGTTAATACAACACCCTAGGCATGAATTTCATAAGAAATAAGGTCTTAATTCTTAAATGTGCTCTGAACAACACTATTTTAGAATCCCGTATGCAGGTGCTAAGCAAGTATACGAAAATATGTGTACCACATAAAATAGCAAACAATGTTTATCCTGATAGTATCCTCGAAATGAGAACTTTGATCAAGTAAATGAACGATGTTTTCATGGTAATTTCATACTTACAAGCTCACCAAGTCGGTTAAGAGACTGATTTCGCCACTGATATACCCCTTCAGACCTTGACTACCAAGATCCCTGACATATTCAAAAATCAAGGTTAGTCGGCAGTTTAATTAAATAAGGTGGCAAGAGCAAACCACATAATATATCCGATGTATTGCAAATCAGAACTGATGAAAGAAAGAGAGAGAGTTTTTCTCCAATATGTAATGCAATTTCTCACATGAAAAACAATTCAGCTGCTTAAATCTTATGGGGTATGAGTAAATCTGTGATTGCATCAAGGGCCAGCGGATACCAGAGTACCATTAGTAAATCCAGATTATTCATTTAGTAGGTTATATAATAAATATTAGTGCGCATATAAACATCAAATATAACAGCCATTAAGTTTCCCTTCATCTTCAACGATCTTTATAAACTGTGTTAAAGGAAATTATCGCTTTGAGCAGAGCGGGTTTGATTGACACTTTCATGAGTTCCTGTATGTTGATCTGCTCATCGTGAGAGATCATTCTCATGTATGCTGTTACCAACAGAAATTAAATGCTTGCCCCCTTCAGAAGAAAATTAATGAGAGAGAAGAATTTGTCATCAATTGCAAAAGTTCTTCCGCCTCAATCGGTTGTGCTTAGATTTCTGCCTCAACTAAGGTTGTTAAAGGAAATTATTGTGGATATCTAGTTAATGGAACCAATTAGATAGTATGTCATGGATGACAATGGGATAAGTGATCTTATCATAGGTGGTGCTGGAGGGTGCAGGCGCACTATCAATGTCTGAAGAGGAGCAACAGATCTCTCAAGTACTCAGTTGTTGCGGAGACCCTGAGACCCGTAGCATCAAAAATAGCAGGTTAGCGTAAAGGTGCTTGTACGAAGGAGTTCTCTAACTTGACCAATTTTGGGAGGTCGAGTTTGACAGATGGATTAGCACAGTGGCTTACAGAAATTGAATATGTTTAGATTTCTATTTCTAGTATGGTTTTTCTGTTGGATCTTGAGGCAACAAAATCTAGACCCGTTGTTGCGCCTAATTGGTGATGTAAGTGTCAGTTATTATAGAGAAGCTTTATTTCATTTGGCTCGTGCCTATATGAAGCATATTTTGATGTGAAAGATCTTTCATAAGATATCTTTCAACTAGATGGTGATTGAAAATTACATTGATGTGTACCACATCGAACATGAAAATTAAGATTTGCGTCAATATATTACACTTTTTACAGCATTTCATATGATATCATTTTTATAGAGCACAATGGCCAATTCTGCCTTTGATATTCAAAAAGAAAAGAGACAAGGATTACAACCATAGTTTTGTTGTTCTAGATCTTTTCATTCACTTTTAAATTTCAAATGTTCTTGATAAATATCAAGATAAGAGGTTCTTGAGTTCATAACTTAGGGAGCTATTTGGATCTTATGTCAACTTTGCCAGGTGTGGAAGTGAAAGTTTGTGGAAACTTTGAGGAAGTTTCGATAAAGTTTAGACGCAAATTTGGATAAACTTCAAATGCCATTTTTGTTTTAAGAAAATGATGTGAAGTTGAAGAAAATTTGGTTGAAACCCATAATTATGTTATACCTCTTATCTTATACATGTTAATTTAACCACGATTCACGACTCTCTAGACCTAGGTAGGTTGATAATACAGTTGTTTCTTGCAATGGTCAAATGTGCAATACACATATACAAATACAGTTCTCCATATGTATTCTATACAATATACAATCAAATAGTAATTACAACACCCTCTCTAGGAAGGAGTGGCGACAACAAACATTGGAGTTGATATTAGAAGTTGTAAAGGGGGTTGGAGGAGACACTTATGCCTTATATGGCCTTTAGGGATCTAGTTAGGATTACTGCTCTGGGTCGTCTCTACTTCGCCCCAACTTCAAGGAAACTCTGACAACTTTGGAGATGTTAGGAAAAAAATACACACGAAAAAGTCAACTTTGCATTGAAACTTCACCCCGAAGTTTGGACGAGGCGAAAGTAAATCATAGTCGAAGTTTGAAGTTACGGAGAAATTTCTCCCAACTTCGCCGAAGTTTAATTCCGTGCATGTCTCTAATTAATTCGATATATTGGATGGCACACTTTTTTCTCCAAACTTTGCTATAGCAATTCCCTCAGTACTTAGTCATAATAATTTTTTAATTCAATAAAACCATATGAAGACCTCTTTTGTTTTCTCTATAATTTTCCATAAGCCTTCTTATCATAAAACTAGCATCTATTCTGAGTCTTCCATGTTGAAACCAAACTGGTCGTTTGATGTCTCCTTATAGATCCTAGTCTTTGCTTAATATTTCTCTCCTAAAGCTTCATAGTATGACTATCAACTTGATACCTCTATAGTTTATGCAGCTTTAAACATCTCCCTTGTTCTTGACATCTTGTAAATGGGAACAATGTTATTGTTTCTTCACTCATTTGTCATTTTCTTGATGCTCACAATCTTATTGATGAAAGTCATGAACCACATACCTCCTTTATAGCCCATGTTCCATACAACAATAGGATATAGTTTAATCTACATGCATTTCGCATTTCATTTCTTCAAAAGCACTCTTGACTTTGATTGTGTAACTCATTGTGTGTAAGTTTATCTCTTATATTCATGTCAAACAAGTTTTTAAAATATTTGAAGTTTCTTCATTGAAAAGCCTATAGAAGTCATTTTTGTCATGGTTCTTGGTATCATTGTCCTATAGCAACACTCTACCATCTTCATTCTTGATGCATTTTACTTATTTCAAGTCTCTTCTTTTCCTTTCTTCTTTACCAGTCAGTTTATATACATCTTTTTCCCCTTCACTAGTATCCAACTTCTTATATATATCTTCAAAGCATCAAGGCACGGCCTCTTAAACTTCTTTCTTGCATCTTTTAGTTGCTAAATTAAATCTGAAAAATTGCACATTCTTGAGATTTAGGCAAGCTCCTAAAAATCTTCCTTGTTCGTTTTATAGTTTTTTTTTTCATGACCCCACCAACAAGTCTCTTTCTATGGAGACCACAACCTTTAGATTTACCCAAAACTTCCATATCAACTTTGTTATATGGAATCTCATTGTTTATCCACTCCCAGCTTCGATAAAGGAGGGTTGGGGTCGGTTAATAGCCAGCCATAAACTTTGTCACCCTACTTATGGCATGGATGCTTATAAAACTTACCCACACCCTACCAAACAAATATACATTTAATCTGTTGATATTAACATGCAAACAAATGAGCCCTTTCATTAGTCTATGCCCCCATTTTCCCCTAGTTTCCCATTGTTATTGAGGACTCCCTCATTATTTAACCCTGGAAGAGAATAGCACCATGCCTGAATAGTAGGTATTGGTGATAATTGATTAGCTAATAGTAACACAAGATAGTGTGACAAAGTGCTATTTGGCACAATTTGTATACACATATATCATAAAACCCTTGTTCGAAAACACCCTCTAATACTTTGTTTAATTCTTGGATAATCCTTCCTCGCTTTTATTTGAAATTTTGCACATGTGTTGTAATCTCTTATGTGGAGATTTGATCCACTGTTAGAACCAATCCAAGTTTCGTCCGATTTTATACAAATTTGCAAAGTTTTACTCCTTTCTAGCCCTAAATATCTTTTATTGTTCTTCTTTCTCTTCTGGGCTCGGCCCATTTGATTAATGGGTGCCCGTAAGGCCTAGCCGGCCTCGGAGCCATTTTAACCAGGGTTTCCTCCCTTTTTTTGTCGTGAACCAAGCAAAGAGCATCGACCCAAGCCCTGTCCCAACAACCATTGAATCACGATCGAGTGGCGCTCGGGTCGTCTCCTACCTTGGGTAGGAGTCGAGCAGGCAAGGGACGAACTCAAGAACCGTAGCTCTAAGGATCTTTCGTGTTTCTCCCCCGTTTTCATCGATCTTTTCCCCGATCTCTCTTATGTTAATCTTCGATCCATTTGCACCCAGAATTTTCTCCCAATCAACATGTTTCAAGAGCATTCTCTCTTAGCCACCGCATGGGTCCTTCACCCACAAATCTAACCTAACCTTGGTCTAGATTGTATATGATGACTGCCGCCTACAGTTTGTTTTCTACCCAAGAACTCGAGTCTAGAATACCCCGTCGCCTTCACTGTTTCCCTCTTGCATCTTCTCAAATCCCGACGGCGGCACGCCGCCGCGGAGCAGGTGCCTTTCTCCTCTCTTCTTCATCTTTGTGTATAGGAGACCAGGACCTTGGGATGTGGTCAAAGATTGAATGAAGACCGTGATCCACAAGCCCCTTTTATTCCACTCTTCTTCCTTTTTTTGGTAAATTCCCTCCCTATCTACTAAAAATTGCTAGAAATCACTTTACTTTTAAGAAATTTTAAATTCCATTTCCTTTATCCAGAAAATATGATCCAATACTCATTTCGATCAGAAAAATCCAATCAATCATTTAAAACAGTTTTGAAGGTTGATTCCATAATCCTTTTCACCAGTATCCCTAAAAAACTTGATCTTTTGGATAACCAAATGGTTATATGGCACAATTATAGTGATTAACATATAAAACCCTAACCTTGGACTCTGATGATTATATTGTGAGACAGTAAACCATATTGACATGACTTGACTAATGAAGGTATAAAACCCTAACTTTGTTGACAATTTCACTTCTACACTCAAGAATATGATCAAGTATCAAAAAATGATGATGGATCTTAATGGTGGGTGTTAAATCCTAAAGTGATATTTTGTGTATGAGAGTACTAAATCTTGTAGACACCTTGATCTTGACCCTTAGAATTTGCCTTTTGATGATGGATTAGGGATTAAGTGCCCATTAGAGGTGGATATCCTCAACTTTGATAATGATAATGTTGGAATATGATGATGTTCTTGAAAACATGATAAAATCAAATATTGGTTATTGATGGAGTAGCACACCTAAAAATAGTAATGAGACTTAAGAAACCCTATTCTGGTCCTTGTGACCCTACATTTGATGACTAGAGTACTAATGCATGTATACCCATTATTGTGCCATGATTTGACTTTGACCTACTTTTTACTCCCAAAGATCTTTTGCTCTGAACTCTGGTGAAAGGACGCTTATTATACTCCTTGATATATATAGAGAAACTGAGGCTTGTTTATTGAGTCAATAAAACAGTGTACAATGCAGTCTCTTATATAACAGAAGAGAATAGAGACTAAAGCAGAGGTGAGTAATATGGGACTAAACTACAAAAGTGAACAGCATAAGTGAGGCACATGCTATGCCCTTGACACTCAACAAAACATAACAGAAAACAACATATCTCTATACTCCCCCTCAAGCTGGAGCGTAGATGTCGAACATGCCCAGCTTGTCAACTAGAGTTTGAAAGCGAGCTTTGGGAAGTATCTTCGTGAAGATGTCTGCAACTTGCTTGTCAGTACTGAGATATGGCGTGCAAATTCTTCCAGAGAGAACTGCTTCTCGAATAAAGTGACAGTCGACCTCAATATGTTTCGTCCTCTCGTAAAATGTGGGGTTGCTCGCAATAAAAATGGAGGCCTTATTGTCACAAAACATAGGAATAGGGCTAGAATAAGATATATCAAACTCCTGAAGGAGACTCTGAACCCACAACAGTTCGCAAGCAGTATGAGCCATCGCTCGGTATTCCACCTCTGCACTAGATCTGGCGACAATAGTCTGCTTTTTGCTTCGCCAGGTGACAAGGTTTCCACCCACAAATGTATAGTAGCCTGATGTTGACTTTCGATCAGAATGACTTCCTACATAGTCTGAATCCGAGAAACCAGATAGGTTGCAGTGGCCATGCTTTTTATACATCAAGCTTTTCCCTGGAGAACTTTTAAGATATCTCAGAATATGGCATATAGCATCCCAATGACATTGTCGGGGTTTGTCAAGATACCGGTTGATGAATCCGACAGCAGCAGTAAAATCAGCTCGTGTGACAGTCAAATAAATAAGCTTGCCTACCAGCCTCCTGAACTGGTGATGATCAGCATAGGGAGGAGAGTTTGCATAATCCCAGTCCATGTTTGGGTCAAGTGGAGTATTAGTCCGTTTGCAACCTAGCATGCCAGTTTCTTGCAACAGATCAGGTACATATTTTCTCTGAGAGAGACACAATCCTGCAGATGATCTGGAGACTTCAATGCCTAGGAAATATCGAAGTTTTCCGAGATCTTTAGTGACAAAGTGCTTCTCTAAGTAAGTTTTAGTTTCTTGTATGCCCACAGTATCACTGCCAGATAATATAATATTATCCACATAAACAATCAGAATAACAAGTCCAGCCACTGTCTTGCGAATAAAGACTGAATGATCAGAATGAGAACGACGAAAGCCAAAGGTGACTAAAATTTGACTGAGCTTGTCAAACCAGGCTCGTGGACTTTGCTTGAGACCATAGATAGCCTTGTTCAGCTTACATACTTTGGAGGCAGACTCCCCCTGAGCAACAAATCCAGGTGGTTGCTCCATGTAGACTTCTTCCTGTAAATCTTTGTAAAGAAATGCATTTTTCACATCAAGCTGAAAGAGAGACCAGTCTTTATTCACAACAACAGAAATCAGAATGCGAACAGAGTTTAATCGTGCAATAAGAGAGAAGGTCTCAAAATAATCAACACCGTATGTCTGTGTGTAGCCCTTAGCAACAAGACGGGCTTTGAGACGTTCAATAGTTCCATCTGGCTGATATTTAATAGTAAAGATCCAACGACAGCCCACTGTAGGGCAAGAAGAAGGGCGATCCACAAGCTCCCATGTCTTGCAATCACATAGTGCCTACATTTCCTGATCCATTGCCTTCTTCCATGTTAGAATAGTAAGAGCCTTGGTAGCATTTTTCGGAACAGTGACAGCAGAAAGTGCAGAAGTAAAGCAGGCAAAGTTGTTATGCAGATTGTCAGATGTGCAGAAATGACTGATAGGATGTTTAGTACAGGAGCGTACACCTTGCCGTAAGCTGATAGGAAGGTGCAAGTCAGAAGTTACCTCGGTGTTTATTTGATCATCCGCAGACGCAGGAAATAGTTGAGGGGCCATGGAAGGAGGGCTTGTCTTCGGTCGGCGTTTGTATACTTGCAGCGGACGTTCTTCAGGCTGGTCAGATACAGACAGATCTTCAACAATGTCTGGTAGAGGTGTTTGTGTCAACACATCAGGAGATAGGCATGCTCCATCCTCATAAAAGAAGGGCATATGCTCAAAAAAGACTACATCCGCACTGAAAAACCACTGTCTGAGTATCGGATCAAAGCAGTGATAGCCTTTTTGAGTTCTCAAATAACCCAAGAAAATGCACTTAGTAGACCGAGGGTCAAGTTTCAACATTCCTAGGCGCAGATTCTTAACAAAATAGGTACACCCAAAAATGCGAGGTGGTACAGGAAATAGAGGTGCATCAGGAAACAAAATAGAGTAAGGGATGTGATTATGTAAAACAGAAGAGGGCATGCGGTTTATAAGAAAACATGTCGTAGTGACTGCCTCAGGCCAGAAACAGTGAGAAACTTTGTAATGGATAAGAAGAGTGCGAGCAACTTCTAAGAGATGGCGATTTTTGCGTTCAGCAACACCGTTTTGCTGAGGAGTATAGGGGCAAGTGGTTTGGTGTATGGTGCCATGATCAGAACAAAAAGAGGTGACAGACTTCTGCATAAAGTCTAGGGCATTGTCAGACGGAGAATTTTGATGGTTTTATTGAATTGGATTTTTATTTCAGAGAAGAAAATGCGGATATTGTCCAATATAGTACTCCGGTCTTTGAGCAAGAAAAGCCAGGTAGCACGGGAATAATCATCAATAAATGTCAAAAAATACTTAACATCAGTTTGACTTGGGACACTACATGGACCCCAGATGTCGGAATGAACAATATCAAACATATTTAGACCCAAGATCATTCTTAGCAGGAAAAACAGACCTCGTTTGTTTACTCATAACGCAGGTTTCACAAGAGAATTTATTTTCAGATAAAGCAGGAAATAAAAGCTTCATCTTCGCAGCAGACGGATGACCCAGCCGGAAGTGCCACTGAAGTCCTGAGACAGATATAGATAAGAGAACTAAAGCCGCAGGTGGTCCATCCAAGTAGTAAAGTCCATCTGGTCCTTCATGGTTCGAACCAATCCTCATCTTCGTGTGGAGATCCTTAAAAACACAACCAGAGGGATCAAATTTAATAGAGAACTGAAGTTGTTTGACAGTTTTACTGACAGATAATAAATTAACAGGAAACTAAGGTATATATAAAACAGAGTGAAGATTCATCTTGCGAGATAGCGGAACGGTGCCAATGTCATGGACAAGTGTTTTTGAGCCATTAGCAACTGTAACCGATGCAATATGTGAAGTTTTAGATAGGGCAGAAAATAAGTGGATGTCGCTTGCCATGTGAACAGACGCTCCAGAATCGATACACCACTTATGGTTACCAGCAGAGGGAGACGCAAGCATAGCAGAGGAACCTCCTGTCGATGTCGAGGGTAGTTGAGTCATTCGCTCTTGGAAGAATTTCTCAAACTCAGAGCGAAGTCAGTCAGTGGATGGAGGAGCAGCTGGTGGATCGGATGCGGCTTCTGTAGTAGCTTCAGTGGAGGCCTGATTTGCCCAGGATGGCTTGCCGTGCTTGATCCAACACCTATCTTCAGTGTAATTGTCACGACCACACCAATTGCAGTAGCGAGGTCCAATGGCTTGACCTCGTCCAGGAGTAGTAGAAGTGCCTCTTCCTCCAGAAGGTGGTGGACGTCCTCGACGGCCATGTCCTCGACCGCGGCCACATCCAGAATCAGTAGTACGAGCAACCAAGGCAGGATGCTCAATAGCAGGTGTAGAGGATACAGATGGTAGTCGCTGGACCCGCTTTAGAACATCGCGAAGAGTCGGTAGCGGATCACTTGACAATATTTGGTCAACCACGCCTGAAAAAGATGCAGGAAGGGCAGCCAGGAACTGAACCAGTTGAAGTTCATTACGCTGCTTCTGAGCCTTTTTTATGCCAGCAGTGAACGGGTGGTAGATCTCATACTCGTTCCAGAGAGCAGAGCACTGGTTGTAAAAATCTTCAATAGACATATCTGAGGAGTACTCCTTCTTGGCTAGGTTTTTGAAAATTTTGATGGTGTCAGTAGACATGAGACATCTGGTCCCACATTGCTTTGGCATCATGAAGGCACAGGAGAGACTGACTAATGCGCGGCTCGGTGCTGTTGAGAAGCCAGGACATAACGCCTGAGTCGTCTTTAGACTATTGGGCATAAGCCTATTTGGTCTTGTCGTCAGCAGTAGCAGCAGGGGTAGGAGGCGGATTAGTAGTAAGATGAGAGTATCGGCCTTGAGCCTTCACATATAATACAAAGGATGCCGACCACAGATGGTAGTTTGATTCATCGAGCTTGACAGTGGTAACACAGAGAGACCTAGGAGGCTCCATGGATGCCATACTGGGCAGAGGCAGGCAATAGCAGGATGGTGGCATAGCAGCAGTAGGCAGCAACGAAATAACCCACGATGGGCAGCAGTAGACAGTAAATAATGAACCCTCTATGGAGCAGTAGCAGCAGCAGGGATCTGACGCATCAGATCAGAATGACCCATTTTCGGGCAGAGATAGATGAAAAGAACCTACGCCGACATGAGGAAATCAATATTCCTTCATGAGGCGCAGGCAGGAAAAAAAAATATGGAGACGTAGGGGACTCTAAACGTGAGAGATCTATGGCTGTCCGGAAGAGCAGATTAACCGCTAGGAGAAGAGGAAGGGAGTGGAGAGGGAGGGTGCTACGACAGCAGCAGGAAGGAGGGGCGGGCGGCGGGTGGTGGGGGGGTCAGGTGGTGGCGGCGGGTGGAGGGGCAGGTGGCGGGTGGAGGGGCGGCGGGTGGAGGTGGAGGTGGGGGGGGCAGGGAGGGAAGAAAAAACGGGGACCGGACCTGTTGTTGATACCATATAGAGAAATTCAGGCTTGTTTATTGAGTCAATAAAACAGTGTACAATGCAGTCTCTTATATAACAGAAGAGAATAGAGACTAAAGCAGAGGTGAGCAATATAGGACTAAACTGCAAAAGTGAACAGCATAAGTAAGGCACATGCTATGCACATGACACTCAACAAAACATAACAGAAAACAACATATCTCTATAATATATATGGTAGGCTTGCTTGTATTTTATAATTTATTTCCTTTTTTCTTGGCATATAATACTATTTGTGTGAACTGAATGACTTTATGATACAATGTTTTGATTTTTCATTATAAATATATTATGAAAACCTTGAACATAAAATAGAAATCCATTATACATTAACATTGAACTTTGACATGCAAACATACCCTCACCATTAGGTGTGGCCAGGGTTTAATGCATAGGTACAGACAAGCCCTGACCTTTGGGCGTTGAAAGGGCCTAATGAACATCAATACAAACGAATTCACAACTATGGGTGCAATAAATGGATTTATCGTGGAGGAAAACAGACCCTCACCTTTGGGTCTAGACAGGGTTTAATAGTTATATCCTTGACAATAATGGCCATATAAATTGTATAATGGAAAAATGAGATAAATTGCATGGTATTTTCTTAAGAGAATTTCTTTGACTTAACGTTATGTTCTTATTTATTTTATAAATGCCAAAAGTCTATTTTTTATGCAATTTCACTTGTTTTAATGACAACATATCTATGTGTTTGCACTGATCGGTGTGTCATGAATTTTTCCTATTAAACAAACAAGTTTCGAAAAGAGATGGCTAAGATTTGCTTCCGTTCTTGAGTACTCTGATGACAAGGACATGTTCACGAAATCATGAATCGGGTTGGTTAGTTCCTATAAACCTTATTGCTCTGAGATATATGCCACCACCTGTACATGTATATATATTGGTCTTTTAGCCTGATAGCAATACAAGTGTTATTCATAACAACTCCAACCTCCGCATAAATATGATGATCTGAGAAAGAAATGAACCACAGCCCTAACCCCCCTGACCTACCAACACTATCTTCTCCAAAACCCTTCTCAAAACCACAAATCCTTAATTTTTCTTGTTTATTACTTCTCTTCATGGTCTCCAAATCCAGTCCAAGGGTGCCCAACCCCTGGACATTCCAGCATAGGATTTTCATTGCCCTCCGCGGGCCTGGACCATGCCAAGACTCCTACTTGCTTGCCTACCTCAGCATCCATAGATATGGTGCTTCTTCCCTGCTTCCCTACCCCTTCCTCCTCTACCTCCATTGCAGTTGTCCCTTCTATTCCTCTCTTCTTCCTCTTCCTCACCTCCACCTGACCCTCCTTTAAACGCAGCATACTGCTGTTGATTTATTGCTGCATGACTGCTGCTCAAGGAAGCACGGATACGTTTCTAGACACGGACACGGGACACACCAATTTTCTAAAATAGAGGACACGGACACGGCTCTAGATGAGGGGGATTTTTTTAGTACATACAAATGTGTATATAATGTATGTATTTATATGTGTATATGTATGTATTTCTATGTGTATGTATCAAAATGTATTGAAAAATTATCTAGAACTATATATACGTATGTATAATAGTATATGAATTTGAATATGCATGTGTTTGTAGAAATGATATGAAGTAGATACCTAACTGTTGCATTACTTTAAGTAGATATATCATAAATTCAGAATAAATAAATGACGGCATGATTGTAGGCGAGTATGACTCTGCATGTGTTTGTATAGTAGAAAAAATATGAACCATCCACCTAACTGTTTGCATTACTTTCAATAAATATAGCAGAATTTCAGATATTGTAAGTGACTTTATATTACTCAATCAATCAGTTTATTAGATCAATATGCGATTCATGATATCTAGGACTTTACACGTTGAATCTTGATATTTTATATGCAATTCAAGTTAGAATACAGCTTTGTGTAGCATTTTATCAATGGTATAGTTGAATAGCAGCTGTATATTCAGAATTTGCTTAGAAATAGGCTGCTGCAGCAGCTGCAGCTACACAGATGTGTCCAAGAAGTGTCCGGGCCGTGTCCATGAAAGTCCAGGCTGCAAAAATAGACCAAGATGGACAGGACACGCCCTGGCCGTACCCAAAACGTTTTGGGCTGTGTCCGGGGAGTGTCCGTGTCCGACACGGACATAGGGGCTGTATAGAAGTGTCCGTGCTTCCTAGCTGCTGCTGCACTGCTGCCTCAGCCACCCCTTGCTGGGCTTTGGCTTCTGTAGTGTGTCGATGCTTCTCCTTTTATTTAATGAGGGGTAATAGTGCCATTGCGACACACTTCTTCGTGATCTTTCTTTCTCCTACAGTTCTGCTCTAGCCCCATGAATGCTAAATAGTATCACCGTTTGCCCTCCTAATGCTACTACTGCATATCTCTATGGTGATCTTCTTGCACATTGCTATGCTAATGCTAGTGCATATTGCTAAGATGTCACGCTGAAATCTCCAGTTGAACTAGTCCTGTCACTGGTTGAACTAGTGAACTGAGAACCATTTATGGAAACCTTGATTCTACCTGATATGAGACTAGATCTTAGAGCTTATGGTCTAAAGTGGTATAGGTGAGATTGTTTAAGTTTTAAGAATGTAAGAAGTCTAATACAGACATAAAGATAATGATAGATTAAATAGTAAAAGCAATTGCAACAATAATATATCATAAATAAAATGTTGCTGGATGGACATGTTCTTTGGAAATATTTCATAAATCATTCATATATAACGGGATTTGGAAATTATAAGCTATTTTACAAAAGATGGCAAGGGAAAAATCTTGTTTAATATGGGAATTCTTCAAAAGATGTCATATGTAGTACTTATGGCTACTTTGATCTGACATACACAAGTTTTTAAAGCTTAGGGTAAATGTATTATGGTGGTCATAGCTTGGACCCAATTTGTAGTAAACATCTGGATATGTCATCCCTTGGTGTATGCTCCTTGATGGTTTTAATTGATAAAACAAGAGAGTTAATCGTAAACCAGAGCTATGAAGAAATGCCTTGGAATCTAGAGGTTTTATGATGGTTTGGAAGAAGAAAATTTTGAGTATATGCAGTGCAATTCCAATGAATGTAGGTGGAGCCAAGATGGAAGGACTAAATGTCAGAAGATGTGGTAAGTTTTGTTACATTGGATACATCCATATGGAAGGGAAGCTACAAAAAAAGTCTCTCATACGATAAATGCAGTATGGATGAAGTGGAGTGCAACAAGAATTTTATGCATCCGCAAGATTCCAGTCAGATGAAGGGTAAGTTTTATATAACAGCTATACACGGTCATGTTGATTGGTAATGGATGTTGGGTTGAGAAGAAACAAGGTGTTTACAAGATGAACGCGGTAGAAATGAAATGTTAAGGTGGGTGTTTGAAAAAAATGAGAAAATATGGTATTAGAAGTAATTAAATGTGAAAGTAAGCGGGAATGGATGGCATCAAGAACAAACTGCAAGATGGTTGTCTTGGATGGTTTTGGCATGTGTAAAGCAGTTCAGTTTAATGATACTGTGAGTTTGTGACTAAGTAAAAGAAGAAAAGTTAAGCTTAGATTAACTTGGCGAGAGTTGATGAGGACATACCAAGATTCATTTCTGTAGAAAAGAATATGACCCAAAAGACATATAAATAGAAACCAAGGATCCATGTAGTTAAGTTCAACATTAGTTGAGGCTTAGATAATGATGATGATGATGAACACTTGATATATAATAATTATACACATTCAGGTTGAATTTTAGTGAGATTTCAAATATTTCGCTTTTAAAACTAATCTAATTTTATGATTTTTTTTCAATAAAAGTTGCTTTTAATTCTGTTATTTGGGTATCGAAATGTGTGTCTAATTTGATGATTTTGGATATGGATATGTGAGTTTGCATGTGTGTATTTTTCATTCATTACCTTTTTCCAGAATAAACATTGTGTTTCTCTTTTAACTATACATTTATCAAGTTGGGTCATATATTTCATACAAAATGTATACCATACATTCTTTTGTAGACCATACAATTCAATATCAAATGCTTTAGTTGGTACAGTTAGATCCTAACTACAAAGTATACCTTTTACTGGAAAAAATGAACTATGGGCATGCAGAGTTCTTTTTGGACATTCAAATGTATAACATAATTTTATTTATGCCACACTTATATAGACTACTGAACATGCAACAAGTAATAAAACAACTCAAAGAAGCCCTTCAAATGATTGCCATGATTGCTACAAGACATCAGCTAGACTTTAATACCAAACATGATAAGTTCTGCCACATTATCTCCTTTTCTCGTTTCTGATTTATCTCACAAAGTCATATGGGATGTGTGCATCATGTGATACATCGGGTGCTTGTAAACACTTTATAGTCTTCCATAAATGTGTCTAGACCTGTATAGTGATTCTTTTATCGAAGCAGCTTTTTCTGGCACAAAATTAACAAGTGCGCTACTACAATAAGATATCATAGACAAGAATTTTTGCATCACAGACTCTTTTTCGTTTGTCACCTAGACTCTAGTTATGTCCAGTTTGTATCTAAAGGACTTGGTCAGTATTTTTAGAAAGAAGATTAAATCTAAGATAATCTCATCTCTATACAGAAATTCTTTAATGTATCAGTGTAACCCATAGCGAAAGAAAAGTTAATCAGATCTATTAAATAAAAAGTCAACGGGGAGAAGTATGGCCAAGTGTAGAATGTTAAGATCCAAGTGTACGGTGCAGCATTATTAAAGCCATTCTTACAATTGAGAGATGACGAGCCGCACGCCATCGTCACTGAGCTGGCAAGTGACCCCTTCCCAAGCATCCCAAGAAGAAGGTGCACAAGGATCCCCGTTCCACCCCATCCTCTCCGGCACCTTCAGCGACTCTTTCAAAGCCTTCATCGCCGCTACTGCATCATATGAAGGGGGCGAAGGGGTAAACGTTACATCACCAGCCATAGAAAATTAAAAGCAAAAAAAAAAAAGAGCGACGTGCGCTGAAACAGGGTACGAGCAGGCAGGCACGACCTTGTGCGGGGACGGTGGCTCGACCTAGTGGCACGAGGGCGTAGCACTCGATCCCGGACACCAAGGGTGTTCCGACGACGGGGACAAGTTCTACCCTGAGCGGCGTGGCGGTCACATTTCCGACCACATGCCTCACCTCAAAGGCCGTGAATCCGCCGGCCTTCCCGAACACGTCGACCCGGGACAGGTTCTTGCGGTCGATCAATACGTCGAACACCCTCTGTCCTGCCGCCGTGACCGCCGGGTCGATCTCGGCGAAGTGCAGCCACACCAGGTAGTCCAGCGTTGTATCCACCGGGAATAGGTACTCGATCGTGGCATTCTCGAGCGACGTGACGGCGCTGCGGTAGAGGAGCTGAGGGAAGTAGTTGGGAGGTCTGCCAGCGCCGCGGATCTCTCTATCGGTAGAGATGACGCGGAGGAACTTGGGAACGGGGCCGCGGAACAAGGTGTCCGGCTTCCACGCGCGGTCGAAAGGGTCGTCGCCACCATCTGCATCCGTGAAGCCCGGTCCGAACAAGCCCGACCCGCACGTGACCCGCCCGTAGCTCACAAGGAGAGCAGCCTGTCCCGAACTCGTAATGAAGGGCGCATCATAGGCCTGCGAATCGACGGCAATCACCTCCAGGGACCCCACGACGGCAGCATCGGTGGCGATGCTGTAGAAGCACACATCTGCGGCGCCATCTGAGACGGGGACGATGAGGTCGGAGTACGCCCCAGACTTGGCAGCTTTCTCGGGCCAGGGCGAGCGCAAGCTGAACACGGGTGTGCCTTCGACGGACACGTCAAAGCTCGGGGTCCGGGCATCGCCGTCGTAGTTTCCGTACACAGTGAAGAGGCGTATGTAGTACCGGCCGGGAGGGACGGGAACAGAGTAGCAGCTCTTCTTACCCGAAGATGTAGGGGAGAAGTACCGCAGAGTGCGCTCCTGCAGTTGCGGGTAGGACTGCGGATCCTTGACGATGGCTGCCGAGCCACCAGAGAAGTAGCGGTCAGGCAGCCAGGTGCGGTTGAACTGGTCGGAGAAGCCTGTCGCACGGCCGCAGTCGATGAGGTAGGACACGTTGGCTGCGCCGCCGCCGGAAGAGAAAAGGAAACAGAGAAATGCATGCAAGAATTAGTACAGCCCAGACTTCGAGGAAGAAATCTACGAAATATGTAGAGACAGGGAAGTATGACGGAAAATGTACCTAATGGAGCAGAGGACGAGAAGTGAGAATTGAGGAGGAGAAAGAAAAACGCAGCGATCAGCGATGGCGGATGCATGCTCTGGTGGAGGTGGTGTTGATGGCGGTGGTGGTGAAGGAAGGAGAAGATGGCGGTAGGAGCATGCCGAATGCGTAGGGTCGTAGGCGCCTAGCACGTTCGGTACAAAGGGTACCCATTGAATTAGAATGAAGGTGGTCATAACGGTTTACTTGTCGTCGACTAACTTCAAAAGATAGGCAGAAGAGAAACGGCGAGCGTTTTTACTAATCAAAATGCGCCCTTTACTACTTGCCCAAGGAATTTACCGCTGATACGCCGTCCAACATCCTGGGCTGGGTTTCTTTTGTGCATAATCATCCAAGATTTGTCACCTACACGACTTCTTTGGTTCAGCTACATGCGTCAGCTCTCTCATTGGCCATACCTTGATCATGATGTAAAGATAAGTTTCGATCATGATGTAAAGATTCTAAGTCTCTTCTTATAAGTTTTCCTCAAGATAATTTAAGTATGCATCTTCGTTTTTACTGAATGGTATTTTTGAATTGGTTAATTTGTCATTCGGTTTTGTATATGTCAATATCATCTCAAATGATCCTCACTTGTGGCACTCATTATTTAAACTTTATTAATTATGTAGCTTTTTCAAGTGTCCTTTCCTTATCTTGTCATACATCCATCTTAGTATACATATCTTGGTGACATTTATCAATGTGAATACATTGTTTCCCCTTTGTCCAACATCCATTCACATACAAATGCTAGTTGTATAGTTATTCTAAAAACTTATTTTCTGCTACAAGGTTTTCCAGTAAGTACAAATTCATAAACACTCCATTTCAATATACCTTTTGTGTGCTTTATGCAAACTCATGAGAACATTGACAATTGATACATTATCTACAAATGTAGTCAGTCTTGTGCTAAGATAAAGCGGGGGGATAGCAATATTTTGCCATCCGGACATTCAACTTTTTCACTGTATTTATGACATTAAACCTTACAAGAACTTAACTTTATGGAAACTTGAGGAGAATTCATTATTTCTTTAATTTCATAATACCACCTGGTATGAATTAGGTCAGATTGGCACAAACTTGTGTCCCTTATAAATGGTCCAACAAAAAAATTTACTAGTGTCTATGTCATTATGTTTCTATGCATTATAGTACGACCAATGACTTGTCTAATGGAAATCAACATGTTCATATGCAACATGTACACCCAGTGTCGTAGCCACATGGAGGCACGGGTGGACACGGGCCCCACCTATGTTAGTGAAAATATATATTAATTAACACATATTCATTACATATTTTAGAAACATTACATGCAACATCATATTTTGTGCCCTATCCATTCGCTTGCAGCAACAAGGTGCCCACCCCTTGACTAAGTTTTGCCTCTGCCACTGTGTACACCCTTAGGATGGAGTGGACTCTCTATGCACATGCTAAAGGTGTGTCTATCTATTAGCCCTGCACTATACCCAACCAACTTTATGGTCAACTATTTACCATTCATGTATGCAAGTTGGCAACACTACATGTATCACACAAGATGTACATAACATATCGCAACCTCACTTTCATCCTTCAAGAGATCTCTGCACAACAACTATATCAATCTTGTAAGAAATATATCATCCACCTCTACTGTAAGGACCCTGACCTTCATTTAGGGTTTACCCTGTTTGCTTTGCTTAACCTTGATGCCTTGGTGCTTGCTAATCACCTTTAGTGGTGATTAGGGTTTGGTTGTGCTTTGTTGAGAGTTGGAGGTGCTACTTGCAAATAACCCAAGTCTAGGGTTTTATGGGCAAGATTGCCACCTTGATTAGGTGTTTCTCTCTCTTTGCTTCCTCTTGTGTAGAGAGGAAGGCTTGGGCTCGTTGCTTGAGTTCTTTTGGGCCTGGTTGAGCTTGTTGGGCCTTGAGATGCCTTGCTTTGGCTTAGTTGAGCCTTGTATCGCCCAAGAGATGTGTGTATCGCCCTAGATAGGGAGTGTATCGGCCAAGGTGTGTGTGTTGCCCATGGGGATGGAGTGTGTCGCCCATGGTGCTGGTTGTTGTGTCACCCATGATCTTTGACCTAGCCTTGACCTTGTTTGTGTCACCACTAGTGGACACTTGGTACATACCTTGGACATGTGTATATAGCTTGCTAGAGTGGTGGCTCGTGCACTAGGACAAGTGTCCCTAGGTAGGCGACACCTTGCTTGGTTCCACCTTGTTTTCTCCTCCCTTTCCTTCTATAAAGGTGGTTCCTTTCCTTAGCTAGGAGTTCCTTTAGTCCCTTGGTTCCTCTCCACCTTGGTGTGCACGACACACCCCTCTCTTTGGCAAAGTGGTGGATGATACCCCCTTGGAGGAGCAGCTTGGTGGCCGATATCCTTGGAGCTTTCTTCTTCCTTGCTTGGTGGAGCTAGGAGCTTGGAGCTTGCTTAAGGCGGGTTGCATAACTCCTAACCCTAACTACTCTACCTCCTTTCATGTTCTTGTATGTTGCTAGTTTTGTTTCTTGTTTAGTATCCATGTTGGTCGAACCTAAGATGTAGGGTTTCTTGGTAAGCGATACTCCTTTCTATCCTTGGTCTAGAGGAGTGAGTTTAAGCTTCTAGTACCATGAGCAACACCCCTCTTTCTTTTGGATGATTGAGGTGAGCTTGTGTTCTAGGTGCTTAAGCAACACTCTCCTCTCACCATGGACTAGAAGGGTGAGCTTGGTATATGTGGTGACTCTTTCTAGGGTTTCTCCTTGTGACCCGTTTGGTGATAGAAGATGTGCAAGACCCCTCTTTCTTAGTTGATTGAGGTGAGCCATCTCCTTGACCCTCTAGGGTTTGGTACCTTGTGACGATCTTGTGGGTTAACACCTTGGATGTTTTGAGTTGGGGAGGTGTTGCCCGACAGCCCTCTTAACCTAGATCTTTGGGGCGATATGGTACGCTGGTGGTGGACGACACCCTTGTCTTTGTGACGGGCATCACACCCCCTTTACCTTGTGACGGCCGATAGGCCTGGTTTAGTTGGTTGTACGTTAGATCTCTTGTTGGTGGTTTGAGAAATACCATGGACGATATCTCTTGTAGAACCCCTTGCTTGACATGCACCTGTTGTAGTTGTAAGTTGATGTCATTGCGCCTTGGGGCGAGCGTTGCTATTTGCTCCCTGTGACGGGCGTCACGATTAGCTCATGTGTGTCGCCCGATATGCTCCTGTGACGGGCGTTGCAAGTCGTTTCCCGATAGACACATGATGCACGATAGACCTTAGACGCAACGTTGCTGTTCTGACGTAGCGTTGTGAGCTTGGCCGATAGGTGTGACGGCCGTTATAGCTTTAGGAGAGGGCAGGTTGCCCGATACAATCTTTTGGTGAGGGTATGTGATACCTCTAGTGACGGTTTTGCCCACATACATATGTCACATTACTCAATGGTAATTATTATGGTAACACTTGCTTATGAAACGTCCATACTGTTATACATGAACATGATCACCTGAACTATTTGCACTAAGTTGAGATAATGATAAACATATAGTATGGCTTGCTTAATGATGTGCCTTATGCATGTGGTCACAATTGGGTGCATGATTGCTAAAAGTATATGATCTTCAATGTCATCTTATACTGATAGCATGGTCATTTTATTAAAGTCCATGATTGTTGTTACTAACCATGCAGGTGATGCTTAGCCAATAAAAAGGGCTATGAGGTATATGTGATGAGTAACCCTACCTTGATAGTTACTCTTGATGTTGAGATAACCTGTATAGTGTGATTCCTGTTCCATGATGATGATGTAAGCCTTGAGAGGTAGTGGTACTATGTGATGGGGGATTGTGATCCCATGGTATATGATGATCCTTGTGATGGATCTAGATTGATTGGAAAGAGGCCAAGTGATAACATGTGATGTGGGATCCTTGTGATGGATCAGTATGATGTGAATTGTAGTAAAAGCATAATGATGAGTTTTATATTGTTTACTTTTGTTATAATTGCATGTTATACAACTTGGTTGAATCTTGCAATCCATATAAAAGATATGAATTAATCATAGTGGAATATATAATGTAGTTTCCCTGGCCATAGATCCATCATCGTCAGGAATTGATGATGGTGAAACGGGTTCTCCTGTGGGTTAACCTGGAGCGCATATTGTTGAATATGCAAGGTTTCTCCTAGCTTAAAGTGAGGAGGTAAGAGTGCAACTTCGGTTGTAGACTCATGGGTGCGGATTCAGGCCCGTAGCCCAATTGTGATAAAGAGCATGGTGAATAAGCCCATGGCTCAGGATATGTGATATAAGGAGCATGAATGTGTTCATGGCTCAGAGCACGGTGAACAGGCCCGTGGCTTAGTTTCACTAGCGCCGAGACCTGTATCGAGGCAGGCTAGGCAGAGGGTAGCCTGACCCTGTGGCTAAGACCACTTCAACATGAGACTGCGGTCCTTCTTGTGTTGTACTCATGCACTGACCATGAGGCGGAGAGGTCATGGAGTTCGGCTCTCCTATTGACCTTGTATGGAACCGGCTTGGAGTTTGCAACTGAAGGTTGGATCTGAGCGGTACGGCTCACTTCCTCAGGGCATAATAATATGTAATCCATCAGAATAGTATTTACTGCTTAAGTCAAACACGAAACATTAGTTGAGGCCTTGTTTGTGTAAGTTAATATTGATATATCTTGCAGTTACTTATATGTTCCTCATGTTATGTGGCACTATATCTTATCTTGTTAATCATGTTTCATAAAAAGGTTGGTTATATGCCTTGAGTACATCTGGTAAGCTTGCTAAAGTATGAACAACTATACTTTATTAACTACTCTTGTTACGCTTCCCATCAGCTATCTGCTTTATATACATATCTGAGGTTTTGTAGTTTTGGCGGGGAGTTATGTTTCTCGCTGGGATAATGTTCAATTGTCTCAGCCCGCTGGTTTACACCCTTTTTAGGTGGTAGAGCTAGACGTCATGGTGGTCGCGGGGTTGCGACCGAGCAGCAAAAAGAACAGTAGAAGGCAAGCGATGGATATGCTGCAATTTTGGATGTTTTGTAGGAGAGTCTTAGAGTCATCCATGTACTCTCAGGTCCTTGGCGGTGTTTTGACATTATTTCACGATGTACAGTTGTAGATGTTTTGTATACCCTGTTGCTGGCCGGATGTGGGCCTTTATGTATGTATAAACAGGAGATGAACTCATGTGGTGACAAGACAGTTGTTGCTCTAAGCTGTGAACATGTATCAATGCTTATATATATATATATATAACCTATTTTCTTGCAGGATGTGGACTGGAATGTAACAATTCCTCAGTTTATCAGCTTTCCGCAAATGGTTTTAATTAACCCGTGTTTTTTATTATCTGTGGTTATGGACATTTCCGCACGTTTTCGTGTAACACATCGTTGTCTGTGTGATAGTGGGATGTGTTGCCACAAGTTTGGTATCAGAGCTCTAGGTTCGCTGAGTCTACATGGATTTAGGACTAGGTTATGTCTGTTCTTATGAGTTTTCCAAATTTTCTCACAATCATCTTCTGCCCTCAGCGGAAGAAAAGCCAAGATGTCTGGAAACCATGAAGAACATGCTGATGAGCACAGTGATGCTGCATCAGTTGATGGAGCTTTTGGGCAGGCACATGAAGATTGGGTGCCTGAGGTCCCCCAACCTAACTCAACCATTCTTGAACACCCTGCCTATCAACAACTTATGGCACAGATGATGGCTATGAAGAATCTCATGGTTGAGCGATTGCCAGTGCCTCCTCCGCGAGCACATGCTCCCCATGGAGAAGCATCGGGTATTGGGAAGACCTTCGAGCAGCTTCGCCGAGTCGGAGCTTCGGATTATGCTAGAACGCCTGATCCAGCGGATGCAGATCTGTGGCTGACAAGTCTTGAGAAGGCTTTTCGGATCCTCGACATCCCCGAAGAAGACAAAGTAAAGCACGCTGTCTACCTTTTGAAAGGTAGTGCTGGTCACTGGTGGACCATCGAGGAAGAGAAGCGGCCTGGTGAGGTGATCTGTTGGGAAGTTTTTCGGTGCGAGTTCGTCACCAGATACTTCCCGAAGACGTATCTAGATGAGAAGATCAGTCAGTTTGAGAGCTTGCGACAAGGAACAATGAACATCACCGAGTACGAAGCCAAATTTATGGATCTGTTGAGGTTTTATCCTCACATGGCAGCGACAGATGAGGAATGGATTAGACGCTTCGAGAAAGGTCTGAGTTATGAGCTGACAACACCTGTATCTGCATTGGAGAATCGAGAGCGGTTTGTTATGTTCGTGGAATCTGTCCGAAGGATTGAACGATCAGTTAGGGAGAAGAGAGAGTCTATGGCTAAGAAGAGACCTGCTCAGTTTCAGGGTCAGAGGTTTGGTGGCTTCAAGAAGCCAGGGTTTGCAGCACCGTCAGTGATGAGAGGTTCTGGTAGACCGTCTCAGTGGTCTCCAAGTAAAGGAAGAGGTTATGTTTCTTCACCATCTAAGGCACAAAGTACAGCTTCTATGGAAGTGACATGGCCATCTAGGCCACGGGTTGATGATAGAGCATGCCATATGTGTGGTCAGATCGGGCATTGGAGGTTCAATTGCCCGAATAGAGATGTTGAAGTGACGCAGCAGCCGAGGCAGAATCAGTAAGGATCGGACAGACAGCAGCCCAGTGGTAGCAGAGGATGAGGACGCGGTCAAGCGTCTCAAGCGGGATTGTCTGCTCAAGGAAGCAGAGGATGTGGACATCAAGAAACGGCTCGATTCTATGCTATGTGTCAGCCGGAGGCGATAGTCAACTCGCGAATAGTGACAGGTCAGATGGAGTTATTTCATTCTGATATGTCTTCTTCTTGCTTTATATTTGTTCTGGTTGACCCGGGTGCTACACACTCTTTTATCGCCTATAGTATGCTTGAGGACTGTTGTTTACCTGTTAGCGGTAAGAAGGATAGTTTGTTGTTAGAAACCCCTCTTGTTGGTTCCTCATTGCTCCGAGAAGAGTGTCCATCTTGTGTCTTGTCTTTCTCGAGACACAACATTCAAGTGGATCTTATACCACTTGAGATGCATGGTTTTGATGTTATCCTTGGGATGGATACCTTAGAAAGGTATAAGGTGGTTTTGGACTGCGGTTCCAAGCAGGCAGTGTTTGATGATGACGGAGAGAAGTGGATCTTCCAGGGAGATAGGAAGATTCTTCCGACATGTCGGGTATCAGCTATGATGGCAGAGAAGTTGTTACGACAAGGATGTGAGGCGTTCTTAGCTCACGTGGTGGATACCATTGTAGCTGCTAAGGCGAAAGGTCTTAACCTGGAAGAGGTGCCAGTTGTCCGAGAGTTTGCATACATGTTTCCTGAGGAGTTTCTTGGTGTTCCTCCACCCCGAGAGATTGATTTCGAGATCAATCTAGTTCCAAGAACACAGCTAGTTGTACATACGCCGTATAGGATGGCTCCAGTAGAGATGGCAGATCTTAAGAAGCAGTTGCAAGAGTTTTTGGACAAAGGTTTCATCAGACCAAGTACGTCACCTTGGGGTGCACCCGTGTTGTTCGTCAAGAAGAATGATGGTTCGATGTTGTAACATCCCTGACCTGGGTTATGAACTAACCCTAGGTGTTTTGCCTAAATATGTAATTAAATCCTTGTGATTAACTTTGGACATGTAATTAAGTTCCTCATAAACATATATTTCAATTTTGCTCCTTTATATATAAAGTTGTAGCATTGTTTTGTAATATAGGGATCTATGTGCAAATTACCCAGTTAAGGGGTTAACTTGCAAATTGCACATGTTGAGATGTTCCTCTGATGTTAAGACATCATGAGGATATTTATGATGAAGTTTGAGGGATTTCCCAAGCTTGAGCACCAAGGTGCAGCTGTGGAAGCAACCCCTGTACTTGAAAACCCTAAATTGGTGTAAAGTGCAATTTACCCAATTTGAGGGGTGCAACTTGTAAAATACATCATCTAAAATATCTTTTATAACTTTTTTCATCATTTAGAGTAGAAATGATGAAGAGGGCACTTCATTTGAATAATCATATTATAAAGAACACCTTTGTGATTGAATAATCAAGGTGTATGTATAATAGCCCTTTTATGTGTATGCTTTAGTGATGGGTTGATCCTCTTTTCCTTCAATTCTTGACCTTAGAAGGAGTTTGTCCTTAGAAATAAGGGGTAGGGATGAACAAAGAAGAAAGGAAGGACTTAAATGAGAAATGGGATAAAGTAGAAACTTTATGGAGAAATTTCACCCAAAATATATATATCACTTCCTTTGCAAGCAAAGGAACGTTTCTTTCATTCCCTCACTTATCCCCCTTGCTCAAACCAACTAAGGCAGATCTCTGGAGCATAGGAGAACGACCAGGGAGTTCAAGGTAAGTTTTGATCATCCCTTTTGCTTGAATTCATGGAGGAAACTCGATTTCAAGGTTGAATTCATGGCTAGCTCACCTAGCTTTATCTTTCTAGCCATTCCTTTCCAACTTTTCCTTGGAGAATTCACCTTGGCCGACCTATGGATCTCAAAGAAGCCATTAAAGACCTGAAGCTTGGAAGCTTGGAGCTCAAGGAACAACCTTTAGGCGGGTTTTATAACTCTAAACCTTATGCTTTGATTATGCATTTTTTTCTATGCATATAGTTGCTAGTTCTTCTTCTTTCCTATCTTCCCTTGCATCTTTGCAAGTAAGATCGTGAAGCACTGCTTCTGTTCTTGAGGTAGAAGATAAGGGCGTTAATTCCTATGCTTATCCACGGATTTCCACTTTACTAAACGGTCCTAACCAATTGCCCATGCGGTTTGCACAACCGTTTGGTGGGCAAACGGTTTCAGGGTCGCATAGAGGCAAACGGTCTCCAAGACCATTTGGTCCAGTTGACCAAGCAACGACCGTATGGGAATCCTGTTCCTAATTATGTAGGCTGATCACCCACAAAATTTGAGGGGTTAACTCCAAAGGAATTGTGAGATATAAGCAAATCAATTAGCAAATCCAATTGAATTAAGTTCTGATTTTCAATCTGTTTAATTTTCCCTTTTTGGGAAAACGGTCTCAAGACCGTTTAAGATGGTTGACCAAGCATTGACCGTTTGGTATTACTGTTCATAATAATGTTGATTAATGACTCACCAAATTTGATGGCTTAATTCCAAACGAGTCATGAGTTGAAGGCTAATCAACAGGGCAAACCCTAATTGAAATCAGTGCTGAAATTGCAATGAGTTAATTAGTGATTTTTGGGTCGGTTAGCCCAAACGGTCTCAAGACCATTTGTGGAATCATCCAAACGGTCTCAAGACCGTTTGGGGATCACCCAAGACCGTTTAGAGGTCTGGGGTCAAGTATTGTTGACCAATTGAAGGTCCAAAGGTACCAAACCATATTGCAATTAAGTATTGATCTAATGATTAACTCAATAGATCAAACCTTGATGAATTTTCACTAGAGTCCAAAGGATGAATGGGCAAACGGTCTCAAGACCGTTTGGAACTCATCCAAACAGTCTCAAGACCGTTTGGTGTCAACCCAAGACCGTTTGGAGGTCTAGGGTTAAGGTAATTTGATCAATTGAGGGCCCAATTATAGTGGGTTATTGAAATAATCAAATTGCTGACTTGTGACTTAATTAAGGTTCAACCCCTATCAAATCAACTTAGATTTTGATGAATTCTTGGGCAAACGGTCTCAAGACCGTTTGGAGGTCATCCAAACGATCTCAAGACCGTTTGGGCCAAGTTTGGGCCCAATTGGAGGTCAATTGATAGGTTCAACCTTGAATTGATTCACATTGTTGAATATTGATGACCATCCGATTTGAAACTCTAATTGAGATGGACTTAACCCTAATTGGCTTTCAATTGAGGGTTAATTTGGTGTCCAATTGCTTGAGGCTCATCCTTTTTGACTTAATTTATAAGTGGTTAACATGGCTTTGGCCAATTGAGGGCTTCAACATACTTAATTATAAACATTTGCAACTTTTGAACCATGTTGGAGGTCCAAACGGTCTCAAGACCGTTTGAGGCCAAACGGTCTCAAGACCGTTTGGGCTCAAACATTCTCAAGGTCGTTTGGACCAATCGATCTCAAGACAAGTTGATCAAACGGTTTCAAACCGCATAAGCTCAAACGGTTTGGAAAGTCAACCTTTCCAAATGGTCAACGCACCCAAACGGTTTGGGAAAATGACCTTGAGGTCATGCGGTCTTGGAGTCAAACCTAGCAAATCGTCAACGCACCCAAACGGTTTCAAACCGTTTGGTGGTTGAAGGTTGAAACCGTTTGGAGGTTTTCAAGGTTATTTATACATAATCACTTGAAGTTGTAATTGGTTCAATGGTGATCTAATCTAAACCCTAATGGTAACTTAGAACATTAAGGGACTATGTGATTAATGAATTAACCCATGATGGTGATCATGAGGTAAATTACCAAAATACCCTTGAGGGGTTTAATTGAGTAATACCTTTTTCTAATAAAACCTTAATCACATGTTAATGATGTTTTGGCTTATGCTAGTCAATGAGGACTTAACCCAACCTGATCTAGAGTGGTGTTATCACCATCTACTAGTAAGAGGAGAGAGAAAGTATCATAAGAGAGAGAAAGTACCCTTTTATAGTGGAAACTTAAGTAAAGTACCTTCAATACACATGAATGTGCATGATTAGGGTATGATCCACCTATGTGAGGTCATGGAAACCCTAATTATGATGTTTAATGAATCTTAATCTATTCTAGGAGCTTTAATGATGATGTTTCTCATACATGATGATGTTATGAGTTCAATTCGCCATGAGGTGAATAGTAAACCCTAATTCTAGGGTGAGGACATGTATTGTGAATAGTAAACCCTGATTGATGAATATTGGGGAACTTGACTCTTTTAAGAGTTTGAAAGTATAACTTCTAGAATGAATTGTTTACTGTTATCAGTTGAATTAACCATGCAGGTTGTCATGAGATGATGATCATATCCAGGTATGGATTATGAAACTATATTCATTGAAAGCATGCTTTAGCTTTATGAATAGTGATATATCCTGATGCATTGTCAATGGCAACTTATGGATTAAAATGGGTTGTGAGAGCCATAATTACCATCAAGGTCATGCTTTAGAGATGACTTGTGATGAATGTATTGAGATATGATGATTGATGAGAGTTAGGCTTGTTACATTTAGTATTCTCATTTCATAGCTGTTATGCTAATGTTATTGTTTGAAGAACAATGTATGATGTTAAAAGAATACTGAATGTACCTAACTAATCAAGTGTAATGTAGAGCCCTGATCATAGATCCATCATTGTCAGAGATCAAATGATGGTGAAATAGGTTTTCTGAAGGGAACTCCTGGATCACATACTTTTGAGTATGTGGGGTATATGGATGTGTAGAACCTTACATCCTAGTGTAGGTGTTTGATGTAGATGTGTAATCCATCAATCCTTCACTACAATCCTATATCGTATTAGTGGATGGTAAACATGAAACCTCCTGATGACGAAGAAAGCACATATATCCATATCAGTGGAAGATAAACATGAAATCTCCTGATGATGAAGAGAGTACAGAATGCCACTGTAACTCTAAAATAGCAAAGGACCAGATTACCCTGGCAAGCTATTATAGTAGAGGCACGAGATGTCCTACAAGTAATCCTCTTACTGACCGAGGAAGGTGAAGCTCATGAGAATCCGGCTCTTTCGATGACCTAGTATGATGCCAAGGCACTTAGCAGTGATTGGTTGGAGGATGAGTGGTAAACCTCATCTCCACAGGGCATAAAAATAATGTTTGAAAAACATAATCCACAACATAGCATACCTGTTAGAGATAACTACGAGTTGATTGATTGATGTTACATTGTATAGTGCAAATGTCTTCATGTTTCATAACTGTTGAACTCATGCTTACTATTAAATCTGATGTTGAATACTTTGAAGCTTTTACTGCTTAAGTTATTCTTTGAGGTACTATAATAAAGCTTCTGGCGGAGAGTTATAACTCTCGCTGGTACAATTATGTAAAATTGTCTCACCCCGTAGATTTGAACTTTTTAGGTGGATGTCGAAGACGGAGGAACAGGTCTACAGGTGACCAGTCCCAGTAGCAGCAGCACCAGGAGTATACAACCAGTTGAGGTTGAGGTTGTATGCTGAAGAAAAGTCATCCGGATTCAGGAATAGTGATACAACCAGTTGAGGTTGAGGTTGATGAAGATGTGACCTACAAGGAACGTCATGTGGGGATCCTTGACAAAAGAGTTAAGAAGCTGAAGAGGAAGGACCTGGTTCTTGTGAAGGTTCTTTGGCATCACTGTGGCGTTGAGGAAGCCACATGGGAGCTTGAGGAAGAGATGAGGAGGAAGTATCCCTCACTTTTCTCTTTGGATTTCGGGGACGAAATCCTTTGAAGGGGGTTAGTTTGTAAGGACCCTGACCTTCGTTTAAGGTTTACCCTATTTGCTTTGCTTAACCTTGATGCCTTGGTGCTTGCTAATCACCTTTAGTGGTGATTAGGGTTTGGTTGTGCTTTGTTGAGAGTTGGAGGTGCTACTTGCAAATAACCCAAGTCTAGGGTTTTGTGGGCAAGATTGCCACCTTGATTAGGTGTTTCTCTCTCTTTGCTTCCTCTTGTGTAGAGAGGAAGGCTTGGGCTCGTTGCTTGAGTTTTTTTGGGCCTGGTTGAGCTTGTTGGGCCTTGAGGTGCCTTGCTTTGGCTTGGTTGAGCCTTGTATCGCCCAAGAGATGTGTGTATCGCCCTAGATAGGGAGTGTATCGGCCAAGGTGTGTGTGTCGCCCATGGGGATGGAGTGTGTCGCCCATGGTGCTGGTTGTTGTGTCGCCCATGATCTTTGACCTAGCCTTGACCTTGTTTGTGTCACCACTAGTGGACACTTGGTACATACCTTGGACATGTGTATAGAGCTTGCTAGAGTGGTGGCTCGTGTACTAGGACAAGTGTCCCTAGGTAGGCGACACCTTGCTTGGTTCCACCTTATTTTCTCCTCCCTTTCCTTCTATAAAGGTGGTTCCTTTCCTTATCTAGGAGTTCCTTTGGTCCCTTGGTTCCTCTCCACCTTGGTGTGCACGACACACCCCTCTCTTTGGCAAAGTGGTGGCTGATACCCCCTTGGAGGAGCAGCTTGGTGGCCGATATCCTTGGAGCTTTCTTCTTCCTTGCTTGGTGGATCTAGGAGCTTGGAGCTTACTTAAGGCGGGTTGCATAACTCCTAACCCTAACTACTCTACCTCCTTTCATGTTCTTGTATGTTGCTAGTTTTGTTTCTTGTTTAGTATCCATGTTGGCCGAACCTAAGATGTAGGGTTTCTTGGTAAGTGATACTCCTTTCTCTCCTTAGGAGTGAGTTTAAGCTTCTAGTACCATGAGCAACACCCCTCTTTCTCTTGGATGATTGAGGTGAGCTTGTGTTTTAGGTGCTTAAGCAACACTCTCCTCTCACCATGGACTAGAAGGGTGAGCTTGGTATATGTGGTGACTCTTTCTAGGGTTTCTCCTTGTGACCCGTTTGGTGATAGAAGATGTGCAAGACCCCTCATTCTTAGTTGATTGAGGTGAGCCATCTCTTTGACCCTCTAGGGTTTGGTACCTTGTGACGATCTTGTGTGTTAACACCTTAGATGTTTTGAGTTGGGGAGGTGCTGCCCGACAGCCCTCTTGACCTAGATCTTTGGGGTGATGTGGTACGCTGGTGGTGGACGACACCCTTGTCTTTGTGACAGGCGTCACACCCCCTTTACCTTGTGACGGCCGATAGGCCTGGTTTAGTTGGTTGCACGTTAGATCTCTTGTTGGTGGTTTGAGCAATACCCTAGATGATATCTCTTGTAGAACACATTGCTTGACATGCACATGTTGTAGTTGTAAGTTGATGTTGTTGCACCTTGGGGCGAGCGTTGTTGTTTGCTCCCTATGACGCGCGTCACGATTAGCTCCTGTGTGTCGCCCGATATGCTCCTGTGACGGGTGTTGCAAGCTGTTGCCCGATAGACACATGATGCACGGCAGACCTTAGACACAACGTTGCTGGTCTGACGCAGTGTTGTGAGCTTGTCCGATAGGTGTGACGGCCGTTACAGCTTTAGGAGAGGGCAGGTTGCCCGACACAATCTCTTGGTGAGGGTTTGTGATACCTCTAGTGAGGGTTCCACCCACATACATATGTCACATTACTCAATGGTAATTATTATGGTAACACTTGGTTATGAAACGTCCATACTGTTATACATGAACAAGATCACCTGAACTATTTGCACTAAGTTGAGATAATGATAAACATATAGTATGGCTTGCTTAATGATGCGCCTTATGCATATGGTCACAATTGGGTGCATGATTGCTAAAAGTATATGATCTTCAATGCCATCTTATACTGATAGCATGGTCATTTTATTAAAGTCTGTGATTGTTGTTACTAACCATGCAGGTGATGCTTAGCCAATAAAAAGGGCTATGAGGTATATGTGATGAGTAACCCTACCTTGATAGTTACTCTTGATGTTGAGATAACCTGTATAGTGTGATTCATGTTCCATGATGATGATGTAAGCCTTGAGAGGCAGTGGTACTATGTGATGGGGGATTGTGATCCCATGGTATATGATGATCCTTGTGATGGATCTAGATTGATTGGCAAGAGGCTAAGTGATAACATGTGATGTGGGATCCTTATGATGGATCAGTATGATGTGAATTGTAGTAAAAGCATAATGATGAGTTTTATATTGTTTACTTTTGTTATAATTGCATGTTATACAACTTGGTTGAATCTTGCAATCCATATAAAAGATACTAATTAATCACAGTGGAATATATCATGTAGTTTCCCTGGCCATAGATCTATCATCGTCAAGAATTGGTGATGGTGAAACGGGTTCTCCTACGGGTTAACCCGGAGCACATATTTTTGAATATGCGAGGTTTCTCCTAGCCTAAAGTGAGGAGGTAAGAGTGCAACTTTGGTTGTAGACTCAAGGGTGCGGATTCATGCCCGTAGCCCAATTGTGATAAAGAGCATGGTGAACAAGCCCATGGCTCAGGATATGTGATATAAGGAGCATGAATGTGTTCATGGCTCAGAGCACGGTGAATAGGCATGTGGCTCAGTTTCACTAGCACCAAGACATGTACCGAGGCGGGCTAGGCAGAGGGTAGCCTGACCCTGTGGCTAAGACCACTTCAACATGAGACTACGGTCCTGCTTGTGTTGTACTCATGCACTGACCATGAGGCGGAGAGGTCATGGAGTCCGACTCTCCTATTGACCTTGTATGGCACCGGCTTGGGTTTTGCAACCGAAGGTTGGATCTGAGCGGTACGGCTCACTTCCTCAGGGCATAATAATACGTAATCCAGCAGAATAGTATTTACTGCTTAAGTCAAACACGAAACATTGGTTGAGGCCTTGTTTGTGTAAGTTAATATTGATATATCTTACAGTTACTTATATGTTCCTCATGTTATGTGGCACTATATCTTATCTTGTTAATCATGTTTCATAAAAAGGTTGGTTATATGCCTTGAGTACATCTGGTAAGCTTGCTAAAGTATGAACAGCTCTACTTTATTAACTACTCTTGTTACACTTCCCATCAGCTATCTGCTTTATATGCATATCTGAGGTTTTTTAGTTTCGGCGGGGAGTTATGTTTCTCGCCGCGACAATGTTCAATTGTCTCACCCCACTGGTTTACACCCTTTTTAGGTGGTACAGCTAGACGTGGTGGTGGTCACGGGGTTGCGACCGAGCAGTAAGAAGAATAGTAGAAGGCAAGCGATGGATATGTTGTAGTTTTGGATGTTTTATAGGAGAGTCTTAGAGTCATCCATGTACTCTCAGGTCCTTGGCGGTGTTTTGACGTTGTTTCACGATGTACAGCTGTAGATGTTTTGTATACCCTGATGCTTGCCGGATGTGGGCCTTTATGTATGTATAAACAGGAGATGAACTCATGTGGCGACAAGATAGTTGTTGCTCTAAGCTGTGAACATGTATCAATGCTTATATATATAACCTATTTTCTTGCAGGATGTGGACTGGAATGTAACAATTCCTCAGTTTATCAGCTTTCCGCAAACGGTTTTAATTAACCCGTGTTTTTGATGATATGTGGTTATGGAAATTTCTGCACGTTTTCGCGTAACACCTCGCTGTCTGTGTGATAGTGGGATGTGTTGCCACATCTACCGTCCTATGCTCGAAACCATGCAAAATGTAGATATTTGCATGTGCAACATGTTCCTTCACACTACATTTAACTATATCTCAATCATTCGTCAATGTAGGGAAGTCCCATGCCACATTTCATGTAAGGACCCTGACCTCCGTTTTGGGCTTATCCTGTTTACTTTGCCTAACCCTGGTGTTTAGTTTCTTGCTAATCACCTTTAGTGGTGATTAGGGTTTGCTTGTGCTTGTGGAGTGTTGGAGGTGCTACTTGCAATTTACCCAAGTCTAGGGTTGATGGGCAAGTTGTCATCTTGAGAAGTGTTCTTCTCTCTCTCCTTGTTTCCTCTAGTGTTGAGAGGAAGGGTTGCGCTCATTGCTTGAGTTGCTTTGAGCTTGTATGAGCCTTGTTGGGCCTTGTTATGCCTTGCTTAGACCTTGCCTAACCTTGTTGGACCTTGTGTCATCCATAGGTGTGCCGGCCATGGTTGAGTTGCTTTAAGCTTGTATGAGCCTTGTTGGGCCTTGTTATGACTTGCTTAAGCCTTGCCTAACCTTGTTGGACCTTGTGTCGGCCATGGACCACCTTTAACGGCCATGGGTGTGCCGGCCATGGGTGTGCCGGCCATGGTTGTGGCGGCCATGGGTGTGTTGCCCATGGGGTTGTGTCGGGCAGGTGTGGTTCTATCGGCCATGGACCGCCTTTGACTCCTAGCCTCGTTTGTGTCACCACTCTAGCGGACACTTGGTGCATGATGCTTGCATGTGGCAATTGCCTTGGACATGTGTTTGGGGCAAGAAGTGAGGGTGGCATTGCCAATGGACAAGTGTCCCTAGGTGGGTGACACTTTGCCTTGTCTTACCTTGGTTTCTCCTCCATCCTCTTCTATATATGTGTTCCCTTTCTCTTGCTAAGGATCCCTTTTAGTTCCTTAGTTTCCCCTCTCCCTTGGTATACGGCACCTCCCCTTTGCTAGATTAGTGGCCGATCCTCCTCCTTCTCCTTGGAGTCTTCTTCTTCCTCTAGTGGTGGCCGAACCCTAGAGTGCTTTGTTCTTCTTCCCGTGGTGGTGCTTGAGCTTGGTGCTAGGAGCTTGGAGCATGCTTAAGGCGGGTTACATAACTCCTAACCCTAATCATAATACCTTCTTCTATATTGTATGTTTTCATATGATCATAATCGGCCATGTATGTTCTAAGATAAGTTTCTTGCTTAGTTGCACCTTTAGCTTTGTGGATATAGTGATATTGTTGTTATGGTTGAGGTTTTGTACCTTTGCACCCTAGTTGGCCGAACCATGGTTTAGAGTTCCTTGTTGAGAAATAGCCCTCTTCTCTCCTTGGTTATGAGAAGTGAGTTTGAGCTCTAGTAATGTGGGCAATACCCCTCACTTGTTTAAGTTGAGAGGTGAGTCTACATCCTAGTTGCTTGGGAAACACCCTTCTCTCACCATGGATTTGGGAGGTGAGCTTGGGATGACCTATGTTGAGGTGGATCCTTGTGGTTGCCCGAGTTGTGATAGAGGTTGTGCAAGACCCCTCTCTCTTGGTTGTTGAGAGGTGAGCCGATCTCCTGGATCAATTTAGGGTTTGGTGCCCTTGTGCTTGAGGTTGATGACGATCTTGTTGGGTTGTATCTTGCACGATATGACTTTGGGATAGTGTTGCCCGTTTGTTTAGTCTTGAGTTGCACCCTTGGCCGTTGTGCTTAGTTGAAGTTTCTTTGGTGGTTGATACCCTTGTGTGTTGGGTGATATGCCTTGTTGGATACCCTGCACGATACACCTAGCTAAGGTAGTTGGCTTGGTGCCCATTGTACCTTGGACGTTTTTTAGCTCAGGGAGCTACCTTTGTGTTGGGCGTCATGGTTGGTGGTGGTGATGCCCAATATGGTGACACCTAGAAACCCTAGATGCTTCCCTTGACCGATAGGCCTCTTTGGAGCGTTTTGGTGTCACCTGAAGTTGGGAGGATGTTGGGCGATCTCGTGTTGTGCTGGGACGCTACATTTTGACGGAGCTAGCCTGGGGCGTTCGAGTGGTGTGGCTGCCCGATAGGTACCTTAACCCTAGATGGGCGATAGGGCTTAGTCGACGTGAATAGATAGTTGTTTCATGCCTAGCCTCTTGCACGATACCCTCTTAACCTAGCTGCACGATAGTGTCTTGTACACCTGTAAGTGTGTCAGAGTTGCACGATATGTTTCGATCTCTGGTTGCACGACACCTTGAGTGGTGGTCGATACTGTTTGGGGTTGGCTTATATGCGGTTTGTTAGGCCAGTATGCTTTTGGTAAGGGATGCCACCCTACCCGTTACAAGTTGTGGTGAGGGACACGCTGCTCGCCACCCTTTTTGGTGAGGGCTGTGGAAGTTTTAATAAGGGTTTTGATAACCCGGGTTGTATATAGATGATGGTTCCATGTTAATAACGATGTTACATGTGTTATGATCACCTTGGATTTGTATATATATGATGATGAGTAAATGATAAGTTTGAAAGCATATGAGTTGCTTCACATGATGATGTGACCCATGTCTATGGTCACAGGTTTGAGGCATGAATGATAAAGCATATAATCATCAATGTTGCCCTATATTTGATAGCATGATATTTCTGTTAATCCATGATGGCTTCAGTTATCTCTATGAATGTGTATACTAACCATGCAGGTATTTCATGTGGATTCATAGACAGGTAAAAGGCTATGAGGTATATATGTTTGAATAACACTGCATTGATGGTCACTCTTGTTGATGAGATAACCTACATCACCAAGTTGATGTGATTAGGTCTGAGAACCTGATTAAGGCTAAGTTCCTAGTTGATGTGTTATCCTCTGATGATGAGATCTGGGATTGTTATCCCAAATGATGAAATTGCCTTAAGAAGCAGTGGTTTCCTATGATAAAGGATTGAGATCTCGGAATAATATGATGGTGGTAATAATAATGTAGCTTAATGTTATGTATGTGTTACAACCTGGTTGCCTCAACAATCCACTTAAAATATACTAACTAATTACAGTGGAACATATTATGTAGTTTTCCCTGGCCATAGATCCATCATCATCAGTAGCTGGTGATGGTGAAACAGGTTCTCCTGCGGGTTAACCTGGAAGCACATATTATTGAATATGTGTGGTTTCTCCTAGCTGAAAATGAGGAGGTTAGAGTGTAAATTCGGTTGTAGACTCAAGATGTGTATAAGAGCATGGTGAACAGGCCCATGGCTCATTGTGATAGAGAATGAATGCGTTCATGGCTCAGGGAGCACGGTGAACTAGCCCATGGCTCAGATATACTAGCGCCAAGACATGTACCAAGGCAGGCTAGAGAAAGGGTAGCCTGCGGGAGCTGACCCTGTGGCTGAGGCCACTTAAGCATGAGACTGCGGTCCTGCTTGTGTTGTAATCGTACACTGACCACGAGGTGGGAGGTCATGAAGTCTGACTCTTCCATTGACCTTGTATGGCACCGGCTTGGGTTTCGTAACTGAAGGTTGGATTTGAGCGGTACAACTCACTTCCTTAGGACATAATAATATGTAATCCAGCCGAATAGTATTTATTGCTTAAGGCAAAGCACGGAACATTGGTTGAGGCCCTGCTTGTGTAGTTGATCTTGTTGTACCTTGTAGTTACTTATATGTTCCTTATGTTATGTGGTAAGATCTTATAAATCTTATTTTGTCAATCATGTTCCATAAAGAAATACTTAGTTATTTGCCTTCCGTACATCTTGGTAAGCTTCATGGTGATAACAACCTTGCTCTATAGATTGCTCTTATTGTACGTTTTATCAGTTATCTACTTTTGTTGCCTTAACCTTTTTGAGGTTTTATAGTTTCGGCAGAGAGTTATGTTTCTCACTAGGACTGTGTGTCTCACCCCATTGGTTTACAACCTTTTTAGGTGTTTGCGCTAGACGTGGTGGTGGTCGCGGGGTTGTGGCCGAGTAGCAAGAAGAGCAGTAGAAGGCAAGAGATGGATTTGCTGCTGTTTTGGTTGTTTTATTGTAAAGTCCTAGAGTCGTCCATGTACTCTCAAGTCCTCAGAGGTGTTTTGACGTTGTTTTACGATGTATAGATGATGAAGCTGTGTATATCCTGTTGCTAGCCGGATGTGGCCCGTTATGTATATATAAACAGGTGATGAACTAATGTGATGACAAGACAGCTGATCTTATAAGTTGTGAACATGTATCTAGACTTGTAGATGTTTATATAACATGTCTTCTTGCAGGATGAGGATCTGAATGTAATAGTTTCTTGGTTTATCTACTTCCCGAAATTGGTTTTAATTACCCCGTGTTTTTTGTAATAGGTGGTTTATGGTGTTTTCCACACGTTTTTGTGTGGCACCTCGCTGTCTGTGTGATAGCGAGATGTGTCGCCACATTTCATGTCACATCTTTCCCCATCCCCTTGTCATCGTGCCTCTCTGAGCATCTGTTCCTCCACATCACCTCCCCTACATTCAACATTAAACTCATATACTCTTATCTAATCCGACAATCCACCTCATATATGTACCCATGATTCATCCTCTAAGAATCATGTAGGTTCCAATGTCCTTCTACCCTATTCAAGACATCCTTTCAAATGAAAACCCTAATAATTTTCCAAGCTTTTGTCCCAACGATGTTGGTTGGGATGTTTCATGGGAGCAAGCCTTTCCATGCATCTTTGTTTTGGATATTCTAATGAAGACACAAGGAATCTTGTTCTCTTCTTATCAGAACTCCTCAATCTACGCTTTAGATTAACTTGACTATAAATGAGTTCATGCATTGGCCCTTGTTGTGCATATTAAAACCGTTAAAAATGAGCCTCTAGTAGTTTGTCATCAACATTGATCACTCCCATTTTAGTTTTACATAATCATTTGTAATACGGTATTTCCATGTCTTTCAACACATCTTCATCATTATTATTAGTATAAGAATCATCTTTTGGACACTTGCAATATGTACATCCCATGGTTGAGTGTCATTTCTAGAAACGATCATGCGAAATTTACCATCAATGGACTACAACAATTGTATGATAATGACAAGTCTACAAAAATAGTAAATAATGTGCAAGAGAACATCATATGCTAAAATTATATTTCTTATTGTTTGAATTATGTCGATTTATTGATTGATCAGATGTATTGTTGACACTCTATTTTTTGATCTTGTTTAGTGATCGAGATTCAGTTGTTCCTTAATAAGAGCTTAGTCACTTCCACTCCACATAACACCATCTTGGTCATTTCCATAATGGTGTTGTCCATTACACCTATTACCTATCTAGCTTGAGGGGAATGAAAGTCGAGGATGAACTAGACTAAAAGTTACATATCTTTGTATGCTTAAGTATCAATATGGTTCTAAATGAGTAACCCTTAGAAAAGACAAAACAACCAATCCAACCATAATTTCCATCACTCAATCGACTAGATTGGGACCCAAATGTGAAACCCATATGTCCTCGTGTAGGCACTAGACTCTTGATAAATTAGTTTGACCACATCCTAGACGACTGGGTCGTCTAGATGATGCCTCAAATAATGTTGGAAATGGACCAGTCGAATCCAAAATTATATGTTTCTCTAGTCAACCTTATCTACGTTGACAAAAGAATCTAATCTTGTTTCAACCTATAAACTTGGATCCTTTTGGTATTATCCTCAAGTGATGCATCACTTCCATGTGTTAAGATCTAGTTTCTCAACTAGAAATTTATCACCACATGATTATTCGCAAGACATGTTAAACATAAGCCATGTCGTGAAGAGTCCTAGAATGTTCATCCTCTAAATTGTCGATTGTACTCCCCGAGAAATAATTTTAAACCTTATCATGAGAGATTATTACGACGATAACTCAAAAACACGTTATTTACATGACTTCTTAGATTTGAAACATTGGTTATTCTATTCATGTCGTCGTCGAGGCTTGAACCTCAGACTTTTGGTAACAAAGCAAGGATCTAACCGCTCGGGTATCTCATCTTAGACACCTAACCTCTGAGATGGTTCAACATCATAAGGTCAATTTTCTCTGAGTGAACTACCCTCTTCAAACCACTAAGGGATCCGAAAACCCTATTACAAAAAAGTTGGACCGAAGCCCTAAGATAAAAACCACGAACTTGAGTTTAGATTTAAGTGTTGATGAAAAATTATGGAAATGAACGTAACGTTTGACTAGTAACAGACTTCAATGTCGGGCGTCTCAAAGATAACCTACCTTATCTTCATTCTTTGATCGTGTTGTGGATGGAAAGACGACTTCCAACGCTTATGGGTTTGATTCTGTGGGGGCGCATGTGTTGCTTAGTCGCTGAGCATGTGTTGAGACGTGGTGGGTTGTAAGATGAGACGCTGAGCATGTGCCTGGTGGCTACTTAGTGGGACTGTACTTCTTTTGTTTATGGTTTAAGCATCCATTTCCGATGAGACGCTAGTCAAAGCCGGTGGCTAATATATGGTACTCGCACATACCCCTCATGCCATGTCATGCCCGTTCACATTGCGATGAGACGCTATAGCCAACCAAAATTGACTTAAAAGGTCATGATTCTGTATATTTTCTGTTTGGTTATGCGTACGATTGGTGCGGGTAGTGGAATACTTGAATGTCAAACTTTGCATGTGAGACAGTTGTATGATTTTTTTTTAATTAAACGCGGGGAATTGTATTCATCCTATTTCCAGTAGTCGAAAAATAAAAGACATACAAAGTTGTGTTGTCCCAATTCTACAAATCGGCACTGTTCACAACAAACTCACTCACCCTACATCTGCTCACCCCATGACATCTGAACTCAAGGCCTTCAAAGTCTCACAAAAACTCCAAAAAATATTGACTCGCGACTCTATCCCTTTGCAAACCTCACAAAAAAATAAATTTGAATCGTATTTACCTACTAAGATGCAAAACATTGTCGATTGGATTACGAAATTTTTTAATATATGACATACTGAGGCCTTCCAACCGGTATGCCCCCTTACAGGGGGCATACCAGCCAGAGTAGTGAATCGGTATAACTTGACCAGTCCCAACTCATATTCAGCAAGCCAACATGCCAATAAGTTGGCCTCCCTATATATAGATGTACAGAGCCAATCATAGTCACTCAAAAAAGAAGAGATTCTACCAGCCTGTCGTTTGTGTCACCAAGAAATTCTCTCCAAATTGTTTAAGACCCTAACTAGACGAGTAAAGTCAGCTTCTATCTTTAAACCCTCCTGAGGTATCTCTATACAAAATTGCAGAGCCAATTCTAGCACCCCTAGATAGCTCCCAATCAGGTTCTCTCCTGTAAAAGGCTCAGTGAAGCACATCACTATTGGACCTCTACTGTCTCCTAGGATACCCCCAACTCCCTACCCCTTCGTCCCATCTATATCATTCCTCTAGGACAACAATGTTGAGCTTCAATGTCAAGGCACGAGGGTGAATCCATCTAACATCTCTGAAATAGAACATTTTATGTTTCATCTCTCTGAATAGTCCTTTATCTTTCCAAATCTCTATGATATCCTTGGGTTCCCTCACCCCTTTTAAGGCTAGGCCATTAACAATGATTCTAAGTGGCACATCTTTTTATTGTCGTACCTACTAGCACATCTTCCAACCCAGAGGCAGTAAAGGATGATGAGGGGGAGCAGACCCCTCACTACCCCTAGCCATGTATTCATGCTTGCCATATTCCAACAAACACCCATCATAGCCTCTAGCCCCAGAGATCTGGAAAAGCAATTACTGTCCAAAATGGTTTCTTCCTCTAGCCAGGTCAATCTCGTTGCATCCCCTCTCAAAAAAAGGTGATGTAAAGTCTCCATCTTCCCCAAAATACAACATTCACATTTTGAAGCAATTTGAACATTGCATGATCTTATACAATCATCTGTCGGAAGGGCCCTATTTCTCAACTTCCAAATGAAGGTGCTAATCTTCAACAGTAACCTATGGTTCCAGATCCAACCCAACCCAGCTTTGAGCTCACTCCTCACTTGATCCGATCTTCTAATCACCACCCTCGTTGTCTTGAGGTTGAACCTTCCATTCTCATATGGAGTCGATATTGGTTTGTCAATGACTCCCCAAATAAACACCTTACCAGCAACAAAAACATCTCCACGTTTTGACTGAATAAGTTGTTCAACTAGACTTTGATCCCACTCCCCATCCATGTTCGCAAGTTCCTTGATTATTAGTCTTGGGTCATCCAACACCCCTACTCTTTGGTACATAAGAAGATCTCTCAAGCTCCAAGCTGCTACTCAAAAGGGTATGTCCCTCTCACCTATCTCCCATCTAGTGTGTTTCATAAGTAGAGGGAAATCATCCCATACCTTTCTCCAATAAATAGAGGCTCCCCTACCCTTCTTCAAAAATCGTGGGTGTTCTCTATCAAGGTTCCAAGATCTTCTCCCATAACGCTCCCTATGAAATTCTTCCCAAAGTGATTGACCTTTTAAGATCCCCCATACAGCTTCATCATGAGTTCCTTGTGTCTATCTCTCATCCTATTTATCCCTAGTCCACCCATCTCAAGTGGGGTTGCCACTTTATCCCAACTTACTCAATGTCTCCTTTTAGCTCCATCTCTAGAATTCCATAAGAATCTTTCTATTCTCTTCTCAATGTGTTTTAAGGTAGTTAATGGAACTGCACAAGCACCTAGGCATTGGAGTGGTATAGAGGTAAAGACCAATTTAATAAAGGTTAACCGTCCGAAAAATGATAACATATTTTCTGCCCCAAATTGTCATCCTTCTCATGATCCTCTCATCTAAGTTGTCATAGTGTCTAACTAGGATTCTTCCTTGAATGAGCAGAACACCTAGGTATGTGATGGGTTTTGAGCTGCATTGGCAACTCCAAACCAAAGCTACATGTTTGTTTCTAGAGTTTAAGGCCTTCCCAAGGAGAAAGGCTGATTTAGCTCTATTAATCATTTGTCCAGAGGCTCTAGGGTATCTCTCAAGAATGACCTCTACCACTTCTAAGGTTCCACCTCCAGAGTTGATGAGGAATATGAGGTCGTATGCAAACATGAGGTATGGTGGTGCCGAGCCCCCACTCATGATGAACCCATTTATGGTCTCATTCACTAATTCTCTTTTGATGTGTCTCCCTGATGTTTCTTGTGTTGGGATGAACATAACAGGTGATAGGGGGTCCCCTAGCCTTAACCCCTTAGAAGTTGTGAAAAAACCTCCTAGTTTTCTGCTCATGGAAATTGAGAACCAAGATTCCCTCACGACATTCATGATGCATCTCTCTACATGATTGTCAAAACCAACTGTTCTTAGGATCTCTACCAAGAAATCCCAACTGACTCTATCAAACGGTTTGGATATATCTAGTTTATACACTACATTCTCCCTCATGCCTCCTACTTTGTTCAAATCATACATTAGCTCTTGTGTCAGTCTAATGTTATCTTTGATATTTCTATCTTTGACAAAAGTCACTTATTCAAATGAGACTAATCGAGGAAATAAAGTTGATAGTTTAGTTAGTAGGAATCTTGAAGCCAATCTCATGGCCACATTCCCAATACTAATAGGTCTGAAACCACTATGGGCTCCAAGTGATTCTATCTTAAGAATCAGAACAATACGTGCCAAAGTTTTTATAAGACTTATAGAATTTGTACTGAAGTTTCATGTGGCTTCCTACAGTATGGCATCTCTTTCTTGTTCTTTCTCTCTCTCACACCAGTCACCACACATATACCAGTGCACACAAATAGTGAGTAGGATGATCAGTTGAATCTATTATGGGGAATGATAACAATTGAAGTTAGCCATCACTGAATTGGCCCTTGCAATGTTTTTTTAAGGTATACATTTTTTCCCAAAATTCTTCATTGTTATTAGTATCATATAGATGAACCGATCAAATAAAATGATACCGCAAAAACCTATAACATGAAATTTAGTTGTAAATTTTGTTCCACTTTAGAATCGCAAGTTGTTTTACCGCGCTAGATGTCTTCTATTATTGAGGGGTGATCTTGGTACATTGGTACGACTCATCATTGTGGTATGACCACCAAAAAGTGTTGGTAGGAAGATATCATTGGCGGAAATGATCTTGTCACGTGCATCAGTCCGTAAGGTGCATCTCAACACTAGGCTGAGCAGATTCTGGGGCAAAAGTTAGAGGAAAAGTTGGTTTTGAGAGGATGTCGTAGCAGACATAATTGAGTGGTTGGTAGAGGTTATGCAATGGAGAAATAAATTTTTTTTGCTTATAATTTTTGAACCGTGATGAATTTTTTGACTAAACAAAAATCATTGGATTCCTTATAAAAATGCATTCCAATACTGATATATTTTGAGGGAAAAAAATAAATGTGGTATGTAGAGGTGATGTGATGAGAGAAAAAATAATTTTTTTATAATCTTTAAACTGTGATGCATCTTTAGACGAAATAAAAACTAAGATAAAAAATGCATTCTAACAAGACTAATGTTGATAAATATTTTAGGAGGGAAGTAAAAAGAAAAGACAAGGAAAGTGATGATGAAAGATTAGAAAAGTAAGGAGAAAAGTGATGGGGGAAGAGGAGGGAAGTAGGCATGTATTCATGATAATTAGGAGTTTATTCACCGGTAAAAGTACCCACAGATTGATGAATGCATACCAAAAAAAGTGCTTGAAAATAATGAATATGCGCATAAAAATGATTAAAGGCATCTAAAGATGGCTAAACAACACTAAAAAATGTCTAAAATCGCCAAATCAATGTTGAATATATATGCCCACAAATGAGTACAAGTGTCTAAAAGTGGTTAAAGCACCCAAAAATCACTAAAAACGCCCAAAGTGATGAACACGTATCCAGAAACAAATCACTTGAAAAAGGAAAATATGTGCCTAAAATGACTAAAAAAGCACACAAAGATGGCTAAATAGCACTCAAAAGTTGCTAAAAGCGTCCAAAATTATATGTGCCCAGAAACAAAGCCCTTGAATAAGGTGAATATGCGCTCAAAATGGCTAAAAGTTCCTAAAGATGGCTAAATAGCGTTCAAAAAATAACTAAAAGCACCCAAAATTGATGAATGTGTCCACAAACAAAGTATTTGAAAATGGTGAGTATGCGCCCAAAATTGATTAAAAGCGTCGAAAGATGGCTATGTAGCGCACAAAATGACTAAAAACACCAAAAAATGATGATTATATGCCACAGATGGATAAAAGCGCCCAAAAGTCAGGTAAAAGCACCCAAAAGTCACTAAAAGCGCCCAAAATTGATGAATATGTGCCCAGAAACAAAACTTTTGAAAAAGTTGAATATGCGCCTAGAAATGGATGTAAAGTGCCTAAAGGTTGCTAAATAGCATCCAAAAATGGCTAAAAGGGCCAAAAAATCTCTAAAAAAAACCCAAAATCGATTAATACGTGCCCACAAATAAAACATTTGAAATTAGAATATGTCCCCAAAAATGGCTAAAGAATCGGGGGATTCTCGCCCATCACATCACATCCAACTACTACCCAATAATACTCATTTTTATATTTTATATCATTTTTCTCAAAATTGAATCAACATTGAACTTGTTGAAAAATATTTTTACAAGAAGTCTAAAGAATTTTATTTTGTCAAAAAATTCGTCATGGATTAAAAGATATATGTGAAATAAGTTTCTCTCACCCAATAAATGTCCCTCCATGTCACCTTAAAATTACTCTATAATGTCACTTCCACCTCGATGTTGCCATCCTACTAATGCCACCATCCAGAAAGGAAAAACTTCTCAATACTCTAAAAATCATTGTTCCCCATGCGTGTAACATGTGCTTGACATGCGTGATCATGCCCAAATGTTAGTCTTATAATAGAAATTCCTACATTGCAATACAGGTGACTTCATATTCATATAGATTGGACTGTACAAATCTCAATCTCTCTGTCTCTCTAAATGAGGTTAATAAGCAAAATGCATATGATCCCTCCTAGAGAAGGAAATAATTAAATAATAACAATAATAACTTTACCCTCAGTACTTCTGACAATAATATAATCATATTTCCATAATTTAGGTAAGAAGAAGATACACAATTAACACGTAAAGATATATTTTTGAATAGATTCTTTTGGCAACACAAGATAATGATGGTAATTGTTGGAATTGGAGGAGGTACTTCACTAGACGACACAACAGTGTGTATGCATTAATAATAGTTAGATAGATGGATGGACTAGTTTTGTTCAAAGTGTTGTCTCAAACATATACAACACAATGCAAACATTAACACAAATCATGACAAAGGAAGTAGCAAAGGCACCACTTAGATATAGCAACACTTAAGATCATTTGGGCACTGGATTTGACAGGGGGGTTGTAGTTAAATATGGTGTTCTAAATACCACTGATTATAAATGCATGGTTTGGATAATTCAATGATATAGTCAATAATTACTGTAGGGAAATATGGCTACAGAATAGGTAGTGGAAACAAAAAAAATTACTACCATATTCCCCATAAACTAATTGATTGTGTCAATAACTATTTAATGGAAAGGATGGTTTTGAGGATATACCTGGTCCTAGAGCAAGTCCAACGACATCTCTGTGTCATTGTAGATGTGCAACTATCATTTAGTTATATTGGGACTCGTCTGAATGTTGTGCCTCCTGGTCAGTATAATGGATAGAAGGTTGATGTTGTCCTCCTAGAGGAAGACAACTACCTCCACGCCTCTATGAAAGTCCACACAGACTGCCTAAAACGCATGTCGTCATGCTAGAACACATAGGAATGAGTTGTCCCTCCCATTGATGTACTAGTCACAAACTTTCTCTCCCATAATTATTTCTCCCATGCTATCCCTCCCTTTAGCAGGTAGGACTTGCTCAGACTCTATATTGCTTACCACAACCAGAGAGGACAATAATTGTCAGAACAATTGAGTTGTGTTCTGGGAATTCTCTAGTACCCCTCTATTTATAGGAGGGATTAGGGTATGGGTTTCCAATCTGTGTGGGAGTAGAAGGGACCAGAAGATCTTGAATTTTCACAACCTACGAGCGTTGAACCGGTCGATTCACACACAAGACGATCAGTTTACATTGCAATTTAGTTGTTTTTTCTATTTTCTAATCGTATATGAATTTAACAATTCGATTCCAATTAATTCTAAACATTAATTCCTTACATCAATCAAAATGAGCAAGTGAAACGATCAACTTTTCTCATGAATTTGGGAAATCACCAGAACCTTGGGTTGGCATCACTGAGTAGATCGGTTCACTAGGTAAACTGTCGTCTCACCCAACCTAAGTCGATCAGTTCACCTAGTAAGTCGATCAGTTGGTTCCCTTATTCATGCAGAACTCAGCGAATTCAATTTCTAATCAACCTGATACTCCAAATGGACATTTCACATGAGACAATTGGTTGGGAGATCAGTCAGTTGATTTGTTTCTTGAATTGAATACCTAAATACTTTAGTAATCAATCTAATCATCATTCAAAATCAAACTCCTCTTCTCGGTCATGACCTATGTGTGTGACCCTATAGGCCCCATATTATGTTGGCAGTGAGTGTCCATAACAACTTATGACATCATAAGCAATGAGTGGTACCTAGTCGCACATCAATGCTACCCAAGTAAATGGAAAGTTGGAGAACAACTTCAACCTACAATTTGTGTATGGTGTTATAGTATTTGTATAGTTCCTTTACCACTAATATCCAGATTGAACTTGAGGCATGGAGTAGTCATCCTCTTCAACATTCAATCTTATTCCTTGAACCGGAGCAGACTGTATGAGATATATGTAATCTCAATATCGCATATTGACTCACATGTTCATGGCTATGCATTTCTCATTCTCGCTAATCAAGAGGCCTAAGATATGATACTCCCATAGGAGGGACAAATCTCATCTACATCACTCACAGTCAATCCTCATGTGTCACATTCACCCAATCATCACCTTTGTAATAACCCTTATACAATATTACATTTGATGATGTTAAAGCATACCAAATGACATGTGATTAGTGCAGTGACTTTAGGTCTAAGAACCACAATCACCACCAACACTATGATAGCTGACTATGGCTACTATGGCAGTGGATTTTATGTGTTAGTCTTATAGTGGGTCTATCTGATACATTATTCTCTAACATGTATATGTGTGCTTGGTTTGATATCTCCATATCATTAAAAAATCAAGGGGGGGTGAATAGAGTTCATAAAATATTTAAACAAATTAAAAGTGCAAAGGAAATAAAAGAGGCAATCAAAAGAGAGAGAGATAGGATTTAGAGTGGTTCCTTCTACGATGACAGTCCACTGCCTAGTTGTTGTCAATTAGGATTTTGCAACAAATACTTGTATTAATTTATCGGTGAGGAAAAATTACAAGATGATTGCTGCAACTAAATCCCTCTTCTTTACCGGACACAGAAGAGCACCACCAAACCTCTTCTTTTATAGATGTGCTGACAGATGAGGAAGAGCATCACCACACATCTACTTTTATGGACTAATGGCCTGGGAAGAGAACCACAACACCTCTTCTTTTACATATGAACTAAGGGATAAGAAAGAGACCGCCACACCTCTTCTTTTACGGATGCACCAAGGGTCGAGGAAGAGAACCACCACTTTTAGAAGTAGACCAACCCCAATCACAAGTAATAGAAATAATAACGGAAGAAGAAATACACCAAATAAGTCCTGCAATGTCCTTATGAATCAATTTTATGGACCAAACCACTTAGGGATGTATCAAGGTTGTAGTAAAGGTGGTAGACTAAGCTAATGGCTAGGACATGAAAGAATGTTGTTGTGAATGGATTGCAAAAAGGATATCTACAACTCTTATTGCTCAAGATGTGATGTATGCAAGTATGCAAGTGTTGTTGGGATGCCTCTAGACCACTACTATTTATAGGAATGAAGTATGGGTGGCTAGGGCATCTTTGGCGAGAGTCTAGAGGGTTCTAGAGGGTCAAATAACCATTTGAACAACATTAATTTAGATGCAACAGATAGTTTGAACAAATTAAAACGTCTGGTCGAAGATTTTCTTGATCGAGCTAAGGGTGGACGTGCCATACTTCAACGGCTATAAGTCAGTCAAGAAAACTTGGTCATGGGTATAACAAAGGCTCTTATTTTGACTTAGTTTGACTCGTAATAAATTTGCAATTTTGATGTCTTGAGTCCTCGACCGATCATTTTCTCAGTCGACAAAGTCTTTGATCGACTTGGGGCTCGGTCCACAAAGATTTCAACTAAGAGACTGTAACAGATGGATAATTCTTTTGAGAATACTTATCTAATGATTTATCTAGTGTGACCTACCTATCCAAGACTTTTGATATTGATATGTGAACGGTTTTGGGATAGGTGGACTTGGACCAAAGCTTGATTTTACATGAGTTCTAAGCAAGAAATACAAATAAGCACATATAAATGTTTTATTTGAAGAACTTGATATTCTATCTTGAGTTTGCCAAGAGGTTCCCGAAACACTAAAAGTAGCAATTTAAGTCCACAAGTAAGAAATGTTTGTCATCATCAAAAGAGAAGATGAGCTAATGTCCAATTTAGTCAACAATCTCCCCCTTTTTGAAGATGTCAAATATTTCAAATTATAAGTAAAAACTCAGAAAGAAATGTCCATACCTTAGTGAAGTTTTCCTTGAGTATTTCGAAATTTGTGCATATTCACATTTGAGAAGTATGGAACATATCATCTAACTCTCAAAGTGAATTGCAACAATTAATATATGGCAGAGTTTTTGGTAAAACGTGAAAGCTCAAATGACATGCTCAAGGATATAAGTTTTTGTGTAGAAAATATTTCTCTCCCTTTGTCATCTTAAAAAGGTAAATGAAGAAACGAGAAGATGAATCCCCCTGAGTGAGATACTCCCCATTAATAAGATCCGTATAAAATAAAAGTCAAATTTGGGCATATGATCATGAAATAATATTTTCTAATTGCCATTGAAAGGAATGTGAAATCCTTCATGACAAAGAGAAACCCATAAATCAAAAGAAACAAATCCTTAAAAAAATACTCTAAACCAATGGGAATGAATGTTAAGTCCTCCATTATGTAGAGATGCCAAAAAAAATCTCAATAAAACTCATAAATTTGCAAAGAGATAAAAATTAACATCCTCAAGAGGAACAATGTATAACTTATCTCGTAAAACTCGAAATTGTTCCAACGCAAGAGGTTTTGTAAAGATATCGGCCAATTGATTTGCAGTATCTACATGATGTAGACATATGTTATTTTTAACAATGTGGTCACAGAGAAAATGATGATGAATTTCAATGTGTTTGGCTTGACTATGCAAAATAGGATTATGTGCTAGGTTTATGGCACTAGTATTATTGCAAAAAATCAGAGTTGATGATAGAGAAAAACCACAGTCGTTTAGTACTTGTTGCATCCATAATACTTGTGCACAACAAGAACCAGCTGCCTTGTATTCGGCCTCGGTGGTAGATAAAGCAACGGTATTTTGTCTCTTACTAAATCAAGAGATAAGTGATTTCCCGAGTAAGAAACAACCACCACTAGTACTTTTGCGATCAAGACAACAACCAGTGTAATCGGAATCAGTATAAGCTTTAAGGTCAAAAGGTTGATCTCTTGGATACCAGATGCCATAGTCAATTGTACCAGTACCTCAAAATTTGTTTAACATTAGTTAAATGAGAGTTCATAGGATTGGATTGAAAATGAGCAGTTAAATTCTTTACGGATGTCTAGTGTGTATCACCTAATTCTAAATGATATATGTTCATCATGCTCAAGGCATACGAGACGTCGGGACAGGTACACAACATAGCATTCATGATTGATCCAATTACTGAGGCATATGGAATCAAACTCATGCACTCCCTTTCTTCACAAGAAATGGGACTTTGATCTTTAGAGATGGTAACTCCATGAAGCATGGGTAGGTTTCCTCTCTTCAAGCTCTTCATGTTGAACCATTTCAATACTTTGTCAATGTATGTGCTTTGACTTAGTCCAAGAAGCTTTTAGATCTATCTCTATAGATCTTAATCCCCAAGTTGTAGAATGCTTCTCCCAAGTCTTACATAGAAAATGTATTTCCAAGCCATGTCTTTACCTTTTGTAAAGTATGGATATCATTTCCATCAATAGTATGTCATCTACATACAACATGATGAATGCCATTATGCTCCCACTAACCTTCTTATACACACAAGGTTCATCTTCATTTTGAATAAAGCTAAACTCTTTGATTGTATCATCAAAATGAATATTCCAACTCTGAGATTCTTGCTTCAATCCATAGATTGATCTTTGTATCTTACAAACTTATTTGCATCCTTTGGATTTATAAAACACTCAGGTTATGTCATGTACACATACTCAAGAAAACTCCTATCAATGAATGTAGTTCTAACATCCATCTGCCGAATCTCATAGTCATGATAAGATGCAATGACAATCATGATCCTAGTGAATTTCACTATGGCCACTGGTGAAAAGGTTTTGTCAGTCAACACCTTGAACTTGTTTGAAACCATTTGTAACCAATCCACCCTTATAGGTTTGTACTTTACCATCCATGTTAGTCTTCTTCTTGAAGACCCACTTGCACCCTATGGGTTGTACCCCTTCGGGTGGATCCACCAAAGTCTATAATTTGTTGGTATACATGGATTCCATCTCAGATATCATGGCCTCAAGTCATTTCTCAAACTTTGGTCTCTCAATAGCATATAGATAGGTTATTAGCTCATCATCTATGACCAATTTAGTGCTTTCCTGAGTCACAAGATATCCAAATCTCTCAACTTCAAGGTGTGTTCTATTAGATCTATGAGGTTCCTGTGTCGCTTGAGGAATTTGAGATTCCACAACACTTTGTGATTCTCATTGTTCCTCTTATACATCTATAGGTTCAATGTTCCCTTGTTGGTCTCAAGCCTCTTCAAGTTCCACTTTCCTCCCAATAATTCCTTTAGAAATAAAATCCATCTCTAGGAATACAACATCTCTGGAAATGAACACTTTGCTATCAGATAGGGAATAAAAGTAATATCCTTTAGTCTCTGTAGGATATCCAACAATTTAACATTTATCAAATTTAGGGCCAAGCTTTTCAAGAAAATTTTTCCTTACATAAGCTTCACATACTGAACCTTCATAAAAGACATATTGGATGCTTCCCAATCCATATCTCATATGGAGTCTTTTGAACCAACTTAGATGTACTCAGTTAAGTGTAAACACGGTGGTTTGTAGAGAATAACCCTAGAAGGTAGTAGAAAGCTTAGATAAACTCATCATTGATCATGCCATGTCCACTAATGTGCGAATCCTTCTTTTTGATACACCATTATGCTGAAGTGATCCAGGTGGAGTCCACTGGGATACAATCCCTTGGGCTCTAAGAAGGTCCTCAAACTCTTGGCTTAAGTATTCTCTACCTTGATCAGAATAAAGTGCCTTAATACTTATTCCAAGTTGGTTATTTCATTCGTAAACCCCTTGAACCTATCAAGAGTTTACGACTTATGTTTCATCAGGTAAACATATTTGTACCTACTGAAGTCATCAGTGAAGGTAATGAAGTATTGATACACACCTCTAGAGGTTGTCCTAAAAGGACCACATATATCAGTATGTATGGGTCCTAATAGATCACTAGCCCTCTCATTTCTACCAGTGAAAGAGGTCTTAGCCATCTTTCCCAACAAATAAGATTCACATGTTGATTAAAAATAGAAAAGGTCTAGATAACCATTTTATGGATTCTAGATATGTGATTCTCATTTATGTGCCCTAGAGGACAATGCCAAAGGTATGTTTTGTTTGATTTGTTGAGTTTTAGTCTTTTGGTATTTTTGTTATAAACATATGTCATTAGATCTAGCAAATAAATACCATAATACATTGGGACACTACCATAAAAGATCCCATCTTTGGAAATATAACATCGACCATTTTTTAATATGGAATTCAAATGCATCCTTGTCCATACAAGATACAGAAATTGTGTTTCTATTTATAGAAGGTACATAATAGCAGTTCATTAACTCTATTACAAGCCATGTGGGCATAGATGAACTATAGGTTCCAATGGCCACAACTCTTGTGCCATTTGAAACTCACAGTTCCACCTTGCCTTTTCCCAAAGGCCTACTTCTTTTCAGATCTTACATATTTGAACATATGTGAGATCCACATCTAGTATCTAGTAACAATGATGAAGAAGTATATAGGTTTATCTCAATAATGTATATACCTGAAGTGGAGATCACCATCCCTATCTTCTTCTTCTTGAATGCCATCAAGTACAAAGGATGAGTTCCTCTTGTACTTTTCTTTCTCCTCATTTTGAGTTTTGAAGATTTGGACTTGGGCTTGACATCAGAACTCTTCATTGCCTTATTTTCATCCTTGGATACATCTCCACTTATCACCATCATAGATTTGTCCTTCTTCATTCTTACTTTGAAATGAATCAGCATACCAAGCAAATCTGACTTCAATCTAGCCATATGATTCACATGATAACATGAAATAAAGTGGTTATATGATTCTAGCAATGATTTTAGAATCATACTTGTGACCAACTCTTGGCTCAAAGAGAACCCCAGTTCTTCAAGATGATACACATATCCAATCATATTGAGCACATTCTCTTCTATTGAGTTGCCCTCTATCAGCTTACACTCAAAGAGAGCCTTTATGACTTTGCCCCTTTCTTGATTTGTGGGATTTTGGTTCACTTCCTTAAGATGTGTTACCATCTCAAGAATTTCCATGTTCTCACACTGCTCATGCAACTCATAGTTCATGTAGCTTAGCACAAGGTACTTTGTGTCAAAGGCATCATTGGCGTTCTTCCGGTAAGCATCCACTTGTTCCCTAGGCTCATTAGGAACATATATTTCTGGAACTAGTTTGTCAAGGATGTAGAGCTTGCACTCTTCATTGAGAACCCTTTTCAAAGTCTAAAACCAGTCATACAAATTTTTCCCATCAAGTTTGTCCTTCCTAAGAACTATCACAATACATATTTTTTTGTCATTTGATTCTACAAGAGAAAATTTGCATTTGTCAAAACCCTTTTTATTTGATTTTATTTGATAAATTTGAGGATATCAATTAGATATTTAATTAATCATCACCCTCACTATTTTATTCAAATTGATAACCCTCACATATCAATTTAGAAGATTGCAATGTACAACCTTCTAGTGAGCCAAGATACAAATAATTCAACTACCACCCAGCCAATACGCCAGCACCAATAGTCAATTATTAAGGTAGGCATCTTTTTCCAGTTGCATCATATACAATTCTTGGTTAGATGATATGTGCAACTCCTTGCCATAATCATTTGTATGCTTCTGGTACTTAATGTAAGGACCCTGACCTCCGTTTAGGGCTTATCCTGTTTTCTTTGCTTAACCTTGATGCTTAGTTGCTTGCTAATCACCTTTAGTGGTGATTAGGGTTTGTTGGTGTTTTGTTGAGAGATGGAGGTGCTACTTGCAATTAACCCAAGTCTAGGGTTTTTGGGCAAGTTTGCCACCTTGTGAGGTGTTCCTCCCTCTCTTTGCTTCCTCTAGTGTTGAGAGGAAGGGTTGGGCTCGTTGCTTGAGTCCCTTTGGGCTTGGTTGAGCTTGTTGGGCTTTGTGGTGCCTTGCCTTTGTTTCTTTGGACCTTATGTCGGACAAGAGAGGGTGTGTCGCCCAGAGTGTGTCGCCCAGTGGTGTACCGCCCAGGGTTTGTGTCGGCCATGGCATGGAGGTGTGTCGCCCATGGACCCTTTGACCTTCTTTGACCTCATTTGTGTCACCACTAGTGGACACTTGGTGTTTGATGCTTGCATGTGGCAATGGCCTTAGACATGTGTTTAAGACATGCTAGAGTGGTGGCATTGCTCATGGACAAGTGTCCCTAGGTGGGAGACACCTTGCTTTGCTCTACCTTGGTTTCTCCTCCATCCTCTTCTATATATGTGTTTCCTTTCCCTTGCTAAGGATCCCTTTAGTTCCTTAGTCTCCCTCTCCCTTGGTGCACGACACTCTCTTCTTTTGCAAGATTGGTGGTCGATCCTTCTTGGAGTCTCCTTCTTCCTCTAGTGGTGGCCGAACCCTAGAGTGACTTGCTCTTCTTCTTGTGGTGGTGCTTGGAGCTTGGATCTAGGAGCTTGCTTAAGGTGGGTTACATAACTCCTAACCCTGACTACTTTACCATCTTCTACGTCCTTGTTTATATGTTGCTTATGATCATATCAGCTATATATGTTACTAGTTTAGCTTCTTGCCTAGTTGTTCTTATTGGCCGAACCATGTGTTACAGGGTTCTTGGTGAGTAACACCCCTTTTCTCTCCTAGGTTTAGAGGAGTGAGCTTGAGTTCTAGTAATATGGGCAATACCCCCTCTCTCGTTTAAGTTGAGAGGTGAGCTTGTGTTCTAGTGACTTGAGCAACACCCTCCTCTTACCATGGACTTGAAAGGTGAGCTATGTAGTGGTTGTGGACCTTGGTTGTGGTTGTACCTTGTGTTGCCCGATTGGTGTTAAGAAGTTTGGCAAGACCCCTCTCTCTTGATAGTTGAGAGGTGAGTCATCTTCTTGATCCATTAGGGTTTTGGTGCCCTTGTGCTTGAGGTTGGTGGTGACCCTGTCGGGTTGCTTCTTGACCGTTATGATCTTGGGGGAGGTGTTTCCCGATAGCCCTCTTGATCTTGAGCCTTGGACGACACATGTTGTGGCTGTGTCGGGCATTGCATGTGGTCCCTGCCTTGTGTGTGTGTCGGGCATCACGCCTTGATGAGTAACCTACCTGATACACTTAGCCTATGTGATGGTTTGGTTTTGTTATGCCTTGTTGTGGTGGAGCGTTGCTAGCTAGTCTGTGGTGGGAGTCACCCTTTGTCCTTAGTTCTGTGTGTGTCGGCCGACAACACGACACTTGATGGGCATTGCACAACACCTTAGTGCCCGATACATGTGCTGACCGATATGCCATGAGGCACGACACACCGTCGCATGACACGCTTCTTTGTCTAGTTGCACGCTTGGTTGTCCGATACCCTTGATGCCCAACGGAGCGTTGCACGACATGGTGCACGATATACCTTGCACGATATGCCCTTGGTCTCAGTTACACGATAGACCCTGTTGCACAACACAACGTTGCATGGTACACCCTTGCTGTTATGTTTGGCCGATATATGCTGGTATGCGTTTGAGTGATGGACGGTAGGGGAAGAGTACCCTGCCCGATACCACTTCTAGTGAGGGTGCCCTACCCGTCACACTTCTTGTGAGGGTAGTGGGCACTTCTAGTGAGGGTCTTGTCTCTTATGGAAAACCTATGCACTAGATTTTGTTCATGAATCACGTTGGTTTTGATAGTAACCCTTGACATGCTTGCTGGTAGTAGATTACATCTATGTATTTTGCCATGATAGTACCTGTGTTCATAATCATCTAGAATGATATATATAATGCTGAGTAAATGATAAGCACATAAGATGCTTTGCATGATGATATGACCTATGTCTATGATCACATGTTGAGGCATGATTGATAAAGCATATAATCATCAATGTCACCCTATGTTGATAATATGATCTTTCTGTTAATCCATGATGATTGTACATACTAACCATGCAGGTGATGCATAGCGAGGAAAAAGGCTATGAGGTGTGTGTGTGTGTGTATATATATATATATATATATATATATATATATATATATATATATATATATATATATATATATATATATATATATATATATATATGTTCGAGTAACACTGCTTTGCTAATTACTCTGGATGATGAGATAACATACATGATGTGTATAGGTCTGAGGACCTGAGTTTGGCTAAAGTGCCTAAGTTGATGAGAATGCCTTGAGAGGCAGTGACATTATGTGATAAGGGATTGAGATCCCATGGCAATGTGATGATCCTTGAGATGGATCTAGATGATTGGAAAGAGGCCAAGTGATAACATGTAATGTTGGATCCTTGTGATGGATCAGGATGATGTTGATTACAATAAAAGCATAATATTGAGAGAGAGAGAGAGAGTCAGGCTAGAATACACTCGAGTGTACATATTACGTTGTACACCCCAATGGTGTTTGCCTATATAGACCATATATATATATATATATATATATATATATATATATATATATGAAAAACATATCTAGAGGCAAGATAAAAATATAATCCATATCCAAACATGTGTAGGAAAGTTATTAATGCACTATTAAAACATTAGAAGTAGTTTTTTAAGCAAGAGAGCGATAAAAATCACAATATACCATTTTTGACTAAAAAACTATAGGTATAGTGCACACTAACTTGGCAAAACACACTATGACTGGATATGAGCGAGAAAAACATTACCTCAACTATTACTTTTCCACTTGTTGCCATCCCCTACACATCTCACCTTTCTTCTTTTATGTGGATTGAGAAGTCAATTTGCAAATCCATAGCTCATGTCAATCCATTCATAAGATACATGCAAGAAGAAAGATGAAATGGTCCCCAATCATGTTTTTGGGTCTGGTGGGGTTAGCTTAGCAACTCAAGTCTTATTGCTCTTGGGTGATTTCCGAAAAGGAAAACAATTAGAATAATGAAAAAAAATCATTGTAATGGTTGCATGTGCCCATAGCCTTGGAACGAGAGGATTCTCCATGGAAGACTGGAGGTCCTTTACTTTTGTTGTTCTTCCGGCTACCATCATACCCTAAACCATGTCTACCAATTTGTTTAGTAGTATGGTGTAGGATATCGTTAAGAATCTTTTTACCAACTAAGAATTTGCAAAGAAGATCTCAAACAATGACTATCATGCATAAAAGAAGCAATAGTAGAAGACAAATGAGTTATATTATCTCTAGCAAGCAAAAGATCATTTTCTAGGCAAAGAGATTTAGTTATTTAAGAATCTTTATGAATATGAAGAGCAACAACATTATTCTCTATACTAGTAGAACTAGAATAAGATTCAAGCGCATTGATTTTAGCAAGCAAGGAAGCATTTTCGTTTTCAAACATAGTAATCTTAGAACGATACATCCTATTTTCATATTCTAATTCTTGCAAAGCGAAATATTTGTTCTTGTTTGTAAATTTAAGAACATAAACATCATGCATGAGAGAATAAACAATTAAAGTATGCTCTTCATTACAACTACTCATAAGAGGTTGAGCTTCTATAAATCTAATCTTGTCAAGAAAATTAGCATTTTCAAGTTTAAGAGAATCTACTTGACTAAGACAAGTATTTTTATCATCAAGCAAACAAGTATTATCATGTTCAAGATCATCTAATTCTATATGCAAATTATCAAGAATTCTAGCAAGCTTAATCCTTTTCTTTTTAGAAGACTTAAGAGAGGCATGAGTAGCATTAATGATAGCAATTAAGGGTTCTTTATCTAAAGAGTTCAGATTTACCTCATTTGGGTCTTCACTTTTTGAAGCCCTCATTTGGGTCTTCACTTTTTGAAGCCATAAAAGCAAAATGGAATTCTAATTCATCACTAGAGCTTGAGGTAGATCCTCTACTTGATTCTTCACTTGATCTTGAGTTGGAGGAGTCACTTAAGCTCTTGTGCCATTTCTCATTCTTCTTATACTTCTCCTCATTTCTTGTGATGATGGATTTTTATGACTTATGGGCAATCTATCTTGAAATTTCCCTTCTTTCCACATTTGAGGCACCAGATGGAGGAGTAAGATTTGCCTTTGTAGAACCTACCCTTTGAGTACATGGCATCTTCTTCAACATGAGAGGATGGAGAAACTTGACCCACAATACCTTAAATTTGAGCCTTGATTTCAGCCTTCTTCATTCTCTTTAGCTCTTTCTCCTCGTCTTTCAACTCCTTCTCTGTTGTTAAGTGTGACTTCATGGGCTTGTAGATTTAAAATTAGCTCTTCAATGGGGATATCATCAAGAGACCTTACTTCTTGAATGGATGACACTTTGGGTTCCCATCTCTTGGGGAGAGTTCTAAGGATCTTAGAGTTGATCTCTCCTCTACTCATAGGATGACCTAGGTAGGTAGGGTCACTTACAATTGTGTTGAGTCTTGAGTACATGTTGGCTATCTTCTCCTCCTTTTCCATCTTGAAGTTCTCAAGTAGCCCTTTGTGCATGTAGACTTTACTTTCCATCACTTGAGTTCTCCTGTCGTAATGGATGCATAGTTTTCTCCATACATCATAGGTCGTATCACAAGAGGAAATATGGTTGAACTCAGTGGTGTTCATGGTGGCATAGAGGATGTTGATTGCTCTTGCATTCAATGTGGCTTTGTTCATGGTAGCTTTCTCCCATTCTTTCTATCTTTGTCTCTGTTCGCTTGTATGGATGGTCCACTATTTGCCATAGCTCAAGACTTGATCCTTGTATGTACAATTGTAGCCTTCTTTTTTAATAGAGGAAATTACTCCCATCAAAGATTGGAAGGTTGATCAAGTATCTCCCTCCTTGGTAGTCACCCATCTTTTCTTACTTGTGGAAGTATGCTTGGAGAAGACCTACTCTAATACCGATTATTGGATCCTAGGATGGGTGATTGGATGCTCTAGAAGGGGGTGAATAGATCTGAATGCACTAAAAAAATTCATTAGACCTTCAAGAAATATCACAAGATAAGGTTTCTAAATGGGAAATTTGAGTGCAACTAAAACATACATAGACAGTGAGAGAGAGATTGAACAAGCACCAAGTGACAAGCTATGTAAACTGGTTCCATACTCCAAACTAGGAGTATGTCAGTCCACTACCTAGAGAGGTCAACCTCTAAGATTTCTACGTGTGTCTTCCTTTATATATTCACTTATAAGAGTTACAATACATGACCCACCAAAGGACTTACCTATCCAATACAAAGAGTCTTCTACCTTACCAAGGACTTACCCACTTTGTAATGAGTCTTCAGACTTCTCCATGGACTTACCCACTCTTTCACAAGTCTTCATCCTTCTAGGAATTACCCACTCTTCTTGGATCTTCAGCCTTTGACTTCACCTTCACTCGGAGAAGCTTTCACCAAGGACTTACCCACTTGAGCAAGGAGTCTTATGCCTTCACCAAGGGCTTATCCACTTTTGATCCAAGTCTTCAGCCTTAATCTTCACCAAGGGACTCCTTCCCTTGTTCTTCTAAACCTCTATTAGCCAAGAGAGAGAATCTTCATCTTCATCTTCATGGTTGAAATGATAGATTGGGAGGTGGAGGAAGTGAGAGCCTCATAAGATATACATTTAGGACTATATCTCTTACAAATCCACCACTCACTCTAATGGATGATGCAAGTGATTAAGCTTAGAGAGAGGAGGAGGTTGTAGGATCACTCAACTATAGAATAGGGACCTTCATAGTTCTTGTCTAACCAAGGGATGAAGCCCAAGGGGTCCTATTCATAGTTGAGGATGTCTAGAAGCCATTAGAAATACTTAAGGATGAATACTAGCCATTTGGGATGTTTCAATAGATATTTTTTCAAGTTTTGCGGCATCCTAATGGCTAGAAACACTTTTATGTATTTTTCCGTACAGTTCTATCAGTTGAGTTTCTATAAAGGTAACTCGACCGAATGCACTATGCGACAAAGCTAATTTGTCCAATCAGTCGAGTTTGTCTTGGTAGGAACTCGACTGATAGATTAAATCAGTTTTGTTCCAGTGCAATGGTCGGTCGAGTTCTGAGTATAGGAAACTCGACCAAACCATGGTATTCTCAAAATCCATTAAGGATCAGTCCAAATTGTAACTCGACCGATAAAGTACATGTAATAAATTTTGGAAAATATCATTAAAGTACTTAAATGTTCATTTTAAGCGATCCTAATTTTTTCTTAGCTTAATTACAAGTCATATAATCATTAGAAGTGATGTAAAACATAATTTTAATGGATTTACATCATATTCCACAAAAGTATACTTGTATTGACTTTGATATTTCTTTTCTCCAATTTGAGATGTGCAAGTTAGGGAATTTAGAGTGTGTTTATACCTAATTTGAAATCACTCAAGTAGAAGCATCAGACACAAATAATTGGAATGGTTTGGTCATCATCAAAACAAGGGTTTGGTCAATTTAGACCTAGAGTCAACATTGACCTAGAGTCAACATTCTCCCCCTTTTTGAAAATGACAAACCATTCCATAAATGTGTTGGAATCTGTTTAAATGAAGTCATACCTTTGGAGAAACCTAGGGGTTTCAATTGAGTTCATATGCTCTCCCTCAATTGATGCTCATTGAGTTATCGTACTCCCCCTCAATTGATGTTATTTCTCCTGCATGGTTAGCTTTCATAACATTTATAGAATACTATGTCTTCTACTCATATATGTTCTAGACATATATGTCTTCTCCCTTTTACCTTCTCTCTTTTACATAAGAGGCATGCTTCTTCTCCCCCTTTGTCATAGAAGACATGTACCTTCTCCCCCTTTTCCATTTCAAAAAGGTGGGGTATGAAGAGATAAGAAACATCACTTGTTAAAAGAAAGGAGATAACAAAAGTTATAAAAGGAGAGTAGAAGAGCAAAATTAGGGGCTTGTCCAAGCATAGAAAGAAAAACAAGTTAAAACATGCAATTGAACAACCCAATGCAAGATAAAGTGTTGTATAAAAATAGTAAATCACAATTTTGACCCTCAAGATAACATAATTCATGCAAAAAGTGTCAGGACTCATGAGTCTTGCTCAGAACATCGTTTCTGCGTAAAAAACACTAGTCTTGCATAAAAAAATCTGACACTGGAGCAAAATCTGCATAAAATCCAAGTATGCTTCAAAATCTACATATAATGTAGCTCTATATATCATGCATCACAATGCTACATAAGTAACTCAAGACATTATATATGCAATTCAAGGAACACGCTTGAGCAAGTATGAAATAAGATAAAAGCATAGCTTATAATAGAATACCACTTGATGAAAAGATAAGCAGGGCTAGAACTATGTGTATATTGTAACATCACTGACCTAGGTTATGTCTTAACCCTAGAAGTTTTTCTTAAGTAAGTTATTTATATTCTTGTCTTTAACTTTTGAAAAATAATTAAGGCTCAAGAGGAACTTATGTTTCAATTTTGGTCCTATTTGAATAATGTTGAAACAATGTTTTACTTATTTTGGACCAAAGTGCAAATTACCCAAGTTGAGGGGTTAACTTGCAAATATTACATGATAAAATGTTCCTCAAGTATTGAGGCATAATAAGAATGAAAATGATGCAGAGGTATGGCTTGTGGTATCCTGAGCACCAAGAAAGAGCTTATTAAGCAATGTTTGTGCATTAAAACCTAGTTTTGGTGTAATGTGCAATTTACCCAAAACCTAGGGTTCAATATGAAAAATACCACTTCTAGAGAGTCCCTAATGTTTCTTGGTATCAATTAGAGACAATAAAATTAGAGGGGCATCTCATTTGAATCTCTTTGGGGGAGAGAGAATCTTGATATTAAAATAATCAAGAATTAAGCATAATTGAAACCCTAATTCAATTTAATGCAAAAATAAATATATTAATGGATGCGCCCTTCAACCAAAAGTGTGATGGTTTAATTTTTATAAGTGTGTAAGTCCTTGTGCCTTGCAATGGCACCGAAATATCTAAAGTGAGTGGAGAGCCCACTCACATTAGTTAAAGAAAAAGTAATATCCACTAATTTTTGGATATTATTATTATATTGATTAAGGTGCTTATTTTGTTTTCTTTTAATTCATGGATAAAGAATAAGAATTTAAAGGGAAGTATGATGGCTTCATATGCAAGGAATTGAGGGGGATAAGTGGCACCAATTTAGGGAATTGAAGGATTTTTATAACACTTTCTCTCTCTTGAAATTCCCTTACAAATATCCCATTTTTCACCCACATGAAAGGCTTTTTCGACTCCTCTTTCTCTCCTTACTTTGGACGAATACAAGGGAGATTAGGAGCAACAGGAGGACGTGCCCCAACCTGTATGTGAGCTCCTTAATCATCTTCCACCTTGAATTCATGGTGGAAAATCGAATTTTAACACTCATTCTCTTCTTTTCTTCATTCAATGCTCAACCTTGATCATCCTTTGCATCCAAAGACTTGAGAACAGACCTTGGATAGTTGAGAAAGCTTCATTCACCATTTAGGACGTGAAGCTTGAAGCTTGGATTCAACTTTGAAGGTGGGTTATATAACTTGAACCCTTAAACATCATTATTGATTTCATTTCTTCATCATATGTTGATTCCCTTTTCTTTCCCGAATTTCTTTGTGATTAATTGTTGAAATCACCACAAAGATCACAGAAAATTTCTTAGGTTTGAAGCTAGAATATGATGATGTTACCATAGCACACATCTCAATTAATATCATGAGCAAATGGTTTGCACTTTGGTGACCAAACGATCTCAAGACCGTTTGAGGTCAAACAGACTCAAGACCATTTTGGGTCAATTGCTGATGTAGTTGGATGAAGAACCAATGGTTCTAATTGATCTAATTAAAACGGTTCCAAGAATGGATGGTCCATTGATTATAAACCTTAATCGGATTGATTGGTTGAAACCCTAAATTGATTGAGCTGATTTCTAAGTTGAATGGATCAAACGGTCTCAAGACCGTTTGGAGGTCAAGGGATGTGATGTATGGTTGGAGATCCAAGGGTTATAATTTGATGTATTATCAATGGTTCAATTGATGAATGATTCAATGAAGCAAATCCTAAATCGGTTTATTGTAGAAACCCTAATTTAGGGTTAAACTGTTTCAAGTTGATTGAGACCAAATGGTCTCAGACCGTTTGAGGACCATTAGGTCTCAGACCGTTTGAGGGCCATTCAGTTTCAAACCATCTGAGGTTAATTAATATTTAATTCAAACGGTCTCAAACCGTTTAGGGATTTTTGAGATCAAGACCATTTGATGGTCTAACGGTCTTAAGACCGGTTGAAGGTTTTGGGACTAAGACCGTTTAAGGTCTAACGGTCTCCAGACCGTTTGGAGGTTTAGTCCAAGACCGTTTGAAGTTCTAAATGGTCTCAGGCCGATTGGAGTTTTGGACCAATACCGTTTGAAGGTCAAAGTACTTCAAGACCGTTTGAAGGTCAAAGTACTTCAAGACCGTTTGAAGGTCAAAGTACTTCAAGACCGTTTGAGGGTCTAATACCTCAAGACCGTTTGAAGGTCTATTTGATTCAAACCATGTAAGTACAATTAACCCCATGATTGTTAATGATGTATATCAAAGATAATTACAATGGTTGTACCTTTAAGGTACTTAAGTGGTTAGTACCTTTTGAGTGGTTAACCTTTGATGCTTATGAAAGAAGTAACTCAATACACTATGATAACCATAGATGTATGTACTTGAATAAAGGGTTGACTTAATTTAATCAAGCTTTAAGTAACCAACATCCTAGAGAGGATGAGAGAGAGGAATTCATACATGTATGATGGTTAAGCCTCAACACTTTCAACATGAATAAAATATGTATTTAGGGTATGATCCTTGATAAAGAGATCATGAAACCCGAATCGAGATGGTTGATGAGCCCTAACCCTAATTCAGGGCAATGCTAGTTGAAACCCTAATCTAGGGTAATGGTGTAACCCTAATCTAGGGTGATTATATGAGAAATCCCAATTCAAGGTAATATAATGAAAAACCCTAATTTAAGAGGATGCTTCATGAAACCCTAATTTCGGGTAAAGTTACATGAAACCCTAATTTGGGGAAAAGTTATAAGAAACCTTAATTCAAGATAATGATGTGTGAAACCCTAATATAGGGTGATGTCATGGGAAACCCCAACATAGGGTGATGTTATGTAAAACCTTAATCTAGGGTGAAGCTATGTGAAACCCTAATCAAGGGTGATGCCATGTGAAACCCTAATATAGGGTGATGTCATGTGAAACCCCAATATAGGGTGATGTGATGTAAAACCCTAGTTGATAAAGAGGGGAAACCCTATTCTTAATAATGGAATAATGAATAATATATTGGTAGGTGAAACACCTAAAGTGGTTGATAATGGATAACCTTATATCAATAATGCCTTAACCTGAGATGAGTCCACATTATTGATAATGGTTGAATAAATCAAATGAGTGACTTATGACCAATACATTACATGATAATGTGATGAACATGTGCGTAAAGTATTAGGATGAGAAATATCCTAATACAAGATAAGCTGGTGAACTTAAGTAAGTCAAAAGTGATGAGGGAAGTGATACATCAAGTCGTGATAGATATCACATTCAGCACCTCAAGTTTGATACACCTTGATGTACCCTAAATCCAATATACTTGGATGAGTAACACAAGAAGTGTGTCATGACAATTATTACATTAAGATGTAATGTACTTTGATAAGTGTAGGCTAACATACCTTGAGAAAGGGTTAAGCCAAGATAACAAAGTATGATGTAATCAATATCCTAGAGAAGATGAGAAAGAAACTCACACTTTGTGATGATTATCATTTAATGATAAAAGATGAGAATAAATAAGTATAATTGAATACTTACGATATCAATGTATGATTCTATATGTGTGGATCAATGAATTAGGGTTTGAATTAATAATATGAACTTGAAACCCTATTCGGCTATAAAGGGAAACCCTAACCCTAATAGTCATTGCCTAGTGAAAGGTGACAAGATGTTTAATGGGCCTTGGGAACCATGTGAATAGTTGTTTACTAGTGAAAGGTGACAAGATGTTTAATGGGCCTTGTGAGCCATGTGAATAGTTGTTGCCTAGTAAGAGGTAACAAGATGTTTATAAAAGTTTCATGTAAGCAATGATAATGTTCAAATAAACTAGGAAATGGAAACTTAGTAACATAATAATAATAATAATAAATGGATACAATAATAATAATAAACTCATACTTTATGCTTATAGCCAAATAAGGGCTATAGTGTTTTGAATAAGATTAAAGGAGATAAGAGGAATACTTGAATTACATAAAGGATGTGAATAAGTATGATGGCTTGGCCAAGGTTTAATACCTAGTAAAGGTGATGTGGTATTCAGTGATGATGCACGTGATTTGCATAGTCCAATGCCTGGAATAGATGCACATGATTGACATAGTTCAATACTTAGAATAATTGCACAGGATTGGTAATAACCCAATACCTGGAATAATGTCACACGATTGGTCATAACCCAATACCTGGAATAATATCACAGGATTGGTCATAACCCAATACCTGGAATAATGTCACATGATTGGTCATAACCCAATACCTAGAATAATATCACAGGATTGGTCATAACCCAATACCTAGAATAATGTCATAGGATTGGTCATAACCCAATACCTAGAATAATATCACATGATTGGTTATAACCCAATACCTCGAATAATTGCACAGGATTGGTCATAACCCAATACCTGGAATAATTGCACAGGATTGGTAATAACCCAATACCTGGAATAATTGCACAGGATTGATCATAACCCAATACCTGGAATAATTGCACAGGATTGGTAATAACACAATGCCTGGAGTGTTTGTACAGGATTGGCATAGTCCAATGCCTAGAATGTTTGCATAGGATTGGCATAGTCCAATGCCTGGAATGTTTGCATAGAATTGGCATGGTCCAATGCCTGGACAGAATATGATGATGTATACTCACATGACTGGAACAATTCAATATATGGCTAACATATTAGCTAAGGTCAACAGACAGAAATGAGAATGATTCATGGATGACATACCATGATAATGAGTATCTCAGGATAAGCTTGAGATGTGGATATAGTAATATGGATAAATGATATACATGTTCTTCATATTCCTTATAAAGTGAATAGATGAATTACTGTTCTATCATAGATAGCTGCAATGCTTTAAAATATGAGAATGTTCTAAACTGCTTATCCTCTGATTAGTTTTATTCTATTAAACTACAATAATAATGTTTCTAGCAGAGAGTTATATCTCTCACTGGGACGATTTCAATTGTCTCACCCCTGTGGGATCCAACATTTTTAGGTGGACGAGGACGAGGAGGTAAGAACCATACTACAGGGAAAGGATAGCAGCATCAAGGACAACAGTAATATCTCAGGTGGAGATATTGACTGTCGTGTCTTGTAGATAAGAATCTTATGTATCGTCTTTGTACTCTCAGGTCCTTGGAGTTAGTACTTAGTGTTTTCATAATCGATCTAAGATTTTGGCTTGAATGCCTCGAGGTTGTCTATTGCTCATGTGTAGACTTAAGAGAGCAATTGATGTATGTAATCCTCGAGAAGAGATGGTACATGGTATGTACTTGTGGACCAGAATGTACATGTAATACTTTGGTTCTTGTTGTTAAGAGTTTCTTGGAATTGGATCTCTTTGAAAAAAGTTTTAATTTTTAGTGATTTTTAGTAATCCATTGCTAATGATCGCTTCCACTTAGTTAATGATGTTTTGTTCGAACGGTGTATCACATATATGAACTACAAGTAGATGATAACACAAGTTAAGACTACTAGTAGGATCTAGATCATAGCAAAAGATAAACAAGTTAAAAGAGCAAGATATGAGTAGATGTAGAGATATATCCAAACAAAGAGATATGCAATTTCAGAAGCATGGAAGGATATATCTCAGTAGAAAATATGCATCATTACCAAAAAGATGATTATGACTAAGAACCTCAAGATTGTATCCTAACAAAATATACAACTATATAGATGTAGCAAGTTTGGGCACAGTAGAAGTAATTTAGATAAAACCAAGAGATCCAAAGAGATCATCATTAAAACATGCAAAGCAACTCAAGACAAGTAATTTCAAGATATAGATATACCAATTTAGAGCAATTAGAGAGATATAGTTGTAAGCAAGAAAGGAAATTTTAAAATATGGCAATGAGCACATATAAAAGGTACCAAAGGGAGTGCCAAAGAGTAAAGCAATTGGTTGAAAAAAATCTAGTTGAGAGGGAAATTCTTATCCAAAAATGCATTTATATATTTTGTGAATAGTGTTGTCGGTCGAGTTCTGTGTATTGACAATTCAACCGATGACAACTGTTGGAAACATCCATTGGTGCCTATCGGTCGAACAATTGTCAAGACTAACTTGACTGACAAAGCTATTGTCAAAAAGCATGTATATATATATATATATATATATATATATATATATATATATATATATATATATATATATATATACATATATATACATATGAATTAGGGGTAAGATAAAATGATCCCTATCCAAACATGTGTAGGCAAGTTAGTAATATACTATCAAAACAATACAAATTGTTTTTTAGCAAGAGAGTAATGAAAATCACAATATACCACTTTTGACTCAAAACCATATGTATAGTGCACACTAACTTGGCAAAATACACTATGATTGGATATGATCAAGGAAAATATTACCTCAGTGCTTACCATTACTTTTCCACTTGTTACCATCCCCTACACATCTCACCTTTCTTGTTTCATCTGGATTGAGAAGTCAATTTGCAAATCCATAGCTCATATTAATCTATTAGCAAGATACCTACAAGAAGAAAGATGAAATGATCGCCAATCATGTTTTTGGGTTCGAAGGGGTTAGCTTAGCAACCGAGATCCTATTGCTTGGGAGATTTCCTAAAAGGACAACAATTATAATAATGACCAAAATCATTGTAATGGTTGCATGTACCCATAGCCTTGGAACTAGAGGATTCTCCATGGAAGATTGGAGGTCCTAACTTTTGTTATTACGTTGGCTACCATCATACCCTAAACCATATCCACCAATTTTTTTAGTAGTATGGTGTAGGATATCATTAAGATTCTTTTTGTCAACTAAAGATTCTTTGCAAAGAAGATCTCAAACTATGATTATCATGCATAAGAGGATTAATAGTAGAAGATAAATGAATTATATTATCTCTAGCATGCAAAAGATCATTTTCTAGGCAAAGATATTTAGTCATAAGAATCTTTATCAAATATGAAGAGCAGCACCATTATTCTCTCTACTAGTAGAACAAGAACAAGATTCAAGCACATTGATTTTAGCAAGCAAGGAAGCATTTCATTTTCAAACATAGTAATCTTAGAATGATAGATCCTATTTTCAAATTCCAATCCTTGCAAATCCAAATCTTTATTCTTGTTTTCAAATTTAAGAACATCAACATCATGCATGAGAGAATCAACAATTACAATATGCTCTTCATTAGAACTACTCATAAGAGGTTGAGCTTCTAGAAATCTAGTCTTATCAAGCAAATTAGCATTTTCAAGTTTAAGAGAATCTACTTGACTAAGACAAGCATTTTTATCATCAAGAAAACAAGTATTAGCATGTTCAAGATCATCTAATTCTATATGCAAATTATCAAGAATTTTAGCAAGTTTTTCCCTTTTCTTTTTAGAAGACTTGAGAGACGCACGAGTAGCATTAATGATAGCAATTAAGGGTCCTTTATCTAAAGAGTTCAGATTTACCTCATTTGGGTCTTCACTTGTTGAATCCATAAGAACAAAATGGCATTCTACTTCATCATTAGAGCTTGAGCTAGATCCCCCACTTGATTCTTCACTTGAGCTTGAGTTGGAGGAGTCACTTGAGCTCTTGTGCCATTTCTCCTTCTTCTTGTACTTATCTTCTCTTTTCTTGTGACGATGGGTCTTTATGACTTGTGGGCAATCTATCTTGAAATGACCCTTCTTTCCACACTTGAGGCACCAGATGGAGGAAGAAGATTTGCCTTTGCAGAATCTACCCTTTGAGTACGTAGCATCTTCTTCAACATGAGAGGAGGAGAAGCTGGACCCACAATAGCTTCAATGTGAGCCTTGATTTCAGCCTTCTTCACTCTCTTTAGCTCTTTCTCATCGTCTTTCAACTCCTTCTCTGTTGTCAAGTGTGACTTCATGGGCTTGTAGATTTACAATGAGCTCTTCAATGGGGATATCATCAAGAGACCTTACTTCTTCAATGGAAGTCACTTTGGGTTCCCATCTGTTGGGGAGAGTTCGAAGGATCTTGGAGTTGATCTCTCCTCTACTCATAGGATAACCTCGGATGACAAGGCCATTTACAATTGTGTTGAGTCTTGAGTACATGTTGTCTATCTTCTCCTCCTTTCTCATCTTGAAATTTTCAAGCAGCCCTTTGAGCATGTATACTTTGCTTTCCTTCACTTTAGTTTTCTCTCGTAAGTGATATATAGCTTTCTCCATACCGCATAGGCCATCTCACAAGAGGAAATCTGATTGAACTCAGTGAAGTTCATGGTGGCATAGAGGATGTTGATTGCTCTTGCATTCAAGGTAGCTTTATTCATGGTAGCTTCATCCCACTCTTCTATCTTTTCCTCCAGTAGCTTGTATGGATGGTCCACCATTTGTCATAGCTCAAGACTTTATCCTTGGATGTAGAATTGCAGTCTTCTTTTCCAGTAGAGGAAATTGCTCCCATCAAAGACTGGAAGGTTGATCAAGTATCTCCCTCCTTGGTAGTCACTCATCTTCTCCTTCTTGTAAAAGTATGCTTGGAGAAGACTTGCTCTGATACTAATTGTTGGATCCTAGGATGGGTGATTGGATGCTTTAGAGGAGGGTTATTAGAGTTGAATGCAATTAAATAAAATTCATTAGACCTTCAAGATATATCACAATATAAGGTTTCTAAATAGGAAATTTGAGTTCAACTAAAACATACATATCAAGGGAGAGAGAGATTGAACAAGCACCAAGTGATAAGCTATGTAAAGTGGTTCTACACTCCAAACTAGGAGTATGTTAGTCCACTGTCTAGAGAGGTCAACCTCTAGGATTTCTAAGTTTATCTTCCTCTATATATTCACTTATAAGAATTACAACACATGACCCACCAAAGGACTTATCTATCCAATATAAAGAGTCTTCAACCTTACCAAGGACTTACCCACTTTGCAATGAGTCTTCAACCTTCTCCAAGGACTTACCTACTCTTGTACAGGTTTTCAGCCTTCTAGGAATCACCCACTCTTCTTGGATCTTCATCCTTTGTCTTCACCTTCACTCGGAGAAGCTTTTACTAAGTACTTACACGGTTACAACCCGTTCCTAGCTTTGCTGGTAATCCTAGAGATTTAAGATAATCTTAATGCTTGGCATACTTTTGTTAGTAATATTCTATGTTTTGCTTTATCTTAACTTTGGTAACCTTAAATACTTGTTTGGGAAACTCTTAATCATGACTTAGGCATACTATAAAGATCTGAGTTAGGGTTAATATAGCATTAACCATACATGTGTGCAAGAACAGAGTTAATTACATTGGAGGAAATAATTAATAAATTATTTTTTTAGAATATTATCAAAAATATATTGTAATATTGTAGAGAATTTAATTATGAATCCAACAAAAAAAGAATAAACTAAATCGGAGTTAAAATGAGAGAGTTATGCCCTTTTTAGTAAACATATACAGAGCACCACGACCGCGGTCGACACCGCGACCGCGGTCTACCCCGCGACCACAACACTGCATAGACATCGCAACCTGTGACATTGTGTCGACACCGTGACTGCAGTGTACACCGCGACCCACGATGCTATGTCGACACTATGACCGCGATCGACGACGCCCAAGACAACAAATCGTAGAACGATCTTATCGCGAGCTATGCTTATCCGTTTTCTACAAAAAGAAGTGTGTTGGAACTGCAATTCAATCCTCTATCATTCCATACATATTGCTCGACAAAAAGATGACCTAGAAGGCAATTTATAGGGTAATTTTTGGGAAAGAGCGTGAAGAATGGTGGAAATTAAAAGGGGGTTGTTATAGATTCTACTTGGTAAGCAGGTTTAACCCTTAATTCTTCCATTTATTTATTTTCCCTTGCTTGAGATCACTAATCCAGTGATTTTGAGGTTTGTCTTAACCTCCGGTCTTTATCTTCTACCTATAGAAGACCCTCTTTAGGACTGGGAAACACATTAAAAGGTTGTTTTGAGCAAGATCTTGAGGTTTAAAGCTTGATCATGTCTTGTGTGAGCTAAGATCCAAGATTCGTTAGTGAAAGGGCTATAATCAGTGATCTTGGACGAATTCTGTGAGTAGATAATCATCTTTTAACCTTGATTTAAAGCATACTAATTCAAATAATAGTTTCCAGTGTTTGATTTTTGCTTTATGATATTTGTGATGCTTTAAATAAACATATGTGGTGAAAATCAGTAGTTGAAATGCTTTATTAATCATAATAATAGTGGTGTATTACCATGTTGAAAGTTGTTTTGTGAATTGTCATGATTCGACAGGTGATGAATGTGTAAATTGAGGCACCAAAAAGATAGGTTGCCCTAGTTCATGTTTTAAGAGTTGGAGTATGGTTGTGAAATATATAAAAATTATTTAGTGATTTATTATTTAAATGTGAGACACTTAATTTTTAGAAATAGGGTAATCATTAGCTACGATGATGATATATGTTATATTAACTAAACATCACTAGACATTAGATGCCATGGACCTTGTAGAATCCTCACAGGATGAGGTATGCGTTGTGGGGAGGAAATGGTTTCCCGACTGGAGGTAGTCCAGATCGAGGTAAGCCGGTACGTACCAGTAGGGTGCGGGGGTTTGACCAGTAGGGAAAACTCCTTACAGTTGTGTGGTACCCAACACCAACTAGGGATGTCGGTGATACTTGTGCTACATGTTGTAGTAATCAGTGGTCGGTAGGTCCACTGATGCACTTTAAGCCTGAGGGCTTTGACTCACCGCCTGAGTACCCAGGTTGAGAGGTGGAGTCTGAGATATCTGACCACTCCCATTAGCCGTTGAGAGGCAGACATGTCGATGCCAGCTATAAACATGGTATTGAGATTAAAGACTTAGGAACCCGGACATTCTTATAAGTCTTGTACAGTGAGATCATAGTTTGCTGCAATACTTCCACATGTTGTGGTACACCTCATGTGGGTCCAAAGGCATAATAATCGGATTTGAAATAATGTAAATAGTTAGATTATTATTTTATTACATTCAATATATGTACTACTGCCATGTTGAATGAATTATAGTTTTAAACTACCATGCTTACATGATTGCATTTGAGTTCTATTACTTGTAAACATCATAAACATCTTGGTTACATGTTGATTCTCTACTCATTGAGCCAGTAGCTCACCAACCTACTGAACAATTTTTTAGGTAAAGGATTAGCTCTTCCTGAGGATTTGAAAGCCAACTTTAATCAAGATTAGCTCAGAGGTCTTGAAAGAAGAGTAGTTAGAATAGTTAGAGGGTCTCTTATCCTTCCTCTAGATCCTGGGATAGAAAGAGTGAGAAAAGAGAGAAGTTTGAAATGTAATGTACATGATGTATATTAAGTGTGAAACTCTTGCTTCTATGTAATAAGACAAATTTTGTTGTATCTTGTTGTTATGTTTAATCAAGACTTATCGTTTAGTAAGTGTTATTATAATATATTTTAAAAAATATGGTGGATATTTCATCAAAATTATGCCCTAATCTCATGATTAGTGGTAATTGTGGGATGCAGGTGTAACAAGTTTGGTATCAGAGCATAGGTTGAACCTAAAATGAATTTAGGTTTGGGAAAGGGGTGATAAGAGACCAATAGGATTAGGATGTTTTCCTCTTTGAACTGCAATTTTCTAACAGATGTGTTCTGTTATGGATATGTAGATGGAAGGAAGAGGACGTGGACATGGTGAGGAACAAGCTGAGAGTCATTACGGCCCTGACCCTTGAGCAATGGCTCAAGGTGAAGAGGATAATGAGGCAACAAGGATGTATTATATTTTTTGGAGACAAAAGAAAAATACAAGATGGACAGGAAGTCTTCATCTTCTAGTAAGGATCTGGTGAGATCCTATGAGTTGGTGAAGAAGCTTGGTGGAACTGAATTTTCTGGAACAACAGATCCAGTTGTGGCGGAAATGTGGCTTTGAAAACTGGAAAAGGTCTTTCGCCTAATGGAGCTATCAGAAGATAAGCAAATCAATCATGCAGTCTATTTACTCAAGGGAGATGCTGAGCTATGGTGGCGGGGAGTGGAAGATAAAAAGAGAAATGCAGAGATGACCTGGAAGGACTTTGTGGATGATTTTCACCTTAAGTATTTTCCTCCTACCTTCCTAAGTGATGAGATTAAATAGTTTGAGAATATCAGATAAGGAAGTATAACAATTGGTGAATACGAGGCATATTTCACAAGGTTGGAAAATTTCTGTCCGCAACTTGTGCCTGATGATGTAGAAAAGTGCAGAAGATTTCAATAAGGATTAAGATCAAAGATTAGACACACTGTGTCAGTCATTGGTCGAAGAGACAGAGAAAACTTTGGAGAATTTGTAGAAGCAGCAAGATGTGTAGAAGAGTCAGTTAATGCTGATAAGTAGTCTGAGAGTAAGAAAAGATCTGGAGACTTCAATAGAGGGGGACAAAGCAGTGGTGGATACAAAGGAGGTGGTGGTTTCTTTTCTAAGATAGGATGAGGACTTGGCTTTTTTGGGAGATAAGGATCTAGGTTTTCACTAAGTGGAGGAAGGCCTAATTCCCGTAGATGGAATACACAACCTACATGGACACCTCCAACTAGGTCTTCAGGATCTTCAGTGTCAGTGATAGGACCACAGAGACATGATGCATCCATTTGTGATAATTACGGCAGGGCACATTCTGGTCAGTGTTGGGGAACTAACGCTCCAATATGTTTTCATTGTGGACGGATGGGATATATAAAAAGGGACTGCCCAAAGCTTCAATATGTTTCAGAACAAGGTTTGCAATTACAATTTCAGACTCCACAGAGGCAGGTTCCAGATAGAGGAACAAGTTCTTCAGTGGCTTCAGGTTCTAGAGGGGGAGCACCTAGTACCAGTAGTGGACAGCGAGGACAACATGGCAGAGGGATAGCTACTAGATGTTTTTTCTCAATGACACCATATGAAGGTGTAGTTTCACCCAGAGTTGTGACAGGTGAGATGCTTCTCTTTAACAACATTTTTGTTACATTATTAATAGATCTTGGTGCAACACATTCTTTCATTCAAAGATCGATAGTTAGTGGACTAAATCTTCTAACCCAAGATTTATCTTATGAGTTGTTGTTAAAAGTTCCACTAGATGAATCCTCCGTTTTGACAGAAGCATGTCTTAGATGTTTGTTAAGTTTTAGTGGATATAAAATAGCAGTTAATCTCATACCCTTAGATATTAATTCTTTTCAAATCATTTTGGGCATGGACTGCCTTGAGATATATCATGTCGAATTAAATTATTGGAAGAAAGAAGTTATCTTTCAAGAAGGTGGTTTTTCATGTGTCTTTATTGGAGATAGAAAAGTCTTGCCCACATGTATAGTATCAACTATTTTACCTGATAAGATGATGAGAAAGGGGTGTGAGGCCTTTTTAGCACATGTGGTGGATGCTAGGGTAGAGAAAAGAGCAGTCAGTCTAGCAGATATTCCAGTAGCATGTGAGTTTTCAGATGTCTTCCCTGATGAGTTACCAGGTTTACCACCTGAAAGAGATATTGACTTTGAGATACATATTTTATGTGGTAGCCATCTAGTAGCATTACTTGCCTATAGAATGGCACCTAGGGAGTTAAAGTAATTGAAAACCCAGTTACAGGAGTTGTTGAATAAAGGATTTATCAACCCAATACATCACCTTGGGGAGCTCCAGTACTGTTTGTGAAAAAGAAGGATGGAAGCATACAGTTGTGTATAGACTACAAACAATTGAATAAGATAACAATTAATAATAAATATCCTTTGCCTAGGATTGAAGAGCTATTTGATCAACTTCATAAGGCAATGATCTTTTCAAAGATAGATCTCAGGTCAGGTTATCATCAGCTAAGGATAAAGGCATCTGATGTACCTAAGTCAACATTCAAAATAAAGTAAGGATACTATGAGTTTGTAGTTATGTCTTTTGGATTAACAAATTCCCCTACAGCCTTTATGGACATGATGAACAGGGTTTTTAGACCATATTTAGATCCATTCATATTAGTGTTTATAGACAACATCCTTATATATTCTAAAGATGTGGAACAATATGAGAAACATCTGAGGATAGCCCTGTAGTTGTTAAGGCAACATCAGCTTTATGCTAAGTTTAGCAAATGTGAGTTTTGGTTGGCTGAAGTATCTTTTCTTGGACATGTCATATCGGGATAAGGAGTTAGTGTTAACCCTAAGAAGGTAGAATTTGTTCTTCAATGGAAGCAACCTATGACCCCTACTGAGATTGGAAGTTTCCTAGGGTTAGCAGGATATTATAGGAGGTTTATAAGGAATTTTAGTGCAATAGCAGCGCCTCTTACACACTTAACAAGGAAAGATGTACCTTTTATTTGGTCTGAGTCATGTGAGAAAAGTTTCCAAATTTTAAAGAAGAAGTTAACTACAACACCAATCTTGATATTACCATAGGCAAATAAGGGCTATGTGGTTTTCTGTGATGCGTCCAGGAGAGGTTTGGGATGTGTTCTTATACAAGAAGGGAAAGTGGTGGCCTATTCTTCTAGAAAACTTAAAAGGAATGAAGAGAACTATCCCACACATGATCTTGAGTTGGTAGCAGTAGTGCATTCTCTAAAGACATGGCGTCATTATCTATATGGTGAATTGTGTCAGGTCTTTACTGATCATAAGAGTTTTAAGTATATTTTCACACAGAGGGATCTCAATTTGAGACAATGCAGATGGTTGGAGCTTATAAAGGATTATGATGTCACTATTGATTATCATCCTAGAAAGGCCAATGTAGTAGCAGATGCTCTGAGTAGAAAGTCAACATCGTCTGTGGAAATGTTTTCAATGGCATGTGTAAAAAGAGACATGTTAGTTAAGATGAGAGAGATGAATTTGGATCTGAATGTCTCTGATCAAGGTGGACTGATTGCACAAATACATGTTAGACCTACATTTTATGATCAGATTCAGAAGCTTCAACATAGTGATAGAGAATTGCAACAGATCATTCATGATATGATAAAAGGAAAGAGATCAGAGTTCAGATTTTCAAATGATGGGTTTTTGTATCTACATGATAGATTGTGTGTGCCATATGACACTGAGTTAAAGAAGCAAATTCTTGAGGAAGCTCATTCTTCTATGTATGCAATGCATCCAGGTAACACAAAGATGTATAGAAATCTGAAGGAGTTGTATTGGTGGTCAGGTATGAAGAAGGATATGGTTTTTTTTTAGTTGAAGCCAGGGGTCGCTTTTATTCATCCCACACCCCTCTTGTGGGCTAAAACACAGCAAAATTACATCTCCTGCACTTATAACTCGGGTATCATCCCAAAATCCCACAAGGAAAACCCTCACATCCTAGAAAAGCAACAAAGACAAGGGACTCTAAAATCACAAGTGTTCATCTCCAACTTCTGTTCTCTTTAGTATCACATAGGGAGTACTTCTTTTTTCCATCAAAGCCATGCCTCTAATCCTCATCGACATATTGTTTATATCTGAAGAGACTAACATCTCATTCATTCTGCATCCCCACCTTCCTAACTCACGAGGTATCGAGTTGATAACCTTATGAACTAGTGCTCCCGAAATCATAGATGATGTTATCTCTTCTCGCATCTCTCTAACAAAATAAGTTATCTGCCATGGCTCCCTACCACCATTCCATAGAATCTCATATGTATAAGAGTCATCTACTTCTATACTCGAGATGCTCAAGGCGTGGTCACCTGCTAGCTTCATACCAATGGCGCATGCTTGCATGTAAGAAAGGAGGTAATCTGAGCTCCTGATCCAAGCTCTGAACACAAGAAAAATATTGGCTTTGTGGTTGCGTATGATACCAGCTACCCATCTTCTATGTATACTGTGGGATTCCCTATCCCTACCAACCGTGATGTTCAGCTTGAGATTATGTATATCCAGCTTCTCCCATCGCACCAAAATTATCTGGTTCATCATTGACTTTGGTTCCTTCAAGCCCACCATCTTCATTCTGTCATAGATATCACTGTTTATAGTAATAGGGAAAGTTATTATCTTCAACTGATGGTTAAGGATTCTAAGGATATGGTCCCATTCATGGTTGAATGGCTTCATCTTACCATCATATTTAGCTCCACATCTTATGCGCCATATGATGTGGGGGATTAGGATCGCCAAATTACCTATCAACCATTCGGTTATACTTTTCACCTTTGTCATCTTACACATATTCAGAAGAGATCTCATATCATCAGGCACCTCCATGTCAAGTAGATCTTTGAATCTCTGCCAAAAGAATTCAGCAGTCTGCCCTTTAAATAACACATGATCTATATCTTCCTCCTGGGGGTTAATGCAGCAATAGCATTTAGATGCAAGGGGGATACCACATCTGAGTCTAATGTTATCATCTGTGGGGGTAGCTCCTCTGGACGATTTCCAGATAAATGCCGCCTCCTTGGGGTATCCAGCCTCCCATACCATCCCTAGACCATCTGGGCCTTCCCTTCCATCCTACATCAGTAGCCTCTTCACCGAACTCATAGAGAATCTACCACTCCTCACAGGACTCCATGCCATCCAGTTGTCTTCGTTGGATATCCAAATTCTAGCATCACGTATCATCTTTAGTCCTTCATCATCAACGATCACCCTAAGAGATTCCCAATCCCAACCGTATCCTTCTAACCAAAAATCCCTCACCCGAAACGGATGTCTTCTGTCACTGGGGATGATCGCATGATCAGCAAGGCATTTTTCACACCACCAAAGTACCCAAAAGGACAAATCTCCATTCCCAACCACCCATCGACATAAAGGAAATATACGAGGAAACATATCCCACATCCTCTTCCAGAAAGGTGAAGGTGATAAACCTCTTCTCAAGGTACCAGGATACATATTGTCGTGGCCACCTGTCAAGTTTGCATATTTAGCTCTGCAGAAAGAAGCCCAGATCGAATCCTTCGTCAGCACCTCCCAGCATGCTTTTGCAGCAAAGGCTTCATTGATCGTCTGTAGCGAGGGAAACCCTAGACCGCCAAGTGAGAAAGGCCTAGCAACTCTGTGCCATCCAATCCACGCCTTCCTGTGGTTATTCTCCCTGTCCCTCCACAAAAATTTGGATAATTTTTTTTTCAATATGTGCCATGATCCCTACAGGAATGCCCGCCGCCGCCGCCGTGTACACCGGGATAGAAGTTAGGACGTGTGCAACCAACAGTCTCCTCCCCGCAAATGGTAACAGCTTGGACCTCCACGTCGCAAACTTGTCATTTATCTTGCCCATCAGGAACTCAAAATCAGCAAGCCTCATCGCTCCTTTCTTGATCGGTATGCCAAGATACGTCAGTGAGTCCATAGCAGAAACCACCCCCATGGATGCGGCTACTTCTTGAGCTACAACCTGATCCTTGCCTCCTACCACACATGTGGACTTGAGTTTATTTATCCTCTACCCGGTTTCCCGTTCGTATGCATTAAAGGTACTACAAACCTTGTCCATAGATCTCTGGTCAGCTGAAAAGAAGACTACAATATCATCTGCATATAGAAGAATGATCGGGGGAACAGCCACCCCCCTTCAATTGAAACCTTGAAATGGCCCCTTCCTCATAGAGTCTTAAGAATCTTATACATAACATCTCCTCAAACAGAATGAAAAGGAATGGAGAAATTGCACTTCCCCACTTCAAGCCTCTACTCATCGGAAAGAAACCAACCGTTTCCTCCCCTAGAGTCACCGTTGCCCATGAATTTGAGAAGAAACTCAGGCATAAATTTATCACTTCTTCTGTAAAATTAAACTTCTCCAGAAGTTTTCTCAGTGTAGACCAGACAACCCTGTCGTATGCCCTTGACATATCATACTTTAGAATCACATTAGGATTGTCTCTCCCTCTGTTAATATCATGCATAAGCTCCTTAGCTAGCCGGATGTGGTGAGATATATTTGTACCTTTCACGAATGCCCCTTGGTTCTTGGAAATCAGGCGCGGCATTATAGGATGAAGTCTCTCACTGAGTACTATTGCAAGGATGTGCAGGGTGACATTCTCTATGGATATTGGCCTAAAATCCTCCGATAGTCTTCTAGGATTATCATTCTTCGGAATAAGCAGGATTCTACAACAAAAAAGGCCCCTGAAGCATGCTTGACCGCTGAAAAAACCCTTCGTCAAATCCATGAAATCACTTTTAATGATAGGCCATGCGGCTTTGAAAAATGGAAGAGTGAAACCATCCGGCCCAGGAGCTGCAGCGGAGTCCATCATCATCATCACCTTTTGGATCTCTTCTTCCTTCGGAGACGCCACTAGGGTGAAATTTTCATCAAGAGAAACCAACTCCGGAATCGAGTCTGTGAACTCCACCAACTCATTTTCATCTGTGACTGTTGCCTCATTGTAAAATTTTTGTAATGATCTGCTGCCATCTCCGCCATTTGCTTAGAATCCGTAATCGTAGTGCCATCCTGCAAAACCACCTTGTTAATCCTTCTCCGCTTTCTTCTAGACTTAACTGTAGCATGATAGAACTTGGTGTTTCTCTCCCCATCTTGTAGCCAATCTATGCGTGCTTTCTCCTTCCATACCTTCTCCTCCTGGTCCAGCAAATATTGTAGCTCACATTCTGCCTCTCGTAGATTAGTCTCATTGACAGAAGTCGGATTTTCATCAAAAGCAGCTTGCGTTGTAAAAACCACATCCTCCAAATCAAGGATGTGTTGTCTATTAGCACCAAATGTATCCTTGCTCCACCTGCAAAGAGCCGCACGAACCCTTTTAAGTTTAAGGCAGAATACAACTGAGGGGTGTCCGATCACTAGTTCATGCCATACTTGTTCAATTATCTTCATGCAATCCTCATGCTCGAGCCATGTTTTCATAAACGAGAAGTGAGCCTATTTTTTTCCACTGTCATAGCACCGGGGATCGAAACAATAGGGCAGTGATCTGATACTCTCACTCTAGTCAAATGAATTGATCTAAACGCAGGCCTCTTCATCATCCATGCTCCATTTACAAGAACCATATCAATCCTCTGCAACATTGTCGGAGTGAGAATCTGCTTGTTCACCCAAGTATATTGACTCCCCTCAAAAGGAACTTCATCTAGAGCTGCATCTGATATCAAAGAATTAAAGTCCATCATGTCCTGAAACCCAAGTTGGTTCCCCCCCCCCTTCGCTCCCTAGGATGTCTCACCACATTGAAATCCCCAGCTATTAACCATCCTCTGTCCCCTATGCTTTCAGCCATCATCAATAGCTCATTCCATAACGCTCTTCTTTCTGTGTTGTCGCATCTGGCATAGATTGTCGTTACAAATATTCTTGAACCATCGTTAGCTTCCAGGCTCACTGTTAAGTGTTGTTTATGACTTCTGAAAAGGCTAGGATTCAGACTTTTATCAGCATAGAACCATTCTTTCCCTTCCTCTTCTTGATTATCAGCTGCCCAGTCGAGTCTCATAATGTCCAAAAGTTCTACTGCTTGTTCAGCATGAAGAAACGGCTCAAGTAAGCATACCACACCTGGTTTGTATCCGTTACAAATTCTACTGAGAACCCTCCTCGTGGGATTATTGGATGCACCTCTAATATTCCAGAATAAAGACGAACATTCCATAAGCATAAAAAGCACGCCAGTTCCTCACCAAACCAGCCGAATCAATGGCTGTATCCTCCTTCTTGTTCCGACCAGTAGATGTCAAAAGTATCCCTTTCCCAATCTGATTGTCTTCTTCTTGATAAATCCCTTCTGTGGAGTCGGGGCTCACCTGTATGACTCCCATATCTCGACTGGCTCCTCCCTTCTCTTCTTCTGCTTGCATTGTATCTATCGTCCTAAAAGAAAATGAAATCCTCTAGGCGTCCGTTGGATAAATATCTTCTACTCCCTTCTCTATCGATCACCATCCTTCTATGTGCCCGGGATTGGTGTCTCACTGGAGGAGGACTCCTTCGCTGCGGCCTATCAACAGGTAATGATGGTCCCGGATTCATAGGCACCATGGCAGATGTCTCCGGTCTAGACTCCGACAATTTGAGCACTTCCAAGGGGATCCCAGATTTGACGCCGACTTCAGTGAGATGTGGACTACCTGTGCCCACCGGTCCTCTAGCCAGCATCCTGAACTGAACAGATGTTCTTCTTTGCCCGTATGTCAGCGGGACAAACTGTGGGATGTCTTCACTGAAAGCCTCCACCAAGATAACAAGACCAGACAGATCATCATTCTCCTTCTGCCAATCAGAAATATGCACAAGCTTTCTGAATGTCGAAACTATCTTTGACAGTGTATCATCATCCTGGCATGTGAGAGGTAGGTCATCTATCCAAAACCAGAAAGCCTCCTTGTTTTGGTGTCGTTCACCTTCGATCATATGTATCAGCTCCACTTTGTGTCCACAGAACTCCGGTATACCCTTCAACACCATTCCTTTGCCTCCTGTTCGCAAGAGAAGAAGGCAATAGCCTTTCTCTCCACAAACCTGTATAAGTCTGCTGCGCAGGGCCAGCTATGACGCAAGAAAGGACCAATCTCCTTCCAACCCACTCCGTATGGCCAGGAGATCTCTATCACCCTCTCTAGGGAAGATATCTTGCTTCTCCTCATCTCATCATCCGGACCAACATCGACCGAGATCCTCTTCGGAGTGTGTTGTGGAGCACCCCTCGCCGGAATACCCGTCGGTAGCAGAGGGAAAGTAGTTCTAGAATGGACATCAGGAGGCCTGGATGTAGCACTACTTGTTGATTGCACCTCGTGGCAAGATGCCAGGTCTTCTGCACTTGTAGCATACTTTACTCCTTCTGCACTGTGATTGCCAATGGCCACGCCCCATGCACATGAAGCATGTATCGTGTGGTATGCCATACAGAGGGACTTTTCTTGGCGCGTGCTCTGGTCCAGTTCTAGACGGGGGTCTCGTTTCTTCCATCACCTCCATGGGCTTTTCCTTCGCCGTCTGCGACCTGCGATCTCCCCCAGCCGGAGATGTCGTCGGGCTGCCCGCATGTTGGTTCATGTTAGTCATCACATGGTCCTCCGCCCTCGCTGATCCAGGACCAACCGAAATCCCATCGTTCTGGTCTTCCTCATCATAAACCCTAGGCGACAGGTTGTTGTTCCCCTCCTCTTCGTTATCCAGCATAGCCCTAATATCCGGTAATACTTCCTCCATTGGAACGTTAGTTGCCACCATATTGGATCTCCTCTCCGCAACAGCCTTCTGTGCATGTACTCCCCGCATGCTCTGCCGAGTCACTCTTCTTAAGAGAGGCGACGACAACATCGTGGTCAGGGACTCAGCGACGAAGAGACGGTATCCCCCGGCTGGCGGAGTACCAAGCCGGAGTGTATGGCGGCGGCGCCGCCAAGGGCACGATCGCCCTAGGGATCATCCCCTGATCGCCCGCACGATCAGCCCCGATGATAATTTTTGCCTAAGGTTTCCATCAAGAAGGATATGGTTGAGTATGTGGCTAAGTGTGATGTACGTCAACAAGTCAAGGTTGAACATCAGAAGTTGGCAGCTACTCTACAATCACTTCCTATCCCTGAATGGAAGTAGGATCATATCACCATAGATTTTGTAGTTGGATTACCTAGGACACCACGTGGTTTCGATTCATTTTGGGTAATAGTAGATAGGCTAACAAAGTCTTCTCACTTTCTATCAATTAAGACAATGTGGGATACACCAAAGTTATCCAAAGTCTATATTGATGAGGTAGTCAGATTGCATGGAATACCTATTTCTATAATATCTGATAGAGATCCTAAATTTACATCTAGGCTTTGAAATCAATTGCAACATTCCTTGGGAACAAAGTTGAAATTTAGCATAGCCTTTCATCCTCAGACAGATGGACAGTCAGAGAGGACAATTCAAACCCTGGAGGATATGCTGAGAGCATGTGTTTTGTAGTTCAGTGGTAGTTGGGATGATCATCTCAGTCTAATAGAGTTTGCCTATAATAACAGTCTCCATTCTAGCTTAGGCATGGCCCCTTATGAAGCCTTGTATGGAAGAAAATGTAGATCTCCAATTTGTTGGTATGAAGTTGGAGAAAGGCAAATTTTAGGCCTAGAGTTGTTGGAAGAAACCACAGAAAAGATATATGTGATCAGACAATAGTTGAAGGCAGCTCAGGATAGACAGAAAAGGTATGTAGACAAAATGTGTAGACCACTTCAATTTGAGGTTGGAGATGAGGTTTATTTGAAAGTTTCACCATGGAAAGGTATGTTAAGGTTTGGAAAGCGAGACAAACTAACTCCTAGATACATGGATCCCTATCCAATCATTCAAAGAATTGGATCAGTTGCATATAAATTGGAGTTGCCATTGGAGTTAGCCAATTTACACAATGTGTTTCATATATCGATGTTGAAGAAGTGTCATCCTGGTATAGAGAAGATTATAGACCCAGATCCTATAGAGTTGAGAGAGGATATCTCTTATATTGAAGGACCAATTCAAATTATAGACCATAGAATTAGAAAGCTTAAAAAGAGAGAGATACCCCTAGTAAAGGTTCTTTGGAGGAATCATGGTGTAGAAGAAGCTACCTGGACAGTGGAGATAGAGATGTTTAACAAGTATCCTTTCCTCTTTTAGAAATTTTGAGACGAAATTTTTATTAGAGGGGGAGAATTGTTACAACCCGTTCCTAGCTTTGCTGGTAATCCTAGAGATTTAAGATAATCTTAATGTTTGGCATACTTTTGTTAGTAATATTCTATGTTGTGCTTTATCTTAACTTTGGTAACCTTAAATACTTGTTTGGGCAACTCATAATCATGACTTAAGCATACTATAAAGATTCGAGTTGAGGTTAATATTGCATTAACCCATATATGAGTGCAAGAAGAGAGTTAATGACATTGGAGGAAATAATTAATAAATGATTTTTTATTTGAGAATACTATTAAAATAATACTATAGGATTGTAGAGAATTCAATTATGAATCCAAAAAAAAGAATGAACCAAATCAGAGTTAAAATGAGAGAGTTATGCCCTTTTTAGTAAACATACACCACGACCGACGTTGCATCGACACCGCGACCCATGACGCTGCATCGACACCGTGACCCACGACGCTGCATCAACACTGTGAGTGCGGTGTACACCGTGACCCACGACATTGCGTCGATATCACGACCGTGATCGACGCCACCCAAGACAGCAAATCGTAGAACGGTCTTATCTCGAGCTATGCTTATCCGTTTTCAACAAAACGAAGTGTGTTGGAACTGCGATTCAATCCTCTATCATCCCAGACATATTTCTCAACAAGAAGGTGACCTGGAAGGCAATTTCTAGGGCGATTTTTGGGAAAGAGTGTGAAGAATAACGGAAATCAAAATGGGGTTGTTAGAGATTTGACTTGGTAAGTAGGTTTAACCCTTGATTATTCCTTTTCTTAATTTTCCCTTGCTCGAGATCACTAATCCAGTGATTTTGATGTTTGTCTTAACCTCCGATCTTTATCTTCTACCTATAGAAGACCCTCTTTAGGACTGGGAAACACATTAAAAGGTTGTTTTGAGCAAGATCTTGAGGTTTAAAGCTTGATCTTGTCTTGTGTTAGCTAAGATCCGAGATTAGTTGGTGAAAGGGCTAAGATCAGTGATCTTGGACGAATTCTGTGAGTATGTAATCATCTTTTAACCTTGATATAAAGCATACCAATTCAAATAATAGTTTACAATGTTTGATTTTTGCTTTATGATATTTGTTATGCTTTAAATAAACGTATGTGGTGAAAATCAGTAGTTGAAATGCTTTATTAATCATAATAATAGTGATGTATTACCATGTTAAAAGTTGTCTTATGAATTGTCGTGATTCGACAGATGATGAATGTGTAAATTGAGGCACCGGAAAGATAGGTTTCCCTAGTTCATGTTTTAAGAGTTGGAGTATGGTTGTGAAATATATAAAAATTATTTAGTAATTTATTATTTAAATGTGAGACACTTAATTTTTAGAAATAGGGTAATCATTAGCTATGATGATGATATGTGTTACATTAACTAAACATCACTAGACATTAGATGCCATGGACACTGTAGAATCCTCACAGGATGAGTCCTGCATTGTGGGGAGGAAACGGTTTCCCGACTAGAGGTAGTCTAGATCGAGGTAAGTCGGAGCGTACCAGTAGGGTGTGGGGTTTGACCAGTAGGGCAAACTCCTTACAGTTGTGTGGTACCCAACACCAACTGGGGATGTCGATAGTACCTGTGCTACATGTTGTAGTAATCAGTGGTCGGTAGGTCCACTGATGCACTTTAAGCCTGAGGGCTTTGACTCATCGCCTGAGTACCCAGGTTGAGAGGTGGAGTCTGAGATATCCGGCCGCTCCCATTAGCCACTGAGAGGCAGACATGGTATTGAGATTAAAGACTTAGGAACTCGGGCATGCTTCGAAGTCTTATACAGTGAGATCTTAGCTTGTTGTGATACTTCCACATATTGTGGTACACCTCATTTGGGTCTAAAGGCATAATAACTAAATTTGAAATAATATAAATATTTAGGTTGTTCTTTTATTACATTCAATATTTGTACTCCTACCATGCTGAATGAATTACAGTTTTAAAATGCCATGCATACATGATTGCATTTGAGTTCTATTACTCATAAACATAATAAACATCTTGGTTACATGTTGATTCTCTACTCACTAAGCCAGTAGCTCACCAACCTACTGAACAATTTTTCAGATAAAGGATTAGCTCTTCCTGAGGAGTCAGAAACCAACTTTAATCAAGATCAGCTCAGAGGTCTTGAAAGAAGAGTAGTTAGAATAGTTAGAGGGTCTCTTATCCTTCCTCTGGATCCTGGGATAGAAAGAGTGTGAAAAGAGAGAAGTTTGAAATGTAATGTACATGATGTATATTAAGTGTGAAACTCTTACTTCTATGTAATAAGACAAGTTCTGTTGTATCTTGTTGTTATGTTTAATAAAGATTATCGTTTAGTAAGTGTTATTATAATATATTTTAAAAAAAATATGGCGGATATTTCATCAAAATTATGCCCTAATCTCATGATTAGTGGTAATCGTGGGATGCGGGTGTAATATACACACTTGAATAAGGAGTCTTCTACCTTCACCAAGGGCATACCCACTCTTGCTCCAAGTCTTCGACCTTGATCTTCACTAAGGGACTCCTTCCCTTATTCTTCTTCACCTCTCTTAGCCAAGAGAGAGAATCTTCATCTTCATCTTCATGGTTGAAATGAGAGATTGGGAGGTGGAGAAAGTGAGAGCCTCATAAGATATACATGTAGGACTAGCTCTCTTATAAATCTCCTACTCACTGTAATGGATGATGCTAGTGATTAAGCTTTGAGAGAGAGAGGAGGTTGTAGGATCACTCAACTATAGAATAGGGACCTTCATAGTTCTTGGATAACCAAGGGATGAAGCTCAAGGGGTCCTAGTTATAGTTGAGTATGCCTAGAAGCCTTTGGGAACACTTAAGGACAAATACTAGCCATTTGGAATGTTGCAACGGATATTTTTTTGAGTTTTGCAACATTCCAATGGCTAGAAATATTTTTTGCACTTTTTATACAATGTTATCGGTCGAGTTTCTATAAAGGTAATTCGACCAAATGCACTATGCAACATAGCTAATTTAACCAATCTGTCAAGTTTGTCTTGGTAGGAGCTCGACCAATAGATTAAATCAATTTTATTTTGGTACAATGGTCAGTCGAGTTGAGTTTAGGAAACTCGACCGAACCATGGCATTCTCAAAATCCGTCAAGGATCGGCCGATATTGTAACTCGACCAATAAAGTGCATGTAATGAATTTTAGAAAATGTCATTAAAGTGCTTAAATATTTGATTTAAATGTTCCTGGTTTTTTTAAGCTTAATTACAAGTCATACAATCATTACAAGTGATTTACAACATGATTCTAATGGATTTACATCATATTCCATAAAAGTGCACTTGTATTGACTTTGACTTATCTTTTCTCCAAGTTGAGATGTGCAAGTTAGGGCATTTGGAGTGTGTCTATACCTAATATGAAATCACTCAAGTAGAATCATTAGACACAAATAATTGGAATGGTTTAGTCATCATCAAAACAAGGGTTTGATCAATTTCAGACCTGGAGTCAACATTGACCTAGAGTCAACATCAAAACAAGGGTGAGATTGAGCTTCACCACTACCGCATGTGTTTTCTTTCTATTACATTACATCTCTCATTTCTTGAGGCCTTGTAACCTATGGGTGATTAATCCATCTCCATAAAGAACGTGCTTCTGTGGTTTCATCCACTGTTCAACAATGTTGTTTGATATTCCAATCCTTGATTACAATGTCTCTATGTCTAGGATTATTACAACATGCATGTTAGGTGATCAAACTAACAAGCACACATTCAAAACATAGATGTTTAATCAACTCACCCATGAAAATAGAGATACATAATGTAAGATACAAGATACAACAACGAGGCTACTCCTCACTGAAAACCCACTAGAGGGGGGGTGAATAGGGTTTTATGGATATTTTAATAATAATTCAACCAAAGCAAGCAACCACAAAAATATTGGACAAGGGGACAAGGATTTAGAGTGGTTCCAACCTTAGCAAATACTAAGGCAGTCAATCCACTACCTGGTTGCTTACCCAACTGGGATTTTGAAAGTATTTAATTTTATTACCTCGCAAGGATGTTACATAAAATTACAACACTTTCACCAAACCCTTCGGACAGCCTTCACCTAGAAGTAGTCTCACCAACCTTGAAGTAACCTCAAGCTCCCCTTGAAGTAGCCTTCCTCTTGAAGTAGATTCCCATTGAGACAGCCTTCTTGAAGTAGTCCAAAGTCCACCTTCTCAACTGAGAAGACCCTTCTCCACCTGAGAAGTCAAACCCTCTCCAATCCGCAGCCTCCAACCCTAAGAGTAGCAAGGAGAGTACAAAGGATAAAAAGGAACAAGAAGGAAAAATAGAAATTACAATACCGTTGTAGCGCAAGGCTTGATTTCCTATATCAAGAGTTTTGATCTCCTAACCAATGTGTATAGAAGTGAAGGTGCAGTGGGTAGGAGATGATAGCCTATGGGACAAAAAATTAGAGCAATGGAAATGTATAGCCAATGTTGGAATTGCTCAATTTGCTCACAAGAATGAAATTGCCAATTGCAAGTATGAATGCTCAAGTGTAGCACAAGTGTGTGTTAGGGTGTCCTAAGGCTTGTCCTATTTATAGGAATGGCCTACAAGTGCTTAAGGACGTTCTAGACACTTTCTAGGGGGTTCTAAGTGCTTAACTAGCCGTTAGGTAGCCATTAGTTGCTTTAGCAACGGCTAGTTAATTAATCCTGAAAAGTGCAGACAGAACTCTTCTCGGTCGACAAATTGTCAATCGAGAGTCCTTCTCAGTCGAGGATTTGTCGACTGAGGGACGTCCTGGAGTAAATGTTTACAATGTTCATTTCCAACTTCCAACCACCTTGTCTGCTAGGTCTAACGGCTACTTGGGTCAATCTCGATTGAGGAATTTGTCGACCGAGAGTGTCTCGGTCGAAGAGTTTGTCGACCGAGAATGACCCTGTTTCAATGTTTTGAACTAGATACTAAGTGTGTATGAGTGTGCAGTTGTGACACTATTATAGGGGATAACCTATCTAAGTGTTGTGAGTGGCTAGGGAAGATCTAACGCTTGATTTACATGATGTCTAAGTACTTGTACATTATATATCTTGTACAAGTTTTTACATTTGATTACAATCATGAATTAAAGCAATTAGAGCATACAGATCTTCCAAGTAGTTTGTCATCCACCTAATTCATGCAACACTCAAGTAGCACGTTAGATCCACAAGAATCAAATGTTTGTCATCATCGAAACAAAGGGATTATAATAATGTCCAATTTAGCCAACAATCTCCCCCTTTTTGAAGATGACAAACATTTCCTAAATATAAAGTAAGGAAATATAAATCATATGAGTTGCATACCTAGAGTTTACCTTGTGTAGCCATTCTCTTGTTTTGCAAGTGTGTACTGGCTCAAGATGTATGAAACTTATTTTACTTTATGTTTTCAGTTTATATTATTTCTCCCCCTTTGTCATTTCAAAAAGATATCCAAGAAAATCATTTTGTATTACTTTTTATTTGTCCCCCTTAATTTTATGATATGCTCCCCCTAACTAAGATATCCAGTTTTAAAAATAGGGATTAATATAAATGTAAACAATTTATTGTCAAATTTAGCCACAATTTGTTTCTCAATCATTTGTAAAGGATGTTAAGCCTTGAAATGATATGAGTTCCTTTTAAGTTCATGGCATATGTGTATTGATTTCTCACCCATTTTACAAGGGATGTTAATCCCTGAAAATGATATGAGAATCCTTTGAGCTTAGAGTACATGAAAAGTGTCTCTAAACAAAAGCACGGGATGTTAAGCCCTAATTTGTTTAGAGAATTCCATTAAGAACAAGATATATATATCACATTCATGAAATTTGTAGATTACTTTATTTTCATAACCAAGATTAAAAATACTAAGGTCATAACAAACTTCAAATGATGTTTACAAAGTTTTGTAAGCTTCTTATCCTTATAATTAAGATAGTTTGTGTGAGCTCCCCCTTAATCTTATAGTCAAGATAATTTAAGGATTCTAAGGTCACAATCAATACTAGATCATAATTAGTTGACCTTTTATGAGAGTTATGTACTAAAATTATGTTTTCAATATGATAAGCACATTTTGAATCAAGATGCTAAGATTAAGTGCAGTAAAATGATGTACAAATAAGCATTTTGTCAAGCTTATTTTAGGTCGACCTTGACTTCGACCATAGCGCCCCTTGGTCAAACTTGATTTCAACCAAGAGGCAATTTCTACATATTTCCAATTTGAATACACAAATGTGAAGTATAATGTCTACAGGTAACTTGATTAAATAAATATCAATTTGAAGCACTTTGAGTTATACCTATTATGAAGTAGTTTTATCAATTGAAAACTTAATATAGGCATCACAATGAAGTCTTTGTCCTTGATTTTCCTAGACTGTATGTTTTACATTCATTTTGAATGATGTCTCCTAAGCTTTTCTATAGGTGCATAAATATCAATTCTTGTACTCTCATTTTCAGATTAATCATAGGATTCTTTAGAGACATATATCCTTGAAAGCAAGATTAATATCTTAAAGTCAAGATTTTGCTTTTGATTTCTTAGAACAAACAAATAGATAAAACATTAATATTTTTGTTCTAAGAGACATTGTTTGGCTTGTCATAGCATCATCATTCATTTATTTCAAGCCATTCACACAATAATCATTATCTATTATGTCAAGATGCATTTATGTCATAGAGTTTTACTGTTATGCAAAATGGCACTTTCAATGATAGCATCATCTATATTTGTAATGTGTTAAAACACAATGATCATCCATTTATGGTTTGTATATATATATCAAAGATTATTTTAGTCAAACCAAGTTAAAGATGAAACACAATGATCATGTTGCAATGATTTTGATAGAACAGTAGAAGCATATCCACAATACAGTGATCAAGATACGAGCATACAATGATCATGATCATTTAAACTAAATTTCAATACACACGGTTCCTATATAGATAGACCAGAGAATACTTGGAATAAACCATGTGGATTATGATAAAACAGTAATTTCCTTGATTTAAAACAACATGGTTCGTAATTTTCAGTTTTAAGCCAAACCATGTAGAGGATAAACCAAAATAATCTCATTCAGGTTCATAAGTTTTCAATTTTAAGACAAACCATGTAAATGAACATGCTTAATAAACTTTTTCAATCAATGAATAAGGTTTGTTCAAAATCAGTCTTCATATAACACTTTTGCAATATGTTTAAGGATTTCATATTCATAATGTTATACCTTAATTCATGATGCAAAAAGATCAATATGTCTTGTTTCAAAGATGGTCTCCAAGATTTGTTCTTGATTTGCATATTAAATCAATCATTAATAACAAATTGATAGCAAACTAGATTAATTCAAAACAGGTTCAGCAGAACTTGATTCGGTCGAACTGTTTGTCGACCGATTTTATCTCGATCGACGTTTTTCTCGACCGAGAATGTTTTTGTTTGTACTGGTTTTGTCAGATTTATTGCAAACTTGAAAATAGTAACCTGCTCGGTCGACTAATTCTCGACCGACAGTGTTCTCGGTCGAACAGTGTCTCAACCGAGATTGTTTCTGTACTGTTTTTCAGTAATTTGTTTTATAAGTAAAACATAGATCACTTTCAATTCAATTATGTGATTTTAAAAATCAGTTTAGTTGATATAAAACATATAAATATCAAAGTAATATGTAGATCAAATCTCAACTAATCATATTCAAATCTTTAGGTTTTGAGAACCCAAATTAAGACAAATTTCTAAAGATGTGTCTCTGTAGATTTATATAAAATGTGTATTTTCAAGTTAGAGATTTGAATCCATTTGTTATCTTATTATTTTAAGTTGAGATAGACATGGAGATATACAACTTAGAGTTTTTGGTCATATCTCAACTTAATTATATTCATTTATTTTGGGGGTTTTGGAACCCATACTAACTCAACATCCTTTTTCTTGTACGGACACGAGAAGGAATAATGTCCAAGACGTAAACAATAATGGCAACATATAGAATCAACTTCATATCTCTTTCTATGATTTTGTTCTAGGTTGTTCTTGGGTACATATGTATATTTGCCTTTAGGTACATATATAGATTGATTTTCTAGCGCCTGTGTCTTTCTCCAACTAGGTTTTTGATAAGATTTTCCTTTAGGATTATAACCTAGTCCTCTCCTTCCAACTTGATGATAAGAATTATTTAAAATTTTATCAAGGGTATCATTGTTATTCAAACTACTAATTTTTTGTTGTAGCTTGACAATCTCATCCATTCTCTTATTGATGTCTAGCTTTGCTTGATCTAGATTAGATAATAAGGAATCTCTTTCTTTCACAATAATATCATAATCTAGATGTGTACACAAAACAGGTTGTTTTTGAAGATCATTTACTTGAGTTTGCAAGTTTAATTTTTCTAGGGAAAGAAGATTGCAATTTGCTTCAACGGATTTCAGTTTAATATCATGATCTTCAATAACCTTTTTAAGATCTTCATTTTCAGATGTGAGAGCAAGTAGTTTAGCATGTAACTCATCATTTGCCTTATTAGATTTCTTTAATTTCTTCTTGCACTCAATGTACTTATTATGTGTTTCTTCGAGACTAGCAATTAGCTCTTCTTTTGATAAATCAAGGAGGCTTACCTCTTCTTCTTCTTCATTGGTTGTAGCAATGAGACAATTTTTGTGCACCTCTTCCTTCTTTTCTCTCCATGGGCAACCAAGTGTTGTGTGGCATGTTCCTAAGCACCAACTGAAACTTGTTGAAGATTGGTCCATACTTTTCTTTTGCTTGCGGTTGTAGATACCATCACCCTTCATTCTTCAAGACTCGATTAGAGCTCCTTGAAGCCTGCTCTGATACCAATTGAAAAACCACTAGAAGGGGTGAACAGGGTTTTATGGATATTTTAATAATAATTCAACTAAAGCAAGCAACCACAAAGATATTGGACAAGGGGACAAGGATTTAGAGTGGTTCCAACCTTAGCAAATACTAAGGCAGTCAATCCACTACCTGGTTTCTTACCCAACCGGAATTTTGAAAGTATTTAATTTTATTACCTCGCAAGGATGTTACATAAAATTACAACACTTTCACCAAACCCTTTGGACAGCCTTCACCTAGAAGCAGTCTCACCAACCTTGAAGCAGCCTTCCTTGAAGTAACCTCAAGCTCCCCTTGAAGTATCCTTCCTCTTGAAGTAGCTTCCCGTTGAGACACCCTTCTTGAAGTAGTCCAAAGTCCACCTTCTCCACCGAGAAGACCCTTCTCCACCTGAGACGTCAAACCCTCTCCAATCCGCAGCCTCCAACCCTAAGAGTAGCAAGGAGAGTACAAAGGATAAAAAGGAACAAGAAGGAAAAATAGAAATTACAATACCGTTGTAGCACAAGGCTTGATTTCCTATATCAAGCGTTTTGATCTCCTAACCAATGTATATAGAAGTGAAGGTGCAGTGGGTAGGAGATTCTAGCCTATGGGACATGAAATTAGAGCAATGGAAATGTATAGCCAATGTTGGAATTGCTCAATTTGATCACAAGAATGAAATTGCCAATTGCAAGTATGAATGCTCAAGTGTAGCACAAGTGTGTGTTAGGGTGTCCTAAGGCTTGTCCTATTTATAGGAATGGCCTACAAGTGCTTAAGGACGTTCTAGACACTTTCTAGGGGGTTCTAAGTACTTAACTAGTCGTTAGGTAGCCATTAGTTGCTTTAGCAACGGCTAGTTAATTAATCCTGAAAAGTGCAGACAGAACTCTTCTTGGTCGACAAATTGTCGATCGAGAGTCCTTCTCGGTCGAGGATTTGTCGACCGAGGGACGTCTTGGAGCAAGTGTTTACAACTTTCATTTCCAACTTCCAACCACCTTGTCTGCTAGGTCTAACGGCTACTTAGTCAATCTCGGTCGAGGAATTTGTCGACCGAGAGTGTCTCGGTCAAAGAGTTTGTCGACCGAGAATGACCCTATTTCAATGTTTTGAACTAGATACTAAGTGTGTGTATGAGTGTGCAGTTGTGACACTATTGTAGGGGATGACCTATCTAAGTGTTGTGAGTGGATAGGGAAGATCTAACGCTTGATTTACATGATGTCTAAGTACTTGTACATTATATATCTTGTACAAGTTTTTACATTTGATTACAATCATGAATTAAAGCAATTAGAGCATACAGATCTTCCAAGTAGTTTGTCATCTACCTAATTCCTGCAACACTCAAGTAGCACGTTAGATCCAGAAGAATGAAATGTTTGTCATCATCGAAACAAAGGGATTATAATAATGTCCAATTTAGCCAACACTCACACCCCAATCAAAGAGTCTACTCAGTCATGATGGAAATTAAGAATAAAGAGTAGAAAGGAGAAGTAGAAGAAGTCATATCATAAAAGTGAATGGAGCATAGCCATGGTCTTCGACAATGTTCAACACTCCAATGAGAATGGCAGCTCGAAGAACTCCAAAGGAAGAAGATGTTCATTCTTATTTTCTCCTCATGTAAATCTCCAAAATTTATGAATGACAGGTGGGTAACACCACCTATTATTGCAAGACATCTTGCCATTTAGGTGATTGGTAAGCCAGTCGTGTGATTGGTAAGTCGGTCATGCATCTAGAAACTTGGGGCATTCTTCACTCGTGACTAACTAGCTGAGTGAAGGGACAAGTAAGGTTACCCATTGGGGATCAATCGTGTTGATGTGTGAAGGACAATTTTGAGTCAAGAGGCTAACATGTTGAATTGATCAGTCTGCTCCTTGATCATAGAACTAAAGATTCCTCCAATTGGCTGATTGGTATAGCGATTCATGCTATTTGCCAACAGCACACTGGACGCAAGGATCACTTGTTGACCAACTAATCAATGAATCGACAGATTGGAGAGGTAGAAAATTTACTAATGGATTTTCTTATTTAGTGAACCAATCGTCTAGTAAACTCAATTGGCCAATTCTCCTGGCATGAATTCATTCTTCTTTCCTTCAGCCCAATCAGCCAACTGGTAGGTCTAGTCACCCGATTGGGTTGCTTAGTGGATGTTGATCATCTTGAATTTGTCTAAATCACCTCCCAATGCTTGAAGATGGGGGAGATAGATCCAAATCTTCACAATCGAGGTCTTGAGTTGGCTCTTGTATAATTTCCTATAGTAAAGCAAGAAATTATCATTAGTAACCTGAAAAGGAGAACAAAAGAAAGAAAAACCAAAATGTGGAGAAATAGGAAATAAGCACATAAAATCCATAAAATCTAATATAAGATATGCAACTAAAATAAGATGAATATGCATTCATCACCCTTCCCTCTAGATCAAATATACGACTCTCCCTTCTTTTTCCCAACTTTATCTCCCATTGTCTTTCAGATATCATTTTGTGATAGTCAATTGCAAATTGCATACATAATTCCTATTGAACATGTGTTCTAATCCCCTTGTCCACTACAAATATTTTTGCCTCTCCCATTTTGTAAACCTCAAACCCATGAATACATAAATTTCTAGGAAGTACCCTAGAGCCTTCAGAATCATGCTTTACCCTTAAATTACTTTGAGAAACCTCCAGCACGCACCCCAAATCCTACCTTCTTTACCATGTCTAACAACTGGATCCTAGCCCTTTCGACCTACTATGCAATTAGCTTGATGGTAAGAACCCTTGAATCATATTCCCATATTTCTAATGGTTTTTTCTATTCCATATACCCTACAGATCTCTCCATCCACTTACTTACCATTTTCTCCAATACAAGGTTATGTGTGGGTTCCCATAAGGAATCAATAGCGGGGGTAGAAGTAGTATTCTGGAGGGTCGGTACCAAATGGCACTTGATTCGTGCATGATGGAAAATCATCCTAGAGGACATTAGCTTGTATCTATCTATGTTTATGTATATGTTAGCTCACATTTCTCTTATGAGGTATGACTCATGTTAGATTTCTCTTCACATGCTTGATAACAATGTTTCTTTTATGTGAACAGTAATTATTTTCTCAAGTAGTGTTAGTGTTACAAGCCTTATGTGATATCATACTTCCATTGGTACGTTGTACTTGGAGTCATGCCAACTCCGAGCATCGGTCATTTTATCCTAAAAAAGAGGCAATGATAACCTGCACATACCTTGATATCAAGACATTGATTTCTCAATTTCTCTTAGGTTGGTCATTTGGTGTGATTGATTAGCAAAGTTATGTACTGCTTTGTTCACTTTCAATTAATTTTATGGTTGTTTTTTATTTCTCCAGACATGCGCTCTTAGTTTATATTAGCATGTTAACATGCGTTGCACATCTTATGATTATGCATGCTTTGTGTGACTATGTCCAATAAGATTTCAATTTATTTTCATGTGTTTTAGTTGCAATGTTAGAAATCAACATTTGATTTTGTTGTATACATGTTTCTCTTCTTGAAGTTGGGTAAAAATCAAATACTACAACATATCATTTTTCTCATACCTCTTTTTCCCTTCCCACGAACCAACAAATGACTGCAAGTATCATGTGGGAGATTAACTACATGTCCCCTTATCAAAGCCTCACAACCGAAAAAGAAACAATGGAAAGTTAATACGAGACACATATTCTATCAAAGAGGGACAAAGAATCCAAGAAGGAACATCCTACAATTTATTGAAAGAAACCTAATAATTGTGATCGCCTTTAGGTTATTTAGGAGGATGAAGCTATCAAAATGATAACCCAAATATCTAGAGGAGTGGTTCATAAACCCAATGATATCATGTAGATTTGTTTGTCCCCAAGGAAGTGCATAATGATGAGTACCAAACTTATGATCCATATGGAACAATAAGGTTTGCCTCCCTAGTTGTGCATTCAATTTTCAAGCTCCATAAGAAGTTGAGTAATTGAGATTGAACGCCATAACCTTCACAAAACTTGAGAGATCTATTTCTTGTTATTCACACAACAATTCAACATGTTTTTGGTTTCACATTTTGAATGCAATGTAGAGTCAGACACTAAATCATGTGGATGATCTTACCATCAAGGGGGACCTTATTACATGCTTTGGACACCTGAGATGAGCCCATCAATCAATCTTAAGAATCCATCAATGTTAGTGTTGGTTATGATGTCAAAAACAAGCATGTGATTTTGCACTCCAAAGGTAGTTGAGAGGGGCATTATCAAAATCCCTCAGTCATTTTGTTTGGGTTGCCTAGTTATTCAATATGTTCGACAATAAAGTCTCACAACCATCTTCATGTGTGGTCTAAAATGTTATTTGCATTGTCATTCCCAAGGTCAACAAAGCAATTTTATGACCTTTTAAGAAAATGTCTAAACTCATCTATGGTTTCTGAGGCCCATTGTCTACTCTACATACAATGGAGCAGGTCCACTGACACCCAGCAGCAACTACTCTAGTGAAATTGAATGTAGAAACACTAATTATGCAAAAAAAAAATTATAAATTGTATTGTGTCTATGTGGCGATTGGACAAAAATGCTCGACTGATAATACACATCAGAAACATAAGAGGGTCATGGCTAGAGACAATCAGGTTAGTAAAGTCAGTGGATGTTCATATCTTATATTTGACACCCGTGACAAATTGTAAGTCAGGCTCCAAACATACTCTTAGCACATGATCGTGTCTTAATTTAGAATTTCAAACCAAACTTCTACACCATAGAGGACCTCACTGTGAACGCTTTTGACACTGTCCCAAAGATATAGAACATGCAAAATCTCAAGAGGTTTGTGGGATGATGGAATCCCACATGTTGCACTATTTTCATGGAGACGAACCTTCTTCTTGTACCACTCAAGATCACACATTTGGAATTGAAGGTATTACCAAGGCTTTGCCACCAACTTCATTTGGACACAGAGGTCACCCTAAGTCCCTACTTTAGGAAGGTACATACCTCTGGTTATACTTATGCACCTTTGATGATATGTGCAGGTGATGAGGATGTTGAATGTTTATCGCCTTCCCTGTGAAACATTTAATACAATAAAGTGTGTGGTCTGTTTATGCTGCTTTCTTGCACATAGGGAGACCCACATGAACAAAGATTTTTTGGAAAAGAAGAGGAGAATCTGAGGAGGGTTAAACTTTATATGTTCCAGAAGATGAAGTCAAAGAATTGAGCCACTCAGAAATTCCATAATACATTGTAGAAATATGGCAATGTTTGACTTAGCCAATTTGATCGGGGTTTTAGGACTATATAGTTCCCAATTCACACACAAAAAGTGACACAACGTAACATCTAAATCCCCTAAAATATGATATTCAAGATTTAATGTTCAATTCGACTTGAACTTTCAATCATATTCATGAGAAGTTAGGAACAGTTTTGCTGTCTTCAAATCCTTGTACTTATATATATATATATATATATGGTTGTTCATTCGTTACCCGCGCGGGTAGCCAGAATTTTTGCTACCCGCTGGAGTAACTCGGGTTAAAAGAGTAACTATATGGTACGCTGGAGTAACTCGTCTAAATAGGAAGAGTAACTATATGGTACGCTGGAGTAACTCTGAGAACAAAAGAGTAACTGCGCACAAAATATACAATCAGTAAATATATGGACGGGTTTTTTTATTTTGGGGGGGCAAATGATATTATTTTTGGATCAATTTTTTTGGGGAGCTAGAAAAAATGTTCCTCTATAATTGTGAAAAAAAATTAAAAACAATATCGGGAAGTGTGCGTGGGTAGCTACCCGCGCAGGTATTAAAGATAAGCCATATATATATATATATATATATATATATATATATATATATATATATATATAGAGAGAGAGAGAGAGAGAGAGAGAGAGAGTCAGGCTAGAATACACTCTAAGTGTATTCGGATAGAATACACTCAAGTAATTTTTTATCATGTAATATTTTTTTCAAAAATCTAATCCGCTGATCTTCTTAAACATCTTGTGAATAGCTCATACGCAAAATTTGAGCACATTTGGACATTTATGTCATGTTATAATGACCGCAAAAATTATGCATTTTCAAATTATTTCACGCATCAATTTTGTTGCCCTTAGATGAGTGACTTACAGTCATCCAAATCGGCTCAAAATTTTTATGTAGCCTAGTTATAGTATGACGGTGAAGATCAATGGTTTACATTTTGCAAAAAATAGTCTTGATATACAAACACACTTGAGTGTATTCATGCGATTGGTACACTCGAATGTATTCTAGCCCCTCTCTCTCTCTGTCTATATATATATATATATATATATATATATATATATATATATATATATATATATATATATACATTCACTACTCGCGTGGGTAACTATTTTTAGTTATCCGTGGATCTATTTTTTAATAAAAAGGTACCTATTTGTAATGAGATAGAAAATATTTGTAATGAGATAACTAAATTTGTAATAAAAAACACTGGTTTTGTATTACACGTCTAATTACTGATATTTATGACATCAGTTTACGTTGTAATACAATACGAGTATTTGTATTACAAATTTAGTCATGTTATTACAAACGTTGTTTGTATCATTACAAATAGGTATCTTTCTATTACAAAATCGATCCATGGATAACTAAAATTAGTTACCCACGCGAGTAGTGAATGAATATAAATATATATATATATATATATATATATATATATATATATATATATATATATATAGAGAGAGAGAGAGAGAGAGAGAGGCTAGAATACACTCGAGTGTACCGATCACATGAATACACTCAAGTGTGTTTGCATATTAAGACTATTTTTTATAAAAACTACAACTAGGCTACATACAAATTTTGAGCCCATTTGGATGAGTGTAACTCAGTCATCCAAGGACAACAAAATCGACGCGCGAAACTAATTTGAAATGCATAAATTTTGCGATCTTTATAACATGACCTATAAATGTCCAAATGGGCTCAAATTTTGTTTATGAGCTATTCACAAGATGTTTAAGAAGATCCATGAATTAGATTTGTGAAAAAATATTACTTTAGTGTATTCTACTCCGAATACAGTCGAGTGTATTCTATCTTGACTCTCTCTCTCTCTCTCTCTCTCTCTCTCTATATATATATATATATATATATATATATATATATATATATATATATATATATATATATATATAAACATGCACACACACACATATATATAGAGAGAGAGAGAGTCAGTCTAGAATACCCTCGAGTGTACAGATCGCACGAATACACTCAAGTGTGTTTGTATATCAAGACTATTTTTTGCAAAATGTAAACAATTGATCTTCAACGTCATACTATAACTAGGCTACATACAAATTTTGAGCCAATTTGGATGAGTGTAAGTCACTCATCCAAGGGCAACAAAATCGACGCGTGAAACTAATTTGAAATGTATAATTTTTGCGGTCTTTATAACATGACCTATAAATGTCCAAATGTGCTCAAATTTTGCGTATGAGCTATTCACAACATGTTTAAGAAGATCAACGGATTAGATATTTGAAAACAATATTGCATCATGAAAAACTACTTGAGTGTATTTTGCTCAGAATACACTCGAGTGTATTCTAGCCTGACTCTATATATATATATACTCAAGTATATATTGTAGCCTATAATTAGACTAGAATACAATCGAGTGTACAGATCACACAAATACACTCGAGTATATTCTAGCCTACAGATCGCACGCATACACTCAAGTGTGTTTGCATATCAAGACTATTTTTTGCAAAATATAAACCATTGATCTTCACCGTCATACTATAATTAGGTTACATAAAAATTTTGAGCCCATTTGGATGTGTAAGTCCTCAACCAAGGACAAAAAAATTAACACGCAATACTAATTTGAAATGCATAATTTTTGCAATCTTTATAACGTGACATATAAATGTCCAAATGTGCTCAAATTTTGTGTATGAACTATTCACAAGATGTTTAAGAAGATCAACGGATTAGATTTTTGAAAAGAAAAAAAAATATTGCATCATAAAAGCTACTTGAGTGTATTATAGCATGACTCTCTCTCTCTCTCTATGTATACATATATATATATAGTAATAATATTTATGTATATAAATTCAATATTTTATCATAACAAATTTTTAATAGTTATAAATCAACCCAATTTGGCGATATTGAGGACTCGCACCACACATTTGTCATACTTTTGTGTATGCGCTGCTACCAGCTTTGCATATAAATTACTATCATTGCACCGCAGCTGCCCTAAAGCAAAATACTAGACATACATGTAACACCTGGAAGTTAAAATGACACAAGTCAAACGGCCCCTTAGATTCCTGGAAAATCCTGATTTTACCAAAGTGGGATGAAAGGACTGAGGGATAAGTTGTAAACATGACTTGGGCTTGTGAGGGTAAAGCAGATCAACTAAAGTAAACAGTAGATTTAATTTTTTTGGAGAAAAAAAACTAACGGACGACAGCATGAATTTCTATGGGATAAAGCCAATGCAAAAATAGTAGAGATTAGATAGTTCTAAACGAATTGTCAAAACAAGAAAGCAATTCAACAAAAAAATCTGAATGATTTTATACTGCACATCCCTACGATTCAAACAAAAACATGCTTATAGTGGGAACAAGATCTCCAATATACAGTTAAATACACTCCACGAAAAGGGGAAGAATTCTTAATATTGTTTGGAAAGAAGATAAGATACTGTGCAATCCAAGAAAGAAAGAATTTACAAGGCACCAAAATGACAACCAAGATACTGTTTCCCTGTGAGCAAGTATAACTGGTGTTAAGTAATACTCGATCAGTTTCTCCTTCCAAGTTCAACATCTGTCCCAAACCTCCCGCCATCAACTTCAGTGGTGGTTCTCATGTCATAAGCCCCTTCTGGCTGCCTCAAATTGAGGGAATCAGTGACCATTGGTGACTGGCCGTTCTCACCGCCAGCCAATGCCGAGAAGTATGCATGAGGACCCCAACCTGCATCACGAGAGAAGTTAGGCGCATGTGAGTTTGTTTACAAGTAAATCTGATATGCAGTCCTTAATAACCCTTTCTGAAGGCTATTGCTAGAGTTTGCTGGAAAAAAAAGGTGGCGTGAAGGCATACCATTCACGTGATAAGGTGGAGGGAACAGTTGCAGATAGCAAAATGATGCAACTGTCAAACCTGAATGGAGTTAAAGAGAATAATATTATGATTAGAGGATGGGAAAACAAGATTTTGCAATGCAAGGAGACACAAGCAATATACCCAAAAAGCCACCGGCAAACACGTCTTGCCAGTGATGCCAGTAGTCATCAACACGAGATATTGCCACAAGCGATGCCAGCAGTAGGGGAGCAAAAACTATGCACAGTTTTGCAATGTGTCCTTGCCGGTCAAAGGCCCTAATTTTTCCAGCCAAATACCATGAAACAAAACCTAGACCCGCAAAAGACCCTGCACATTTGAAGATGAAACCAGAAGAGAAGAAAATCAATTCGTAAGCAATGTGTTACGAACATGTTTGAGAACAAATAATTGAGCAGTGTGGTTTTATGAATAAAAGTGAATAAATATAATGGTGAATTTAAACCATGGAAAGGAAGGATGAACAATAAACAGGAAGTAAATGTTTCTTTTTGTGTGTGTGTTTGGGTGGGTTGGTTTTTTTTTTGTGTGGGGGGGGGGGGGGGGGGGTTGCTGGCCTCTGGAGTTGGTATTTCTTTTAAGATCCCGAGTAATAAAAGATTTTCTTTGAGAAAGCATTGAAGATGATTAGAACCAAAGTACATTTAACTATATTGCGCCATCTGCTATCACTTTGTGTATATGTTTAGCACACGCACGAACTCATGCTACATATTAGTGAAACTGAACCATGGCATGTAAGTTTTAGCATAAAAAAATTTTGTTATCAAAAAAAGAAAGTCAACGAAAAAACCAACACCGCGGTCATTTCTCATTGATCTAGGAATTATTGATACGTCTTGAATCCATCCTGTCGTTGGCCTATATCCATTAATCTGACTACAGAATGATATCGATCTTTTGCCAATATCAAACTGGTAGAGATCTCTATAAATAATAACCCGAATATATATTGTGGTTCTAATCACACTATCAATCTAGTTCATGACACACCATCTCCACATCTATTCAGGTGATGGCGCCTTGTCATTATGTCCATCCCAATGGCAACAACCATCTGTCATTATCAGGATGTTGGCAACTCTAGCCGCAGCCTCCTCCTGGTCAGGATTTCCTTCTCGATTGTTACTTGCGTCGGAAGCATCCGAAGAGTCCATTCTGAGTTTGACTCTTGTTGTCTTTTCAGGATATGATTAGTAACTCCTTTCCTATAATGATCTGCTTCTATAGGGAGTGTTATATAAACACCATCCACCCCAGGATTCTGAGTATTTTCAACTTATTATTGTAACTCTAGTGAATAAGCAACTTGCAACCGCCTGCGGATACAACCCGCTTAGAGTGAACCACCTGAATGATTTCTTTTGTTTGGAGAGTGTCCACCTATTTCTTTCTCCCTTTCTGTCATGCGTCTGCGCATCCACGTCAATTTTCCACAACAGGAAGCACAGTTTTATTAGTTCATACTGACTGTTTAAGTCTGCTGTCAGCATTTAATTATGGTTATATAGGTCATTTATACATATATTTAAGAACATTTTATGTACAAACACGAAATATGTGTTAGAATGTTAAAATAATTGTAGATATAACATACTTCATATCTTTATTTTGTAGATCTATAAGTTTCATCTGCAATTCATGTGATTTTGAAAAGAAATACAACTTCAAACTTTGTTATTTTTGGAGTATTTCTTTAGATCTATGTAGAAGAGGGTAGAAATAAGAGGAGGTGTCGATGGGCTAGCCGGCCAAGGATAGGGGAAATTTAACTAATATTAAAGAAAAAAAAACTCTGAAGCAAGAAGTTTTAAAAAAAAATTGCTTAAATACAAGCTTTAGCAGAAACAGCCTGCAGAACATTGTTTCCCAAAATGCAAACAGCAGTTTTGAATGATTTTGTGAAAAGGACCAAACTTTGTGTTTTGGAGCGAACCTCCCCCAATTTTGCAAAATTTTGCAAATAGCTGCAAACTTTTTGGAAATTGTCCCACCAAAAACCTACATAATTGCATTCCGATGTTTGGTTTCCGAAAATTCAGAAATTTCAACCCGAAGTTCACAATTTCCATTGAAATGTTATTCCATGCCAAGAATATCTCTTATAGCAATATTTTAAAAAAGTTAAGCGGTAAGCGTGCGGACAGCACCTTGTAACTGGTTAAGCATTAAGCGGGCAATTTTTGAAAAAATGGGTTTCAATTTTCTATGTACTTCTATATAAAATTACACATATATGTATACAAATATTATATTTTTAAGAAATTTTATATATATCTAAACACCTACAGAACAATATAAAACACTCAAATAGTTTATAACACAACTAAAAATTATGATTGAACAAATACAAATAAATTACATAAATTAAAGACATTAAACACAATAAACTTATTGTATGTTTACATAACTCAACGTTAAACAATAGACTTATCGTATCAGTAGATACAGGCTACAGCAGTATTCTGAGCATCTAAATCAGCAATAGATTAGTATTTAATATAATAGAAGTAAAATAGTAGGTGATTGACGGACATAAACGTAGTTACATGGTACTTCAAAGCATAATTCATTACAAAAAAGTCCTTCACAAAAACAAAATACAAACTTGTAAAAGATATAGATTATGCAAACAACGAATAGTGACATACATAACCATATACATAACTATTATACCTCGATTTACAGACTTTAGCATACATATAGATAGGTAGAAAAGTTGATTAGGAACAAGTCCAGTAAATTATGTGCCTTTTTGGGGTCCAGCTGGACGTTTTTTCCAAAAAAAAATTGGTTAAAGTGGACGATTTTTATCCTCTCTAAGAGGCCTCGGGAAAATCGGGCATTAAGCGGGCGATTTAATGTAATCCGTCTAAACAGCAATTTTGGGGAAAATCGAGCGGCCGGAGTGCTGGGCCGATTAAACAGCCGCTCAGGCCAATTTTCAATTCACTGTCTTATAGTTTCAGTTTTGTGAAAAAATTTAGATCTTTTTGCCGCCTGGTTCTTAGGGTTTTTCCATGTGAGTCATACAACTCAACTCCTTGAATTATTTCTATGTTTCTGCCTTATGGTATCCTATATGAACTAATCATGATGTCTATTATTTGGTTTTTATCTATTTAATTAAAGGACACATGTCTCTCAATTGAGTGTGATGATCATGCACCTCTGTAGAAATATGTGATTATATTATCAGACACGTGATAGGATGGCAATAGTGAATGTTGTTACGACTATATTAATAAAGGGCATCATATACTAGGGCAAAAGGGCACTTGCTAAAGACTCAATGCAATTGGAGCAATATTGACCCAAAAGTCACTATAGAACACCTAACTGAAATGCAAAAGGTTGTCGGCGACATTGAAGGAGGATTGAAAAATGTCATGTCCAAGGTGGTCCCTTTTTTTTTATCTTTGAATGAAATTCGATGGACATTGTATGTATATTTATAAATAAAAAGTTTGGCATAATTTGAATTTGAATCAATAATTTTTTTGCCATGTCAAATGTCGTACCATATCCTATATTGTGATGTGCATTCTGAAGTATCTCACGAAGTCCACTAGGAGGGTCTTCTATATCAAAATCATGGACACCAATAGCTGTAGGATTTATCAGATGCTGGTTAAGCCAGATCCTATATTGGCAGGCAGTCTATTTCTGGCTAATGTGTATTTGTAGAGGGAATTCTGGTGTCCTGAAAATGTAAGAAGCATATCATAGTAGCAAGATCCAATGCAAAGTCAGAGAGCTATTGATGCAATCCATGAAAGGAGATTTGCATAGGAAGCAAGTCCAGATCCATGACAATCCAGATTAGAGCTTATTGGGCTCCAGTTGGGCTTTTATTTAGTTCTTTATGCATTTAGGAAATTTGTGTTATATTTAATTTCGAATTTCTTTATTAGGATTTTAATTCCTTGATTTATTTTCTTGCATTAGAATTTCAGTTTTATATTTTGTTGACTTGCACGTCAAGTCGCAGAGTCTTATATAAGCCAACCTTGGGGCCTTTGTCCAGGCAGTCGAATATGAATTAGAATTTTATTTGTTGGTTGCAAATTTATTCCTCCCTTTCTTCTTCTCCGTAGCTTGGCTACATCAACTATGGCCCAAGTAACATGTGAGTTGTTCGCCACATGTTACATGAGCCTGGCTTCAAGAACTTAGGTCCTACAGACTTGAAGTGTGACATGAAAGACCTGTACATATTGATGTCAGCATTGCCCTAAAATATCCAATGCAAAATCAGATTGATGTCAACATTGCCTAAAATATTGTATGTCATGAAAGACCTGTACATATTGATGTCAGCATTGCCTAAAATATCCAATGCAAAATCAGATTGATGTCAACATTGCCTAAAATATTGTATGTCATGAAAGACCTGTACATATTGAAGTCGATTGTCACTTTCTAAGAGAAAAGAATTAGGAATAGTTGATCCAAATGTCACTAGTCAGATCATAAGATCAGTTGGTTGATCTGATTACAAGATCCCTAAATGGTTGTCAGGTTCAATACGTACGTTACACGCTGGGCAGATATGATCTATATGCTACAAGCCTACAACTTGAGCTGGAGTGCTAATATATAGGAACCTTCTAGTAATAGCTTGAAAGGTCATGGACAGTGTGTAAAAGTTTGTAAGATTCTTATATATACGGACGGGCTTCTTTGGTAGGATGATGTTGAAAAAAAATCATGTTTCTATGTTGTTAATTTTAGTTTAAACCTTGTGGCCAAATGCAGCCCTTGTACTTTTGAACGGAAAATCAGGAAAAACGCACACCCCAAAACCGGGTGTGGTCAGATGTAGTCATTGGGCGGCAATAAAACTGTTGTGTGTTTGCTCAGCTACAACCACGCTGTCAGATAAGGTTATTGTAATTTTAAAAAAAATGTCGGAAGGGTATGCACTACACAAACCATCCTATGGTCTCGCACAAGTCCCGCTCGACACACATTACTTTTCCCCATTACATTATTATATTAGAAATCTATTCTTTCATATTTAGTCTACTGATAGCACACACCGAAAAACAAAAACAAGCACTCTTAACATGTATAACCAAACAAAACAGATGCAAACCTATATATGTGTTTTCAAAACTTGTACTTTCAAACTCTTCTCACTCTGAGTCACCCTACCAAACAGGGTCTAATTATATACACACAGCCTGACTGTTAAGTAGAGGGTTTCTTCTCAAGTAACATTATGAAAGTAATATCGAACTTAAGAGGGATATACAACTTCTCTTAGTATCCTAATAAAAAATATCCTTTACGATGTTTATAACTACGCATTTTTTTCTATCCCACAAGTTGTTGTAATGAAAATTTGTATGGTTATAATCATAGTTAAATATAATTTTAGTTTCTGTATCATTATATCAAAAATGTTATTTTAGATCTTTTTTATGTTTCTTCTCATAGAAGCTTTATTGTTCTGATTGTAGCTAATTAAATATGGTTTGAATAATCAAGGAGTGACCTGGAAATTGAAAGGATGAACCACAAGTAAAGAAATGTCGTAGAAGCATGTAACCCGTTTCAAAAAGGAATAACCATTTCCTAAAGACTACAGCATGCTTTTTTGAAGTGTCCAACATGTGTTGGATGAGTGCCACCACTGAGGTTTTGCAGTGTTCATGACTTCATGCTTCCTAGTCACATATACACGGGATTCTTGTGATCCTAGAAAGTTCATAAAGAAGAAAAATTGAGTCAAAAAGCAAGTTCAGTGAACATCTGTCGGCAGTCAAAGGCGATCCTTCAAGGAATCTCCTTTAAGATTATTATAAAGGCAGCAACAGAGAGAAGTGAACAGACAGGCTTAATAGCTGAACAGCCCATCAGTAATATTAGCAAAAAGTAAAACATTGCACAGCGACAATACCAAGCGATTGTCGTCTCTTAGTATCACCCATGAGGTTAGAATTCAAAGTCCGCAGACAAGTGATTTTCACATTGGATATAATTTTACTATAAGATAGGAAGTCTGATGCTTACAGGAGGAATGACCACTAGGAAAACTTTTGTGTCCTTCCTTAATTACGCTTTTGACACCATTGCACACAACATTCCCAATTTCATTAAATTTCTGCATCCAACATAAAAAAACATCTGGTTCAGATGGATCGCTATAATGTGAGAAGGCTTTTTCATGATACAGAAGGCTTTTTCATGATACAGACTAAAAAGCTCACCGGTTGACCGTCTGTGAAACACCGCCACTTGAAATCAGGCCTAGGCCTACCTACAGCATCTTTAATTGCATCCGTAATGACAGCGGTAATAAGGACGGAGTAAAAGATACCTGCTTGTAATTTTATAGTTAGAGAAAGATCATTCCCCACTTTAGTTTAAACCCGCTATTCAGAGAATAGGAAGAGGACTAACCAAGTATGGCATGATGAAGATCGTATACATCCCTTCTCTTGAAGTAAATCACAACAAATATCACAATAGGGAGAACTACAGCAATCAACTGCCATTAACAAATATAGAGAATCATTTTTCCATGGATATTCTCTGCAGTTAGGAAGCACAGACATTTTAAACAGCACTTTCTCAGCACTTGCCATACACCTAAAGACATGTCATATTTGTTCATTAATTATTACTCATTGTTGTCGCTCCGTGGATGCTACTAGCCCTAGGATTTTTTCTGCTTTTCAATAGATTCTAGGTCTCCTATTTTTCTTGGTTTTACTGCCCATAATTGCTAATACATTAGTTGCATGAAAATAAACAACCATGTATTTCAAAACCTAGATAGGTGAGTACATATCAAATGTATATAATGATATACATACGGAAAATATATTATGACTAATATGTTAAACATCACAATTCATAAGAATGTGATATCAATGATTTTTTTATGATAAAGAGATTATGATGCTAAATTTAACATCCATGATAAGAAATTCTTGATCTCAGACTTTATCTATGAGACTGATTCACATATTAATTGGATTTGCAGTAAACAATAGAAATGCAATAACAGTGGACACTTAGTACCATTAATGACTAACACAACATATTATAGCTAACCTATAAATGGTGAACGCTTCAATGTTTAAAACCAAAATCCATTTGTGGTTGCAATTTCTTTCCTCTTAAGAGAAAAACTTTAGTTGAAGTATTATAAAACGTCTAGACCTTTTACAACAAAGTTACTATTCATATGTTCTAAAACGTCAACATATCATTTTCATCTCCAATATTGAGTTTTTTTTTCTATTTGAGACAGATTATGTTCGCAGGGTGGCAGGACTTTCATGAAGAGTCAATGATATCGACCTATGAATATGGATGGAGGATATAACAACACAACATGCACATATTTGTCAAGTTGTCAAAACATATATTTATGTTTAGCTACATACAAAAGTTGTCAATATAAATATTCTTAATATGTATGTATAAGGACCTACTTGTAAGTTTGAGAAAAGGTCAGGGACCTATGTGTAAAGTCTATAAAGGATGTTGCATATAATTATACAAGTACCCTGACCATGAGAAATCAGTCGAGGGATTCTCCCTAGCTCTAGCAATCACATGGTATCTGAGCCTAGGGTTTGAATCCCTACATGGTCTAGGGAATAAAAATCGTCATACTTAATCCCCCATCTCTCCGTTCTTGCTTGTTGCATTGTTGTTGCAGTAAGGCATTGTATCATGACGGTCACCGTAGAGGACCTTGTTCCTCCGTCTGCAAGGATCTAGGAAAGGAGTCTGTTGGGGTGGATCTTCCTCAACTCCAGCAGCCAAGACGAAGCGTTCTCCAGCCACATATACATATGTGGGGCGCTTCATCATCCTTTTTGGTTGTTGCATAGAGCAGTTGTTGTTGCTCCTTTTGCGGCCAAGAAAAGGGGGAGGAAAGGGCCGCTTCCTCCCTCCAAATCAGTTCCTAGAGGACACCCTTGAGCCTGTTTCTTCTTTTGAGGTTGACAAACCTATTAAAAGCAACCTTAGTGGTCATAGATCTCTTCTTCCTCAACTGTCAATTGTGGGTTACTGTAGCAGCACCCATATTTGCCACAAAAAGGTTGTATTAGTGTGGTTTGCAGTGTTGCTTTGTTGGGTTGGTATTTTTCTATTGTCCAGCAACATCTACGGGTTCTCATCCTGATATTCTCTCTATACCTTTGTTCTAATGACTAAAAAGGAGATGGTTGAGCATCCGACAACTTTTACAGATCATAACCAGATAATTACTACCCACAAACCAAATGAGAAGAATAACAGTTGATAGAATCATACTGTTAAGGGCCAAGGACATGTAAAACATCTGATTTTTTTTAGCCACCCAAAGATCCTAATGTGTTGGAGCGATGAGAACATGATGCAAATCTATTGAGCATGATGTCAAATAACATGGAGCCACATATAGCAGATATGAAAAACCACTTCAAGACGTGCAAGGCATTGTGGGGTCATCTTCAACTTAAGTATTCAAACAACATCTCTCCCATGTATGATATGACTGTAGAGTTCGACGGGGTGCAACAGGAAGATACGTCACGTACACAGTACTTTGGCAAAGTGACTCGCTTGGCTAATGATTTGCACAATTTACTTCATATCGTGCGTCGTAGCTCTGTATTCAGCTTCTGCACTGGACCGTGCTACAACGGTTTGTTTCTTGCTTTTCCAGGTAATCATGTACCCTCCGACAAAAGAGTAATATCAAAATATTGATTTCCTATCAGATCTATTTCCATCATAGATAGAATTAGAAAATCTAAGCATCTTCCAGTGTCCATGTTTCTTGTAAAGAAGCCCTTTGCATTGAGATCCTTTAGGTATTTTAAAATGTGGTAGACCATGTCCCAATGGAACTGACGTGGTTTATCCAAGTAGCTACTGACAAGCCCTACGACTGATTTGATGTCGTTCTAGTCACAATTAGGCATATAAGTTTATCAACTAGTCGTCTGTATTGCAACTATTGTTTGTTATTAAAATAAGCAGGATATGATATGTGATCTCTTCGGATTTGATTTTGTTATGGTACCAATACTTCCAATTTTAGTTCTTTTGGTACAAATAGTAATTGTAGTTCCAATTTGATTTTGCTTGCAAGAGGGCGAGATAAACAAAAGCTTCCTGACTTCCCCAAAAAAAGTAGGATATAGTTTATCGTCCCAGATTGTATTTGGATCCAAAGGAGTACTAATAGGTTTAGTTTTCAACATGCTAGTTTGATAGTTGTTTAGTAGGTCGACTAGTAAATGACTAGTCGTCGACTAGTCGATTGGTCGCTATAGGGTCCGACTAGCCAACCACCCATATTTTGGCGTCAGCTTGGCATCCGCCCAGGTCAACTGGTTGGCTAGTCGGCCGACTAGCCCGACTAGTTGGCCCAAGTCAAGCTTGGGCGCAGTGATTTAAAAAGCGGGTGAAGCAGCCGCTTAAGCGGTCAAGCCTATGTCCCGTTGTAATTTTAGCTGAAGCGGGCTTTGAAATTTTGCCGCTTCAGGCCACTTTTTTAGCCCCGCTTAAGCGGCCGTTCAGGGCGCTTCACGACAAATATTGCTGGAGTGGCCTAATCACTCGCCAAATCTATAGAAAAATGAAAGCACTACTTTTGGGAGATGTGATGCTCCAGCTATTGTATCTCAAAAGGTGTAAGAAAGTTTAGTAATTAGCATTTATCTTTACTTTGTTACTGCTGTTTGTACACTTTGTACTCGAGTCACATGCAACCTTCCTCTCCCCTCCGAAAGATTTAATGTTGTTTATTACCACTGATACTCTAATAGTCTGACATTTAGTATACTTGTACAAAAGCTTTGCACAACCATCTGTGGACTGTAACAAAATGATGTCGTAAATATTGTTATATTGTCAATTATGTACTTAGTGCAGTAACTTATTGTTCTTCATGATTTACTATGTATGATATTGGCATGTATGTTTAATGTAGTTTAGGATATTGGCATGTATGTTTAATGTAGTTTATTACCACTGACAAATTAATAGTCAGTCATTTTGTATACTTGTACAAAAACTTTGCACAACCATCTATAGACTGTAACAAAATAAGGTAGTAAAATTTGTTATATTGTTTATATACTAAGTCTAGTAGTTTATTGCTCTTTAGGATTTACTGAGTAATATCTAATTATCTTGATTCTACCATATATTGCCATGCATTTCTCTTTATTACTATTTAAATGTGCATCTATTTATATTATGTTGAAGACTACCTTACTCAGTCAACAATATTTGTACAGAGTACTAGTATTTAACTACTAGCTCCAAAAAAAATTTCTAAATGATAATTTCTAAGCCCAATTGTTGAAACAATATTAAGTACATAGTACTAGTATGATACTTGATTGTTGAGTGAGGACTATGCGGTTTTATGATGTTTGAGTATTTTTAGCTTGTAACAATTTATTTTTGTAAATAGGACCCTTTTTCATATGTAAAAGTCATTCTGATGTAATGAAATATCATTTAGATGTTTGATTAATGATATGTTAGCAGTACGACGGTCACCAAAGATTTTCAATATTTTTTAAAACAATGCAGACCACTTTTTCAAAAAGCGCCCGCTTTGGTCCGCTTTAAAGCCCACTTTCCGCTCCCCGCTTCAAAAGGGTCGATCCGCACGCTTCCCGCTTCGCGCTTTCCAAAACCTAGCTTGGGCGGCAGCATATGCAGGCATGGGCCCAGGAACAACAAGGTTTTTTTGCAATTCTGATTCCCCCCACTCCTATCTTGAATGTTTGTGTTTAGTGTTATCCCATGATTTGATCTGAATATCAACTTCATTCACACCACACTAGTTTAGCATATAACTTTTGTTTTAGTTGCAGCAATTCAACAAGCACTGAAAGCATGTGTTTAACAATGGTATATCACTCTTCTCTATCTAATTATACTTGTTGTATTCAAATACATTAAATACTCTCCATTAAGAATTGTTTGAGGTGTTTTATGACATTATTTACCAAATCTTGATTATTATATGTTTGGATACATTCTTACATTAGTGGGTTTATATAATTAATGTATACAACTATATGTAAATATTATACCTAAGACTGGGTGGTCAACAACGACTGGCCGCCTTGACAACTATGGATAGATTTTTGTAAGAGGTCAAGAACATAATTATATATAATCGTGGAATCATATATTGAGCTTATAACAAAACATATCCATAATGTATGATATGCAAATATATATTTTTAAGTGAACTTATTAATATACATGTATGATATGCTCACATAAATATATATTTGGAGTGCATGTAATATAAGTATCTATATGTATGAATATATCAAAAAGTATACATATAGATGTAGATACATAATCTGTGTGCGCATACAAATGCAAGTGTGTGTGTATATCATAGTTGTCTAGATGGGGCGCCTGGGGAGCTTAGGCATTTGCTATTTTTTATATTTCTCTATATAGTAACATTTACATTTATACTTAGCTATATTCAAATCGATACATTACTATGTATGTTTCTAATGGTTATGTCTAAGTAGTCACATTTATATCTGACCTAAACTTCACCTAACATGACCTAAACTAGACTTGGTCCTAATTTAACCTATCTTGATAAAATTGAACCAAATCTTGTCTATTTGACCTAAATCTAACCTAATTTTGCATAGCATAAGCTTTTTAGACCTTCATTTTGCCTAATCCACCCTATATTTACTTAAATGATACCTAATTTGGCCAAATCAAACCAAACTTCCCCAAAGCAGACCTATTTCCTCCAAATCAGGCCTAACTTGCTCAAATATGACCTGATTCGGCCTAAATCTGACCTAATTTTGCATAACATGACACCATGATCTAAACAAATCTTAATTCCCCTAATTATCCTATATTGACCTAAACGAGACCCATGTTTTCGCCAAATCATACCTAATCTCCCAAATCAAATGTATTTCCCCCAAATCAGAGATGTTTCCCCAAATCATACCCAATTTCCCCAAATTTGGCCTGATTTGGCCTAAATCAGACCTAATTTTCCCAAATTTGACATGATTTGGCCTAAATTAGACCTAATTTTGCATAACATGGCCTGATTAGAGCTTACCTCCCCTAATTTGCCCTATCCTGACTAAAATGAGACCCTATTTAGCCAAATTAAACCTAATTTCCACAAATCAGGCATAATTCCCCCAAATCAGACTTGTTTTCCCCAAATCAGACCTAATTTGACCTGATGTGGCCCAAATCAGACCTATTTCAACCATAAAATGACTCCAGGTGATCTAATTTGTTCAAATCCTAACCCAATTCATGCTAATTTAGCCTTTAAATTGCTAAATTTGGACCTAAAAGACCTTATACGCCCACTTAATACACTTAATAGGTTGGGTGCCTCCATAACTAAGGTGTGTATGCAGTGGGCTTTTTAGAAAGTAGAGTTTCATCGACCGCTTAGTTGGTCAAGCAGGGCAAATGCACAGCATAAGTGGGAGTACATGCGGTTATGAGGACCTATTTCCGAATAGTGGTTGGGTTAAAAAAGAACAATTTGAATTAGGGATATCAAGACATTATGTTGAGAGTAATGCTGAGATTACTACTACTACTTTTGGCTCCAATATGGTCATCTTGATCAAGGCTAATGTGGGTAGGCTTCTCCAAACAGACATCTCAATGGCTTCTACATTCTCTCCTCGACCCAGTGTTGCTCAACGTTTTGATGATATTGTTTGTTGACGAATCTACTACCTTACTAAATAGATCCTTGATTCTAGTGACACATCCTCTAGAAATCAAAATCTCGTTACTCCCATGAGCATTCGAGTCTACCATTTGTTCTCCTAGTTGACGACTCGACAAATACTTTTACCGGCATCTCAAATGCTTAGCCTTGCCGCTTAATTTAGTTTTCTTTGGTCCCAAGTATCTTTTAAACTTGGTATCTATAGACACACTATTCAAGACTTTGAACTGTCCCATAACCTTCTTTCATATTATGTTTCTATTTAGGATCATAACAAAAAAAAATGATTGGCGGGTATAAGAAGTTGGTGATGTCCTCTACTGATTTAAGACTACTTCCATATCACCTAGTGTTTGCTCTTACCGCCACACTCTGTGATAGCCTCTTGTGCCATTAAAGGCTTTGTCATCTTCCTATTCAAGTTGAAGTCTTTAATTTTTGAGCTTTTGTGTCTACACTTAAATCGCCAATTCTCCATAACATGTATATAGGAGTCCTAAACCTTTTTACTTAGAGCATTTACCTTGTTGTGTATCTACTTTCACTATGTATAATATTTTGTAAGCTTTTTTCTTGATGCGCCAAATGGATCCATCCTTTAAAAGGTCGGTTGGAAAACATTTGTGTTTCATACTTTATTGATAAAGTATCTGGTCAATATATGTGTTTGCTAAAATACTTGCATTAAAAATGCTTTAGAATTCTATAATGTGGCTTAAAATAGGTGTATGCCTCCAATGGCATCACACACCAAGCTACTGATCCATATACCCCCAATCAAGGTTGAAAAATGTGTGAGGTGTAATGAGGCGTTTTTGTCTCAGTGAGGCGAGGCGTAAGCCTCGAGGCGTTTGAGGCGTAAGCCTCAAAATATGTATGAGGCGGTAACAAAAATAAATTTATACATGTAATTACATATATATGTGTGTGTGTTATGTATATGCATGTGTATAACAGAAATAGGTATATACAAACATAACCAAATGAAATAGAAATTAATTGTGAAACTTAATTATGATAATATAGACTAAGGACCCACCACAATACCAAAATAAATATGTAAAAATAACGAGATATCAATTTTTTATACTATTACAATAAAAGATGTCAATGGCAGAAAAACTAAAGGAGATAGAATTTCGAATTAGTAGGAACAAGAAACTAAAGTTAATTAACATTGATACGAAATTATACAAGATACTGAATAAGAAGGAAGCAAACAATGATAAATTTGACAAAGAAGATTGAAAACTGTAACTTAGAGATTGATGATTAAATGTTCATTAATAAGAAACAACAATTAACTATAAGATCTAAAAGATTTTTTTAAAGAAAGTGTTTGTAATAATCTTAAAAGTACACAATTTGATGGTTAACATCAGACCTTATCATCTAGAATTGAGGCGTACGCCTCAACTAAGCCTCAGAGCCTCAGTGCTTTGAGGCGGGCCTCAGACAATGCGAGGCGTAAGCCTCAGTCTAGCACACCGAGGCGTAAGCCTCGAGGCGCATTTGGGATAGCCTCACCAAGAGGCGTAAGCCTCGAGAGCCTCAAGGCGGGTTTTTTATTACCATGCCCCCAATTTGGGGGGAAATGTACAAAATGAGAGAAATATGGGGGAATGTATATGACAGTTCAGGAAAAAGTCTCCAAAATTGGAGGTTATAGATATATAGATATATGTGTTTGTATTGCACATATATATATATATATATATATATATATATATATATATATATATATATATATATATGTGCATGTGTAGTACATACACAAATATACATGCACAAAGCACAAATATGCATATACATATATATACACTCAAACTAAGTCAGAGACTTCAACAATGTAAAACATGACAAATATTGCGGGAATGTATAAAACGAGAGAAAAACATAAGACGTGAATTATTCACAAATATTGGGGGAATGTATAACATGAGTGACAAATATAAGACGTGAATTATTCAAACTTAATAAGGGATAAAACATGATATACGAGAATTGGGAGTTACTTGGACGTTAGATACGACTTGTCGAGCAGGCGTAGCCCGGATGGTGAGCTGCGGGTCGCACAAGCGGGCTAAGCGGGTCTGAGGTGGTCGCTTATTGAGTTGCCGCCTGAGAGGCCGCTCAAGGCCCTAACTAGGAGGTCGGGCCTCTTGGCCGCTCAAGCGGGCGCCTCGGCCGCTTTTCAAAACATTGGTTACTGGGAGACCACTTGCCATGTTCGCAAATGCCTAAGGAAATTCTCTAGCAAGGAATAGACACCTAGATCTAGTTGATTACTCCAATGTTGATTAGGTAACATTTCAATATGACAAACAATCTACTTTTAGTTATTACACCTTTAAAGATGGTAGTTGCAACAAGAGGTAAATGCTTTTGCAAGATCTAGTGCACAAGTGGGGTATCAAGCCATGGTACATACTGCCTACAAGTTGCAGTGGATCTGAATGCTTTTGCAGACCAGGTACAAGTTTCCATCTCATATACCTTTGTATAGTGATAATCAAGTGGCCAGGTTCATTATCACCAAACATGTAGTCCACAAGCACACAAAATACATTGAAGTGGATTGCTACTTTCTGAGAGACGTCATCATTAGGAAGATCGATACTCTTCTTAAGACAAGATCAAGCAATAGTCATCTTCACATAGGCTCTCTTATTGGATCCTTTTTCTATCGATCTCTTATTAAATCTTTGTAGCAAGCCAGACATTACAAATATCTATGTTCCAGCTTGAAGGGCTTGTTGAGATACATGAAAAGTCCTACTCCGAGATCCAAAAGCCATATAACAAATCTGACTAGGATACTTAGTTATTTTATTGGGTTTGTGCTTTAGGATTTATTATTTGGATGTTTCAATTTTAGAATCGATGTACAATATTAGTGACTTACTTATATTATTTAATTAGTTTTATTTGTTACTTCTATAGGGTCATTAGCAGTAATAAGTGAATAAGGGCTTCCTACACGTTTTTTAAATAAGCCTATGCACATGGCTATTGTCGAACACAGTTAAATTATATGAGAGTTTTGTGTTGCAACATCATTTACATCAATTGGTATCAGAATCGGAGATTGAAAACCTATGTCTAGATCCAAGTACCCCGGGGAGACGGCCAAAACCCTATAGAAAGCCCTGTCTAGATCCAAGTCCCCGAGGAGACAGCTAAAATCCCATGTTTTTGTTATGGATGGGTGGGATCAATCCTAACCTAGGGTGTGGGATCAATCGATGCGGTTAGAATTGGCGGCAAATCCCTTCCAAATAGCCTCACTCCAAATTTCCACCAACCAATTTATTTTTTTTTCTCCACGTTTTTCTTTTTCCCCACTCCTAAATTTCCAACACTAACCAGAAAGACTGAATGGGAGCACAGAGCCTTCTCGGCTGGTCTTAAGCCAAGAACAACACGAGGGTTCCACCCCCTTCTTCCTAGCGGCCCCAGTCGCTGCTCCAAGAGTCGTCAACTGTTGCGGTGCTTCCAGGAATGGGTTCTCAATCTTGCAAATCAACAGCAGGCACTGAGCAGGTTGGCGACATAGCCACTAGCGCCAACCTAGTTGTCATCCATGCCTTGGTTACTGGGAGACCACTTGCCATGTTCGCAAATGCCTAAGGAAATTCTCTAGCAAGGAATAGATACCTAGATCTAGTTGATTGGTCCAATGTTGATTAGGTAACATTTCAATATGACAAACAATCTACTTTTAGTTATTACACCTTTAAAGATGGATGTTGCAACAAGAATTAAATGCTTTTGCAAGATCTAGTGCACAAGTGGGGTATCAAGCCATGGTACATACTGCCTACAAGTTGCAGTGGATCTGAATGCTTTTGCGGACCAGGCACAAGTTTCCATCTCATATACCTTTGTATAGTGATAATCAAGTGGCCAGGTTCATTATCACCAAACATGTAGTCCACAAGCACACAAAACACATTGAAGTGGATTGCTACTTTCTGAGAGACGTCATCATTAGGAAGATCGATACTCTTCTTAAGACAAGATCAAGCAATAGTCATCTTCACATAGGCTCTCTTATTGGATCCTTTTAATATCGATCTCTTATTAAATCTTTGTAGCAAGCCGGGCATTACAGATATCTATGTTCCAGCTTGAAGGGCTTGTTGAGATACATGAAAAGTCCTACTCTGAGATCCAAAAGCCATATAACATATTTGACTAGGATACTTAGTTATTTTGTTGGGTTTGTGCTTTAGGATTTATTATTCGGATGTTTCAGTTTTAGAATCGATGTATAATATTAGTGACTTACTTATAAGTTCTTATTTAATTAGTTTTATTTGTTACTTCTATAGGGTCATTAGGAGTAATAAGCAAATAAGGGTTTCCTACACATTTTTTATATAAGCCTATGCACATGGTTATTGTCGAACACAGTTGAATTATATAAGAGTTTTGTGTTGCAACATCGTTTACATCAATTGGTATCAGAACCTTAGATTGAAAACCTATGTCTAGATCCAAGTACCCCGGGGAGACGGCCAAAACCCTATAGAAAGCCCTGTCTAGATCCAAGTCCCTGAGGAGACAGCCAAAACCCCATGTTTTTGTTATATTTGGGTGGGATCAATCCTAACCTAAGGTGTGGGATTAATCGATGCGGTTAGAATTGGCGGCAAATCCCTTCCAAATAGCCTCACTCCAAATTTCCACAAACCAGTCTATTTCTTTTCTCCATGTTTTTCTTTGTCCCCTCTCCTAAATTTCCAACACCAAGTAGAAAGACTGAATGGGAGCACAAAGCCTTCTCGATTGGTCTTAAGCCAAGAACAACACGAGGGTTCCACCCCCTTCTCCCTAGCGGCCCTAGTCGTTGCCCCAAGAGTCGTCAACTGTTGCGGTGCTTCCAAGAATGGGCTCTCGATCTTGCAAATCAACAGCAGGCACTGAGCAGGTTGGCAACATAGCCACTAGCGCCAACCTAGTTGTCATCCACGCCTTGGATTGGTTCCAAGAGGGGTATCAAAGACCTCCCCGGATCCCCCAAGGCCTCGTGGCCAATTAAGCAGTGATCCAGGTATCGCAAGCTCCATCGTCTAGATTGTTCCCTATGAAATATTGTAATTGCGTCTAAAAAGGGGTCAAATGATAACAATTTTGGTCCACAATCAGCAATTTTCTAGTAATTTTGTTCTTCCCCGCGCATCCTCAGCCACTTGGGGAGTCTCCTACGACATCTCTGGATTTTCTAATTTTAGTTTGGGCATCATGCAATCTATGCATTCCTATGTCCTATAATCTACAAACTTTTCTTCCACAGATCAGGGGTTTGAGACGCACTTCCACAACAGCCAAAAAACTTCACTGAATGACAACATGGTGCATTGTGAGAAGAGAACACCATACTTGCAAAACTAGAATAAATATTGGTAGGCTACGATAAGGGGTTTAACTACTTAAAAGCTCTACTTCTAGGCATGCAACAAGAGATGTGGGCATTGTTTGAGTGCTTGCAAGGGCAACCTGTACCACGACGTCCACAACAACGGGACAATCATTCCACATCACTAAGGAGGCCAGTCAAATTAACCTTTCTAAAGCTAATACTAAAGGAAGCAAACTATGCATATGCTGCTAGTTGCTCCAGCTTCTCCACCGCTAGTCACGCAATCCCTGACAAGGCACGACACATCTATCCAAGCATTTCACGATCAATTCTTCCCATTACTCGTGGACGCACTTTTGACGTGAAAGCGGACATCGGATGGATCGCTTAAAATGGGAGTGTGATGTTCATCCAACCTATCTTCTTTGTGCACAGACATTGCATTGGCTTGCATCATAAACTTTCAGTTTTGATCTTGGGGATGAGATCATTCACAACAAAAGCAACTGATGCAGGACAACTCCCACTTCCAGATCCAAACGCCATATAGCATATCTAATTAGGCTAATTAGTTCTTTTATTATGTATTTGTGTTTTTAGAATATATCACGCAAACGTTTCAGTTTTGAATCGAAGTGTAACATTAGGGACTTACTTGTAAGTCCTTAATTAATTAGTTTTAATTGATATTTCATGCAATCATTAGTAAAAATAAGCCAATTGGGGCTTCCTCTAAGTTTTCTATATAAGCATATGCCTGCAGACAAAGTTGAATTATATGAGAGTGTTGTCTTGCAACATGGTTTGCATCATGACCTTCATTACCAACATATAGGTATTCCATGAGCACACAAGACACATTAAAGTGGACTGCCACTTTCTGAGAGATGTTGTCATTAGGAAGATTGCTACTCCACTTCTTAAGACAAGATCACGCAGCAACATTCATCTTTACATAACCTCTTATATTGGATCATTGTAGCAAGTTGGACATAACAGATTTCTATGCTCCAGCTTGAAGGGGGTTGTTGAGATATGTGTTATTTACTTCATTTTCTTTTTTTTATATTGTATTTTGTCACCGCTTTAACTTTTAGTCCCACCTTGTGTAACTTGGTTTCCAATCTTTTCAACTCCTATACCTAAGTGTGCCTTTTATCAAAATGCAATCTCTCTTCCTTTTTTTCTATTCACTCAACGGTATTATATACATGTTTTATGATGTAAATAACACAAATTGCTTTACTTTGCCTAACATATATGTAGATGTTGGCATTATAACAATGGTGTATCGTGTATTGTTTTATCTTCATATCTACATGATGGATCAATCTTTTTGATCCCTTCATAAGCCTCTCCCTTCAAATATAATCAATATCATCTAAAAAAGCTCAATATGTTGACAAACTTGAACAAATGAATAGTAGTAACTAACTTTACTGTGAAAGGTATGAAATGTTTTACAATATTGAAAAATGAAATGTTTCTTAACTTCTTCAAGAGAGAAAAATTACAAAATATGAATGAGATTTGGCCTCAAGAAATCACCTTATAGATGTTATTTGCAATACATAAGTTTGGTCATTGATATTACTCGGTGTGTGTTGGTAATGGTATTGCATTACTACTGTTCATTAACATCAATAAGCATAGAAAGATGGCTTTTATGAACATCCTATGCAGCTATAAAGCTTGCACATTTGTGTAACTTAAGAATTCCACGCTTTACCAGATCCTATAATTGTGGCTTTCTCATATTGCAATATCAATTTCTCTTTTTCTATTTCACACGGTGGTTTTCTATATATGTTTTGCGATGTAAATAACACGCACATTAGTTTACTTCTCCTAAGATAGATATAGGTGTCGACAAACTGAAATCTGTGTGTTTTGTGTTGTTTTATCTTCATATCTATTGTCATGGACTCGTCTTTTCAACTTCTGAATGAGTCGCACGCTTCAACTTTATCTCGTCTGGACAAACTCAGTATAAACTGTATTAGATATGCTGACAACTTCTAACATAATCAAATATGAACAGTAACCAACTTTGTTATGTAAGGTATGAACTGTTTTATAATATTTAATTGAAATTGTTCTTTGACTCCTAAAAAGAAAAATAAACGACACAGGATATAATTTTGGCACCAACAATCAAGCATTCACCTTTGCTTATTTGCAATACATTAATCTGGCTGTTGATGGCACTAAGTGTGTGTTGGTACTGCATTACTACAATTCATTGCCCACGGTCATCAACTTTAATAAGCATATGAAGATGATTTTTGTGGGCATTCTATGCAGTGTTTAAACAATAGTACTATGTTCCAACATTCAGTGTGTTGACATTTCCCACTCTCCTCAAGCATGGTTCAGACACTTCAAAAATGTGGCATTATTTTATGAAAAAACACTAAGTTACAGATGCCCATTGGATACTTCTAGTTCTTGGAAAGTTTTTACCTTTCCCAAGATACTAGTACTTCTTTCTTTTTTTTGGTTTGACTACACCTAACTATTAGTAAACCGGGATGGTTGCAATGAAAGAAAAAAAAATGAGCTATTACGAGAAAGACATAAATGGGTACGGAAGTAACAAAAGTATATTCAACTATACCAATATAGATAATGAAAATATGTAATTAAAAATTTTGAACATATAGGTCTTTACCTATGATTGTACTCAATATAAGCATCTATCATTTGGAAGCACCGACCACTATGAACATTACAAAGGCACAAGAGTTGCTCTTGCATCTATCTGTGTAAGTGTGCCACATGTGTGATCTAATTTTTTTTCCAGCCATGTCCTAAACACATCTGATTTGTTGTTTTCGGAATGGTCTTGTGTTAGTGGTCCATGTGTGCCGCATTTATCCGTTGTATCCATGTTTTTACCTGCTCGCCGGATAGTAATTGCCAAAAAAACATTCGATGAAAAAAAAGAAACAATTAGGAAGCTTGTCATACCGGAACTGCCCAAAAGGGCACCGTGTTGCCTTTCAAAGGATAACTGAGATCAGTCAAGTCACCAACAAACCGGTGGAATGGCTCAATGGCATTCAACCCGGCGTCGATTGCAATGAGTAACAGAAAGATGAACCAGTCATGCATGTGAAACCTTGCAACTGAAACTCCATGGGACTTTATAGTGTGACAACCCATCCGAACATCCGCCATGTTTGCCTGAAAGCCACACAAGAGAACAAGAAGTGGATAGTTTAGCAGATGTTATTTTGGCAAAATATATTTACTAATGTAATCTTCTAGTGAAGTGGTTTCTACAGCTCGGATGTTAGGAATGGCACGATTTCAAACAAAGTGAAGAACGACAGAGAAAATCGAAGTATACATTGTATTGCCTGCCAAAGAGAGGAGCCGTTATGTTTCAAAGCAATACTTAAATCCCAGCAGGAAAAGCTTACAGATCGGAATGCATGGATTCAGTTTCTTCGGAGCACACTACTTATCAAACCGTAATCAAACTTTTTTTTTAGCTTGTTTCACTGTAACATGTAGGTACATACCACTGATTCTGAGGAAAGGGAAGGGGGGGATAGACTCTTAACAGTGTATAATAACCTGGAAATGAAGGAATACCAAGCAAACAGTACTATACTGAGTATTTTAATACAATATTACAAGCATCCTATGGTTAATTCATGCACACGCAGTTCCCTGACCTGCCAATTATAACGAACAACGTGCCACGCTGCCACGCCCCCACCAACTAAACAAAATAATGAGGTAGCATGCTGGGACCCTTTTCCTCACTGTCGTGCTTACCAACACCGTGGACTAACAAGCCACGCGCGCCAAAAAAAAAAAATGTCCATATGCAATCACCAAACCAGCTCCGCACTAGTTGCTGTGAAATCATCAGCGGCAATAGCCAAGTCCCGAAGCAACAACCAATTATACCCAAAGAGAGGTGGTCGACCGAGCATTTATTTATTACTAGGTTGCAAGTTGAATTTCCTTAATGGGGGGAAGAAAACAGTCATGGTACATTGGTGGAGATTTTCTATGAGGAGAACGGGAGAACGGTTGGCGGAGTATCCCTGAAAAGATATGAACGTATTCATTATTCCCACTCACAGCAAGGGACCTCATGATCTTCAGTTACCAATAATGTAGCATTGCCAGCGCAAATCTTCCGACAAATATCTCTCATGAGCACTTAATTCGACAGCTAAAGGGATAGACATCCACAGGGCCACACAAAGTAAAAGATAAATTCGATCGAACAGAATACAAACGAGAACCGCTTTTCAGATGACAAGGAACTTAACCAGCTCAAGAGCTCCCGAGACTGTGGGACGGATTAGAGAAAATGGATGATGTGACGATACAGGAGGAAAGCTAATGATTCCTGGAGATTCTCTATAAGGAGAAAGGAAGAACAAGGGGCACCATGGTCTACAGGTTCCTGTGACCAATATTACAGCAGTGCCAGCTCGAATTTCTCGACAAATGTCTCTCACAAGCACTTAAATCCAAAAGCTAAAGAAAGAGACGGGCACGGGGGCGACAAAGTAAAAGACGAATTCGGCAAATCAGAAGGCAATGAAACCACTTATCTGGTAACAAAAACCTCTGATCAGCTTCTAGAGCTCCCGGGACTGTGAGAACACACGGATGGATATGACAATACAGGAAGAAATTCAAGCAAAGACAAACCAGCACCTACGGGGAATCTTTCCGCCCTCTGTGGTAGCAAGAGGGGCTCCTGCCCACGGTCCCGCGGAACTCCGGCGTCGCGCGCTCCTCTCTGCATCGTAAGAGCAACAGGGCGCAAAAAAGGGAAACAACAGTGAGAAGCGAGCAGGAGAATATAGAGGTGAGGGGAGGGAGAGAGAAGCCGAGCAGAAAACGGCGGGGAGAAGGGATTGACCGTTTCGAGGGAAGGGAAGACCTCAAAGCGCCCACAGGGATACGAGATGCTTGTTTGCCGCGGAAAGGAGGGCGGAATTCCCAGTAACGGAGTACGGGGATCGAGGGAGAAAGTGGATGCAGCTGCTGCTGTAGCGGGGAGGGCGGGAGGAGGAAGAGGAGTGGACGTCGATGTCTCCACCAAGAAATACAACTCAAATTGTCGCTCCGTGGGGAAGACCAACGGACAACCCCCCAAAGTAATCATTCCCCCGTAGCAAGGGATACACCCGACCCCGGATAATAATTATTTCTATTTAAAGGATATACACGAACAGAGCGATTAGAAGGTAGGAGGGAAAAAAACCATCACAATTCTCGGGTCAAATTGTGACCCACAATGTTTGGGCATACGGCAAAAGAAAACCTACTAATATTGGAGATTCTAAAACGCAGCAAGGAGCGTACAGCAGCATCCTAATTGACATTCACGCCAGTTGTATGTGTTCTTCATTGCGTCTGTCGCTTTGCCAACAAACGCAAAGGAAGGTGCTTGTTGCAAAATTTCAGTATTCTATCTATCGCATTCCTTAGGCTATAAATACGAGTGGGAAATTGATTTGATGCTACGAAACAACAACCTCAACCAATTGGGATGTCATTGCTTGGCACAAATGTGAATGGGTAGGTTAGTATATTAATTCATGGGATGCTCTTATATCCTTTGTGAAAAGATGGATCCCGAGGTTTTGTCCTCGCATGGGATATTTAATTAAGAAGTCAATGGCATCAATAATTCAGTGATTAAGAGAAGTAGGGTCGATCGATTTACTATTTGGATACACCGCCGTTTATTTCTAGCTAACAAATTATGCCCGTATAGGCTTTGTTGACGAAAGTGATTTCCAGCTAGTTCAAAAACTTGGAAGATATGGTTCAGAATCAGAAATGGCCTTAATTACTTTGGATAGGGTGACAATTAAAGCAAATGCATTTGTTGGTTTTCTCTTTGGAGGAGGTGGTTGTTTAGTTTTTGACCTATGTAACGAGGATTGTCCCATATTAGTTTGTGGTAGCTGGAAAAAGTAGGCCGATGGTGTTGTTTGATGTTAGAGGGGTCAAGTCTATTCAATCAACCTTTAATAGGGATTTCTTTGGACCAAAGTAGTAGTTTCTACCAAATATATTACGTAGTGGTGTCCAATGTCTATATGGACATGCCATTGATACTAATTAATGAATCAAAAGGCCTCGTTGGTGGTTTCTATCAAGGTAGAAATGTCTACTTTGTAGGGATAGTCCTTCCCCTACTGTATGAGAGACAAAATCACTCGACCGAAAACATCATTTGCCAAAGCATCTTAGTCATCTGCTAGCCTTAGGAAAGAAATTAATACCTCCATTGTGTTCACCATTGCTCTGTCCTCCTCTGGAAAAAAAAAATCTTCATCTCTCTTCTTGGCCTCAACATCTCGTGTAGTATTGAATGACTCCTCAATTTGTCGTATCACCCTCATGAACTCTCCAAATTTATCTTTTGTCCCTTCTACTAACTATTGACAATCTAAATCATTCTAAAGTCAAATTGTAGCCAACAATCTTTGAGCATACCAGAAAGGGAAAAATGTCAAAGTAATATTAGAGATTCTAAAACACACAAGAAGAGCATCTTGATTAGTCATATCAATACTTTATAAGTTCTAGGTTGGAGTGCATGGTCCTACCAGTTGTATATCTTTTCTCTTCATTACAGCGTTCGTTTTGCCAACTAGTATAAGGAAAGATGTTTACTTTTTCTATAAAATTTATACATGCTCTATATCTTATTCCTTAGGGTATGAATGCAGGCATTAGGAATCAATATAAATCTACAAAACAACAGTCTCAACTAATTTGGATGCCATTACTTGGCACAAATGTGATTATTGTCCAACATATGTAAGTTATGTCAATCCATCAATCTTCTTAGATTGTTCGTGGAATATGGATACTATGTCTTCATTCATGCGTGGGATATATAATCAAAAATTTAGTACCACTAATAATTTATGAGGTAAAAGAAGAGATTCAATCAAATTAATTTTGGATATACTATCATTGTTTCTAGTTTTAAAAAAATGTCTCCATGTAGGTTTAATAAGGTTATGGTTTTGCACTATCTAAATATGTCTACTAGTTTGGCTACAGTCAGTATATTGGATACTTGGCTTAAAACATGATTATGGTTTAGATGGAGGAATGGCTTCAAGTACTTTATATAGAGTGGCAACTGAAGAAAGTGTGTATGTTGGTTTTCATGCTTTCTTTCAGAGGATGTGGTCGCTTAGTTTTTGTTAATCTATATGATGAAGATTATCTCGAATTAGTTTGTGGTGTTTCAACCATGAGAATAATTTGTTAAAGATATAATTTCATTGCATTATAAAACTCATAAAACACATAAAAGATAAGAAATTTTGGTGCATGCACCTTGTTTTAGGAGGAAATAAGGAAAATTATAGATAGACGTTCAAATCAATAGAAAATGCAAAAAGGGTGAAAAGTGACTCCACCTAAGGGCATTTAAGACATAAAAAATGTGGCCATAACACTGGGATCGATAATTTTTTATAACTAGGGAAGGTGTTAGGAACCTAGTAATCGGTCTAAAATTGATGTTGCACTTTGAAATGTCGATCTCGTGAAAAACATTTGGTTTGGATTTGGTTAAAGAAATTAAAAAAAATAAAACATGAAGAAAATGTAATTACAATGTGTGAGTCTTTAGGGACTCAAGATGACCGTGATTTTATCTTTATCCCTTAAGGCTCTAGTTTTTGTTAAGGGAATTTGATCACCTCAGGATCTCCCATAATGGATATCCATCCTGAGTGTTTGGGGTGAGATGTGGCAATATAAAGAGAGAGATGATTATAGGACAAATTGATGTGAGAAAGGTTTACTTTTGTTCAAGCAATCAAACAAGAACGTATGAAAGATGGCTAGATTTAAATGGTAAAGAGCTACTTATGCAATTTGTAATTGAAGAATGACTAGACTAGCATGGCAATATCTAGTTCAGTTAGATGAGTAGTTATTGAACAAGTAGATGATTAAGCAAATAGAAGATAGAGAAAGTAGTTATGAACAAAAATAGATAAAGAATGATTAGATCAAGTGGCTATGTTTCCTTCTTACCATGTCTACACCCTTTCATCGTACTGGTATTGATGTGCTAAAAGAAGGATCGCCTAGATGTTGGACAATAGAGTTTGAATAGGAAGAGATAGTTGCTCAATGGCTTCATGAGAGTTGGAATGGTCCTTTTGAGATGGTGGATATGGGGTTATTATCAATTTCTTACTAGGGTGAGGGTTCATCTTTGAAAAATAGGTTTCATGAACAAATTACCATTAGATCAAGAAATGGAAATAAAATTAGGATTTGTGCCCTGTGAAACCTTGCAAATCGCTATATTCTATGGGATATTCCATTGGTAGAATGTGGTATCCTACTATGTGGTGCCCTAGCTGAACAATAGATTTCTCTAGGGTGTCCCTAGACATGAAACAAAATACTTTCTTATCCAAGTTTTGAGACTTTCTAGAAGATTATGGTGATATCTCATATACAAAACTCATTATCTATAATGTGATCGTGTTATTTAGAAATAAAATGATTTAAAAAGATGGAAAAAGGAGAGGAGAAACTATAAGAACAAGTCTTCTTTTTTCTCTTTCTTGGTCAAAAAGATATGGAGTTGAACGGATTATCTTCTTTATTAACATAATGACATTATCTTTCAAATAAAGATAAAAATCAATAACTGAATTTTATTTGGATTGGAATTGAATATTTTATTTAGAATAATTGAACTACGAAAATGATGAATAAGGCCTTGTAAATCTCAATAAAATGGAAAATTTCACTTAAATCTTTGGAATAAGATTTTTATTTCTGTTGAACCCTTGATAGGTGGAAAAAGATTGAAATGTGATGGATTCAATGGGTGGTAAAATGTGGAACAATATGGATAAGTCCCATTAATATCCAAAGAGCATATGTGATCGTGATTGTTGATTTAATGACTAAAAATGAGGTATCAATAGTTCCCCCTCTCAAGGTAAAGTTTGAGACAAGAGTGAGAACTTTAGGCTTGACCCAAGCTAGACCCTCACTTTTGGTCACAAAGGGCCAACATGTGAGATTTGTCAAGGGATATTATATTAAATCATGAGTCTATAATCATGAAATATCTATGGAAGTGCTTCATTTAGAAATATTTGTAACCATCTCTATGATTAGATGTGTGTGTGGTCAATTGCAAAGACATAGTGAATGGATTAATTTTGATCTAGATTCATAATCCTAACATGTGAATGTGTGAGTCAAACTATGCAAGTGAAGGCTTTCTAAAATGCAAATTGTCTATCCAAGATATAGCTTGAATGATGAACACAATGCATATTGGATGGAGTAGGTAAAAATAGGTTTACCTACTCACGTTGGGGCTTTATGAACAGAGGTGGTACAACAAGGTCATGATTTAAGACCAAACTAAAGTTATCTACCTAGTGTAGGGTAAAATAAAGATGCATGTGCAAGATAGGACTTAAATATGAAGCATGTGTGTTCTAGTCTAAGGTCTTGGTCTAGGACCATATGAAAGTGACTACTGGATGTATGGTTTTGAGAGATGAGGTGCCTATTTAGTATAGGGTTGTGGTCTAGCTTAAGGTCTTGGTCCAAGTCCCAAATACACAATCATGTCTATCTATAAAGGGCTTTGCATTTCAATGACATAGGGTCGGATTTAATTATGATATTATGAATGAAGAAATATAGAGGGGGTGAATAGAGATTTATGATAATTTTAATAAAATTAAATTAATCAACTTAAAGTGTAGCAAAAATATAAAGTATAAGAGGCAACCACTGTAAAGAAGTGAAACCACTCCTCTACTAGAAAGAAAAGATCACATCCCTTAAACCAAACACCACGTAAAATTTTTCACAAAAGGGATGAAGATCAATTCATTCAACATGTATGTATCATTACATAATGAGTAGCAGCGGAAAAGAAATATTATCTAACAATTTTCAAAGCTTGATACAACACTTCACCACATAAGGTGATCTAAAGGAAAACTAAACATAAAGCCAAAGACCAAGCTGAGGGTCATCTAACCACCTCTTCAAGCCTCCCAAAGATCAGCTACAAGGTTGATGTTGAAGTTCTCCAAAACTAACATGGGGTTGGAAGCATACACCACAAAAGAAAAGAAAAGAAGATATCAACAAAAAGCTGGTATGAGTATGCTAAAGGAAACTTTGAGCAATATGAGGATTTAAAGGACAACAAATGTATAATGCTTCCCATTCAAGAGATAAGGACTACCCACACGGGCATAAAAGAAAATAAACATCATATTATGATCAAAGAAGATACTTGCCATAAACAAAACAAATAAGATTGTGCAATATTGGCACATAAGAAATTAGTAGGGCACACACCCCACAACATCACCAATCTGCATGCATGTGAGATAATCATAGCCCTAGAACAATATAAATACAAAGGCGGCCAAGCACAAACTTGAACCTAATAGAGAAAGGAATACTGCCAATCTCCCAAATACATAAAATTTGAGTATGGATTACTGCCACACTCGAGTATAGAGAAGTGGATTACTGCCACCCTCCTAAATAAACAATAGGGGATTACTGCCCCAAAACCAAAGTAATTTACACTACTCTAGTACTACTGAATCACATTGCATGTAAATGTAGAGGCAAGTAAATAGTTCAGTCAGAAGATGATACAAAGGTTGCCATCACACAATGGACAACACAAACAATTTAACATCCACTTCAAAGTGGCACATAACAATAAAAGAGACCATCATGCACCAAAGCACAAGATAAGATATCAAGAAATTATCCAAGTTCATAACTATCAAGATAGTTCACACGAACCATGATATCAAGAAAATAGACATATGTGTAGGCAAAAGTCAAAAGAATGATAAAGTAGGTGCATTGCTCAATGTGGATGAATAGGGGATACAACATACCTCAAACCAGGTTCCAAATTGCTAAGTACTCCTAGATCCAAGTCTAGGTCACCAAAGGCCTATCAAACACATATACATAATTTAAGTCAATTTCATATATATATATACCAAGCCCTAAAAACTACCTTTTTGTTATTTTGTGAATTAGGTTACAAAAACTATTCCATATTTTAGGTTATATTATTACGAGTCTAACACATATTTTATTATATTTTTCTTACTTATATATAATTAGTTATGATTTATACAAGTTTTTGTCTTATTTATTTAAATCCATTAAATCACCATTTTAACACATCATATTCTGGTGACAAAAAACATACCATTAGTTAGATCTTATTTTTTTGATTCCAACGAATATTTTTCCATAATTTTCTGATCAAAATAACATATAATATTGTATTTATGGACTTTTAGGGTTAATCTTAGTGATTTTAAGTTAATTAAATCGATTCTAAAAATTACATTTTCGCAAACATCAAAATCAAGACTCAAAACTATTTTTATTGAATAGGTCTCATTTTTCTGAATCCAAAACACTATCTACTTTCTATTTTCGACCAACATATTAATTTATAGAAATTATATTGTCTCGGCCAATTACAGCCTGCCATGTAGGCAAGGCCACCTAGACCGAGCGGTCGCGAGCGCTTGTGGGCGATGACCCACGCTTCGTGGACGCCCGCAGCCGGTCACGCGGCGGGCCTAAAGCAGGGAAAAAGGCGCAAATGCCCCGAGCAGAAAAAGAAGAAAAGAAGAGATAGGCGGGGCAAAACGGTAAAATGTGGCGTCGTCATCTACCTCACGCCCGATCCACCTCACGCACGAGCAGCTTGCTCGGCCCAAATTGGGCAAAACCACGATACACGTCCAAATCGCACGTTCAAGCATCCGAAAGAAAGAGGAAGAAGAGCTGAAGCCAATGGTACCTTTTAATTGATCGGAGACGAAGCACCCAGGGAAGGAGATGTGCCGCAAGCCAGGGGTCCTCGGCGGCCAGCTAGAGGTCAGATCATTCACGAAAAACCAAATCGAGAGCACGAGCGAGTTTCTAAGGCGATGGCAGTCATGGGGACCTAGGTATATATAGGCAAGACACCGTAGGTTAGGGTTTAGGTAGGAGCAAGGAGAGGAGGTCGGCGGCCAACTTGGGTGTTTCTCAAACACTCGCCAAAACCCACAAATTTTGGGATAATCCGGTGCGAAATCACGCAAGGAATCCAACAAAATAAAATTTAATAAAAATCGTTGAGTTAATCTCTGGATATTCCGATTTGAAAAATCGGGAAACAAGCACATGTTTCCTTTAACGATTGAAGGTAGAAGACGATCACGTGCCGTCAGATCGGTAGACGCGGGTCCACAAAAGAATCTGGGCCGTCCGATCATGCGCATGGAGAAGGAAAATTGAATTTCTAAAAAAATCGATCAAACTCATTTAAATCTTTAATGTTTTTCTCTCTCTTCATTTGGGGGCTCAAACGTTGCCCAAAAATTACCAAATTTCATATTCTGACTTATTTTGACACGTAGAATCCAAATATGGAGTTAGTTTTGTGTTTTGAGAAAGTTTGATATGAGAAATAATTAAAATTTCATTTTCTCTTTCCTCCTCCAAAAGAGGTGATAGCATTATCTAGATTTTGTGTAACTTCACCCATAAGTCTCCTTAAGGGATTGGAACACTATTTTGCAATTATCTTCACAAGTTGAGTTTATTTATTTATTTATTAAATAAATAGTATATTCTACACATTTTCTCTCTCCTATTTTACTCATTATTCACACATTATCCAAATTAGTTGCAAATTTGCACAGAGGCTTATATTTATGTTTAGAATACGAATTTGGAGTTATTTTCCTGATTTGAGAACATTAAGTATTTTATTTTACTTTATTGGCCTATTTCCTATTTTCTTTTGATAATGACATTAATAATTATATTTTTGTTCCACTTTAAATGTTACTTGGCCCATAAGTTACTTTTTGGTCAAAGAAACGAATTTGAGTATCAAATTATCCTAATGGGTTTCCAAATATAATTTTGGTGCAATATCTTTCTCATTATCCTCTTTCATCCATTAACACTACAAGAAATTTGAGCATTAACGACAAAATTAGCAATGAGCTAATTTTTTTACCTTTAATACTACAATAAAAATGACAACTTTTTTTCTTAGACGTTATTATTATACTCAATGCCGACAACATATTTTTTCCATCTCAAGTACTATAGTTAGTCTGTCGTTAAATGTTTTCGCTCCATCCATTTTTCCCACCCCGAACAAAAATTTACCAAAACAATCCACTCATCCCGCCTAATTTACATCCCTATTCTTTTTGGCGCGACAACACATACATTTGCAGAGTGTATCACTTGCAAGAAAATTAGAAATCCCTAGATTACAGTCACTTCCCCGATCGCCTTTCCCATTCCCCTTACCCACATCCCCCGCCTCCTTCATCCCTCTGTGCACTTACTTTTCCGTCTCCTACTCGCTCTACCTTCTTGGCATGCTCGTCTATTTCTCCTTCATCAACATCTCTATTTTCTCTCTTCCCACCCTCTGTACAGCCTCCGTTCATCTCCTGTCTCCTGCATACCCCTCATATGTGTAGTTCACCTCCAGATATCTCATTTCTACTTCCTTTGTGGAGGCCTCCTTTCCTTCACGCCACACTATTCCCCTCCAATTGCAACGTATATCAAGAAGATGAAGGGTTAAGGTGATAGCCGCCAGAAAGTGCGGGAAACAAATAAAAAACGGTTGTTACATATTTGAGGTTCGTACTACTATTCTTTTATTTTGGTGATGGGGCAGATGAATTTCAGGGTCAAGAGAAAAATACAACCAGCCTTCCCATGCAAAAGAAGACAGATGTGCGAGTTGAGTTGCCTATTTTAGTATTGGATATCATTCCATTTGACTCCCACTCCCTATTGTTTCATTTTATAGGATTGTGTCTGGCGTTTGTTTGAGATTATGCGGCATCCTATATAGTACCATAATCACAGGGTACAAGGTGGAAGGGCAGAGCATTATCTGATTAGGAAATATATTTCAGGTAGTGGTGCTCTTTTTTGACGTCGATGGTCCCCTCAAGGATGAACACCCCAACTCGGAAACAAAATATTACACGAATTTTTTTTCTAGATGATGTTTTTTCTAATATATCTTCTGCATGTGCTCGCTCTGCTATAACGTCCTATTGTCTATCTTATCCATGTCTACTTTTCTATTGACGGTATGTTTTAAGCCAAATAAAACAAGGAATATTGAAATGTTTTAACTTATGACATACTTGCATTTGGTCATTTTCTGATACATTTATTATAACTTTTTAATGCTTCTAACCTTATTCTAAATTTTTATTTTAAAAATGTGGACACTCTTGAGCGAATGGATCTATCTAAGATGTCAGATAGAAGCAATAAATTATTATAATTAGATTGCCAGAAAAATAGTAAACTTAGGACTATTTCCCTATTGCATTCATCTCAATAAAATTGATTACTGCATGGAATATCATATTATAAGATAAGCTTGTTAATGCTTATCTCAGATATACCTGATATTTGCTTGAAGCAACCTGGACCCTTTCTATAAATATCTTTTCACACTAACCAATATCTAGCTTTGTGTGAATACTTAAGCCTAAAGAGAATCATAGACTACTTGATGACGTGCTTCCACAATGCTTAGTTGATTGTGGTAGTATAATGAATATCCAAAGAGAGGGTACTTACGTAAATCTAGGTAGCGTCTGTAGTGCATGTTAGTATAAGAGAACATAAAGATGGGGATTGCTGATTCAACTAGAGCAATTATTGCCAGGATGTGTACAGAGATGCATGTTTGGCTCCTCCTTTCTAACCACGCCTTGTGTTATCTACTGAAGGATGCACATCAAACATGTGGTTTTAGTTTTCAGTGTTTATGAAAGTACATTTTATCTTATATTTGTTTGCATATGTATGTACTTGTGTACTGTTTAGCGCTATATAACACACATTTATTGGTGATGGTGTTAGGATAACATATGGTACGGATTTATTTGAACGCAAGTATGATATTGTAGAACTGTTATAATCTTAAAGCCTAGTATTTCTTATACCAGTCATCCATCTAGGGGCAATAAGATTCTAGTGATTCAGATTCCAGTTGTTAATAGAAAAACCATAGAGATGTAGAATAAGTGTTTAACCAACTCGGCCATCACATGTATGGATGTGATCTGATCGACACCAAATTAAATAATATTTGCAATTACATGCGCAAGGTTGAAGAGCCAAAAAGTTGACCTAATTAATGTGTTGACCCATCTTGAAGTTATTAAAATTTCTGATGCTACAATTTTTTTCTTTCTTTTAGAAAACAAGGATGCTACGATTGTTGTTTATCGTAGTTGGGAGAGATCATAGTAGAGTAAACCATTTTAGAGTATAGTTTTCCGAACTTATGTGGCTTTGGTACCACTTTCTGAATTCAAACAATGCATCAGTATTCCCAAGATGAAATAAACAACAAAGAACAATTTCTTAGCAACACCCATGTCACATGGACATTGTGAAGAGCATGCTACTGGACTGCAATGATGATATGTGGTTCTTAGTTAGATTAGCCTATCGACTCAGAAATTTAGGCAACACATAGAACTACGTAGAACAAATTTTAGCAATATCCATGTTGCGTGGATGTTGTGAAGAGCATGCTATGGACTCGTAGATGATGGACAATCCTTAGTTAGAACAATCTATTGGCTAGGGAAAATAGACAACACATAGCACTTGTCGCCATATCACAATGACACAACATATAATTGTTAAAAGGAAGTATAGAAATTGAATTGCCTTTCAAGCTAAAGCATTTTGTTTGAAGACCAATGACTGAGTGCCTTGCTATGAGAAACCGATTGAAGGGAAGACAATGTGAAAAATGAGACTTGCCAACTGTGTCGGGTAGCACCAAAAATGATTCCCCATTCCCTTTGCTACTACCAAGAGGTCACAACCTTTTTGAATCAGGGAAAGAAGACATGAAGGAAGATGCACAAAAGTCATGTTTCTCACTTGCATTCAGATAATAGTACTATTGGCACACTTGTAATTAACTGGATGCAAGATGTGGGTTGGGAAGAAAGTGGCAATTGTTTGTGAGACCTACCATTAGCACGAGGCAGAGCTTTGGTATTTGGCTTTGGGGTTAGGAGACCCCCTTTAAATGAAGATGAATAAAAGAGGTTTTGTCCTTGCTAGCAGTTTCTCAGCTCCATCTTCAGATACATATAATTTTAGTAACGTGCAATGCAATGGAGGATCCATTTTAAGAGTGAATTAGTACTTTGATTTTAACAACAATGTGTCATAGAATCTGGTGTATGAGTTATACGGTTTATGTGAAGGTTTACACCGAATTTAATTATTAAAAATGATACTACCTCTATATAGTTTAGATGTTAATTTTTTTATTACAATATTTTAGTTATTGTATACCATTGTAACAAATTATATGAGTTCATAAGTCATAATCACTCTTGTCTCTGTTGCAGCTGCCCTCGAGTACTAGCCACCTAACATAGAAGATTTACACTATTTTCATTGCCTATACCACCACCAATCCTTATCCCAGTTACCCAGTACCTACGTGACCCAGGGGCATTGTGGACTCATCAATGGTTTCCAGAACTAGGGCACCTCATACTTGTACCATTGATTCTTAACCTCATGGTGATCATACTAAGCATGACACCACCTACATCACCATCTCTACTGTTGTAGTTGCCTCAAGCACACTACGGGGAAACCTACACCTATAGTTGGCCATGAAGATTTAATGACGTTGTATTTGCAAATGGCATTTCTGTTGTAACTGTGGGGAAATGCAATAAAAGCTGGAGTGGAAATCAGTACGCTGATGCTACTGACATGTCTAGTGAAGAAGACAAACCATGGGATTTATTGAAGGATAATTTCTTAGATTTTGGTTCTTGGAAAACACTTATCCAAGAGACGGAGAAAGATAACCGTCAAAAAGTATATATTAGCCTATTTAGTTAATATGTTTATTAGTTAGTGGGCCTTTAGTATCTTGTTCCGTTAATATTACTTCGAGTCCCAAGTCTCAGGGTTTCTCCCTTGCTCCTATATATAGGACAGGGTTGTACCTCTTTTATTAATTGAATAAGTTCAGTCACATGTCATCAGAGCACATTCGCTCCTAGGGAACCCTAACCTAGTCGCCACCCCTCTTTCCTCTCCTCTCCATCATGCAACCCTATCCGCCGCCTCTCTCTCCTAGAGAGAGCAACAGAGGGGGTGCCTCCACCTACGGGAGGCCGCCTCCATTGCCATGGCTTAGGCCAGCTGCTCGCCAGACATATCCGGCCTCCATGGTCGTATCTATTGTCATTTCTTAACAATCCATTTTTCTTTCCGTATGCCGGCACGATCCTTCCCGGCTATCTGCATCACTCCCGCCGCCGCATCACACTGCCACCACGTCCCGCACGAGCACCGCTGACCAACAACAATATTGTCACCGCCGCTTGCCACAACTGTCGCCAATCCCCAGAGCAGCCGCATCAATGAGAGAAGCAACACCACCGCCGACAACAACATCCAACAACAATTTGCTTCCGTCGGTCACCACCCAACAACAATATCCATCGCCACTAGTAACGGTCGCCACCAGCCGATCAACCGATGTCGCCAATCAGCAGCGTAACCTTCACTAGCAACCTCCGCCGCCAGCAAACGGAATCCACCAAAACTGTTGGTCCATAGGAGCTGCATAGGAGCATCAATCATCATCTAGTTGTGATGCTACCACAATCTGGCCGCCCTGACGTCATCAGCACCAGCCTTCGCCGCCTGTCATGGAGAGGCTCTACACTTGGCTCCGCATGCAGCCTCATGGCATGCAATATCTCCGGAGCCATGCAGGAGACTATTATCATCTCCTCCGATGCGGCCAAGTGCTACATCAACTGAGCGACATAATATATGCCCCCGGCCGCTGCTCCACATTGCTGTCCTGCTGCTATTTATCTCGTCATCACCATCGATTATCTTTTTCTATTGCTGTCGCCTTGCTTCTTCTTAGAGAGATGCTCCATTACCCCTAATCTCAGGTTTTCTTGCTTGCTCCTATATATAGGACATGGTTGTACCTTTTTATTAATTGAATTAGTTCAATCCAATATTCTTTCACAAGAATAGTATCGTAAGGATTTAAAAGATATATGATGCATTATCTTGTAGTTGATATGTTGAGTAGATCAAAGCATAGCAGTGTTTGCTGGAATAGTTATAAAAGAGCCAAATTGCTTCCAGTGACTTGAAAACCATGTCTAGGTCTGCACTTGTATATTATGCTCAACCAATTTGGTTCCCTTCATGTTATTTGAAGGTTGCTTCACATTTTAGGTGTAGGATGCTGCTAGAGGAAAAATATACGTGGAAATGAAGGATTGTCAAAGGAAAGTCATGTTTGGTATGTTTACTTCTCTTTGGTTGATCCTACACAGTTAGCTTGGTATGTTTACTTCTCTTTGGTTGATTCTACAAAGTTAGCTAGCAGAACTAATGATGGTATTGTCAAGTTGTTGAATATAAATCATGATAATCTGCTTTTGCACTTGTAGTATGTCACATTGGGACTACTGTTATATGTCATTCTATGGATATGGATATGATAGGAATTTTTTCATTTTGGTATACCAAACAGGCTGGGAGCACTGAACCTTCACAAGTAAAGCAAATGCTTGTTCTGTACAATTACCTCCTAAGCTTGGCCAGTCACTATGATTTAAGGAATTTAAGGACCTCTTTGTATACATTAGTAGGTCATAAAGAAACTATGGGCCATGTGAAATTTATGTACTCATTAAGGCAAGTATCTTCTTTTATGAATTGATTAATGCTGGGATTTGTATTGCTCTCCAAGTATAATTGACCGTCATGTTTAGACATATATGGACAAGACATTTATCAAGGTTGTCCCACAATTATTAAGCTAACTTTTAATTGTCATAATATCTATTGTTCTAAAAAAACCAAGTTGTTTTCCTATGTATATGTGGGGTTAGCGAGTCTACACTAAATAAAATTCCATACACCAGTTCTTGTTTTAGGGAGTTGGTTTGACTCACGACATGTCCACATTGTGCACATGCCATGTCCATAGAGTTCCCATGCCATAAAGAAGTAGACATGACTGAACTATGTCGACCATGTGTATATGTATCCATCACGAGTCCAGGATGATCTCAACAGCCCCAGGGAAGAGTATGTGCATCCTAGTTATCAAGAATGTCCACCCACAATGTCCTTGAGAAGGATGAGGAGGCCAAATATGATACCATGCTAAGAGGCATATGACGGGCATAAGGGTCCTTAAGGTCTATAGATTTTATTTTCTTTCTTGTCATAGTCAGTTGTTGACCCAAGAACCTTCTTTCTATAAAACACAGACCTACTTGCTAAGATTGTTAGACATGGGGACGATACTTGTGTTTATTAAGTAAATGAGGTTTTTTTTAGTTCATTATATATATATATATATATATCCCCCTTTGTTCCCTTTTATCTCACTTCCTTACTTGTTCATCTCTTCACTTAATTTGTAATTTCTAGTTAAACCAAGCTTCTTTATATCTGTTGGGTTCATATTTGAAAGTGAAAGGAAAGTTGATATATTCAATCAACTTGTATTTGCTCTAGCTAAAACATATAGTATTGTTTCTTCTTGTATTTGCTCTTTTATAAAAGATGACATGTATATTGTTTTTGTTAAAATATCTTATTTTCCAATCATACTATGGGTTACATCTTACAAGTCATTTTGTTACTCATTGTTTGCTTTTTTTTTCAATAAACCAGGTTATATCTTACAAGTCATTTACCTCTGTCTGTTGATATTGCTCTCCCAGATGCCACAGTTGCACCTACTCCTCCTTTGAAGTTTTATCAAAGAAGGCCAAAGGCACCAACTCCCTGCATGGCCCCTCCAAGTCATTCATCCTCGTCTGCAGATCTACCAACACCTCAGGTATTTTCTGACTTGGATATTCCTATGAGTTTGCATAAAGGAACTTGGTCTTGCACTCAACATTCAATTGGAAATTTATGCACTACTGCTAACTTGGGAACTAATTTTGCATGGTGTGATTCCATGAATAAAAGAGGACCAGCTGGTAAATTCATTTTCGTTAATGTTTGTAACTAGTGGTAATCAATATTCTCTGTAGATGGATCAATGCTTCAATTACATAAAAAATTACAAAGTTGAAAGCTAAATCCCATAGATCTCTACAGATAGTGCTACTAGTGAAAGAAAAACTTTCTTCTAAAATATCAAAAATCAAGAGGCGCTTGACTGGAGATTTAATTACATGATCAGTGTGGATCAGATAATGGACTATTCTTTAATCTTAGAGGAGATTGATAAAATCAGATCATCATATAACTGTCGTGTATGACTTCTCATGTGCTCCATATTTGTGTGTAAAGAACAATGTTCAAGTTTCCATATGAATATGTTTTAGCGGTCGGGGATGCTCACTGCTATATATCTTTCTAGTTTCCTATGTTGTGTTGTTTCTTTCCCTTTGCAATCATATGATGATTTCACCGAAAAGTCCACAATAGTATATAGGTTGAAGCTCCATTCCTTATTATCCAAATTTGGGTTAGGGAATGATTTTGATAATTGAATTGAAGTCTTCCACAGCTGAACAGGGTTCACTGATGACTGCACCAAGTTAATAAGCTACCCAAAAAATAGTCAGAGTTTGGTCATCTATAAGATAGCATAAATGAATGCCATCAGACTCTTTGAATTTGATACAGTAGTGTATGTATTGGTAGTGGATTCAGATTATTTCCATATACCAAGTGTTGTCCTTACAAAGGACCCATAGTTCGCAGGAAAATTTGATGGCTTCAACTCTGTGAGATCGTTCAAAGTCACAACTTTTGGTCCTGGTGTGTCTGTTGATTCAAAGTTTTAGAATAGTGAGTAGATTTGGCTTCTAGGAATTAACCAGATCTCTCACAATTTGTTGTCTGTCATGGATGCCTTTACTTCTAACATTCCTGGTGATGCACTTCTTTGTGAGGGTGTTGAGGATTTCTAGTGTAATTAGGATACATATAATGTAAAAATTCACTCTCAAATCCCTCCCTAGGATAAGTGGTTTTCCTTTCCTCTGGGTAGAATGGAATGTAGGTTCTTCAGTAAGAACATGAGTGTTTCTAGACCTCTACTACAGGCCACGTGATGATGTGTGACTCTTCTTTTTGGGATGTTTCCTATATAGCTCCCTTGGTTGAACCTCTCTAATAATAGTGCTCAACTCCATAGTGGCGGCTTGGGATGACTGGCACTGGAAGATCATGTTATCCTACAGAATAACTAATGTATGCATTTCATTTTCTTTCTTGGAATCGGTTCTTTCTATGTTTTTTATTTTCTTTAGGCGGTTCTTTGTATGCATGTGTACCATACTAACAATGACTTCTTTTAGTGGAAGTTTATCTAATGTTTCTCCTCAAGAACAACCGTCTTGTACTCCTAGTGCCTTGCTTTGTGTATTTTTGGACCTTGTTTTCGGTTTTATTGGTTATCATTTTGAGTTGTTGCAATCAAGGTTGTTATCTTCTTCTACGTCGGCAGCACCCTCTTCCTCATCTAATTTGTCAAGGAAGTGAAACTTGTTTACAACGCGACATGTTTTATGGAGGGATGGGTTTTGTCTTGCTCCCACCTTGGGACGATACATTGATTACTTTAGAGAATTCAAAACCAAACATTCCACGAGCATTCTAAATGTTTTGTGTGTGGGGTTACATGCATGTGCTTCTAGAGTAATCTTGTATCTTGTTTTTGGTTTTTGCATGGGTACACTCTTTTTCAACATGTCTACTGTCGTGCAATTCTTGCAAATATAAGGTACATTTGCTGTTAAATTTGTATCTGTCCATTGATAAAAATTTCAGGTGTAAGGGGTTTGTTGATCTCAATTTCCACTGCAACAAATACAAATTTTCCTCTAGTTTATTTTTTCGTATAGGGGTCTAAATGCACCATCCTCCCTTATATTTTTTTCCAGATGTTTGAGATTATTTTTACAATATAGAAGATTAGTGGAAGATTGGGATACATATCCATATGATAATTGTTCCAGGATTGCCGTCTACTGGTTGGAAAAATGGAAATTAGATTGGCATGACATATACAATCTAAACATGGGCCAGCCCCCCCTGTCATAGCAATTATTTATCCCTCTCGAGGGAATTGTGGACCATTTATCATAGTTGAGGCGGACGAGACAAAAGGGTCCCTTTGGTCATCATTATGCACTGATATGATCCATCTACATCATATACCCCCACTTCTCTTGAGAGAAGTTTGTCAATGAAGAAAAGTTTCCACACTTACACAAGCTTGCTGGATTAGTGAGTTGCCTTCTGAGGTAGAGACTGGTGTTTCATTTGAATTCATATCAACATTGAAAATGTCTGGTTCAAGGCTTGGGGGTCTCTACTATCTAGGTAGCCTGATAACTTCTTCCTTGATGTTCCCTCTCTATGTCTGATTCCTGGCATGTTGGTTGTTGCTTGTTTGCTCCTCTGTGGTAGCTTGAATTTGGTTTGTTGAATCCCTTTCCATAACAACAATTTTTTTTGTCGCAGCCTGACATTTGACCTGTATCGATCTATTTTTTTGTGGAGCCTCTATGTATGTTGATTCTAGGATTACCCTTCCACTGAGACCCTTGTCTCTGCACTCCACTTTCATATTTAAGTTGCAAGCCATTGCCCTCTAGACTGATCTGTGAGTCCCTTCTACTGCTCTTAATTTTTACAATTCATATTACAACAATATCATATAATCAAGCATCGTAATGTTTGTTGTGAACTAATCCATATTGTGACTTGTAAATATAATGTTATATGTTGATTACTTGTTGGATTTCATGGTGATTGCCCATGCGGATAATCTATCTTGATCATTTTGTGTTAATACAAATAGCATATTACAACACATTATATGTCATAATATGCTATACAAATATATATACATATACTTGCCGTGTCCAGTGCCGTGTCCGTGTTTTATATTTTTGGAAATCGATGTGTCCCGTGTCTGTGTCCATGTCTAAATCCGTGTCTGTGTCCGTATCCATGCTTCCTAGGCCGTAAATGTCGAAATTTCATGCAAAAATTTGAAAAATCTCTGTTTTTGGGCCATCGGACACGACATTGAAATCGGACATTTAATTCTATGATCATGCCTAATACGGTAGAAATTTTTGTTGATCAGTTGCCTAGAAATAAGTCAGTTAATCTCAGACCTATCAAGGTAGCAGGGTGCCAAACATGAACGCCTTGATGCCTAGGCGTCACCGAGGCAGGCCTTAAATAAATTTTTTATGTATATATACATGTTATTTATGATCATGAGCGTGTCCCCTCATCTACACATATTTTAAAATTGTACATGTAGGTCTATGCGTATTTATGGATAACCACCATTTATATTTTTTTATTATATGAAGAAATAACCAAATACATTTCTATTGAATTCTAATTAGTAGTATTGTCAAGAACATAAAAAGAATTATTATAAAGAATGTAAGTGGAAGATCAATAAGTTAATAAATATTTAGTGTCATAGCTCCAAGTCCTAAGCAATATAATCATTATCCTTCATTGAATAGATGTTGGATACAAATTAAATTGACATTTCAGAGAATTAAAAAAAATGTATGCTGAGAGTATTAGATCCAAATAAAAATGATATTTGGCACATAAGATAGTACGAAATCTTAATTTTGAACATCACATGGAACACAACCTTTTGTACTTAAGTCATTATACTGATTTCAAATTAGTGTTTTAGATTTTGAATTGATGTAGAGGTAATTTGGAAGAAGTACCAACGAAGTAGCTTCATGCTAGTGACTCAACCAAGAAACAAGAGCTATTTTAGGAGAACTTTGGGCCTAAACAGGTGAAGTGGATGGATTTTTGGAAACAAGAAAGATAAATTGGCAGTCAAGATATTTTCTAGTGGCTCTAGTTCATGTATGAGAATTTGTATGGCCTAATTTGTATGTAATTCCACGTGAAGTAGGAGAGATGCATTTTGGATAGAACATAGGGAGTAGATTATCCTGTATGACACTTATAAATGGTTCCACATGATAAATAGAAGAAAAATGGAGGTTCTTATTCTCTTGGTGAGGGTTCCATCTCTATCTATTAGTATTTTCATATAAAAACTGAATTGCATTATTTATTTTTAACTCTGCTTTCTTTAGTATGCTTTATGCAGAAGGGAGGAGGAAGAATTAGAACATGACATAATCCAGTTCCCATCACCGGGGCACACCCTTTCTATTCTTCATTTTTGAGAGCAAACTCTATCAAGCAGTCCTGGTCAGTAACTTATGTTTCTTTTGTGCTTAAAAGCTAATCAATCTAGTGAGAATGTCAAGTTTTAGTAACAAAAAATTATATGTACAAATTCAATAATGTATGTTCATTAGGTTTATGTTTGTGTCAGCTCATAAGGGTAGACCATATTTAGACTGGTTCTGCATGGTATGAGTCCTTTGTATTCATCATATATATTAACATTTTCCTTCTGTTTGGTGCTTTATTTTTTCCAATCTATTTTGGTTCATGAGAAAGTCCTCTAATTTTATGATCTCATCTATTCTTATGTGAGTCCACATGTTTAATCACTAACCCGATGAGGTTCTTCCTAATTCTATGCAAGAATGGGGTTACATATGCTGATTTTAAATGACTGAAATATTGTATTCCAATTTAAATGTGGTAGGAACAGTTAACTAAATATGTGGATAGAGGACATTAGAGTACCACATGAGAAGCTAGCACATTGGATGGGTTACAATTGAAGTATGATAGTGATCAGATTGTATGCATATGTGATCGTATTGCATTATTTATAGCTGGAAAGGTTTGAATTCTGAATACAACATGCTTTCTCTTACCTGACTTCAACAACATTGTACTGATCAAATTAAATTTGTGGCAAGTTCTTAACCACCATTCTCTTGAATTTATGCATACATTTCTCTTTGGCTTACGCCAAATTTATCTTTCATACAATAATCCTATTTTATAAGTGAACGCCATCCTTACTGCTCCCATATCTGCTAGGCCAACTTCCATTAGGATATCCCTTATCAAATTTGTATCACTCGTTGAAATGACAATTCCCTCTCTTCTCAACTGGGTGTATGACTATAGTTTTTAGTGCTATTTTTGCACAAATTCTAGGTTGTAAACACTTTGTTCTGTAGTGGGTTTAATGTTGTATGTGTAGGCTCCAAACTCTGCTCTGGCTTTTGGATCTACTTCTTCTCGGTCTTGGTTGATCTACCCTCTTGGCATTTGCTCTTGCATTATCTATTGACTTAGAACATGTCTGTGCCTGTAGTTCCTCTCCAGCTTCTTTGTCTTCCTCCTCTTGTAGTATTATCGATTCTTTTGTACTGTAGTCCCCAATATTGCATCTTTACTGACTGTGTACATGTTAAAATGAATATTCATTTTTCCTCCTGTGACTCCACTACTTTATGTCAGTCTTTATGCTTACCCGATATTTAGAGCATTAGCCAATATCCATGGAAGCCTTGGTATTTTCTATAGATATATCATGTCACATAATCTTTTCTGGGCAATTTCCACACTCACCAACTTTAGTGGTTTTGAAAGTGCGAGTGTTGCTGAAATGAGAACCAAACATCTCCTACATTTGCTCTAGGTACTATATAGCTTATTTAGTACCACTAAGAACACTTGTTCTTATAGAATTTATGAGATTGTCCACCACTGACAGCTATTTATTTGTTGGTTGGCCAATCATGATTAATTTTAGGATTGTAATAACAAAAATTTGTTGTTTATGTGCAGTTGGATGATCGGATACATTCATTCTCCGACGAATTATGAGACCTTAACACTCATTTATCAATCGGAAGATATTAACTGTTCTTCAATTTGACCTTATGGTAATCATTCATGTTACATGTTTTGAGATACTCTCGCCAGAAATTTATTCAGAATGAGGTGCCTAACCTACTTGATTGATGTCTCCTGTTCTACTGTTATTTTTCCAGAATTAAAAGGAAATGCTCATGAAGATCCTTGTTAAGTTGGTCCCTTTGCATGCGAGAAAGCAGTGCCCTTACCTTGGATTATGAGTGTTTGCCTTGGGTGTGAACCTGATGCCAACCATCACCATGTGCACACATGTAACATGTTTTTGTTGCTGCTGCTAGCTGCTGCATGTTTGCCGTTCATTCTCAGATCTTAGCCAACTAGGTACCTAAGTAGTTCCATGACCGGTATTCTCGTGAACCAAGGAAAACAGAATGTTGTCCTGTCGTGTAAATATGATTTTGGTATATAAAGAATGATGATAATGCTCACAGTATTCTCTAGCCATCTCCAGGAATTGAACCAGACTGACAACAGTTGTATTGTGTACAGTTACAAGCATGGTTCGATGCACACTCTTTAAAAGCATAGTTGGATGGAATATGAAAGCACAAACAATTTTACCATGAAATTACTGCTGTGCGCAAACAGTTTATAAGTGCAGATGGATAATTTTTGCAGACCACATATCTGAACTATATTCAAACAATAAAGGTCCGAAATGGATATTTGCTTTGTTGGACACTCAAGACGAGCACAAATGTGAAAGTACCCAGACTTATGTCTGAAAGCTAAACCCAAGCCCAGCACGAGTGTGGAAGTACCAGACTTATTCTTACAAGCTTTTATGTTGTGTTTTCTCTACTAAACAGAGGGACAAAATTATAATGTCTTTTTTGTTTGTTCAAGGGGCAAAGGACATCCTCCCCTATGTAATCAATATTATTTTTTGATATAATAAAACAAGAGTACATGGACCATTTTGTGTATGCAATTTTTAAAGTGTGCACTTCAAGTGATTATGACTCACACAATAATTACGTATGCTATAGTTGGTAATTCATATATTATATTTTTTGTAATCCGACAAAGAAAAGTATAAGACAACGCATATAAACATTGATATGAAAAAAAATTGTTTGTCGTTAGAATTATTTGCGATGGAAGTTTTCCGTCCCAATTATGCTTTATGACAAAATCAACAAAGTTGTCATTATTGGTATTCATGATGGAACTATGTTGTCGCGACTATAAATAATGACAAGTAAATTATGTCGACATCATAACTATTAACGATAAGATACATTAGTCGTCATTGTCGATAATAAGGATGGAATGAAATTTTTTGTCGTTATCTGTATCAACGACAAGACCAGTAACGACAACATGCGACGAATCTTTTTTTACATCCCTAATAGCTATAACGACAATTTTTCTACAATAACGACGAACATTTTCCGACGTTATTGTTGTGTTTTCTTGTAGTGTAAATTCCATATTATCTTTTATTATTGCATTTATCTTCTCCTTTATATAAAATTCGGATTTTCTCTTATTTCTCTTATCCTAGAAAGTGCTAGAAAGTTCTAAGATGAATTATTTTATTCTTTTTATTGCTTGGTGTACATTTTACACTTTAGACCCATAATCTAAAATCTATCTGAGGTATTTGTGCATACAACCCTATATTAAATATATATGGGGAATATTTATCCAACTAAATTCTTTTCTGAATTATTATTAAGAACAAAATATTTTGTATTCCTTTAATTGCATGCATTAGCTTATTCTTGTATGGCTAAGCAAAGAGAGTGAAACTACTAGGGTAGGGTTCTAATTCTAGTATGTTACAGCACACCACCCCTTAAAGGAATTTCGTCCTCGAAATCAAAACATCCATAGGAAACTTATTCACCACCCCTTAAAAGGGTTCATCTCATAAAATCAAACTTAACTTCAGTTATAAAAGTTTCAACTATTCTTATTACATCCACTTCATAAGCAACACACAAAAGGAAACATAACTTGTAAAAACTAATCTAAGGAACTATGGGTTAACTTGCTCTTGTTCAGCATCATTAACTTCTTTACCATCCAAAGCAAAAACTCTTCCAGCTCTTCTTTCCACAGGTCTTCCTCTATTATTGTTTCCATTATTATTGCCTTGATTCTGAGGAGGTGCTTGCTGTTGTTGTGCTGGAGCTTGACCATTACGACGCTTAGGGCAATCAGGTCGGATGTGTCCAGGTTCATTGCAAAAGTGGCATACCATTGGTGCGCCTTGATTTCTAACATGAGGGCACTTCCCAGGAGGATGGGGTCTATTGCACTTTGCACAACTGTCTCTTTTTTGCTCATCACCTATGGACTTCCTTTTCTTGTCGAACTCCCTATGCTGAAACCCTGGGTAAGACTCCACAGCCAAAGCTTTATCAACCATCTGCTGAAAGGTCAAGGGCAATTGTGGAATAAGAGCATGCCCCACATTGTAGTTGAGCCCTTGGAGGAAAAGGTCAGCCCTACGCTCCTTACCCAAATCAACTGCGTAACGCTCCAACAGCAGAAACCTTTGTACATAAGCAGAAACTGTTAAGGAGCCTTACTTCAAGTTGTAGAACTCTACTTCTTTCTTCTTCAAAGCAGCAGTGCAGATGTACTTCCCACGAAAGAGAGCCAAAAACTCTGTCCAAGACATGGTTGAGATATCTCTAGTCCTTGCTATTCCATTCCACCAAACTCTTGCAGGTCCATCCAAAACATATGAAGCAAACCTAACCTTTTGGTGTGGAGGACAAGCCATACCATCAAAAGTCCTCTCCAAGGCCAAAACCCAATCATCTGCTTTGTCGACCATCTCTATCTCTCCTTCACCCTTGAAGGAAGGCAGTTGCATCTTCATGAACTCCATGATCGAGAACTCCTTAGTCTTTTCAGGTACAGACGGATCTTTCATCTTCCCCACCATGGAAGACGCAAAGAGTTGTCGAAACATAACCAACTATTGCTCCGGAGTCATAGCTTCTCCTGAGGTCTCCCGGCCAAACCTAGTATTTTGAGGTGTCTCATAACCGTACTGGTTGTCAGCTGACGAGTTATCTCCCACCATTAGGGTTTTGCCTGCACAAGGCAAGGTACTAGCTATAAGCAACCTAAGACAAAGGTAAACATCCTAAGGGAGACAAGTTTGAAATAGTTAGATAACCGACTGCTAATGACTCTGATACCATGCTGTAAAGAAGTGAAACCACTCCTCTACTAGAAAGAAAAGATCACATCCCTTAAACCAAACACCATGTAAAATTTTTCACAAAAGGGATGAAGATCAATTCATTCAACATGTATGTATCATTACATAATGAGTAGCAGCGGAAAAGAAATATTATCTAACAATTTTCAAAGCTTGATACAACACTTCACCACATAAGGTGATCTAAAGGAAAACTAAACATAAAGCCAAAGACCAAGCTGAGGGTCATCTAACCACCTCTTCAAGCCTCCCAAAGATCAGCTACAAGGTTGATGTTGAAGTTCTCCAAAACTAACCTGGGGTTGGAAGCATACCCCACAAAAGAAAAGAAAAGAAGATATCAGTAAAAAGCTGGTATGAGTATGCTAAAGGAAACTTTGAGCAATATGAGGATTTGAAGGACAACAAATGTATAATGCTTCCCATTCAAGAGATAAGGACTACCCACACAGGCATAAAAGAAAATAAACATCATATTATGATCAAAGAAGATACTTGCCATAAACAAAACAAATAAGATTGTGCAATACTGGCACATAAGAAATTAGTAGGGCACACACCCCACAACATCACCAATCTGCATGCATGTGAGATAATCATAGCCCTAGAACAATATAAATACAAAGGTGGCCAAGCACAAACTTGAACCTAATAGAGAAAGGAATACTGCCAATCTCCCAAATACATAAAATTTGAGTATGGATTACTGCCACACTCGAGTATAGAGAAGTGGATTACTGCCACCCTCCTAAATAAACAATAGGGGATTACTGCCCCAAAACCAAAGTAATTTACACTACTCTAGTGCTACTGAATCACATTGCATGTAAATGTAGAGGCAAGTAAATAGTTCAGTCAGAAGATGATACAAAGGTTTCCATCACACAATGGACAACACAAACAATTTAACATCCACTTCAAAGTGGCACATAACAATAAAAGAGACCATCATGCACCAAGGCATAAGATAAGATATCAAGAAATTATCCAAGTTCATAACTATCAAGATAGTTCACACGAACCATGATATCAAGAAAATAGACATATGTGTAGGCAAAAGTCAAAAGAATGGTAAAGTAGGTGCATTGTTCATTGTGGATGAATAGGGGATACAACATACCTCAAACCAGGTTCCAAATTGCTAAGTACTCCTAGATCCAAGTCTAGGTCACCAAAGGCCTATCAAACACATATACATAATTTAAGTCAATTTCATATATATATATATACCAAGCCCTAAAAACTACCTTTTTGTTATTTTGTGAATTAGGTTACGAAAACTATTCCATATTTTAGGTTATGTTATTACGAGTCTAACACATATTTTATTATATTTTTCTGACTTATATATAATTAGTTATGATTTATACAAGTTTTTGTCTTATTTATTTAAATCCATTAAATCACCATTTTAACACATCATATTCTGGTGACAAAAACCATACCATTAGTTAGATCTTATTTTTCTGATTCCAACGAATATTTTTCCATAATTTTCTGATCAAAATAACATATAATATTGTATTTATGGACTTTTAGGGTTAATCTTAGTGATTTTAAGTTAATTAAATCGATTCTAAAAATTACATTTTCGCAAACATCAAAATCAAGACTCAAAACCATTTTTATTGAATAGGTCTCATTTTTCTGAATCCAAAACACTATCTACTTTCTATTTTCGACCAATAGATTAATTTATAGAAATTATATTGTCTCGGCCAATTACAGCCTGCCACGTAGGCAAGGCCACCTAGACCGAGCGGTCGCGAGCGCTTGTGGGCGATGACCCGCACTTCGTGGACACCCGCAGCCGGTCGCGCGGCTGGGCCAAAAGTAGGGAAAAAGGCGCAAATGCCCCGAGCAGAAAAAGAAGAAAAGAAGAGATAGGTGGGGCAAAACAGTAAAACGTGGCGTCGTCATCTACCTTACGCCCGATCCACCTCACGCACGAGCAGCTTGTTCGGCCCAAATTGGGCAAAACCGCGATACACGTCCAAATCGCACGTTCAAGCATCCGAAAGAAAGAGGAAGAAGAGCCGAAGCCAATGGTACCTTTTAATTGATCGGAGACGAAGCACCCAGGGAAGGAGATGCGCCGCAAGCCAGGGGTCCTCGGCGGCCAGCTGGAGGTCTGATCATTCACGAAAAACCAAATCGAGAGCACGAGCGAGTTTCTAAGGTGATGGCAGTCATGGGGACCTAGGTATATATAGGCAAGACACCCTAGGTTAGGGTTTAGGTAGGAGCAAGGAGAGGAGGTCGGTGGCCAACTTGGGCATTTCTCAAATACTCGCCAAAACCCACAAATTTTGGGATAATCCGGTGCGAAATCACGCAAGGAATCCAACAAAACAAAATTTAATAAAAATCGTTGAGTAAATCTCTGGATATTCCGATTTGAAAAATTGGGAAACAAGCACCTGTTTCCTTTTACGATTGAAGGTAGAAGACGATCGCGTGCCGTCGGATTGGTAGATGCGGGTCCACAAAAGAATCTGGGCCGTCCGATCATGCGCATGGAGAAGGAAAATCGAATTTCTAAAAAAATCGATCAAACTCATTTAAATCTTTAATGTTTCTCTCTCTCTTCATTTGGGGGCTCAAACGTTGCCCAAAAATTACCAAAATTCATATTCTGACTTATTTTGACACGTAGAATCCAAATATGGAGTTAGTTTTGTGTTTTGAGAAAGTTTGATATGTGAAATAATTAAAATGTCATTTTCTCTTTCCTCCTCCAAAAGAGGTGATAACATTATCTAGATTTTGTGTAACTTCACCCATAAGTCTCCTTAAGGGATTGGAACACTATTTTACAATTATCTTCACAAGTTGAGTTTATTTATTTATTTATTAAATAAATAGTATATTCTACACATTTTCTCTCTCCTATTTTACTCATTATTCACACATTATCCAAATTAGTTGCAAATTTGCATAGAGGCTTATATTTATGTTTAGAATACGAATTTGGAGTTATTTTCCTGATTTGAGAACATTAAGTATTTTATTTTACTTTATTGGCCTATTTCCTATTTTCTTTTGATAATGACATTATTAATTATATTTTTGTTCCACTTTAAATGTTACTTGGCCCATAAGTTACTTTTTGGTCAAGGAAACGAATTTGAGTATCAAATTATCCTAATGGGTTTCCAAATATAATTTTGGTGCAATATCTTTCTCATTATCCTCTTTCATCCATTAATTTCCATATTATCTTTTATTATTGTATTTATCTTCTCCTTTATATAAAATTCGGATTTTCTCTTATTTCTCTTATCCTAGAAAGTGCTAGAAAGTTCTAAGATGAATTATTTTATTCTTTTTATTGCTTGGTATACATTTTACACTTTAGACACATAATCTAAAATCTATCTGAGGTATTTGTGCATACAACCCTATATTAAATACAGATGGGGAATATTTATCCAACTAAATTCTTTTATGAATTATTATTAAGAACAAAATATTTTGTATTCCTTTAATTGCATGCATTAGCTTATTCTTGTATGGCTAAGCAAAGAGAGTGAAACTACTAGGGTAGGGTTCTAATTCTAGTATGTTACAACCACAAAATAGACACAAAGATTTAGAGTGGTTCTGTATAAGACGTCAATCCACTACATAGTTGTTCTCAATCAGGATTTGAAAAACATGTATTTTATTTCTTTTATATAGTAATACACAATACACAAAATTCACTGGTGTCTTTTGTGGAACAAGACTAACCCTTCTTTTTAGCTCAAGGAGAACTCCACCTTCTTTGGCGGGTCGAGGAAGGTAACCCGCTCAGAGAGTATCACAATCCACCTCCACCACCTTGGTCGTAGCCTTCAATTGAGACATATCACCAAGAGAGCTTCACCATGACCTTTTACCTCAAAGTAGTGAGAAGCAACAACAAATCGGAGCATAGGAACAAGAAAGGAAGAAATAGATTACAACGCTCTTTCACAAGATATACAATCAAGCTCTTATGGACAAGTAATGATGATCCACTCTACAAAAGGTTTAGGCAAGGTTGATATTTGGTGGAGATGGATTCTACTATTGGGCTTAGGCTAGAATGATGACAACTCAAAATATAAACCTAAACTCTTGAGAATGATAGAAAGTAATAGTATGCAAGTTTGAGTATATGATCTCAGTTGTTGTAAGCAAACTTGATGTTTTGGTGTTCCAGGACCACTCCTATTTATAGAAAATATTTACACATGGTTAGGGCAACTGTGGGTAGTGTCTAGAGAGTTCTAAAGGGTCAAATAGTTGTTTGGATGAATTAAAAGTAGGTGCAACAGCTAGTTTGATTGCATTGATTTTTCATTCTAGAAAGTTCCTCAATCGAGAAATTTTTTGACCGGATTGGATCTCGGTATAAACGAATTTTGACAGGATACTGCTCAGTTTGGAAGCACTCCAACGGTTATATCTCAGTCAAAGATCATAAATATGTTACAACGGCTCTTTGTCGGTCGAGAATTATTTCGATCAAAAGTTTTTCGGTCCACAAAGTTTCTCAACCAAAAAATTGTAAAAAGATTGTAAACATTTGGAAAACTTGTCTAAAGATTTTTCTAGTATGACCTACATGTCTAAGACACTTGGTATTGACATATGAAGAGTTTTGGGATATGTGACTTTGGAAGATCATCACTTGTTCTTACATCATGTCAATCAAGTTGTTCAAAAAGTGCAAGAATACATAAATATGTGGTACAACTTGATTTGCAAGTATCCAAAATATATATATATTTGCAAGGTATTTGTAGTTGGATCTTGACTTAGTTCCTTGATCACCTAAAATACTTAATACCCATCTTAGTATTGTAATTTAGGAAATATTTTCATCATTAAAATATAAAATATGAGTGTGGCATATCCAAAAAGCCAACAATCTCCCCCTTTTTATGATGATAAATATTTTCATTAGATAAATTGAAAGTAGCAAATTTAAAACCTCATACCTTTAAGTTGCTTTGTTGATAGCTGATTTGTCTCATGGGTTATTGATAACCTCCAATTTTGGATGATTATCTTAGTCCTTTCTTTAGTTTTCCACACTCTTTCTCAATTAAAATTAGCCATAATCCCCAAAATATTCCCTCTTATTGTAAATATACTATTAGACTAACTTTTCCCCTTTATATTCGTAGAAAAAGACACAAAAAATCATAAAAGACCAAATCAGCCCCAAGACCGCATGGAGTCAAACGGTCCCAAGACCGCATGAAGCCAATCGGTCCCGAGACCGCATGGAGTCAAATGGTCCCAAGACTGCATGAAGCCAATCGGTCCCGAGACCGCATGGAATCAAACGGTCCCAAGACCGCATGAAGCCAATCAGTCCTGAGACCGCATGGAGTCAAACGGTCCCAAGACCGCATGAAGCCAATCGGTCCCGAGACCGCATGAAGCCAATCGGTCCCGAGACCGCATGGAGTCAATCGGTCCCAAGACCGCATGAAGCCAATCGGTCCTGAGACTGCATGAAGCCAATCGGTCCCGAGACCGCATGGAGTCAAACGGTCCCAAGACAGCATGAAGCCAACCGGTCCCGAGACCGCATGGAGTCACACGGTCCCGAGACCGCATGACGCCAAACAGTCTTGAGGTCCAAACAGTCTCAGGTCCAAACGGTCTGAGGTCCAAACGGTCTTGAGGTCCAAACGGTCTCCAAACCGTTTAGACTTCACTTAAGGCCTATAAATAAGACCCCAAGGGTCCTTACCAGTTAGGAAGTTTCAGACGTCCAAAGGCTGCCTCAATCACTCCAGAGCACATCCGACTTCCATCCTCCGCCCAGGGGATGCCGGTCTGAGACCCACACTCCATCTCGAAGCTGCTTTCTCTCTCTCTGCCAAAGAAGGTGGGAAGAGGGAGATCTCGTCATCGCGCAACCTGTGAAGCTGGTGGATCATTTCTCTCTCTCTCCAAGGGGTTGACTTTCCTCTCTCCTTCATGGGGATGATGCTCTCTCTCTCTCTTCTTGCCTCCTTCTTTGTCCTAGCTATGAGCGAGTAGTCTCTTTCACTAGGGCGCGGGGAGTAGCCCCGCTACCCATGTTTTCATATCATGTAAATGTAATCCATAATTTGCAATATAGAGTTTTTATCTTTTCAGTTCAACATCAAACGTTTAATGAATGCACGTTGCCTGATCATCAACTTGTGTTATCTTTTATCTTTTAGTATGAATTGTCTACGTTTGTACTATTAGATTTGAAACTCGTTTGTATGTTGGTTCTTGGTGCATGTATCCACCATGCATCTGTTTCGGTATCTAGGAGTGTCTTTCAAGAAGTCGAGTATACTCACTCCCATCGTTGTACTTTCATGCTATGAAATGGAATCAGTTGACGTGTGAAAGTACAACCTTGATGAGTCGAGAAACACACTTTACGAAGGGAATGATGCAAAGTAGTTGACCATTCGTTCGGGGATGGCTGACTTTGCAACATTCCCGCACTCCTCGTAGTTAGTTCTCCGAAAGGAAACTAAGTCTACAAAGATACTAACTGACTAAACTCTTTTTACAGGTTATGTTTTACTTTGCATGTGTTGATCCATGTGTAGTGGCGGTGAAAAACCGATCACACCCTAGTGACTTTTATCATTGTTTAACTTCCTTAGATTTACTTGCTTTCTTTACTTTACATGTTCTTAGGTTAAAACGACAAAACCAAACTTTCGATTTAAGTGCCTACTATTAAGTGACTAAGTGAAATTCTAACGTTTTCCATTTTGTTGCTTGCAACAAGACCGTTGTCCTAAGGATTCGACCCTTAACTATACTACGATAAGACTTCCATGTATCTTAGCATATGTGGGTGGAGTTCTCTATCTAGTATAAGCAAGGCTAAACCTAAAGACTTACTATCTTTAGGATTTTTAGTTGGTGCACGCAATTCCACGTAAGTGGTAGCTCCATCAAAAATTGGCACCGTTGCTGGGGAAAAGGAACGTTTTAATTTCATTTAGTATTTTGCTAGTTGGTTAGGATTTTACACTTTCTTTTAATCATTAGTCTATATCTTTTTGAAACCATTATATATTTACCATTATCTAAAAGGTGTTTTCTTTTCTCTACTCAGGTAGAAAATGTGTATGCGATCATCGCATAACCGCGGATTCTCCCCTGATCCGGAGTTTGACTCTGAGGTAGAGAGAAGCTTTCATCGCCGCATTAGACTCAATCGCCAAAGAGCCAGGCAAATGGCTGAAGATCAATGCCAGGCTGCATTGGTGATGGAGAGGGTCAACGCCGCCATCGCCGCTCAAAGGGCACAACTCATCGCTGATACTCGTGCCAGATTCAAGCGGAGATTCGTGCGGAAGAACAGGCCCGTATCAGAGCTGAAAATGAGGCAGCAACCCAAGCTGCTCAGTTGGAACTAAGGAACAAGCAGCTGAGGGATTATGCTGTCCCAAAAAACTATGAAGACAACCACCCGGTCCGACCTCCGATCATCAACATTCCTAACTTTGAGATCCGGACCCAATGGATTCAGATCATGCATGGCATCTCATTCTCTGGGGGTTCTGGAGATGACTGCATGGATCATCTGAAGAGGTTTAAGGCACTGTGCCGCCTGGTCCTGCAAGCCGGAGTCGCTTTTGATGCAATAATGCTTCATCTGTTTCATTTCATTCTGTTTGGGAGAGCTTTGAGCTGGTATAACTCACTTGATAGGGAGCCTATAATAACCACTTGGGCTCCCTTGGAAGAAAAGTTCTTGGAGAAGTTCTTTCCCCTTTCGCTGACTTACTAGATCAGGGGGCAGATTAATCACTTCTCTCAACTTCCCGGAGAATCCCTTGCTGAAGCATGGGAAAGGTTCAAAGAGCTTTTACAAAAGTGCCCTCATCATGGAATCTCCCAGAACCAATTGATAGAAACTTTCTATAGGGGAGTGAGTGATGATATCAAACAATTTTTGGATTCCTCATCTGGAGGAAACTTTATGAGAAAGAATTATGAGGATGCCTGGAAAATAGTTACACTTGGAGCTAAGAATCAATCCAACTGGGGACGATCAGCTGGCAAAGGTGTCCTCAAGGTCTATAAAGTCTAAGAATCAATAGAGATGAAGGCTATCGTTGAAGCCTTGAAAACTATAGCTCATAAACAACAAGCTCTCGAAACTTCTCTTGGAGAGTTTGACAAGAAGAAAAGTCCTCTGGTTCAACAAGTCAAGGCTGCCACAGGAACATGTGAAGCCTGTCATGCATCTGACCATCCAACCCTTTCATGCGGTATGCTTTATAATGTGATGATGGATCTGTATCCACCACCACAACAGTATGAACCTATCACTGACCAGTCTGAAGAACAACTGCCAGAACAAGTCAACTCTATCCATTCCATTCCTGGACAAATCTATTATAATCCTAATCAGCCAAGGAACCACCCAGGATTCCAATATGGGAACCCTGCTGGGACCGCAAATCCGCAACACCAGACGCAGGGAGGATCCTCTAGTAGGTTACCACCTGGATTCCCCAACAATTTTAATCAAAATCAAGGGAACCCCAGGAATAACTTCCCGAGAGCTAACTACCCCAGGAACCAATCTGCCTACTATCAGTATACACATCCTCCTCTACACCCACAGATGCACCCCCAGTTGCAACAACCTCAGCTAGTGCTGCCTCCACAACAACCTCAACAAGGTCAGCCGCAACTTCCTCAGAAAAATACTCCTTCTCAGCCAGAAGATGAAATGACCCTGATAAGGCAGATGCTGCAATCCTAACAGACTATGCTCGCTAATCAACAAGCGCAGCAAAAGGAAGTAGAAGCTCAGCTTGCCCATATTGCTGCACAACTGAAGCCTCCAGTAGGCACATTTGCAGGGCAGCCCGAATCGAACCCTAAGCATGGACATAATAGGCCTGAACAGTTGAATGTTGTTACTACGAGATCGGGACACACTCTTCATGAAACCACAAGAATCACTCTTGATAATGCTGATACACCTGCTTTTATGACGAATGAGAGCCCGCAACAAGGAACGGATAAGTCCACAGAAGGCGCAAAGAGCAAAGATAAAGAACAAGTGTCTATTGAGCTAGAAATTCTGCAATATAAACCAAGGATCCCATATCCGGGTAGACTGCGAGAAATGAAGATGGACACCAGGTTCCAAAAATTCAAGGAGGCGATGAAGAAATTTTACATCGATATCTCGCTCTTTGATGCTCTCTCCGAGGTACCGGCTTGGGGAAAATACCTCAAAACTTTGTTATCAAGTAAGTACATCATTGAGGAGCAAGAAACTGTCAAGCTTGCCCAGACCACCTCTGTCATCATCCTCAATAAAATGCCAAAGAAGAAGAAGGATCCAGGTTCCTTCGGAATTCAATGCTACATTGGAAATGCATCTACCAAAAAGGGATTAGCTGACCTAGGGGCCAGCATATCCATTATGCCCTATTCTATGTGCAAACGATTGGGTTTCACCGAATTGCTACCTACAACAATGATAATTCAATTAGCTGACTCCACCATCACCGCACCTCTGGGGATCATTGAAGATATTCCAGTAAGGATAGGCAAGGATGCCTATGTCCCGTGCGACTTCGTCATCATGGATATCAAAGAAGATCTGAGATATCTGATAATTTTCAGCAGGCCTTTCCTTGCTAGTGCCAGGGCGCTTATCGATGTTGAAGCTGGTACCATCATTCTGAGACTCGAAAAAGAAGCAATTCAATTCCGAGTTCTTAATAGCATGAAAGGCCCCAGCATCCAAGAGGAGGTCTTTCTCCTAGACGCAATACAGAAAATGTCTCAATTTGAAATTTTTGAGCCATCAGACGAGCTAGAGAATGTCCTAACCAACCCAGATGTCGAATTCTCTACGAATGAACTAGTTCAACAATGTCTGCAACATTTAGAAAAGGCCGAAGAAGCACCGACGACCACTTTTTAAGAACTCAAAGTTGTCACCATTATAGAAGCAAATGAGCCACCTAAGGCTCCTGAAATGAAGACTCTGCCCATGGGGCTTAAACATGTTTTCTTAGATGAGGAAAAATTATGTCCGGTTATCATCAGCTCCAACCTAACAGAAGACCAGGAAGAAAGGCTTCTGGAAGAACTGAAGAAACACAGAAAGGTCATTGGATATAAGATAATTGACCTGACAGGCATAAATCATGCCCTATGCATGCACATACTTCTAATGGTTGAAGAATTTAAGCCATCTCGCGAACATCAGAGGAAACTGAACCCTAATCTCAAAGAGGTGGTTCGCCTGGAGATCCTCAAATTACTTAAAGTTGGCATAATCTACCCTATCTCTGACTCCCAATGGGTCATCTCTGTCCAGGTGGTTCCTAAAAAGGGAGGCACTACTGTCGTGCTTAACGACAAAAATGAGTTAGTACCCACCAGGACTGTAATAGGGTGGAGGATGTGTATTGACTATAGGAAGCTGAACAAAGCCACGAGGAAAGATCACTACCCCCTACCCTTTCTCGATGAAGTCCTGGAGCATTTAGCTCATCAGAAATATTTCTGCTATCTTGATGGTTATTCCGGGTTTTACCAAATACCCATACACCCGGAAGACCAAGAAAAAACTACCTTCACCTGCCCATTTGGAACGTATGCTTTTAGAAGAATGCCATTCGGGTTGTGTAACGCACCCACTACGTTCCAAAGATTTATGTCCGCCATTTTTGCAGGACTAACAGATACCATAATGGAAGTATTCATGGATGATTTCTCAGTTTACGGAGATTCTTTCGATAACTATGTAATCAACCTTGGACAAGTTTTACAACGTTGTGAGGAAACAAACCTTATACTGAATTAGGAAAAATGCCACTTCATGGTAACTGAAGGTGTCATCCTCAGGCACAGAGTTAGCGACAGAGGAATTGAGGTCGATAAAGCAAAAATTGATGTCATCTCGAAGTTGTCGCCACCAAAAGATATAAAGGGAGTAAGGGCTTTCTTGGGTCATGCGGGGTTCTACAGAAGATTCATCAAAGATTTTTCAAAGATAGCAAAACCCATGACCCAACTCCTGACTAAAGATACTGAGTTCATCTTTAACCAAGAATGCATGCAAAGTTTCTCCACCCTAAAAAATGCTTTAATTTCTACACCCATTCTGAGAGCCCCAGATTGGTCGCAGCCATTCGAAATCATGTGCGACGCAATCGATTACGCCATAGGGGCTGTATTAGGACAACATATTGACAAGAAACCTTATGTAATCTACTACGCATCAAAAATGCTAGATGAAGCACAGAAGAACTACACTACCACAGAGAAGGAGTTACTGGTTGTCATCTACGCATTCGAGAAATTCCGCTCTTATTTGATTGGATCCAAGGTTATTGTTTACACCGACCATTCCGCCATTCGATACCTGATTCAGAAGCAAGATGCCAAACCCAGACTTATCCGCTGGGTGTTGATGCTTCAAGAATTTGATTTAGAAATTAAAGACAAGAGCGGGGTGGAAAACGTTGTAGCCAACCATCTCAGTCAGATTGAAGTGGAAGACGAAGATAAAATCCCTATCTGAGACTCTCTCCCAGACGGCCAACTAATGAAGGCCACCCATGGATTCCCTTGGTATGCGGATATTGTCAATTATCTTGCTACAAGGATCATTCACCCCTCTGCCTCCTACCATGACAAAAGGAAATTTCTCCATGATATAAAGCAATATTATTGGGATGAACCCTACCTGTTTCACCTATGTGCTGACGGAATTTTCCGTCATTGCTTGCCGGAAGAAGAGATTACCCCCGTCCTAGAGCATTGCCATTCAGGTCCTACGGGGGGGCACATGAGCGCAAAGAAAACCGCTATATAAGTTCTGCAGTCAGGCTTCTTCTGGCCAACCATAGCAAAGGACTCCTATGATTTTGTGAAATCTTGCAATAAATGTCAATTTGCTGGCAACATATCTAAAAGGAACGAAATGCCCCTCACAATGTGGCAAGAAATTGAGCTTTTCGACGTGTGGGGGGTAGACTATATGGGCCCTTTCCCTTCCTCCTATGGATTCTCTTACATCCTGGTTGTGGTGGACTATGTCTCAAAGTGGGTCGAAGCTATACCTACTGTGTCCAGCAATTCCAAGCCAGTTATTAAATTGTTCAAAGATATCATTTTCCCCAGATTTGGAGTCCCCAGAACTGTCATATCAGATGGCGGGACCCATTTCCTGGAACGAAGTTTTGAAGCCCTGTTGAAAAATTACGGAGTCAACCACAAAGTAGCAACGCCTTACCATCCACAGATCAGTGTTCAGGTTGAGGTATCAAATAGACAACTAAAGGCGATCCTAGAAAAAACAGTGAACAAAAACTGCACTGATTGGTCCACCAAGCTTCCCGATGCCCTTTGGGCATATACCGAACCGCTTATAAAACATCAATCGGGACAACTCCGTTCTGTTTGGTATACAGGAAGTCTTGTCATCTTCCAGTAGAGCTGGAACACAAAGCTTGGTGGGCCATCAAACAGCTAAACTTCGATCTCAAAAGTGCCGGAGAAAAGAGACAACTCCAGCTGCAGGAGCTAGAAGAACTCTGAATGACCGCCTATCAGAGTGCCAGGATTTATAAGGAGCAAACCAAAATGTGGCACGACGGTCATCTTAAGAGGAAAGACATCGCCATTGGCGACAAAGTAGTCCTTTTTAACTCCAAGATCAAGTTGTTCCCCAGAAAACTTAGAACAAAATGGTCATGGCCCTTCACCATAAAGCATATATACCCAACTGGAGCTGTCATAATTGTCGACAATAACATAGGAGAAAGGATGGTCAATGGCCATCGTTTAAAACGATACTACACTCCAGAATATAAGATGTCGAGACAAACCATCGAAATCAAAGACGCCACGACGTCAGATTAACAACATTAAAGCTTCGTCGAGCCAGCGACGTAAAACCCAGGCGCTACTTGGGAGGCAACCCAAGATTTCAGCTTCTTCCTTTATTTTCCGTTCCTTTAATTACCCTAGGTTTATCTTATGAAAATATAAAAAAATTCACATAACCAAAACAAACATAAAAAAATATAAAAATCCGTTCGACCTTAACACTACCAAACAGTCTCCAAACCGTTTGGAACCAAACGGTCTCCAAACCGTTTGACCTAGGGTTTTTGTCAGGTCAACCCTCGTTTCCTATAAATATAAAGCCTACCCCCTCCTTCTCCTCTCTTCGACTCTCGAGTTTTCTCAAATCTTTGTGCAAGAGCTGTTTCATTGCTTCTGTTTCCCCTGCTCCCGCACAGCTCGCCTCTGTCGACCTGGTTTCCGTGCTTCTTCACGGCGACCTCACCTCTGTACCACTGTTCTCTGCCTTTCCACCGTCGTCTCCACCAACAACCACAAGGTATTCCATCCACCGTTGCAATGCCTACTTTTGCCACCGCGGCAATGTCCGACCTTTTCACTGCCGCAACTGTCTTCACCTCCGTCATCGTCTACGGCGCCGGCGTGGCACCCTCCACCGCCGCCAGCTCCGCCGCGATCCTCTTTATCTTCGTCTATATCACTGTCGGCTCCTTCCATCCTTGCCTTTGTTTTTATCGCTGTCGGCTCCACCTTCTTCATCGCCGGTGCCTCCGCCTTCCCTTCGCCGGCTGTTACCTGACGTTTCACCTTCCAAACGGTCTTGAAACCGTTTGGGACCAAACGGTCCTGAAACCGTTTGGGACCAAACAGTCCTGAAACTATTTGGAACCAAACGGTCTTGAGACCGCTTGGAACCAAACGGTCTCCAAACCATTTGGAACCAAACGGTCTTCAAACCGTTTGGCTTTCCACAATCTCTAAATTTTCATAAAATCCAAAATTTTCTAAACATGTTGTTCTACCTCATGATCTCCCATTTTGTAGATATGGTATCACCAGCAAAGGAGGCCACCGGATCTGAAGATGATCCAATCTGGACCAATGAGCGACTGATGGCAGATCAGGCCAAACTCCAGAAGATCGTAGATGACTACAACAGGACTGGAAAGGCCCCGCCAAATGTCAAAATCATGGAGGTTTTGTGCGACCTTGATCGCCTCAACAAGTGCCTAGCTGAGGCACCTGAAGAAGAAATTGAAATTTCTTTCGATGATGATGAAAGCTCAGAATACGAGCCAAACCCTGAGGATGAGTCCCCACCTAAAAAATCAAAGGGGAAACGAAAGGTCCAGGACACCGCAACCGGACAACCTTCCAAAAAACAGACAAGAAAACAAGTTCGCCCTGCCTCTGCTAGGGACCAAACCCTTGCAACACCTACCACCACCATCCCTGTTACCACCCCCACCTTCTCAATTCTCACCACCACCGCGCCCCCACTAGAAAACCTTTACATCCACACCATCCCATCCATCGGCAAAGTCTCGAAACCAACAAAGTATGTCTGCTCAAGCGTACTACTGAAGATGGGGATCTATGACAGAGTCCTCACAATGCTCGATAACGCCAACTTATCCATACTTTGTTTCATCCCCAAAATCTCATATGTCGAGCCCACCACATAATTCTTTACCCATCTTACTAAAGAAATGGTGGACATTACACACAGAGCAAGGGATGGTGGTGATCGCCGGTTGGTCACCAAGCTCTTTGGGAATGACATTGTGATAACAGAAAATCTTCTAAACGAAATCTTCATCGACAATCCTGAGTAGCTCAAAAAAGTCGGAGCTGCAGGAACGGAGATCTACCCGTTCAATAAACACACCTTCTGGAAGTCACTAACAGGGATCCCAAGTTACGAGGCAAAGACATGTAAAGCCTCCAATATTCACTCAGGGTTCATGCTCACACTTCATAAAATCATTACAAGTGCGTTGTTCCCTAGATCAGAGGGAGGAAACGTTATTGCTACCGACCTCTTAATCCTATGGTCAATCCTGCATGGAAAGCCGGTCAACATCAGACGGCATTTGATACAAAAGTTCTCCAACTACGCCATAGGAAAGGAAATTTGCATGGGGGTCATGTCACATCCATCATAAAATATCTCAAGATGGACAGACCCCTACCGCGCTGCACGCAAATAAAGGGCGACATCCTTACTAATGAACAAACCTTGAAAAACTCTTTCATTATTAAGGAAAAGGATGCGAAACTATATTACGTCTTCTGCCCTATAGTCAAGTCATCCAGAACCCTCCTCCCGCTTCCGGAGCTCGCCAATTATGACACAGAAAAGCTCCTATTCTCTAACACAGAGCTTACAAACCTCTTAGCTTTGGTTAAAGCAACCGAAAAGAAAGCAAAAGCGGGACAGACGGAGCTAAGTATCACAGCCCTGGCGGCTCGACCATCAAAAATACCTACAAGGCGAGCTTCCAAAAGGCAGTTGCAGGCACAACAGCTGTCGGGGACACCGACATCAAGGCCACATCCAGAGGCCGACCCCCTCCCAGAAGAAAACATAACCACCTCATCAATTGACTCTTCCATTAGGAGTCTGAATGTTGAGCTATCCTCCACCACCCCTTCCACACTACCACCAACCACCACCACAACTTCCACCTTTACCCCACCATCATCCACCCTTCCACAATCCACCGCTCTCCCATCTTTCTCTACAATAATATCCACTTCCCCTTTTCATGACTCATCCCTTTTCACTTCTAACATCCCTTTCTCAGCTTCAACGCCCGACTTCACCACCTTCACCTCCATTCCCACCAATCTTCACCCAACATTTTCGCTCCCACCACTCTCACCACCTCTTCCGTCCACCACCACCCTGACACCGCTGGTGACCGCAACCATAGTCACCATGCAGTTCACGGCACCATCAATGTCTCTTCCGCAAGACACTACCACCATCCCACGCAGACCCCAGCCACCCCACCCTTCCGCCTATGGGGTCCCCTTTTCCAATATCAGTGAGGAATTCGGACGTCAATTCGATGTTGTCCGAAACCTCCTCACCGATCCTTCTAACATTTTACATTCTATTTTTTCTTGTGTGCAAGGATTATCCAAACAAGTGGCCACGATCGACGAACAAAACCACGCCTTGCCCAGCATCCTCCACGGTTTTCAGCAACGACAAGATGAGGTGGCTAAGCAAGTTGATCACATCAACAACCATTTCAACAACTTGCCTGAGCTGGTCCTTGGAGCAACGCGCCAGCAAGAAGCGCTGGCTAAGTAAGTCAGTGAGATCTCTACGCAGATTCAACCTCTGCCCGAGATTCTCCGCGAGCTCAAGCAGCAACAAGTAGCTCTCAACACGCGCTTGGACACCATCAGCAGCACCCTCACACACCTAAACAATCGCCAAACGGAGTCAACAAATAATGAAATCCAGCAGCTACGTGCTCAAGTAACAGATCTTACAACACGACTCCTCTCCGCCGAGGGCCGATATAACGATCTCAAAGAAACACATGATACACTGCTCGAAACACACGAGCATGTGCAAGTGGCGTTCGATGAGTTACAAGCCACCCATCAGCGGTGCAAAAAGAACGCAAATAAGAAGCCAGCAGACAAGGCAGCGGCAGACAAAAATGGCGATAGTGACGATGAGGAAGACTCCGACTCCTCTAGTGATTCGAATAATGATACCACATCCTTAGGTGATAAATCTGAGGACGGAGAGGACCCATGCCAAGCAGCAGAACCTTCTCAGAAAGGTTCGGACAAAGGTCAACAAGAAGGTGGACATCACCACAAGTCCCCCCACAACGAAAACGTAAATATGTCATATGGGGACCAATTCCTTGATTATTCTGCTCTGGGATCCGTTGGGGAGTCTGCTAAAGACGCGGCTTTCGCTGAGTTCCACCAATGTATATTAGGAACCAGTGCAAGCTCACCCACAACAACCGCTCCACCTTTCTCCGCACTCGACATGTCAGTGCCTTCCCCCCACGACCAGGACGAGGCAGAACGAGTAAGCTTAGACACAGATGAAGAACTCGATTCTGCCTCTGACTCAGAAGACGATCTACAAGGCTATGCAGAAGCCTTGGTACAACCTTCTTCTCCCCCTTTACAGAACCTTCCCTCGCCACCACCACTACCGCACAAAATGCACGATTTGGATATGGCGGCCATCTCCACATTATATGCTCAGGACATTTTTATACTGAACACTATTGTCGATGATGCAAAAGTAGGGGAAGACATCATCTACCATAACACCAAAACTAACCGCAAGCTGACACGAGAAGACTTCCACAATATCCTGTGACCACGGTCCACGATGCCAATGACAATCTTCCGTGTCCTTCTTGCTAACTGTATAGAAGTGTACAGAAGTTCTAAGAGGCAGCAGCCAGTTTTCAACGCCTCGCCTGCTCTGTCTATCGGCCTTTTATACAAAGACATACGAGCAAAGTCAATCGAGCGGCTGCGTGCCGGTTTAGCACGTCGGGCACGCTATCTAACTATGCCCTTTCAAGTTTTGGATCACTGGCTATTTATGATTGTTGACACCGAGGCTCGGGACACCAAGGTTTATAATTTTTGCGGCACTGAGCTACCCGCCAGTACAATAAAATTTGTTGGTGAAGCAGCAGGTGAAGCGAGATGTATACCCTTCCGACTGCTTGAGTTAATTTGGGCTGCACGCCCACCCCTCCGCCAAGACTGGAGCCAGCTCTGGTTCTAAATAATTAACCCTCAAGTTCAAGCTATCGAGGGATCTGGGGACTGCACTTTCTTCACCATACGTCACATCCAAGCGATGAACCAAGAAATTCCATTTACTGACCTAGTTGCTGAAGATTTTCACTCATTGCGAGGGCGTTACACCATGGAGCTCATTTGTGATAGAAGGTTCTTTAAGGACCCGACAATGGCACCAGATGACGTCCCTCGTTACCTTTTTTCAGCTGTCCAACACCCGCAGAGGCGACCTTTCCGACAAACTTTGAAAGAGTTGGAGAAATCCAAGGAGCTGACCTTAGCTACCGAGCAAAGTAAAAGAGACATAGATCCCTTGTCTGCCATAGAACCAACCTTTCCTGACTTCGACCACAGTGCTTGCAAGGGTCTCTCCGACATCGAACTACGTCTCATTATGTCACGGCTTTCAGCCGAAAAGGATGAACTCATATTCATGTCTAGTGACATTCTAGTAATGGCAGACACACTTCAAGAGACTTTATAGTTTAAAGGATCCCTCTCTGTAAGCTCAATGGCCGCTTATTAGTTTCTCCTTGACCAAAACAACCCCACAACATATATGGCATCCCCATACATGAAGGATGATCTCTTAAAGCTAAAGAACTTCGGAACAACTGAAGCGCTAATATCCTTTCTCCAACACACAACACCGAAGTTCATCATGCTACCCTTCCTCTATCATGAGCATTGGATGCTCCTGGCAACAAACCTACCAGAAGGAACAACTACAATCTATAACAGTTCTGACAGCCAATACAATCCACGGCAGAAAAACTATGTCGTGACACCAAAGACGCCAACAGAGGTAGTGGCGAAGGAATGCGCTGACAAATTAATCGCCCTTCTAAGTCAACATACAAGGGCTTACGAAAAAGAACATTTTCATCGTCCTTCCTTCAGCCACAAATGTCCCCAACAAATCCGAGAATCAAATGACTGCGTCTTCCACGTCCTCTATTAGATGTACACCATCATCGTCCTTCAAAGACCAGTAGAAGATATGACTGACGTGGATTACCACGTTCTACGCGGACAGTTCGCAGCTAATCTACTTCAATCACCAGGGGCAAATTCAGAATTAACTTAGCCTACAACCCTTGTCATCGTACTTCTCAACCTATCACTTTGACACTCTAAGGACAGAGTGAGTGATAAGTTAGGGGGGGGTACATTAGACAAGGGCGAGGTATCATTTCTAAATCCCTCTTTTTCCATTTTCTCCTTTCTCTGTTTGTACATATTTTCTTTTCTTTTTTCCTTTTTAACTTTCTTTTTAAATAATCCTTTCTGAATAAAGTCACCCTCAGTTAACTTTAGAATCATGTTAGTCCCCAAAAGTAAATAGCACTTAGACATATAATTGTGATTTAATAATGTCCCTCCACTATTGATTTTCATGTTTTTGCTTCATTTCTTCATCTGACTCTCCACAGGCCAATAACAAGGCAGAAATAAGCCAGGCTCTCAAGGATGAGAGGGGCATCATGCAACTTCCAAGTCAAAAAGTTCTGCAAGTAGACCACAAAATAAGTGCATGTTGAAAAACTCTAAGAACAACTTTCCTCCCTTCAAATAAAAGAGGCTTGGCCGCCCAAAATAATTTCCCGAACATAACCCCAAAACCCAAGCCTGTGAGTATTCAAATAAAATTATGAGAGTTGTGCGATAAATAAGGATCTATATAAAGAACCGATGAAGGTCTCACCCAGCCGGCACATTCAGCTTCCCTCACAAAGACAGATGTGTCGTGCTCGGTAGTGAAACCCTAAGATATCTAAATATATGAAAGGCTTATAAATGACTCACCCGCCCGGTACATTCAGCTGCCCTCACAAAGGCAGATGTGTCGTGCCCGGTAGTGAGATCCTAAAAGCATAGACAACCCCTCCCCCACTTGAAGGGGGAGTTACACTTCAAGCCTTTAGCCAACCCTCATACTCTCTAGCTTCCAGTAGGTCCTTCAGAGAGGTATAAAGCTGATTAGAGTCAACAACATGCACAAAATAAAGGTGGTCCCGATGCGAGCTACGAGATACGGAAGGAACCTGAGACCCAAGCAACTCTCGAAACTTGAAAGAGTCAAGGCAAGCAATAAGACCTGATATGACCTTAGGAGAACTTAGGTTGAGAATTGAAGCAATAGTATGGAAATCCTCACTAAATAAAATCGCCTCGCCATTACATGTCTCAGCTCTATCTAACTTGAGGACAAGCTAGACACTAAGTTAGGGGGGTGATAACCTCCAATTTTGGATGATTATCTTAGTCCTTTCTTTAGTTTTCCACACTCTTTCTCAATTAAAATTAGCCATAATCCCTAAATATTCCCTCTTATTGTAAATATACTATTAGACTAACTTTTCCCCTTTATATTCACAGAAAAAGACACAAAAATCATAAAAGACCAAATCAACCCCAAGATCGCATGGAGTCAAACGGTCCCAAGACCGCATGAAGCCAATCGGTCCCGAGACCGCATGGAGTCAAATGGTCCCAAGACTGCATGAAGCCAATCGGTCCCGAGACCGCATGGAATCAAACGGTCCCAAGACCGCATGAAGCCAATCAGTCCTGAGACCGCATGGAGTCAAACGGTCCCAAGACCGCATGAAGCCAATCGGTCCCGAGACCGCATGAAGCCAATCGGTCCCGAGACCGCATGGAGTCAAATGGTCTCAAGACCGCATGAAGCCAATCGGTCCTGAGACCGCATGGAGTCAAACGGTCCCAAGACCACATGAAGCCAATCGGTCCCGAGACCGCATGGAGTCAAACAGTCTCAAGACCGCATGAAGCCAACCGGTCCCGAGACCGCATGGAGTCACACGGTCCCGAGACCGCATGAAGCCAAACGGTCTTGAGGTCCAAACGGTCTCAGGTCCAAACGGTTTTGAGGTCCAAACGGTCTCCAAACCGTTTGGACTTCACTTAAGGCCTATAAATAAGACCCCAAGGGTCCTCACCAGTTAGGAAGTTTCAGATGTCCAAAGGCTGCCTCAATCACTCCAGAGCACATCCGACTTCCATCCTCCGCCCAGGGGCTGCCGGTCTGAGACCCACACTCCATCTCGAAGCTGCTTTCTCTCTCTCCGCCAAAGAAGGTGGGAAGAGGGAGATCTCATCATCGCGCAACCTATGAAGCTGGTGGATCGTTTCTCTCTCTCTCTCCAAGGGGTTGACTTTCCTCTCTCCTTCATGGGGATGATGCTCTCTCTCTCTTCTTGCCTCCTTCTTTGTCCTAGCTATGAGGGAGTAGTCTCTTTCACTAGGGCGCGGGGAGTAGCCCCGCTACCCATGTTTTCATATCATGTAAATGTAATCCATAATTTGCAATATAGAGTTTTTATCTTTTCAGTTCAACATCAAACGTTTAATGAATGCACGTTGCCTGATCATCAACTTATGTTATCTTTTATCTTTTAGTATGAATTGTCTACATTTGTACTATTAGATTTGAAACTCGTTTGTATGTTGGTTCTTGGTGCATGTATCCACCATGCATCTGTTTCAGTATCTAGGAGTGTCTTTCAAGAAGTGGAGTATACTAACTCCCATCGTTGTACTTTCATGCTATGAAATGGAATCAGTTGACGTGTGAAAGTACAACCTTGATGAGTTGAGGAACACACTTTGCGAAGGGAATGATGCAAAGTAGTTGACCATTCGTTCGGGGATGGATGACTTTGCAACATTCCCACACTCCTCGTAGTTAGTTCTCCGAAAGGAAACTAAGTCTACAAAGATACTAACTGACTAAACTCTTTTTACAAGTTATGTTTTACTTTGCATGTGTTGATCCATGTGTAGTGGCGGTGAAAAACCGATCACACCCTAGTGACTTTTATCATTGTTTAACTTCCTTATATTTACTTGCTTTCTTTACTTTACATGTTCTTAGGTTAAAACGACAAAACCAAACTTTCGATTTAAGTGCCTACTATTAAGTGACTAAGTGAAATTCTAACATTTTCCATCTTGTTGCTTGTAACAAGACCGTTGTCCTGAGGATTCGACCCTTAACTATACTACGATAAGACTTCCACATATCTTAGCATACGTGGGTGGAGTTCTCTATATAGTATAAGCAAGGCTAAACCTAAAGACTTACTATCTTTAGTATTTTTAGTTGGTGCATGCAATTCCACGTAAGTGGTAGCTCCATCAGTTATTTTCCCCCTTTTGTCAAAGTCAAAAAGGGTTAATACTTACCCATGCTCCCCATCAAGGAGACACTCCCCCTCAACAACATAGTCATTTTGGAGAGGGAAACAAAACTTAAACTCGATGTATTAATTTAAAAGGAGTAGCAATACATGGTAAATCCAAAAATATAGACATTAAGGCATAGTAAAAAGTCATATTTGATCAAGGAACATCAAAAATATTTTCTATTTACCAATGAAAGGAATGGTAAATCCTTCATGATAAAAAGATCCTATAAATCACAAATATTAGAAAGATAATCTAAACCAATGGTAAGGGATGTTAAGCCCACCATGATATAGAGATGCCATGAGAACCAAAAATCAAAACTAAAATTGATTTCTCAACCATTTTAAAGGGATGTTAAGCCCAGAAATAATTAGAGAATACATTAAGCATAAATATGAGGTCAACTAAAGTATCTCTAGACCAAATACAAGGGATGTTAAGCCCATATTTATATCGAGAATCCATTAAGAGCTAAAATGAGAGCAATAAAAGTATCTTTAGACCAAATATAAGGGATGTTAAGCTCATATTGATATAGAGAAACAATTCAGAGCAGAAAAGATATGCAAGTTATATGAAATAATTTTGAGCTCCCCCTTAATCCCATACCAAGAAAAAAACGTTTTACTAAAAGATAACCATTTAAAATCCCAAACTTTATGATAAAACATTCATGCCAAATGTGGAAACCAATATATGCTATCAAGATTTAATTCAAGCATTGAAATTTAAATCCAAGTTTTCTTAAGGAATGAAGCAGTTTTTTTTCATCCATGGACTTGAAACATGTTCAGAAGCATTTATAGAAACAAGATCATCATGTAATAATATTGAATTTTTCAAGACAAAGAATTTGTGAAAATATGTCATTATCAATGAGTTCAAATAATTCAAAAAAATTGTTTCAAAAATGAATCATTTGTTTTAGTAAAAATAAGCAAATTAATATTTATATAAAAGATAAGCAAGTTATCCTAAAAAATTGGTTGAGATAAGACACAAATAATTTATCAAGATTAAGCACAGGTCAAATCTCAACAAGAACGTTTTTATTTCGTATTTAGGGGTTTTGGAACCCAAATCATGTTAAGGACTCCTTTCTTTCGATAATCACATGAGAAAGAATAATGACCAAAATGTTGACAGTAATGACATGAGATATAAGATATTTCATTTTTCTTTTCTATGACATCATTTTTAGGCACATAAATAGTTATAGTCTTTGAAGCATAAGTCTTTTTGGTTCTAGGCATATGTAAGGGTTGATTCTTTGACACATATCCTAAACCACTTCTTCCTACTTGTTTATAGGTACTAACTAAAATGTTATCAAGATTTTTGTTTCCTTGCATTAATTAATTGTTTTTTCAATTCAACATTTTCAACAATCTTCTTATTTAGATCTAAGTTCAATAGAGCAAGATTTGAAAGTAAAGCATCTTTTCTTTTACTAAAGAGTCATAGTCTACATGATTCCATAAAATAGGTTGAGTGTGATAATAATTAAGTGTAGCAAGTATGTCAACTTTTTCTTGAGATAAAAGATTGTTGTTATTTTCAAGAGTAATAAATCTAGTCTTATAACTCTCAACATATTCTTTTAATGCATTATTTGAAGATTTTAAAGTATCATTTTCAGAGCTAAGATTATCCAGATCAACATAGAGTTCATTAATAATTTTGGAAAGTTTCTTCTTTTATTTCTTGCAATCAATATATTTATCATGAATTTCTTCAAGACTATTTAACAATTCTTCTTTTGATAATTCAAAATTATCTACTTCATCGATTTCATCTTCTTTTTCCATGAAACATTCTACCTCCTCCTCTTCACTGCTTTCATTATCATCGTATGATTCATCCCAAATAGCTTTGTAGGACTTTTCTCCCTTATATTTCTTTTTGGATGAGGACTTCTTCTTCTTAAGATTTGGGCACTCATTTTTCAAGTGACCCTTCTTTCCACATTGGAAGCACCTGGAAGAAGAGCACTATGAGTTTTTTTAGAATGAACTCTTTTATATTTAAGACCATCCACAATCGTGACGTTTTTGTTATTATCATCATTTGAGTCACTGCTTTTTGAATGATTTTTCTTGATGACACTCTAGTGATGGCTTTAAAAGAAATATCTTTATTCTTCTCCTTTTTTTGTTCAACCTCGATCTTTTCTTCTTCTTCTAGAATCACTTCATATGTTTCTAGATTTCCAATGAGTTGCTCCATTTTGAGTTTTGTAAGATCATTGGATTCTTCGATGGCAGTGGACTTAGATTTGTACTTTACAGGCAATGATATAAGTATCTTTGGTACTTGATCTTCTCCACTTATGTTCTTTTCCAAGGCGCCTAGGCTGTTTATAATGTTAGAAAATGTAGCATACATCTCTACAATATTTTTGTTAGGTTGCATACAAAATAATTCAAATTTATGTTTTAGCATACCGATCTTAGCATTTTTCACTTGTGTGGTACCCTCATGAGTTATGTAGAGCTTTTTCCATATTTCATAAGCGGTATCACAAGTGGATATACGATTAAATTCACTTGTAGATAATGAACAATAGAGTATACTTCCAACCTTTGCATTTAATATAGCTTGTTTTACCGTTTATGCATCCCACTGTTCTAGTTCAGTTGTTGGAAGATTGTAGGATCTGAAAATCATCTTCCATAAATTGAAAGTCAATCCTTGGAAATAGAACTGCTTTCTCCTCTTCCAATGAGTATAGTTTATCCCATCGAACACAGGTGGTTTGTTCATGTGTGTGCCTTCCATGTTGAGGTTGCCAAGTATGCCCTCCCCCATTCTTCAAGACCTATGGAAGCTCCTTGAAGACATGTTTTTATACCAAATGAAGAGATCTAGAAAGGGAGTGAATAGAGATTTATGATAATTTTAATCAAATTAAGTTAATCAACTTCAAGTGCAGTAGAAATATAAAGTAGAAGAGGCAACCAAAAAAGGGACACAAATATTTAGAGTGACTCCGTCTAAGACGTCGGTCCACTACCTGGTTGTTCTCAACCAGGATTTGCAAAACATGTATTTCATTCATTTTATATACCAATACATAATATAAAAATTTATCGATGTCTTTTATGATGTAAGACTAACCCTCATTTTCAATTCAAGGAGAACTCCACTTTCTTTGATGGGTCGAGGAGGATAACCCACTTGGAGAGGAACGCCATCTTGATTGCAGGCTTCAATCGAGAGGTAGAACCAAGAGAGCTTCACCACAACCTTCTACATTGAAGTAGTGAAAAGCAATATCAAATCACTGCACAAGAATAAGAAAGGAAGAACAAGACTACAACACTCTTTCACAAGATATACAATCAAGATCTTATGGACAAGTGATGATGATCCACTCCACACGATTTAGGAAAGGTTTATATTTGGCAGAGAAGGATTCTACAATTGGGCTTAGGCTAGAATGATGGCAACTCAAAGTATAAGCCTAAACTCTTGAGAATGATATCAAGTAGTAGTATGCAAGTTTGAGTATATGATCTCAATTATTGTAAGACAACTTGATGTTTTGGTGTCCTAGCACCACTCCTATTTATAGGAAATGTTTACACATGGTTAGGGAAACTGTGGGTAGTGTCTAGAGAGTTCTAAAGGGTTGACTATCCGTTTGGACGAAATAAAAGTAGGTGCAACAACTAGTTTGATCGCATTGATTTTCCATTCCAGAAAGTTCCTCAGTTGAGAAAATTTTTGACTAGATACTGCTCAGCTTGAAAGCTCTCCAATGACTATATCTCAGTCAAATATCATAAAGATGTTGCAACGGACCGAAAGTGTCTTGGTCCATAAAGTTTCTCGACCAAAAAATTGTAAAAAGATTGTAAACATTTGGAAAACTTATCTAAAGACTTTTCTAGTGTGACCTACCTATCCAAGACACTTGGTATTGACATATGAAGGGTTTTGGGATAGGTGGATTTGGCATATCATCACTTGTCCTTACATCATGTCTATCAAGTTTTTCAAAAAGCACTAGAATACATAAATACACGGTACAACTTGATTTGCAAGTATCCAAAAATATATATTTTCAAGGTATTTGTAGTTGGATCTTGATTTCGTTCTTTGATCACCTGAAATACTTAACACCCATGTTAGTAATATAATTTGGGAAATATTTGCATCATTGAAATATGAAATTTGAGTGTGACATATCCAAAAAGGCAACAATGAAAAGATCATATCTTAAGTATGGTCGAGATTGAAAGATTTGAATTTGAGTAGTGTGGACCACCATCTAGGATAGAGGACCTAAAAATGATTAGGCCTCAATGGTAGTCAAAAGTATTTTTGTCCTTATGATTGTAAAACTTTCATATTTTTACAAATTCTTAAGCATTTTTTCTGAGTATTTGTGAGTTTCTATGATTTTTAAAGGTTGCTAGATATTTTATTGAAATCTAGGTACATGTTTGTAAATTTATTGAAATTAATTTTTTGAAAATGGGAAAATGAAGAGAAGGTGATCATCATCTGATGACTTCCTCTTAAATTTGCATGGTTAAACTTCCCTACAAATAATCGTGTATTAGTGTATTTTTCAATGTCATTTGGCAATATAAAATACCTTCTATTTGAAATTTTGAATTTGGAGTTTAGGTCCTGCTATGCAAATTGGAAACCCCTTTTCATAGTTCAATTGTCATGTCGGGAAGGATTTTGAATTTGTCCGATGATAAGATAGTGGGCCCCACATCTAGGCTCGTGAAATGCTCTATTTAGTGAAACCTACTTGATGGCAGAATCATGCTTTCTGTGGGACACTTGGATCAAGATTTGGAGTTGTATCATGAAGCATATCTTTCTAACTTATATTGCCTCGAGATGGCTATAAATTTTTCCTAAGCTCCACATTTTCTTACTTCCTCTAGATCTTATGAAAAAATTGACTTTGGTCTTTAGGGAGTTTTTGTGATCAATGAAGTCCCTCTCTTGATACGTCATCCTATGATTTTTTCTTATCACAACATTGTTGGTTATATGCCCTAAGAGTTAGTCTGGTGATTTTAAAGGGGATATTTTATATTTTATTATTAATAAAGGTCAATTCTATTTGTTATGTTTCTTTCACTGTTGAGATAATGAATAGGCCTAATAATGTCCTAAGAATGTTTTGACTCCATGAGATATAGTTTGGATTGAGCGCCTGAACATGAGATCATGCACATACTTAGAGTATACATTCTTTAAATCTCCTTATTCGATTACTATTGTGAATATTATATGACAACAATAATACATAAGACTAGCATGTAAGCTGAGTAATGACTATGTCTCTTTTGTCGTGATATTGGATAGATACACAAGTACTTGTTAGGGAACAAGTTATATCGGACAAACCCACCTTGTAAATGACACATCAATGTCATGTAATGACATAGTAGAGACATATCTTAATGTGACAATGGTGACTATATTTCTAGACATGAAGTCTCTACAATAATCACATGTTGTTTTGTGTTCTTTGACCACTAGTCCAACATGCTCTGAATAAGAGTTGCCAAAAGGTAGTGGTTGGTGCATTGTGGCACATGGGGATGACTATGAGTGATGTAGATGGATTTTTCCCTCCTTGGGTGTGATATCCTAGTTACTTGAGAAGCGAGAGTATGAAAATGCATGGCCACGCTCATGTGAGTAAATATATGATATTGAGCTCACAATGTCTAGTCTACTCCAATTCAAGGAACATAGATTGGATGATAATAGGATGGAAATTCTATGCCTCGGTTTCAATCTAGATATCTTTGATAAAGGGATTACACGGTCATGGTAGCATTGATGACTTTATAGGTTGTATTTTCTCTCCAACTCATTTATATTACTTGGGTGAAAATTATGTGTGACTAGAAAACAATCATTGCTTGTGAGATTTTAAACATCACTACCAACATAAATAGAAACCTACTGATTGACATGCATAAAGATTCATAAGGGAATTGAAGTTGGTAATAAAAAATAGTTGGAAAGTTCTTAAATCATAAACATGTTGATTTCCTATCCAACTGGGTGACTAGAATGTCAAATTAGCTGATTATACTAGTTGGGTCAATGGATCAATTGATTATCAATTGGTCGGCTAAATTTTACACTAGACTTATCCAGTCAGCCTACTGGGAATCCCAACTGGCTAATTGGAATTCAACAGTGAAGGTTTCAATTTTGAAACCAAATTAGATTTGGATTTGGACTGACCTAGTCTGATGATTGGGTATCCCAGTCAATCAATTGTAGTTGTAGATCTAGATCTGGACATCCCCAGTCATCCGATTGGGAATCCCTAATGGTGATTGGAATTCCAATCTGAATTTTTCAGGATTGTGACTTGATTAAGATTACAATCAGGAAAATGATTGTAATTAGGGTAAGCTTATGGCTCTCCTATATAAAGGGGGCACGTACAAAAGGGTGTGACAAATTTGAGATAACTTGTGAGACAAGTTTACCATCATATTTCACTCTTGAAGAGAGAGAGACAAAGAGAGTTTCCCTAAGTATGGCTATCCAAGATAAGAGATGAAAGGGAGTTCAGGCACGACTGGCATGTCAACAACTCTTATTCAGCTTCAACTTGGTGGCCAAGATGGTGTACCACGTTCTCCCTCATCTGTGTGGATGAAATATAGGTTGATGAACATGTGAAGGGGCTTGAAGAATTTGTTCTAGAAGACATCAATAAGGTGTTGTAAAGAAGAAAAGCATGCAGTGTCTTGGTGGCCAATTAGAATTTCTTGATAGATGCTCCAAATTTCTAGGAAGTGTGGTTATCTATAATTGAACTACTTTAGAAAAATGGTATATGAGAGAGATAATATCTACATAATAATTACTTATATGATCATGAGAAGGAATTCTACAAAATCTAACCTAGATAACATGTAGAATTGGAATCTCATCTCTTTGAAAGGATATATATGCTTAGTAAGTAGGCATATGTGCATAAGATATACATGCGTGTGACATGGACTTTGGCATGAAGAATGTAGGCCTTATGAATTATAATGGCTGGATCAATGCAAAATTGAGTCTAGTTAATACTAATGATCACTATAACAACCAAGGACACATGATAAGGCATTATGCAAAATGGAAGAATGGTAGGTGGATGTAAATAAGAACCCAATGTTCGTAATGATAACAACTTTTTCTAATTGACTAGAAAACTAAAACCCTAGAAAGTTACAGAGAAGATAACATAGACAACTCTATGGAAATAAATTAATCATTTGAAACCAGAAGGACATCTAATATTATCCATCCATGTAATAGTCTAATATTATCCATCCATGTAATAGTCCATATCTAACTAGTGATATATAGTAGATTCTATATCCATTTCATAAGATTAAAATCCCTAAGATGGAATTAGGTGATTAGCAATATGAAGACACACACACACACGCACACACACACACACACACACACACACACACATATATATATATATAGAGAGAGAGAGAGAGAGTAAAGCTAGAATACATTTGAGTGTACCAGAGGCGCTACACACCTCAATCATTTCCATGTTGTAGTAATTATTTTGAAAATATAAATTGTTGATCTTCTTAAATATCTTAAGAACATACTATATAATAAATTTTAGCTCATTTATACACTTATAGGTCATGCATCTAAATGAGACAAAAATCATGAATTTCAAATTAGTTTTGTGCGTCGATTTTGTTGTCCTTGGACGAATGACTTATACTCATCCAAATGGGTCCTAAATTTTGTATGTTGTCTAATGTTATTGTAACCATGAAGTAAATGGATTAGATTTTGCAAAAACATACTCTAGATATGCAAACACCATTGGGGTGTACATCATGATATGTACACTAGAGTGTATTCTAGCTTGACTATATATATAGTCAGGCTATAATACACTCGAGTGTACAGATCACACCGTACACCCCAATGGTGTTTATCTATCTAGATCATGTTTTTGCAAAATCTAATCCATTGAACTTCATGGTTACAATAATAATAGGCCATATACAAAATTTGAGCCAATTTGGATGAGTGTAAGTCACTCACCTAAGAACAACAAAATCGACGCACAAAACTAATTTGAAATGCATGAATTTTTCCTCCTTTAGATGCATGACCTATAAGTATCCAAACGAGCTGAAATTTATTATATAGCATGTTCTTAAAATATTTAAGAAGATCAATGGTTTATATTTCCATAATAATTGCTTCATGATGAAAAATGACTGAGGTGTATAGCGTCTCCGGTACACTCGAATATATTCCAGCTTTATTCTCTCCCTCTGTGACGTCCCCGGATTATCTAAAACTTAATCTGATGTGAGACATCTAAATTGAAACCTCACCTCAGTGAGAATCCCAATTTAAACATCACACACTAGACTAAGAAAGAGAAAATCAAGGGAGTCAGAAGGAAACAATCAGTAGCACATGTACATGAACAATAATAAAACCATACACACATGTTCACCATTCAACATATAATTACAACATGAATTGTTATAACATTTGATATTACATATTGAACAACAAACTATACATATACATGTACTACCACTAAACTACAGGATCTTAAGACAACAGGTCCACCTATACATCAGCTCGCCACACAACTCGCAACTATACTGGATCTTCAAGAGTATAACCACAACCTAAACAAAAGATTACATGTGGTACACGTCAGCACAATATTCAAGAATATTGTACTGAGTACGCCTATGTGTCTTTTATATACCTCTCATCATATCTTGGCAATAAGATAAAACTAATACTTGGCAACATTAAACAAATATAAAGAAAAGCGTATACTGGAAAAAAGATATTCATTAACAAGAAAGAGAACACATATATTTTAAGCAGATTTCCATCATATATCTCGTACATCTACCCCCAAGGGCTTTGATGATTTTAGGCCTTATGATCTACTACCAAAGAGTTTGAGATCTAACACGTGATCTACTACCAAAGAGTTTGAGATCACTTCAATGCACTGTACTACCAAAGAGTTTAGTGTTATCATATGATGGATCTGATATCTTATGTTTCATGTGTTCATAGCCATAAGTATGGACAATCAAGCAAGATATCATACAAGAACAATCATTTCATCCAATACCATATGCCAAGTATTTTAGTACACATATAACACAAGCATATTATATAATAAGCCAAGTAAGAGGTAATGGCGTACCTTGATCAAGAACAAACCTAATCATCATATCCTCATATCATCTACATCTTTGGTCAACCCTGATTAAGACAAGATTATATATCACCATCGGGTTCTCATCATCTCAACCCTAATTATATCCATTTTAGGGTTTACCTTCTCTCATTAGTATATTTCCATTATCACATTCTTGTCTTAGATTTATCTTACTAATGTCATATTCCAGATTATAGTTCATCAACTGGATATACTCATGTGTCACATTATTATGTGAAAATTCTAGTAAATCATAATTCATGTTTATAATTCATATGATTCCAGTTATGGTCATGTTGATATATGAAATCTTGTAATTTGATTAATATGGCTATCTAGGGCTAATAACCCTAAAAAAAATGTAGAAAATACATAAACGATCAATAAATGGTGAAATTTACAAAGTAGGTTCATATCACTAATATGAAGATAAGATGTAAATCAGATATCTGTTATATGCATAAAGTTCATGTTACACGAACAACACCCTTAATACATGTGATGTAACCCTAATATGGTTAATGAACTTCATGATGAAAAATGACTGAGGTGTATAGCATCTCCGGTACACTCGAATATATTCTAGCTTTATTCTCTCCCTCCCTCCCTCTCTCTCTCTCTATATATATATATATATATATATATATATATAGAGAGAGAGAGAGAGAGAGAGAGAGTCAGGCTAGAATACACTAGAGTGTACAGATCATACCATACACCCCAATGGTGTTTACCTATCTAGACCGTATATTTGAAAAATATAATCTTTTGATCTTGATTGTTACAATAATAATAGACCACATACCAAATTTGAGCCCATTTAGACGAGTGTAAGTCACTCATCTAAGGACAACAAAATTGACTCACATAAATAATTTAAAATATATAATTTTTGCATCGTTTAATGCATGATCTATAAGTGTCCAAATGAGATCAATTTTATTATTATGTTCTTAAGATATTTAAGAAGATCCATGGTTTAGATTTTCAAAATAATTGCTTCATGATGGAAAATGATTGAGGTGTATAGCGTCTCTAGTAGACTCGAGTGTATTCCAGCTCATCTGTTACACCCCCATCCCACGATCACCACTAATCATGAGATTAGGGCATAAGTTTGAGGATTATACATAATACAAAGTTCAGTCCCAACCTTTTCTTTTATTTCAAACTCTTTGTTTTCTCGCATTCAATCACATAAACTTTACAAGAGAGTTAAACCTTGATTACTCTAATATGATTTGAACATTAATGATATACATTCAAACATTCATTCTGTTTCTCACACTTCCATGTACGCACAACATGATAACTAAATATATACTCTATTATTAAAGTTGTAAGCTTTTAAGAGACTAATCATTCATAAACATAAATATGGTAGGATAGTCTAGATATCTATAAGATTGAATCAATATATGAACATGATTTATTGATCATAAAGAAAACTAATAATTCATAGACATACAAAGAATAATCGAATAACTACACACACTTGTTTAACCTCTCATTCATCTTATTATGCCCTGAACCCACATGAGGTGTACCACAACATGCGAAAGAATCACAGCAAGCTACAACCTCACTGTATAAGGCTTAGAAGCATGCCCAGGTTCCTAAGCCTATATCTTGAGTAAGACCCTATCTACAGCAGGCCTCGACACGTCCGCCTCTCGACGGCTAATGGGAGCGGCCAGATATCTCAGACTCCTCCTCTCAACCTGGGTACTCAGGTGGCGAGTCAAAGCCCTTAGGCTTATTATGCATCAGTGGACCTACTAACAACTGATTAGTACAACATGTAACACAGGTACCACCGGCATCCCCAGTTGGTGTTGGGTACCACACAACTATACAAAATCTGCCCTACTAGTCAAGAACCCCTCACCCTACTAGTGCGCTATGGCTTACCTCGATCTGGACTACCTCCAGTCAGGAAACTATTTCCTCCCCACAACACAGGCCTCATCCTATGAGGATTCTACAGTGTTCAGGGCATCTAAATGTCTAATTCACTCTTTAAATTGACAATTCAATCATCACATCAACATATCCTAGTTAATATTTGTAAATTGTTAATTTCATAGATCATCTAATAAAATTTACCACAACTGAACTATTAAGAATAAATTCATTAAACTCCCTATCCTTATGGTTTCATTTACCTCATTCACTTATCACATGACTCACATAAGGATTTAATGTGTCATCAACGTTCACGGAATAAAGATTGCTTTCAACAAGTCATACACAATCAACATATGTATGAAATATTTGAATTGAGATAAATTAGGGTTTCCACACCATTCAATGAGATATCATGCATCAAGAATAACATTTAATAAATAAAGTCTATGATGTCAAGAAAAGCACTTCAAATGGATTTCATAATATCTATTCACAAATTTCCAACTTTCCACTCATCTAGGGTTTCACCCTCTTTACTGAGATATCAAGCAAACATTATTCACATCATATGAAATTCAAGATAGTATCTTACGTGTATGTACTATGCATTTAGATAAATAATCATTCATAATCAACGAGATTCAGATAGACAAATTTCTCTATTTAATTATACAACAATTTCAATCATAGCTGAAAACCCTAAATTTCAGTTTACTCTTATAACCTTTGTGACTACTTAGGGAATTATCATTAATATATAATGTATCCATTTCTAATATTCTTTTATCATCTGAAATTCATCAAAACAGAGGAAGAATCCATTTCATATCATTTTGCAAAAACTAGATCAAAAAGACAATTTAGGATTTGAGTCACATACTAAGCAATTGTAGATTGTTGATGATTTAAATCATTTTTTTGCAATCTACTATTTAAAAGAAGTACACAAGCACCCTAAGGTGTGAAAACACCTTAAAAATATAGCCCATCTCTGAAAATCTTAAATCCATATCAAGACCCTACCAAATCAGTGGTTTCTTCTTCCTTTCGACCCTAAAGAAGGTCTGTTGTAGGTAGAAGATGAAGACTGGAGGTTAATCCAAACCTTAGATTCATTGGATTAGGGATTCCGAGTAAGGGAAAATGAACAGAAGGAAGAATCAACGGTTGAAACTACTTACCAAGTCGAATCTATGGTAACCCCTTTGGATTTCCACTGTTCTTCATGTTCTTCCCCAAACATTACCGTAGAAATTGTCTTCTAGGTCACCCTCTCATTGTGAAAAGAGTCTAAGATGATAAAGGATTGAATTACGGTTCTAACGTACTTCGTTTCATTGAAAACAAATAAGTATAGCCCGAGATATGACCGTTTTACAATTAGTTGTCCTGGGCGGCTTCTGTCGCGATCGCGACACTAGCGTCGCAGTCGCGGCACTAGCGTCGCAGTCGCGACAGTCTATACATGTTTACTAAAAAGGGCATAAATCTCTCATTTTAACTCTGATTTGGTTCATTCTTTTTTTTACTAGATTTATAATTTAATTCTCTATAATCCTATAATACTATTTTGATAATATTCTCAAATTAAAAATTATTTATTTATTATTTCCTCCAATGTCATTAACTGTCTTCTTACATATATGTATGTGTTAATGTTATATTAACTCCAAATCATATCTTTATAGTATGCTTAAGTCATGATTATGAGTTGCCCAGACAAGTATTTAAGGTTGCTAAAGTTAAGATAAAGCACAACATAGAATATTACTAAAAAAGCACGACAAGCATTAAGATTATCTTAAATCTCTAGGATTACCAGCAAAGCTAGGAATGAGTTGTAACAATTCTCCCCCTCTAATAAAAATTTCGTCTCAAATTTTTTAAAAGAGGAAAGGATACTTGTTAAACATCTCCGATTCTACTTTCCAAGTATCTTCTTCTACACATGATTCCTCCAAAGAACCTTTACTAGGGGTATCTATCTCTTTTTAAGCTTTCGAATTATGCGATCTAGAATTTTATTTTCAACATTGAGTCATTTGTTCCTCTTCTAATCACAACATATTTTAAATAAGCCTTCTCAGTGATAACAAAAGAATTCTCTATGCCACAATCAATCATAGGAAAGAGAAGAGAAACAACCATTTTAAATATTTTCATACTCTTGAGGTGTTACCTCAACATTGATAATCTGATCCAATTATCTCAATTCATACAGCTCAATATGTATTATTGTTTTGTATTACCTCCGAATCACAAAAGAGATTTAACCATGTTGTTTTGAATTTTACTATTGTGCTACTCAAATAGCAAAGCGCTCATGAGTTGGAAGACTAGATTCAAAAATAATTATACAATTGAAAATCATACGTAAAACCAATTTACATCCCTTAATATACCTTCAACAAATTACACTTCTAAAACTAAATTCATGTATTACTAAAAGCCATTATTTTCTCTTATTTCTCTCCTCATTCATTACTGCTTACTTCTTGTTACTTATCCTTCTCATTTTGATCATATAAAATAAACATCCCTAAAGTTGAAACATACAAGGTAAGAATAGATTATTCATCATTCTTGATATCACTGCAAGAATTTATTTCATATTGCACTTTATTCATGTTATATTTCTCCTTTTGCTCAAAACACACTTGTTACATTTCAAATTTATTTCTTACTCTTTGCTCTGAATCATTTCCATATTGTTTATCTACCTTTCATATTTGCTACCTTTAAACTATGGATTACTATCAGTGCTAGTTTACTTCTCATAGTGCTAATCTCATGATTTTGTTTTATAGAGATGCTAGTATTCAAGGTCAAATCACTAGTGACATCCCTTGAACTACTACAACTCTAAACATTCTAGGGTTTGATCCTTATCAGTAACATGACGTTATTGTGATATGACTTTACTCCCTTAATTTGAAATTCAAACTTTGGATCTCACAAGTTTTACTAAGTTCTTCCTTATCTTAGCTCTTGAATTTCCTTTCTCTTAATTGGCCAATTATATAGATTACCTTCTTAATTTACCCTACTAGGGTTTCATCATCATATTATGTGTCATTAATACATTTGATAGATGTCTCTACAATGGTGGGTATGCATCATATATGATTCATTTTCTTATTACTTCACACCCAAATTACTCTCATTAGGGAGGATGTAAAAGAGAAGGTGATTATGAGATTTAGAGTTTCAAATATTCAAGTATTCACTTAACACATTTCTTGTATCTAGGTTTAATTACCCATCATCAAAGAGACTAGAATACTTAGCATCTTCTCGCATCTCCCATTCTCTCTCTTTTACCATCTATTACTCCCACATGTTTCAAATACTTATTTATTTTCCATAATCGTCTTACCATATGGTACTCTTCCATATATCATATTTATATTCTACTTATCTCTTATGATCATGTTTCTCACTCTCGTGTATGATTCCATATTATGTGTCATATATACTTCTTATCATCCTTCTACTTTTATCAAGTTGAAAGTCCAGATCAATATTCTTCTTACTAGTTTCATCTTCTGCATAATACACTGCATGTCTTTCATTTAAAATCAAATGACTCATGTAGGGTTCAACCATAATTTCTTTCTCAATCAAGCTTTTCATCCCTAATATAATCGACCTCTATATGATTTGTTCTTTTGTTTAGCTACACTTTGTTCTTCCTTTAAGAACTAGTTTCATTTCATCACTAGGAGGCTATTGAATACATCAGATGGAAACTAGGTTGTTGTTTCATATATACTTAGAATCCAAAGGTAGTAAGGATGAATGTATTAAATTCATAATAAAGGTATACATTCCATGCTCTCAATTATATCATGTAACCCTCATTCCTTAATCAAGCTCATCGTTTCTAACATTTCTCTTTGTTTCATCTAAGTTTCTTGTCCTAGTCTTATGATTTATTTATTTATTTAGTTCTCTTCACTTTCATTCTTATGAACTTCACTTCTATGTGCTTACTGTATACTTAACTCTTTTCTTCTATTTTCCTTTTGTTATAGAGTACATAAGTACATTTTACTCAATTATATGATCCATTCATTATAATTGATTCTTTCTATCTTGGCTTTCCCTGTAGTTTTCTCTTATCTTTCCTTGATTTCAGATTGGATAAAGTGCCACAATTAGTTATATAGTTCAGTTCTCTTTATCCATCCTTTCTTCTTCATTTTGTATGTTACATACTAATGTATGTTTTGTATCTATATCCCTCTTCCTTCATTCCCAATTTCGGGTTTCTTATCTGAGGCCCCAAAGTTGGATCTCAGACATCAGTTCCAACTGATTCTTAGTTATTCCAATCTTTCACATATGTTTCAATCTCTAGTGTATGTACATACTCATTACATTCTGAGTTTGCCTCCCTGTAGCTTAATTACTCTTATTAAATTAATTAAATGGACTCATTAGATCCCAGTAATGCATCCTGCCAGCCGAGCTAGGCCGAACCTGCAGTCCTGAAGCCAAGAGCTACTCAGGATTAACCAAATTCTATATATCTCAACATATAGAAAGAATATCCACTCAGGGTAAACTCATTTAAAGATAGCTTCTGGTCTAGTTGATACAAAGAATGTAAACAATAATTGAATTAAATTCATAATGTACATGAATCTTAAAGGACCACATATATTCCTAAGAACAGAATATCTAATTCAAATACATAAGAACATTTCCAATGATACCCAATCAAAGCAACAATATAAAACAAGAGTTGCATCACATTCTATTCTTATGCTCAATTCATTCATTTCTTTCCGATCTTCTAACTCTAATATTTCTAGGGTTTTTCTCTACCCCATCCTCCTACTGCATGCCTGTCCAGGGCATTCAGAGAAGAATAGACAGAGTAGCTTGATACTGGTCAACCTAGGTATCCAGGTATGGGGCCAGGGTATCCAAATACCCAGACTTCCCAAAGCTATAGATACATCACCTCCTATCTGCCACACTTATAACTCTAACTTTCTATCCTAATGGTCCCTGGCAACTCAGCCTAAGATCTGATACCAAGTTGTTATACCCACATCCCATGATTACCACTAATCATGAGATTAGGGCATAGGTTTGAGGATTATACTTAATACAAAGTTCACTACTAACTTTTTCTTTTATTTCAAACTCTTTGTTTTCTCACATTCAATCACATAAACAAACTTTACAAGAGAGTTAAACCTTGATTACTTTAATATGATCTCAACATTAATGATACACATTCATACATTCATTCTGTTTCTCACACTTCCATGTACGCACAACATGATAACCAAATATATACTCAATTATTAAAGAAACAAAGTTACAGATTATCATTTACAACTCTCGCTCAACTCTATACAAGGACCTAGAGTGACAGGAATCAACTGAACTCAACTGATTTTGATACTTAGCTCTTGTGGCAGATCTACTCTGGCATTGACATTCTTCAACCTGTGAGGTTTCCCTAAAAAAATTGTGAGTAGAGGGGTGAGTCTACTCGCTCAGTGAATGAGTACTTCATAGAAATCATATAAAGCACTTATATAATTATAGATATATTTTCAATCAACTGATATCAATTATAACAGCTGTAAGATTTTAAGAGATTAATCATTCACAAACATAAATATGGTAGTATAGTCTAGATATCTATAAGAGTGAATCAATATATGAACATGCTTTATTGATCATAAAGAGAACTAATAATTCATAGACATACAAAGAATAATTGAATAACTACACACACTTGTTTAACCTCTCATTCATGTTATTATGTCCTGAACCCACATGAGGTGTACCACAACATGTGAAAGAATCACAACAAGCTACTATCTCATTGTACAAGGCTTAGAAGCATGCCCAGATTCCTAAGAATATCTCTTAAGTAAGACCCCATCTGTAGCGGGCCTTAGCGTCTACCACTCTGTGACTAATGGGAGCGGACGAATATCTCAGACTCCACCTCTCAACCTGGGTACTCAGGAGGTGAGTCAAAGCCCTCAGGCTTATTGTGCATCAGTGGACCTACTGACCAGTGATCACTACAACATGAAACACAGGTACCACCGACATCCCTAGTTGGTGTTGGGTACCACACAACTATAAGGAATCTACCCTACTGGTCAAGACCCCCACACCTTACTAGTCTGCTCCAGCTTACCTCGATCTGGACTACCTCCAATCAAGAAACTGTCCCCCCCCCCACAACGCAGGTGTCAGGACCCACTCTTTTGATCAGCACAAATACCAACCATTAGAGATAATCCCAAACCTAAACCCAAATTATGAAATAAAATAATGAATTCTCGACAAAGGCGATTGAAACAATATACAAAAATCACAGGTAATTTTTTTTCCTTTTTCTCTTTTCACAAATTCATAAATCAATGTCACATCAAGGACATCACATTTATATATCACAAATCTGATTCAACTCCATTAAAACTAGAATCAAATCTTGTTCTCATATGCGGTTCAGTTTACATCAGATACATGTACATTGATGATCAAACTTAGTCTACAACCCATCCCGGGAAATAGAGAGTACATGGACATTCTAACCTACCTAGATTATGCTATTTATATCTTCTTTAATACGACCTCTCCGCTGGATATCATTATACCTAAAAACATTTGAAACAACCTCATGAGACTCATATAGAGCCCCAGTGAGTGAATACCTCCCACTCAAGCTAGGTACATGCATCAGCATCAGATTAAGTATAATAAACTTAACAAAAATATGTAGATATCGAAAAGTCTAGCAGACTGTTCAATCAGAAGTCATATCTAACTTACAATGGTAATCTAATCCAATAGACAATGTAATCACTTAAATCAATTATAACTTTGAAACACCTTTTAGAGCATGTCTATGAACAAATTAGTAGATACTTCTTAGTGCAAATTAAGAACCCTACTGTATGAGAAATAAGTAATGTTCTAAGCATTTTGAATCAATACATAATAATAACATTATCTTTGTGACACTCCACCAGCCGGACCAGGAGCACATCCTGTAGTCCTGAAGTTGAAGTACACATAATACATATCTACCAAACAATACTATCAAATAGCAAGCAATCCAACTCATATTCAGAATGGATATAAATCCCATCATTTATAACTTGTCAACATGACATATCATAATATAAAATAGAAGATGTCCATATCAACCTGATTACTTTCCACAACAAGAAGCATAATCAACAATGACAAATCATCAAGTAGCAGTACAAGAAATGTAACAACCATTCAAATCATGTTCTACACGGCTTATCATCTTTAATTCATTTGCCCTAAAACTACTTGGCTTGTACCTCACCAAGTAGAAGTCGCCACGCCTGATTCTCGTATCAACGACTGAGCGTCACTATCTTAGGGTTTAGTCGGCCACCCTAAGATATCAACAATAGACCCTGGCCACCTCAGGGTTGCCTAAAGAAGCTCACGTCCTCATCTTGGGTACAAGATATAGGAACCAACAAAATAGTATATCACATATCATAATATTTCACATATTTTCACATTTCACATATTTCATTTCATCAGAGTCTATTCAATCTGGACATAGACTTTCACAGCAAGGATTTAGGGCCAGGACCACTCCAGATGACTCACTCCTAAATCCTGGTGGTCTAACCGTTAAGGTCTCGATCCACACTCCAGAAATCCTTCTCATAATTCATTGATTACTACAAGGAGATCTATTTTGTTTCCCCAGTGTGGTCCTCGGGGGAACTCATGGTGTTCAGGGCACCTAACTAGATGTTCCATCATTTCACTTGTTCTTAATCACTTTTACTCATCTTAAAAGAATTCAAAACATCATATATCATATATGTGTATTATCACGTAACTAGAATAACATGAAACATATTAAGTTTATCAATAAGGACAATGATCAAAGCAAGAAGCACAATAAATCTTTAGATTGCAACCCAAATGATTATTTCTATCTTCTACATCATCTCATAGAAATCATCAACAGTGGGCCTTCATCCCGAGACATAATCTTATTGTCCAGTATTTACCCCATCAGGGTTTTATCATCATCAGTGGGCTTTCATCCCTAAACATAATCTCATTATGCAACATTTACCCTTATCAGGGTTTCCCAAATGTAAGGAGTGCATATTAAATTCAGTTTCAACATATTTCTTATCAGTTCATTGTATAACACAGTTCTTAACAAATATTAGCAGAGGCATTAGAACTAGCATACTAAAATCATATACATATCATGTATCATTCATCATACTCAGAATAGATTTATCATTCAACATATGCTTGTTCCATCCAATCTCAATAGATGCAAATAAATTTCATGCATATACATGCATAACAGAATTAGTTATCTTCTTCTTTTATTTCCCATTCTTTAGACGGGGTTACTAATCAACATATGTTGACTATCATTTAAAGTTTGTACTATTAGTCCATTCTCAAAGTATAAATCACAATTCAAGAACACATTCTTGTAAATCAATTCAAATACTTAAATTTCATCTTTTAGTTGAATTCAACTATAGTTATGTGCATCCCTTAATCCCTCATTTGAGATTTTCATTCACTAGCATCATAAAACTCATCATTTAGGGTAAGAGTTACATTCTTATAACCATCTACTAATTACCATCTTTTTCATTCATCATATATTTAGTAGTCTCAACTTCTTTCATTTCATGTTCATTACATTATTCGAACCAATCTTTCTTGATTCACTTTACATACAAAGCTTCTCTTCTACTTAACATTTATCACAATCCAGTTCTTAGTATATTTCATTTAATTTGGGTTAAGCCACATGTAATTAAAATAAAAGATAAAATACGTCATCATACTATCTTCATGTTTCATCTTTAACTTGCAATCACCATTAAGTACATCTTATATAAAAGGACCCACATTCATATGAGGGCTACTCATTATTCCATAAATTGTACTAAAATAGATGCATTAGGCTTAGATCATATTAGTAAGACTCATCATCTTTAATTAAAGTATTAATACTTACATTCAACATTCCATCACATTACAACATCATATACAAGTTCTAGCTTCATCACTCATACTCATCTTAATACTAAACATCTAGGGTTTTCAAGAAGTCATCCTTAGTTCAACACATCATGAGATCCATATCACTAAGTAATTTCATAATGATGCATCTAGGCTCATTAGGGCTATTCCCACACATGGAAACCCTAGTTTCCATATTCACATATTCCATTCATTAATCATAAGTATACATTGATTAATTGACTCATTTGATTCACTTCCTCAACACAAACCCTAATCAGGATATGTGGTCACCTCATAATGATCTTTATACATATATAATATTCAATTCCATTAACATTCAACAATACACTTGTATAATACAATCTAATACAATTCAAATATGATTTTATACATGTCAATTCAATTCCAAGCATATCGGCCATTGGGCTGATTTTTAGGCAAAATTCACATGAAATAGCATATTCATCTACCCGTAAGATTACCCATGGATACTCAATCAATATATCAGGAACTAATCAAGTTCCAGTCAATGAGAAATAATCAAAATCAGTAGAATCGGATCTCCCAATATCTTTCCCAAATCAAATCCAATCACATACATATACAAACAAGGTTTTTGATTGTTTTAACCGGATAGAATTAGGCTTTCAACACGAATACAAAGCTAGTAGGGAGAAAAACACTCACCTCAAGTGCCAAGAACCTTAAAAACATAGGTCATCCTCTAAATTTTTGGAAACCCAATCAAACTCTAGCAAATGAATCCAATTCTTTCTCCTCTCAATTCGGAAACCCTAGAAATGGGGATTAGAAGAGAAAGAGTGAGAAAAGGGGAAGATTTGATGTGATTTTGAATCAAATCAGAGAAGGGATAGAATCGTGACATGTGAGAGAAGATTCACCATGAAATGCTATGCAAAGAAGCTAAACTTACTTGATTTCATCATATCTTGGATAGAAAAACCCAAGGTCAACATCTCCACCACTTTCTCTTCTCAAAACCCTAGCTCTCCTCTCTCTCCAGAATTTCATTTATTTGATAGGAATGATGAGTTATGAGAGCTCCTTGTGTGTTAGGTTAGTCATATAGATGAATTGAGGTGTTTAGAACAATTGCAAACAAGCCCTTCATTATATTTTTTATTTTTCTCAGACTGATTGGTCGGCTGAGTTATAAACTCGACCGACACCACACTTTTCATAACTAAAATATCGTCCAAAAATTATGAAACTTTAACAAAGTTTCTAAATTTAGTTTATAATAAATAGTAAATTTTTTAGATCATTTGGAGTTACCAATAAATAATTAAAAATCAAATACTACACTGCTATATTACAGTCTACAACATGGTCGGTCGTGTTTGTCCTTCACATAACTCGACCGACACCCCTCTCTGTAGAGATAAAAAATCATCCAAAAATTATACCAATTTAATAATATGTCTATAATGGAGTTTCTCAACTACAGTTAAAATTTGAGATAAATTGGATATACAAATAAAAAGATAAAATTAAATTACCATACTACTATATCAATCTAAAAATATGGTCAAACTAGACCAACAAACAGGTCAGAACATTATTCAAAAATTCTGATATTTTCAATAATGCTCACATTTGATATATCCAAATTATATCCAAATTTGAATTTAATCATATTTATACATAAAATACTAAAAATCATACAGTGAGACACTATACTTATCAAATTCTGTATTCATATGTCATCAAAACCCTAATTTGGGCCGATTAGGGTTTCTAAATCTTAACCCTAATTATGTGAATCAAAGTATGATTAAAACTTCTCATTATATTTAAAACATCAAAACTTAACTACCATAATTAATAAAGCTTTAAACAATAATCAACTTATGTAAGCATACAATCATCCAAGTAAACCCTAATAAGATGACTAATTTGAAAATGGGTCATTACAACAGGCCTCACTCTGTGAGGATTCTACAGTGTTTAGGGCATCTAAATGTCTAATTTACTCTTTAAATTCACAATTCAATCATCACATCAACATATCCTAGTTAATCTTTGAAAACCATTCATTTCATAGATCATATGATAACATTTACCACAACTAAATTATTAAGCATCAATTTATTGAATACCCTATCCTTAGGGTTTCATTTACCTCATTCACTTATCACATGACTCGCATAAGGATTTAATGTGTCATCAACTTTCATTGAATAAAGATTGCTTTCAACAAGTCATATACAATCAACATATGTATGAAATCTTTGAATTGAGCTGAATTAGAGTTTCCACACCATTTACTAAGATATCTGGCATCAAGAATTACATTGAATAAATAAAGTCTATGATGTCAAGAAAAACACTTCAAATGGATTTCACAATATCTATTCGCAAATTTCCAACTTTCCACTCATCTAGGGTTGCACCCTCTTTACTGAGATATTAAGCAAAAATTATTCACATCATACGAAATTCAAGATAGTATCTGACATGTATGTACTATGCATTCAGATAAATAATCATTCATAATCAATGAGATTCATATAGACAAATTTCTCTATTTAATTATACAATAATTTCAATCATAGTTGAAAACTCTAAATTTCAGTTTGCTCTTATAACCTCTACGAATACTTAGAGAATTATCATTAAGATAGATTGTATCCATTCTAATATTCTTTTATCATATGAAATTCAGCAAAATAGAGGAAGAATCCATTTCATATCATTTTGTAAAAACTAGATCAAAAAGACAATTTAGGATTTGGAGTCACATACTAAGCAATTGAAGATTTTTGATGATTTAAATGATTTTCATGCAATCTACTATTTAAAGGAAGTACCCACTCACCCTAAGGTGTGAAAACACCTTAAAAATATAGCCCATCTCTGAAAATCTCAAATCCATATCAAGACCCTAGCAAATCAGTTGTTTCTTCTTCCTTTTGACCCTAAAGAAGGTCTGCTGTAGGTAGAAGATGAAGATTGAAGGTTAACCCAAACCTCAGTTTTGTTGGATTGAGGATTATGAACAAGGGGAAATGAAGAGAAGGAAGAATCAACGGTTAAAACTACGTACCAAGTTGAATCTATGACAACCCCTTTGGATTTCCACCGTTCTTCACATTCTTCCTCAAAAATTGCCCCAGAAATCACCTTTCAGGCCGCCCTCTTGTTGAGAAAAGAGTCTAAGATAATAGAGGCTCAAATTGTGGTTCTAATACACTTCGTTTCATTGAAAATGGATAACTATAGCCCGATATATGACCGTTTTACGATTGGTTGTCCTGGGCAGCATCCGTTGCGGTTACGATTGGTTGTCCTGGGCAGCATCCGTCGTGGTCACGACGCAACATCGTGATCGTGGAACTAGCAATAATATATATATATATATATATATATATATATATATATATATATATATATATATAGAGAGAGAGAGAGAGAGAGAGAGAGAGAGAGAGAGTCAGGCTAGAATACACTCGAATGTACAGATTGCATGGTACACTCAAGTGGTATTTGTATATGAAGACTATTTTTTTGCAAAATATAAAGCATTGATCTTCATTGTCATACTATAATTAGGCTACATACAAATTTTGAGCCCTTTTGGATGAGTTTAAGTCACTCATCCGAGGGCAAAAAAATTGAAGCACGAAACTAATTTGAAATGTATTATTTTTGTGGTCTTTATAACATGACCTATAAATGTCCAAATGGCCTCAAATTTTATATATGATCTGCTCACAAGATGTTTAACAAGATCAATGGATTGGATTTTTAGAACCAATATTGCATCATGGAAAACTACTTGAGTGTATCCTGCTCCAAATACACTCGAGTGTATTCTAGCCTGACTCTCTCTCTTTCTCTCTCTCTATATAAATATATATAAATATATATATATATATATATATATATATATATATATATAGTGAGTTGATCGTTAGCTGTGATGACCAAGATGTTGCAATCCTTATCTTATTTTGGACATTATCATGATTTCGATCAAAATTTCTATACTGAGTCATTTACTTGACTACTATCCTTTTTTTGGAAATTCAAAGTTGAACACCCATATTTACTGATCCAAAGTCTAAAGATATTTTGTGGACATTGATTTATTCTATTTAAATGGGTCATATGACACCTCTTGCTATGCTTTTAATATCTGATGTAAATTATGACTAGAGTCATCTTGCCATTCAATTCATCCATGCCAAATGTTTGACTAGAATATCTACAATAGTGGTATTTATGTACAACTATACTTATAAAGGACACACATATTCCGACTAGGGTGTGCATTTCTACCCTTACTTTTTAGACCATGATCCTATGGTGTTATGACCCTACTGAGTATATTTTTTTCTACATTTTTATGCACACAATGATATTGTTTATTCTAAAATTATGAATGTGTGTTATGACTAGGTGTTTCTTTGATGTCAAATAATGTTATCCATAAATATTATACCTCAATCTCTTGATTTGACTCTTTTTGAAGTTTTTAATCTTTATATGGTCCCTTTTTCATGGGAACATCCTATTTATACTTGTAATACAATATAATATCTAAATATTATTTGTATGCACATACTCAATATTCATTCATAGATGCCTTTATTTTCTACTTTCTGGATGATGTTCTCCTTCCATCCAAGTGTATGTACATTAGAGGACAAGAACTCAAGAAGACCATATCGAAGAATTTTAAGTTTGAGAATGGCTTAGAATGGTTGGGTTGCCCTCTGCATTGGACCTTGCACATTATTAGATTTATTAGATGTATATCCTTTATATTTTTCTATACTACACCTTTTACAATGAGGAACACTTGTATAATGATATACATTGTAAATTTATAATGATTTTATTTCTGCTTCTTATAAACTTTCATGCTATGTGATTTATATATACCATTTGAGAATTAATGAAAACCCTCCTTTGCTTCATAACTGGAAATAGGATGGTTTTATTTCAAAATTTAGTGGAGTGGATCCTCTCTCAGGTCCCACCTTTCTCAGATTTTTTCAAGAAATTTTCATTTAAAAATTATTACAGAGAATCAATAAGAACCTAATATATTTACAAAGGTCCTCAACAGATATGCACTGGTCTGGGCATGTAATGCATATACATCGGGCATCACAATGCCAATATGGAGTGTAATTATGGGGGGCATTTCGGTGTTAATTACAGGCACATTGTTTTGCTAACCATGGTGGTAGACCAGTGATAGAATACTTGATCAAAAGACCACTTTGATACAATAATGGCGTTCCATGTCCATGAAATCATGAACAATGTACTTTGATTATTTGTTCCTAATTATGATGAGCACTTATTATGCCTTGCGCTCACCTTGGGATAAAATTATGTTAGGTGGCATTTAATCAATTCATGTTTTTTTAATGGTAATGAATTCACGTTGTACAATATCATGATCATGGGCTTGCTTCCTAACAGTAATGGACTTTAGTAGCCAACAATGGTACTTATGTGCAATCATGTTAATATATTTTCACAAGCGAGATAGTGTTAATCATGAAAATGAACATCATAAAAAACTTTATGTTTTATTTTTCTTCCTTGATGTATATATTGTTGGTCAGTTTAATGCCATTTACTTATATGTTCTTTATTACACGTGCGATGCCACTTACTCCAACGTTGTTGTCCTAATTTGTGCATAGCTATTTACGAGATGCACATTGGTGAACAGCAAGATAAGATTCAGACACAACCAAAACTTGGTTAAGAGAGCTTTCTTAGTGGGGTACCATCTATAGACGATCCATGGACTGTTTGTTTATTCCAAAGAAGTTTAATGTATTTAGATTTCCATTTTAGAATATATATTTCATGTCATATACTCTCACTTTAGATTTTTAGACACAAAAGTTATATCCAGGTATGTATATATATACTTGTATTTAAAAAATCATAACAAGGTGGATTCTAATAATGCAAATATAGCAATTGTGCATATTGTTCGGTTCACTGGTCCGGTTTGGTTATTGCCTAACCCGAAAGCAATCCCGTGAATGAGTTCTTGACAAAATAATTACGTGGGGTTACTGGGTGTCCGACTATAGGAAAACGTCACTGTGGAGTCAAGATACACTGAGGGCACGTTTGATTTGTTGTATATGAGCGTGTATTAGGGACATGTTTGATTTATTGTATATGAGCGTATTTGATTGCATTTATAGATCCTACGGCCAAAAATTTAAATAAGATTTGCTGGAGACGTAAAAATAGCAAACTTTCTGCAGTTCATGTTATGAAGTGCCGCATTTGATTCTTCCGTTCAAAACTGATGGGCCCGTCGCCGAATATGAGGACCCACCGTTTCCGGTTCCTGTCTATCATAGCCAAACCTACATTTTAGTTTTATAGAATCTTTTCTGCGTTTCGCTGAGTGCAGGATAAAGGTAATCCTACTAAATCCCATAATTCAGGCGTCCCCTGAAAAGAAATCCCATATTTACAGAAATTGTTCCAGGAAGAATTGTGATTAATTGTAAACAACATAACACAAGGCATCTCACTTAAAATGATATGATGCAACAATCACATCAAGGAAAACCGTTAAAATCGAAGTGAAAGAATCCGACCTATGTATTGCACAACTAAGAAGCCTGCAAGCAGGGAATTTACAGCGCAACAATCGCCAGTCAACTATTCCCATAGAGTCAATCACGTCGGCAAACTATGGTTCATACATACGATCAACCTCTCCTTCCGAATTCGATATCATCTGCACGCCTCCTATGATCTGTTGTTCCGTCTTCATTTTGATAGGAGTTGTGAATTTGCTCGTTCTGCCACGTATTCAAGGAACCAACCGCAGCTGCTGGTGGAGGAACATTCTCACCGACGCCTACTGCAGAGAAGTATGCATGAGGACCCCAACCTGCATTGAGACAGAAAACCTTATTCATCCGAAATCGGCCGGCAGTTAATTCTTTAAAGTGATCCTTGAAGAGGACCTTGTGTAACCATAAACAACCCTTGCAAAATTTAAAGCAGCAGCACATACCATGCGTGTGGTAAGGCGGAGGGAAGAACTGAAGATAGCAAAAGGAAGCCACAACCAATCCTGAGGGCAAAAATTAAAGAAAAATGAGCTCTAAGAACTTGGAACAGAATGTACTAAACAGCAAAAGAAAAGGCCATAGAAATCCACAAGCATTATACCCAGAAGGCCACCAGCGAATACATCTTGCCAGTGATGGCGATAGTCATCCACACGTGATACTGCCACAAGACACGCCGCCAGCAGGGGAGCAAAAACAATGCACAGTTTTGCGACATGGCCACGGCGGTCAAATGCTCTGATTTTCCCAGCTAAATACAATGCAAGAAAGCCTAGACCAGCAAACGACCCTGCATAATTCAAAGATATATTAGCCCAGAAAGCACCAAATTGCAAGACTGCATTTTTGTTTTAAGCAAAGCGAGTAATTTTTTTTTCCTCGGATGATTGGAAAAGACGAGCATTGTTTGGATCTTATTCGGTTCCGACAAGGCCGAGAAAGTTTATTTCAAATTTAATCCATCTGTTCCCGTGGCAGGGTATTGATAACAAATGAATAAGAAGCTAATGACTCTGGATAATTGCAAGATTTATCTAGCTAATTTAAGTGAACTTTAACAAACAACCAAAACATGAAAACTTGTGGCGACAATTCAAACATTAGAACAGTAACATACTGTAATCAACATGAAAATTCTACTCCAAATTTTGCCCTTCATTTTCAATTTGATACTGAGCTGCAAGAAACTGGCATTACTTCCTTCCTTTTTTGCCTAATCATCAGGAACCCCTTCTTTCTTGCTTTGAATACAAGTTTCAACGGAGGATCTGATCTGAATAGGGCAGAGCTCTCAACATATGGTACCTATTAACATACTGTTGTCATCCAATGTGGGACGCAATGTTCCCTGGTGGCATCCATATTATCAATTTGCAAGTAAATAGCCTCCAATAGCTTCCCAGAAGCCCCAAAGGTAGAGCAAAACGGCTAACTCAATTATGATCCTCGGACAAATGTTATAAAGACAATTGCCTATTTGATAGATTGTCTTCATCCACGCTTTGTCAATAGGTATGATCCGTATTGGGGAACTACATTCTAGACGCTTCACGTGGATAAACTGTAATGAAAACTTTTGTTGATAAAAAATGCTAATGCAAAGGCCCTGTGGGCAGAAGCTGCAGCCACATGATATGTTGTATTTTCATGAAGGCAGCATCACAGAACCACCACAAAAACCATCTCTGATAAGAAAATCAATTTTTGTCATGATTCAGGAACATTAAATTGCCTGTAGACCAAATAACTCCAGTATAGGATAATAGAAAGAAGGAATGTACATGAAAAACTGAAAGAACGAAAAAACCACTCTAAAATTTAGATTCTGATTCTTACAGGAAGCATGACCACTGGGAAAACTTTTATGTCCCTCCTTAATTTCACTTTTAAGACCATCGCATACAACGTCGCCAAGTTTGTCAAATACCTGAAACAATCGCAACATATATCTATGCTCAAGAAATCAAAAAGAAAGAAGAAGAATGCAGTGTGTATGAAGATTTGAGTCTGGAAAAGATTACACTCACCGCCTTCCCATCTTTGAAACAGCGCCACTTGAAATCCGGCCTAGGTCTTCCCACACCGCATTTAATTGCATCAGTGAAAACTCCCGTTATAAGCACGGCATACAAGATACCTGCTCACGGTTCAGAGATGCAACGAGGTCATCCTTATTAGCTCACAAAACATGACTCCAAAAACAAAAAAGAAAAGAAAAACGGAAGCTAACCCAGTATGGCGTGATGAAGATCATAAATATCCTTGCGCTTGAAGTAAAATCCAACAAAGATTATGACCGGAAGCACTACTGCGTAGATCTGTCAAGGCGAGGATAACAAAAGAAAAAGGATCGTCGTCTGTGAAAGAACCTTAAACTTGAATTATCTATACTAGTTTATCTACAAAAGTTAAATAGAAAATAAAAAAGAGTGAAAAGAAAAGAGATCTTACCGGAACCGACCAAGTGGGTATGGTATTTTTCTTTAATGGATAGCTAATGTCAGTCATGTCCCCAACAAAACGGTGAAACGGCTCAATGACATTGAGTCCAATCTCAAGGCCTATGAGGAGCAGGAAGATGAGCCAGTCATGCATATGGAGCCTGGCAACGTGAGCTCCATGTGATTTGATGGTATGGCAAGTCCCTAACTGTGCTTCAGGCATGCTTATTCACCTAAAGGGGGCTAAAGTGTTACGGATGGAAAAGAAACAGTTAGGCAATCTTGCCTCGCGGTGCAGATTTGCATTTCGTGCAAGTGGCAATGAACAGGAATACTGAAAGTAATAGTTGTTGCAGTTTCAAACAAGAGATCAAGCGATTGAAACAAATGCAATTAGAATAATTCCCAGAAGGTCAACCAATTCATATGGTTTTGAATTTAGGTATATAGAAAAATACAACCGGCAGAATGCAACTCACGTTTCAGAGCAATGCAGTAGCAACTAGAACGATAGAGTGGAACTTAAAAAAAATAAATGGGTAAAGAGATCAAGGCTTAGGAGAATAGCAAGAAATCCACGCTCTACTTTTGAGTCTTCTTTTGGACACAAAAACGGTCGTGAGCCAGTTCGCAATCAGTTCACTGGGGTCACACAGATGAGAGATCTGTGGTTCGAGTAAATGGACAACGAATGTTATCCTTCAGGTTTTATTTGAAAAGGCAGCCTTTTCCCTTTCCTTTTGAGCTTCCATTCTGAATGATATCTAATCGTATCCTAAAAAGCTTGCTGCGGCCCACTGGGCAAAGGAAAGGTGGTGCGGCTAAACATACACGACCCGTGAGGTTCAAATTTGAATAAGATAGCTCCAGGTAATCGAACACCTAAAACGACGGGAGGAAGAAGACGGAAGCGGCGGGGTGGTGAAGCTCAAAAGCAGAGAAAGAGACCGGAAATATCCAAGTAGAGAAGAAGACAGAAATTCAACAGAGAAGAACCCCCAAATCAGCTGAGGAGCTACGGAAAGCCGGAACCAACAGGGAACGGATCCGTCCTCCGTCGGTCAACCAACTAGAACCGAATCACCCACCGACGCAGTACTCTGAATCACCAAGGAACGAGCAGGCGATGACAAGGAGTAAGAAATACGTGTTGAAATACAGCTGAGCAACTGAGTTCAGGAAGACAAGCTTACGAACAGAAATGAAAACGGAACCAAGAAGCAGCAATGGAGTTCGACCGGTACCTGGTGGGAGTCCTTGCAGCGACTGTACACCCCGGATGCGCGTCCTGCCTCTGCCGGGCAAGAAGAAACAGGAACGGTGGCAAGACGATGGAAAACGCGGAGTTCCGGGGGCAGATATGGTAGAGGACGATGTGCCGGAAGAGGAAAATGGGAGATGGGTGGGAGGAAGGAGAGAATTAGACGTCGAAGGCAAACAACATACACATATAGAAAGCTGAATGTCCAACGAGCACAGGCACAGCCACAGCCACAGCCACAGGCACAGCCAGCCGAAAAATCTCTGTACTTCCAAGAGGAAGCAGTCTTCGGCATTTATTTTCAATTGCATGTCCGTCTTAGACAGGAATCCTAATTCTGCACATTCCAGGTACTGAGAACGATCAACTGAACAACATAAAAACAAGTCGAACAACTGTAAGAGCCGAGTCAAAACTGGGGGACTCGTGGATTTGGCCTATGCGAGTCGCATGTGGCCAATGGGAAAACGGATTCACTAGTTGAGGCAGTCACTTGGGATTTTTTTTTTTAATAAAAGGTCAGTTGCATAGAATATATAAGAAGACAGTTTCAGAGATATAGCCTAATACCTAGTAGCCTCTCAAAAAATCAAAGTGGAATCATACAGTGTATGCAGTATTTCATTTTATATTTTATTGAAAAAAATCGATTAGGTAGTCTACTTGGTCCTGCACAGTAGCGTAACGAATCATTATCAATAAATGATTCTTCCATTTGTAATGGCAAGAGTAACATCCAGGGTTCATATAAGAGGGTAGTTAATGTTTCTTTCATTCACGGTTGCCGGGTTGGTAATTGCGTGAAAAACTATTGTACGCTACAACTATATGTATAATACTGTCGTTGACCCATCAAAAAGTGATAAATGAAAGATATATTAGCAAGTATCTCCGGAAGCATCTTTCGGTGATAACATTTGCTATATTCTTTTCTCTTTCTTTCCACTTATTTCTATCTTCCAAGTCTGACAATTTAAGGTTTCGATTTGAACCCGTCATTGTTAATCGAAATAACCCTAATTAAAGTTGAAAATACTCATTTGGTTCTGAACTTAGATGTATGCAAATGTTAGTTTGTAGAGACATAAATAATTCGAACCACTCAACCAGAAAGTAAATCAAATGACCTAAAATGTATATTTACAATGTTCACTACAATATATCAAATATTGACACTGCATAACAATATTGACATGTCCTACAAGAATGTTAGATCAAATATGCCATATTTTAGCACATACAATCCAGTTTTTAATACTACAAATTAAATCCAAAATTTACTTTATATGTCAGAATCCAACTTGAGATGACCGATTGTCAGTCCTACCTATCTCCATACAGCAGAAATAAATACTATTTTCTTATTTTGGAAAACCTTGTGAGGCTCTTCGACTCCCCTATCTTCTTTCTCACTCTTTATATTCCCAAATTTTCTATCTTTTAGAGAACATTCCATTTCTATCTTCATACTGTATCTAAGGAAGTGGTTGTTTGGTATTGTTGAGTAGTTTTTGTGTTTTGAAAAGCATGCCATAATAGTGCCTAATTTTATAAAGCATTCCGATCAACACATCTAATACTAGGACTTCCGTCAATAAATTGGTACACGTCTTGTGTTTTAGTTCTTCTAAAGAATAGAACTAAGGCCACACCTAACATAAATATATTAAAGGTTGGACAATGGATACAAACATAATATATGGGAATTGAGTCGTGTCCTTTAGGTATTTTGAGCAAGACATATACATTAATTGTTATAAAATGCATGATTATAAAAATAAATGTGAATGAAAATTCTATATGAGGCGCAATTTCATGAATAACATTACGAGAGAGAGAGATAAATTTATACCAATATTTGGATTACAAAAAGTATTAGGGTTCACTCTTATCAAAAGAGGAGAGAGTGTCATGTTTCAAAACACAGTAAATGTATTGGAAATCAACAAAGTGTGTTCCTTCAGGTTGCACTAATATTTCCATGGAGTCTAATGAGTGAACCATGTTTTTCTCTTACACATAATGTTGACACCTAATTTTCTCATTCAATCGATGATTATTGTCAAATTTTATCGCTGGATAATGATGGAATTCATCTCATTTATTCAACATATTTGCCAAAAGTATCCCATCCATTTACAACTTATCGGGGGTCTAAATGATGAAAAAAGTTCTCTATATATAAGTAACATATTTGCCTTTTAATTGAACTTTTTATAAGCCTTTTTTCATCAATTGTTTAGTTGAATTATTCTAAACATAATTCTCAATTTTAAATCTCATGCGAAATTCAATCGCCTCTCCTTTTATCATTATTTTAATGATATAAATATTTTTTTGAAATCTGTATCTTTTTATCAAGAAATAGTGAAAAGACAAGACTTGGACTCCAAGTTTATCTTTCTTCTTTCTCCTATATTTAATAAAGTTTTATTCGTCATACAACTAAGCTCTAAAATCTAAATAATTTTATATCTGAGATATCTCCAAAATCTTCCATAAAACCCAAAAACTCAAATACGAAAACACGTTTGTTTCCTGCATGGGGACACCATACAGAATTCAACATCCCGCCATGGTGTCACATGACTGGATCAAACGTTCCGTCACACGAATGCCCCATAGAACGACATGTTCTACCAAGGTTTCTCCCCAAGGCATGTAGTCTCAATTTGTTTACACTTTTACCTAATATGATGAAACTAATTCTCAAAACTTCTCTCTAGCATATTGAACCCTCAAACATTAGTTTACAAATATAAATACTCCCATAGCTACCATATCAAATGATACCTTATGAATCTCCTGAAGCTAGTGAGAAAACCATTATGTTGCCCGGACGACTAGAAGATCATGCCTTTAGCACAACCATATCTTGTACGTCGAAAGGCTATTAAGAAGGTAACGAGGAAACAAGGTCACGTACTTTGTTTGTTTATCCACATTCTTCAACCGTTTATCTAGGTTATTGTGACTTCTTATCTAGAACGGTTCTAATTCTTGCCTAAACTACTTGACTGCTCATCCAACAACAATTGATATGATTAATTAAAGTAGATATCGTCTATAACAATCTAGTTTCTTTTCAACTCTAACTAAACATCTACATTATTCGCCATGCAAACTAGTTGTTTTTCTTGATTTATTGCTTGCTTGAAATAAAAAGCACCCCTTATACATAACAAGCTCATATCTATTGTCTCTCTCTCTCTATTCCCCACCTTTCATCCCATTTTTTTGGGATGGATCTCCACTATGGGAGACCATTAAGCATTTGAGATCTCATAATTTAAATAATTCATGTCTCCAAGGAGATGATGGGAATGTCATACTAATCTCTAGTCCCCAAAGATTCACAATATAAACCACATTTCTTTAGTTTATTATTTAGGTTTCTTTAGCCAACCCAAATCGACGACTGTGACCAACTCAAGATATGGAATGCAATACCAAACTTTTAGGTGACATAGGGTTTCCCAACAAGTTCCTTAGTCATAATAATATTACCAAATCTAGTTTGTTGGGTTAGGTTGTATTAAATTGATAGGGTTTCCAATTCTCAGTTCATTGATTCAATGAGTGGTTGGATCAGTTCAACCCCTAACTTCATAAGTACCTATAAAATATCTTATAATAAATAAAAATGAAGGATATATAAAAATATCAAGAAGAATATAAAAAAGCATTAAAATGACGATAATTCAATCAACATTGTATTTCATTTTTTGTCCTTAAAAAGGAGTATGATAACATGGAAGGAGCAAGTGGAATCAACATAAAATTGGGTCAACGAATCGAGATACATGTATGGTAAATTTTAGTGAGTTTTACATACATATTAAGACATGTTTAGGTTATTAGATCCATTTAAGTGCATTCATGTATGTTATGTGATTATAAAGCCTAATGCCACTAATGAATTATATGTGATACCAAGCATGTATATGTTAGGGTCATTTCACTCCGACTTAGGGTTTAGGTCAACATGATTGTTACATATTTAAAACACATCTAATCATGTACGAGGTCCATGGTTAGGTCTCATATATCCATCTTATCCATCTCATTAGGACTTATAGAATCCAGGGAATGGCCAGTGTCCATGTATCCATAGTTAGGGTTTATGTTTGAGTTACTCATGTAATGTCTATTATATGCTAATTTCAGTACAAAAATGTGTAATAATATATATATCTACCCTTGTTTTCCCATTCCTAAAGAGATAGGGTTACTAACATCTTATCCATGGGAATAGGGCTTTCTAGAGTCATGATAGGTAGACATTGGTATGTTACATGACTCTACCCTTGAAGAGGATTTCTTCCCTAAGACCATCATATCCATATTCTTATATGTACCATACTCCATCCCTGAAAAAGAAATTCCTCAATTAACAATCTGAAGAGGTATCAATGGTATGGAAAATAATCTATAATAAAATCCATTTTCTTATTAAGATCACCATTTTCAAAGCCTAGGTTTGAAGGGTTGATCTACATAGTCACGTGGTTCTACTTTTGGGATATCTCTGTTTACTACCAACATCCTCATCCTCATCACATGATTCAACTCTAGAGTCAGATATCATAACCACCTAAGGGTTGCATGGGCTCTTCACCTACATCATAGGAGAAAGCAATAAATGTCCATTCACATGACGGTTAACTTACTTCAAATCTTCATTGACACCTCATCAAATTATAAATCCTAGCATGAGCTACATAGGTAGTTCCTAGAGAAAACATCTTAGTTAGTGAATTTCCATATAAGGTAAGGGTCCTATAAGAATTTATGGGAGGGTAAACAAACTAAGGGGGATAAGATTGATATATTCAGACTAACAGGTTGCATTGTCTTTGATGTTATACTTGTACTGAGTGTGACCCAACAGGGGAGACACTCACTTACTTAATCAACAAAAATAAATATACCCAATGCCAAACACCATCATATAATTTTGCAAAGGATAAAAATCTAATTCATTCAATTAGTATTTTCAAAACACAAAAAGTTTAGTAATGGAATAAATAATTTTGGTTATTACAACTTATAGGGTAGCATGGATGGCACCCACATGGGTGATTACATAATGAAAAGCTACAACAACTAATCCTTGATGAATAGAGCAATCCAACTATTTCAATTATATCTTCCAAAAAACATCATCTACCTATGTTCATATCCTAGTTATCTTGATCCTTCCAAAGAACTCTTTACCTAAGAGGTTGGGAATGCCCCCACAAGAGAAAAAAAGTCATTTTGCACATAAAGTATGGATTCAAAATATTTAAGTAAAGGACGTCAAATTTAAGTATAAAGGTTCCCAATATGAAGAGGGAAATTGAGATATCTAATTAGATGTCAAAATGATCGTCATATAGTAATATTCACAAATTATATGCAGAAATATTAGAATAAAATTATCTAAGAAAAATAATGGACTTAATCCAATCAATTCAGTTGCATGCAGATTATATAGTAGACTAACATCATCTAAAATTACGACGAGAATACTTTCACATTACGTACATTGGAAAGAGGTGATAGAACATATAATTTTATATGTAATGGTATAAAATTCAGGTGAGAACATGTGGAACTAGGTAAGGTCACCAATCAGCCTATATATAGAAAAATTTCTATAATGGATCCAACCCCATAATGTGTTGCTACAAATAGATAGCAATAAACTAACATCAAATATGCATTAATTAGGGCACCAAGATAAGTTTAGTCCAATCAGATCATTAATTTTGGGTTTCCAATTATATAATGGAATAATGTAATTAAGAAATGTGGTGATGTACAAATTAAATAAACATAAACATGGTACACCAAATTAAGGATTTGTTTTGCACTTATCAATAGTTTGGATATGAATCTGTAAGACTCCTGACCTAACTTAATGCTTAAGTGTGATTACTTTATATAATGAGATGTTTAAACCTTAAATATAAGCTCTTGAGATGTTTTAATATCATGTGACAAGCATATGTTTTCATTTTGGTCCAGTTTGATTAATGTTTAAGCTATCTTGCAATATATGTGCTAGTTTTGGACTAGTTTGCAATTTACCCATAAGTGAGGGTTATCTTGAAAAATGTCACATGAACAGAGTTTATTTGTACCTTGGCATCATAAGAGAGAGGAAGATGCAATGGGGTGCCTTGTTTGAATCATGGATGATGGTGTGCCATCATCATGTAATATTAGGGTTTCTGGGGTTTACATAGTTGACAACTGTTTAACTTAGGGTTTGAGTGTTGCAACCCTACACCACTTGAGGTGAGGGTCAACTGAGACTAATGCATTAGATTTTATGGTTGCGACCGAGACTACCTTGTGAGAGGTGGGTCAAAACACCTTGTCTTCTAATGTCTCGACCATGTACAATGGTGACCTAGGGTTTCAACCTTGAAGTGTCTCGACCGAGATAAGAAGATGGTGATGTCCCGACCGAGACAAGAGGACAAACGACCTAGTAGGTCGCAATATTTTTGGAAAAACATGACCATGGATATTTGCACATGAGTGGAGGAAAGATTATCTCCTTGAAGGGCATGTGTCCCTAAGATGATCTAATATGTTGACACCTCAAACACCTCTACTTCTCTCCTCTTTGGGTACATAACCCATCCTCTTCACCAGAAAGCAATTTTTTTCAATCCACAACTCTTTCTTCTACCTTGAGACTGCCTTGGATCTTGAAGAGAAAGGAAGGTCGGAACTTGGATCTTGGGTGGTCGATCCATCTTCCTTTGTTGGAGATCTTGTGTTAGATCAACATCTTGGTGATAATTTCATGGAGATTTCCAATATTGGTAAGTGATCTTACTCTTGATCATGTTTCCTTTATATTGAAATCTTCATGTTCTTCCTCCTTCTCAGCCATGAGATGTGGACCATCCATGGTGGCCGTTTGAGAAGATGATTCCATCTCTGTTCTCTTTTGGGTTTGGCCTAGATTTGTTTTCCTCCTTTCTTGAGCTATGTTTTGACGATGGTTTCTTTATTCTTCTTGGAGATGAAATTTTAGATGAGGTGCTAAATCTTAGTTGAAACTTTTGGAGCTTGAGATTATAGGGGTTTGTTTCTCCTCAAAATAGGTGGGTTATATAACTTTTCCTACCTCTATTATGTGCATCTTAACATTTTGTCATACTACCTTCTCTATGGTTTGTTATGCTTGAGCAAATAGGAAATTTTAATATGCTATATACATATAAGAATCTCGGTTTCCTATCTCTATACATACCACCTGTGATGATCTTCTATGATCATGTTAGGGTTTGTTGAACACCTTAGTATAGGGTGTTGTGTACCCGATTGACGCTTGGTTTGATCTTGGTTTGATTGCGTATTATGATCATGGTTTAGATCTGTAACAGGGTGGTGTAGGTGGTTGAGACAAACTCTTAGACTTGTATTGCAGTCGACACTCTTTGGTGGGTGGTTTTGGTCATGACATTCCCTCAACTGGTCACTGCTTATGAGCTTAATCACGACGCAACATTGCTGCAGGGTCACACCTGGTTGCCAGCTAATGTTGTGCCTGAGATGTCTAAGCTTGATGGTAACATCACTTGATTAGTTGGTGTGAAGGTTGTAACAAGTTATGGTTAGATTAGTTGCGGTCAAAACATGGTTATGATGGACCAAAACACTTGGTATGCAAAGGATTGTGTTCCAGGTTGCATGTGTCGCAGTCGCAACACATTCCTTGATGTAGCGGGCACAACACTCTGTTGCCTTTTGGATGCGACACCTCTTGACTCTCTATCGCGATGCCACATTGGATGGCCCTAGTGTCACGATCACAATGCCATATGGTTGAGAGGTTGAGAGTCCTATTTACAATCGTAACCGAGAGCTAATGTGCCATGGTCATAACTCAGTTGTAAAGAGGCTTAGACTCCTATGTGTTGTGATGGACAAGATCAAGTGAGATGGTGGTCGTAACCATGGAGTGTGTCTCGATCGCGACACGTGTGTTGTGTCTCGATCGCGGCACCCCATTGCTAGTTAGGTCGACACCCATGTGTTGAAGGGTCAAGACACTTGTGTAATGAGGGGTTGAGTCATATGTGTTAAAGGTGGTTAAGACGCATACATGTAAGTATGAACATGGTTAGTACATAGAGTAACAGTCTACCTAAAAGTGTTGTGATTATGAATGGCTAACCCTAAACAATAATAACCTTCCAACAATATGGGAAATGATGAAATTAGGGTTTAGATGTGGTATGATGCTATTAAACCTTATTCGGGTACATATAAATCCTAACCCTAATATGATGATAACATGATAAGTGTACTCACTAAATTTGAAGATTGGTATTCCATGATAATACTTTCTCTCTCCTACTTGTGCAACATTTGTAGGTGAGATGTATGTCATACCAGTGTGAATGTTGTGTTAATACCTATGAAGTATAGGGTGATGATTATGAGTAATGTTGAGGCTTTATGTGATATTGAATGTGCAGGAATATATGAATTGGTCTAATGATTGATCAACCTCGAGAGGAGGGTCAGACTTTAAATTTCTAACCCAAAACCTTAAACGACCCCTACAACTTTATTACGGGGTCGAAGTAGATATATGGGGTCAAACATAGGGACGTGGGGACATTTAAGATGCTTAAGATCTCGCTCTTAAGGCAGATAAGCCAATCTAAAAGTCAATAAAAGTATGGAGCTAGAACTAGTCTAGTAGGTTGTCACAAAGTAAAACAAAACAAAGAAAAGAAAAGAAAACAAAGTCTGTAGGATTCTACTAATCAGAGAGAAGGAGTTCCTGGCTATGTAACCTCAAGTTGGGCAGTCCATGCACCCGTTCTTGGGCGTAGATAACCCTCGAACACCCCAGTAAGCAACCTACATCCAAACATAGTATGTATTGTGGTGCCTATTCCAGCGGGGTCATCCCACTCGCTTTCACAAAACATGACTAAAACCCATCAATGACATGAAACCTCTCTCGAGGATGACAAATCAATACCCTAGAATATTCTATATATCCTCTCAGGTCTAGAATATTCTAAGATGCTAGGAATATGTGTGATCTCGGTAGAACCTGGTAGTGGGCCCGACCATGCCGGGCTGGGCCCGGCCGTGCCCAGGTCTACGGTTCTACACAAGTCACCTTAAATTGTCCTCCTTTCAGATTCCGATCCAAACTACCTTCTCTTATCTAATTCTACAACGAATCTCTCGATATATGTAGAAATAGAAGTTCAAGCAAGAAAGAGATCAACCAAACTAGCAATTATAACAAAAAAGAGAAGATAGATCCGAAAACGTACTAGATCTGAAATAAAACTACTTGCTTAAGGTAAAAGTACATAAACATACCAAAAATAGGCTATATAGCCAAGAAGGAGCTCAACTAGCCATGGACAAGCATAGTTGGCACCAAACAAAGATGGAAGAACATCATTTGTATATGAACAAAGGAGAATAGTAGAAGAAAGGAGAAGAAGAAGAGATTTATCCCATAGAGGAGAGGTAGCTCTCGCTCCTTAGCCTCTGTATAGGCCAGATCTCATATTTTGGTTGTCCTCCTTGATCTTCTAGACTCCTTGGCCTCCTTTCTCTTCGATTCCACCCCGAACAACAACTTTGTGGGTGTATGGAGGTGGAATATGGCTGGGAATGGTAGGATATGGGTGAATGGCGGTGGATGGAAGAAAACTGGAGGGATGGACGTAGGATGAGCACTTCAACCTTTTTAGACCTTGGAACTCTCCCACGGGGCTCTGAAAACCAAAAAATCTGGGAACTCCCAATCTCAGAATCTCCAAAAATCTCAGAACCCCTCTCCAGGTCACGAGGGGTGGGTATTTATAGGTGAAGGCAAAGTGTATGTAATGAGTGGCCGCGACACTTGTTCCAGTCGCGCCACTTGTCTCAGCATAGTCGTGGCAGGGGTCACGGTCGAACAAATGTCACAGTTGAGGTGGACGTTTTGGTTGAGGCAGATATCGCGGTCGAGGTAGACGCCACAATCGAGACAGGTGCATCTGACCCTTTTCCTCGAGGGGTCGCGGCCGAACAAATGTCACGGTTGAGATGGGTGTCGCGGGAGAGGAAGTTGCAGCTAACCCTTTTATTTGGCACATCCATTCCGAGCATCTCAGTTGTGATAGACGAGATTTGTTTGTGGTCGCGGTAGGTGCCACAATCGAGGTAGGTGTCACGGTCATGACAGGTGCCGCGGTTGAGGCTGGTGTCGCAGTCGAGGTAGGTGCCTTGGTCGAGACACATGCAGATGACCCTTGTCCTCAGCACGGCCGTGCCGAGCATCTCGATCATGCAGATGTCGCGGTCACGATGGATGGAAGCCTAGCTGCTGCAAGAACCATGTGTTGGGGAGAAATCTTAGAGAATAGATGTCTTTTTCAGGTTCGGTGGCTGCAAGTCCCAAAATTGTCTAGTTGAGCAACTTTATCTATGAAAAGATATAAATTACTAAAAGATAAGGATCTAGGGTTATTTTGGGCATATTAAGGCTATAATGACACAAAACCATAAATAAATGCTTAGCATAAATGCCTGAATTTTGGTGTTATCAACCACCCCAAGCTTAAACCTTTGCTTGTCCTCAAGTAAGACTGTGCTCAAAGAACAAAAAGATAACATCCAAATTAAGCATGGAAATAAACTCTAAAGTTAAGAAAAATAGTTTAAAACATTAATTCTCCTGACCCATGTCGTTTCAGAACAAATCCCTACCAATCGAGCACAATCCTGCTAAAGTATGACCAAAGAGCATCCAGACAAGATTACACGAGTTCATTGCAACTTGTCGATACTCATGAGGGTTTGAATAACAATTATAAAACATATAAGAATTGTCACATAGGTGATCACACGTGTGATGAGCAATGAGCCATAATCATGTATTCATGTAGACTAATCAGGAACAACACGCTTCCCACTTATTTAGGTCATAAGAAGCAAAAAAAGCAAAAAGACTCTAATGACTTTTAAGGATCTCGATCTGCATCAGGTTGGTCCATGTAACGAGCAACAACCCTTGCAGTCTGAGCCAGTTGGCCCAGAACAGTGAGACAAATTCCTCATACTGCACTCAAACCAACCCTGCTACTGGGATGATCTCATAGGTTTCCTAGGGGTTCCTAGTGACTCTCTAATGAGCTTTTGAGGTAGCAACACTAGGCATGACAGACTCACATTCACGAGCACAATCATACACTGACTGGGCACCATCCTCAACTCTCCTAAAAGAGAAAACAATGCTCATTTATTCACGCTTAGGGTTTTATTCTCTACATTCTATTTTTATAGGCTTGGGTGAGAACTATTTTGATCTTTTTGGGATTTTGTGGTTGGCCAAGCCTCTTTTGCAAATTTTTAAATTTTCATCTTTTTTACTCAATCTAGGGTGAGAGGGCGCGTAGACCATCAAGGAAAAACACTTCAACTTGATTATAGCTCAAAATGCATCATTGTCTGCTTGATACCTGTGTGAAAAGTAGTAATTATGATTCAAGGATCCTTAGAGTAGAGGCAAGTTCATGAATAAAGTGGCTTGGATTTTTGATCAAACTCTAGTTTCTTTCCAACGGTCCTATATACTAGATTTTTCGTTCACAGCATAGATCAAGGGAATAATGTTTTAAGCTATGGAAAAGGCACATAACCTTAGATTTTATCACCAAACTTAAGGAAAGAGTCATTGAGCAAGTCAAGCGAAAGATCAAGTAGTTTAAGATGAAAATAGTGATTTTAGGCATAAAGATAAGCTATTAATTCTAATATTCACATAGCCTTAATTGCAAAGCTACAAATTACAGAACAAAGTCCTACCAAAAAAATAAGGCTAAATTTAAATTTATGCATAAATGCAAGAAGTAAACATGCATGCATGAAAAATGAAGAGATAGAAGGGCAAATAGCCCTACCACCACCCCAAGCTTAAAACTTTGCTTGTCCTAGAGCAAGCCTTAAACTTAGTATAGTATGGAATGAATGCATGGATGTACATGAAGGAAATTTATTAAAAGTCCTAGTATGATGCATGTATGCAAGTATATGTAAAAGCAGTTAGAGGAAAGAAACTATCTAAGAAAGAACATGAAAAACAAAATTTATTTTAACAAAAAAGAGTAAAGAAAGGAGTAAGAGAAAGGGGGTGGCTGCCCCACGATACCAACACTGGGATCCCAAAACCTAAGTTTTGGGACCAGTGTCACCTATGTCTTTTCGACGGGCTCCACCATGTAATAGGAGTAGAATGGGGAGAGATGTGGGCCCTTCTGAGTCTGAAGAAGAGGAATAGAATCTGACAACTCGGTGAAGTCATCTCTGTGCTGGAATTTACTTGAACTGCACTGAAATGAGTTCTTCGATAGAGCATCCTCAAGGTACCCCTCAATGTATGAATTTGAACAGAAAGGCCCTAGGATGTCAGCACAGGTTGAGATGGAGGGGAGAGGATGAAAGTTTTCTAGAGGACTCCTCTCTTCTCTCTCCACCTCTGAACTTGCGGTTGGATGCTCAGATAAATTTTCATGTACATTCTGGGTCATGCAATCATCTTCTGAACAAGAAGCACCCTCAGGTGAATATGTTTGTGTTTCTACTACCCCCATCATATCACACTCCATGGGGTCTAGGGTATCTTCATGCTCAACATCTATGTTGTGATGGATAGTCCATCCTTCTCCCTTGATGTCAACTATTCCTTGAAAAGGAATAGTGGACAATGTCGGCTCATGCTGGTCTAGTTCGTCATCATCGGTATACTCGCTTTACTGAGATGAATAGTCATCATCACTTTCATCAAACAAATTGTTCCAAACCATGAATAGCTGACTTCTCAAAGCAAAGTGACAAGTCTCAATATGAGATGTATCACTCTGGTTTGGATCAATGTCTGATTCAGGTTCTTCAAATTGACCTTCATGTTGTGAGGTTGTTTGACTACCCTGATCATCTTCATCGTAGTTGTAGAACCATTCATGCCTATGGATTGTATCTTCCATTGGTTGATCAACTGAATCATATGGATAGAATGAAGGGCTTCCCCAGGTGGGTTGGTCTTCATAGAAAAATCCGGGTGAATCCAGTTGATGGTTTGAATAGGATGGTGAGGCATGCTCTAATTCAGGCCCAATGGAATGGTTCTGATGATTGTAATCTTCATGGTTGTGTGATGGCGTTTGCAATTGAATGGTAAACAAATCAATGAGCTCTTGAAGCCTCCTGCACTGCTCAACATCCTTTTCATGAAGCCGTTGGACTTGAGCATCAATGCTTTCAAGATTCGTCAATTCTACAACACACTTTTGTTGGGAATCTGATGTCTCAAACTGATGTACTTGGATGAATCCTTGTTCAACAATTTGAAGTATACTTCTACTATGGTCTGCGATCTCAGTGGCTACTTGGAGCTGATGGTCCTGCTTTTCTAGTAGCTGCTGAAGCAGATTGACATTTTCTTGGAGATGAGGAGCTAAGGAGGAGGTGAGTGCTTTGACACTTTCTCCAACTAGCTCTACTGCTCTAATCAACTCTTGATCCCACATCAACATGGAAGTCGAGGGCCGATCCACCATCTCCTTTGTTGGAATTTCAACATATAATGATGGTGGAGGCGAGTATAGCTTGACTAGTTGTAGAGCACGACCTTCAATTATTTTCCAGCAGTCAGAACTGCAGATAAATTCAGGAGGATAGGTGGACAAGATTACTTGTCTTGCGGAGGCAAGATCCATGGATGAAAAGATGTATAAGAAAAAGAAAAACTATTCAGTATATATGAACAAGTAGGTGTAAATCAAAAGAGGAACTATGTATATATATATATATATATATATATATATATATATATATATATATATATATATATATATATATATATATATATAGGCTTATGGATGACATAACAAAATATTTTAGGCATATAAATGTGAAAAACCGCATCCCCAAAAACGGTGCCAAAAGTTGATCAACCTCGAGAGGAGAGTCAGACTTTAAATTTATAACCCGAAACCTTCAAGGACCCCCACAACTTTATTGCGGGGTCAAAGTAGATATACAAGGTCGAACATAGGGATGTGGGGAAGTTTAGGATGCTTAATATCTCTCTCTTAATTCAGATAAGCCAATCTGAAAGTCGATAAAAGTATGGAGCTATAACTAGTCTAGTAGGTTGTCACGAAGTAAAATAAAATAAAGAAAAGAAAACAAAACATTGTCCATAGGATTCTACTAATCAGAGAGGAGTTCCTAGCTATGTAAGCACAAGTTGGGTAGTCCATGCACCCGTTCTTTTGCATATCAAACACCCCATCAAGCAACCTACATCCAAACATAGTACGTACTGCGATGCCTATTCTTGTGGTGTTATCTTACTTGCTTTCACGCAGCATGACTAAAACCCATCAATGACATGAAACCTCTCTCGAGGATGACAAATCAACACCCTAGAATATTCTAGATACCCTCTCAGGTCTAGAATATTCTGAGATGCTAGAAATAGGTGTGATCTAGGTAGAACCTAGTAGTGGGCCCGACTGTGCCGGGCTGGGCTCGGCCGTGCCTAGGTCTACAGTTCTGCATAGGTCACCCTGAATCATCCTCCTTTCATATTTCGATCCAAACTACCTTCTCTTATCTATTTCTACAATGGATCTCTTGATATAGGAAGAAATAGAAGTTCAAGCAAGAAAGAGATCAACCAAACTAGCAATCATAACCCAAAAGAGAAGATAGAATAGGAAACGTACTAGATCTGAAATAAAACTACTTGCTTAAGGTAAAAGTACATAAATATGCCCAAAATGGGATACATAGCTAAGAATGAGCTCAACTAGCCATGGACAAGCATAGTTGGCACCAAACAAAGATAGAAGAACATCATTTGTACAAGAACAAAAGAGAATAGTAGAAGAAAGGAGAATAATAAGAGATTTAGCCCGTAGAGGAGAGGTAGATCTCGCTCCTTAGCCTCTGTATAGGCTAGATCTCATCTTTTTGTTGTCCTCCTTGATCTGCTGGACTTCTTGGCCTCCTTTCTCTTTGATAATGCCTCGAACATTAGCTTTGTGGGTGTATGGAGGTGGAATATGGCTAGGAATGGTAGGATATGGGTGAATGGTGGTGGAAAATGATGGTGGATGGAAGAAAATTGGAGGGACAGACGTAGGATGAGCACTTCAGCCTTTTTGGACCTTAGAACTCTCCCACGGGGCTCTGGGAACTAAGGAATCTGGGAACTCCCAATCTCAAAACCTCCAAAAATCTCAGAACCCCTCTCTAGGTCACGAGGGGTGGATATTTATGGGTGAAGGCGGAGTGTATGTAATGAGTAGTCACGACACTTGTCTTGGTCGTGGCACTTGTCTCAACATGGTCGTACCGAGGGTTGTGGCCGAACAAATGTCGCGATCGAGGTGGACATCGCGGTTGAGGTAGATGTCGCGGTCAAGGAGGGCGTCACAGTTAAGGTAGACGTCGTAGTCAAGGCAGGTGTCGTGGGCAAGACAGGTGCAACTGACCCTCACGGCCGAACGAATGTCACAGTCAAGGTGGGTGTCATGGGTGAGGCAGGTGCAACCAACCCTTTTCCTCAGCACGGTCGAGGTAGGTGTTGCGGTCACGGTAGGTGCCACGGTCGAGGCAGGTGTCACAGTCGAGGTAGGTGCCTCGGTCGAGACACGTGCAAATGATCCTTATCCTTGCCACGACTGTACCGAGCATCTCGATCACATCATATGTCACGATCACGATGGATGGAAGCCTAGTTGCTGCAAAAACCATGTGTTGGGGAGAAATCTTAAAGAATAGATGTCTTTTCAGGTTCAGTGCCTACAAGTCCCAAAATTGGCAAGTTGAGCAACTTTATCTATGAAAAGATATAAATTACTAAAAGATAAGGATCTAGGGTTATTTTGGGCATATTGAGACTATAATGACACAAAACCATAAATAAATACTTAGCATAAATGTCTGAATTTGGGTGTTATCAATGACCTAGCAACTTTTTTGTGCATAAATTGAGGGATTGATATCCCATGGTGAAGTGATATTAGTGATGACATTGTGAATGACAATATTATAAGTGCCATGTGATGACGAATCAAGTCCTCACTTAATACATTTTATATCTTCCAAAGATGCATCCTACCTTAATTTTGTAGAGTTTGTTTAGGGTTAATATGATGTAACTTGATTGATGCATTGAAAAATACCCAAATGGTATGTCTAATCAAGTGAAACCCTAATCATGTAGTTTCCCTGTACCATAGATCCATCTTCAACATCAGTATTTAGCTGGATGGTGAAATGAGTAACTCCTATGGGAAACTTAGAGTGCATATTGTTTAATATGCGGGGTACTAGTGGATATAACTCCTTATATCCTTAAATTGTTGAAATTGTGGTATATTATTTATTATTGAACGGTCATGTGTGAGCATGTTCTCTAGTGTCGTGCCATGTACCAAGGCAGACTAGTTGTTTTACAGGACCATAGATTTGACTATGAGTTGTTGTCTTTACAGAATTGTATCCTTCACAACAAGTTGTTGTCTTTTGTAGTATGACTATATGTCACTGTATTGCAGACTGGAACTGATCCATTAGTGTTGGTGATGATCATAGAGTCTGGATCTTCCATAGATCTTTTATGATACTGATTTTGAATTAGCAGTGGTCAGTTGGATTTGAGTGGTATGCCTCAAATCCTCAGGGCATAAAAATGGTCAAATAGCCGTATAGTATAATTTTTTAGGGTCAAACACGAATCACATTGGATGACCCCAAGCCTTATTTCTTATACTATTTAGTTTATATTAGTCATTGATGTTCTTCATATTCCTTTTAATAAAATAAATGTTCTATTTCTCAGTTGTAACTACTTTAACTGCTCAAATAGTATTATCTGCTTTATTTACTGTTCTTTATAGTACTATTCTTATAATAGACATTGGCAAAGAGTTATAAATCTCGCTAGGATGTTTGGTATCACTTTGTGGGTTGCACAACTTTTTAGGTGGTCGTAGAGCAGGAGTTTGAGGCCGTGGTGTAGGTGTAGAATAATAGAGTGAACATTAGCTGTCTTAGGTTGGACATGCTACTAGTTAGAGTTTTATAGTAGAAGTCCTATGTGTCATCCCTTTACTCTCAAGTCTTTGGGTATATTTTGTGGTTTTGTATATCAAAACGTAGATTTTAGGATCTATGCCATGTTGGAATACAAATGGCATGTACATATAAACAAGTTGTAAAATGTAACAGATGTAGCTTGATAACGTGTGAAAATAAGATGTAATCTTTTTGGTATATAATGAATACACATGGCCTAAGTTGAAGGATTGCTTATGAAATATTTTCGCTTAATATACTAAAGTGCAAATGGTTTTAATTTACCCTATTTTGTGGTAATATTGTAATTAGTAATAATTCCACTCTCTGTTTTAAGTAATCTCACTTTGTGTGGCAAAGGGCATCACATAATCAATATGAATTCATAGAAAAAGAACTACTAAAATTTAGGCATGCTAGAAAAGAACAAGAAAAGTAAGCATTATCAGAACTTAGGCACGATAGAAAAGAAATATGAAGAAGTAAGTAATTTAGGAATGGTAGGATAAAGGAAAAAAATCACAAGAATTTAGGCACTATGTGAAGGATCGGAACCGATAACTCAACATGCAACATGACCTAATTATACATATCTACATATAAAAATAAATTGATCCCTATGCAACCCATGTGGGGGGGCATAATATGGATTAGGAAAAAAATAAGATCCAATCAAGGATCTGATAAGCATTAGGCATATAGTATATAGGAGCATAAGTCACCAAATTGAGGTTTGTAAGATATAAATGTTTATATCTTCTTTAGAAATGCCTTGGTTCGAGATTTGATTAGATAAAAATCATATTATGGAGACATACAAATACACTTATATTTTTTAAATAGAAATTCACAAAGCCAAATGAAATCACTATAGTGATGGATCACAATCTTCTCTTGGCCTTGATCATCATGGAGTTTTGTCCTAGTGATAATGTGATAGGAAATGTATGCCTGAACGCCAATTCTAAGATTGAAGGGGTAGTGATAGAAAATCATAGGAATGGACTATGCACTGAAGGCAATATAGGGATTTGCACTAATGATGTGGGAGGACTACTCTATTGTTGTTGTGAATAGATTTTGGTAATTTTCTAGTGGTAGCACCTGAGTAATGTATAACAACAATGTAATCAAACACAAAATATTAGCATGGTAAAGTACTAGAAAATAATGGTGTAGGTTTAAGGAAAGAATATGTGAGTGACAACCACGAGTTCTACTACTATGGAAGAGTTGGGACCGAAAACTATTTTATTTTGTTAGGACCCCAAAATATTGGGGTTTTTTTATGAAAGAAGTAAATAGGAGACAACCATAGATGTTGAGATGACGCTTGGAGGGTAGCCAAGTCAAGAAGAGACAACGGGCATCCATAGGTGAATACTCCTTCCTTTTCTCTTCAGGGTTAGGATCAATGCTTTGACACTACGTGGAAAACAAGATGGAGGCTAATGAGATGACTGATTAGACAAAAAAACACTCCTATATATAGGAGAGCGGAACACTTACAAAGAAGTAGACTCAAACCCTAATGGGCCAAGTATACTTTGTCCCACATACTTAATAAACAAATAACTCCAAAAAAGACTAATAGAGGATTTTTTTAAATCAAGATCAATCCAATATAACAAAGGTACTTTCAAGGAGACTTGCGTCAATCATATAAAGAGAGAGAGAGATATTAGATAGAACACTGTCACATATGACTCATATTTTTTTTTGGATATCATCATCCTTTATTTACTCAATTCTCCTACTAAGTGCAGGATCACTTACATCATTTCTAAATACACTCCCACCTAGTTCCTTCGTATAAGTGGGAAGGGTCGCACTAGGGGGTACCCGATTATACATAAAACCCAATTTCTTATTGAGATTATACTTATCAAGGCTATCATCCAAGCATTTTCTCTCTCTCTATAGTTGAATTCTATTATGATGTGATACTATAACTTATTAATCTTCATTAGACAAAGGGAAAATCTTGGGAATGTGGCATCTTCCTCAACAATCATATTTGCAGCCATTTGAAAATTTGTTTCTATCATCACCTTGGGCCAACCTTGTTGTTCATCTTGTTCTAGTGCAAGGTAAATACCCATAAGTTTTGTTGTTGTTGCATTATGTGTAGTAGTGGTCGTCCCCCATGCTCCTACCCACTCACCATCTGAGTTGAGAGCAACAACTACAACTACCTCTCCCTACTTATTCATAGCTGCATCAACATTTATTTTGATGGTGTTAGAATAAGGAGGGAACCAAACCACATTTCTCTCGACTCGGGTTAATGAAGCTTCCCCCTTCCATGCTGCTTCATGTAGTCTAACATCTCTTCTTGCATAAGCTCATAGTTGATGACTTCTTAGTCGGTTTCCTTCAAACACCTGGATATTTCTGGCTTGCCATAGTCCATTGCATAGTATCCAGAAGATCTCCTCAGGTATCCTTGCAACTCCTATTGCACACGTACACCAGTTCTCCATATTCGTGGCTGCCATGAATCTCTAGCATTTCTCTGGGCTCATAACGTCCTCCCACACTCATCTACTAACTTCACATCCCCTTAATGCATGAAGGAGTGTCTCCTCTGCATAGTCGCATCTATCACATTTGCCATCCTCCACCATATGTCGAGCTTTACATTGTATATTCATCTGTAGAGCACCTTACAGTGCCATGCATGCAAAATTTTTGACGCGTGTTGCCATTTTAAGCTTCCACAACTTCTCCCACTTCCCTGTGAAAATGACCTCCTTATCAGCCCTTAATATTTTGTATGTTGATCCCGCTTCAAAGTTGCCATCACCTTTATGGTTCCATACTTGCTAATCAGTGTACTCTATCCCTAGAGGAATGTGAGTGTTCAATACTAGATCTACTCCCTCCTTTTCCAACCAATCATTCAAGAATGCCACGTCCCATTGTTGAGTTTTTGAGATAAGAGAACTAACTTTTAGATCTTTGAGTTCATTGGGTATAGGCTTTTTGACAAAATCCCTCAATTGAGTGTTACCTTTCATCTAAGCATCATCCCACACATTAATTGAGTCTCCATTCAAGAGCATCAACATCGAATTATCTAGCACAAATTGTTACGCAACCCAACAGGCTCGTCCCAAACATGACACTGATGTCATACTAGTTCCTTGGAGCCTTTGGAAATGATGTCTCATTAACCTGCACCAAGTAGAGTTCTTGCCTAAGATAAGCTCCCACACGTGTTTTGTGAGCAAGGTGAGGTTCCAATATCTCATGCATTTGACACCGAGTCCACAATCAACTTTTGAGCTTGTTACTTTTTCACATGACACTAATGATACTGGTTTAGCATTGTAGCTTCCTCCCCATATGAACTTCTGTATAGTGTTGTCCAGTCTATCACAGTCCCAACGACAAGACTACCATTTGCATTGCATATGTGGGTATTGCAGTAAGGGTTGTTTGCGCTAGGCATACTCTACCCGAGAGAGAGAGAGACTTCTTGTAGCCCAAGATTCGACTTTGTTCTCCACCTTCTTGATGATGTCTGCATAAGTAGCTTTTGTGACCTGAACATGAATGATTGGAACCCCCAGGTAGTGCCCGAGTTCAGAAGTGATTTGGAATTTACAGATACGTTGAATGATTCTTCTTACTATCATGGGAACGCTCTTAGAAAAGAAGATGCGAGTTTTGGACATTGAGGTTGACTGCCCTAATGCTTGTCCAAACACTTTGAAGCAATCCAAGATGCATCAAATTTAGCTAGTGCTAGCTTGAGCAAAGAGAATCAGGTCATCAACAAAGCATACGTGTGCAACCGACATGCCCGATCTGCCCAGCTGAATCGGCCTCCAACTCTTATTGTGCGTTCTTCTGGGATCATCTCACTCAACCTTTCTATGCACAAAATGAAAAGATACGAAGACAGGGGGTCTCCTTGCGTGAGACCTCTACTTGCCTTAAATGGTTGTGACTGCTTGCCGTTCCACACAATTGAAGTAGTTCCTCCTGAAATAGAGTGCATAATATAACATCTAAGTGTTAGTGGAATACCCGCCTGGACCAAAGTATCTTGGATGAACTCCCAAGACATTTGGTCGTAAGCTTTTATCAAGTCGATCTTTAATGCCATCATCCATGCTACTTTAGGGTTCTTCATTCAATGAATCACCTCATGCACCAATGCGATGTTGTCTGTGACCTCCGCCCTGGGACAAAGCTGCTTTGTTCCTCTGACATCCACCTTGGAATGAATTTATTTAACCTTTCGACCACTATCTTTGATGCTAACTTCAGAACTATATTGTTAAGTGAGATAGGGCACAACTACTCGCATTTCTCTATCCAAGATATGTTATGTATAATAAAAATAGTCGAGATACATATCTCATCTGACAGTGGATAGCCAGCTAACATGTCTTAGACAATTGTAGTGACACACTTGCCTACTATGTCTCAATTACATTGGGGAAATTTTGTGTTAACACCATTAAGACCAGCTTCCTTGTACTTCTGCATCCTCTTGAGTACTTGGTAGACCTCATTTGCCAAAGAGGCTATAGCCAGCGTGGTTGATTCATCTGTACTCAGTGTTGAGAATCATCCTGGAACCCTTTCTCCAACATGTTTCTTGTGTGTAGTCGATGCATCCAGGATTCTCTCGAAGAAGTCCACCACTAACTTCATGACTTCCCTCTCATCTACGACCCATGTTCCAGATTGATCTTTGAGTGTTGCTATGGTATTTTGTCTATACCTCTGGTTTACCCATGCCTAATAGAATTTCATATTATTATCCACATTGCAGAGGCAATAATGTGTGTTTTTTGCTTCCAATCCTCCTCCTCCTTATTTATGATATGTTGTAATTCAGTTTGCATGCTAATACATATGTTGTCCGTAATGCTATTGTATTGCTCTGCCAGGATCTTCTGTAAGGTTTCAATGTTCTTGAGGAGATGACTTTTCTTCCTGCTTTTACTTTCCCTGTTTCTCTTATCCCAACCTATCATATGGTGTCTTGTTTCTTAGAGCGCCGTATAGAAACCCGCTGATTCCCTCCACTTTTCAGTGAGCATGATTTTGAATGCCTCCTCCCTATTCCAGGAAGCTTTAGTAAGAAACATAGGGGGTCTTCTCTCCTTCTTCATCGTGTGCAGAAGTATTGGGCAATGGTTTGAGGACAGTCTAAGTAAATGTTCTACCACTTACTGCGGATATTTGCCAATAAATTCTGCATTAGCAACCACCCATCAAGCCTTTCTTGTAAACCTCCATGTTTGTATGTGAATTTTACTCCATTGTATCCAAGATCTGACAGGCCAACTTCCATTAAAGTATCATTGAAGGTTCTAGCTTCATTGAAGTGTTAATAGTGACTTCCAAACTTTTCTTTAGGGGATAAAGTAGTATTAAAGTCTCCAACAGCTAACCACGGCTCACTGATTCTCATGCACATGTCAATCAAATGCTTCCAGTGGGGGTTAGCATAAATGAATGATGTCATGATGTGGTTATTGATCCTGTATCCAGTGGGGGTTAGCATAAATGAATGATGTCATGATGTGGTTATTGATCCTGTAAGTAACAAAATGTCTGTGGCTATAAAGCACCTAGACGGTTAGCACCTCATTTCTCCATAATACCCAGATTCCTCCTGAGAATCTTCCAGACTCAACTCTATGTGAAATCTTAAATCCTAAGCTCTTAATGGCCTTTACAGCCTAGTTCGCACTAATCCTTAGCTCTAGAATAGCTACCACCTCTGGTTTACGTATACACATAAGATTCGATAGAAATGAACACCTATCCTTGTTCCCGAATTCCCCTTACATTCCAACAGAGAATGTGCATCCTTTTAGCTGATTTGTGTATAGAAAATAAGTTTTAGGAGGAGCTATACACAATCACTTCACCTTCCTCAGTTCCCTTAGCTTCCTCATCCACATTGGTACCACAAATAGGTTCCGGTCTGCCCTCTTCTACATGTGTTACATGTGCAAATTCAGCCGCTACTGCTTTTGTAGCTATAACCCTTGGGCTCCTTCTCAGGCCGGCCGATATGTCAGGCAGTTTGTCCCTCCCTCTTCTCTTAGTTAGTAGATTATTAGACGAGCCTTATTTGCACAAGTATAGGGCCTTTTCTCTCTCATATTCCTTCTTGCCTCTCTTAGACTTCCTTAATCTCGCAACCACTGTGCCTCCACTTGAATCTTCAGGGATGCTAGCTTCATTTACCTCTATCTCAATTTCGGTAGTGTCCTCCTCCACTATTGTAATAACTTCATCCATGTCGGGATTCACCACTATATGCTTCTCCTTCAAGTGAGCCTCCACTCTTTGTGCTTTGTTACTATCTCGACCCTTGTCCTTCATGGTATTTGTTATGTCCCTAGGGATGATGCATCTTCTTCTACTGCGTTTCTCATCTCTGTACTTTTTTTCTACATGTTTCTTCTTTTTCCTCCATACTTTGGCCTGTCGGGTTTGGGCAGAGTGTGTATCATCCCCACCCACATGTTTTCTATCTTCCCATGACTTTTCTATTTCCTCCTCTATCGCGAGTCCCACAAATCTATTCAATTGGGCTTCCCCAATGTTTGAGGTAGTTTGTCCAGCCTTATGTAAAGAGTGAGACCCACTCCCTACTAAAAATTGAAGAATACAACCTCCAGTCCAAACACACCCAAAAGGTATCTTGGAGTGGGTGTAAATTTTTTAAATATTAATTAATGGTAATCAAAACAACCAAAGTGTAGAAGTGGAATAACATTAATGGCTATATTCAATTCTTCAGAAAAGATTACAAAAGTACATCATAATCTCCCGTAAAAGGGTTTACATGTAAGATACAACATATAGATCTAAGTAGAGGAAAATGTAAACCATATCACTATTTGTCTCCAAGCTTTAACTCCTAAAGATAAGTCCATAACTGCATGACATGTCCTCCTTGCCCTTCAACTAGGGTTGGAAGCATACCCCATCAAGAAGAGAAAAATAGAAGACATTAGCAAAGGCTGGTCTGTGTAAGGGATCCACTCCCTACTAAAATAAAAAAGGCAACATCCCTTATAACCAAAACCATCATAAAATTTTCATAAAAAGGGATGATAACCAATTCATTCACATGTATGTATCATAAAACCAATAATGTAGCAACGGAAGAAAAATATATCTAACTATTACAATGGAGTGTCTATGAAACTTCTTCACTACACATGGTGCACATAGAAGGAAACAGAAGGAACTGATAAGTAGAGGGTCATCCCACTATCTCAATCTACCTCCATAATCTAGATAAGGAATCTCCTGGATAGCCTTGGTCAACTTTAGGAAGCTTCTCCTTTCTCACTACGTAGGGGTTGGAAGCATACCCCAAAAAGAAGAAAAACATGGAAATTGTCAGCTATCAATGTCAGTATGTGCATATAATATGGATCGAACAATATAAAGGAAATAAGGACAACAAATCTCAACGCTTACCATAGAATAAAGATGAAGCATCCAATTGGATATCAAAAGGAATTCTTCATATAGTATGATAAAAGAGAATATATGAAGAAAACAATAAAGCTTGCATTAATCAACTCTTGCCTTTGAAATCACAAGAAGAGAATAACAATTAATAATATGAATTATGCATGTGGGTAAACTAAACAATAATCCACATAATAACATTCTGGGGTATATGGCATCACCACCATGCCCATACATTATGACATCACCACCATAATCTTTGGGGGAGTAATGGCATACATCACAATTACCCAAGGATAGGAATTACCATCTACACCCTTTGTTGGCATCATACACAATTGGGATACATAACCCAATGTGTAAATAAACAAATTACCTAAATCAAACATGCATTATAAATAGAGAGGCAAGCAGAGATATAGTCACATCACCATAAAGGTGTCCAAATTCCAAAGTCATCAAAGAGAAGTAATTCCATGAAATATAGATTATCAACACCATCAAGATACAAACTATATGAAATAGCCACAAGATACAAGGATGGGATCCAATTAACAATTTTCATAGTACAAAAATCCAATTTCAAGATTAAGAAACAATTGATACACTAATAAGCAAATATGTGACATCTAAATAATATGTCACCATCAAGTCCAAGAGAGAGAGAGAGGAATAACTAATTTCCCAATATGACTCATAAGAGGATGCAACATACCTTACTGATGTGTATATCAAGTTAGAACCCACACCTTAGATCCAATCAGAGTTTATCTTCACCTAATATCATATTAGATGTACACCATTAATTAATGAGTATATTAAAACCCTAAAAATATCACCTTTATATTAAATTGGAATTAGACTCTAAAAACTTTACCAATCCATTAGTTAGAGTCTCCAGATTAAGAAAACATATCTTTTTATCCAATTTGGAGTTAATATGATTAAGTTATAATTATTATGAATAATATACATATGTTTCATTTTGCAAATAATCCTTTGACAAATATTGAAACCAGAATGTGAATATATTTTTATTATATAGGGAATATTTTTATTATTTTAAAACATATTTATTTTAAATTTTTGGACAAGTGGTTTAAAAGTTATGATTTTTTATAAAACAGACCAATCAAAAATCGAAAAAAGCCAAATAAAAAAAAGAAAAGCTCGCAAGAGAGAGTCGGACCTACTGACTTGGCCTAATCAAGATAGGCCAAGCCGTCAGGTCAGCGGCCACCATGGCTCGCTCAACTAAAAGAAAATTGGACCGAAGAGACAAATTTACCCTTGGGCGGAAAACAAACCACACAGAGAAGTAAATATGTACGAGGGGTTCTCTCCCTCTCACCCCCAACGCCATTGCAAGCTGCAGCTCAACAGAATTTGGCGAACGAAGAGATCGTGATCATCGACCAAAAAGATGACATAAAACAAAAGGAGAAGGCCAGAAGAACTCACCTCGGCCCTCAATTGAGATGTTGGTACCACAAAGGCCTGAAGAACAACGCCACAAGGTTGAAACAGAAACTTGACCTTTGATGGTCTAAACAACAACATGCAACAAAATCGAGAGGGAGGAGAGACTTGGCGGTGAGAGATGAAGACATAAGTACCCCTATATGTAGGTGAGGTCTTGTATACAAGTAAAGGCCAAATCTACCGAAGAAGCTTTTTTTTTGAAACAAGCTCAATATCATTAATAGCAAGCCATACATCATCTACAAGATAAAGATCACACATTGAAGTACCAAACAAAAACTCCTTTAGAGGACTGACATAACACATGACTCAGATTGGGATGCGATAGGTAAATTTAAGCACCAACCAACTCTCGTAGTGGCTGTCTAGAACAACTATCTGGGAAGGAAGCCATCAATCTCCAAGAGTCCCTGAGCATGATGGTGGAGGATTTAGAAGCACAAACAACATGGATCACCATCTCATCTATGCAGGATGCCACCACAAATGAAGAGAGCATGAACGACACAACAAATAGCAAAAACACCAAACAACAGAGCATGACTAAACTACAGCTAAAAGAAAAGACCCATGAAAGAGACAAGGCAAGCCAAGAAGCCAACCAGACCCCCAAACACTCACACAAGTAAAAAATAAACACCATGGGTGCACCACCCAGGTGATGTCGGGAAGGAGACCAAAATCCCCATAGGTGCAGGCACTAAGGAAGGAGGGCTCAGACAGGTGAATGGTGTGGGGGGGTAGAGGGTGACGGGAACCCCACCACCTCCTCCACCCACCACTGCGGCCCCTTCCAAAATCAAGTTGCGGCTTGAGGTGGACAAGGACAGGCAGGGGGCGGAGGCACCTGCACAATGCATGAACCCCGCTTGACTCCTTCCGTAGCCAACACACCATGGGGACGTCTGAGCTCGCCAGTCACCCACGGGGTACCCAAGGACCAAACCTGCAAATAGGGAAAAAGGAACAGAAGGGGAGGTTCAGCCGTCGGGGAGTCGCCATACCAGGAACCGCCATCTCTTAGTACCGCTCACCAGAAATGACGATCGCGCACATGAGGCGACACCACATGAGGGACCTACGCGCGCACAGGCCGCCAGGCGACGTGGGACGGAGAAGCGCCAGCCGGAGGTGTATCAGATCCCACGAGACGAGCTCCCCAATAAGACGAATGAGGGAGGCAAGGAAGAAAACCCAGGGGGAGAAGGATGTAACCGGAAAACAACTGATCACCTCCCCCCTCCCCGAGCACAAAGCTGTCGCCGAGGGAAACCTAAATCGCCAGAGCTCTGCAACATCTACCAAAGAAGCTTGCGGACCAAGGATTGGACATTTCCAAGATACTTGACAAAATAGAACAAGTAATAGATCAAAAGATATGAAATATTAAATGCAACGTACGGGTGAAGAAATCATTCAATTTCATTGAGAAATGACTAAGAAATCTTGAATCGAAAAACTAGCTTTCACGTTGCTACAACCATTCCAATTTGGATTATAGTTCTTATTTAATCATTTAACTTTTTCTCTTTATTTATTTGAGGGTTAAAACAAACTACAAATTTAATAAAAAAATTCACCTAAGCTAGTTTGAATATGTAGAATCTAAATATATAATTATATTTGTATTTTGAAGACTTTTGATTTATTAATTTAAGAAAATCTTATTTTCTCTTTCCTTATGTATTAATGACTTTAGGATTCCTCAAAATTAATGAAACTTCACCCATAAGTCATATTAAGTGTGTTGGATACGAATTTACTATTATTTCCATTTGTTGAAGTTGTTTGTTATTTTAAATTAATGATTTTAAGGTTCTACACACTTTCTCTCTCCTAAATTCACCTTCTCATAAAATATTTTCCAAATTGAGTGAGAATTCACCCAAAGGCATATTTTAACATACAGAACACGAATTTGGCATTATTTTAATTTTTTTGAAGACCTTTATCATTTTATTTAATACATTTAAATCTTATTACTTATTTTATCCTTTTAGTATATTAGAGGCATCTAGAAACTTTTTAAAAATATGAAACTTGTCCTATAAGCAATATTAAACGTGAAAAACATGATTTTGACATTAATTAATTTTTTTCAACATATTATTTATGATTTTTGGTCTTTAAATCATTCTCTCTCTTGGATAAAATAAAATATTTAAGATTGTCTAAATTAGATGAAATTTCACACGTAGACTCATTTTGACATGTAGATTATGAAGTTAAGTTTTTTTCCACTTTTCAAGTTTTTAAATAATTTATTTAATACAACACGATTCAACCCAACCCATGGAAGGGGACTGCTTGACTCCAGCGGGAAGGATGGACGGGTACAGGTCCCAAGAGAGCGCCATCACGGACGAGGGCTAAGCCCTCGATTGGGATGGGGATGTGGAATACGAAATCCGCCAGAGCCTTTCCCTTCACAGATTTCTTGAATCAATATTCTCTCCAATTAAGAGAATAACAGAGACCATTTAGTCAATCGACCTGATTGTTTCATTAAGAACTTGAAAGAAGTTTCAGACCATTTTTTTGTCCTTTTTTCAGCACAAACTCAATAACTCAATAACTCATAACAACTCAAACTCATAACTCCTCTCCTGCCGATTCAGGCTTGAACTGAACCTATGATTTCTCCTCTCTTGCTGGGAAGGTGGTCTTCCCACCTCCCACCTTCCCTCTTTTACCCCCTTGTTGGGGGCTCGCTTCGCTCGATTCCAGAAAAACTCATATTTTCCAATTCCAATAATGCAAAGATAATTATTAATTTTCCATAATCGTGAAACTTGTCACTTTAGTAAACTTTAACTAAAAAAATGAATTTGGGCTTAGAATTATCTTTAAGATTCCCTTTTATGAAATTTAGGCAATTTTAATCATATATCTATTATTTATCACATTAGAGCATTTAATGCATTATTTTCTTGACTTTAGCATTTTCCATTTTATTTATTTTTCTCTTTCTTATTCCCAAAGGCCTTAGAAGGTTCTAGTAAGAAATATTTACTATTATCCCTCTTAAGTGGTTAAATTGCATTTTAGTCCATCATTGAAATATCCACTAAGATATTTGTGTATGACCTTACATTAACATAATTAGTGTTCAATTTCTTTCCAAACCATTATTATTTCCACAAATTAACATCAAGGCATATAAAGGATAAGAAGAACTTACATTAAGGGTTAAACTAGAAATTTACCCAAGATTCAGTATGTTACAATATGTGCATACTAAAAAGGAAATTGAGCAATATATGGAATAAAGGACATCAAAATAAAGGCTTCCCATGAAAGAGAAAATTACTACCCAAAGAGGGCATAAAAGAAATTATTCACCATCACCCGATAAAAGAGGTACTTGCCATAAACAAAACAAATAAGATTTGCGCCATACTAGCACATATAAAGAATTAGGGCACACACCCCATAACATCAACCTGTATGCATGTGAGATAAACATAGCCCTAGAGAAATATAAAGACAAATTCAACCAAGTCTTATAAACTTGAAACCTGATAGAGATGATATACTACCAACTCCCAATATATAACATGGACTAAACCTGGAACATACTAGATATTAGACCATACTCTAAAACTTTGACCTTTTGGGCTTAGCCAAACAAAGTTAGACCTTAATAAGCTAATACATGTAATTAAGCCAATAATGAAATATAAAACGTATCACAAAAGGTATCTAGTGGAAAACATGACAAATCATGCTTAATAACCACATATGAGTTGTTTAGATAGAAATAAAAAGATAAATAACTTAATTGGAGGAATAAAGTGGTTAATGGGCCACATGACATAACACATATAAGAAAGTCTCATAAGTGAAAATAAACTTCAAATTTGTAATCTACATATCAAAATAAGTCTACATGTCAATTTTCATCTAATTTGGACCACCTTAAAATAATAGAGTAAGTTTAGGAGAGAGAAAATGAATAAAAGACATAAAAATAAATAATGTGATGTATGACTCCAAAAAAGGAAAATAATCTTGGATTCGTAATCCACCATAATAAATACAACCTTTGGGTGAATTTTCATCTGATTTGGAAGATGTTTGTTCAAAAGATGAAATCAGGAGAGAGAAAGTGTGTAGAACCTTCAAAATATTAAATAAATGAACAAACCTCTCCAACATGTAAAATTAATGGAAAATTCATATTCAACATATCAAAGATAACTTGTGCGTGAAGTTTCATAAAATTTGGAGAATCTTAAAGTCATTAATGCATGAGGAAAGAGAAAATAAGATTTGGTATATCTGACACATTAAAAGTTGTCAAAAGGCAAATCTAATTTCATAGTCAGAATGTACATGCTTTAATAAACCTCTGTGCAAAATTTTACCTAATTTGGGATTCATTTGCACCCTCAAAAGAAGAGAGAGAATTATCTCCATATTTAATTTGTCACTTTATTCGATTTCAATTTTGGTGTCACGCCAGTCATTTTTCGTTCCCTTTATTGGGTGTGATTTTTCTCAACCATCCGATTTTGCATCTGATGGTCAGGACTTTTTCCCCTACCTCTGTTTGCATCGTTTCCCACTTGAACTGGGAAACCAGTTCTGGAAATTTTCCTTCTTTGATTTCTCCTTCAACTTCCCACCTTTTCCTCCGATGTCTTTTCCCTGGTGTTCATCACATCTTTGCACTCAATCCAGTCCCAATTTTATAGTGTTTCATCACCTATTTATGTTTTGGTACCTTGGCCGGCCCTCCTACCATGTTCGTGCCCTGTTTCCACCGTCTTTTCCTCCTCCTCGCCTCCTCAAACCTTCGAACCTCTTGGAAATCTTCCCTCGCAATAGCCATACTTCCTATCCTTGTTTTTCATCTCTAGTTCAGCCTCATATGGTTCCGAGGAAGCCTTCCCTACTCCACCGACTACTGGTGACCGCAGTGGGGTCTCCTTTGAGCTTCAGGGCTTTGAGAGACCCTCAGAAGGCTCAAACCGACTCCTAGGAGTCTCGCAAGGTCCTCTACCTTCTCATTTCAATTGGATTCAAAGTATATCTGATTTCCCCCTTTTACTGCTTAGTTTCCCCAATATATTGTGCCAAATTGTAATGTTTAATTGTCATCTTGTTCCCCCTCTCTCGAGTTTAGCTTAGCCTTCAGAGTGAGCTACTGGCTTTCCCTATTGACTCAGGTGACAAATTCATGAGTGCTCTTGCTCAATTTTTGGTCTGCTTCATCATTGTTTGCGGTTGCTTGATCACATGAAGTTCAGACTGAAGAAGAAGATAATAGGAGGTGGTTTTTCTAGTTTGCCCTCACTCTATTTTCTTGGTTCGTTTTTCAATAAGGGGCAATAAGGTCTTTTCCCCTCTGTTTGTTTCCTTCTCCATGTTGAATTGTGTGCCTATTTGTCGGGTGATTAGGCTGCGTGGAAAGATTTGTTTGGGCCAACTCATCTGGGTCCCTCCCTCTTTAAATAGATAAGAATTATACATGTGGCTTTTCTGAGCTTTTTGATTGGTCAAAAACTTATAAATTCATAGTCAATTATCTATAGCTCAGAAAAAAATATGTTTTTAAATCAAATAAGTATTGTTGACTCAAGGTCAATTAGGTCAATGTTGATTCACGTCTAAATTGACTAAACCCGTGTTTTAATGATGACTAACCATCCCACATATTGGTGTCTAATGTCGCTACTTGAGTGATTTCAAATTAGGTATAGACACACTCCAAATGCCCTAACTTGCACATATCAAATTGGAGAAAAGACAAGTCAAAGTCATACAAGTGCATGTTTTTGTAATATGATGTAAATCCATTAGAATCATGTTTTAAACCACTTGTAATGACTGTATGACTTGTAATTAAGCTTAGAAAACATCAGGAGCACTTAGATCGAATGTTAGATCACTTTTCATGCAACTTTGAAAATTGATTACAGGCACTTTGTCGGTCGAGTTTCCCAGCCTGAAAACTCGACCGACCATCCTTGATCAATTTTCTGCAGATTGCATCGGTCGAGTTGTGTTTACATAGAACTCAATCGATGAAGTAACTGACCATTTCGATTCCTAATGGTCTGTCGAGTTTTGTCAGGACAAACCCGACCGATCATTTGAGTATCGGCCTTGTCGTTTACTTGATCGGTCGAGTTACCCTTATAGAAACTCGACCGATTTCACTGTACAAAAAAGTGCAGAAAAGTGCTTCTAGCCGTTATGGAGTTGCAACAAGTGAAAATATATCCGTTGAAAGCCACAAAATTGCTAGTTTTCATTCTCAAGTGTTCCCAAAGGCTAAGAGGCATCCCCAGCTATAAATAGGACCCCTTGGGCTTCATTCTAAGGTTGAGCATTCATTGCAAAACTCTATGTGAGGTTCCTATTATATAGCTGAGTACTTCCTACAGCCTCCTCTCTCTCTCTAAGCTTAATCACTTGCTACATCCATTAGAGTGAGTAGGAAATCTGTAAGAGAACTAGTCCTACATGTATATCTTGTGAGGATCTCACTTCCACCACCTCCCTATCTCTCATTTCAATCATGAAGATGAAGGTTCTCTCTCTTAGCTAGAGAGAGGTGAAGAAGAACAAGGGAAGGCGTCTCTTGGTGAAGATCAAGGCTGAAGACTTGGAGCTTGAGTGGGTAAGCCCTTGGTGAAGGTAGAAGACTCCTTGCTCAAGTGGGTAAGCCCTTGGTGGAAGCTTCTTCGAGTGAAGGTGAAGTCAAAGGCGGAAGATCCATGAAAAGTGGGTAATTCCTACAAGGCTGAAGACTTGTGCAAAAGAAGATCAAGTATTGCGATGTGGCAAATGGTGAATAGCCCATACATGCTACCAAAGACAAAGATTGAAGAATGGGATGAAACTACCTTGAAGAAAGCAACCTTGAATGCTAGAGCCATGCACATCCTCTATGCCTCCATGACCCCCATCGAGTTCAACCAGATTTCTTCATGTGAAACAACCTATGAGGTATGGAGAAAGCTTTGCATCACTTATGAAGGGACAAATCAAGTGAAGGAAAGCAAAGTCTACATGCTCAAAGGGCTTCTTGAGAACTTCAAGATGGGAAAGGAGGAGAGGATAGCCAACATGTACTCAAGGCTCAACACCATTTGAATGGTCTTGCTGTTCTAGGACATCCTATGTCTAGTGGAGAGATCAACTCAAAGATCCTTAGAACTCTCCCCAAGAGATGGGAACCCAAGGTGACTTCCATTGAAGAAGCAAGGTCTCTTAGGGATATACCAATTGAAGAGCTCATTGGAAATCTACAAGCACATGAAGCCACACTTGACAAGAGGGAGGAAGTAGAAAGATAAGAAGAGAAAGAACTCAAGAGAATGAAGAAGGCTGAAATGAAGGCTCAAATCAAGGCTATTGTTGATCAAGCCTCTCCATCCTCTCAAGTTGAAGAAGATGCCATGTACTCCAAGGTATATTCTACAAAGGCAAGTCCTCCTCCATCCGGTGCTTCACATGTGGAAAGAAGGGTCACTACAAGGAAGATTGCCCACAAGGAAAAAAGACCCATCTTCACAAGAAGAAGGAGAAATTGCACTCAAGCTCAAGTGGCTATTCCAATTCAAGTTTAAGTGAAGATTCAAGTGAAGGATCAAGCTCAAGCTCTAGTAATGAAGGAGAATGCCATTTTGCTCTTATAGCATCAAAAAGTAAGGACTCAAGTGAGGTAAATCCAAACACTTTAGATGAAGAATCTTTGATTGCTATTGTTCATGATACTTGTGACTTTCTTAAGTCTTTTAAAATGAAGAGGAAAAAGCTTGCTAAAATTGTTGATAATTTGCATGTAGAATTAAATGATCTTGGGCATGCTTATTTTTGCTTGCTTGATGATAAAAATGATTATCTTAGTCAAGTAGACTCTCTTAAACTTGAAAATTCTAGTTTACTTGATAAGATTAGATTTCTAGAAGCTCAACCTCTCATGCCTAGTTCTAATGAAGAGCATACTTTAATTACTGATTCTCTCATGCATGATATTGATGTTCTTAAATCTGAAAATAAGGACAAAGATTTTGTTTTGCAAGAATTAGAAACAGAAAATGCCTACTTGCTTGGTAAAATCAATGTGCATGAATCTTGTTCTAGTTCTACTAATAGAGAGAATGATGTTGCTGCTCTCCACATTAATAGAGATTCTTATTTAACAAAATCTCTTTGCTTAGAAAATGATCTTTTGCATGCTAGAGATAATATCAATCATTTGTCTTCTACTATTACTTCTCTTATGCATGATAATGATAGTTTGAGATCTTCTTTACAAAGATTCTTAGTTGGTAATAAGAGCCTTAATGATATCCTACACCATACTACTAAACAAATTGGTAGACATGGTTTAGGATATGATAGTAGTCAAGGGAACAACAAAGATAAAGGACCTCCAATATTCCATGGAGAATCCCCTAGTTCCAAGAGTATGGGCACATGCAACTATTGTAATGATTTTGGTCATTATTCTACTTGTTGTCCTTTTAAGAAAGCACCCAAGAGCAATAGGACTTGGGATGCTAAGCTAACCCCTCCGGACCCAGAAATATGATTGGGGACCATTTCATATTTTTTCTTGTAGGTACTTGTAAATAGATTGACCTGAGCTATTGAATTGCAAATTGACTTTTCAATCCACATGAAAGAAGAAAGTTGAGATGTGTAGAGGGTGACAACAAGTGGAAAACGGAATGGTAACAACAAAGGTAATGTTTTCTTGCTTGTAACCAATCCTAGCTTGTTTTGTCAAGTTAGTGTGCACTATACATATGGTTTTTGAGTCAAAAGTGGTATTTTGTGTTTCTCTTCACACTCTTTCTCAAAATCTATTTCTAATGCTTCTATAGTGCATTACTAACTTGCTTACACATATTTAGATATGGTTTGTATTTTTAGCATGCCTTTATATGTGTTTTCATGAAATATATGTTCTTTTTGACAGCTAGTCTGACGGTCGAGTTTGCTCTGTTTGAAACTCGACTGATAGGCACCTATGGGTGTTGCCAATAGCTATCATCGGTCGAGTTGTCAATGCACATAACTCGACCGATAACACTGTGCACATAATATACATTTGGCTTATTGAGTGAGAATTTCCCTCTCAACTAGATTTTCTCAACCAATAGCCTTATTCTTTGGCACTCTCATTTGGTACCTTTACATATGCATATTGCCATGTTCTAAATTGCCTATCTTGCTTACAACTTTATCTCTCTAATTGCTCTAAATTGGTATATCTATATCTTGCAATTACTTGCTTTGAGTTGTTTTGCAGGTTTTGATGATGACCTCTTTGGATCTCTTGGTTGTGTCTTAAATTGCTTCCGTTGTGCTCTAACTTGCTACATCTATATAGGTGTATATATCTTGTGTGGATACAACCTTGAGGTTCTTAGTGGTAATCATCTTTTGGTAAGGATGCATATTTGTATGTGAGTTATATCCTTTCTTGCTTCTAAAATTGCATATATCTTTGTTTCAATATATCTCTACATCTACTCATAGCTTGATTTATCTTGTGTATCTTTTGGTATCTCTTGCTATGATCTAGATCCTACTAGTAGTCCTAACTTGTGATAACATCTACTAGTAGTTCATATACATGTAGTTCTAGCCTTGTTTAAAATTAGCATCTTTGCTCATCTATATGCTATGCTTGTATCTTATCTCATACATACTCAAGATTGTTCCTTGAATTGCATATCTACTATCTTGAGTTGTTTGCATAACATTGTGATGCAGGGTACATAGATCTACATTATATGTAGAAATTGGAGTATTTTTTTGGATTTTATGCAGAGTTGCTCCAGTTTCAGTTTTTGCTGCAAGAGTAGTGTTTTTCATGCAAAAATGACCTTCTGAGCAAGGCTCATCGTTTTGCCATGAGCTCTGGCACTTTTTGGGCAAATTATGTCATCTTGAGGGTCAAAATTATGTTTTATTATTTTTATACAACACTTTATCTTGCATTTTGGGTTGTTCAAGTATATGATTTAACTTGCTTTTCTTTCTATGCTTGGACAAGCCCCTATCTATGCTCTTCTACTCTCGTTATATATATTTGTGTTATCTCTTTTCTATTTAACAAGTGATGTTTCTTATTTTTCTTCATAACCCCACTTTTTGAAATGATAAAGGGGGAGAAAGGTATGTCTTCTTTTAAAAGAGGAAGAAGGCATGTCTTAAATGAAGAGGAGAAGTATGTCCATGTAAATGGGAGAAGGTATATGAGTAGAAGACATAATATTGTATAAATGTTATGAAAGCTAACCATGCATGAGAAATAGCATCAATTGAGGGGGAGTATGAGAACTCCACTAGCATCAATTGAGGGGGAGCATATGAACTCAATTCCATTGAAACCCCTAGGTTTCTATGAAGGTGTGATTTTACTTGAAAGCTTTCAATACATTTATGGAATGGTTTTTCATCTTCAAAAAGGGGGAGAATGTTGACTCAAGGTCAATTATGTCAATGTTGACTCACATCTAAATTGACTAAACCCGTGTTTTGATGATGACTAACCATTCTACATATTGGTGTTTAATGTCTCTACTTGAGTGATTTCAGATTAGGTATAGACACACTCCAAATGCCCTAACTTGCGCATATCAAATTGGAGAAAAGACAAGTCAAAGTCATACAAGTGCACATTTTTGTAATATGATGTAAATCCATTAGAATCATGTTTTAAATCACTTGTAATTTTTGTATGACTTGTAATTAAGCTTAGAAAACATCAGGAGCACTTAGATCGAATGTTGGATCACTTTTGATGCAACTTTAAAAATTGATTACAGGCACTTTGTCAGTCGAGTTTCCCAGCCTGAAAACTCGACCGATCATCCTTGATCAATTTTCTGCAGATTGCATCGGTCGAGTTGTGTTTACACAGAACTCGACCGATCAAGTAACTGACCATTTTGATTCCTAATGGTCGGTCAAGTTTTGTCAGGACAAACTCGACCGATCATTTGAGTATCAGCCTTGTCGTTTACTTGATCGGTCGAGTTACCCTTATAGAAACTCGACCGATTGCACTGTACGGAAAAGTGCAGAAAAGTGTTTCTAGTCGTTGTAGAGTTGCAACAAGTGAAAATATATCTGTTGCATGCCACAAAATGGCTAGTTTTCATTCTCAAGTGTTACCAAAGGCTAAGAGGCATCCCCAGCTATAAATAGGACCCCTTGGGCTTCATTCCAAGTTTGAGCATTCATTGTAAAACTCTATGTGAGGTTTCTATTCTATAGCTGAGTGCTTCCTACAACCTCCTCTCTCTCTATAAGCTTAATCACTTGCTGCATCCATTAGAATGAGTAGGAAATCTGTAAGAGAGCTAGTCCTACATGTATATCTTGTGAGGCTCTCACTTCCACCACCTCCCTATCTCTCATTTCAATCATGAAGATGAAGGTTCTCTCTCTTAGCTAGAGAGGTGAAGAAGAACAAGGGAAGGCGTCTCTTGGTGAGGATCAAGGCTGAAGACTTGGAGCTAGAGTGGGTAAGCCCTTGGTAAAGGCAGAAGACTCCTTGCTCAAGTGGGTAAGTCCTTGGTGAAAGCTTCTCCGAGTGAAGGTGAATTCAAAGGCGGAAGATCAATGAAGAGTAGGTAATTCCTACAAGGCTGAAGACTTGTGCAAGAGTAGGTAAGTCCTTGGAAGAAGGCGGAAGACTCCTTGCAAAGTGGGTAAGTCCTTGGTAAGGTTGAAGACTCTTTGTATTGGATAGGTAAGTCCTTTGTTTTGTCATGTATTATAAGTCTTATGAATGAATATAAGAATGTAATGTTTAGGAAATCCTAGAGGTTGGCCTCTCTAGGTAAGTGGACTGACACTTCTAGTTCAAGTGTGGAACCACTCTAAATAGCTTGTCTACTTGTGTTTGCTCAATCTCTCTCATCCTTGATATGTATGTTTTAGTTGCATACAAATTTTCTATTTAGCAACCTTATCTTGTGATATATCTTGAAGGTCTAATGAATTTTGTTTAAGTGCATTCAACTCTATTCGCCCCCTCTAGAGCATCTAATCACCCATCTAGGATCCAAAAATTGGTATCAGAGCGGGTCTTCTCCAAGCATACTTCAACAAGTAGGAGAAGATGGGTGACTACCAAGGAGGGAGATACTCGATCAACCTTCCAATCTTTAATGGGGGAAAGTTCCTCTATTGGAGAAGAAGGCTTCAATTCTAAATCCAAGAATCAAGTATTGAGATGTGGTAAATGGTGAACAACCCATACATGCTACCAAAGACAAAGATTGAAGAATGGGATGAAACTACCTTGAAGAAAGCAACCTTGAATTCTAGAGCAATGCACATCCTCTATGCCTCCATGACCCCCACCGAGTTCAACTGGATTTCTTCATGTGAAACAATCTATGAGGTATGGAGAAAGCTTTGAATCACTTCTGAAGGGACAAATCAAGTGAAGGAAAGCAAAGTCTACATGCTCAAAGGGCTACTTGAGAACTTCAAGACGGGAAAGGAGGAGAGGATAGCCAACATGTACTCAAGGCTCAACAGAATTTTGAATGGTCTTGCTGATCAAGGTCATCCTATGTCTAGTGGAGAGATCAACTCAAAGATCCTTAAAACTCTCCCCAAGAGATGGGAACCCGAGGTGACTTCCATTGAAGAAGCAAGGTATCTTAGGGATATACCTATTCAAGAGATCAATAGAAATCTACAAGCACATGAAGCCATACTTGACAAGAGAGAGGAAGTAGAAAGACAAGAAAAGAAAGAACTCAAAAGAATGAAGAAGGCTGAAATGAAGGCTCAAATCAAGGCTATTGTTGATCAAGCCTCTGCATCCTCTCAAGTTGAAGAAGATGCAATGTACTCTAAGGGTAGATTCTATAAAGGCAAGTCCTCCTCCATCCGGTGCTTCACATGTGGAAAGAAGGGTCACTACAAGGAAGATTTCCCACAAGGCAAAAAGTCCCATCTTCACAAGAAGAAGGAGAAATGGCACTCAAGCTCAAGTGGCTCCTCCAATTCAAGCTCAAGTGAAGATTCAAGTGAAAGATCAAGCTCAAGCTCTAGTGATGAAGGAGAATGCCATTTTTCTCTTATAGGATCAACAAGTAAGGACTCAAGTGAGGTAAATCTAAACTCTTTAGATGAAGAATCTTTGATTGCTATTGTTCATGATATCTGTGCCTCTCTTAAGTCTTATAAAAGGAAGAGGAAAAAACTTGCTAAAATTGTTGATAATTTGCATGTAAAATTAAATGATCTTGAACATGCTTATTCTTGCTTGCTTGATGATAAAAATGCTTATCTTAGCCAAGTAGACTCTCTTTAACTTGAAAATGCTAGTTTACTTGATAAGATTAGATTTATAGAAGCTCAACATCTCATGCCTAGTTCTAATAAAGAGCATACTTTAATTATTGATTCTCTCATGCATGATATTGATGTTCTTAAATATGAAAATAAGGTCAAATATTTTGTTTTGCAAGAATCAGAAACAGAAAATGCCTCATTGCTTGCTAAAATCAAATTGCATGAATCTTGCTCTAGTTCTACTAATAGAGAGAATGATGTTGCTGCTCTCCACATTAATAGAGATTCTTATTTAACAAAAGCTCTTTGCTTAGAAAATGATCTTTTGCATGCTAGAGATAATATCAATCATTTGTCTTCTAATATTACTTCTCTTATGCATAATAATGATAGTTTGAGATCTTCTTTGCAAAGATTCTTAGTTGGTAAGAAAATCCTTAATGATATCCTACACCATACTACTAAACAAATTGGTAGACATGGTTTAGGATATGATAGTAGTCAAGGGTACAACAAAGATAAAGGACCTCCAATATTCCATGGAGAATCCTCTAGTTCCAAGACTATGGGCACATGCAACTATTGCAATGATTTTGGTCATTATTCTACTTGTTGTCCTTTTAAGAAAGCACCCAAGAGAAATAGGACTTGGGTTGCTAAGCTAACCCCTCCGGACCCAAAAACATGATTGGGGACCATTTCATTTTTCTTCTTGTAGGTACTTGCAAATGGATTGACCTGAGCTATTGAATTGCAAATTGACTTGTCAATTCACATGAAAGAAGAAAGGTGAGATGTGTAGAGGGTGACAAGAAGTGGAAAATGGAATGGTAAGAAAAAAGGTAATGTTTTCTTGCTTGTAACCAATCCTAACTTGTTTTGTCAAGTTAGTGTGCACTATACATATGGCTTTTGAGTCAAAAGTGGTATTTTGTGTTTCTCTTCACACTCTTGCTCAAAAACTGTTTCTAATGCTTCTATAGTGCATTACTAACTTTCTTACACATGTTTGTATATGGTTTGTATTTTTGAGGATGCCTTTATATGTGTTTTTATGAAATATATGTGCTTTTTGACAGCTAGTCTGTCGGTCGAGTTTGCCCTGTTTGAAACTGAACCGATAGGCACCTATGGGTGTTGCCAACAACTGTCATCGGTCGAGTTATCAATGCACAGAACTCGACCGATAACACAATGCACAGAATATACATTTGGCTTATTGAGTGAGAATTTCCCTCTCAACTAGATTTTCTCAACCAATAGCCTTATTCTTTGGCACTCTCATGTGGTACCTTTACATATGCATATTGCCATGTTCTAAATTTCCTATCTTGCTTACAACTCTATCTCTCTAATTTCTCTAAATTGGTATATCTATATCTTGCAATTACTTGCTTTGAGTTGTTTTGCAGGTTTTGATGATGACCTCTTTGGATCTCTTGGTTGTGTCTTAAATTGCTTCCATTGTGCTCTAACTTGCTACATCTATATAGGTGTATATCTTGTGTGGATACAACCTTGAGGTTCTTAGTGATAATCATCTTTTGGTAAGGATGCATATTTGTATGTGAGTTATATCCTTTCTTGCTTCTAAAATTGCATATCTCTTTGTTTCGATATATCTCTACATCTACTCATAGCTTGATTTATCTTGTGTATCTTTTGGTATCTCTTGCTATGATCTAGATCCTACTAGTAGTCCTAACTTGTGATAACATCTACTAGTAGTTCATATACATGTAGTTCTAGCCTCGTTTAAAATTAGCATCTTTGCTCATCTATATGCTATGCTTGTATCTTATCTCATACATACTCAAGATTATTCCTTGAGTTGCATATCTACTATCTTGAGTTGCTTGCATAACATTGTGATGCAGGGTACATAGATCTACATTATATGTAGAAATTGGAGTATTTTTTTTGGATTTTATGCAGATTTACTCCAGTTTCAATTTTTGCTGCAAGAGTAGTATTTTTCATGAATAAACGACCTTCTGAGAAAGGCTCATCGTTTTGCCATGAGCTCTGGCACTTTTTGGGCAAATTATGTCATCTTGAGGGTCAAAATTATGTTTTATTATTTTTCTGCAGCACTTTATCTTGCATTTTGGGTTGTTCAAGTATATGATTTAACTTGCTTTTCTTTCTATGCTTGGACAAGCCCCTATCTATGCTCTTCTACTCTCGTTATATATATATTTGTGTTATCTCCTTTCTCTTTAACAAATGATGTTTCTTATTTTTCTTCATAACCCCACTTTTTGAAATGACAAAGGGGGAGAAAGGTATGTCTTCTTTTAAAAGAGGAAGAAGGCATGTCTTACATGAAGAGGAGAAGTATGTCCATGTAAAGGGGAGAAGGTATATGAGTAGAAGACATAGTATTCTATAAATGTTATGAAAGCTAACCATGCAGGAGAAATATCATCAATTGAGGGGGAGTATGAGAACTCCACTAGCATCAATTGAGGGGGAGCATATGAACTCAATTCCATTGAAACCCCTAGGTTTCTCTGAAGGTATGATTTTACTTGAAAGCTTTCAATACATTTATGGAATGGTTTGTCATCTTCAAAAAGGGGGAGAATGTTGACTCAAGGTCAATTAGGTCAATGTTGACTCACGTCTAAATTGACTAAACCCGTGTTTTGATGATGACTAACCACTCTACATATTGGTGTCTAATCTCTCTACTTGAGTGATTTCAGATTAGTTATAGACACACTCCAAATTCCCAAACTTGCGCATATCAAATTGGAGAAAAGACAAGTCAAAGTCATACAAGTGCACGTTTTTGTAATATGATGTAAATCCATTAGAATCATATTTTAAATCACTTGTAATGATTGTATGACTTGTAATTAAGCTTAGAAAACATCAGGAGCACTTAGATCGAATGTTAGATCGCTTTTGATGCAACTTTGAAAATTGATTACAGGAACTTTGTCAGTCGAGTTTCCCAACCTGAAAACTCGACCGATCATCCTTGATCAATTTTATGCAGATTGCATCGGTCGAGTTGTGTTTACACAGAACTCGACCGATCAAGTAACTGACCATTTCGATTCCTAATGGTCGGTCGAGTTTTGTCAGGATAAACTCGACTGATCATTTGAGTATCGACCTTGTCGTTTACTTGATCGGTCGAGTTACCCTTATAGAAACTCGACCGATTGCACTGTATGGAAAAGTGCAGAAAAGTGCTTCTAGACGTTGTTGAGTTTCAACAAGTGAAAATATATCCGTTGCAAGCCACAAAATGGCTAGTTTTTGTTCTCAAGTGTTCCCAAAGGCTAAGAGGCATCCCCAGCTATAAATAGGACTCCTTGGGCTTCATTCCAAGTTTGAGAATTCATTGCAAAACTCTATGTGAGGTTCCTATTCTATAGCTGAGTGCTTCCTATAGCCTCATCTCTCTCTCTAAGCTTAATCACTTGCTACATCCATTAGAGTGAGTAGAAAATATGTAAGAGAGCTAGTCCTACATGTATATCTTGTGAGGCTCTCACTTTCACCACCTCCCTATCTCTCATTTCAATCATGAAGATGAAGGTTCTCTCTCTTAGCTAGAGAGAGGTGAAGAAGAACAAGGGAAGGCATCCCTTAGTGAAGATCAAGGCTGAAGACTTGGAGATAGAGTGGGTAAGCCCTTGGTAAAGGAAGAAGACTCCTTGCTCAAGTGGGTAAGTCCTTGGTGGAAGCTTCTCCGAGTGAAGGTGAAGTCAAAGGTGGAAGATCCATGAATAGTGGGTAAATCCTACAAGGTTGAAGACTTTTGCAAAAGTAGGCAAGTCTTTGGAAGAAGACGGAAGACTCCTTGCAAAGTGGGTAAGTCCTTGGTAAGGTTGAAGATTCTTTGTATTGGATATGTAAGTCCTTTGTTTGGTCATATATTGTAAGTTTTATGAATGAATATAACAATGCAATGGTTAGGAAATCCTAGAGGTTGACCTCTCTAGGTAAGTGGACTGACACACTTCTAGTTTGAAGTGTGGAACCACTCTAAATAGTTTGTCTACTTGTGTTTGCTCAATCTCTCTCATCCTTGCTATGTATGTTTTAGTTGTACACAAATTTCCTATTTAGCAACCTTATATTGTGATATATCTTGAAGGTCTAATGAATTTTGTTTAAGTGCATTCAACTCTATTCACCCCCCTCTAGAGCATCTAATCACCCATCTAGGATCCAAAAATTGGTATCAGAGCGGGTCTTCTCCAAACATACTTCAACAAGTAGGAGAAGATGGGTGACTACCAAGGAGGGAGATACTCGATCAGCCTTCCAATCTTTGATGGGAGCAACTTCCTCTATTGGAGAAGAAGGCTTCAATTCTACATCCAAGGATCAAGTATTGAGATTTGGCAAATGGTGAACAACCCATACATGCTACCAAAGACAAAGATTGAAGAATGGGATGAAGCTACCTTGAAGAAAGCAACCTTGAATGCTAGAGCCATGCACATCCTCTATGCCTCCATGACCCCCACCGAGTTCAACTGGATTTCTTCATGTGAAACAACCTATGAGGTATGGAGAAAGCTTTGCATCACTTATGAAGGGACATATCAAGTGAAGGAAAGCAAATTCTACATGCTCAAAGGGCTGCTTGATAACTTCAAGATGGGAAAGGAGGAGAGGATAGCCAACATGTACTCAAGGCTCAATACCATTTTGAATGGTCTTGCTGTTCTAGGACATCCTATGACTAGTGGAGAGATCAACTCAAAGATCCTTAGAACTCTCCCCAAGAGATGGGAACCCAAGGTGACTTCCATTGAAGAAGCAAGGTTTCTTAGGGATATACCTATTGAAGAGCTCATTGGAAATCTACAAGCACATGAAGCCACACTTGACAAGAGGGAGGAAGTAGAAAGACAAGAAGAGAAAGAACTCAAGAGAATGAACTCAAGAGAATGAATAAGGTTGAAATGAAGGCTCAAATCAAGGCTATTGTTGATCAAGCCTCTCCATCCTCTCAATTTGAAGAAGATGCCATGTACTCCAAGGGTAGATTCTACAAAGGCAAGTCCTCCTACATCCGGTGCTTCACATGTGGAAAGAAGGGCCACTACAAGGAAGATTGCCCACAAGGCAAAAAGACCCATCTTCACAAGAAGAAGGAGAAATGACACTCAAGCTCAAGTGGCTCCTCCAATTCAAGCTCAAGTGAAGATTCAAGTGAAGGATCAAGCTCAAGCTCTAGTGATGAAGGAGAATGCCATTTTTCTCTTATAGCATCAACAAGTAAGGAATCAAGTGAGGTAAATATAAACTCTTTAGATGAAGAATCTTTGATTACTATTGTTCATGATACTTGTGACTCTCTTAAGTCTTCTAAAAGGAAGAGGAAAAAGCTTGCTAAAATTGTTGATAATTTGCATGTAGAATTAAATGATCTTGAACATGCTTATTCTTGCTTGCTTGATGATAAAAGTGCTTATCTTAGCCAAGTAGACTCTCTTCAACTTGAAAATGGTAGTTTGCTTGATAAGATTAGATTTCTAGAAGCTCAACCTCTCATGCCTAGTTCTAATGAAGAACATAATTTAATTATTGATTCTCTCATGCATGATATTGATGTTCTTAAATCTGAAAATAAGGACAAAGATTTTGTTTTGCAAGAATTAGAAACAGAAAATGCCTCCTTGCTTGCTAAAATCAATGTGCATGAATCTTGCTCTAGTTCTACTAATAGAGAGAATGATGCTGCTGCTCTCCACAATAATAGAGATTCTTATTTAACTAAAGCTTTGCTTAGAAAATGATCTTTTGCATGCTAGAGATAATATCAATCATTTGTCTTCTACTATTACTTCTCTTATGCATGATAATAATAGTTTGATATCTTCTTTGCAAAGATTCTTAGTTGGTAAGAAAATCCTTAATGATATCCTACACCATACAACTAAACAAATTGGTAGACATGGTTTAGGATATGATAGTAGTCAAGGGAACAACAAAGATAAAGGACCTCCAATATTCAATGGATAATCCTCTAGTTCGAAGACTATGGGCACATGCAACTATTGCAATGATTTTGGTCATTATTCTACTTGTTGTCCTTTTAAGAAAGCACCCAAGAGCAATAGGACTTGGGTTGCTAAGCTAACCCCTCCGGACCCAAAAACATGATTGGGGACAATTTCATCTTTCTTCTTGTAGGTACTTGCAAATGGATTGACCTGAGCTATTGAATTGCAAATTGACTTGTCAATTCACATGAAAGAAGAAAGGTGAGATGTGTAGAGGGTGACAACAAGTGGAAAACGGAATGGTAAGAACAAAGGTAATGTTTTCTTGCTTGTAACCAATCCTAACTTGTTTTGTCAAGTTAGTGTGCACTATACATATGGTTTTTGAGTCAAAAGTGGTATTTTGTGTTTCTCTTCACACTCTTGCTCAAAAACTATTTCTAATGCTTCTATAGTGCATTACTAACCTGCTTACACATGTTTGGATATGGTTTGTATTTTTAGCATGCCTTTATATGTGTTTTTTTGAAATATATGTGCTTTTTGACAGCTAGACTGTCGGTCGAGTTTACCCTATTTGAAACTCGACCAATAGGCACCTATGGGTGTTGCCAACAGCTTTCATCGGTCGAGTTGTCAATGCACAGAACTCGACTGATAACACTGTGCACAGAATATACATTTGGCTTATTGAGTGAGAATTTCCCTCTCAACTAGATTTTCTCAACCAATAGCCTTATTCTTTGGCACTCTCATTTGGTACCTTTACATATGCATATTTCCATGTTCTAAATTGCCTATCTTGCTTACAACTCTATCTCTCTAATTTCTCTAAATTGGTATATCTATATCTTGCAATTACTTGCTTTGAGTTGTCTTGCAGGTTTTGATGATGACCTCTTCAGATCTCTTGGTTGTGTCTTAAATTGCTTATGTTGTGCTCTAACTTGCTACATCTATATAGGTGTATATATTGTGTGGATACAACATTGAGGTTCTTAGTGGTAATCATCTTTTGGTAAGGATGCATATTTGTATGTGAGTTATATCCTTTCTTGCTTCTAAAATTGCATATCTCTTTGTTTGGATATATCTCTACATCTACTCATAGCTTGATTTATCTTGTGTATCTTTTGGTATCTCTTGCTATGATATAGATACTACTACTAGTCCTAACTTGTGATAACATCTACTAGTAGTTCATATACATGTAGTTCTAGACTTGTTTAAAATTGACATCTTTGCTCATCTATATGCTATGCTTGTATCTTATCTCATACATGCTCAAGATTGTTCCTTGAATTGCATATCTACTGTCTTGAGTTGCTTACATAACATTGTGATGCAGGGTACATAGATCTACATTATATGTAGAAATTGGAGTATTTTTTTGGATTTTATGCAGATTTGCTCCAGTTTCAGTTTTTGCTGCAAGAGTAGTGTTTTTCGTGCAGAAACGACCTTCTGAGCAATGCTCATCGTTTTTCCATGAGCTCTAAAACTTTTTGGGAAAATTCTGTCATCTTCAGGGTCAAAATTATGTTCTATTATTTTTCTGCAACACTTTATCTTGCATTTTGGGTTGTTCAAGTATATGATTTAACTTGCTTTTCTTTCTATGTTTGGACAAGCCCCTATCTATGCTCTTCTACTCTCGTTATATATATTTGTGTTATCTCCTTTCTTTTTAACAAGTGATGTTTCTTATTTTTCTTCATAACCCCACTTTTTGAAATGACAAAGGGGGAGAAAGGTATGTCTTCTTTTAAAAGAGGAAGAAGGCATGTCTTACATGAAGAGGAGAAGTATGTCCATGTAAAGGGGAGAAGGTATATGAGTAGAAGACATAGTATTGTATAAATGTTATGAAAGCTAACCATGTAGGAGAAATAGCATCAATTGAGGGGGAGTATGAGAACTCCACTAGCATCAATTGAGGGGGAGCATATGAACTCAATTCCATTGAAACCCCTAGGTTTCTCTAAAGGTGTGATTTTAATTGAAAGCTTTCAATACATTTATGGAATGGTTTGTCATCTTCAAAAATGGGGAGAATGTTGACTCAAGGTCAATTAGGTCAATGTTAACTCACGTCTAAATTGACTAAACTTGTGTTTTGATGATGACTAACCATTCCACATATTGGTGTCTAATGTCTCTACTTGAGTGATTTCAAATTAGGTATAGACACACTCCAAATGCCCTAACTTGCACATATCAAATTGGAGAAAAGATAAGTCAAAGTCATACAAGTGCACATTTTTGTAATATGATGTAAATAAATTAGAATCATGTTTTGAATCACTTGTAATGATTGTATGAATTGTAATTAAGCTTAGAAAACATCAGGAGCACTTAGATCGAATGTTAGATCACTTTTGATGCAACTTTGAAAATTGATTACAAGAACTTTGTCGGTCGAGTTTCCCAGCCTGAAAACTCGACCGATCATCCTTGATCAATTTTCTACAGACTGCATCGGTTGAGTTGTGTTTACACAGAACTTGACCGATCAAGTAACTGACCATTTCAATTCCTAATGGTCGGTCAAGTTTTGTCAGGATAAACTCGACCGATCATTTGAGTATTAGCCTTGTCGTTTACTTGATCGGTCGAGTTACCCTTATAGAAACTTGACCGATTGTACTGTATGGAAAAGTGTAGAAAAGTGCTTCTAGCCGTTGTGGAGTTGCAACAAGTGAAAATATATCCGTTGCAAGCCACAAAATGGCTAGTTTTCGTTCTCAAGTGTTCCCAAAGGCTAAGAGGCATCCCCAGCTATAAATAGGACCCCTTGGGCTGCATTCCAAGGTTGAACATTCATTGCAAAACTCTATGTGAGGTTCCTATTCTATAGCTGAGTGCTTCCTACAACCTCCTATCTCTCTAAGCTTAATCACTTGCTACATCCATTAGAGTGAGTAGGAAATATGTAAGAGAGCTAGTCCTACATGTATATTTTATGAGGCTCTCACTTCCACCACCTCCCTATCTCTCATTTTAATCATGAAGATGAAGGTTCTCTCTCTTAGCTAGAGAGAGGTGAAGAAGAACAAGGGAAGGCATCCCTTGGTGAAGATCAAGACTGAAGACTTGGAGCTAGAGTGGGAAAGCCCTTGGTGAAGGCAGAAGACTCCTTGCTCAAGTGGGTAAGTCCTTGGTGGAAGCTTCTCTGAGTGAAGGTGAAGTCAAAGGCAGAAGATCAATGAAGAGTGGGTAATTCCTACAAGGCTGAAGACTTGTGCAAGAGTAGGTAAGTCCTTGGAAGAAGACGGAGGACTCTTTGCAAAGTGGGTAAGTCCTTGGTAAGGTTGAAGACTCTTTTTATTGGATAGGTAAGTCCTTTGTTTGGTCATGTATTGTAAGTCTTATGAATGAATATAAGAATGCAATGGTTAGGAAATCCTAGAGGTTGACCTCTCTAGGTAAGTGGACTGACACACTTCTAGTTTGAAGTGTGTAACCACTCTAAATAGCTTGTGTACTTGTGTTTGCTCAATCTCTCTCATCCTTGCTATGTATGTTTTAGTTGCACACAAATTTCCTATTTAGCAACCTTATCTTGTGATATATCTTGAAGGTCTAATGTTTTTTTCTAAGTGCATTAAGCTCTATTCACCCCCCTCTAGAACATATAATCACCCATCTAGGATCCAACAAGTATGAACTTTCTAATGGTACTAGTTTTATCGCCAAAATCAAATGTTGTAAACATGTGATTTTAATGGATTTTCCTAAATAAGTAATATCTTGTTAAATTCATAACTATATATATAAAAGTCTAAAAAAATATAATAAAATATGTTTGGATTTAGAAAAAGGTAACCTAAAATATGACATGGTTTTGATAACCTAATTCACCAATAATAAAAAGGCAATTTTTAGGGTTTTGCATAATCAATATAATTCTAACCCTAATTTCACATACATAATAATAGGTGCTTTGGAAAGCTAGATTTGGATCTAGGAGTGGTCTTATACTGTTATAATCTATGCTAAGGTATGTTTTACATCCCCTATTATTCTATGTTGAGCAATTAACCTACATTCTCTTTCTCTTAGTCCTATGGACATTAGCCTATACACAATGCCTTTTTCTTTTTAAAAACATGCTTCACATGAAGTATCTTATTTGTTACAGATCTTGTGATCATGCTTGGATATTCTCTTGCTTCTTTATAATGCCTTCTTCATGTTGGACTTATTTGGTGATATGTGATATTTTTTCCCACTTGTATGGTGGATGTTTATGTTGTCAATTAGTATGATGGCAACTTTTGTTTAATCTGACTATACCTTTTTACTTGCCTCTCTATTAAACATGCTATGCGATTCAGTAGCAATAGAGTAGTGTAATTGCATTGGTTTTGTTTATGGGAAGATGTGTAAATTCCTTCTTGAATAGTATGCTCTTTTGGGATGGAGGTGGTCCCATACCCGGGTTTCAAATTTGTGAAGTTTGGCCCATTTTATATATTGGGAGTTTGGCAGTACATCATTCTCTATCAGGTTTCAAGTTTGTGAGACTTGACCGACTTTGTCTTTATATTGTTCTAGGAATATGCTAATCTCACATGCATGTATGTTATTGATGATGATTATGGGGTGTGTGTCTTACTTTCTTGATATGTGCTTCATTTCCCACCATGGTAGTGGATGTATATAAGGCACAATCTTTTTATGTTGTTTTAATGGCAAGTGTCATTTTATCGTGATTCTTTTCTCTTGATACCCACTTGGGTGGTACTTTTCTTTGCTATGGGAAGCATTTTATTTTATGTCCTTTATTCCAATTATATTATTCAATTTTACTTTTAGTATGCACATACTAGCCTTTGCTGATGTTTTCTATTTTTCTCTTCTTGCTTGGGCATGCTTCCAATCCTAGGGAAGGACATGGATGACATGACATAAAGTTATGGACTCAGCTTAAGAAGTTAAAGCTTGGAGACAAAGTTGCTATGGTTTAGACTTCCGTCTATCTTGGATCCTTATGTTGTATCATACATGTAAACCCTTTGTGGGAGATTATGATGTTCTGTTATAACCTTATGAGAAATTAAATATAGTCATTGTTTTTATTTCACTGCTACACTTTGGTTGTTTTGAATACCATTAATAAGATTTGAAAATTTTACACCCACTCCATCATACCTTTTTGGGTGTGTTTGGACTGGAGGTTCTATTGTTCAAATTTTTAGTAGGGAGTGGTTTCCCTCTGGGATCCCACTCCTTACAACATGGTATCAGAGCCCATGGTAGTTAAAATCTGACTATTTCATTTTTGCCTCCCATATTAGAAACCTTGACTTAGATAGTTACCTTTAGATGAGATGTTCATCATAGAATTGATCAATGTTTTTCATGATATGATGAAAGGTTGATGTTTAGTAAACCCTAATGTGGTGAGGATTAGATGATCACACCCTACCAAAAAGTTTTTGGTGACATACATCTTTATATGCTATGGAGCTTGACTTGAGGATGAAATTAGGTTTTATGGATGAATAATAGGTAGGATGAGGAGATCTTATTATGGAAAGTTGTGACTTGGTTTCAATCAATTTTGGATCCATATTTTGTTTCACCTTGAATAGATTACATCGCCAAAAATTATTTTCAATTATACTACTACATGTACAAAAAATCTGTATTTTATCAAAGTTTTCTTGAACTAAGTTACAATAAAGAATTTGAGAAGTTTTGGTAGTGAAACCCTAAACCTAGTGCTAACCCTAGTTTTGACTTTGGAGTTGTGACTAGGATTGGTATAAAGGTGTAGTTGACCTACCCTATGACTTTTGGATGTTTATGTAGGGTTGTTAGGTTAGAGACACAAGGACCTAAAAATCAACCCTAGTTGGTGTGACTATCAGTTGGATACATGAGCAACATAAATCTCTAAAATTTTTACCACTAAAAGATATGTGGGTAAATGCTAAATGTTGCTTAGTTTGACTTGTTAGGTTAAACCTTTTTAAGGGGTGAAGAGTAGTTGGTTGTTGATGTTTGGATCAATAAATTTTGAGGACAAAATCCTTTAAGGGGTGGAGTGCTGTAACATACTAGATATTGGACCCTACCCTAGAACTTTGACCGCTTAGCCAAACAAAGTTAAATCTTAATAATCTAATGCATGTAATTAAGCCAATAATGAAATATAAAATGTGTCACAAGAGGTATATAGTGGAAAACATGACGAATTATGCTTAATAATCACATATGAGTTGTTTAGATAGAAAAAAAAGATAAAGAACTTAATTGGAGGAATAAACTAGTTAATGGGCCACTAATGGGCCATATGTCATAACACACATAGGAAAGTCTCAAAAGTGAAAATAAACTTCAAATTCATAATCTACATATCAAAATAAATCTACATGTCAATTTTCATCTAATTTGGACCACCTTAAAATAATAGAGTAAGTTTAGGAGAGAGAAAATGAATAAAACACATAAGAAATAAAAATGTGATGTATGACTCCAAAAGAGAAAAATAATCTTGGATTCGTAATCTACATAATAAATATAACCTTTGGGTGAATTTTCATCCAATTTGGAAGATGTTTGTTTAAAAGATGAAATCAGGGGAGAGAAAGTGTGCATAACCTTCAAAATATTAAATAAATAAACAAACCTCTCAAACATGTAAAATTAATGGCAAATTCATATTCAACATATCAAAGATAACTTGTGGGTGAAGTTTCATAAAATTTGGAGAATCTTAAAGTCATTAATGCATGAGGAAAGAGAAAATAGGATTTGGTATATCTAACACATTAAAAGTTCTCAAAAGGCAAATCTAATTTCATAATCAAAATCTATATGCTTTAATTAGCCTCTGTGAAAAATTTCACCTAATTTGGGATTCATTTGCACCCTTAAAATAAGAGAGAGAAATAACTACATTTTTAATTTATCACTTTATTTGATTTCTATTTTGGTGTCACGCCAGCCATTTTCCCTTCCCTTTATTGTGCACGATTTTTCTCAACATTCCGATTTTTCACCTGACGGTCTGGACCTTTTCCCCTACCTCCGTTCCCATTGTTTCCCATGCGAACTGGGAAACCAATTCTGGCAAATTTCCTTCCCCGATTTCTCCTTCAACTCCCCACCTTTTCCTCTGATTTCTTTTCCCTGGTGTTCGTCACATCTTTATGCTTGATCTGGTCCCAGTTTTATAGCGTTTCATTGCCTATTTATGTTTTGGTACCTTGGCCGCCCTCTTGCCCTGCTCGTGCCTTGTTTATGCCCTCGTTTCCTCCTCCTTGCCTCCTCAAACCTTTAGACCTCTTGGAAATCTTCCTTCGCAATAGCCAGACTTCCTATCTTTGTTTTTTTATCTCTAGTTCGGCCTCAGATGGTTCTGAGGAAGCCTCCCCTACTCTACTGGCTACTAGTGGCCGCTGCAGGGATGCCTTTGGGCTTCATGGCTTTGAGAGACCCTCAAAAGGCTCAAACTGACTCCTGGGAGTCTCGCAAGGTCCTCTACCTTCTCATTTTGGTTGGATTCAAGGTATATCCTATTTCCCCCTTTTACTGCTTAGTTTCCCCAATTTGTTGCACTAAATTGCAATGTTTAATCACCATCTTATTTCCCCCCTCTCGAGTTCAATTTGGCCTTCGGAGTGAGCTGTTGGCTTTCCCTTTTGACTCAGGTGACGAATTCACAAGTTCTCTTGCTCAATTTTTGGTCTGCTTCATCATCGTTTGTGGTTGCTTGATTGCGTGAAGTTCAGACCGAAGAAGAAGATGACAGGTAGTGGTTTGTCTAGTTTGCCCTCGCTCTATTTTCTTGGTTTGTTTTGCAGTAAGGGGTAATATGGTCTTTCCCCTCTATTTATTTCCTTCTCCATGCTGAATTTTGTGCCGATTTGCTGGGTGATTAGGCCGCGTGGCAAGATTCATTTGGGCCAACTCATCTGGGCCCCACCCTCTTTAAAAGGATAATAATTATACATGTGGGTCAAGTCTGGTTTGACCCCAAAATCATAGACCAAACTACACATGGTGGTTAAAATAATTCCATACCAATCTTAACGATTGGGAGAATCTAGGCCAAACTTTACTTGGCTAACAAAACATGGTCAAGTTTGGTTAAGTATGGTCTGAAGACAATTTTATTTAGTAACTCCCTTCTAACACACAATTGTACAATGTCATCAAATAAAGCCTACAATTTTCCATGTGTACTGAATGTAAAGAGGAAGTGGACACAAGTTTCACGGAAAGAGAACTAGCAACATTAAATTCTACTTTTGGTCAACTAATTGAGATTATTACAGTGATGTTTCCATTAGTTTATTACATAATGTCATATCTATTTTTATATTTAGTTGTGTTTACTTTATAAGAATACATGCTACAAGATTAATTTGTATATATATTAGTCTAATAATAAATGTGTATTGAATTATTTTTATCATTATAAACATATGTCTCTTTTAATATGTTTATTTCATATAGTTGGTCAGATTTGGTCTAATAGGTTAACTACTCACCCAAACTTTGACCTGAGACTGGTTTGGAGAACTTGGAGACCAAAGTTTACCAAACTACTTCCCTAAACCAGACTCAATCAAATGGTTTGGTCAAATTTGGTTTTATGTCTAGTCCTAGTACTTGTTATGAACAAGTACATTGGATACACCCAACTTGAGTATGATACATAGAAGCTATAAATGGCAGTCAGAATTACACTTCAATGTGATAGTAGTGATTGTGGTCCCTAGACCTAAACTCACTACAATAATCACATGTTTTTCAAATGTACTTTAACACCACTCTAAGTGACCTTGGATTATGATTGCTATATAGGTAGTGTTGGGTGTACTTTGACACGTGGATTATTTTGAGTGATGTAGATGGAATGTTTCCCTCTTATTAGAGTGATATGTCAGACACTTGATGAGTGATACTATGCATGGACATGCTCATGTGACTCAATATATCATATTGAGCTCATATATATCTCAAACAGTCTACACCAGATCAAGGAACACAAATTGAAATTTAAGAGGATGACAGTTACATGCCTCAGATTGAATTTGAATATCGAAAACAAAGTGATTATATGATTATTGTAACACTAGTCACAACACTAGGTTGAATTTGTTCACCAACTTCTTCAATTACTTAAATGACATTGATATTTTTCTAGAAACCAACCATTATCTTTGGAGTCATGATATGATTATAGACATCACTACTAAGGTATTGTAGAGCCTATAGGGTCACACACATAGGATGCACATGGAAGAGGAGTATAATCGTGGGCAGGTGATAAATTGGTTATTAAGTGGTTTAGGTAATCAATTACATCATTGATGGGCTGACTGGAAGCCTAGTTGGCTGACTAGAAAGTCAGTCGTCCAACTGGATAGACCAGTCAACTGACTAAAAAGTCTAATTGGTTGAATAAAATGAAATTAGCCCAATATTTCAAATGGACAGTCTAGTCGGTCGGCTTGACAAGATTAGCCCAATCAATTAACTAGAGAAACTAGTTAGACGACTAAAAAAATCAGTCTATCAGTCAATTAGATTCAGAATTGTGTGACTGGGTCCAGTTGTTCGACTAGCCAATCAGCAGACTGATTGTGTGATAGTGGACCACTCATTAGTGGTCTCTTCGTATTCATTTCTCAAGATTTATTAGGAACCCTTCCTCCTTATCTCTCCTATATAATGGGGCATGATAGACAAGGTTTTGGTTACAATGTTGGGCACGTGAACCTTAATTGTCCTTACCCACAAAGATAGAGAGAGAATGAGAGTTTGCGTAAGGCTAACACATTGCCAATGGAATGACTACTCCTTCCTCATCGTCTCTTGCAGTTCAACATGGAGTTCCTATCATCTACATAGACAATGTATAGGTGTAGATGTATTACAGATAAGTTGGGAGAATCACATAAACATCTCTCTATGTTCCTTATTCTTTGGGAGCAACATCATTGGATCTAATCCGTGACAAGGTGTATCACATTCCTTCCTTCATGATATATTATTGTTGATGAGACCTTCTTGTGGGAACATAGATATAACTTTTTTTTTGCTTCTGCCACGCCTTTGGCATCCATAATTTGTAACATTGTACAAATCCATATCAATCTACAACAAATTTGGATTTACAATCGCTATGACCAAATTTTTATTATACAAATTATGTCATTTCATGTGATATGAACGATAAAAGAAACATGCATGTCTTAATTAGTTCCACATATATAGAAAATCTAATTTTTTATATGTGTATAGGGTCATAGAAAAGTGTGCTTTTTTTTCTTTTACAAGGAAGTAAAATTATGTATCACTTTCCAAGGGCACTGCCTTTGTGACCCCACCAAGGGTGGAACCCCCACATAGGGGAGTTGTCCAGTGTTCCTCTCCTAGTTTTTTTTGTATGTCAAATTTATTTATGGGGATTGTCCCATGGGGAAAAGATAATCACATTTAATATATATACATACATATATGTATATGAGTGTGTAACATATAATATATCTATAAATCACACAACCACCTTTGAAATATGTTTAGTTTGGTGGATGTTTGCATGATTATGGAACAAGACCTATTTTATGTATGCATGATGTGGATGTGATTGGAGCCTTTTGGTTGACAAGTATTCATCGTGCATGTCTAGCCTCATCTCTTTTTATATATGTAATGGTTTCTATTCCCTCTTAATCCTCTCAAATGTCAATTGAGGTTTCTACATATCATGTAAGATTAGATAGGAATATAATCGGTTTGGAAGGAATTGGCATGATGAGGCAACCATTGTTAATGAGGAATTCTAATTTGAGATAAAATGGTGAGAGTGATATTTAATTAAATACCAAATTAACATCAATGAAACTTCTTAAAATTAAATATCAACTCTTACATATACTACTTGCAGATCAAATGACAAAGAGTAACAACAACTTTGCACTACTATCAGTCCTTGAGAAGGAAACAATTAATAGAAATAAGTCCATGACTAGTTTTGGACACTATAGATTGTTATCACACACGAGCATAAGCTCTATGTCAAGGATACACCAATAGCAAATGAACCACCTGCATATGCGGCTAGGGCGGAAAGGGAAGCTTACCATAAGTATCTCGATGATGTTTTGGATATCAAGTACCTTATTTTATATTCCATGAATCATGAGCTTCAAAAGTAACAGGAGAACATTGAAGTTGTTGAGATGATAACACATATGAATAACACGTACCAAGAACAAGCAAGGAAAAAAAGGGAGTATGTCTCCCTAGCATTATTTAGGTGCAATATGGCATAAGGTGATCTAGTTGGACCCATGTACTCAAGTTAATTGTATATGTGGAAAGTCTAGAGAGATTCAAATTACCTTTAGGGAAAGAGTTGGCCATAGATATAAGTCAACAATCATTTATACATTCATAAAAAGATTTTTTCATAAATTTTAGCATGAATAATTTTGTTAAACTATTGTAAGATCTACTTGGCATGCTTACAAAAATGACAGGCTAATAAATAAAGGCATCCCAAATCTATTTTTATGGTTAACAGACAAAAAGAAAAGTCAAAGGGCAAAGGTAGAGCCAAGAGAAGTTAAAAAGGCTAGACAAAAGTCAAATTCTTCTACACTTAAGGCAAAAGGATGAGTGGTAAATAAGGAAACTATCACCAATATCACGAGGGTGGAAATTGAAAGAGAAATGATCCTCTCTTCCTAGAGGGATTGAAGAATAAGAAGCAAGTGATAGCGATATCCACTTCAGGTATATATGTCATAGAAATAAACTTATGTAATTCTTCAACATTATTACATATCTGATTTGGATCTCACATATGTTCAGATATGCAAGATGTGAAAATAACTAGACCCTTAAAGAAAGGCGAGGTGGAGTTCTGCATTGTAAATGAAGTAAGAGTTTTTGCCACTATTATAGGAACTATTGTTTATCTATGCCCAGTGGGCTTGTAATACAGTTAGAGAACTACTATTTCATAACTTCCATAAATAGGAACATCATTTCTATTTCATGTTTGGACAAGAATGGTTTTGAATATCAAATGAATAGTGGTAGATGTTCTATTTCTAAAGATGGTATATTTTATGATAGTTCACCTATGTATTATGGTCTTTATTTATTAGATCTTGAGACAAATGTGTATAACATACATACCAAGAATATTAAAGTTGATGACTCAGAAAAAACTTGTATGTGGCATTGTGGTATAGGACACACAAATGAGAAGAAGATTTCTAAACTCCATAAATATGGATATCTACACTCATATGATATTGATTCAATTGAGACATGTGAATCTTGTTTATTGGGCAAGAAGACAAAAACACTATTTATGAAAAATAGTGAAAGGGAAAGTAACTTATTAGGAATCATGCATAGTGATATATGTGGACCTTTTTGCACAAATTCCAAAGGTGGGTATTGATAATTCATCACATTTACTGTTGACCTTAGTAATTATGTCTATGTGCATCGAATGAAACACAAGTCACAACCATTAAAAAGTTCAAGGAATTCATGAACGAAGTACGGAATTAAATTGGCAGAGGAACTAAAGCATTTTGATCAAATTGATGTGGTGAATACTTAATCCAGGAACTTAAGGCCCTTATGAGGTATTGTGGTAATGTATCACAATGGACTCCACCTGGAATACCACAACATGATAGTCTATTAGAAACAAGGAGTCACATCTTTTTGGACATGGTAGAACAATAATAAGTTGTGTTTCTCTTCCCATTTCCTTTTGGGAATATGGTATAGAAATCATAACATTTACACTTAACCATGTACCTTATAAATGAGCTCAAAAGAGACCATATGAGATATGAACTGGAAAACATCCCAATATGTCTATAATGGAGATTTAGGAATGTGAAGCTTATGTCAGGATATAGTTTTTGAAGATCTTAGATCCAAATATTGAAGATATCATTTTCTTGGATATCCTAAGGAGACTAAGGGATATTATTTCTATATTCCATCTGATAACAAAGTTTTTGTTGCAAAAATCATTATTTTACTCAAAAAGAAATTTATTTCCAAAGTAACCAATGGAAGGAAAATAGAAGTTGAAGAAGTTTGAGACCAACAAGATGACATTGAACCTATGGATGTTGATAAGGAACAAGAGAAATAATTAACTATTGTAGAATCTCAATTACTCCTTTATGAATGCATATCCATTCTAGTTTTAGTTGCATTTTAGTCTAGTTTTGCATTCATTTCCATCATTTTAACTAAGAATTAGCTTGCATTCGTGTTCTCAAAATTTTATCATAACTTATAAGGTTTTGATCCAAATTCTTGGATTTCATGGTAGGCTTGAGCTTCATTACATGGTAGGATCATAGCAGGTGGTGTCCCAAGAAACTTTTGAATAAATGAACTATATTTTTAATGTTTTGTTCCTTCATCAATTGTTGAAGCCATTGGTTTCCATTAAACCTTCCAAGCCATTAGTTTTTGCTAATCTACCCTTCCATCAGTTCATGAATCCTTCAATTGAGGCCCTCTGGGCACATATCCTTTAACACTCGACAACACCCTCCTTGGGGTGGGCTTACATCTATCAAACCATCAGGTTAAATCACTTAGTCCTTCCTTCCATTGACAACTAAAGGAAGATTGGCACCTGCCTTTCGATGATCATCCAACACTCCCTTCTAATGGTTATTGCATCGCAAACTAAAGTTGTTTCTGCATATATCTTCTGATGGCCAATAACATATGGTTGTCATGCTCCACCTACTAAAGGAGTTTCTACACACATCTTTAGGAGGAAATCCACCGCCCAATGACCAATGGCTATTTTGCATCATCAATTAAAGGTTCCCCTATGTTTCCCTTCTTATGATATTCTAACCAAGCCTTCTGATGGTCCAACTAACTATTATACTATTGATGGAGATACTTACTGCCGCAAACCTTTCTTCTATCTCCTCTTTTGTTTCTTCAACTTCATGGCGGTCAATGACTTAGCTTCATGGTAGCTAGGAGGGTTCCAAACCCTAACCTTCTCCTATAAATATAAAGTGTCCCTCTTGAGAAAAAGGATCTTCCATTGACATCACAGGGTTGCTACTACTTACACTCACCTTTGATCTCCAACAACCTTTGACCATATCCATCAGATGATTAACATCAACTACAAACGTCAAACGAAGGTGCTTCCACCTATACATCCATCAAGTTACCATGGTACGACCTTGAAAGAGGCCTTTCTCACAACACCCACATCTATCAGTTGAAAATCTTCACCTTCACCTTCCTACTGATCTCTCCACTTAGTGATAAGATCTAAACTTGGCAAAAGAGGATGGTGTTGCCTAGTCTCTCCCCAATGAACATTTTGGAGAACACTTGTCGCTACATGGACTGTCATCTCCCTTAACCTCAAAAATTGACATCTGGACACCACAGTTGCTACTTACTTGTCTACTATGATGATGGCCTTCTTCGCTTCCTCCCTTGTTAAATTTTTTAATGTTGCCATGAGCGAGTAGTTCTCTCACTAGGGTGTGGGTGTATACCTACTACCCAATTTTTTCAATTTTCTACATCTATTCTGTATGGACCATTATATGCTTATAAATCAATCTCTTTATGCTTGAACTCTTGTTTGATCCCCCAATTTATATATTTATCAAATTTTGGATTTAGAGAAATTTGAAGCCAAGATCTAGGATACTAATTTATTCTAATTGAACCCTTGATGAGAACTTCAGACAGGTGTTTTTTGAAGTGATATATGTATGATCTCTAGGTCACACGACGATGAACTTAGAGCTATTTCTATCAGGGTTCTAACCCAAATGCCAAAATTGGGATTTTCCATGCCTCAACATATATATGTTCATGGTTAATATGATGTAGTAAGAGAGTAAATGATAGGTAGTGATGGTGAAACCCATTCCACTCTAGTGTTCCTACCCATTGATAAATGTACACTTCAATCCAACATTTGATTATTTGCAATTAAAAATATCAGATATATGGTACCTTTAATTAGCTCCACATACATATAATCCATATTTGGGTTATTATGTCCTTAAGTGCATTAATACATCATATGTGATTATATCATCTAGTGTCACTATTGCAACATATGTTGTAACGTCCGAGCCCACTTCCCTAGGCTCTATTAGAGTTTCATGAATGACGATTGGCCCCACAACCACCAGTAGCCTTAACTATGTGCTTTGTCCTCACTCACGCGCAAGCCGGGATTAACTTCCCGACTGGTCACCCATCCTAGTACTACTCCAAGCTGAGCACGCTTAACTATGGAGTTCTTTAGTGTAGACCCAGAATGGATCATGGATACCCGGCTCCCGATCACGGAATACCAACACAAGGGTTACTATGTCAACCATGGACAACCCTTTCCAACAAGACTGGACCGCATGACTCAAGACTGGCATGCCACATGCCCATGTGGGTCGCACCTACTGGAGGGGAATTGACTCTGATACCATTTGTAACGTACGGGCCCACTGCCCTAGGCTCAAGTAGAGTTTCAGGAATGACGATTGGCCCCACAGACCACTACTAGCCTTAACTGTGTACTTTGTCCTGACTCATGCGCAAGCCATGATCAACTTCCCGATTAGTCACCCGTCCTAGTACTACTCCAAGCTAAGCACACTTAACTATGGAGTTCTTTAGTGATGGGATCCCAAAAAAGGAGATGCACCTTGGTGATATGGGTAGTCCAATCATTCCTTTTAAGATCATTTTATCCAAGGACGTCAAGAGTCTAAGTGGGGGAGATTGTAACATCTCAGGATTTGATAAAAAAGGGTTGCTTGACAATTTGTGTGCATTGTTTTAAATTTGGTTTTCTTTGCAAAATGGTCTTGAATTATGAATTTCGTTCTTTTTCCTATTTTAATAAGTCAATGGATGGATAAAAGAACAAAAAGAAGAATCCTTAGAAAGGGAAAAAATAAGAGGGAAGTAAATAACTTATGTTTTATTTAAGAAAATGTGGAATTATCTAGAAGGTGGCATAAGTGGCCACAATAGGATGGTTTTATTATCACTTGCCTTCTAATATCTAGAAAATTCAGAATTAATACAATTGCAAAGAAAGAAAAAGGAAATATGAGTTCAAAACAATATATATATGCCTTTTTGGTAAAAGACTTGCATAGGAAGAAAAAGAGGTATTCTTTTCGATTTCTAATCCCAAATTATGCCCAATGATATATTATGTCATCAAGAACTTTCACTCAAAATTTAGGATAAAAAAGCTTAACAGATTAGGACATATGGATTTTACAAAAATATCTAAAGTTTAGAAATATGTGAGAAAGTATTAAATGTCACATTTAAATTTAGATATCTAAAGGAATTAGAAATGGGCACAAGTAAGGATAGACTTCGGATCCAAGATCAACAATGCTGATGCGTCGGCTAGAATGAATAGGAGAAGGTGAGGGCAGTTCAAATGAGATCTTTGATCTCAGATTTCTTGCAGCATGGTGCACGAGCAAACGAGATTTTTGCGTGTTTGTGTTTGGGAAAGGATTCTGAATCCTACTAACCTAAGTTTTACAAGGCATGGAAGTCTCTAGAGGAGACGCCTAAACCAGCCCAGAAGCCTAATGGCGGTGAGTGTTGGGAACCCTAAACCTAGCCCCCACACCTATATATATGACCACCCCTGACCTCACCCTAACCTCATGAACCCAAACGACTACTACCTATTTTGATTCTCTCTCTCCCTCTTGCAATTTCTTTTGATCCGATGAGAGATCTGTTGTGGCACCACCGTGTGTTCGTCTCAGGAAAAGAAGAAGAGGGAGGAGCAACAACAGTCGGATACGGGTCCACCCCAGACTTGCAAGGAATCCAAGGCCCAGAAGCACTGTGCATATCCAAGTGATCTGAGTTGATACGAGCGATGCGGGCCGCACAATCTCATCCTAGTCAACGAAGACCGTCCATCCAACGACACCCAAAATTTTGAAATTAGGTAATTCTTTGCCTCTCTAGTTAGAAAATCAAAGAAATAGTTATACCTTGTAAAATCGATTAAAAATCCATCCTTTAGCCAAAAATTACATATAATATATGCATTTTGATCAGAAAAATGCAACCTAATGATAAAAATATAATATTGGCCAGTATCTACTTCTAATTCGAAAGATATGCAAAGTTGATGCTTCTAATACTTTAATGGGACCAAAACCCTAATTTGTCAATATTAATGAGTTTAATAGACTTAGTCAGTGTTTCTAATCAAAGTCTGATAATTTATGAATGGAAGGATAACCTTGGATTCATATGAATACTAAAATCCAAGTTTTATGGAATTATGGTTTCTTGTGCATAAAAGAGTATTAAATGATGGAATTAGGGTTTGTCAACCCAATAAACATAAATTTGTCAAGTATTCATCTTTTCACCTCTCTAACCCTAATTTGGCTTGAAAAGGGTAAAATTGAGACTTTTGCATAAAAGATACCTTTTGTAGCACAATTGTGTACATGTAGCTCAAAAGTAGGGTTTGTGGATTTAGGAAGTGGAAAAGGGCAATAATTGGAGAAAAGAGTAATAGAGATAAAGACATAGGGAAGTGGACATAAAAACCTAAATTGAGAATCAAGTCAATTCTTTGATGGGATTTAGAGTCATATAGTGACACATGGGTGTATGCCTTTAATTTCCGGTTGACTTGCTTGATTGTGATTTCATCTACTATTCCTGCTTGGACTACAAATTCTCCTCAGACAGGTATGTGGTTATGCTTAAGAATACCCGATGTAGTTTCACACAGTTTCTCGAATGTTTTCTCGCATGCTTGAAATTATGTGCTTGAATGTTTATTCCATTCCATGCCAACTCTAACGTGACTATGATTATCACATTATATATGAACATGACTAGTCCAAGTCTAGGCCACCTCTGGATCTATGAAAAGGCCATCTGCCTAGATAGGGGAAGGCAAGTTTTGGTACCATCCTGGATAGGGGTACATGAGAGGTCACCCGCCTGGATAGGGGGGACATGAGAAGTCACCAGCCTGGATAGGGGGAGACATGACGAAATCCTCTGTCTGACTAGGGGAGGATAATGAATACTGTAGTATAAGGCCCTGAGGGGATATGATAGAGGTGGTGAAATCTAGATTGGGTAGCCATGGTAAAATTTGTTAATTTCATTTATTAAGACATTAATTGAAGAATTATGTTATTAGCATTATCTGTGAAATTTTGTTTGCCCCCCACATATCGGTATGACTTGTCAGACTGACTGACGTTTTAATTGTTGGCGTTTTAGGTTACTCTTTTTGGAATTTGGATATTCAAAGAAGAAGACATTGAAGCAAAATAAATGAAGTAAGCCCTGGAGGACATAGTTAGATAGTATAATAGTCGGTAAATCCTAGAACCTATTTTTGTGAACTTAAAAAAAGGAATTTTTATCATCCTATAAAAAGTTTAGTAGGTTAGAAAAATTTATTAATTATTTCTGATTATGCACAAAACCATTTTGATCCTTTTTTGGGATAACAACTCTAGTTTCCTGGCCTTCCTTGATTGGGGGTTGTGGGGGAATGGGGTCGTTACATTTGTTCTTTTATCCATCCATTGACTTATTAAAATAGGAAAAAGCATGAAATTCATAATTCAAGACCATTTTGCAAAGAAACCCAAATTGTAAAACAGTGCACACAAATTGTCAAGCAACCCCTTTTTATTTAATAATTGCATAAAATACAACCAAAATTGGGGTTATAACATCCTTCCCCACTTACAAGAATTTTGTCCTTAAAATCCAGCAAATCATACAAACAATTCAGGATATGATTTTTCCATGTCTGTCTTTAGCTCCAATGTGGCTTCATCCTCTCCATGGTGCTTCCAGAGAACCTTTACCATCTCTATCTTTTTGTTTCTAAGTTCTTTCACCTTAGTATCCAGTACTCTCATAGGTAACTCAGGGTATGTCAGACTCCCCTGGATCTCTATAGGTTCAATGCTTAGCACATTGCTTGGATCCTTCACATATCACTTCAGATTGGACACATGAAACACATCATGCATCATGCTATACTGTGGGGGTAGGGCTACATGGTATGCGGCTTCACCAATCCATTATAGAACTTCAAACGAACCCACATATCGGGGAATTAAATTTTTTTTTCTATTCTTGGCTATAGCTCGGAGGGGTCGGATCTTCAGGAACACATGTTCACCCACAGTGAAATGTAAATCAGTCCACTTTGCAACCACATACGACTTCTGTCAATCCTGGGCTTTCTTCAGCCTTTGTCTGTTCAAAGTGACTTTGACAACATAAACATGAAGTTCCTCTGACCTCAATAGGGTCCTCTCACCAACCTCATCCCAGTGAAGTGGTGACTGGCACAGCCTCCCATATAGCGCTTCATATAGAGGCATCCCGATACTAGCTTGGTAGCTATTATTATAGGCAAACTCAGCTAATGGAAAATACTGCTCCCATGATCCACCCAATCGAGCACACATGCTCTCAATAGGTCTTCTAAAGTTTGGATCGTTCTCTCTGACTATCCACCAGTTTGGGGGTGGTAGGAGGTACTAAATTTCAACCTTGTCCCAAGTTCTTCATGCACATGCTTCCATAACTTTGAGGTGAACTTGGGGTCACGATCAGATATAATCGAGTTGGAATACCATGCAGGCATACTATTTCTTGAATATACAACTTGACTAAGTCTGGCGATAATCTTCAAGGCAAGGAAGTGTTCCGACTTGGTTAAGCGGTCCACCACAACCCGTATAGCATCATGACCTTTCTTGGTCTTTGGGAGACCCACCACAAAGTCCATGGTGATCTGGTCCCATTTCCACTCAAGAATCTCAATGGATTGCAATAATCCTCTGGGTCGCTGGTGTTTGACACGTGAGAAAACTGGCCACATATGCCGCTATGCCCCTCTTCATCCCAGACCACCAAAAATACTGCTCCAAGTCCTTAAACATCTTGGTAGTGCCAGGGTGTACAATATATTTAGAACCATGAGCTTCTTATAGGATATGGGTCTTCAAAGGTGACTATTCAGGAAACCAAATACAATTATATCAGATCCCACCATCCACACCCAAGGATAGGTGTGTATAAGGTTTCCCCAACAAACCTCTCATCTTATCAAGCTCTGGACTTTCCAGTTGGACAACTACTAACTCGGTCAGCAAGTCAAGTTTTATCTGAATGTTAGCCAAACAAATCCTATCTTCCAACAGTCACGGGGCCCATATGGCATACTCCTCCAACTTCCTCCACTGGGTGGACAAGATAACTGCACATCTAAGTTGCTTCCGGCTAAGAGAATCTAACACCACATTGGCCTTTCCCGAGTGATGCACAATGGTGAAGTCATAGTCCTTCATATATTCCATCCAGTGTCTCTATCTTAGGTTGAGGTCCTTCTGAGTCAGGAGGTACTTCAGACTCTTGTGATCGGTTAGAATTTCAAAGGTAGCACCATACAAGTAATGTCACTAGATCTTCATGGCATGTATAATCATAGCCAGCTCTAGGTCATGTGTCAGATAGTTTACTTCATTTGGCTTGAGCTGCCGAGATGCGTAAGTGACCACATGGTTGTTCTGCTCTAACACACATCCTAGTCCCATCTTGGACGCATCAATGAAGATCTTAAAACCTTCGTTTCCAGAGGGAAGAGTCAACACATGCGCTATGGTAAATATCTCCTTTAACTCTTGAAAACGGGCTTCACACAACTCAGACCATATGAACTTCTCATCCTTTCGAGTGAGCTTGGTAAGGGGCAGGGCGGTCTTTGAGAAATCTTGGATGAACCGCTGGTAATACCCTACTAGTCCTAGGAAGCTGCGGATTTCCAAAGGATTCTTTGGTGTCTGCTAATCGCAGATAGCAGACAGCTTGGCAGGATCTACTGAGATCGTCCCTATAGAGATGATGTGTCCCAGAAACATGACGCGATCAATCCAAAACTCACATTTTGAGAACTTCCTATAAAACTTCTGCTTCCTCAAGATTTCAAGGACTCTAACCAAGTGGTTTCAGTGTTGGTCGAGGTCGTCCGAGTATACCAAGATGTCATCTATGAATACTATGAGGAAAGAGTCAAGGGATGGTTGGAACACTTTGTTCCTGAAGTTCATAAAAACACTTGGGGCATTGCATAGTCCAAACGGCATGACTAATAATTCATAATGGCCATAAAGGGTACGGAAAGTGGTTTTTGGTATGTCTTCATTCTTAACTCGTAATTGGTGGTACCCGAACCTTAGGTCAATTTCAGTAAAGACTCGGGCTGACTTAAGTTGGTCAAGCAGGTCATTAATTCTGGGTAAAGGGTATTTGCTTTTTATGGTAGCTTGGTTTATCATACGGTAGTCAATGCACATACAGAGTGATCTATCCTTCTTCTTTACAAAGAGGATTGTAGCTCCCCAGGGTGAGGTACTAGGCCTAATGAAGCCCTTGTCTAGAAATTCCTACAGTTGCTTCTTTAGCTCTAACAGATCAGTAGGGGCCATCCTATAAGGTTCCCTGGAGATAGAGTTTGTTCTGGGAGCTAACTCCATGGTAAAATCTACCTCTCTCTATGGAGGCAGACCAGGTAAATCATTTGGAAACACATCCGCATAGTACCAAACTACCTCTGTCTCTCCTAAGGGATTGACCTTAGGTTCAGGTTCTATGACAACTCCAAGGAAAGCCTGACAACCTTTGACTATCATTTGCTCCGCTTTTAAGGCCGATACATATAGACTGGTGGTCGCATCCTTCCTCCCCCTAATGGTCAAGGGCGGGTGTCCAGGTCTCTTTATTAAAATCTTTTTCTCCGTACAATCAATATGGGATCTATAGGTATAAAGCCAATTCGTGCCGATTATCACATCAAATTCATTCATGTCCAACAAAATAAAATTGGTAGGGAAATCATGACTTAGATATTTAATAGGTAAAACTTAGGTTTTCACAAGAGATGTCAGGATTTGACCTCTCGGGTTAGTGACATCCAACACATATCCTATTTCCTTGAAATCCAGACAAAGCATAGTCGCAAGATTTCCTAAAATAAAAGTATTAGTTGATCCACAATCATAAAGATCTTTCACACTTTGTACCATAATCTCAAGTATGCCTACATAGTTTTCATGATATCAAACTTCCTATACTGAATAATCAAAGATGGAAAAACTACTCTAAGGGTTATTACCATCTATCAAATGATTGCCATTAGCCTGGGTTTCCTCATTGTTGATGGCGAACACTTGAGCCTATCGATGATCTCCTACAGGTGGGACTGGTGGGGCTACTATTGCTGGTTGGGCCACTAGCAGTGCTGCCACCGGGGCTTGTCCTCTAGGATTAGGAAGGGGACAATTAGCCTACAAGTTTCCTTCTTGCTGGAATCAGAAACACACCCTCCTTTCAAAGTGGCACTTCCAGGGATGATTCCTCCCGCATTTGCGGTATCTGGATGATTCCCCTTGTTTTCATTGCTCGTTGTGGGTCTTCCCTTTCCCTATCTTGTCATGATGACGACCATGGTTCTCCCAGTTGTCATTCCTGGGGCCGAAACTTCCCTCGGTGAAGCCAAAGTACCCCTTAGGCTGGTTCTGTTGGGGCATGACTATCTTCTCCATGTCTAGGGTGATGTTGAGAGCTTCAGAGAAAGTCTTGAGCTTACTTACCATGACATGGGGCTTAATGGCAGGGTGAAGTCTATCCACAAAATGTTCCACCCTTCTTTATTCTATCAGTATGTAGCTAAAATGTTCTAAGAACTGAAACTGGCATGCGTAGCTGGCCACGAACAAGTTCCCTTGGATTAGGAAGGTGAATTGCTTTTCCTTTACCTTCTTGACTGATGGAGGTATGAATTTTACAGTGAATAGGGCGTGGAAATCTGGCCAGGCCATGGGTTCTTGGATTAGGTCTCGACCCATGATATGGTTCTCCCACCAATCTTTGCTGCTTCCTCCAGAAGATGAGCGGTGAAGAGGGAATTCTTGCTTGGCTGGACCTCCAGAATGTGGAACCCATTTTCCACATCCAAAAGACATGCATCAGCCTTGTCTACTACTTCTATCTTGTCTCCCCTCAGAACTGTTGGGTTTTAGGGGAGTCAGAGAAGGAAGCGGAAACAAAAAATTTCTCCCCCAAACCCGGAACAAGGAAACACGTCAACGTCTATATAATAGGATAGGATGGTTTGTGGAATCATACCTTGTCCCGAGGCTTGCTCGGTGACAATACCTCGCGCCTTGCGCGGTCTTCACCTCCGGTCTTGGACGGTGTCTATGCAGCTTATGGTTGCACTGGGACTCACGACTCCCCCTCTCACCGGGACTGTCGGGATTGATAGTTGTCCTCCTGGGCGGCAGAAACCTCCCGCCTCTGAAGTAGTCCACACAGACCACCTGGAACTCCAATCTCCTTATCCCACAAAGAATTGGAAGGAGTCGCACCCTCCTGTTGATGTACTAGTCGCCAACACACTCTCCTGCTTCCAGTTGCAACTACAATTGTCTTTCCCTTGTTGCGCCTCCCTTTGCGGGTAGCACTTGCTCGGGCTCTCTCTCGGTTACCAAAACTAGAGAGAACGACAACTTTGCAGAGCAACTGGTTGCACTGAGTTTCACTTTGAGAAGCCCCCAATACCCCTATATATAGGAGGGTCATGGGACAGGGTTCTCTATCCCGGGCAATGCGTGACTAAAAGCAGGAGTAGAAGGGTTCGAGATTTTCCACAAAAGAAACCAACTCGCAACCTGAACTTATCGTTTCACAACTAAAATGGTCGGTTGGGGATCTGAGCCGGTCGGTTGACACTCAACCGATCGGTTGGGACCCATGAGACGGTCGGTTCACTTTCTGAACCGGTCGGTTTGTGGTCCTGATCAGTTCCTGATTGACTTTCCAACTTTTGTTTCTAATTGGTATCAAATACCAATCCTTTTTCCAATCAAATTGGGCAAGTGAAACGAAAGGAAAATTCTCACCAATCTTACTTTTCCAACTTGCCCAGTTGCAACAGTTGAACCGATCGTTTCAACACTTGAAGCAATCGTTCACCCTGTTCATGAGCCTATCAGCTCAACCCTTGAGCCGACTGGTTCACCAAGCTCAGCCGACCGGTTCATCTCATGAACCGATCAGTTGACGTTCCAGACGACCGGTTCAAGGAGTGAACCGATCGGTTGATGACCGATTCGAGGAGCGAGACGAGTGGGTGGCGGCCATGAAGAGATGCACGACGACCAGGCGAACCGATTGGTTGGAGGAGCCAACCGATTGGCTGGTGGCACCCAGACAACCGGCCAGAGAGAGCAGATCATTCATATGATGAGTTGATCAACTCAGAAGGCAAAACACAGAGTTCATCTTGTACAGGTTGCATGTGATGTAGACCTAGATGACTGTGATTCCTCTTGGCTCGAGGAATCACATTAGGATGTCCATAATCATCACTTTGATCATTTTTCATGTTTTCTGTGGGATATAGCATGTATATGATACATACTATGTATTGTGGTGATTGGATATGTATATGTATATAAAAACCAAATCCCTCATTAAAATATTAAGTCTTATATGCCTTCCATTAGTGGGACACATGAAAAGCTTGATCGACCAAGCATAGGTTACGCCAAAGCGTGGTGCGCCGTCTATCTTGTGGAAGTGTGAAGGGTAGACATGTAGGTTCTGCCAAAATAGGGTGCATGTTTGCCGTGTCGGCTTTTGGGTTAGACTTAACTGGTGATTCTTAGAGCGTCTAAGCACAGAGGCAAGGAATGTTCATGGCAAGGTGTTGCGAATGTTCATTCATCAAGAGTTGCATATGATGCAATTGGCATGATGGCCTACCTAAATAGTCAAGATTGTGGGCGATCAGCCAAAGCTGACTCATGACTTGATGAAATATAGATCTTGCCCACTAGAAGGTTGTACGCTGCAATCTTCCGAATTGATGGTGAGGGCTATCAATTTGAAGTAAAATAGTGGGAGCGATAATTAATTAAAGGCCTAATTTTTATCGTCAACTTTTCAAATCAATCAAATAAGTCAAAAGAGTTTTGGACTAAAATTGCATATATTTCCTTTTGTTAAAATAAATGGTTAATCAACAAAAATCACTTTATTTGTGATCGGTCTTTGAGACCAACAAATTAAATGGGAATAATTCCACGACTGGTTAGGATGATGAGAAATGTTCTCAATCAAAGAGCGAAAGCTCTAAGTCCTAGTTATACCAGAACCAGATGAACTCGATCCCACCATATCAATGGTTGAAAGTATGCTTATGGAAGCATACCGAGGAAGACATTGATGAGGAATGCTTGATGTTGTGTTCTCTGAACTATGAGTTGCAGAGATAGCATGAGACATATGATGTCTCAAGGACACTATCCTAGTATGTCAGGACAGAAGGAGATCCAGTAAGGCATTCACACACTCAATATGATTGGGTATATGTGGAAAACCTGACTAAGAAGGATTCCCTCTGAGCCAAGAGTTGGCTATTGGTATGATACTGCAAATGTTGCGAGAATCATACAATTCATGATAAGCTACAACATGAAGAACTTTGACAAGCGTTGACAGAGTTGTTGGACATGTTGAGGATAGTAGAGGCATAGATGAAGAAAGACTAACCATGATCTTTGATGTGATCAAAGAAAAGGTAATTCTTAAGGGCAAGGACAAGGGCAAAGCAAATAAGTGTTCTGATGCTAGCTAGCAATCCAAGCCGTCTTCAGCCTCAAGGCACATGGGAAAGGGTGTATGAGGGAATTGCACTCTATATCTGGAAGAACAAAAGAAGATGAAGGAGGGGATGGAGATCTCCACCTAAGGTATCATGAAATGAACCGCTTCTTTATCTGAGGTATATGATACCAAGACATGGATCTATCATATATGATATGCAAGATCCGCAAAGAAGTGATGGCCTTTGTGAAAGGACCAAGAAAGAAGTACCCATCATTGGAGCAAGTGTTGCTTCCATAGATAGGAGTATCTTTCAGTTTATTTCAGCCTAAAGGGCACAAAATAGAGCTGAGAACTGCTATTTAGATTTTCCAATAGATAGAAACACTTTATTTTTGCATATTGTATGACAATGATGGCAATTGATAAAGTTAATGTTTCAATCTTAAAGATATGATCTTTGTGGCAATGCCTTGTTTATCTTGTGATACATGGTATGCATAAGATAAAATGATACCTAAAGTTATTGATAACTCAAACAATCAAATTATCATCAATCATGAGAAATTCATTTCTAGTTTCCATGTGATGGATAAATCTAGACTCTTTTGGTTAGAGAATCAGTAAGAGACATGAATATCTTGGACATGATTAATCAATCTTCAATAATGGTAGTGGGAGAATGATTATCCTATTAGGTATAATACATGTGATGTATTTACATACCTATTGGAACAAATGCTAATACTTCAAAAAAGTGTTTAGAGAAATACCAATATGAATATCTTGAAGTGTTCAAGATTATCATAAAATGGAGTGCAAATTTGGTAAAGTGTTAATTCTTGATGAAATCAATGAATGAAATACTTGGACCAAATGTTTGAGATCCTTATGAGTGATTATGATAGTGTATCATAGTGAACTCATGATTAAGGCATGGTGATGTCTAAATCAAGAAGGAATCATACTCTAAGGAGTTAGAGAATGATTATCAAATAACTAAATTCTTCTTAATAAAAGAATACACCTCACTAATAAAAGAAATTAAGAGTCACAAGGGTTGTGAGTTCTTATATCCTTACACCTCAATTATCTATGGGATGAGTTGTTCATGTTATGAGTCAACTATCTAGATGAATATGAGGAACCAGATTTTGAGTTATGGTAGATGACCATTACATCCTAAATAACTTCCATGTAAACCATAAGGTATGACCTTGATGGTATCACTCATTGGATGAAATCCATAAGTGCAACTGAGTCTTAAGTGTTAAGACACATGGATAACATTTTGAAAAGGATGATGCTTGTTGATTGCAACTTAATGACTAAGACATTTGACATATGGATACTAAAACTGCATTCCTATGAGGAATAAAACAAGGATGTGTACGCGACACAACCTATAAGGTTTATGAATTCACTAATGCAAATGAAGTCTATAAGTTACAATGGACTAATCAATGTGATTGATTGAGTACAAGCAACTCAGAATCGAATCTTTACTTTGATGATATAGTCAAAGTGTTTGACTGATATGTCAAAGATAAAGAAGGGATATGTGATTTAGTGGGAGCGCATTCACATTCCACATGTTGATGTGAAATGGAAATGTTCTAGAATGGAAATACAAAAGTGGAAATTATCTTTAAGGAAGATAGAGATGTTTCCTATGTGATAAGAATAGAGATCTATAGAGATAGTTCTTAAAAAACCTCTTGACCTGAAAAGAGAAAGCATACATTGGCAATCTATACTGAAGAGTTCAGTATGCACAGATTCAGTGGGAGAGAACTTGTACATGTTACATGGAGTTAGTATCCCAAGGCCAAGTGTCCAATTCTTATGAAGAATGGGAACACTAAGAATAGATATGGATCTATCATGTATGTAATCATCCCATTATCTTGCATGTACCAACAAGGCAAGAATAAAATGCATTCATCATCTTGTATGTAGGACATGGCAATATGATATTCTCATCTTGATAACTCGTATGTGAGACATGACGAGTGGATGTCTGTCTACTTCCAGTAAGGGTTACTGGAAACCATAAGAACTTGATAAGTACTTGTGAAGTACTAGTTCTATGGAGACAAGGAAGAGTTCGATGTAAAGAATTACATTGATGCAAACTTCCGGAAAAGGACAGAAAATTAATCGCAAAATATATATAGGATATATAAAAGTGAAAGTTTGTTGATAATTGGAAGTGTTCCAATAAAACATTTAAAAGGAAATGCCGAGTATCTATGCGTTAGAGAACAACAGTGGATACTATATGGATCTGGAAGTTCATGAGATGAACTTATAGATATTCCGCTCATTGATGACAAGTATGGAATCCTTGATCATGAAATGTGGCTAAAGGTTAGCAAAGGAATACTAGATCGCATATTAAAGCAACTCCATCTCATACGTATGACGTACAATGAAGAGATGAGAGACATGTAATTTATACTGACTTTGGCAAGGTGTTGCCATTACTCACTATGTTCGCACTAGAGCACAGTAACATGTGGGACATGTTTGAAGATCACTATGAATATGATTCAAGGGTGATTGGCTCGCAGTGCAAGTGGGAGTCTGTTGGTATGTATGCCCTGAGAGCCAATCATGGGATGATTGGTGGGATACATTAAGATTGATTTGATAAACATCAAAGGCAAGCTTCCAATTCTTTCTGGTTCAGTCATATGAGATAGTGATAGAACAGATTGAATGTATAGAGAATGACAATACTCAATGACATATGCCTTCAGGTTCGGGACCTGAACGATGAGATCATACGGATGCTAAGAGTTTGTACATTCTTATTATGTCCCTAGTCGGATGTCATTGTGGAAGGTAGATAGACAGCAATGACACACAAGAGTAGATTGTGGTGTTGGTTGATGACAAAATCTCATTAGTCATGATATAGAGATATCAAACAAAACACATAGGTACTTGTTAGAGAACAAGTGTACCGGACAGACCCACCATGAGTTTGACACATGGAACCATGACATGGTAGTCACAGTCAGTACTCACAGTGATGGTGGTGAATGTGATTCTTTGACCTGAAATCACTACACTCAACACATGTCGTTGGGTATAGTGATTTCAGGTCAAAGAATCACATTCACCACCATCACTGTGAGTACTTACTGTGACTACCATGTAATGGTTCCATGTGTCAAACTCACGGTGGGTCTGTTCGGTACACTTGTTCTCTAACAAGTACCTATGTGTTTGGTTTGATATCTCTATATCATGACTAATGAGATTCTGTCATCAACCAACACCACAATCTACTCTTGTGTGTCATTGCTGTCTATCTACCTTCCATAATGACATCCGACTTGGGACATAATAAAAATGTACAAACTCTTAGCATTCGTATGATCTCATCGTTCAGGTTCTGAACCTGAAGGCATACATCATTGAGTAATGTCATTCTCTAGACATTCAATCTGTTCTGTCACTATCTCATATGACTGAACCAGAAAGAATTGGAAGCTTGCCTTTGATGTTTATCAAATCAATCTTAATGTATCCCACCAATCATCCCATGATTGGCTCTCAGGGCATACATACCAACAAGAACTTCTCAATATTCAGCTTCACAAAATCTAAAATAGTGGCACTGATGCGGGGACGGACGGGCATAGGTTCACCGTTCTCATTATGGGGAACATCTCTAAGAGCGAGGGTACTGATTGCTTTGGCCAACTTCTTCTGCTACTCTAAATAGAGCATCTAAGTAGCTGGTGTCACAATCAGTCTGACTGCTGGTCCGAAATCCACAACATCCTTGACCTCATCCTCAGACATGGGTTCTCCTTTGGGTTTAGATTTCTCTTTAGGGTGGTCGATGTGGAAGGTGACATGTTTAGGCTCATGACCTTTCTCTTCAGAAGCTTCATCTTCTCTCTTCCTTTTCTTAGAGGACTCACCTTTTAGGAGCTTTCTCTTTCTGAAGGAGGGCCTCTTCTTGTGCATGGGCCTCAGTCCAGGGTACTCATTGGGAGTGTCATTTGGGACAAAAATAGTTTTAATACAGGGCATGCTATAACACAGATAACTTTATTACTATAGTTTCATGGCTTATGATTATATTACATCCGTGACATCTTATTTACATGCATTTTATTGTTTGGGGGAGGATACCCTAATCCTTATCATCCATAACCACATTACTCAAGAGGAGGTGGAGAGAGAGAAACCCTAGGCTCATAGAATTTGTTACCAGAAAGGGGTAGAGAATCGATGAAAGTAAATGAGGAATCCTAGAGGTATCTTATTTCGAGTCAAATCCTTGGATTTTGGCCAGGCAGTCACACAGATCCAGGAGTCCTCGTAGATTGACTAGTGGGGTAGAGGAAAATATTGCTAGCCCCCAGATCATGATCCTTTTCTAGACACCTCCATCCTTGGAAAATCCTCTAATAACTCCCTTTGGGCTCTACGGACTTTGCAAAATTTAATAATTATTAAGGATTATGCAGAAAACCAGGCCCTGATACTAAATGTAATGACCCCATTCCTTGACAACCCCCAATCAAGGAAGGCCAGGAAACTAGAGCCATTGTCCAAAAATCAGGATAAAAATGGTTTTGTGCATAATCATGAAATAATTAATAAATTTTGCTAACCTACTAAACTTGTTGCAGGATAATAAAAATTTCTTTTTTTAAGTTCACAAAAATAGGTTCTAGGATTTACCGAGTATTAGACTATCTAACTATATCCTCCATGGATTACTTCATTTATTTTGATTCAATGTCTTCTTCTTTGAATATCTAATTTCCACCAAGAGTAACCTAAAATGCCAATAATCAAAATGCCGATCAGTATGACAAGTCATACCGGTATGTGGGGGGGGGGAAAACAAAATTTCACAGATAATGCTAATAACATAATTCTTCAATTAATGTCTTAACAAATGAAATTAACAACTTTTACCATGGATGCCCAATCTAAGTTTCACCACCTTTGTCATATCCCCTCAGGGCCTTATACTACAATATTCATTATCCTCCCCTATTTAGGTGGAGGATTTCGTCATGTCTCCCCCTATCCAGGTGGGAGACTTCTCATCTCTCCCCTATCCAGGCGGGTGACCTCTCATGTACCCCTATCCAGGATGGTACCAAAACTTGCCTTCCCCTATCCAGACGGATGGCCTTTTCATAGATCCAGAGGTGGCTTAGACTTGGACTAGTCATGTTCATATATAATGTGATAATCATAGTCACTTTAGAGTTGGCATGAAATGAAATAAACATTCAAGCACATAATTTCAACCATGCGAGAAAACATTCGAGAAACTGTGTGAAACTACATCGGGTATTCTTAAGCGTAACCACATACCTATCTCAGGAGAATTTGTAGTCCAAACATGAATAGTAGACTAAATCACAATCAAGCAAGTCAACCTGAAATTAAAGGCATACACCCATGTGTCACTATATGACTATAAATCCCATCAAAGGACTGACTTTATTCTCAAGTTAGGTTTTTATGTCCACTTTCCTATGTCTTTATCTCTATTACTCTTTTCTCCAATTATTGCACTTTTTCCACTTCCTATATCCACAAACCCTACTTTTAGGCTCCATATACACAATTGTGCTACAAAAGGTATCTTTTATGCAAAAGTGTCAATTTTACCATTTTCAAGCCAAATTAGGGTTAGAGAGGTGAAAAGATGAGTACTTGACAAATTTATGTTTATTGGGTTGAAGAACCCTAATTCCATCATTTAATACTCTTTTATGCACAAGAAACCCTATTTCCACAAAACTTGTATTTTAGTATTCATATGAATCCAAGGTTATCCTTCCATTCATAAAAGATCAAACTTTAATTAGCAACATGGACTGAGTCTATTAAACTCATTAATATTCACAAATTTGGGTTTTGGTCCCATTAAAGTATTATAAGCATCAACTTTACACATATTTCGAATTAGAAGTGGATATTAACCAATATTATATTTTTTATCATGTAGCTTGAATTTTTTGATCAAAATGGATATATTATATGTAATTTTTGGCCAAAGGACATATTTTTAATCGATTTTACAAGGTATAACTATTTCTTTGATTTTTTGACCAGAGAGGTAAAGAATTACCTAATTTCAGAAATTTGGGTGTCGTTGGATGGCTAGTCTGTTGGTATGTATGCCCTGAGAGCCAATCATGGGATGATTGGTGGGATGCATTAAGATTGATTTGATAAACATCAAAGGCAAGCTTCCAATTCTTTCTGGTTCAGTCATATGAGATAGTGATAGAACATATTGAATGTCTAGAGAATGACAGTACTCAATGATGTATGCCTTCAGGTTCAGGACCTGAACGATGAGATCATACGGATGCTAAGAGTTTGTACATTCTTGTTATGTCCCTAGTCGGATGCCATTGTGGAAGGTAGATAGACAACAATGACACACAAGACTAGATTGTGGTGTTGGTTGATGAAAGAATCTCATTAGTCATGATATAGAGATATCAAGCCAAACACATAGGTACTTGTTAGAGAACAAGTGTACCGGACAGAACCACTGTGAGTTTGACACATGGAACCATGGCATGGTAGTCACAGTCAGTACTCACAGTGATGGTGGTGAATGTGATTCTTTGACCTGAAATCACTACACTCAACACATGTCGTTGGGAACACTTTGACATCATCAAACGCAGTCCTGAAACATGGGTTGTTATAAAGGTGATGATTGGGTGGCTTTGACACATGGGGTTTTTGAGGGGTGAGTGATAGATATGTGATTTGTCCCTCCTAAGGGAGTTTGATATCCATTGCCACTTGATGAGTAGGATTGAGAAAGGTGTGCACGCATGTGTGAATCAGTATGTGATATTGATGTCATACATATCTCTTCCAATCAACTCTGAGATCAAGAAAGTGAATGAACGTTGACAGAATGAATGTTCCATGCCTCGAGTTCATTTGGGATATCAGTGACAAAGGAATTATACATTCACTGTAACACCATTCACAGATTGTAGGATTGAAAGTTGTTCTCCAACTTTTTATTTCACTTGGGTAGCACTGATGTGTGACTACACATCGCTCTTTGCTTATGAAGTCATAAGTGTTATGGACTTTCACTGCCAACATGAAATGGACCTACAGGGTCACACACATAGGATTTAACCTGGAAGAAGAGTTTTGTCCACAAACAATGTTTAGATTTATTACTAAAGGAGTTTAGTAGTTCAATTAAACACTCAATTAATTGATAGCTCAATGTCATAATGTTCAAGGTGTTGGACACATTGATTGGAGTATCGGATTGATTGAAACTGCAATTGACTGATTCTGCACAATCTGCACTCCCAACCGATCGACTCATGTGATGAACCGATCGACTGAGCTTGGTGAACCGATCGGCTCAGATGGTGAGTCGATCGGCTGATGGATAGGGTGAAACAACCGCTTCAAGTATTGAAACGATCGGTTCAACTGGTCCAACCGAGCAAGTTGGGAAAGTCAGGTTGGTGAGAAATTGCTTTTCGTTTCACTTGCCCAATTTGATTGGAACAAGGATTGGTATTTGGTACCAATTCGAAACAAAAGAGGAAAAGTCAATCGGGAACTGACCAGGACCACAAACTGACCGGTTCAGAAGTGAACCGACCGTTTCATGGGTCCCAACCGATCGGTTGAGGTGTCAACCGACCGACTCAGGTCCCCAACCGACCGTTTTAGAAATGAAACGATCGGTTCAGGTTGCGCAGTTGGTTGTTTTGTGGAAAATCTCGAACCCTTCTACTCCTGCTTTAGTCCCTCATTGCCCGGGATAGAGAACCGTGTCCCATGACCCTCATATATATATAGGGGTATTGGGGGCTTCTAAAAGAACAACTCAGTGCAACCAGTTGCTCTGTAAAGTTGTCATTCTCTCTGGTTTTGGTAACCGAGAGAGCCCGAGCAAGTGCTACCCGATAAGGGAGGCACGACAAGGGAAAGACAACTGCAGAAAGTGACTGGTGGCAGGAGAGTGTGTCAGTGACTAGTACGCTGACAGAAGGGTCTGAGTCCTTCCAATTCCTTGTGGAACAAGGAGATTAGAGTTCTAGGTGGTCTGTGTGGACTACTTCAGAGGTGGGAGATTTTTGTCGCTCGGAGGACAGCTGTCAATCCCGACAGTCTCGGTGAGACCAGTAGTCGTCAGTCCTGGTGCGACTAGGAGCTGCACAGACACCGTCCAAGACCGGAGGTGAAGACCACGCAAGCCACGAGGTATTGTCGCTGAGCAAGCCTCGGGACAAGGTATGATTCCATAAACCATCCTTTCCTATTGTATAGACGTTGACGCGTTTCCTTGTTCTGGGTTTGGGGAGGAGAAAATTTGTGTTTCCGCTGCCTTCTCTGCCTCCCCTAAAACCCAACAGTGGTATCAGAGCCACGTCAACTACTCTATACTTTAGGATTATCGATATGATCGATTTTGGTTTGTCGCCTTTATTTATTGCATACGATGTGAATAAAATTGGCTTTATGCATGTCCAATCCTAAATCCACAAATCCCAATATACATATATGATATGTAATATGAATGCACTCGATACACGTCGCCCTTAAATGAGTTTTGTGGTGGATGTATAGCGTGGTTATGGCCAATAAACCCTATCTGTGAATGGTTGTATGTGGTTTCTTACATCTCGGTCTACGCACCGATTCCCTTTCTCCTATTCCTGATGTAACTCAAAATAATTCGAGATTTCTTTCCTACCTTTGCTCCCCTCAAATGTAACTTGAGGTTTCTCTTTTTACAATGTAAAATATGATATATTTTATTTCCTGTTATGTCAAAGAATGGAGGACATCCTGACGACAGCTGAGACGGTCGGTTCAAGGCGTGAACCGATCGGTTGACGTTCGAGACGATCGGTTCAAGGAGTGAGATGATCAGTTGATGACCGGTTTGAGGAGCGATACGAGCGGGTGGCGGCCATGATGAGATGCACGATGACCATGCGAACCGATCGGTTAGAGGAGCCAACCGATCGGCCGATGGCACCCAGCCGACCGGCCTAATGGCGAGCCGATCAGTCATGTGATGATTTGATCAAACCCAGAAAGGCAAAGCACAAAGTTCATCTTGTACATGTCGCATGTGATGCATACCTAGATGACCGTGATTCCTCTTGGCTCGAGGAATCACATTAGGATGGACATAATCATCGCTTTTATCATTTCACATGTTTTCTGTGGGATATAGCATGTATATGATACATACTATATATTGTGGTGATTGGATATGTATATGTATATAAAACCAAATCCCTCATTAAATATTAAGTTTTAGATGCCTTCCAAATGCGACACACGTGAAAAGCTTGATCGACCAAGTGTGGGCACACCCAAGCGTGGTGCACCATCTATCTCGTGGAAGCGTGAAGGATGGATATGTGGGTCTGCCCAAGCAGGGTGCATATTCATCATGTTGGCTTTGGGTCGGACTTAACAAGGTGACCTAGATAGGATCTAGCACCTTGAGACATGGAGAGGATCATGGAAAGGATTTGCATATGACATCTTATCAAGAGTTACATATGATGCAATTGACAAGAGTTGCCTACCTGAGAGATCTAAGTTGTGGGTGACAACCCAAGCTGGTCCATGACTTAGAGGATTTCAGGATCTTTCCCACTAGAAGGTTGTACGCTGCAATCTCCCGAATTGATGGCGAGGGCTATCAATTTTAACTAAAATAGTGGGAGCGATAATTAATTAAAGGCCTAATTATATCATCAACTTTTCAAATCAATCAAATAAGTTTTTGGACTAAAATTGCATATTTCCTTTTGTAGTACAAATGACAACAAACAACAATCACTTTTCTTTGCAATCAGTCTTTGAAAAGGACAAGATAAATGGGACAAACTTCCACGACTGGTATAGGACATTGAGAATTGTTCTCACTCAAGAGTGAAAGCTATATGTCCTAGATACTCCAATTCCAGAGGAACCTATTCCTAATGCACCAATGGCAGAAAGGGATGCTTACAAGAAACATTCTGATGATGCCATTGATGCAAAGTGCTTGATGTTGTACTCTATGAACCATGAGTTGCAGAGACAACATGAGAACATGGGTGTCATTGAGATGATTCAACATCTCAGGAACATGTATGAAGATCAAGCACGGTAAGAGAGATATGATGTATTAAGGGCACTGTTCAAGTGTGTCATGATAGAAGGAGATCCAGTTGGTCCTCACACACTCAAGATGATTGGGTATGTGGAGAACCTGACAAGACTGGGATTTCCACTGAGCTAAGAGTTGGCTACTGACGTGATACTGCAATCGTTGCCAGAATCCTACAGTCAGTTTGTGATGAACTACAACATGAACAACTTTGATAGGCCACTGTCAGAGTTGTTGGGCATGTTGAGGACAGCCGAGACACATATGAAGAAGGACAAGCCTAAGTCTGTGATGGTGATCACGAGCAAGAAAGGCAAGTCCAAGCGTAAGGGCAAGGGCAAAGCTAAGAAAGGTTCTGATGCTAGCCAGGAGCCCAAGTCGTCTTCAACTCTCAAGGCCAAGGGAGGCGTGACCAAGAAAGAAAATTGCCACCATTGTCAAAAGCCAGGACATTGGAAAAGGAATTGTCCTCTCTATTTGGAAGAACAAAAGAAGAAGGAGGTGACAAACGTCTCTACTTAAAGGTGTCATGAAAGTAAACTTGTAACACTTTTGAGGTATATGATACCAAGACGTAAAGTGTAAAGCACTCAATAAATGGGGCAAGTGTTGCCGCCATAGATAGGAGTACTTTAGTTTACTTTTCAGCCTTAAAGGCATGCAATACAGTTATGAACTGCTATTTCATATTTGCCAATATATAGAAACACTTTATTTTTGCATATTGTTTTTTTTTATGTTTCAATCTTTTAAAGATATGATCTTTGTGGCAATGCCTTGTTTATCTTGTGGTATTTGATATGCATAAGATAAAATGATACCTAAAGTTATTGATAACTCAAACAATCAAATTAACATCAATCATGAGAAATTCATTTCTAGTTTCCATATGATGGATAAATCTAGACTCTTTTGGTTGGATAACCAGTAAGAGACATGAATCTCTTGGACATGATTAATCAATCTTCACTAATGGTAGTGGGAGAATGATTATCCTATTAGGTATAATACATATGATGTATTTACATACCTATTGGAACAAATGCTAATACTTCAAATGGTGTTTAGAGAAATACCAATATGAATATCTTGAAGTGTTCAAGATTATCATAGATGAAGTGCAAATTTGGTAAAGTGTTAATTCTTGATGAGATCAATGAATGAAATACTTGGACCATATGTTTGAGATCCTTATGAGTGATTATGATAGTGTATCATAGTGAACTCATGATTAAGGCATGGTGATGTCTAAATCAAGAAGGAATCATACTCTAAGGAGTTAGAGAATGATTATCAAATAACTAAATTCTTCTTAATAAAAGAATACCCCACACTAATAAAGGACATTAAGAATCACAAGGAGTTGTAAGTTCTTATATCCTTAACAGATACACCTCGTTTATTTATGTGATGAGTTGTTTATGTGATGAGTCAACTATCTAGATGAATATGAGGAACCAAATTTTGAGTTATGGTTTATGACCATTACATCCTAAATGACATCCATGTGAACCATAAGGTATGACCTTGATGGTAGCACCCATTGGATGAAATCCATAAGTGCAAATGAATCTTAAGTGTTAAGACACATGGATAACATTTCGAGAAGGATGATGCTTGTTGATTGCAACTTAATGACTAAGACATTTGGCATGTGGATACTAAAACCGCATTCCTATGAGGAATAAAACAAGGATGTGTACGTGACACAACCTATAAGGTTTATGAATCCACTAATGCAAATGAAGTCTATAAGTTACAATGGACTAATCAATGTGATTGATTGAGTACAAGCAACTCAAAATTGGATATTTACTTTGATGATATAGTCAAAGGGTTTGACTGATATGTCAAAGATAAAGAAGGGATCTGTGATTTAGTGGGAGCGTATTCACATTCCACATGTTGATGTGAAATGGAAATGTTCTAGAATGGAAATCCAAAAGTGGAAATTATCTTTAAGGAAGATATAGATTTTCCTATGTGATAGGAATAGAGATCTATAAAGATAGTTCTCGAAAAACCTCTTGATCTGAAAAGAGAAAGCATACATTGGAAATCTGTACTGAAGGGTTCAGTATGCATAGATTTAGAGGGAGAAAACTTGTCCTTGTTACATGGAGTTAGTATCCCAAGGCCAAGTGTCCAATTCTTATGAAGAATGGGAACACTAAAAATAGATATGGATCTATCATGTATGTAATTATCCCATTATCTTGTATGTATCGACATGGCAAGAACAAAATGCATTCATCATCTTGTATGTAGGACATGGCAATATGATGTGCTCATCCTGATAACTCGTATGTGGGACATGACGAGTGGATGTCTGTCTACTTCCAGTAAGGGTTACTGGAATACCATGGGAACTTGATAAGTACTTGAGAAGTACTAGTTCTATGGAGATAAGGAAGAGTTCAATGTAAAGAGTTACATTGATGCGAACTTCTGAAAGGACAGAAAATTAATCGCAATATATATATAGGATATATAAAAGTGAAAGTTTGTTGATAATTGGAAGTGTTCCAATAAAACCATTTAAAAAGGAAATGCCAAGTATCTATGTGTTAGAGAACAACAATATATACTATATGGATTTGGAAGTTCATGAGATGAACTTATAGATATTCCGCTCATTGATGACAAGTATGGAATCCTTGATCATGCAATGTGGCTAAAGGTTAGCAAAGGAATATTGGATCACATTTTACGGCAACTCCATCTCATACGTGTGACGTACAATGAAGAGATGTGAGACATGCAATTTATACTGACTTTGGCAAGGTGTTGCCATAACTCACTATGCTCACACTAGAGCACAGTAACATGTGGGACATGTTTGAAGATCACTATGAATATGATTCAAGGGTGATTGGCTCGCAGTGCAAGTGGGAGTCTGTTGGTATGTATGCCCTGAGAGCCAATCATGGGATGATTGGTGGGATGCATTAAGATTGATTTGATAAACATCAAAGGCAAGCTTCCAATTCTTTCTGGTTCAGTCATATGAGATAGTGATAGAACAGATTGAATGTCTAGAGAATGACAGTACTCAATGACGTATGCCTTCAAGTTCAGGACCTGAACGATGAGATCATATGGATGCTAAGAGTTTGTACATTCTTGTTATGTCCCTAGTCAGATGTCATTTTGGAAGGTAGATAGACAACAATGACACACAAGACTAGATTGTGGTGTTGGTTGATGACAAAATCTCATTAGTCATGATATAGAGATATCAAACCAAACACATAGGTACTTGTTAGAGAACAAGTGTACCGAACAGACCCACCGTGAGTTTGACACATGGAACCATGACATGGTAGTCACAGTCAGTACTCACAGTGATGGTGGTGAATGTGATTCTTTGACCTGAAATCACTACACTCAACACATGTCGTTGGGCACACTTTGACATCATCAAACATAGTCCTGAAACATGAGTTGTTATAAAGGTGATGATTGGGTGGCTTTGACACATGGGGCTTTTGAGGGGTGAGTGATAGATATGGGCTTTGTCCCTCCTAAGGGAGTTTGATATCCATGGCCACTTGATGAGTAGGATTGAGAAAGGCGTGCACGCATGTGTGAATCAGTATGTGATATTGATGTCATACATATCTCTTCCAATCTACTCTGAGATCAAGAAAGTGAATGAACGTTGACAGAATGACTGTTCCATGCTTCAAGTTCATTCGGGATATCAGTGACAAAGGAATTATACATTCACTGTAACACCATTCACAGATTGTAGGATTGAAAGTTGTTCTCCAACTTTCTATTTCACTTGGGTAGAACTGATGTGTGACTAGGCACCGCTCTTTGCTTGTGAAGTCATACGTGTTATGGACTTTCACTGCCAACGTGAAATGGACTTGCAGGGTCACACACATAGGATTTAACCTGGAAGAGGAGTTTTGTCCACAAATAATGTTTAGATTGATTACTAAAGGAGTTTAGTAGTTCAATTAAACACTCAATTAATTGATAGCTCAATGTCATAATGTTCAAGGTGTTGGACACATTGGTTGGAGTATCAGATTGATTGAAACTACAATTGACTGATTCTGCACAATCTGTACTCCCAATCGATCGGCTCATGTGATGATCCGATCAGCTGAGCTTGGTGAACCGATTGGCTCAGATGGTGAGTCGATCGACTGATAGACAGGGTGAAACAATTGCTTCAAGTGTTGAAACGATTGGTTCAACTGGTCCAACCGAGCAAGTTGGGAAAGTCAGGTTGGTGAGAAATTGCTTTTCGTTTCACTTGCCCAATTTGATTGGAACAAGGATTGGTATTTGGTACCAATTCGAAACAAAAGAGGAAAAGTCAATCGGGAACTGACCAGGACCACAAACCGATCGGTTCAGAAGTGAACTGACCGTTTCATGGGTCCCAACCGATTGGTTGAAGTGTCAACCGACCGACTCAGGTCCCCAACCGACCGTTTCAAAAATGAAACGATCAGTTCAGGTTTGCGCAGTTGGTTGTTTTGTGGAAAATATCAAACCCTTCTACTCCTATTTTAGTCCCACATTACCCGAGATGGAGAACCCTATCCCATGACCCTCCTATATATATAGGGGTATTGGGGGCTTCTAAAAGAACAACTCAGTGCAACCAGTTGCTCTGTAAAGTTATCGTTCTCTCTGGTTTTGGTAACCGAGAGAGCCCGAGCAAGTGCTACCCGATAAGGGAGGCACAGCAAGGGAAAGACAACTGTAGAAAGCGACTGGTGGAAGGAGAGTGTGTCAGTGACTAGTACGTTGACAAAAGGGTGTGACTCCTTCCAATGCCTTGTGGGACAAGGAGATTGGAGTTCTAGGTGGTCCGTGTGGACTACTTCAGAGGCGGGAGATTTCTGTCAGTCAGAGGACAGCTATCAATCCCGACAGTCCCGGTGAGACCAGTAGTCGTCAGTCCCAGTGCGACCAGGAGCTGCACAGACATTGTCCAAGATCAGAGGTGAAGACCGTGCAAGCCGTGAGGTATTGTCTCCGAGCAAGCCTCGGGACAAGGTAAGATTCCACAAACCATCCTTTCCTATTGTATAGACGTTGACGCGTTTCCTTATTCTGGGTTTGGGGAGGAGAAAATTTTTGTTTCCGCTGCCTTCTCTGCCTCCCCTAAAACCCAACATAGTCTTCATTGACCAGGATGAGATTGTGCGACTCGCATCACTGGTATCCACTCAGATCACTTAGATACACAGAGCGCTCTTGGGCCTTGGATTCCCTATGAGTCCAAGGTGGACCCGTATCTTACGGCTACTGCTCCTCCCTCTTCTTCTTTTCCTGAGACGAACAAATGGCAGCGCCACGACAGAGCTCTCATTGAAGCAAAAGAAATTGTAAGAGGGAGATAGAGACACTGGAGCTTTTGTCCGAGTAAAAGAAATGGTAAGAGGGAGATAGAGAATCAGAATAGGTAGCAGCCGTTTGGGTTCATGAGGTTAGGGCGAGGTTAGGGGTGGTCATATATATAGGTGTGGGGGCTAGGTTAAGGTTTGCCAACCCTCACTGCCATTAGGCTTCTGGGAAGGTTTAGGCATCTCCTCTAGAGACTTCCATGCCGTACAAAACTTAGGTTAGGAGGATTTGAAATCCTTTCCCAAACACAAACACGCAAAAATCTCATTTGCTCATGCACCATGCTGTGAGAAATCAGATTAAAGATCTCATTTGAACTGTGCTCACCTTCTCCTATTTGTTCTAGGTGACACACCATCATCGTTGATCTTGGATCCAAAGGCTATCCTTACTCGTGCACATTTCTAATTCCTTTAGATATCTAAATTTAAATGTGACATTTAATACTTGCTCACATTATTTCCAAACTTTAGATATTTTTGTAAATTCCATATCTCCTAATCTGTTAGCTTTTTGATCCCAAATTTTGAGGGAAAGTTCTTGATGACATAATCTATCATTGGGCATAATTTGGGATTAAAACTCGAAAAGAATACCTCTTTTTATTCCTATGCAAGTCTTGTATCAAAAAGGCATATATATTGTTTTAAACTCATATTTCCTCTTTCTTTCTTTTCTATTCTCTTAATTCCGAACTTTCTAGATATTAGAAGGCAGGTGGTAATAAAACCATCCTATTGTGGCCACTTATTCCACCTTTAGAGAATTCCACATTTTCTTAAATAAAACATAAGTTATTTACTTCCCTCATGTTTTTTCCCTTTCTAAGGATTCTTCTTTTTGTTCTTTTATCCATCCATTAACTTATTAAAATAGGAAAAAGCACAAAATTCATAATTCAAGACCATTTTGCAGAGAAACCCAAATTTTAAAACAATGCACACAAATGGTCAAGCAACCCTTTTTTTTTAATAATTGCATAAAAATACAACCAAAATTGGGGTTATAACATATGTGGTAAAATTCATTTATATGTTAGGGTCGTTCGACTCTAACTTTGAATTAGGTCAACATGATTATTGTATATCCAAATCACATCCTAGTCATGTATAAAGTCTAGGGTTAGGTCTCATATATCCATCTTATCATATCATTATGATTTATTGAACCCAAGGCATGGTTAGGGTCACATGTATTGATAGTAAGAATTACATTTGAGTTTATCATGTTATGCACATTATATCCGCATTAGGGTATAAATATGTGTATTAGGGTGTATCTCTATCCCGGTTTTTCCATCCTTAGGGTTACTAACATCCTATACATTGGATTATTTTTTCAGAGTCTGTATAGTTATATTTTAATATGTTACGAAAGTGTAATGACATAGAATTTATGCCCGTATTACCTATGTAAAGAAGTTTCTTCTTGTAGTTTCTTTTATTGTGAAAGAATGATGACAAATGTCAGGATAATGAGTTTTGAGTAAAATGAGAAGACATGAGACACTTCCAAGTCATACAAAAGTATATACAAGAACTTTCTTTGATTGGGTTGTGGCTCTTGATCTTATTAATACCAATGGCAATAGCTAAACCTTTCACCCAAAAATATCCATAGTTGAAAATTTTGGGTTGGGTTTGTGATTGACATGCATGAATTATTGACAAATGGACACTATCATACTTAGGTAAGTGGGAATTCTATAAATTAGGTTCAATGATACTTGAAATTAGTTAAAGAATGTTCTCTAAATGGGTTCAAGTCTTAGTAATACATCCTTGGAGTTGTACGATAAAGTGCTGAATTTTCGTGCTACAATTTTTTGGTCGGCGAGAAAAGGGGTGCAACACGAGAACTTCCTAGGAGGTCACCCATCCTAGTACTACTCTCGCCCAAGAACGCATAACTGCGGAGTTCTGATGGGATCCGGTGCATTAGTACTGGTATGATCACACCTATTTTCGTGCTACAATTAGGAAAATGGATTATTTGTAGAGAGTATTCATAATAAAAGCTAAGGATACATGGCTATTATTATACCACTCATAGATAATATTATGATGTTGTTTATCATATCACTACAATTAGACATGTTTACGCTCATGGTTCAACTTCAAGACACATATTCACCTAGCTCCTATATGGAAAATATCGAAAAAATGGGTAGCTACTCATATACCATTTCTCAAAAACATAATATGACACTTACATTGGTGACCCCTTTTACTTTCTACCTTTGTGAGGGATTTTCACATTATTTGATAGGAATTCACAGTGTTGTGTGTAGTGTACAAAAGGGGGCTTTTAGTCCTACATTGTCTACCTTCAAGTTGGAGCCAACCCATATATATATAGGATGACAAGTGTAAACTTGTTCACATAAGCTAGATGAGGATATGAAGTCCACATAAATAGACAAAGTGCACACAAGAACTGTGTCAGACTGGTCGAGGTTGGGTTTCAAGAATTGTCTTTGGTGTTTAGTGTTTAGTCATAATGAATTTTCTCTCATCGCATGCGACTTGCATCGTGGTCAATTTTTACAATAAAAAAATGAATTTTCTCTAATCGAATGTGACTTGCATTTGACTGAGTGGTATTGTTGTCTGATCGAGTGAGTATTGAACTCACCCGATCACACATGCCAATCATATAGTAACAATCTCTCATACTTGTTCATGCACACAAATGGATATGTCTGGTAATTGGTTATACATGAGATTGTACAACTTTGAGTATATTATCAAATGTATATACCAAGTCATCATATATCCTTTCAAATGTAAATTACATGTATTCTAGTAGGTTAACTTGTCAAAACCATTAATTTCTTGTACTTACCAAAAATCATGTGAATGCGTGAAAAAGAGTAACAAGCTAAGTCAAGTTTCCGATTTATAAAGTAAAACAATTAGATTATGGTTAATCACTCGATCGTCTCTCTTATTGTGTGACGAATGCCAGTACGCAATCAACTACTTGTTCACGTTACCTTCTCATTTTCATAACAATTTTCTTCTTACTCTCCTACCTACTTTAGGAAACTAACACACAATTAAAGTCTGTTTAAAATATGATACATGTTTTAGACGTGTAAATGTTCTATCTTAGAAAGGTAAAAGGTAGATCACATGCACATACATGTGACAAGATATTATTTCCTATAAGTCAAGTCTTATATGTGACTCCTTCACATACATTTTTGAAATATTTGTTGTTCATTTTTTTTATATAAATGTTTAATTTATACGTCTTCTGCTAGATTTATTCTTAAACCTAATGTGGTATTTACGAACTTCACTACATATTTCATGTTTATATATGTTATTCTGTGTTTATTTTCAAGAATCATCATAAAAATTTTTCTAAAAAATGAAAAAGAAGTAGTAGTGCATGCTACTCAAAATTTTAAAGTAGGTAGCCAATTTTTTTTATAATAAATAGTATTGCATGGTATTAAAAAAATCTACTTAGATTGTCATTTTCCTTCCCTTAGTAGGATTTTCTCTCTCTTGAATTTTGTTCTGTCCGTTTTGTTACATGGTTGTATGACAACAAGTGTTCTTGCAATCTCCTTTTGAAATACCGGTTCAGTGTTGCTACTCTACCATCGATACATGCAGCTGAAGGTATCTCTCATGGAAAGATAATTTAGCTAATGAAGTAAAAGAGTAATCTGTGTATCACTGTATTCATTCGATTCTTATATAAGTTTTCATACTTTATTTTATCTATTCTTGACCTTTGTGTTGAAAATAGGAAAAGGATCCAGCCCATGCCTAATTGGATTTGGATTTGAGTAGGAGTTGGCTTGTGCTACCAATCCTAATAGGAGTCAAATCTAAAAGGAAAAGAAGATGGTTTCCTATGAGCAACATGGCACTTGATTAGGAATTGAAGTAGGATTCCTAATTGCAACCACATGCCATGGAAGCTTATAAATAAAGGCCATGTAGGAGGCCATTGGGGCATCCACTGGTTGAGGTGTGATCCCTCTAGTTGCTTGTTGGTACCTTCTGTGGTAGAAGAGCTGGAGAACAAGAACAACTGGAGGAGCTGTAAGGATGTGGGATCACCCCCTTACTAAATTTGATTTGAAGAATTAACATCCATTCCAAACACACTCAAAGGTATGCTAGAATAGGTGCAAAATTTTTCAAACTTCAATAAATGGTATTCAAAACAACCAAAGTATAACAACGGAATAAAAATAATGACTATATTCAATTTTCACAAAAGATTACAAAAGTACATCATAATATCCCATAAGGGTTTACATGTATGATACAACATAAGGATCTAAGTAGAAGGAAATCTAAACCATAACAACTTTGTCTCCAAGCTTTAACTCCTTAAGCTAGTCCAAAACTTCATGCCTTATCATCCAAGTCCTTCACCTAGGGTTGGAATCATACCCCAACAAGAAGAGAAAATAGATGAAATCAACAAAGGCTGGTATGTGCATACTAAATAGGAACTTGAGCAATATATGGAATAAAGGACATCAAATATAAAAGGCTTCCCATAGAAAGGATAACGACCACCCAAATGGGTATCAAGAGAAAAGGAATTGAAATCATATGATAACAAAAGAATACTTTCCATTAATAATACATAAAGATTGTGCCACACAAGCACATGTAAAGAATTAGGGCACACATTCCATATCATCAACCTGTATGCATGTGAGATAAACATAGCCCTAGAACAATATAAACACAAAGGTGACCAAGTCTCATAAACTTGAAACCTGATAGAGAAAGGAATATTGTCAATCTCCCAAATATATAAAACATTGGCCAAAAATCACACATCTTGCCCTAGGTATGAGGTTCATTTCCATCCCAAAAGAGTAGGAAATATCACATCTGCTCGTTAGGAAATAACACATCTGCCATAAAAACCAATGCAATTACGCTACTCTAGTGCTATTGAATCACATAGCATGTTAAATGTAGAGGCAAGCAGAAAGTATAGTTAGAATATATAAACTAGTCACCACATAAGTGGCCAACATATACATCCATCTCGTAAGTGGGCAAAAGACATCACATGTCATCTTTTAGAGTTCCATCATGAACAAAGCATAAGATAAGAGTTCAAAAGAATATCTATGATTACATGATCAATATCAAATAAGGTAGTTCACATGAACCATGATTTTCAAAAGAAAATACATTGTGTATAGGCTAATGTCCATATGACAAAGAGAATAAATAAGCATAGGTGAATTGCTCAACATAGAAGAATAGGGGATACATCATACCTCAACTTCAGAGTCTAAACAGTCCAAGTCAGTCCTAGATCCAAGCCTAGACCTCCACAGAACCTCTAGGGAAGGTGGAAAGGTCCTATAGGTAAGGTTCCCAAGCTTAGAGATGCTAGTTTCTTCAACAAATCTCCTATCTCGAGCAAGAAGCACCTTCTCCACTTTAGAGGTGAAAAACCCTAACAAAAGAAGATGGAGATGAGGTGTTTATGGGTTCTAGGTGGGGTTTCACCATGGAAGGTCATGATTCTGACCTAGAGGAAGGTGGAAGGAAGACTAACAACATGAAAATAGGGAAGGAAAGGGGGATACTGGCTAGCTTTGGTCAAAATAACCAAGGAGGAGCTTTAGAAACCCTAAATAGAGCAAATTTGGAACCCTAGGAGCCTTCTTCACCAACGTAGGCACCTTATTTTACCTTGGGACAACACCTTCATGGACAAACATAGTAGGAGTTATGATCTAAGCTAGAGTAAAGAAATAAGAGCAAGAGTGTTTGAATTTGAAGTTGGGAAGCAGTAGATATGGCTATATAAAGAAAGAGGTCAAGTATATGAGGTGTCTATGAGACTTTCCATGTGTCATGTATAAGGGTGTCCATGGACATGCAAGCCTTTATGGATATGGAAGAAGTCAAGAATGAGGTGTCAAATTACTTTCCATGTGTTCAATGCTAAGGGTTCCTATGGACATGCATACCGTTATGGATAAGGAAGAAGTCAAGCATGATATGTCCATGGAGCTTTCCATGTGTCCTTAGCCTAGGGATTTCATGACCATGCAAGAGGATAGCTCATAGAGGCTTCTTAAATATCAAATGTCAGTTTATGGACACTTATAGGCGATCCCAACCAACCTACAATCAAAGAAATAATCCCATTGGTTGATAGCTTCTAAAGACAAGCTCATTTTTAAAGTGAGTAATCCCTAAAATGCCCTTAGAGAGAAACACCTTCAAACCAAGGTGCAACTAGGTGCCCCATGGTTAAAAATATTGAGAATGGTAAGGGAATATCTAAGGATTATAATGCAGGTGGTAATTTGCAAATAAAACCTCCCAATTGGGTAAATTGTAGAAAAGTCCAGAATGTACCTAAAATTGCATAACTTGCACAAACAACATTCAAATTGGACCAAACTTCATCCACAATTTATATTTGATGTGTTGAATATGAATTTTCTATTATTTACATATTTTGAATTTATATAATCACATTATTCATTACTTATGCCTTTTACTCATTTTCTCTCTCCTAAACTTATCCTAATATTTCAAGGTGGTCCAAATTAGATGAAATTTGACATGTAGGCTAATTTTGATATGTAGATTTTGAATTTGAAGTTTGTTTCCACTTTTGAGACTTTTTAATGAGATATGTAATATGGCCCATTAATGACCCATTATCTAAGTTATTCATCCAATTAAGTTTCTTATCTTCATATTACAATCAAAATGAGTTATGTGGCATATTTTATGTATCCATTATATACCTAAGATTAATGTTAGAAAATTAGGTTACATTAAGGTTATATATACATGCATTATCTCATTGGGGTTATACTAAACATCTATTTAGGTCTAGCCTTCAACCTTGTTTGGCTAAGTCAAAAATGTCAACTACCAGGGTAGGGTTTGAGATGTAGTATGTTACAGCACACCACCCCTTAAAGGGATTTTGTCCTCGAAATTAAAACATCAACATATGAGAAAACAACTTATTCACCACCCCTTAAAGAATTCATCTTATTAAGTCAAAAATATTCTTTAGGTACAAAAGGTTCAACCACACTTCCTTATATCCAACTACATAAGCATCATGCAAAAAAAAGAAACATAACTGGTAAAGACTAACTATGAACTATGGGTTAATTTGCTCTTGTATATCCTCAAACAAGTCGTTACACATGGGAGACTAGTTCAACATATTAGGGTCCCTAAATATAAATCATATAGATGTCTAAGGCTACTATTGCCTAAAAGCATGCTATTTCGGACAATTCATACCAGCTCAAGTCAGGTCAGTATCATATAGATTCAGGAGTCCTTGTAAACCAAGCTAGTGGTGCGGAGGAAAATATTGCCAACCCCGAACCCTGATCATTTATAGACACCTTTGCTTTCAACTTCATGTCCTAGTAGCTGCCTAAAGGCCAAGCTAAACAACCTCAAGTTACTATGGTTACTTATGCATCTTTTACTGGTAAGTATTTTAAGGATCTATTGATCATTATTCTAATGTGAAACTATATGATCCTAAATCAACCCTTCATCATGTATTGATCAACTCTAAGATAAACATGTCACTTAAAGGTAAGGCAAGGATTCTAACTAGCGAGACAAAGTTGAAATAGTCAGATTCCGACTACCATGGGCTCTGATACCGTGCTGTAAAGAGGTGTGGGATCACCCCCTTACTAAAGTTGATTTGAAGAATTAACATCCATTCCAAACACACTAAAAGGTATGTTAGAATAGGTGCAAATGCAAAATTTTCAAACTTCAATAAATGGTATTCAAAACAACCAAAGTATAACAGTGGAATAAAAATAATGACTATATTCAATTTTCACAAAAGATTACAAAAGTACAACATAATATCCCATAAGGGTTTACATGTATGATACACCATAAGGATCTAAGTAGAGGGAAATCTAAACCATAACAACTGTAACATACTGAAACCTAGGACTTAATCTTATTCCAGTGTTAAGAACTTAGAACCCTTAGTCTTTGAGGAGTAGCCAAACAAGGTTTAGAGTATGCTATTTAGTGACCTTAAATGTATTAATGCATGAATAAATCACATTAAAATGTAGAATATAATTTAATCATAAAATCAATAAAAGGTACATAGGATATGTGCATAAAATACAAAGTGTCCATAATTGAGAATAGTGAGTTATAATTCCACAAAAAATGAAATAAATAATCTTATGTGGGATAATGGTGGTGTAGATTCGTTCTAGTTTATTCCTATGCCTTAAGGTGCAAGGAAGAGAAAAAGGGAATCAAAGATAATGCTTAAAACATGAATAATGAGTTTTTGGATTATTAATGAGAGAAATAATAGAAATAATGGATAATGTGCTAAAAGAAAAACTTCTTGGATAATAATAGCCTCATATTCATTTTCTTGGGATATGCTTTGGCTTGGAGGCCAAGTTTCACCAATTTAGAATAATAATAATCATATCTATTTTATTTAGAAAAGAAAAGGGTGCTTTTCCTTTCAAATATGAAATAAAATATTTAATGACTCCAAAAGTGGAAAATAAGTTTAGATTCGTAATCTACATATGCCTTTGGGTGAATTTTCACTCAATTTGGAGAAAATTTGATTAAAAAGTGAAATCAGGAGAGAGGAAGTGTGTAGAACCTTCAAAATATTAAATAAGTACACAAATAACTCCAACATGTAAAATTGATGGAAAATTCATATCCAATTTAAATATGACTTGTGGGTCAAGTTTCATATTGGATAATCCTAATGTCATTAATGAAGGAGGAAAGTGAAAATAGTAATTAATTTATTTGACACATTAAAAGTTGTCAAAAGGCAAATCTAATTTTATATTCAGATTCTATATATCACAATTAGCCTCTCTGCAAAATTTTGTCCAATTTGGAATTCGTTTGAGCCCTCAAATGAAGAGAGAGAAAATCATTTAATACTATATGTATCACTTTAATTGATTTCAAATTGGATAAGGTTTTCTTATTCGATCTGGCGTGTGGATCCCAACTGTTGGGTTTTGATCCGACGATCCTCATATCGTCTCCTACCCATGGTTTTCCTATTATAGTGCGACCATGTGGGTTTCTTAGAGAGTCCCACCTTTCTCGATATATATACCTCCTTTTTCCGTGATTTCTTTTGCATTGAATTCGTCGAGATGTCCCACACACAAAGAACTCTTACATGAGTTCTATTTATTCGAATCCAAGAAATGCCCAATGTTGGCCTCTAAGCTCTCTCACGGCCATAGTAGTTTCACCCTATAACTCTACCCTATATATAGGGGAATTCACCCCCACCTTCGCCGCACCTTACCCTCGTCTTCTCTACTTCCAATTTCTTTGCTCAAGGTTCATTTGGTTGTGGGCTACCCTATTTTCACTTGAAGCTTGCAGTGAACACTACTCCCTCTATTCTTCGTCTCTAATTTCATAGAAGGTACCATCAGTTCTGATTTTCTCTCCTCTTCGTTTTGAGTATCTATGCGTCGAATTTGGTGGAGTATCTCAGTTTTACCCAAATCGGCCGAACAACAGCTTCCTGTTGCGCGACGATGGAGCGGGCAGAGGAGGAAGAAACACATAAGTGCTTTTATGATTTTACCCCTCTCACTTTCCTCTCTCTTCTCTCTACTCTTCACGCAGTGGGGCCATCAGCAGGGTGCCAGCGCATGCGTGACTGCCCTCTCATTGGGCTAGGTCACCACAGTGTGGGCCCGCCTCTGCTCTCTCTCTATCTCTTTCAATTTTTGGATTTTTCCTATTGGTCGAACTTTGGAAATCCATAACTAATTAATCCCTAATAAAAAAATGCATAAATATTCAATAAAACAAGAAAAATGTAGGCTTTCTTTTGGAAAGGGGATTGTCGCCTGAATCCCATGTTTTATGATGCATGATTTTAATAGATCTAATTAATAAGTTAATAATTTGTATAATTCATAACTAATAAACCATTGGGCCAAAATTAAAAGTAAAATATGTTCTAGACTAAAAAAAATATGATCTATCTAATAAAAATAAATTGGATGCATGGTTTTGAGTTTTTCAAAAAAGTATTTTTGAGGATGATTTAATTAACTAAAAATCACTAAGAATAACCCTAAAAGTCCATATGATCAAAATACTTAATATTATATGCTATTTTGATCAAAAAATCCTAACTAAGATGATGGTGATGTTTTCAAGACCTAAATCAGTGGTTTGAAGAAAAAGTTGACAACTTTAGGGTTTTGAGTTCTTAATGAATGCATATAATGGTAATACATGTATATGGTTATTATAATAGGACAAGTGGACTCTAACCTTGCTTAGGATTTTGGAAAGTGTTTTGATTTAGACTCTGTGAGAGGTGTGTTTGCATCTCCTATTCATCTTTATTGAGCAATAACCTAAATTGTCTTTCTCTTGGTCCTATGGACAATAACCTGAATACCATATCTTTCTCTTTTGAAAATTATGCTTCATGTGAAGTACCTTACTTGCTACTGATCTTGTGATCATAATATCTTCTTGAATTTCTTTTGGAATCTTTATTATGCCTTGTTCATTGTGGAACTCAATTTGTTGTTATATGTCCACTTTGAGGTGGTTGATAATGATGATCACTTATGCAGTGATTAATTTGTAAATCCGACTATACTTTTACTTGCCTTCCTATTAAGCATGTTGTGTGACTCAATAGCCCTAGAGTAATATAATTTGCATTGGTTTCAGGTTATGTGCCCTTATTATTTATTTTGGGATGGTGGTTATGTGTCCCATACCCGGGTTTCAACTTTATGAGGGTTGGCCCAATCTAATATATTTGGGAGTTTGGTTATGTGCCATTCTCTACCATGTTTCAAATTTATGAGGGTTGGCCGCCAATTGTTATTTATGTTGTTCTAGTGCTATGTTTATCTCACCTACATGCATGTTGTTATGGGTTTTGTGCCCTAAAATATTTATGAGTGCTTTTGTGGCACCACTTTTATTATTGTTTTAATGGCAAGTATTCCTTTTTACCATATGTTTGATCATCTTTCCTTTTATGCCCGATTGGGTAGTCCTTATCTTTTTGCATGGGAAGCCTTCTATACTTAATGTACCTTTTTCTTAAAATATAATGCTCAATTCCTTTTTAGCATGCTCATACCAGCATTTTGCTGATATCCTGTTTTCTTTTCCTTTTATGGGGTATGCTTCCAATCCCAGGTGTTGGACAAGGAGGAGGAGATCTAGGAGGACCTGGACCACAACAAGGATAGTTGACTTCATGGGAGACTTGGCTTGAAGTTGTTAAGTGACCCTCAGCTAGTTCAACATATGTAGTTAGTTTTCCTTTATGTCATCTTGCGTGGTGAAAGTTTAATATGATAAGTTGTCTTGTAATGGTTAGATATATCTTTTGATTCCGCTGCTACTTGAGTTATGATACAATCATGTTAAATAAATTTGGTTTCATCCCCTTTTGAGAAAAAAATTTGTTGGTGGATGTTGCCCTCTTTATTTTTAGTAGGGAGTGGATCCCTATGAGATACCACTCCTTACAACATGGTATTAGAGCCTGTAGCTGTCAGTTATCTAACTACTTCAAACATGTCTCCCTTAGGGTGTTTACCCTTATCTTAGGTTGCTTATACCTAGTACCTTGCCTTGTGTAGACAAAACCCTAATGGCGGGAGATAACTCTATTGTTGGTAACCAATACGGTTACGAGACACCCCAAACCCTTAGGTTTGGTCAGGAGACCTCAGCTTCTGCTAGTTCGGGAGTAGCTATGACTCCAGAGCAAGAGTTGGCCATGTTTTAACAACACTTTGCTTCTTCCATGATGAGAAAGGTGAAGGACACATCTGTACCTAAGAAGCCTAAGGAGTTCTCAATCATGGAGTTCATGAAGATGCAACCACCTTCCTTCAAGGGTGAAGGTGAGATAGAGATGGTTGACAAAGCTGATGATTGGGTGTTAGCCATAGAGAGGACTTTTGATGGTACGGCCTATCCTCCACATCAGATGGTTAGGTTTGCTTCATATGTTTTAGATGGACCTACAAGAGTTTGGTGGAATGGGATTGCAAGGACAAGAGACATCTCAACCATGTCTTGGGTGGATTTTTTGGCTCTCTTTCGTGGGAAGTACATCTGCATTGCTGCCCTAAAGAAGAAAGAAGCAGAGTTCTACAGCTTGAAGCAAGGTTCCTTATATGTTTCTGCTTATGTGCAAAAGTTTCTGCTGTTGGAGCATTATGCAGTTGGTTTGGGTGAGGAACGTAGGGCTGAACAATTCCTCCAAGGGCTCAACTACAATGTGGGACATTCTCTTATCCCACAACTGACCTTTACCTTTCAAAAGATGGTCGATAAATCATTGGACGTGGAGTCATACCCAAGGTTTCAACCTAGGGAGTTTGATAAGAAGAGGAAACCATTAGGAGATGAGAAGAGAAGAGACAAGTGTGCTAAGTGCAATGGTTACCATCCTCCAGGGAAGTGCTCTCAAGATAAGAACCAAGCTAAGCATCAGCCTAACTATCGGGTTGTGTGCCATCATTGCAATGAACCTGAACATATTCACCCTAGGTGCCCTCAGCTTCATCATGGACATGTACCAGCTCATCAACAACAACCTCAAGCGCCTCATTAGAACAATGGTAACAACAATGGGAAGAGACCTATGGAAAGGTGATCTGGAAGAGTTTTTGCTTTGGATGGTCAAGAAGTCCATGATGATGATCAAGTTGAAGGTAACCCTTAGTCCTATAGTAGACTTTCAAGTTATGTTTCCTTTTGCATGTTATATATGAAAGAAGTTACCTTTGTACCTATAGTTTTGTTTGTCTTATGAGGATGCATCTTTTAAGGGGTGGTAGATAGTTGTTTAGATTTCGAGGACAAAATCTCTTTAAGGGGTGGTATGCTGTAACATACTGGAACCTAGGATTTAATCTTATTCCAGTGTTAAGAACTTAGAACCCTTTGTCTTTGAGGAGTAGCCAAACAAGATTTATAGTATGCTCTTTAGTGACCTTAAATGTATTAATGCATGAATAAATCACATTAAAATGTAGAATATAAATTAATCATAAAATCAATAAAAGGTACATAGTATATGTGCATAAAATACAAAGTGTCCATAATTGATAATAGTGAGTTATAATTCTACAAATATGAAATAAATAATCTTATGTGGGATAATGGTGGTGTAGATTCGTTCTAGTTTATTCATATGCCTTAGGGTGCAAGGAAGAGAAAAAGGGAATCAAAGATAATGCTTAAAACATGAATAATGAGATATTGGATTATTAATGAGAGAAATAATAGAAATAATGGATAATGTGTTAAAAGAAAAACTTCTTGGATAATAATAACCTCATATTCATTTTCTTGGGATATGCTTTGGCTTGGAGGCCAAGTTTCACCAATTTAGAATAATAATAATCATATCTATTTTATTTAGAAAAGAAAATGGTACTTTTCCTTTAAAATATGAAATAAAATATTTAATGACTCCAAAAGTGGAAAATAAGTTTAGATTCATAATCTACATATGCCTTTGGGTGAATTGTCACTCAATTTGGAGAAAATTTGATTAAAAGGTGAAATCAGAAGAGAGAAAGTGTGTAGAACCTTCAAAATATTAAATAAGTACACAAATAACTCCAACATGTAAAATGGATGGAAAATTCGTATCCAACATGTTAAATATGACTTGTGGGTCAAGTTTTGTAATTTTTGGATAATCCTAATGCCATTAATGAAGGAGGAAAGAGAAAATAGTAATTAATTTATTTGACACATTAAAGTTGTCAAAAGAAAAATATAATTTTATATTCAGATTCTATATATGAAAATTAGTGTCTCTGCAAAATTTTGTCCAATTTGGAATTTGTTTGAGCCCTCAAATGAAGAGAGTGAAAATCATTTAATATTATATGCATCACTTTAATTGATTTCGAATTGGATAAGGTTTTCTCATTTAATCTGGCGCATGGATCCCAGCCGTTGGATTTTGATCCGACAATCCTTAGATCATCTCCTACCCATGGTCGGCCTACTACAGTGCCACAGGGTGGGTTGCTCAGAGAGTTCCACTTTTCTCGGTCTATATACATGCTTTTTCCGCGATTTCTTTTGCATTGAATTTGTCAAGATGTCCCACACACAAAGAACACTTACATGAGTTCTATTTCTTCGGATCCAAGAAACTCCCAATGTTAGCCTCTAATCTCTCTCACGACCATAGTAGTTTCACCATATAACTCTACCCTATATATAGGGGACTTCGCCCCCACCTTTGTTGCACCTTACCCTAGTCTTCTCTACTACCAATTTCTTAGCTCAAGGTTCGTTTGGTCGTGGGCTACCTTATTTTCACTTGAAGCTTGCGGCAAACACTACTCGCTCTATTCTTTGTCTCCAGTTTAATAGACGGTAGCATCAGTTTCAGTTTGCTCTCCTCTTCATTTTGAGTATTTATGCGTCAAATTTGGTGGAGTATCTCAGTTTTTCCCAAATCGGCCGAATAGTAGCTTCACGCTGCACGGCGATGGATCGGGCAGAGGAGGAAGAAACCCCTCAGTGCTTTTATGATTTTACCCTTCTCACTTTCCTCTCTCTCTTCTCTCTACTCTTTGCGCGGGGCGTGTTGATCTTTTGCTTTTTATTTGACTGCGCTGACCGAAGCCAGCCGAGCCATCAACAGGGCACCAGCACGCACGTGACTGCCCTCTCATTGGGCCAGGTCACCATGGCGTGGCCCCGCCTCTGCTCTCTCTCTTTCAATTTTTGGATTTTTCCTATAGGTTGAGCTTTGAAAATCCATAACTAATTAATCCCTAATTAGAATAATATGCATAAATTGTCAATAAAATGAGAAAAATGTAAGCTTTTTTTGGTAAGGGTTTTGTATTGAATCCCATGTTTTATGATGAGCGATTTTAATAGATCTAATTAATAAATTAATAATTTGTATAAATCATAACTAATAAACCCTTGGGCCAAAATTAAAAGTAAAATATGTTCTAGACTCAGAAAAATATGATCTATCTAATAAAAATAAATTAGATGCCTAGTTTTGAGTTTTTCAAAAAAGTATTTTGAGGATGATTTAATTAACTAAAAATCATTAAGAATAACCCTAAAAGTCCATATCTTCAAAATACTTAATATTATATGTTATTTTGATCAAAAAATCCTAACTAAGATGATGGTGATGTTTTCAAGATCTAAATCGGTGGTTTGTAGAAAAAGTCAATAACTTTAGGGTTTTGAGTTCTTAATGAATGCATATAATGCTAATACATGTATATGGTTATTATAATAGGACAAGTGGACTCTAATCTTGCTTAGGATTTTGGAAAGTGTTTTGATTAAGACTCTGTGAGAGGTATGTTTGCATCTCCTATTCATCTTTATTGAGCAATAACCTAAATTGTCTTTCTCTTGGTCCTATGGACAATAACCTAAAAACCATATCTTTTTCTTTTGAAAATTATGCTTCATGTGAAGTACCTTACTTGCTACTAATCTTGTGATCAAAATATCTTCTTGAATTTCTTTTGGAATCTTTATTATGCCTTGTTCATTGTGAAACTCAATTTGTTGTTATATGCCCACTTTGAGGTGGTTGATAATGGTGATCACTTATGCAGTGATTAATTTGTAAATCCGACTATACTTTTACTTGCCTTCCTATTAAGCATGTTGTGTGACTCCGTAGCCCTAGAGTAATATAATTTGCATTGGTTTTGGATTATGTGCCCTTATTGTTTATTTTGGGATGATGGTTATGTGTTCCATACCCGGGTTTCAACTTTATGAGGGTTGGCCCAATCTAATATATTTGGGAGTTTGGTTATGTGCCATTTTCTACCAGGTTTCAACTTGATGAGGGTTGGTCGCCAATTGCTACTTATGTTGTTCTAGTGCTATGTTTATCTCACCTACATGCAGCTTGTTATGGGTTTTGTGCCCTAAAATCTTTATGAGTGCTTTTGTGGCACCACTTTTATTATTGTTTTAATGGCAAGTATTCCTTTTTATCTTATGTTTGATCATCTTTCCTTTTATGCCCGATGGGTAGTCCTTATCTTTTTTCATGGGAAGCCTTCTATACTTAATGTACCTTTTTCTTAAAATATAATGCTCAATTCCTTTTTAGCATGTTCATACCAACATTTTGCTGATATCCTCTTTTATTTTCCTTTTATGGGGCACGCTTCCAACCCCAGGTGTTGGACAAGGAGGAGGAGATCTAGGAGGACCTGGACCACAACAAGGATAGCTGACTTCATGGGAGACTTGGCTTGAAGTTGTTAGGTGATCCTCAACTAGTTCTACATATGTAATTAGTTTTCCTTTATGTCACCCTGCATGGTGAAAGTTTAGTATGATAAGTTGCCTTGTATTGGTTAGATATATCTTTCGATTCCACTTCTACATGCGTTATGATACAATCATGTTAAATAAATTTGGTTTCATCCCCTTTTGAGAAAAAAATTTGTTAGTGGATGTTTCCCTCTTTATTTTTAGTAGGGAGTGGATCCCTATGGGATCCCACTCCTTCAAACAACTTTGTCTCCAAGATTTAACTCCTTATGCTAGTCTAAAACTCCATGCCTTATCAACCAAGTCCTTCAAATAGGGTTGGAAGCATACCCCAACAAGAAGAGAAAATAGATGACATCAGTAAAGGCTGGTATGTGCATACTAAATATGAAATTGAGCAATATATGGAATAAAGGACATCAAATATAAAAGGCTTCACATAGAAAGGATAAGGACCACCCAAATGGGTATCAAGAGAAAAGGAATTGAAATCATATGATAACAAAAGAATACTTGCCATTAATAATACATAAAGATTGTGCCACACAAGCACATGTAAAGAATTAGGGCACACACTCCATATCATCAACCTGCATGCATGTGAGATAAACATAGCCCTAGAAAAATATAAACACAAAGGAGGCCAAGTCTCATAAACTTGAAACCTGATAGAGAAAGGAATACTGCCAATCTCCCAAATATATAAAACATGGGCCAAGAATCACACATCTTGCCCCGAGTATGAGGTTCCTTTCCATCCCAAAAGAGTAGGAAATATCACATCTGCTCGGCAGGAAATAACACATCTACCATAAAAACCAATGCGATTACACTACCCTAGTGCTACTGAATCACATAGAATGTTAAAGTAGAGGCAAGTAGAAAGCATAGTCAGAATATATAAACTAGTCACCACATAAGTGACCAACATATACATCCACCTCATAAGTGGGCAAAAGACATCACATGTCATCTTTTAGAGTTCCATCATGAACAAAGCATAAAATAAGAGTTCAAAAGAATATCCATGATCACATGATCAATATCCAATAAGGTAGTTCACATGAACCATGATTTTCAAAAGAAAAGACATTGTGTATAGGCTAATGTACATAGGACAAAGAGAATGAATAAGCATAGGTGAATTGCTCAACATAGAAGAATAGGGGATACATCATACCTCAACTTCAGAGTCTAAACAGTCCAAGTCAGTCCTAGATCCAAGCCTAGACCTCCACAGAACCTCTAGGGAAGGTGGAAAGGTCCTATAGGTAAGGTTCCCAAGCTTAGAGATGCTAGTTTCTTCAACAAATCTCCTATCTCGAGCAAGAAGCACCTTCTCCACTTTAGAGGTTAAAAACCCTAACAAAAGAAGATGGAGATGAGGTGTTTATGGGTTCTAGGCGGGGTTTCACCATGGAAGGTCATGGTTCTGACCTAGAGGAAGGAAGAAGGAAGACTAAAAACATGAACATAGGGAAGAAAAGGAGGATACTTACTTGTTTTGGTCAAAATAACCAAGGAGGAGCTTTAGAAACCCTAAATAGAGCAAATTTGGAAACCTAGGAGCCTTCTTCACCAAGGTAGGCACCTTATTTTACCTTGGGACATCACCTTCATGGCCAAATAGAGTATGAGTTATGCTCTAAGCTAGAGGAAAGAAAGAAGAGCAAGATTTTTCGAATTTGGAGTTGGGAAGGGGTAGATATGGCTATATAAAGAAAGAGGTCAAGTATGAGGTGTCTATGAGACTTTCAATGTGTCATGTATAAGGGTGTCCATGGACATGCAAGCCTTTATGGATAAGGAAGAAGCCAATAACAAGGTGTCAAGTTACTTTCCATGTTTCCAATGCTAAGGGTGCCTATGGACATGCAAACCTTTATGGATAAGGAAGAAGTCAAGCATGAGGTGTCCATGGAGCTTTCCATGCGTCCTTAGCCTAGGGATTTCATGGCCATGCAAGAGGATAGATCATAGAGGCTTCTTGAATATCAAATGTAAATTTATGGACACTTATAGGCCATCCCAACCAACATCCATTCAATGAAATAACCCCATTGGTTGATAGCTTCTAAAGATAAGCTCATTTATAAAGAGAGTAATCCCTAAAATGCCCTTAGAGAGAAACACCTTCAAACCAAGGTGCAACTAGGTGATCCATGGTTCAAAATGTCGAGAATGGTAAGGGAATATTAAGGATTATAATGCAGGTAGTAATTTGCTAAGAAAACCTCCCAATTGGGTAAATTGCAGAAAAGTCCAGAATGTACCTAAAATTGGATAACTTGCACAAACAACATCCAAATTGGACCAAACTTCATCCAAAAGTTATCTATGATGTGTTGAATATGAATTTGACATTATTTACATATTTTGAAGTTATATAGTCACATTATTCAATACTTATGCCTTTTACTCATTTTCTCTCTCCTAAACTTATCCTAATATTTCAAAGTGGTCCAAATTAGATGAAATTTGACATGTAGGCTAATTTTGATATGTAGATTTCAAATTTGAAGTTTGTTTCCACTTTTGAGACTTATTTTTATGAGATATGTCATATGGCTCATTAACGACCCATTATCTAAGTTATTCATCCAATTAAGTTTCTTATCTTCAAATTACAACCAAAATGAGTTACGTGACATATTTTATGTATCCATTATAAACCTAAGATTAATGTTAGAACATTAGACTACATTAAGGTGATATATACATGCATTAGCTCATTGGGGTTATACTAAACATCTATTTAGGTCTAACCTTCAACCTTGTTTGGCTAAGTCCAAAATGTCAACTTCTAGGGTAGGGTCAGAGATCTAGTATGTTATAGGAGCTATCTTGGTTGAATAAGAGAGGGTCAGTGATTTTTCCTTGAAGCAAAGTAGCGGCTGACAATCAGTGAAAAATTGGGTGCACTGACAGAGCAACTCTCTTGGTTGATAAGAGAGGGCCAGTGACTTTGCCTTAAAGCAAAGTAGCGGTTGATGGTTAAAGATGTAGTGTTGCCATAGTAGCAATAGTTCGACCCAATCAACAATCACAACAACATCAAGAAGTCCCCAACAAAGACAATGGCCTTGTGAGGAGATCAAGTAAAGATGAAGGTTTTGTACACACTGGCATGATTCTCTTCTTACTCATCTTTGTTCTTGTGTGGGGAGGGCTACCTAGATTTAGGGGTAATTAAATCCGGGCAGTGTGAGTTGTAATCTTAATTATTAGTGCTTGTTGGCTAGTATTGGCCCATGATTTTTCTCTCCTTGTCTTAGGGAGAGTTTTCCATGTTAAATCTGGTGTTTCTTTTTTGGGTTTATACGCTTGTCGATAACACTTCCGCAATAAGTTTTCATCACATCCAGGACCGTATCGGTACAACATCCCCAACATGTGGTATCAGAACACATGTTTTAGATACTGGTCCAGATGGGGAAGAATGAAGACGTGACGATGAAAAGTTGACAAGAACAAATTGGCAGATTTGGAAACCCAAGATGGAGGATATTCTCTATTGCAAAGATCTATACGATCCAATAGAGGGACAAAAGCCAGAGAGTATGTCTAATGCAAACTGGAAGAAATTAAACAGAAAGACTATTGTAACAGTTTGAAAGTGACTCAACATTTTCTTATTCCATTACGCCTCAAAAGAGACCAATGTTGAAGATATGTGGGAGAAGCTCAAGAAGTTATATGAGCGGAAGATTACAACAAATATAGATTTCTTGATTAAAAAGTTGGTAAACCTAAAGTACCGGGATGGTACAAGCATCGATGAGCATATGAATGAATTCCAAAGCCTTATAAATCAACTGGGGTCCATGAATATGGTTCCTGATGATGAACTCGAGGATGTACTTCTTCTGGAATCATTACCTGACAGTTGGGAGACACTCGTAGTAACAATCAACAATTTGCACAGGAAGAAAACTTGACACTTGACCAGATGAAGAGCAGTCTATTGAATGAAGAGACTGGGCGACGAGCCTCAGGCGACAATGGATCAAAGGTGCACTTCACATAGAGCAGAGGCATTGATAGATCAAGAGACCTATTGACTCAAGGTCTAAATTGACTAAACCCTTCACTACTATAGAACCGATCTTTGGTGTTAGTTATTTAAGGCCTTTGGCGATGGTTAAAAAGTGACATATGTGGGTGACACTAAAAGATGAACCCTTAGGATTCGGTTTGAAAACTGACACCAAAACCCTTCACACCACCCAAAACGTGCCAACAGAGGCACTATAGGCGTCGGTTATTAGTGGGGAAACTGACGCCAGAACCCTTCACGCCACAAAAAGGGCACCAACATGGGCACTATAGGCATCGGTTATTAGTAGGGAAATTGACGCCCAAACCCCTCACACCATAAAAGGGTGCCATCTAGGACACCATCGGCGTCAATTTCTTAGTAATAACTGACACCATATCACCTACCACCACGGCCGTGCTGGCCAGCACGAGCATTTTGTCTGGCCACATTAGATGGTGGTTTTTTGCTATTAACTGACATTGTAAGCCTTTGTTGTCGGTTTTTGACTAATAACCGACGCCTATGTTTTTATTTTTTTTCTTATCAGTTTGTAAGCCTACTGTGGCTGGTCGCAGGATAAAGAAACCTGCTGTTAAGTGGAACTGAACTGTAGGTTTACGATATCCATTGATATCGGCCAACAACAGGCCACAAACCTGCAAATTTAACAAGATTCATTTTTACACATTTAGCAACCTTCAGTTCCATTCAATTTTCACACACGTAGAAACATTCAGACACATGTAGAAACATTCATGTAGAAACTTGCAGTTCCTTTCATTTTCACATTCACACATGTAGAAACATTCAGACACATGTAGAAAATTCATGTAGCAACCTGTAGTTCCTTTCATTTTCACATTCACACATGTAGAAACATTTAGACACATGTAGAAAAATTCATGTAGCAACCTGCAGTTCCATTCATTTTCACATTCACACATGTATAAACATTCAGACACATGTAGAAAGATTAAGACATGTAGAAACATTCACACATATGACAGTTCAGAAAAATTCATTTACAAAATATCATTCTTTAGTCATTATCGCTATCAACATCCTAATTATATTTTAAAAACCCCACTTGTATGGCTTTTACCCATTCTTCTCTTACATCATTTAATTCTTCCGTCGTATAGGAAACATGTACATCTGATAAGGCCTTACCTATAGTGGGGTCAGTTTTAAACACCTACAAAGAGAATGATGTATAAGAGAATGATGTATATATATAATTAATAATATATAAATAAGATTGATATATTTCATATTATCTAATGAGACTATATATAATACCTCATGTATGGTATCAATGTCTACTGTGGCATATTTGATAATCATGTGTATAAATCACATCACATAGTATGCACATGCCCAACCGTTGTCTTATGTAGCACACTATAAATTGAAACACACAAAATATTAAAAAATACAACTAAGAACAATTCACATAAATAATATATACATTGCAGTCGAGAACTTACTTTCACGTTCTCCCAAATTATTGGCTGGTTCTTTTTCCTGGGGATCTTTCCTCCAGCCTTTTTGAACTCATGTAAACCCCTACATGTTAATGTAACACAGTAAATTGCATAATTAAATAGTAATGTAATAATCGATGTTAACAGATATAAAAATGAAATATTTCTCACCGGAATAATGCCATTTTCATTGCATGTCCATATTTTGGATTCAATTTAGTCCCCTTAGGTTCTAGATAATAGACAATGAACATCTCAGGGGCAATAACTAGTAACTCCCAATGCGTACCCCTAGAGGTAAAAAAGTTCAAAATTAATAACTCGAAATCCACAATAAAAATGTAATTTTTCTTAAGTCCAAATTATAAGCAAAGTAAACTTACTCCACATTGAATGGAGCTATTATCACCGTCTTCTTATTTTTACCAAAATTTGTAAAAGCATCACAGCAGTATTGTTGAACTGATGAAGGGTCTTTAGTTACTAGACTAATCAAAGATGGAATCAAAAGTCCTACATGTTCAAATAAAAAATATACACATATCTTTTCGAAGTAGCTGCAAAACATGTATTATGTATGCATTAATATATAAGAAACCATATCACCGGATCCTACACAAGGTATATGGATGTATAAACAATATCTCACGTTATCCATAGCTCTATCACAAATGTATTCAACCAATCATAGAGAAACAACTCCAAAATATCTTGTATAAATAGTTTGTTTTTGTATGATTGACCTACAACATCCGCATCTATAAAAACATTTATAGGGAAATTTATATCATGTTCGCCTAACCACACTTCCATACCCCTACAATTAGGACCTAACGGGACATGTAGGTCCTGTGGAACCCAACTTGGTAATGTAGGAGGTGGAGGTGGAGGCCTAGATGCTCTGGGCATCTTCGTTTTAACCTGTATATATAATTTCAGATCAATTGACCTCATATATATACACTAATAATTTAACATAATGTAAATTTACCATAAAATTTTAATATATATGACATCTGCTTTGGGACACAATATCACTCCACCTTCTGCCTCACCAAGCGTTTCACAATCTGGGTGGGTATATGGCCATAGAAGATATATCCAATTGGGGAATATATGTAGCAAGCTCACACGAACCCAACCATCTGATAATGGAGACCCATGAAACATTTCGCCTGGAAGGGATGGGTAAGACAATGCCTCTGCAATGACGTATTCGTTACTTTTTAGATGGCATGGCTTCAACCCCTACAAATTTACGTAAAGAATGTTATATACATATATACATATCATCTTGAAAAGACTAGCTACTATGTCATAAAAATACTTACAATGAATGTACTAGGTGGTGGGTCTACAGGATTACTCCCAACCTCTTTAGTAGGAGTAGAGCGGGATGCCATAGGTACTGTCTGAGTGGCAATCAGAGATGCCTTCCACTTGCTCATTGCTTCATGGAGTGTATTATCAACTACTTTCTTGACTCTCTTATCAATTACTTCATCGACTCTCCTATCAACTATCTTATCTACCTATACATGGATAAAAGAAATGTTAGCTTCTGATTATTGAATTCCATTTTATAGTAGCATTCTAAAAAAAGAATAGGTTACCTATTCTTGTAAAATTCCCACTTTTGGGACATGTTTGCGCTGGGATGGCCCAAAAGAACGCTTTGATGCCCACACCAACGCTTGCACCCCTAACACATCCAAGATGCTTTGGATTACCCAAAGAAACTGTCAATTCATCCCTTGTTCCCTTAGGGATGAACTTGCCTTGTTTCCTCAGCTCGTGCAGCTCCCGCTAATCGCCATCAATAGAAATTAGTAAGTAAACACCACAAATAATCAATATTTGAATGATTGCTCTAAGAGTTGTATTTTACCATTTTTGCAGCCGCCTCAGCAGTTGCGTGCTTCTTTATTTCTCCCTTCTTATTTTGCCTCCCATCTATCCAGACATCATAGCGAGGCATAGGTGTGGTACCTATAGTAGAGGACTCCTGAGTAGTAGTTGACTGAGTAGTACACTCAGCCTGTAGTCTTTGGTGAATGCCTGTATAGCCCTTTGGACCCATTGTGTGGTCATGCACATTCAGTGCACACCTTGCTCTTTGTGCCTCACTAATAGCCTAGTTAGTATGCACATTGATTTGGTTAGTAACACTAAAGGTTAATCTTGAATAGGTGAATACAACATATATTAATTAAATAGGGAGTAACAACTAATACCTTGAATTCATCAGTGTTCCTTGAAGCAACAAACGCTTCCCATTCTTCTGGGTCCAGGAAGTTCCACTGTTCAGTGGATGACTTCTTCCTCTTCTCACCATCTTTTATGTATTCTCCGATGAGATTTGTCCTATAGTTCCTTAGGACCCTCCCACAGAGTTGCATCATGGATTTATGATGCAACTTTTCATCCAACGCAAATATACTCTGCAAAATAGAATTGCTATTAACTAGCATCCAAAAAATTAGTAATCTACAAAATAGAATTGCAAATAATAATAACTCACGCATAAATCCTTTCATATTAAGTCTTTCTTCCCCTTAGGAACTTTATGCTAAGAATCTATCTTACAACCACAATGGCTACGAGTAACATACCCAAGATATGAAATAAACGAATTGCGGTTCACTCCAATTGCATTTCCTGCATTATTAAAATCCACAACCAGTTTGGGTCCATTGCCCCTTAGCGTTGTTAACTTCTTCATCATAGTGATGCCCGTTCTCTTTTCAACTTTTTGGTACTGCTCATCAAGTGCCTCAAGTGCTTCAGAGGGTACATGTGCATCATCAACCTAAAATTTGACAAAATAAACACACTTACAGGATATAACTATAAATGGACATATAGATGGAAAATATGATATATTTTTAAAACTTACATTGTGAGGCGACACATTGGTATCCTCACCATGATCATCATGGACATCATGGTCATCATGCCCATGCTCAACCATCTGAAAAATTTCATTAAAAAATCAAACATTTAGCATTTGACATAACTAGAAGATAATGAAACATTGAAAAATGAAACATTGTATAGTTCACATATACAAATGAAACATATAAAAAAATATTAACATGCATGCCTCTAATATTGTGATTGTTTATCAATTAACAATCCTTCATTGTGATCTCCGCGCACATACAAGTCATCATTAGCTTCAATATTTTGTGGTGTTGGCAACCCAACTGAGAATGGACTGGAGTCATCATACTTATCATAGTACTCTTCTTCATCTATAGGATCTTCAATGAACTGTCTTTTACCATGAAGAACAACCGACCATTTATCATTTGCAGGATCATTGATATAAAATACTTGTTTCACCTGTGATGCCAATATGAATGGTTCACCCTTCTCGCCAATCTTTTCAAAGTTCACTAAAGTGAAACCAAATTCATCCACTATAACTCCTTTGGTGTTATCAACCCAATTACATTTGAAGAGTGGAATTTTGAAATCTATGTAGTCAAACTCCCATATGTCTTCAATGACACCGTAATATGACATTTTAGCTTCACATGGACTCTTATCCTTTGCACTTGCAAAAAACATAGTCGACGCTTGAAGGGTGACCCCACTGTTTTGGACGACACTCTTATCATCTTGGCGCTTTGTGTAATATGTGAATCCATTAATGGCATACCCTTCATAAGACATAACATTCAGTTTTGTTTTAAAGGTGAGGCATTTGATAGTTTCAGTAATATCATCTGGTGTTTGAGATAGTTGATGTAAGACTTTATCTTGAAACCACTTAATAAATGTCTTATTATGCAATCTAGCAAGCCACATTGAATTGGCTTGAGGATATTGTCTCTTGATGAAATTGGTATGTTCCTCAATATAAACACTCACTTCGTCCATGTTGTGTAAAATATACAAGTGACCTTGTTCCAACTGCTCACGGCTGATTACTTTCACCCGTGATCCCAAAATTCCTTTGCCAAATTGCTCCTCAGTATTTTTGTCATTACCAGGAGTGTCATTACCACTCAGAAAGTCATTGCAAATATCCATAACCTCTCTCACCACATAACCCTCAATAATACTCCCTTCAGGCCAATAATGGTTTCGAACATCATTTTTAAAAACGCTCATGTATCGTTCAAAGGGATACATCCAATGTTAGAAAACTGGTCCCAATATTTTCATTTCCCTAGTCAAGTGGACAACAAGATGTACCATGATATCAAAGAACGAAGGAGGGAAATACATCTCAAGCTGACATAGGGTAACGACCACTTCTCTTTGCAAAGTATCGAGAGTATTAGGGTCAATAACTTTGCTGCACAGACTGTTGAAAAAGAAATAAAGTCTGGTGATTGCAAACCTTACATGCTTCGACAATATAGATCGAATTGCTACGGGAAATATTTGTTGCATTAGAGTGTGACAATCATGAGATTTAAGACCTATCAACTTCAGATCTTTCATTGATACCAATCTACGGATGTTAGATGAGTAACCCTATGGCACCTTAACATTTACCAAGCATTTACAAAAAGCTTTCTTCTCCTTTCTAGACAACGTGTAACAAGCAGGAGGTAAGTATGTTCTCCGATTTCCCATTTCACATAATTCTGTTAATTCTGACCGTATTCCCATTTCACGTAGGTCCAGTCTAGATTTTATCCCATCTTTAGTCTTACCTGGTATATTCAATAGAGTACCAATGACGCTATCACAGACATTTTTCTCAACGTGCATGACATTGATACAATGCCTGAATGTTAAAGAACTCCAATAAGGAAGATCCCAAAATATTGACTTCTTCTTGAATAAAGATTTGTCACTCTGTTTGGCCATAGTACATTGTGATCTCTTTCCAAATTCATTGACAAAGTCTCTTACTCTTTCATAAACAATCTCCCCCGGTATAGGTTTAGGTGCACTTCGTTCCTCATTCCATCCATTGAATGCTTTGCGCTTCCTACGATATGGATGGAATTTTGGAAGAAACCTTCGATGACCAAGATATACAATCTTGCCGCCATGTTTTAGTCTTGTTAAATCAGTGTTCTCTTCACATATAGGACATGCTTTAGCTCCTTTGACACTATATCCAGACAAATTCCCATATGCTGGAAAGTCATTAATAGTGCAAAACAACATAGCATGCATATGAAATGTCTCTCTTTGTGAAGCATCATATGTCATCACACCTTCACCCCATAGTTTCTTTAAGTCATCAATCAGAGGTTCAAGATAAACATCGATATCATTTCCAGGTTGTTTAGGGCCCGATATCCACAACGAGAACATAACGTACTTATTTTTCATACACAGCCAGGGAGGAAGATTGTATATAACAAGCATGACTGGCCAAGTGCTATGTTGGCTGCTCAATGTCCCGTATGGATTCATCCCATCTGTACAAAGCCCAAGTCTTAGATTCTTGACTTCTTCATCAAATTTAGGGTACAATAGATCAATCTTCTTCTACTATGGGGAATCAGACACATGTCGTAGGATCCCATCATTATTTTTCTTAACATCTGCATGCCACCTCAAATTCTTCACATCTACCGGATTGGCAAACAAGCGTTGAAACTGTGTTATTATAGGTAGATACCACATCACCTTGGCAAGAGAACCGGTTTTGGACTCCCCCGAAGTCGTTAATTTATACCGTGACACACCACATTTTGGACAATCTTTCAAATCCGCATAGTCCTTTTGAAATAATACACAATCATTCAGGCATGCATGTATCTTCTTAGACTCCATTCCCATTGGGCACAACAATTTCTTTACCTGGTATGTTGAGATTGGCAGCTCATTTCCTTCAGGAAGCATTTCTTTCAACAAAGACAACAATGACGTGAAGCTTTGTCGCTCCATCTATTGTTAGCTTTCATCTTATACAATCTCAACACAGCGCTAAGCTTCGTAAGCTTAGTACAACCTGTGTATAATGGTATCTCAACATCATGGTATCTCAACATCATGCACAATGTTTCTAAACATAGGAGGTGGATCGGTTTCGGTGTGCTCTACCCCACAACTATACAGCATCGCATCAAAGATATCTACTAGAACTGGTTTGTTCACATCTACATCATCAGAGGTAATACTTCTTCCACACAAGCATTTCTATCGACATCCACTGGTTTCGGGTTTGAAATCTCTCCATGTAGTGCCATTCTGTATAGCCTTGTACAATCCCGTTGCACATGACATGACTTTTGATTTCGTCACCAGTGTTGACTTTCAAGTTGTTACCGCAATGCCTACATGGATAGTAGAACCTATCTCCAGGTTGTTTCCTATGTTCCTCGGCAAATCTAATAAACTGATCAAGACCAGAAATAAACTCTGGGGTGCAGCGATCGCGAATGGACATCCATGATCTATCCATTCTATGATCAAAGAGAAAACAAGTATATATTACAACAAGATTAGGGTCTAGGGTTAACAGATTAGAGTTTAAGCATGGTTAAAACTTTAGGGTTTAAGGTCTTATATATAATTAATGGTTAAAACATCCTAAGTGAGATTAGGTGTTCAAGAACAGTCCCAAACCGAGGACTATCCAAGATTTACTCCTATTGAGTAAATCTTAGACGGATTTCTAGGCCAACAAATACATGTGCTGCCATTCTTATATATAATAAATGTGTACCACCTATCCCATTCTTGAACACCTAATATCACTAGTAAGTGTATAATGTGTATTGGGGTTTCAAGACAATTTCGACAACATTTCCCGCCGTTCTCCAAGTACATATGTACTTAGAGAAAAAACGGGGAAATGCTACCGAAATTTTCTTGAAAACCTAATACACATTATACACTTACATCCTAAGTGAGATTAGGTGTTTAAGAATAGTCCCAAACAGGGGACTATCCAAGATTTACTCCTAATGAGTAAATCTTGGACGAGTTTCTAGGCTAACAAATACATGTATGTTGTCATTCTTATACCTACAATCCTAGTTTCATCATTCATATGCTAAGTTTTGTGTAACATCATTTAATCATGCTTGTCAGTAAATACTAAACAGTAAATAAACCATGATTCCATATATCAAAGATTTGAATCAAAATGAAGCCTAATGGCACATTGGGAGAGTGAGAATATTATACCTCACTTGAAGGTTGAAGAAGAAATATATGCAAATCAACAACAAGTCAACAACACATGAAACAACACAAATGCACGATTCAATTATGTTATAATGTATTAATTAGGGATCAATCTTGAAGTTTTAACTAGAGCTTCATATATCAACATACATACTAGGTCATATTTCAAGTCAAGATTTAGGCATTTAATCACCTTAGGGCGCATACATGATTCACAAGGTATTTGGGTGCACAAAGAATAATATATGTTACTGATTTAGGAATTCACATAATCATTTTAGAAATAGAAGACCCACACGTGGTTGAAATCCACAATTTCATTCAGGTCAAAATAGAAGTAATAATTTGCAATATACATATGATATATTTTCTTGGTATAAAATAGGTCATTAGGACAGAAATAAAGTGAATGAGTTGAACTTTTAAAATTGAATATTCTCCTTCAAACTTATGTGATCCATCTCAGAACCAAGTCTACAAGGGGAAAATTAATGCCATGTGGGGTTTACTGAAAACCAGATTAAAAATCATGTAAATGAGATAGTTATATTTGTTTTTCTATTTTTAAGTTTGGAATTATTTTGACAGGGCACTGTAAGAGTAGTAATCATCCATTAGACAAGAAAAAAAGAAATAGTAGACAATATTGTTGTCTTCATCCTTCTCCATTTGACTGTTAAGGATGAGCAACAATACAGATTTATTTATGATTAAAGGGGAATAGAGATCACAGTAAGACCTAATGAACTATAAGACCTAATGAACATACCTGCTTAGTAGGATGGCATGGAAAAAGAAGAGGAGCAGGCCAGCGTGGAGAAATGTACCTGTTTGACGGCGGCGAGCTCAAGTTCTGAGTGGCGGCAGAGGACGGAGAGCACCATCGGAGGATGGAGAGCTCAGGTTCTGAGCTCAGTGGAGGATGGCGAGAAGCGGCAGGCGGAGGACGGCGAGCAAGTAGCGGCGGGCGTCGACCACAGGAGCTCCGACGGCGTCGAGAGGGAAACATAGGGGGGTAATTTTATGATGTAACAGAGAATGGGGATATAGTCTGTTTCTCCCGGGGGTTATTAAGTTAACAAAGGCGTCAATTATCTAAAAAACCGATACCTAATATCCATCAGCGTCGGTTGCCAGAAAAAACCAACGTCCATTGGACAATCTTAACCCTAAAATTTTTTGAGGGGACGGCGCATGAAACCTTATCAGTGTCATTTTTTCTACAAAAACCGACGACCTTTGGAGGTAATTTTTTCCGTCGTTAGGCGTCGATTAGTAGCTAAAAAACCGACATCGTATGTGAAACTTTGGAGGTAATTTTTTTCACTCGAAAAATTGGATTTGGCGGGTTATTTTAGGCGTCAGTTCATTTTAGGGAGCCGATGCTAAATAAAAAGTGATACCTGTGTCTGGCCGGTCTTCAAATATAGATGTCAGTCTCTGTAATTAGCCGACATTGTAGGGTTTAGGCGTCGGTTTTTGGTAATAACCGATGCCTCTAAATGTGACGTTATAAGCTATTTCTATAGTAGTGCTTGTTTTGATGATGACTAAACCATTCCAATTAATTGTGACTAATGTCTCTACTTGAGTGATTTCAGATTATGCATAGACACACTCCATATGCCCTAAACTTGCACATCTCAACTTGGAGAAAAGGCAAGTCAAAGTCAATACAAGTGCACATTTTTGAAATATGATGCAAATCCATTAGGATCATGTTGTAAATCACTTGTAATGATTGTATGACTTGTACTTAAGCTTAGAAAAAATTAGGAGTACTTAGATCAAATATTTAAAAACTCAAAAGCCATTTTCCAAAATTCACATCAGGTTGTTCATCGGTCTATTTGCAAACTCGACCGATCCTGATTGAATGTTGAAAATGACTTTTGATCGGTCGAGTTTTCATTTCATAGAACTCGACCGATCCCTTTGCAGACCAAAATTGATTTAAGTGAATTGGTCGAGTTACCCCAGGACAAACTCAACCGATGGCCTAAATTGATCTTGTCTCTTAGTGGGATCAGTATAGTTACCTTTGTAGAAACTCGATCGATAACACTATATAGAAAAGTGCAGAAAAGTGTTTCTAGCCATTGTGGAGTTGCAACAAGTGAAAATATATCTGTTGCAAGCCACAAAATGGCTAGTTTTCATTCTTAAGTGTTATCAAAGGCTAAGAGGCATCCTCAACTATAAATAGGACCCCTTTGGCTTCATTCCAAGGTTGAACATTCAATGAAAAACTATATATGAGGTTCCTATTCTATAATTAAGTGTATCCTACAACCTCCTCTCTCTATCGAAGTTTAATCACTTGCTACATTCGTTAGAGTGAGTACGAAATCTGTAAGAGAGCTAGTCCTACATGTATATATTATGAGGCACTCACTTTCACCAGCTCCCTATCTCTCATTTCAACCATGAAGATGAAGGTTCTCTCTCTTTGCTAAGAGAGGTGAACAAGAACAAGGGAAGAAGTCCCTGGGTGAAGATCAAGGCTGAAGACTTGGAGTAAGAGTGGGTAAGACCTTGGTGAAGGCATAAGACTCCTTGATCAAATAGGTAAGTCCTTGTTGGAAGCTTCTCTGAGTGAAGGTGAAGTCAAAGGCTGAAGATCCAAGAAGAGTGGGTAATTCCTAGAAAGCTGAAGACTTGAGCAAGAGTGGGTAAGTCCCTGGAGAGCTGAAGACACATTGCAAAGTGGGTAAGTCTTTGGTAAGGTTGAAGACTCTTTGTATTGGATAGGTAAGTCCTTTGGTGGGTCATGTATTGTAAGTCTTATGAATGAATATAAGAGTTCAATGGTTAAGAAATCCTAGAGGTTGACCTCTCTAGGTAGTGGACTGACATACTTCTAGTTTGAAGTGTCGTACTACTCTAAATTGCTTGTAAATTGGTGTATGTTCAATCTCTCTCCCTTGCTATGCATGTTTTAATTCCACTCAAATTTCCTATTTAGCAATCTTATCTTGTGATATATCTTGAAGGTTTAATGAATTTTGTTTAAGTGCATTCATCTCTATTCACTCCCCCCTCTAGAGTATCCAATCACCCATCTAGGATCCAATAAGATCGTGGCAGATCTAAGAGTTGCGATGAGTTCCAGAACTGCAAGAAGTCTCGTGGTAGATCTAAGTCGAAGAGTAGTAGAGGGTGCTTCCATTGCGGCAAGCCAAGTCATTTCAAAAGGGATTGTAAGGTTTGAAAAAGAAATATGGGTCTGAAGCCAAAGACAAGCAAGATGATGACAAGAATACTGCAGCAACAATCTCAAATGACAGGGACAATGACGATGATGTGGTCTTAACAGTCCAAGAGAAGTATTTGCACATTGAGGATGATGTTTCTGTGTGGGTGGTGGATACTACAACTTCTTATCATGCTTCACATAGTAAGGAATTCTTCACTTCATACATGAGGGGAGATTTTTAGAGAGTTAACATGGGAAATTCTAGCTTCTCTAGAATTATCGGGATTGGAGGCATTTGTATTCAAACAAGTGTCGGTTGTACACTCACACTGAAGGATGTTCGTCACATTCCACATTTGTAGTTAAGTTTGATATTTGGTTCATTCTTTGATAGAGAAGGCTGTCATCTGGATTTCGGTGGTGGGAAATGCTAGATCACCAAAGGGTCTTTGGCTATTGTATGAGGCAAATTGTATCGCAATTGTACAAGACCCAGCTTAGGTGCTCAAAGCCGGTCATATATATGCAGTTGAGGATCACCAAACAAATCTATAGCACAGACGGCTAGGACACATGAGCGAGAAAGGCTTGAAGCTTTTATCAAAGTACAGATTGATTCCTTGTGGCAAGGATACTGGTCTCAATTCATGTGATGCATGTCAGACGGGAAAGCATCAACACGTTTCTTTTAAGACAAGATCAAAGGTGAAGTGAGATGTTCTACAGTTGATTCTTTTATATGTTTGTGGTCCATTTGAGGTGGCTTCACTGGGTGGCAATAGGTATTTTGTCACATTCATTGATGATACATCTATGAAGGTGTGGGCCTACTTTCTAAAGACTAACGATCAGGTCTTTCAGTGTTTTTAGAAATTTCATGCCATAGTGGAGCATAAGGCAGAGAAAAAGCTGAAGTGTCTTCACATGGATAATGGAGGAGAGTACACCTCTAGGGAGTTCTAGGGTTACTATGTGCTACTTAGAATACGACATGAAATGATAGGGCCCGACATATTACAACACAATGGTACAACTAAGAGGATGAACTGTACGATAGTGGAGAAAGTTAGATGCATATTGAAGACTGTAAAGTTGCCAAAGACATTTTGGGTAAAACAATACGTACTGTCTACTATCTGATTAATTGATCTCCATCAGTTCCTTTGAGATTTGATATACCTAAGAAGGTATGTACATGCAAGGATGCATCCTATGCTCATATACGAGTATTTGGGTGCAAGGCTTATGCACATGCTCCAAAAGAAAAGAGACAAAAGCCGGATGATAAAATGGTGCCATGCATCTTTCTTGGTTATGGAGATCATCAGTTTGGTTACAGGTTATGAGATCTTGTAAAAAGGATCATGAGAAGACACAAAGATGTGACTTTCTATGAGAGTCATACAGTTACAGATCCTGAGAGTGATGATGTAGAGGCTGCATGATCAGATGATTTTTCTTTTGATGATGAGTATGAGGATGCTACAGCTTCTTCACAGGTGCAATCTTCAGATGACGAAGAAGAGTATCAAGATCGCCCTGAGCAACAGAGTGAGAGAACGTCGAGTGTTCCTATTTTAGATGCACAACTGAGTGATTTAGATTCACAGTTAGAGACTTCTGGGTAGGGGGAACAAGATCATCATCAGACAGAGTCCTTAGAGCAACAGTAGAGGAGGTCTAACAGAGTTCGTCATCCTTCATCTAGATATCCGACATCTCAATATATTCTTCTTACTGATCAGGGGGAGACAGATACTTATCATGATGCACAAACTCATAAAGATAAAGTACAGTGGCATCAGGCAATGCAGGAGGATATGTCTTCTTTGCATAAAAATGATACATATGAGACTGTGGCGTTTCCCAAGGGTTGGAGAGCACTAAAGTCCAAGTGGGACTACCAGATGAAGAGAGATGGTAATAAGGATCAAGCTTCTAATTAGGAGCTACATGGACATGGGGAGCATCATCAGAGGGTTTTTGAACCTTGGTATAGAAGGTTAGAAACAAGGTTTCCATCCAAGATGGCTCGATTTCTTAGGACCAGAGTGAAGTTAAGATTGGACTTCAAGAAGATGGGTGAAAACAACAAGATGCTAACATGTTTGAGGAGAGTGGATCTATCACATGTGGTAATGAGGTCCACAAGCTACTTCAGATGATTGCTGAAGACAACATCTCCCTCATAGGCAGAAAAAGGATCTGACCCATGTCTAATTGGATTTGGACTTGAGTAGGAGTTGGTTGTGCTGCCAATCCTAATAGGAGTCAAATCTAAAAGGAAAAAAAGTTGGTTTCCTATGTGCAACATGGTATTGGATTTATGGTTGCAACCACATGTCATGGAAGCCTATAAATAGAGGCCCTGGGGGAGGCCATTGGGACATCCACCGGTTAATGTGTGATCCCTCCAGTTGCTTGTTGGTGCCTTCTGTGGTAGAAGAGCCAGAGAACAAAAACAACTAGATGAGCTCTCTTAGTTGAATAAGAGAGGGTCAACGACTTTACGTTGAAGTAAAGTTGTGGCTGACAGTTAGTGACACATTGGGTGCACTAACAAAGCAGCTCTCTTGGTTGATAAGAGAGGGCCAACGACTTTGCCTTGAAGCAAAGTAGCAGTTGGCGGTTACAGACACAGTGTTTCCATAGCAGCAACAGTCCGACCCAGCCACCAGTCATAGTGGTATCAAACAGTCCCCAGCAACGACAACGATTTTGTGAGGAGATCAAGTAAAGAGGGAGGTTTTGTAGACATTGAGTGTGATTCTCTTCTCCTCATCTTTGTTCTTGTGTGGGGAGGGCTACCTGGATTTAGGGATAATTAAACCCGATCAGTGTGAGTTGTAATCTTAATTGCATAGTTCTTGTTGGCCAGTATTGACCCATGATTTTTCTATCATTGTCTTGGAGAGAGTTTTTCACATTAAATCTGGTATTTCTTTTTTGAATTTATACGCTTGTCAGTAACGTTTCTGTAATATGTTTTCGTCACGTCATAGACCGTATCGGTACAACATCCCCAACACTTTGTATAATCTTCCTTCTCATGGCTCCTCTGGATCGTAATAAAATTGGTCTATTTATATTCAAAAGAAAAGAGCGGGTAGGCGAGTTGTGAGGATCAGGCACGTCACACACTCTGTAGCAGTTTATGCAACTAAGACGAGTCACCAAGATTAGCTAAATTAGAAACTAATTCCCCCGAGCAAACCTTCTTGGCCGATCACCTTTTTAAGAAAAAGACACACAAAAATGGCAAAGAAATGAGTTAGCGTCGCCAAAACCTTTTTCATTCTAATTGGCGACAAGTTCAATCAAATTGTGTCTACCTCATCAAATTCCTGTGTCAGCAGCACGTGCAAAGACATAAAAGTGTTAGATGATTCTTTACTATACAATAGCTTCAACAAAAGCAAAAGATATGGTGTGGCTGTTATGACGATGCAGTCGCTCAACGGTGCTTGTCGTTTCTGATATGATGTGTATATACGATTTTGAGTATTCATATCTTTTGGAATATTTGGTTGGTGAGAAACAATAGAAATAGAAAGTTCAATAACATCTCTAAACACACTTAGATTATACTAACTGACATTAAATATGTCTTATTTATTCAATTGCACTGCAGGACATGCTTCTACATCAAAACAAGTGATACATGCCAGTGACGGAGCCAGGATGTTCGAGTGGGTGAGGCACCTCATATTGCAAAGGTTTCTTTTCTCAAACAACAATGTTTATCAAACAACAATGTTTATCACGAAAAATTATACACAAAGAAAGGTGGAAAGAAAGAAGAAAAATTGGAAATGACTTGTCAATAACTTGGTGGAAACATAAATTATACTTGTGGCGAAATTATGTAGTGGCAGCGAAGGCTTATATCAATTACTGGATGGTATAAACCATACACTACTGGTTTCTTGCTTAACAACTGGGTCATATTGCCATATATTAGAAGAGAGTCTAGTCTGCATTTGGAGTTAGTGAAGGAGGGTAGGGATCCAACATAATTTTCTGTTCTAAGTTTATGAAATCAAAGTCAAGAATGACTTGATGTCACATGAGATCCATGCACAACATTTTGTAATGGCTTAACAACAATAAACGCAGATTTTCCGATACATACCTATATCTATATGCTCCACTTGGTACGTAATAAAGCAAAGAAAAAAAAATCAATTTAGCACACTTACAAAAATGTTTAGTAATATATCACACTTTGTAAAATATTTCTCAAAATAGTACACTTTGGTCTAAAAACGCAACTTTTTGTGGAGCTTTTTGTATCCATGACTGAAGATCACCACAATAATTGGTGTGTTTACTTTTAAATAAAAAATTGAAAAAACATTAAAAAATGCCACATGGAGTGACGCTTTCAACTTGACACTTAATGTAGCGCGAAGTTGAAGGTGCCACTCAACACTTTTCAATTTTTTTTTTAATTTTATGTAGAAGTAAATACGTCAATATTTGTGGTTCTTTTCACTTTCATATATAAATAATGTCACTTTAAGTGGTGGATTCCTCACAAAGTGTGCTATTTTGAAAAATATTTTACATGTTGATAAATATTTTTATAAAAATAATTGGCTTTTTTTCCTAAAACAAGCTACTCGCATCACTCTAACTTGGCTCAGCGGTTTACTACTAGCACCACTTCTTTTATCCTACATTGTCTTCGTCCAACTTAAAAATAACTAGGCAAGAATAGTAAGAAATCCTGGCAACTTCTGAATTTGACGAGTTGAGAAGATTTTACTGACTCGGCCGTAGATCCTAATATCACATCTTGAAAACTCTCCGAAGTCAGTCCGCTACTGCGGCACATCAACAGAGATACATGCCACGTCAATGCAGTAGGAGCGGCATATTGAAGCTGAAGCGTCACCAACATTGTTCAAATGAAGAACGCAAGGCCATACTTGTTATGCTTATTTAGTATTCAGAATATTATTACTTCTACCTAAGCAGTTGGAACGTATTACCCAAAATTTTGGGTGAGGCCTGTGCCTCAGGCGGCCCATAGGTGGCTCCGCCACTGATACATGCTGAAGTTGATCCTGACAACATATTTGATGATTACAATGGACGTATATGCTACTCCCTAGAGGATATTATTGCAGACGATACTGGTTTCTGAAGATCTACTCATCGTTAGTCTGGAGTATACTATCTTAGCTACTACCTTAGAAACATCTTTTGATCATCTTATCTCCGTAGTTTTTTTTGTTTGCTTGCTTTGCTAGCGGGGCCTCACCGATGCCCACCATGTTATTTCAATGTTCTAACTTGTAGACGTGTTTGTAAGCTTCGTACATTTTTATTTTAATGCATGAACTCTTATTAAAAAAAATGTTTTTGAGATTGAGACGGAAACGGTACGTGCTTCGGGCCATATTTCGGGAGTCCAATGATAGCCATGTTTTCGTAGCTTATGGTTTGAGCGTATGTTGCACTTTTCTGTCCCTGACGTGCATACCAACCTCTTGTTTCTTGTATCAGTCATGGGTTAAAATTTGCTGTCTGGAACTTGTTGTTCCAACGTGTCCTTCAAGAAACGATTATACGAAGCTTGTTTGTTGTATCGACTACAACAGTCTCACGTGTCACATCCTTCGAGAAACAAGCGTCGCTACTCGATCCGTCGGTCGTTTCATTCAACATTCAACGCGAAGTCAGCATGGACGGCGTATGGAGATTCTTGGGACCCCGGCTGCTCGTGGAAGTTTAAGCAAACTATCTAGAATCTATCAAGTCCAAACGTGTTTTTAATATATAAAGCCGAGAACGAGATTGGAGGGACGAAGAAGGCGGCGAGAACAGCTCATAGAAATGCCCCTCGTTCCAAGGAACGGCTGACTACAACTCCTGACTTTGGTTGAACTTCCGCTAAACCCTCCCCCTCTAGAAATGGTTGACCCAAACAAACCTTGTATCGTAGGTAACTGGGACACATTTTTCAAGAAAAAAAGTTGACTATCGGAAACGGGTTGGCCAAAATTTTCTTTCCTGCCAATTGAGATCAACGATTTTAAACTTGCTTAAATCTGGAAATTAAAAAACTTGGCTTCATTTCCCTAGACTCTAACAGGGTCTTAGTGTTGAGAATACAACGTGACATTACGTCGAGCGAGTGTGCAAGCGCAAAAACCATGGATGAGAAGAAAATTAGGAAAAAATCCAAATGGCGAGCTTAAAGAAAATTTTCTCTGTGTGTTCTAAAACAGAAAACCCACTTCTACCGCTTTTCTAATTAATCCCAGCCACACGATCTACTACTTTATTCTCTAATATATTCTAAATTCAATCTGATCTTTCAAATGTAAAAGTAATCAACAGTGAAATAGAAAGCAGATGGGCAACAAGTGATCCTGTCAGTCTCTTTTAAATAGCAAAACTGGTCCTCAGAAATACTATATCTATTAACTTAGGGGACATAACATTATTATACATAATTTTTTGGATCCTTTTGGAAAACTCCACAACCTCTAGTACACAGACAATCATCAACAACAATACATGATTGAGAAAGTACATCAACATCAATTTTCTATGGAAATTCACGATAAACCTTTTTTTTCCGAAAAACCAAAGAGGAACGGACGATCTAAGGAAGGTGATGAGGTTCCTAAACACAAACATTTTCGAGACTTACAGAACTCAAATTGCAAATAGGAAGTTGAGAAGATAGTGAAGGATACTTATGCATCCCAGGGAGGGTAAGACACAAAAATTGATTGGATTGTTCATAAAAAACACTAAAAAAGATTGTGAAGGATACGTATGCATCCCAGGGAGGGTACGCCACAAAAATTTATAGGATTGTTCATAAAAAGAACACTAAAACTAAGAAGAGAAAGCAAGACAAACCAAAGAAGACTTATCAAAAGAATCCACATATAGAGAGAAATAAGGGTGTGATTAACCTTGATGTAGAAAAATATACATATGCAGGAGTTAGACATAACACATATTGCAGTAATTCTCAATGGGGATGAGGTCATTGAAGGAGAAACCATTCCACCAAATCCATTTCAAAATGTCAGATTTAGTGCAGGTGAGCCAGATCCTAGGTTCGGTAACCGCATGGGGAATCCATCGATAGGAATACATTTGAGGAACATGAAGAAACTAGTTCAACCTGATCTAACTAAAACAAACTCAAGGAAGAGGGGAAAGCAATCCCATCAACAAGATATTGAAGATGAATCTTGTGTTGTTGCCGAGGAGGATGACAACCAAAACCTAGTTAGTTCATGAACATCATGACATGGAACATCCATGGCATTTGTGAAGACGATACCCAAATAGTGCTGAGGAATCTGGTTAATAGATACAACATTTCCATTCTTGCTATCCTTGAACCAAGGTGTAGTGGAGTGTAGGCTACACAAACAATCAAATCCTTGGGTTTCTCTCGCTCAGATATAGTGGATGTGCAAGGTTACTCAAGAAGTATCTGGTTCCTATGGAAGGATGAACATCACCATATCGAAATTAGTCAATCACATAAACAATTTATTCACTGCCATATATATGAAAGGGTTGTCTTTACCTGATTCTCGCACATAATAATATAAAACGAATTAAATATAATATGACCCAATTAATGAATATTGATAATAAAATATAATATTTCTATATAATGGTAATGAGCTCAAAAATCCTAATGGTGCTATAACTCATGAAAGGAAATATCAAAACTAATATAATGGTAAAATCGTGTTCCTAGGGTACCAAATAGTTTGGGTGCCAAGTTTCGCTTTAATTGAAAAATAATAACTATCCTAAATTCATTTAGAAAAGAAAACATGAGATAAGGCCAATAATATTAGATGAATAATTGAATGAATTTAAAATTAAAAATGAATCCCAAATTTAGATTCTACATACTAAATCAGTCTATGTGTGAATTGCCACATTAATTGAACAAAATCATTTATCCTAGTTTTATTTGGGAGAGATAATATAACTTAAGGTCCAAAATATTAAAAAAAATAACATACAATCCTAAAAGGGAAAATTAATTGCAGAATTAGAATCTACATGTCCTAGTTAGTCTAGGTATCAAATTTCACCTTATTTGAATATTGTTTGGGCCCACAATTAAAACAAGAGAGGAGGATAAGTCTTAAGTACCTAATTTGCAAAAGATTTAATAAATGTAGTTATTTCTCTAAGTTTTTTATTTTATGTATGTTACATGGATATATTTGTTGTCATGCTATTTGGATTTTCCCTATTCCTAAAGTGTGTATTTACTTTTGGTCGTTGGATCAGAATCACATACTAGCTATTTCATCTCCTTCATTTTGCTCCATGGTTTACACACAAACAATGGGCCCACTTTCCCTCCGAATCTTTCTCTTCTCTCTATGACTACTTGTCTTGTTTCCCTTCATTCCCTTTTCCCTCAAGTTCCTTGACTTCTTATGTACCCAAAGACTATATATATGTTAGGTTTTCATGTCTTTCATGCTCTAACCACAACTAGATTTCTTCTTCCCCTATTCTTTCTCTACTTCTCACTTTGGTTTTATCCCCTCACCTCACTCAGACACTATAACCACAAAAATATACCCCATAGCCTGCATTGGACCCTCATGAATCTTTCCTGAAATCCACTCTGATTGGGTCTTTGTCTCGAGCATATTCCTCCTCAACACTGGTTCCTATGAGCTATCATAGGGCCGAATTTGATGTTCTCACTTTTGGGAAACCTCCTGAGATTTCAAGAAGCTTTGGTAGAGCCATTTGAATCCAACTGACCATGAACTTCTCTAGATTTGTGGTAATTACGTTTCCCATTTTCAATATATTAATCGGTTGAACGGAGCTTTGATTTGTGATTCACTGGTCTAGTAGTGAGTTTGAGTTGCGGTGATTGCCATTGAACTAGTTGGAGTCCCTCGAATTTGTTGGTTGTGTTGGTTGTAACTTTGGTGATTGAAATTGCAACTTTAGTTCTCAAAATCATGAACTGTGATGTTCTATGGAGTTCCTTCTGAGAGAGAGATAGGAGGAAGATGAGTCTCTACCATTTTACTGTTGTACCCTCTTTTTGGGTTTCGACTTTGTTCATTTGGCCTTGGGCGATTTTGTCTTTTTTGTCGATTCTAGCTATGTGCCTATTTAATGTAGGCCCATATGAGTTGGTTATTTCTAATAGGGCCATGTCAGATGGGTTGAATATGGATAAAGTTATATTACGTGGCTTTTTCAGATTTTTTTATTACTTAAAATTTTAAAATTCAAATGAAATTAATTATAGTCAATAAAAATTATAAAAAATGTTCTAGAATTAGTGGATTATTCTCTACCCAATAGCATTGGTTTTAACATCTAAATTGAATATAATAGATATATTATTTTCCAAGGATTTTTCCTAATTAATTAATATTTCCAAAATTAATAACTAATAGTCTATAAGTCATAAAAATAAAGTAAAATATGATATAAAATCAATGAAATGCAACCAACATGATAGTATGGTTTTGATAACTTAATTAAATAATAATAAAAAGGATGACTTTTACAGTTTATACAATTAATGTAACCTAACCCTAATCTCATATATGCCTTTAATATGTTGCTTGTAGACTGAGATGGAACTAAGGTTTTGACCTTGGACATTTGTAGACTTCATCTGAGGTATGTTGCATTCCTGATTTTTCATATTGAGAAATCACCTACATTCACACACTCTCTCTCTTGGTCCTTTGGGACACAGTACCCTTTACACTTTCTTAGAGGTTGACTCATGTAATATGGATGATATGAATCTTTTGTTGGATATTATTTTTGGTCTCTTATTTATATCTTGTTATCATCTTATTCATTTGGATAAATATGTATCATGTTCATCGCATTCCTTGTGAAACCATAATTTTTTAGTTGTGGAGTTTTGTGATCATGTGAAGTGTCTTAATTGTCAAAATGTTTGAATACTTATTTATGGGTCCTCTGGCCCATTGATATCAATTGGATGATCTCATCCTTTATTTGGAACATCAGTATACTTTATCTTGCCCACCTTATTCACATGTTTGATTGGCTGGTCATAGCTAGTAGTGACACCATAATTATTTTGGGCACTAAGGTTTTAGTCCTCCTGTCATTGCACTAAGGTGTTTAGTTGTCCTACTGTTGCACTGAGGTTTTAGTCATCCTACCATTGCATTGTGGTTTTAGTCCTCCTGTCATATATTATATTTTGGGCACTGAGGTTTTAGTCCTCCTGCCAGACACTTTGGTTTTAGTCCTCCTACCACCACATTGAGGTTTTAGTCCTGTAAACTACTATATTTGTTTAGCAGTGAGGTTTTAGTCCTCCTGCCCTTAGTATGGAATATATATGGGTTCCTACCCTACTTTTTAGTATATGCTAGTCTTTTTTACTCACCACACAACTATTTATGTTTTATGAAATTATTGATGTGACATTATTTTAAGGTGAGAAATTTCTTACTCTTAATTATCATTTTACTGAGATTCATATTCTTTTGATATCTACTTGGATAGTACTTCTCTTCATCTATGGTAATCCTTGTTATATTTGATGCCCCTTTCCCTTTTATTGCTCAATCCATAATTAATATGCTCATACTGACTTGTATGTTGATAATTTTAATTTTATCTTCTCTTCAGGGGTATGCTTCCAATGCCAGGTGTAGGACATGGAGGAAATGACATGCAAACATGGACCTATGGAGATGACTCTAAATGGGAGACAAACTTGATGTCATTTAGATATCACTCTACTTAGATCCTGATGTTGTAATTTATGTAAGCTCCTTAATGGAAGATTCTTATGTGACTTTGATAAATTGAACATAGTCATGAAATATTATTCAACTGTTATAGTTTGGTCTTTCTGTGTATCATTTGGGAATTGATAAACTTACACATAACCCAACATACATATTTGGTGTGTTTGGCATAGATGGATTCATTCCTTGAATTAAGTAAGGAGTAGATTCCTTCTCGGGTCCCACTCATTACACACACTCTAATTCTTTCCTATCTATTGGTTACCTTGATAAATCTATCCAATGCCCACATGAATACCTACCTCTTGTTTAAAATATCATCAATCTCAATAAAGAATTTGCATTCATTAAGTTTACCAAAGTAGGCCGAGAACCCAACCAACTTACTGACAAGTTCATCAAGTGATTTTTAAAGAAATTGGAGATACTTACATTTCTTTGTCCAGTCTTGAAGAGTTGAATCACATTCTCATGTTAGAGAAGAGAGTAGTATATAGGTCTTAATTTTTGTGTTTTTCCCCAACAAAAAAACCTTAATTACCATACACGTTGTAATTTATGACCTTTTGGACTAGTCAACATCTTCCAATTTTTTTACGAGAGGGCGCCATCAAATATTTATGGTTAAAGTTCAATATCTTTGGAAATTGTTTAAATAGCTTCACATTCTTTATTTTTGAAATCAAACTATTCCTTTTACATTTTTCTTTCCCTTTCTCCTTTTCTTTCTTGAAAATTCTTTTCTAGCTCTTTACATGAGCAGATCCAGTTGTCATGTGCTTCTAGATGCAACATGTAACTGCATAACTAGAGTTGTGGCTTGACGAGTAAGAGCTATTGGATTGGGGTATTCACATATTGTGCCGCGATCCAATGGGATCCCCCGTCATTGTTTACATCCACGATCAACATCATATACATCTACCTGATCTCTAGTGTAAGGGTGCATGCTCATCTTATAGTAGCCTATCTCTTACTTTTCAAATCTCTTCTCTCATCAAATTAACTGCAAACATGCCTAATTGAACCTACTCCAAGTCCATGAATAAGAGGTACAACCTTTGCACTCACTCCTATCTCCATCCAAAAAAAAATAAGAGCTTGAAACCCGCCTCTAGCTATTGACAGTTTGTAAAAAATTAAAAAAAAATCTTGTCCCCTCTTGATAAACTCCTCACTTTTCAAGCTCCTCAAGTTTGAACTGACCTCCTTCTAGTCACACCACTGCATGCACTCTCCATAGTGTAAGATCCTTTGGGGTTCTCATCTCATCACCACCCCCTATAATAACAACCACCCCCTATGCATGAAGGCAGGCCGAACGTGTTCTCCAAGATCTCATTTTTCCTCAAGACCCCTACTATGACTCCTTTGTCCTCTACCAATCTCACCACCATTCGAACTAGAACAACTGTAATGTTGTCATAGTGGAAATGAGAAAGCACCACTATCTAATCATAGATCACTCAACTAGGAAACAATGATCCCCTACCCATCATGGTCTTCTCTCCCATGATAGAGGCTAGGACTTGGCCATATGATCATCCATCTAATGACCTATGTCTTTCAAATTCACAATAATTTTCTTCCACTCTAACAAATAATACAAAAAATGATGTGTTCATTGAAAATATTCTACTAGTTGATTTGATGTCATAAAAATGACTAAAATATACTATATTGCTCAGAAAAATATGAGGAATTCATCAAAATAGTTCCAGGGCCTAAATACTACTAGATCTGTTAATTTTGAAAACGTAGATCTAGGATATTTGACTTAGTTTAAATGGTAAACCTTGATCAAATATCTAGATAATGTTGATTTCTAATATGATATAGGGTTGTATTAACCTAGACCAAGTATTGTCACAGGGGTGTTCATTACCCGAATTCATACTCCAAATTAGTAAAATTCCATGGAAAAGACTTGGGCATCCATTATTAGCATTGTAATATCATAGCTTGAATGTAGAAGTATAAAAGCTTATTTTGAAAAAAATTTCAGAAGTAAATGAACAAGAATAGTTAAGTACTTAAAAAATTAAAACCCATGTTTTAATAGTTGTACTCCATTATACCAATGAAATTATATATCATAAGGTGTTTGAGAAACTTCCCATTAAAAGGGGTTCAAGAGGGTGCTTAAGACTCAAAGCCATTAGCTAACCCTATTTATAAACATGGTCTATACTAGCTTGACAACTCAAGTAGGATGCCCAACCATGTGTCTATATCCTAAGAATACAAGTAGGTTTGAGGCTTGTATAATAGAGATATATATTATGTGTTTTAGTCATAAAACCAACAAGTCAAAAGAACAAGTACAATACTACAATTCTACATGGCAATATGTGTAAGTAAACAAGCATACATACATATAAAGTTCCAAGAAAGAAGACCATAATTATATAATTAGTTAAATCCCATTCCTGAGCTAGAGATTCTTAACATATCCTTTACCATCTAGATCACAATTAACACTTGATTAAGACAAGGTCACATGCATGTATTAGATTCTCATCTTGAACCCCAAATAGCTTCATGTTAGGGTTTTGGTCAAGTTGGGTTCCAAGTTGGTTTTTAGTACATTTAATGATCTTTTATTGATTTATGGTCAATCATGAAGTTGTGATCCTAGTTTCACGTCATTTCAATGTTCCATTTATTTTATATGATTATTTCAAGGTTTAAGTCACTTATGTACATTCAAGGTCAAAAAACTCATGATAGGGCATACAAGGTTCATGATTACTAAGGTCAAGAGATCCAAACAAGAAAGGTAATTTAAGTTAGCAAGGTAGGTATAAAATTAGCATATTCAGGTATAGATGGATGTCACCTAAGTCTAGTATTTATAAGATACAACACTATAATCAACACTTCAACTTACTTTTGATTATCAATATAGATTATATAGTCATTTGGGTTCATAATATGACTTAGTGGGAGGAAACATCCACCTAAAAGGGGTTACAAGGATTAGAGTGAACTTTGTTTGAGATGGCATATCATATGACTAATATTCACATTAAGATTAGGACATAAGCAAGGCAAGCGAGCCATATGTGTCACACTAGGTCATCACTAGTGGACTTAGGTCACATACACTAACCATTTATAACATAGTGTGAACTTAGACATTATGGTATCCAATCATCATGAAGTCACTAATTTCAAGAATAGAAAGGTGTTTGACACACAAAATAGGTCAAACCTAACATTTGATCAAAGTATAACCATTCATGTCAGACATAGGTCATAACTATGCATATTGTGCAAAAGGGACCAAAAACGAGTACATGGGAAACATGGGGTGATGTCAGTGTTACTTAGAGGTATAAATTAATGATTTCCACATAAAGAAGCTTTAGGTCATAAAGATGCAAGATTAGCAATTTAAGGCAAAGTCCATCATTAAGGTTCAAACAAGTCATAAAAGTATATTAGGGACATCAAAAGTGCATGAAGGAGTATTAGGGTTTCCATAGTGCTCAAAGTTCATTTAAGTTACTGATCTGAGGATTAGTAAGTATATGATCAATAAAGATCCACTCTTTTATCATCAACATGCATTAAAAGGTATTTGCATGAATAAAGTTAGAATCCTTAAGGGAAATGGGGTACAAAAGAGGAATTAGAGTCTGAAACCTAGACCAAGTTGTATACATTTTTAGGTTTATCAATTTGGTATAAATCTTTTTCTACTGGGAAATAATATTTAGGGAGTTTCCAAATTTTGTTGGGAGAACTTGATCGTGGATCATCGATCCATCAACCTGTGTTGTGCCCTACCTTCACATGCACTGGCGACTTCTTGGACACATGGCAATGCCTCATTGGCCAGTCAAATGATGATGTGATATCCTTTTGGTCAGTTGACCACCACCCGCCCACAGTCCATGATTGCCCAGTCACCAACTATTAGGGCGCAACCTGGTCACCAAATGCCCAACGTAGCCCAACAAATAGGGTGTTTTGCACACCCAAATAACTCTTAGGGCTACGTGATCATAGGGGAAGGAGCATGTTAGGGACCACACAAGATTTTGTCCACAACCAGGAAGTCTTAGTGGACTCATCCCCACCCTCAGAATCACCTACAATGACACAAGAGGGGGTGTTGTAGGGAGGACATGCAACGCTGCCTCCAAGCCAAGGTAGAGAAAGGGGAGGGAGAAAATGAGGGAACAAGCTAGGGTGTGCGAAAGAGAGGGGAAATAGAGGAGAATTAGAGAGGGAGTCGAGATAAAGAGTTTTGGGGGTTTCGTTTTCCCAAAGGCATCAATAAATGAAGGTTATTGGCTGGGCACAAGTCTAGTGTAATAGGACCTACAATGTAAGGACTCAAGGTGAAGACAATTGAGATCCGTCAGATTGGGGGGAGGGATCTATGGACGAAAATCCATGGGCCAAAAATGATTGAAAGGGATAAGAGAGAATTGGATGGGATAAGGGACAACAGATTAGTGACATGTCAGGAAACCGCCTAGATTGGGCCACACACCCAAATTGGTCCCAACAAGGTAAAAAATAATTAAATTAAAGATTAAAATAGGGATATTTGAAAGTTCATTACTTATTATTAATAGCTCTGGTTGAGATGAATTTTGTGCCTATAGATTCATCATTGAAAATTCAAAACCAATAGATATAGTAGAGTGCCAACAGAGTCCATATATGAGGTTTAATTTTGGTTTCAAGATGATGGTTTATATTAAAACATATAACTTAGTCTAATACACAAATTCATTTACATATTGTAAAATGATCATTAATGTGATTACATTTTAGTTTCACAACACTCATACTATGGAAATGATAGACAATTGAGTAGGATGATTTACTATTGGATAAAAAAGGTGCACAACTATAGAGAGAGAAAGTTATTCTATCACATCCTTTCCTCCTTAAAGGAAATTTCATCCTCAAAATTTTTCCAAGATCCTATTCAAGGGACAAATTCTATGTCTATCATGTCTACAAAACCAACTCTAGGTATCAAAGAAACCACCACCATGGAATGCAGAAATGGGTTGTTATCATGTGTTTGGAAACCATAAAGGGTAAACCCATCCTATCGCACCTTGCCCAAAAAAGAAATGGTATAATTCCCATCCTTTTGGTAGTGAAACTCATTTTGATGGTCGCATGGAAAACAAAGAAAAGGTATTCAGAGTCACCATCATATTTTATATGGAAATGAGGAAAAAACATAATAAAGTGTTGGGAGTCCATGGTGGAACATTGACTCATCATCCCAGCCAGATAAATAAGGAAAGAAAAAATAAAAACAAACCTAGAGAAATCATGTTCAGTGATCTTGTTATGAATGGGGAAGGATTAGCACCCAAATAAATAAGGAAATAAAATCAATAAGTAAAATAATAAAAAAAACCCATATAATAAGTAAATCAAAGGAATAAGGAAAGGAATAAAATCTATGTTATTCTTGCTCTTATTCCTGAATAATTAATTTTTTTGATAATTTCCTTGCTCTTTTGCTGATTTATCACACATCAACTATAGAGCACTCAAAGAATTTGTCGCTAAGCTCATATTCAAGTTTGGAGAAAGCTCATGTCATGATTCAGGGTGTTCAACAATTTTGGCAGTCAGATTGGTCAATTAGATCACCTAGTCACGTGACCTACCTAGAGGGAAATATGGCGTCAGAGATGGAAGAAAAAACAAAAATTTTCTTTTCATATTTCCCATGACCAATAGATTGAATCAATAAATATGAAACATGAAGGAGGGTGCAAGGAATATACCTGGTCCTAGAGCAAGTCCAATGACAATCCTTGTAGAGTAGTGCATCTTTCCTAAGCAACACCTAGATAGTAGTCTGTGGCGACCTCCTGGTATAACACCACAGATAGTGGTTGATGACATCCTCTTAGCATAGTGGAAATGGCCTCCACACCTCTGTGCAATCCACACAGACCATTAGGAAGTCCACAGCATACTTTTTGAGCCAACGGGAAGGAGTTGTACCTTTGTGTTCTCAACTACTGTTGACTTTTCTCATCTTTGCTATCTCTCCCATTTATAGGTAAGATGCCTCTGTATTTCATGTTGCCACATCTGTGTGCTAAGGATTCTTATCATACAAGAGTGTTGAGATCGTTAGCCACCCCCTTATATAGGAGTGGATGGTCTATGGTTTCTAGAATACCCGAGGATATGAGGGGTCAAATCTCATGGCTTGATGACTGCTTCAAATCACTGGTCAGTCAACTGGATAATCCATTCAATTGATTGTCTATCTTTCCTATTAAAAAACATAATGGCTTTTAATGTAATGATTAATGCATTTCATTACATTAGCATCAATTGCTTGGACCAACCCTACTGGTCATCTTGTCGGTCGATTAGACCTTCCAATCAGTCGACTGGATATTTTGACAATCTGTTGGTAAATCCTTTTATTCGGTCAATTGGACAATCCAACTAGTCGAATGGATGGTTCCATTAGCCAGTTTGGCCCATTCGGTCAACTGGATCACTAGTCGTCGACTGGACACTCCAATCATCCAACTGATAGCCAATGCTATTTAAGTTGATTATATAAACACTTTAGTAACCAAGTTAAATCTTATCCAAGAGTAGACTCCTATACTAGGTGCATCCTATGTGTGTGACCCTCTAGGTCCCAAATTATGTTAGTAGTGAATCTACATAACTAAATTATGACATCACAAGAAATGAGTGGTATCTAGCAACACCTTATTACTACCCATGTAATTGGAAAGTTGGTGAATAACTTCAACCTACATCCATGATCAATATTAATGTGATCATATAGTTCCTTTGTCATTCATATCTAGATTGAACATGAGGCATGTAATTGTGATCCTCTTAACATTCAATTCATATTCCTTAAATTAGAGTAGAATGTATGAGATGCATGTGAGTTTGCATATCACATATTGACTCACATGAGTATGGCCATACATTTCCCACTCTTGCTTATCAAGTGTCCAAGATATCAACTCCTATAGGAGGGACAAATCCCATCTACATTACTCACTGTCAATCCCCATGTGTCACAACGTACTCAAGCATCACCTTTGTGGTAACCCTTATTCAAGGTCATGTTGGATGGTGTCAAAGTTCATCAAATGACATGTAATAAGTGTAGTGAATTCAGGTCTAAGAACCACAATCACCGCTATCACTTTGAGAGATTGTTCTAACTACCATTCTATAGTTTCCAAGGTGGGTCTTTCTGGTACATTGTTCCCTAACATGTACCTATGTCTTTGACTTCATATCTAATATTACGGCTAATTAGACTCTACCATCATTCAACACACATTCTAGTCTTCTGTATTATCATTGTCTATTTTTCTTCCACAATAGTATCTGACTAGGGACATAACAAGAATGTATATATTCTTATCATACGCATGATCTCATTGTTTAGGTCCTCAACATGAAGATATATGTCATCAAAGTAATATCATACTTTAGACATCTACCATGTTTGTGTCATTATCCCATGACTGAGACAAACATAATATACATAATTTCCTTTATTATTGTCAAATCAAATACATGATGTGTCAGTCTGGTAATCATATGATTGGCTCTCTGGGCATACATACCAACTGAATCCCACTTGCACTTAGAGACAATAACCCATAAATCTTATTCCAAGTGATTTTCATGATCATCATTTTCTACTGTGCAAGTGATTTTGTCAGTGGGCTAGCAACATTTGCTTCTAGTCAGTACTTTTCAAAACTTCACATTTCCTCATTGTATGATCTCTCGTATAAGATGGAAATGTTATAGTATGTTATCTGGTTTCCTTATCCTATCAAATAATTCCATTGTTGTCACGATATCTCTACTACATCATTAATGATTGGAACTTCCCCAAGTTCATCTAAATGAGCTTCTTAAACCATACAATATCCTCTGTTGTGTTCAAAACAACAAGGATTTTTTTCTTGCTTAAAACTTTTTCATCTTACAGTTATGTATTAAGGCCAAAACACAAACTCATATTGTGCTTGTTAATATCTTTTCTAGTTTGGAAGTTTGCATTAGTGTAACCCTTTGCACCCAACTCTTCCTTATCATCATAAACAATGAATTGATCCTTACTGCTTCTCAAGTACTTAAGGATGTTCTTTACAGTAGTCCACTGACCTTCAGTGGGATCTGACTGATATCTTCTCATCACGTTCAAAACATATGAGACAATGGGATGAGTACATAACATTGCATACATGATAGATCCAATAGAGGATGCAAACGACATCTTTCTCATGTGTTCCCTTTCATCACAAGAACTATGAAATTGGTCTCTAGAGAGACAAATTCCATGGAACATGGGAAAATTTCCTCTCTTTGAGTCATCCATGTTGATCCTTTTCAGCACTTTGTCAATGTATATACTCTAGCTTAGGCCAAGAAGCCTTTTATATCTATACCTATAGATCTTAATTCCTAAGACATAGGATGCTTCTCCTAAATCCTTCATAGAGAAGGTATTTCTCAACCACATTTCTACCATTTGTAGGGTAGGGATGTCATGCCCCATCAATATGTGGAATACAGTTATGCTACCACCAACCTTCTTGTAAACACAAGTTTCATCTTCATCTTGACTAATGTCAAACTCTTTGGCTGCCTTATCAAATCTAAGATCTCAGCTTTGATATGCTTGCTTCAATCCATAGATTAACCTTTGTAGCTTAGCTACGATGGCAAGAATGATCTTGATGGATTTAACCATGAAAATTGGTGAAAATATTTTGGCATGTTCAACACATTGAAATTGTTTGAACACCTTTTCAACCAATCAACCTTCCATGTTGATGTTCTTCGTGAAGACCCACTTGCACCCTTTGAGTTTTACCCCTTCTAGTGGATCCACCAAGGTCCATACCTTGTTGGTTACATGGAGTCCATCTTAGATCCCATGGCCTCACGCCATTGCTGAGATTTTGGTCCCTCTATAGCTTCTAGGTAGGTTGTTGGCTCATCATCTATGACCAACTCATTGCCTTTTTGAGTCACAATATATCCAAATCTTTTAGGATCAAGGAGTGTCCTACTAGATCTACAAGGTTCATGTGTTACATGAGGAACTTGAGATTCTATATCAATTTGTGATTTTCCTTATTCCTACTGTACCTCTATAGGTTCAATGTTTTCTTGTTGGTCTTGAACTTTTTGAATTCTACTTTTCTCCCACTAATTCCTTTGTAGATAAATTCCCTTTCTAGGAGTACAACCATCCTGGAAACAAACACTTTGTTGTTATATGGGACATAAAAATAGTATCCTTTGGTTTCCCTAGGATATCTGAAAAAAATAACATTTATCTAATTTGGGACCAATCTTTTCATGAAACTATTTTCTCTCATAAACTTTATATCCTCAAATATTCATAAAAGATTCTGGTCCCTATATATATTCCACATAGGAGTGTGTCATCTGTCAAAAGATTGTGAAGCTCCAGAATTTACCACTCAAGGAGGTCAGGAATGCGATGTCAAGAATGAAGTAGCATGATTACCTTCAACAAAATCCAACAGGACAACCATGCATGTAAGGGAGAAATTAATAGGGGAACTCTAGGTAGCCTAGACAAGAAAGTCATATTCCACCTTTTAAACAGTAACATTAGGGTGTGTCTTTTTAACACTAACATCAGATGACTCAGCATAATGTACAACATGGAAAGAGCCCTAGACTGAAGACGGATGCTCATGCTTTTGGTAACACCTATTTTGGTGTGTCCCAACAACTAAAAAAATTACAGTTCAATCAATTCCCTTCTCCATAGCATGTACCATGTCCACCTCCTCTTGTTGAGACACTAAGAGAGGCATGAGCATTAGAAGTAACAAATGAACTAGTAATAGAGGGAATGTAATCAAACTAGGCATGTTGTATCCGCATATAGGCCTCAACTATTACAATAATTTGATTAAATTTACTTTCAAGTTAAGAGGACCACATATCATTTTAAGGCGGGAGTTTTATTTTGAGGACCTTGAAAATGAGAATTTTTACCTTTTTCTTTTATCTATTGAATGAACTTCATTTCTATGCAATGATTATCATTTTATGAGAATTATTATTCATGTTTCTACTCAGTAATATAAATTCTTTAGGAAAATGGGGTGTTACAATATGCCATCTGAGAAAGAAAAAAATAGTTGGCCACCGAGCTTTCTCAAAATCTCATATAGTTTATGTTCCCCTTTTGTAGATGCCCCCAAAGAAGAGATCTGGGTAAGGGAAAAGACCATGTAGATGGATAGGAAAGGACCTACAATGTGGGGAGCGATCATGATGATTCTTGAGGGGACAACCCTAATGCTTATTAATGCCTTAACTGGTCAACATGGAAGGTCACAATAGTTGAGAAACCAAGAGCTGACCCTCGTAGATTCTATGAAGATCAAGATAGAGACCTTCTATGGAGAAGATGAGACTGATGTAGTTAGTCAGTATAAGTAGTGGATTCTCAATGTCGAGCATTGCTTTTGGCATTTGGGATTCCTTGAGCATTATAAGGTCAACTTTAAGACAAGTTTGTATATGTCAAAGATCACATTTCTTGTTGTACTGAACACATGATCAAGACTAGAAAGAAAACGTGCAGTCGCTAGATTGACTTGTTCCTTCATTTGATCATCTATCTTCAATGTCTAGTAAAATCTCAACTCTTGTGATATATATTAGATTGATCCAAAATAGTCATCAAGAGAGTTGTTTTCCTACTTTTTGACAGACAATCTATAATAGATTTTGCAATAAATTGATAATAATGGGGGAAGTCCCCTTGTGCATGTTTTCTTATTGATAAAAGTGCAGCCCCCTCTCCTAAAAGTAGGATAAGGGAGAGCATACAGAATAAAAAAAAACTGAAGTAGGCCAAGACACATTTGGTCCCATATAAAAATAGACCAAATAACATAATTAACTATATAACTAGACTCTTTAAAACTCTCCCTCAAGCTGGAGCTTGGGTTTATCCCAAGTCATCTTGCAAACAAATAGACAAACTAAAGACAAAGAAGTAAATGAAAGAGATAAACCAATCCCATATGAGAATGTATCTCCCCCTTAATATTACAATAGTTCATTCCAAACACTCAAATACTCCCCCTCAAGCACATAATCTAAAAGAAGATATGTAGGTAGGTAGCTAGAGCTTCTTTATCAATATGAAGTGGTGTCTAAACCAGAAGTAAACAACCACATGTAGGCATCATGGTATTCATCTCAGTTGCTATCATCATGACATAGACCAGAGAGTGTTGGAACTCAACACTAGAGAGTGTTGGTACACAAGAAGCAGTAGTCAACGTGCATACAAAGAACCTTCAAGAAAAGAGTCAACAAGTGCAAGGCACAAACGAACCAGAGAGTGTTGGTACACAACACCAGAAAGTAGATGAAGTAGCTGGATAGAAAACCAGTGTGCAAGGTAACAAGTAGATAAAGGACACGAAGATTCAATGTAGGTGAAACTCCATCATGTATATGTAAAGTCACCAACAAAAATCCTCATCATCTTCTCTCTTTACAAAGTTTACATCATAGTAGAAAACATCAAAATCCACAGAGTGTTAGGCCATAGTAGTATAGATGGTAACTAATCAAGGCACAAACAAAGAGTCAATGTACAAATGGAGCACAGACAAGTAGAGAGTCAACATGCAAATAAAGCACATATGGTAGATAGTAAAAAATCACAAAGAAAAAATATGTTAAAATCACAATACAAGTAGAAAGAATGATGTCTTTGGATAGAGTAATAGCAATAAAAGGATCCACATAGTAACAAAAGTAGCATGAAGATCCATATAGATATAGCAAAATGGAACTAAATCTTCTTTTTTTATCCTCCATCTCATCTCTTCCCTCTACTCATGATCCTCTATTTTTCCCTCATGCAAATCACAAAAAGAATGAAGAGAGTGATTGGGGTAGAAAATAAAAAACATTAGCAGAGGCAAGGGATATGTATGAAAGTATGTGGGGGAGGTTGCCGACAACTCAAGTCAATGTGCAACATGACCAATTACATAGATTTAGGTAGAAAAATACATGGATCTTAGTACGATCCTTAAAAGGAGATTTGTCTAGCCATTGTGCCAACAAATCTAGGGGTTTTCAGGTGAAGCCTCATGTGATATGGATTAAATAAAAAATCAAATTTGTTTAAGGATCTAATTAATCAGTAGGCACAATATGTATGTGGGGGGAAGTGTAAGCATTGAGGAGGTAGACATTATGTATGTAGGTCTAGAAAGGGTGGGGGAGTTAAAGAACAAAAAAATATAATTTTCTTAGAAATGGAAGATACATGTTGTTGGTAAGGATAAAGATAGGGACTAGCAATGTATAGATGCATCCACCATGTTATAGTATAATTGTAAATGATATAGCATGAAGAGGTACTAGTAGTAGAAAGTGACATGTCGTGTCAGTGAAGGGACATCTCGCGTCATACATCAGTGGATGCAACAACATAAAGCCAACATGTCATGTCAGTGAAGGGACATGTCATGTCACACATTAATAGATGCAACAACATAAAGCCAACATGTCATGTCTTGAGGAAGACATGTCGTGTCTAGTAGTAGTAGCCTAAGTAGGTAGGAAGCATGTGTCATGATGTGTTCTTTAGATGGCACACTGTGTCATGTAGAAAAAGTCATCATCGACAAGAAGTAGGTGATACGCCATGTCATGGAGTGACATGCTATGTCAGTTGATAGATCTTTGGGTAGAATCAGGGTAGATCGCAAGTTACACACCATGTTGCTGAGTTGACATGCCATGTCAGGGTAGATTTCACAATCCAACTTGTGAAAAAGTAGAACCCCACATATACGTCGCGTCAAATAGAGAAATGGCGTGTCAGCAGTAGAAAAGTAGCATTAAACCCCTATACTTCAACAAAGGGATGGATAAATTCTCTCGTATCTCTAGCATTCCAATATAGGGATGATATATCCCCAATATCAACTAAAAAAGGAGATCATTTTCTAATACTTGGGATAAGATCTCAATGTTGATGGTGGCATGGATGAAGAGAATGGTGTAGATTGATAGAGGTGTCAATGATAGTGGGTGTAGATCAGAAGTGGTGTAGATGATGGCAGATAATAGGGTAGCAGTTGCGGCTCCAAGTGGAAACAATAATGGTGACGACATGGCATCCCATGTAGATCTAATATCAACAACTTCGAGATGAACTATTTTTTTGTTGAAGATGGGAACATCTCAAAGGATACACTCCAAGAAGATGTAAGGGATGGGCATCCCTCAGTACAACCAAGAAACACCTAGTGACAGCAACTGCTCACAAGGGAAGGCTCTTCTCCTTTGTGCACTCTCTCTCTCTCTCAGGGTTAGGGGCAGCGTAAGAAGGCGTGCTCTGCTACTATGTAGAAAAATGACATGATGGGAAAGTCCCCTTGTGCATGTTTTCTTATTGATAGAAGGGAAGCCACCCTTTCCTATAGATAGAATAAGTTTGAAGCATATAAACTCAAGAAAAAACCCTCACAGGCCAAGACACAAACGGGCCCATAGAGAAATAGACCAAATAACTTTTATGACTAAATAACTAGACTCTCTAAGATATTTTATAAATAGGAAAAGCATTCTTATCTTATGAAAAGAGCTTCTTCATAGTATCATGTACTTGTTTAGTTGTAGAGTAAATCATTAACCTCGTAGCAATAGATGAATCCATAAGATTCAACAATTAGGATTTCATAAGTCCATTGTTCTTCCTCTGCTCTACATAGGAAGGATCAGTCTGAGTAGGGGTTATTCTTTAATATAATTCACCTAGTCTTGTGACTATAGGACAATACAAATTACATTCATCCACAACAAGTAATTCTAAATATTTAGTTTGACGACGGTGATGAACGATTGATTATTGTAGACTAAAGTATTGCTTGATTCACTCTTCTTCTCCTTTGTGTGGGATTCTCAATAAGTATGATCAAAAAACTGAAGGGACATGTTTAAGAACTGTCACTAATTTACACAGAGGGGAATAATCTTCACCACAAATTCAACCATGTAATGCAAAATTGTTCTATTAACAGTCCCTTAATAAGAGAGGAACTCAACCACACATAAGGAAAGTGTGTGGCGAGGAAGACAAGAGAGGGAGAGCCTCTTCCCTGGGTGGAGGTTGTGGGTGAGTGACTCCCTTAGATTTTTTTATATGCTGACCTATAGTAGTATAGCCTTTTTGGCAACAAAGGAAGGGTGTCGTCGTGCAAGGCTGATTGTGTCTAGTCATCGCTAGGCTTGGCTATCGTGGCTAGCCCCTATTGGGCCTGGTCGCTGTGCCTATCCGTCAACTTAGCATGGCCACATGAACCCACCTTTGTTGGTTCTAGTTGCCAGGCTCTTGGTGGAGCAAGTGTCGTAGCCCTAAGCTTGAAGAATTTAGATAAAAATGGTGGGGCTTCCTTTCAGATGAAGTCGAGAACGTTGTGACACCATGTTGCGGAAGGGGCGTGGAGTGCAATGCCCCAATGTGGAACGACTTCCAAATTTATTTTAGAACAAAATAAGGGAAAATAATATATGAGGTCCATGTAGGACCATAACATTGTATGCACTAAAAAAAATATAATTGTTAGAATAGAACTTATCCTATCATTCTAACAATAATAATGTAGGAAATGATATTAGAACCAATTATAGCTAAGATATAAATGCAGCAAAATCACATGACAAGCTATTTAATTTTTTCATGCATTGTAGAAGGGGAGAACAAAGATGAAACCCAATTAAATAAGCACTAGTAGAATTTACTATCCCATAATTACAATGGACAAAGTCCTCCAATATTTAAATAATCTTAAAATGTAAATATCACCTCGCTTGAAGAGGCCATGAAAGTCATCAGGAAAGTTATAGACCCTTTGTGGCCACTACCGTACCTCCAAACAACCTAAAGGAAGGACCTAACTAATGTCCTGGGCAATGACATTTAAGATAATAATACAAATTCTAGTCGATCATCTTCCAGGATGTCATGGATGGCACCCTGATTACACCATTACAACTACCAAATGCAACTAAAGGACCATCTCCACTACAAAACATAGATAGAAGTTATATATTGCAATAGTAGAAAAAATGCTTCTGTAAGATGCATCTACAGTCACAACAAGCCACTGAAATTCTAAATAATGAAGAAGGACTAAAAAAAAAAGAATGATGTAATTATCATTAAGAAGGTTCTGCATTATTTACATTTGGGTAGTCATTTGGCCAACCATGTTTTTGGGCCGATATCCATCTCGAACCTAAGAACTCAAGTCAAACCTGAATATTAGTAGTCTACAATGTTCAAAAGAGATAGGACAACATATTAATTTCAAATTGACACCAAGCATGTAAACCTAGTTTACATATCAGGTCAGGTCTAAATTGAATGGGTTTTGTTTGAAAAGTTAAGTTTATTTCATGTTGTTGGTTTCAATAAGATCCCATGCCAATATTTACCATGTTTGTATCAATATTTACCCTTACTATCATGACTCATCAGTGTGAAAGGATTCAACTAGGATGATTCCCGGCTGAAGTGGGTTAACTTCTATCACATAAGATGTTAGTATTTACGTAATAGACCCTAATAAAGGAAATAAGAAAGAAATACATAAATAGAAACTATTTTATAGCACTCCCCCTCAAGCTGGAGAACACACATCATGCATGCCCAACCTAGAATTCGTATGGCTAAAAGTTGAAGATATAGCTAGCTTGATGAATATATTTGCCACTTGTTGTCCAGTGCAAAAGTGAGGAGTATGAATCTTATTGGAGAGCACTAGATCATGAACAAAGTGACAATCCACCTCAATGTGATTGGTCTGTTCATGGAATACATAATTGCTAACAATGTGAATGGCTGCTTGATTATCACACATGAGAGATATTGGTGTCTCAACAAACACTCCCATTTCAGACAGTATTGATATAACCCATTGTATCTCACAACAAGCATGTGCCATCGCTTGAGATTCTAACTCTGTTGTTGGATCGTGTTACCACATTGTGTTTCTTGCTCTTCCTGGACACAAAGCGTAACCCAAGAAATGCACAATATCCAGAGGTAGGTCGTCTATCTCCAACATCACATGCCCAATAAGTATCAACATATACAATAAGATTTAAGGAGGTGTGTGCTTGATCTTTCTCAATGATGTAAGTGAGACCTTTCCCTAATGATCCTTTAATTTAACATAGGATTTGGGTGACTTCCATACAATGTGAAATCTTGGGCGCACTCATGAATCAACTAAAAAATCCTACTACATATGAGATGTCAAGATGATGACTATCAAATAGCTCACCTTCTCACAATCCTTCTTTTCTTTGTTGGATATGAAAAATCATTGTCATGAGAATAGTTGCTTTGGTATGATAATCCATAGGCATGGATACTGGTTTGCAATGTGTCATGCATGTATCTACAAGAAGGTCTAGAACATACTTTCATTGAGAAAGATTTGCGCCCTTTTTGGGATGTAGAACTTCTATTCCAAGGAAATAACAAAGATTACCCAAATGTTTTTCTGGAATTGCGTATGTAGCCATTCCTTCAGTTATGAAATGCCAATAGGGTCACCACATGTGATGACAATACCATCCACATAGACAACCAAAATAATAGCGCCATCTGATGGTTTTTACAAAACTAAATAATGATGGGTAGAAGATCGATTGAAATCAAACTATATAAGCTTAACACTAAATCTATCAAACCATGCTCATCATGATTGTTTCAGGCCATACAATGATTTCTTAAGTTTGCACACTTTCTTACACTATCCCTAAGCAACATACCCATGAGGTTGCTCCATGTACACCTCTTCAAGAAGATCATTGTGAAGAAATGCATTATTGACATCTACTTGGAGAAGAGACCAATCATAATGAGTAGAAACAAAAATAAGGTTATGTACAAAATTGAGTCGAGCAACAAGAGAACAAGTCTCAAAGAATTCCAATCCATGTGTCAGAATGTACCCTTCTGCCACCAAATGAGCCTTCAAGTGGTTAATAAATCTATATGTTTTCTATTTAACAATATATACCCAACAACAACGAATTCCCAAAAGGAAGATCCACCAAGTTCCATATACAGTTCTCATAAAGTGCCTCCATCTCACTATCCATGGCTTGTATCCAATTTTGTCATGCCTGGTTGCTTCTGTATATGAGTGAGGAAAAATTGTAGACTCTAACTGAAGAAAAAATGTGTGTTCTATCAGTGATAGTTGAGATAATCAATAAACACTAGAGAGTGGATGTTGTATCGTGCAAGACCGAACACCTTTATGAGATACAATTGAAAGGTGTAAGTCTAAAATAGAAACATCAAGAGAACTCTTAGCATGAACATGTACCTCAGGAGTATCTGACAATGATGAGTCAATCTTCCAGACTGATGTCACTACATCATCTAGGTGAGACCCTGCTCACCTGGTGTAAACCAGTAGAAAAGGTTGAATAGGTGTAGGTGTAGGTACTGGTGGTGGTATAAGAGGAGTGCTATTGCCAACTCTCATCACACACCATAGGGAGTGGTGGATCTCTCTCATGCTCACAAGCATGTTCACTCTCATGGGTGTGCTCCCCCTCACATTGGAAATAATCACCAAATAATAGAGTAAACTCATGAAACGTAATGTCAGCCGACATAAACATATGAAAAAGACGAGGAAAACACCATATGTATCACTTACGTGTGGGGGAATATCCCAAAAAATAGTGTAGTGCAAAAAAGACAAAAGGGAACATGAAACACTTGCTCATATGGTCATAGAATAGAATAAGGGGTGGTCCCATGTAAGATGGAAGATGGTTGGTGATTGATCAAGAAGCAAGTTGTGAGAAGAGCATTAGACAAATACTTCTTTGGCATAGACATTTGGAATATTAGTGTGCATGCTACATCAAGTAAATGATGGTTTCTACATTCAACAAATCCATTTGTTTGAGGTGTATGAGGACAAGTTGTTTGATAAATCCTACCAACTAAATTATAGAAACTAGATGCAACCTTTTGAACATATTCTAAGACATTATTGGTAGGAAGAATCCTAATATGAGAATCAAATTGAACTTTTATTAATTGATAAAAAGTTTGAATGACTGACAAACTCATCCCCAGACTTAAGTAAGTATACCCAAGTTGTATCGTCTCAATTTTTCTAAAACATATTTTTCATTGAGCGGAAACATAATCTTATTGGAAATATCACAAACATGATAATTATTGCATAAAAATAAAGTTTGATAAACTGACACAGGATACATTGTATGATTTTTCATGTATCAAACTCATAACAAAAAACTCATGCTCTAAACTAGTACACATGTCTCATAAACATAAAGGAAGTCTAATTTGTTGATAGTTGTTGCCCCACCAGGTCTGGTCTTAGAAGTCTTTGAGGTCCTTCAATTGGTCGTATGATAGATCTATCCTTGTTGTTTCTCCTTTCCTGCGGGAATCGTACCCCTAGCTATGCATAAAATAGTTTGTAGGTGGAATTGAACATATTATAAAATTGAAATAACATATACTTTGAAAAGAAAACATTAATCATCATGAAAATAAATTTTTCATTTTATCATTGTTCTTTTATCTGGATTATATAGGAATCCTCAAGTTTTGCACTGAGGTGCCTCTTCTCTTTGTACCGAAGTGCTCTATATGCTAGGAAAGCCCATGATTTGCACCAAAGTGCATTGTATGCTAGGAAAGTCCATGATTTGTACCGAAGTACACTGTATGCTAGGAAATCCCATGGCGATGATCTTATATAAGGTTTAATCATATCTTTACTCTTTAATCTTAAAACTCTTTACTCTTGATCTTAAACATGAATATGATGTGATAATTATTGAAAATAAACAGTAAAACAATTTCATTTATGCAATAACTTTTAACTTTGATCAATAAAAATATAGCATGCATTATACATTCATATAATAACATATGCATTCTACACAATAGCATATAAACATCCAATAATTATGTTCAAAGTGCATGGACTACTTACAGAGATTGGAGAAACTCCTAATCACCCTCTTCAAATTGATGAAACCCTAGGTACCATGTTGAATTAATTAATCTTCATTATGATTAACAATAAACTTGACATCTAGGGTTGTAGAGTTCATTAAGGGTTTATTGAAAAATGGGTCCAATTCATGCATGAAACCAAGATGTTATGATTCCTTGTGTTTTAATCTAATGAGTATTTGCTCAATATTTTCTGACATCAGGTTATTTAAACACAAATTTTCAAAGATCTGACCAATCAAAAACTTAGCAAATTCCACTCAAGTATATCTATTCATAAAGGCATTGGGCCCCACTGTGATGGACCACTCATAAACAACCACGTGGCTTAGGTCATCCCAAGGCTAGCACATTGTTTCTATAGCAGATGTGCCACAAAAAGCCCTTCTGACAAAAATCAGCCGATTAAAATACCATGGGCACCACAGGAAAATTACCAAGCCAATTTCTCGACCCAGCCAAAGATCAGAACGATATACAGACATAAAACATGGAATCAAAACGCAATTCAGGCTACTTATTAGCAAAAATTGAGATTACCAAAGAGTTCCTCATCACCTTCTGAACTTGGTAGACCCAAACATGGGTTGTGAGGTGATTGAAAGCACCCAAAACACCCTCTGCCACAGATAGCAAGGAGGTGAGAAACATGAATACTGACTGGGTGATACCACGGCAAGACTGACCACTTAGGATGCTCTGAAAGGCTCTTCCTGACTCGAGGTTATCACACTGAAGAAAAAGCCATGTTCTTGGCAACAACATAAAGAGAACAGGTCGTCCAAACATAAGAGGTAGAAAAAGGGGAAAAGATTCAATACCTTGCTATCGTAATTGAGGCCTGATACGACTTCCCAGATAGGAGACATGCTTATCCTTATTATTTCCTGACATGACGATGGATGAGTTATCCTTGTTGATGATCCGACTTGGGCCCCAACAAAATATTATGGTTGGAAGAGAAGGGGGTAAAATATGGTTAGGCGAGGGTGGCGTTGAGTTCGTGGATGTCCCCAGATTGTTTTTAGTGGGTTGTACTTATAGTCCTCTATTGGAGGTGCATCATGGGGTTATGGAGTCTGGAATAGGGGAAAACTCAAAAAGATTAGTCTACTAGGGACTCTGGGTCATGAAACCCTACCGTGTAAGGGATAGGAAGGTTTAAGAAGATGTAAGGATGATGAAGGGAAGTTATATTGGTATTGGGAATTGGTAGAAAAGGGGATCGGGATGGCAAGATATCTTTGTCACTGTTCCATTCCAAATAGGACTCGGACGGGCGCGAGTGACGACATGACAACCCTCTGATGGATCTGTGAACATGACAGATAGATTGTGACCGTCTTTTTAGATACAGGGTCAAATGGAGTGTGTGACATGTTGCTATACATAGACTATAGTCTGCATCATATAGGATTACAATTCTTAGAGAATCTATTTGAGTTTTTTTTAATTTCCTTCCAAATAAAATAGGATCACTTAGGTGAGTTCAAACTTAACCAAAATTGGTGTGTTACCAAAGTTGGGTGTAAGGATTTTGAAAATAAAGTTATTTTTTAGTTTTGAGACTCCCTACTATCTACTACTTCCTTTCCAAGTTAAATCTTAGTTGAATTATCCAAGACCATCTAAAAATATGTAGATGTTTATATTTTGGGGACAACTATATATCATCGTTTCAAGTTCACACAAAAATTGTTACGCCAAACTATTATTAGTTTTGATGAATTAAGTGTTAATTAAGTTGATAATGAAAATGCATCCCTGAACATGATTTAGTCATTATAATTGGGTCTCTAAGTTTCAATGGATTTTATATGAAGAATCAAGATTAAATTTGAAATTAGGGTTTTCTAATGTAGAGTTAGACACACACACACACCCACACCCACACATACACAAACACACACACACATATATATATATATATATATTGTGGCATCCAAGTTATGAAAATAGGATTAATTAATGCGAAAGTGAATTATTAGCAGCGGAATTACTGAAAATCACTAAAAATTTAAAACTTTTTTGTAAAGAAATCCACAAACGGTAAAAATCTATCATAAAGAACCAAAGTAAGTTATTTACATGTTGATTCATCAGTACATCTCTGTATCATCTCATCTCAAGAGTCATAACATTGACTGCCCAGTTAAATTGTACATAAGCAGTATACAAAATCTCGAGGCATCAAGCTAAAAATATCATATCTATATCAAACTTTCTACTAACTCCTAGGACCTGAGACTATAGAGACGACACATAGGACTCTCTCTATATACAAGACTTGACAAACAGTGTCTCCACCTAAGGATCACTACTGTCCTTGTTGTTGCTGCTGCTGTGGCTACTGTTGTTGCTCACCCACTAAAGGGTTTCTTCTTCCTCGGCGTCTACCTAAAAAGTTGAATCCCACGGGGGTGAGACAATTGAAAATTTTCCCAGCGAGAGATATAACTCTCTGCCAGAAACATTGTTATTACTGGTAACAGAATAACATTGAGCAGTAGAATTATAAATATTCAACAGTAGGTAAATCATTGAATAAGATATGCAGAGCAGTATTCTCTATGCAATCATTTCAATTATAACTTGATTAAACAGCAAGTCATTCATTTAATAAGGAATATGAAGAACATGTATATCCTTTATCTTTCTAAGACATAATAAGCAATGTGTCATCAAAATTTGATTCTCGTAATTCAACCCTAAGCAAATATGCTACACGGCTGATTACATTTTACAATCATATTTATGCCCTGAGGATATGAGGTATACCGCTCATACTCCAACTGATCATTGTGAAATCGAAATCGGTACCATACATAGGTCAATAGAAGAGCCAGATTTCTATGACCTCATCTTCCTCAGTTAGTGTGAGGAACAACATGCAGGACATCTTGTCTCTCTGCTATAAATATTGATTTCTAGGGTATACTGGCAACTTTGCTATTAGATTTACAGTGGCATGTTGTACTCTCTTCGCAATCGAGGAATTTCTTGTTTATCTCACATCGATTCAGCATTAACATTATCATCGGGAGATTAGTCATACATCATCCCGGCATATACATATAATGAAGGATTGAGAGATTTAGTATTTATCTCACATCAATTCCTCCATTAGGGCGTAAGGATATTCACACCCATTACCCCCACATACTCAAAAGTATGCTCTCCAGGAGTTCCCTTAGGAAAACATGTTTCACCATCACCTAACTTCTGATGATGATGGATCTATGGTCAGGGCTCTACATGATATCATTCCACTTGATTATTTAAGTACATTACAACATTCTTTTAGCATCAGGCATGTTTTCAAACATAAACCTTTACAACAGTTACTATAAAGAATGAGTACTATTCTATCAAGTTCATTTCACAGCTTTAACATCATTGGGAACTTAATACCTTATCATCTCTTCAACATGATTCCAGAATATGGGTGTTCAAACCCTGAGATCATCAAAATACTTGTTACAATTTTGATAGGTAACTTAGTGCTAACAAGTCATTTGACAGTATAAACATGATAATTGTAATGCAGGTATCTCACATGGTTCTTACAGCCTATCAATCTCTTTTGTTACATTTCACTAGGTAACATAGCATATCATTGCTTACAAAGCTCATAAAGTACTTTCAATAAACAAAGCATCATAGATCATACCTGGCTATGTTCAATATCTCATAAGACCTGCATGATTAGTACAGATGATAACAAATACATCAATTTCCTATCAGCACAATGTAAAACAATTATGACATCATTGTTCAAGGGTTATACCACTATGCCCTTGCTAGGGTTAGGGTTTCCCTTTTCAATTCAATTAGGGTTAATCATCCCCTTTAGCTCAAATAGGATAATGACTCATCATTTCATTATCCAACCTTAGAGCTTCTTAGTATAAAGTATAACCCAGAATTAGGGTTTCATATATTCATTCACCTTATTTGGAATGAGGGTTTATTATTCACATCACATCACCCTAGATTAGGGTTTACTATTCACATCACATCACCCTATATTAGGGTTTACTATTCACCCCAAGTAGGAGTGAGCATCAAAGTACCTTGAGTTAAGGTTAATCAAGTCATCATTATGAATTAAGTTCATACCATCATCATGCATTAGGATTTCACCTATTAATACCCTCAATTAGGGTTATGATTCATCAACCATCATAATTAGGGTTTCATGATCCCACTATGAAGGATCATACCCTAATTAGACATTCATTCATATTAGAAGTCCATTATTTAATTATCATCCATGTAGGAAATATTCTCTTTCATCTTCTAAAGATGATGTATGCATCAGTCTTGATTAGGTTAAGTCAATTCACTCTTGAGGAAGAATTTACATCATGGGTTATGTCATTGTCACCATGACCAATAAGGATTAATTATTCAAAGGGTACTAATCACCTCATCCCATTAAGATGTAATTACTATAATCATCTTTGATCACATCATGTATTAGTCAACTAATCACTTTGTCCTTAAACCACTTTAAGTACCCATGCGGTTTTGGTTAATTATCCACCAAAGAGTTTTGGCCTTATAGACTCTAAACGATATTGACCAATTCAAACCTTAAACAGTCTTGAGCAACCAATGAAACCGTTTGCTAAAGTACCACCTTGAAACCGTTTAGTAACGTAGGTGGTGAAGACCGTTTGCCCAAAGTTGACTTTTGAAACCGCGTGAACTCAATCGGTTTGGAAACCGCATGAAGCTAAATGGTTTGGGATCGTTTGGTCCCAAACGGTCTTGAGACCGTTTGATCCAAACCTCCTCAAAACTGCAAGGACCAAAAAGGGTCTCAACCACTCCAATTAAATTAGGGTTTCCAATGTTGGTTCCTTCAACCATTGAATCTATGGAACTACTCATCAATTGGGCCTATCACCATGCTTCAATTGAGTTAATTAGGTCAAACTTCAACTGATTTGACCCTCAATTGATCCTCAATTGATCCTCAATTAGGGTTTGAATCAATTGGATTAAGGTTTGGAATCGATAATCCTTCAACATTATCAATGTGAGATTTGTTACTTTGAAACCATTGAACCATCATACAAATTGGAAATGACCTGACCCCAAACGGTCTTGAGGTCATTTGGATGACCTCCAAATGGTCTTGAGACCATTTTACCAAGTCCACATCAAAATCCAAGTCAACCAATTAGGGTTTGGTTAATTGGATTGCTCACCAAATCAGCAATTGATTACTCTTCAACTCAATACCTTTAGATCTCCAAACACCTCACCATAGTCAACCCTAGACCTCCAAACGGTCTTGGGTGACCCCCAAACGGTCTTGGGATCGTTTGGATGACCTCCAAACGGTCTTGAGACCGTTTTCCTATCACATCATCATCAACCATGTCATTCAATTAAAGTTTGGATCCTAGGATTGGTCACCAAATAAGCAATTGATTGTACATCAACTTAATATCTTTGGACCTTCAATTGCTCAACCATACTTAACCCTAGACCTCCAAACAGTCTTGGGTGATCAAGAAACGGTCTTGAGACCGTTTGGGTGATCCCCAAACGGTTTTGAAACCGTTTGGGTCAATCAACCCAAAACATCAACTCATTCCAATGCAAAATCAACACTTAGCTGATTAGGGTTAATACCATATCTTTGGACCTTCAAACATTTAACCATATCCAACCCTAGACCTCCAAATGGTCTTAGGTGACCCCAAAACAGTCTTGAGACTGTTTGGGGTGATCCCCAAATGGTTTTGAAACCGTTTGGGTCAATCAACCCAAGTTTCAAACTCAAACACTTATGAAATCAACGCTCAACCCGATTAGGGTTTTGGTGATTGTTGGACCTTCAACTCATGAACCAATTGGAACTAGTCAATTATATTTAGTTGATCAATAACCAAAATTATTATCAACAAATTCCAAAATAGTCAACCCTGGTCAACACCTCCAAACGGTCTGAAACCGTTTGCCCTCATGCGGTTTGGTGAAACTGTTTCATCTCAAACGGTTTAACCGTTTGCTCCCAAACAGTTTGGGAAACCGTTTGAGCAACTTATGCAAACCGTTTGACCTAATAATTTTCTTTGGAAACGTGTCAATATGATGTCATCATCATCTTACTTCGTGCATCCAAGAACAACAACTGTTTTTCATGGAAATTGCAGTAGTGCATCAAAAGAGTTCAAAATAGAAGAAAATGACCAACAAACCATAGAGAACTTGATGCAATATCAATGTTTAAGGGTTAAAGATATAAAAACCGACTCAAATCTGATCTCCAAGCTCCAAGATCCACGGCTCTAATGGTGGATGGAGTTCCAGCAACTACCCAAGGTCCGTTCTTGAGCTAATGGATGAAAAAGATGGCAAGAATTGGAAATTGGGTGAAGAAAACCAAGAATCAAGCATTGCTTTAGGGTTTTCACCATGAATCCGAGGTAGAAGATGATAAAAACCTAACCAAGAGGTTGTGTTCATATTTATCCTACTCTTGAGCTCTTCCTTGGTCGTCCAAAGCAAGATGAGAAGAGGAAACTAAGGAAACAATCCTTATGTGTATTAGAAAAAGAACATGTATAAGGGACTTTCAAGGAAAGAGAAATTGGATTATTTCCTTAAATCCCAAAATAATTTCCATCAAATCCCCCTCCATTTCTTGGCCACGAAGAAATCTTCATGTTCTTGCAAAACCTCTCCATTATCCAAAGATTAATGGAAAAGAAATTAAGCACCTTAAAGAGTTTTATATTAATATCCATCCTTTTAGTGGATATTACTTTTTATTATAATAATGTGAGTGGCTTCCACTCAACCAAGATCTTTTTGTGCCATAGCAAGGCACAAGCTCGTACACACTATTTCAAACACATCCTTCAACTTTTGGTTGAAGGGATCCTCAATAAATTTATTTCTTTTTGCATTAAATTAAATTAAAGTTCCATATATGCTTAAATCTTGATTATTTTAATGTTAAGATTCTCTCTCCTCCAAGATAACTCAAATGAGGCGCCCCTCTCATTTTATTTTCTCTACTTGATGCCAAGAAACATGAGAGACCCTCTAGAGGTGGTATTTTGCATATTGAACCCTAGATTTTTGGTAAATTGCACATTACACCAAAACTAGGTTTCAATGCATAAGGTTTGCTCTACAAGCTTTACCTTGATTCCCAAGCTTGTGGAAACCATACCACTACATAATATTCATTCTTATGATGTCTAAACATCATAGGAACATCTTATCATGTGCAATTTGCAAGTTAACCCCTCAACTTGGGTAATTTGCACTTTAGTCCAAAAGTAACAAAAAATGTTTCAACATCATTCAAAAAGGACTCAAATTGAAATATAAGTTCCTCAAAAACATTAATTACTTTTCAAAAGATAAGAGAAAGCATCTAATCATCTTTATTAAGCAAAACATCTAGGGTTAGTACATAACCTAGGCCAGGGATGTTACAAATTATCCACCCCTTATAAGGATTTCATCCCCGAAATCATTAACAAAACATTTTAAGAGAAAAGAGTACGGTATTTCCTCCTCATTTCTTCATCTAGTTCCCATGTAGCTTCTTCAACGTCACGATGATTCCATAGGACTTTTATGAGACTTATATCTTTCTTCTTTATCTTCTTGATCCTTCTATCAAGAATCAGCATAGGTCCTTCAACATAGGATATATCATCGTTCAATTCTACTTCCATAGGCTGTAGAACTGATTCTGTGTCAGGATGACATTTCCTTAGCATGGAAATGTGGAACACTGGGTGTAACTTTTGTAGCTCGAGTGGTAACTCCATCTTATAAGCTACCTTTCCAATCCGTTCAATGATTAGATAAGGCCCCATAAATCTTGGATCTAACTTCCCTTTCCTTTTGAACCTAAGAACTCCCTTCCAGGGTGAGGCCTTGAGGTACACTCTGTCTCCAACTTGGAATTCTAAAGGTCTACGACACTTATCAGCATAGGATTTCTTCCTATCTTGTGTAGTCTTCAACTATTGTTGTATTATTTTAATCTTCTCAGTGGTCTGCTGCACAAGATCAGGACCCAAAAGTTGATATTTACCAGTTTCATACCAACATAGGGGAGATCTACAATGTCTACCATACAAAGCTTCATAAGGTGCCATGTCTATATTGTGTTGATAGATGTTATTGTAGGCAAAATCTATCAAGCTTAGATGTAGATCCCAACAGCCTGTAAAATGAAGGACACATGCCCTAAGAAAGTCCTCCAAGGTATGTATAGTCCTTTCTGATTGTCCATCTGTCTGAGGATGAAAGGTTGTACTAAACCTTAACTGTGTGCCTAAGGCTTTATGAAGTCGCTCCCAAAAATGACTCGTAAACTGGGGACCTCTACCAGAAACAATGGTAACTGGGACCCCATGCAGTCACACTATCTCATCTACATATAACGGTGCCAACTTCTCAGCAGAATAGGTTGTTTTGACAGGTAAGAAATGTGATGTCTTTGTCAACCTATCAACTATTACCTAAATGGAATCATGACCTTTGGCTATTCTAGGTAAACCAACCACGAAGTCCATGGTTACATGATCCCACTTCCACTGTGGTATAGGTAAAGGTTGCATTGTTCCTGCAGGCTTCTGATGTTCAGCTTTAACTTACTGACACACAAGACACCGCATAACAAACTCAGCAACATCCTTCTTCAAACCAGGCCACCAATACATATCTTTCAAGTTATGATACATCTTGGTACTTCCTGGATGCATAACACACATTGAAGAATGAGCTTCTTCCAGGACTAACTTTCTCAAGTTATCAACATCAGGTACTATCATTCTACCATGATAACAGGCTACCCGATCATCTAAATCATAGAAACCTTCTCGTTTCTCACTACCATACTCTGATCTAATTTGCTGAACTACAGCATCAGCTTGCTGTGCTTCCTTGATCTGCTGTCTCAGAGTAGGTTTTATGTGCATCTCAGCTAACAACCCATATAACAATGATACTTTTAACTGTACATTGTTTTGCCTTAAAGATATAAGCATATCCCTCCTAGAGCATACCAAAGAATTTAACTGTGCTCTATCTAGGGCTGGTGTTGCTGATTTCCTACTTAAAGCATCAGCAACCACATTGGCCTTCCCTGGATGATAATCAATTGTACAATCATAGTCCTTGATTAACTCCATCCAGCGACATTGCCTCATGTTTAACTCATGCTGAGAAAAGATGTACTTTAGGCTCTTATGGTCTGTGAAAATCTAGAATGTTTCTCCATAGAGGTAATGTCTCCAGATCTTCAAGGCATGGACTACAGGAGCTAGTTCTAGATCATGTGTCAGATAATTCTCCTCGTGTTTCTTAAGCTGTCAGGAAGCAAAAGAAATCACTTGTTTATTCTGCATTAACACACATCCTAGTCCATTCTTAGAGGCATCACAGAAAACTATATACCCTTTCCCTTACTCAGGTAGTACCAGCACTGGTGCACTTGTCAGCCTTTCCTTCAACAATTGGAATGATTGCTGACACTTGTCATTCCAGACAAAAGGAACATCCTTTCTATTCAACTTAGTCAAGGGTAAAGCTACAGAACTGAAGTTCTTAATGAACCTCTTGTAATAGCTTGCCAACCCTAAGAAACTGCGAATCTCCGTCGGTGTCTTAGGTTGTTCCCATTGTAGGATAGATTCTACCTTTTTAGGGTCAACACGTATACCTAAAGCAGATATTATGTGTCCAAGGAAAGAAACTTCTGGTAACCAAAACTCACACTTGCTAAACTTAGCATATAACTCATGCTCTCTTAGCAAAGTTAGAGCCTGACGAAGATGTTTCTCATGCTGTTGAGCATCTCTACTGTAGATTAAGATGCCATCTATGAAGACGACTACACACTGATCTAGAAAAGGTCAAAAGATTCTATTCATGAGTTCCATATATGCAGACGGTGCATTAGTTAGTCCAAACGACATAACTATGAACTCATAGTGACCATACCTTGTCCTAAAAGCAGACTTAGGTATGTCACCTTCCTTAATACGCAACTGATGATATCCCGACCTCAGATCTATCTTTGAGAAGATAGTTGCACCACGCAACTGATCAAAGAGATCATCAATCCTAGGCAAAGGATACTTATTCTTTATAGTTACTTTATTTAATTGTCTGTAATCAATGCATAACCGCATCGATCCATCCTTCTTCTTAACAAAGAGGACCGGAGCACCCCAAGGTGAAGTGCTTGGTCGGATGAAACCCTTCTCAAGCAACTCTTGTAGTTGTTTCTTGAGTTCTGCCATCTCAGCTGGCACCATTCTATATAGTGTTTGTACTATTGGCTGCGTGCCCGGGATTAGATTAATCTCAAAAATCAATCTCTCGGGGCGGAGGTACACCTGGAAGTTCTTTAGGAAATACATCTTCAAATTCTCTAACTATAGGAACTTCAGTAGGATTAGAACTCTCCATGGTGGTATCTACCACATGGGCCAAGAATGCATAACATCCTTGCCTCAACAGCTTCTCAACTACCATAGCTGACACAAGACAGGTTGGAAGAATCTTTCCATTCCCTTGAAAGATCCATGTGTCACTTTCATCAGTAAACACAACTTGCTTGGACTCACAATCCAAGACAACCATATACCTTTCTAAGGTATCCATCCCAAGGATTATATCGAACCCATGCATTTCAAGTGGTATAAGATCCACTTGAATGCGATGTTCAGAAAAGAAAAGAATGTAGGGAGAACAGACCTCCCGCAACACGGCAGATCCCATCAAAGGAGTTTCTAACAATAGACTATCTGCTCTATGACTAATTGTCATATTGCAGTCAAGAATCACTCTTCGAGTGATAAAGGAATGTGTAGCACTAGGATCAATTAAAACAGATATGATGCAAGATGTACACATATCAGAATAAAACAGTTTCATCTTACCTGTCACAACCCGATGGTTGATCACTGCATCTGGTGGATTCATTGCATAGAATCTCGTCGTCGCCTGTGGTTGATTCGGTGCTCGATGACTGGGTGCCGATGATCCAGCTTGGGACGCTTGTCCACGTCCTCTAACGCCACCTGGGAACTGTCTCCTTTGAGAACCTTACTAACTCTGCCTTTGGGGTTGAGTCACACTTGCCTCTCGGGCTCTACAATCCTTCATCAGATGCCCCGTCTTTCCACATATGAAACAACTTCTGATCCCTTGCTGAGGTCTGGATGGTCCCGTAATCGACACAGATGCTGAGCTATGAGCTCCTTCTGGTGGTAAACTTCGTCCTCTACCCCTATTTGACGTCCACTGCGTCTGGGTACTGAATCTAGGTGGTGGTGTAGGCACGGAAAACCTTGGTTTTTGAAACCCTTGGATGAGGATCCTGGGAACTGGGGGTACACCTTCTTGTCCCTGGTCTGTCACTTCTCCGTCACAGACCTCTCTATTCTTCTGAAAGACTCCACAAAAGTAGCAAATCTTTCCCTATTCTCTAGAGCAGATACAGGGGTAGTCAACTCAGCGTTTAATCCCTTCTCAAAATGTCGTATCCTTTCTTCATTTGTGGTTGCCATATGCGGACAAAACCGTAAAAGCTCCATGAACTTAGCCTCGTACTCGCTAATGTTCATTGGTCCTTGCCTTAACCTCTCAAACTGAGAGATTTTCTCATCCAGAAACGTCTTAGGAAAGTATTTGTTGACAAATTCTCGTCGAAATACTTCCCATTTGATCTCCACACCTGGCCTTTTTCCCTCCTCTATGGTCCACCAGTGACCAGCACTCCCCTTAAGAAGGTACACAACATGTCTAACCTTCTCAGCTTCTGGGATGTTAAGGATTCTAAAGGCCTTCTCTAACTCAGTTAACCACATGTCAGCATCTGCTGGGTCAGCTGTCCCAGCATATTCCGTAGCTCCAACCTGGCATAGTCGTTCAAACGTCTTGCCGGTTCCTTTTCCTTCTTGATGGGCAGGTGCCCTAGGTGCATGTATGGGCATCCTATCAGTCATATGTGTCATGGCAACTATAAACTTCCCGAACATAGCCTGGAAGGCGGGATTCCCCATGTCAGCTTGATTGAACTGGGGTGGTTCTGGCACAGGTTCCTCCCTTCCTTGGTCTCTTGCACCTCCTCCGGGTGCAGCGACACTATTCTCAGCAACATGTTCATCATGTGATCCAGACATCTTTAGTTTTCTCTTCTCCTCCTATATGAGTAGAAGACACTATCAGATAGACTGGAAGACACTAGAACAGACTCAACAACCTTAGTCTTATGTCTCTGTAGACTCAGCGAACCTAGAGCTCTGATACCAACAATTGTGGCATCCAACTTATGAAAACAAGAGTAATTAATGCGGAAACAAATTATTAGCAGCGGAATTACTGAAAATCACTAAAAATTTAAAACTTTTTGTAAAGAAATCCACAAACGGTAAAACTCTATCATAAAGAACCAAAGTAAGTTATTTACATGCTGATTCATCAATACATCTCTGTATCATCTCATCTCAAGAGTCATAACATTGACTGCCCAGTTAAACTGTACATAAGCAGTATACAAAATCTCGAGGCATCAAGCTAAAAATCTCAGATCTATATCAAACTTTCTTCTGACTCCTAGGACCTAAGAGTATAGAGACGACACATAAAGAACCTCAAGGTCTCTGCCAGAAACATTGTTATTGCTGGTAATAGAATAACACTGAGCAGTAGAATTATAAATATTCAACATCAGGTAAATCATTGAATAAGATATGCAGAGAAGTATTCTCTATGCAATCATTTCAATTATAACTTGATTAAACAGCAAGTCATTCATTTAATAAGGAATATGAATAACATGTATATCCTTTATCTTTCTAAGACATAATAAACAATGTATCATCAAACATTGATTCTCATAATTCAACCCTAAGCAAATATGCTACACGGCTGATTACATTTTACAATCATATTTATGCCCTGAGGAGATGAGGTATACCGCTCATACTCCAACCGACCATTGTGAAATCGAAATCGGTACCATACATAGGTCAATAGAAGAGCCGGATTTCTATGACCTCATCTTCCTCAGTCAGTGTGAGGAACAACATGCAGGACATCTTGTGTCTCTTCTATAAATATAGCTTTCCAGGGTATACTAGCAACTTCGCTATTAGAGTTACAGTGGCATGTTGTACTCTCTTCGCAATCGAGGGATTTCTTGTTTATCTCACATCGATTCGGCATTAACATCATCATCGGGAGATTAGTGATACATCATCCCGGCATATACATATAATGAAGGATTGAGAGATTTAGTATTTATCTCACATCAATTCCTCCATTAGGGCGTAAGGATATTCGTGCCCATTACCCCCACATACTCAAAAGTATGCTCTCCAGAAGTTCCCCTAGGAAAACCTGTTTCACCATCACCTAACTGCTGACGATGATGGATCTATGGTTAGGGCTCTACATGATATCATTTCACTTGATTATTTAAGTACATTACAACATTCTTGTAGCATCAGGCATGTTTTCAAACATAAACCTTTATAACAATTACTATAAAGAATGAGTACTATTCTATCAAGTTCATTTCACAGCTTTAACAGCATTGGGAACTTAATCCCTTATCATCTCTTCAACATGATTCCAGAATATGGGTGTTAAAATCCTGAGATCATCAAAATACTTGTTACAACTTTGATAGGTAACTTAGTGATAACAAGTCATTTGACAGTATAAACATGATAATTGCAATGCAGGTATCTCACATGGCTCTTACAGCCTATCAATCTCTTTTGTTACCTTTCACTAGGTAACATAGCATATCATTGCTTACAAAGCTCATAAAGTACTTTCAATAAAAAAAGCATCATAGCTCATACCTAGCTATGTTCAATATCTCATAAGACCTACATGATTAGTACAGATGATAACAGATACATCAATTTCCTATCAGCACAATGTAAAACAATTATGACATCATTGTTCAAGGGTTATACCACTATGCCCTTGATAGGGTTAGGGTTTACCTTTTCAATTCAATTAGGGTTTATCATCCCCTTTAGCTCAAATAGGATAATGACTCATCATTTCATTATCCAACCTTAGAGCTTCTTAGTATAACGTATAACCCAGAATTAGGGTTTCATATATTCATTCACCTTATTTGGAATTAGGGTTTACTATTCACATCACATCACCCTAGATTAGGGTTTACTATTCACATCACATCACCCTAGATTAGGGTTTACTATTCACCCCAAGTAGGAGTGAGCATCAAAGTACCTTGAGTTAAGGTTAATCAAGTCATAATTATGAATTAAGTTCATACCATCATCATGCATTAGGATTTCACCTATTAATACCCTCAATTAGGGTTATGATTCATCAACCATCATAATTAGGGTTTCATGATCCCACTATGAAGGATCATACCTTAATTAGACATTCATTCATATTAGAAGTCCATTATTTAATTATCATCCATGTAGGAAATCTTCTCTTTCATCTTCTAAAGATGATGTATGCATCAGTCTTGATTAGGTTAAGTCAACTCACTGTTGAGGAAGAATTGACATCATGGGTTATGTCATTGTCACCATGACCATTAAGGCTTAATTATTCAAAGGGTACTAATCACCTCATCCCATTAAGATGTAATTACTATAATCATCTTTGATCACATCATCTATTAGTCAACTAATCACTTTGTCCTTTAACCACTTTAAGTACCCATGCGGTTTTGGTTAATTATCCACCAAACGGTTTTGGCCTTATAGACTCTAAATGGTCTTGACCAATTCAGACCTCAAATGGTCTTGAGAAACCAATGAAACCGTTTGCTAAAGTACCACCTTGAAACCGTTTAGTAAAGTAGGTGGTGAAGACCGTTTGCCCAAAGTTGACTTTTGAAACCGCATGAACTCAATCGGTTTGGAAACCACATTCACCTAAACAGTTTGGTATCGTTTGGTCCCAAACGGTCTTGATACCGTTTGGTCCAAACTTCCTCAAAACCGCAAGGACCAAAAAGGGTCTCAACCACTCCAATTAAATTAGGGTTTCCAATGTTGGTTCCTTCAACCATTGAATCTATGGAACTACTCATCAATTGGGCCTATAACCATGCTTCAATTGAATTAATTAGGTCAACCTTCAACTTATTTGACCCTCAATTGATCCTCAATTAGGGTTTGAATCAATTGGATTAGGGTTTGGAATCGATAATCCTTCAACATTATCAATGTGAGATTTGTTACTTTGAAACCATTGCACCATCATCCAAATTGGAAATGACCTGACCCCAAACGGTCTTGAGGTCATTTGGATGACCTCCAAATGGTCCTGAGACCGTTTTCCCATGTCGACATCAAAATCCAAGTCAACCAATTAGGGTTTGGTTCATTGGATTGCTCACCAAATCAGCAATTGATTACTCTTCAACTCAATACCTTTAGATCTCCAAACACATCACCATAGTCAACTCTAGACCTCCAAACAGTCTTGGGTGACCCCCAAATGGTCTTGAGACCGTTTGCCCATAACATCATCATCAACCATGTCATTCAATTAAAGTTTGGATCCTAGGATTGGTCACCAAATCAGCAATTGATTGTACATCAACTTAATATCTTTGGACCTTCAATTGCTCAACCATACTTAACCCTAGACCTCCAAATGGTCTTGCGTGATCACCAAACGGTCTTGAGACCGTTTGGGTGATCCCCAAATGGTTTTGAAACCGTTTGGGTCAATCAACCCAAAACATCAACTCATTCCAATGCAAAATTAGCACTTAGCCGATTAGGGTTAATACCATATCTTTGGACCTTCAAACACTTAACCATATCCAACCCTAGACCTCAAAACGGTCTTTGGTGACCCCCAAACGGTCTTGAGACCGTTTGGATGATCCCCAAATGGTTTTGAAACTGTTTGGGTCAATCAACCCAAGTTTCAAACTCAAACACTTATGAAATCAACACTCAACCCGATTAGGGTTTTGGTGATTGTTGGACCTTCAACTCATGAACCAATTGGAACTAGTCAAGTATATTTAGCGGATCAATAACCAACATTATTATAAAAAAATTCACAAATGGTCAACCCTGGTCAACACCTCCAAACGGTCTGAAACCGTTTGCCCTCATGCGGTTTGGTGAAATAGTTTCATCTCAAACGGTTTAAAACTGTTTTCTCCCAAACGGTTTGGGAAACCGTTTGAGCAACTTATGCAAACCGTTTGACCTAATAATTTTCTTGGTAAACGTGTCAATATGATGTCATAATCATCTTCCTTCGTGCATCCAAGAACAACAACCATTTTTCATGGAAATTGCAGCAATGCATCAAAAGAGTTCAAAATAGAAGAAAATAACCAACAAATCATAGAGAACTTGATGCAATATCAATGTTTAAGGGTTAAAGTTATAAAACCCACCTCAAATCTGATATCCAAGCTCCAAGCTCCACGGATCTAATGGTGGATGGACTTCCAAAAACTACCCAAGGTCCGTTCTTGAGCTAATGGATGAAAAAGATGGCAAAAATTGGAAATTGGGTGAAGAAAACCAAGAATCAAGCATTGCTTTAGGGTTTTCACCATGAATCCGAGGTAGAAGATGATCAAAACCTTACCAACAGGTTGTGTTCGTCTTTATCCTACTCCTGAGCTCTTCCTTGGTCGGACAAAACAAGATGAGAAGAGGAAACTAAGGAAACGATCCTTATGTGTATTGGAAAAAGAACATGTATAAGGGATTTTCAAGGAAAGAGAAATTGGATTATTTTCCTTAAATCCCAAAATAATTTCCATCCAATCCCCCTCAATTTCTTGGACACGAAGACATATTCATGCTCTTGCAAAACCTCTCCATTACCCAAAGATTAATGGAAAAGAAATTAAGCACATTAAAGAGTTTTATATTAATATCCATCCTTTTAGTGGATATTACTTTTTATTATAATAATGTGAGTGGCTTCCACTCAACCAAGATCTTTTTGTGCCATAGCAAGGCACAAGATCGTCCACACTATTGCAAACACATCCTTCAACTTTTGGTTGAAGGGCTCCTCAATAAATTTATTTCTTTTTGCATTAAATTAAATTAAAGTTCCATATATGCTTAAATCTTGATTATTTTAATGTCAAGATTCTCTCTCCTCCAAGATAACTCAAATGAGGTACCCCTCTCATTTTCTTTGCTCTACGTGATGCCAAGAAACATGAGAGACCCTCTAGAGGTGGTATTTTGCATATTGAACCCTAGATTTTGGGTAAATTGCACATTACACCAAAACTAGGTTTTAATGCACACGGTTTGCTCTACAATCTTTACCTTGATGCCCAAGCTTGTGGAAACCATACCACTACATCATATTCATTCTTATGATGTCTAAACACCAGAGGAACATATTATCATGTGCAATTTGCAAGTTAACCCCTCAACTTGGGTAATTTACACTTTAGTCCAAAAGTAACAAAACAATGTTTCAACATCATTCAAAAAGGACTGAAATTGAAATATAAGTTCCTCAAAAACATTAATTACTTTTCAAAAGATAAGAGAAAGAATCTAATCATCTTTATTAAGAAAAACACCTAGGGTTAGTACATAACCCATGTCTGGGATGTTATATATATATATATATATATATATATATATATATATATATATATATATATATATATATATAGAGAGAGAGAGAGAGAGAGAGAGAGAGAGAGAAAGAGAGAGAGAGTCAGGCTAGAATACGCTTGGGTGTACAGATCGCATGAATACACTCAAGTGTGTTTTCATATCAATACTATTTGTTGCAAAATGTAAACCATTGATATTCACCGTCATTCTATAACTAGGCTACACACAAATTTTGAGCCCATTTGGATGAGTGTAAGTCACTCGTCTAAGGGCAATAAAATCGACGCGCGAAACTAATTTGAAATGCACAATTTTTGCGGTCTTTATAACATGACCTATAAATGTCCAAATGTTCTCAAATTTTGCATATGAGCTATTCACAAGATTTTCAAGAAGATCAATGGATTAGATTTTTGAAAAAATATTGCATCATGAAAAACTACTTGAATGTATTCTGCTTTGAATACACTCGAGTGTATTCTAGCATGACTCTCTCTCTCTCTCTCTCTCTCTCTATATATATATATATATATATATATATATATGTGTGTGTGTGTGTGTGTGTGTGTGTGTGTAAAGTTATGGCGTTAGACAAGTCATTCGAGAACAATCATCAATGTGAGTAAGAAAATACCAAAAGCCATTATAAATTGGCTCCTTAACATGACCCCAGACATCACTATGAATAAGACCAAAAGGACGCTTAGAGCATTTTACGATGCAACTATGAAATGAGAGATGATGATACTTGTCCATTTGACACAACTGACACTCCAAAGACTTTAGAGATGATAAAATAGGAACAAGTTTTTGAAGACTCTGCAAAGATAAATGCCCATAGAGGCAAAGCCATTGTAAAGGAGAGCATTTGAGAAAAGTAGATGTAGTAGATGGAATCTAGTGAGTTGAGCAACCACCTTTGAAAAGTAGAGATCACCTTTCCTAGATTCCCCACCAATCGTCTTCTAGCTCCTAGGATCCTATAACAAGAAGAAGGGGTCTCAAAGTATTACCATTCATTTCATAGAATCAACCAACTTAACAACAGACATTAAGTTAGATGGAAAATCATGTACATAATGTATAGACTATAAAGTCAAAGAAGATGACATATGTACAGTTCTACAAGCTTGTCCTCGTCTAACAGATCCATGTGCCAGTGTTACATAAGAATGTAGAATAAATGAATCAGAGGAGAGAAGCATAAATTGTATACATGTCATATGCTGAGAGGCCCCGTATTCCACCACCCGTGTAGAATATGGATGGGAGGCAACAAGTGAAGCATCCAAATTACCTGTATCTCAAATAAGGTTGATAGTGGAACCAAGAGGATCTTGTCAGGTATCCTAAGGAATACGGTCATACTCCTCCTTGGAGATAGTAACTTATGATTGCATTTATTTAGAATCTCCTGATGCATATGCTCCCTAGGTAATATTCGTATAATGTGCAACACTAATTGGGGCATGACCATGCTTATAATAACACTTGTCCTTTGTATGTCCAAGTTTCCCACCGAATGTACACTTCTCCCTAGGACGAGTGTCTCATCCTAGACTAGCACCTAGTCTAATTCCTTTGATGGTAATAGTAAGAGAGTAATAATTCTCAAAGTGTTTTCCTCGTATAGTAGCAAAAACGGACTGAAAGGGACGTTGTTGAATCCTCAAAAATGCTTCTTCAAGCCTTGAACAGTTTATTTGTAGTAAGAAAAAACTCCTAGTCGAAGCATAGAAGGTATTAACCCGAATAGGAATATTTTTGTTACCAGGTCATCTTTATCTTTCAATGGATCACTAGTCTTCAGTGACTAGTAGAAGCTGAGTTCCTGAGAGATCGACCGTATAGCACCAAAATAGTCCTCTAAAGAGAAACTATCTTGTCATTCTACAAAGAGATTTCATAAAAAAGTATAGAGATAGAGAGCATTCTTCTCATGGGAAAAGTGTTTCTTTGCAGCTTCCTAGATTTGTTTGGTTGTAGAGTAGAACATAAACCTCAAAGACATGCTACTCCCTAACCAGGACAATACTAGTCCATTGTGTTTCCACCATGTGGAGTAGCCCTTACTGCTTTCATCAGGAGGCTTGGACTCAATTATGTCCACCTTCTCTCTAGATTCAAGGACGGTATATATAACACTCATCTAGAGGAGATAATTTTATGAGTTAAGCTTCACAGAAGTAATTTGAAATTCATCATTATAGATAATTGTGGTTGTAGCTGGCTTTTTGTCTCCCATAGTGATAAGATCGAGATAACATCATCAACCAAGATAGGTTGTCATAAACAACAAGTATAAGAAGATTGAGATAGTAGTGTAGGAAGCTTGACACGCTGTGTACTGGACCTGTATGCCATGTGGATTGTCAAAGTTAAATCGCAGGCTCATATCAACATGCCTTGTTGAGATGTCAACACGCCGTATTAAGACGTCAGCACGTCGTGTCAGCTGACAAAGGCAGTTAGCAATGTTTCCTCGATGCACCTTGTATCCGTCGGAGGTGTGAACTCAGGTTTCCGTCCACACGCCATGCCACATGGGGACACACTGTGTCAAGTCTCAAAAAGGGTGAATTTGACAGGAATTAGCTCTGTCAATGAGGTAAAAAGCCCCGGGAAGATGCATTGAGGTGACATAAATTAGGTTGTCACATATGTCAATAGACGATGCAAAACGGATGCATCAACAACCCCTAAAAGCTTAGGCACTCACCCACGTACGAGTACTACGCAGAGAAGAAGTAAAACAAGAAGGGAGTTATTCCTCCTGTCTACGGGATAGAACAAACGGTTTTCTTCCTCTCCTTCAAGTAGCCACCACACTTTGGTGGAGACAGAGGGAAACCGGATGGTAGCGTCCAACATGAACAAAAAATGGCAGTGCCGCCCAACATGGTTGTGATGACAGCAGAGTGGAGAGGAGGTGGGAAAGAGAGGAGGGTGAGACTGGAAGCTAGGTTTATAGCACCAGGGCTGACTCTGATACCATGCGAAAGGATTGGGCCAGAATGATACCTAGTTGAAGCGAGTTATCCTCTATTTTATAAGATGTGAATATTTACATAATAGACCCAACAGATAAAGTAAATAAGAAAGAAGTACATAAATAAAAAATATTCTAATAGTCTGATTATCACATATTGAACCATAATGTGTATGTCAATAATATCGTATATCCCAAAATGATCCCGTAAAGTTTTATTGGGTATACTTCAAGTAATAATGATCTTCATGTCAAAAGGGTTAGCTTATTAGAATTAAAAAAAACTCAAACATATTTTTCAGGTTTTAAAGAACACTATAAATCAGTTGGATATCATTTAGAGCATTATGTTGTATCCTACATATTCTAGTATCATAGTGGTGTATGAATGATATTGTGATTTAATGTGTGGGTAAAGGGCCAACGAAAGAATAAGATTATGTACTCTTGAAGATAAAATTGTCGATCACATTTAACAACAACTTGTATAAAATCTCATTGCCGGATATACATAAAAGAATTGAAATTTATGGCGGGTGCATCTTAAAATAAACAGACTAAATAAAGGCACTGCCAATCAAAGCAGACAAGCTTGATAACGAATTAATCAAAAGCCAAAATCTCTCTTGAATACATGTGTTGCATCAATGCATTCTCCTATCTGTGGTCTTGTCTCGAGACTAAAATATTAGGATAATGCAACCATTGTCATAGCAGAAAATAGTATACAAGAACAATGTATACCAACCATGATTCCGGTATAAATTGCAGGTGCACTGAAATTCCTATCTTGAAACCCATCATCAATAGGACAAGAAAGATCTACAAACATAACAACCAAAACTTAATTCTGCACAGGGGGCATCACTGCACCTAAAATCATTGTCAAAATGCATTTAAACTCAACTTTTGGACTTTGAATTGTATCTTGATTACCCACTATCTCAGTATCAACTTCATGCACTGTTTGGAATCCGTTCTAGGTTAGATTATGTAATTGCTTCAACTTGGAGTTCAGATGTATCCATGCTTGTTGAGGCACATGCGAGGTACATGACGTGGCTAGGAGCCCGCTAGGGCCACAACTTATTTAAGAAAATGTAAGGGCATTGGTGGCTGCCCTGAGGTGCCTAAATAGTTCTTTTTAAAATTTTCAATTCTACACAACATTTAATATTATATCTAGTGTGCACTACATTAAATAGATACATTTGATATCCTAGCACTATATTCACTAGATGCATCTCATACAGTTTCTATAGAGATTAGGTTAATACAAAGATAGGAATATATAAAAATACATTACATGTGGGATGAGTCCAAAAGGGATTCCTTTTACTAGTTTCAATCCTATCCATGCTATGGAGGGTTATTAAAACTGGATTGAACCGACCTGTTGGACCGGTTGAACCAAGAACCGGTGGCCAAACCTATTCTGTCAGGCTCCAAAGCCGGAAGTCACCCAAGAACCGGCCAAAACCGGCCAACCGACCGGTCCAACCGGTGAACCGGTAGAACCAGTTCGATTAGAGAGAACCGGCCGGTTTTAGTCCCTTCACCTGTTATAATGCTCTTTTTTATTTTTACATTGTTTTTTTTTTCTTCTTCTCCTACTCCCCTTCACCTGCTGCGTTGTTGTCTTGTACGTTTTTTTCATCTCCTACACACCTTCACCTATTGTTATCATCATTCTTCTTCTTTTTTCATTTTCTTCCCCTCATCAGTTCATGCTTCATCTACTGTTTGCATTACCACCCAAGTACTGTTTACATTAACCCTTGTGTTCTTTTGTAGAGAGTAGAAATGACACTATGTTACAAGGAGTCTTTTTTGTAGGCAAAGTCTAATCCCACTCGGGAGTATGTCAAAAAAATGTTGTATAGAGTCGGAAGAAGATTTGGACTTGCTTCCTCATAGTTTCAACTGGATCATATTCTTCTAATCTTCACATCTTGTATATAGTTTTAGCATAATATATTTATATATGACCTCATTGATGACGTCACAATTGAACCGGTCCAATCATTGGTTGGCCCGGTTAATTGGGAACCGGTAGCTTCACCGGTTCAATGACTGGTTCAGTTTTGATAACCATGATGCTATATTTTTTCTTTCCTAAATTTAAATTCTGATTTTAAATTCATAGCACTGACTATAATTATTTCTTAATAAGAAACAACCGAAACCCAAGTAATGGAGCATATTTGGTCATACATATGGACTTTCACATCAGCTAGTAGAAATTCCAACCCGAGGACGCGTTGTGATCCTCATATGATCAAGGGATGGTCCACTACTTCGAATTTGAGACGTCAGAATGTTAATGGACATAGCCATAACTTTTATTTATTGCAATTTAGGCTTGTTGCTCATTGCGTTTAGTAACATTTTGTTTGATTTACGGGAAACTAGGATTTTCCCATGTTTCAAGTTGGCTAGGAATTTAGTTTTAAATTTGAGTTTGCATAGGAGGCAGTGGCAATAATCATGTGCTCAAATTTAAAACAACATTGGGGTGTAGGAGGTAGCTTATAATGGAAGCATACTCAATTGGTTTCTATGAATTTAAATCTCCATATCTGGCATTTACCATTTACAAATATTGTTAGTTCAGGTGTTTGGAGGTTGGGGGAGACATGTATATGTAAGAAACAGATTCACACAGATCGTATATGGATCATCTGTTCCACCCAGTGTGGAAGAAGGGACCGTAATAGCTCCACACCGCTTCCACTCTCCTAGGAAAACTCCGCTCACTGTATCCTAAACTCATGCTTCAATGGTCGAGTTATTCAAGGCTACCACCAGTATGTATGTTGTTTGTGAACAGATGAGCTCAAAGAAGTAAAAGCAGAAGTATCTTCCTCGAAACAAGTAGAAATTAGCAAGGTTTTCAGACCCGACCCGGAGGTCGACCTGACAAAGTTTCCGGGTCGCGGGTCTCTGGTTCAACCACCGGGTCGACCCGGTTGACCTAGTGAGGTCAGCATTAAACCATATACATACATGTATATACATGTATGTTACAATAATATGTATGTGTATATATATAATTATATAAGTGTGTATACGTACATAGTCTACTGTATGAAACCATGAGATTATGAATTATGAAACAACAAACATATAAAACCAAGTATCTATTCACAAAGAAGCAAATAAATCATCTTACAATACTTAAAACAAGTGATAAGATACTTGATAAGTGATATATCAGTGTATGGAATAGTTGGGGATGTGTGAAAGGACATTAAAAAAAGTCAAATGGTCATTTAGGGAAGAAAAGTTCAAGCCAACAAAACCCGGCCAGGTCTTTGACCTGAGGGCTGGGTCACCGGGTCGGCGGTTGAACCGCCCAGGTCATCGGGTCAACTCCGGGTCTTGGCCAAGATCAGATTTTAGCCCCACCCAACCCGCAAAAATTGTCGGGTGGAGGTTCAACCTGCCGGGTTGGGTCCGGTTTCAAAACAATGGAAATTAGGGATCAAAGTGCCATCGTTATGGCTGAAATGAGAGGTGAATTGATTCGTGGTGAAAATACCAGCCTACACCTACCCAAAACATTTTGCAAACGTTGGGGTAGTGTCTCAATTAGTTTGTAGGTGCGAAAAAATAGTAATGATGTAGTGAATATGGTGTAAGTGTTAAGGATGGACATCTTCTCAATCTCTATAGAAAAAATGTTCTTCTTGTTGGGTTGCTCCATCATGGGGAGTTATGAAAGCTAATGAACTGCGGTGATCAAAAATGAAAGAAACAACACAGAGATCATCTTCTTAAAGCATAGAGGGCTGACTAGGAATAGGCGACAGACTTTCAGTGGTTCCTGGTAATATCCCTGGTCAGGTTTCTCTAGTGCAATTTCATAGATACCTAGAGCAATTTCACAGGTTCTGGAAACATGTTTTCAACACCCAATATGCTGAAAACCACACAAATATCCCACCCAAAACCCTGTTCTACAGTTCTAGCACACCCAAAACCCTGTTCTACAATTCTAGCACTAATTTACTGAATAAGTGAGTGCATAAACAAAAAAGGTTATATTGTAAACCAAGGTATGTCAAACCTGAAAGCGGATGCACAATGGCTGCAAGTAGAACTGCCATGGAACTATATGGATAGCAACTCCCACCAGATGTCCACTTTGAGTCACTCCTCCACTCTTCTTGGATTTCCCCCACTATGCCTCCACTCTTCTTGAATTTCCGGTAGTTTGACATGAGATCAACATTCTCACTCTAGAAATGAGCTCTCAACTTATTATAAATAATTTATAATAAGTCGCACAACTAGCTAATACTTAGTGAAAAAGAAACAATAACCGGAAAAGATGTTACCCAAAGTAGCAAAGGTATGACCATACTAGACTCCAAATTGAATATCAGAAGGAACTAGTCCTATAGAACCAAAGAGAACTGTCCACATTAAAGAGAAATGAGCGGAATATATGTAAATACTGAATAGGTTCTAACTATGCTTGCTAAAGACTCACTAAATCAGCAACACCTGCTCAAAAGTTACTGATCTGATCAGCAAGGATAATGGGAAATGAGATAATGACCAGGAAAAGACCTGCCAGAACTATTAAGAACCGTGTACACCTGTCATTACCAATACAAAGACAGTTTTCGTTTTGTTTACTCAGTTAAAGTTTTTATCAATGCATTCTCAACATAAGGGAGTAGATTCAGTTGAATCCCCACTAGACCGACTTTTATTAGTGTTTTCCCTTCGGCGCCTCTTTAGTATATTAGACCAATCAAACCTAAATAAATGGAGAATGTGGTCTATATAGTCAATATATTATTCCAGCATGAAGATCACTAGGTTAATGAAGCAATGCACATCAATAGGTTGTTCAAGCAATACAAGCCTGACTGTATTAACCCCAACCTAGAAGCACCACAAACCATGAACTGGTAAATTGAGCATTATCTGTTCTAGAAATCACTATTCAGACTAATTAGGTGCACATAGTTTCATTCCATAATCCAAACCAGTACATAGAGGAACTCAAAGTATGTCTCAGACAAACAATCTCTCAGGCAGAGAAAACAGCATCAGCAGGACATCTGCTACTGATCTCTAGATAATAACGAGCAGGATTTCTCCATCTAACTAATCATTCAGTCAGCAGCTCAGTCCGCAAGAAAGAACAAACATTCCATTCTCCTCTACTGAGAAGCAAAAAAACAAAGAGCATCTAAACTACTGTTAGCTAGATCAACCTGTTCAGAACTGATTGTACCTCAGTAAGTCATTCAACATTCACAAGTGATCAACAGCAAAAAATAATGCAAGAACGCCTCAGCTGCTTACAGTTCAGTCATCTAGCGAATAGTGAAAATCACAGCAGTACAGAAACAAGATGCACATACATCAGAGCAACATCCTTAGCACAACATCAAAAAAGAGCAACTCACATATATTTAGCTAGATAAACCTCAGAAACAAACTAGGACAACCAGTTCAGAACTGAAAGCACATCTATATAAGGCCTCAATGAGTTAGGTCTTCAGAAAACCATTGCATGTATAATCCCACAGTAGTTGCTCCATAATGAATAACCCATAGTACTTGAGAGGAAAATCAATATATTTTGGTACTTCCGTGACCTGTAGCGGGGGTTTCAAGCAGTCTAGAATCTAGACCAATAATAGAAATGATCTTCATAAATCAGATCATCTGTTCATCTTTGACTCTCAACAGTTGTTGTTGCTTTGTCCAGTGAAGAAAACACTTCATATAAAGCACAAATATGACATAGGCTTCCAATATGTAGGTGGATCTTCAGACCAGAGAATCTATGACTAAAGCGTTCTTAAAGCCATAGTGACTGGGTCGTAAACTGAAATAAATAAGATATCTTGAACAATGAATTTAATCTAAAAGCAATTAGAAATGGTAAATTGTAGGATAATCTTGACACAAACCTTGATAAAGGCTATGTGCTTGGAGACTCATTTATACTTGTTTCGATGGTGTTTACTCTGCAGTACACTTCAGATATTTGGGTATTAGGAATGACATGAGCAGTGACACCATCTGCAGCTGATGTTTTATTCGCACCTTCTCCAGCTGGTCTTTCAGTAGCATCATTTGCAGTTGCAATTTACTGTCTGTTTTAGCTGAAGTCTCACATGATCTTGTTATCTTGGAGCAGCGCCACTCACTTTAACCAGTTCCAAAAGATAGTGATAACTGTCATTTGACATTAGAAATACATATCTGACAAATTGTATTGGCTTTAGTTAAAGACAATAATAAATATACATAAAAGATAACTTACTATAAATTGTAGCCATCAACAGTTTAGTGTTCCAGAAACTGTAGATGTTATTATTATAACATGTTTTACATTGTCTCAAGGTCGGGCCATCTTTATTCACAGCTAACATTGTGAAGACGTTGCAGCTTATATATTTAGCATGCCAATTCACTCAACAACACGACTGTACCCCAAAAAATAAGATAAATATCTTCATACTTCAGTCTGGTTAAATACACAATACACACTCGCTTCTGATCGTTGTTCATCTTGCATTCCACAAGGTATCACCCCCTTCCAGATCTCATATGTTTTCCAATCCTTCTCTCTAAAGGAGCCTTTATATTAAACTTCTATTCTAAATCAAATATGGCTAGTTTAAATGGAATCACTTGACATACGCATTCCGGATTGAACAAATATAAAACTTGTAAGGAAATCAAAACTTGGCCAAGATCACAACAAAGGTAACCCAGGCCCTGGGTCGTCACTCTGACAGAGTCGAGCCGGATGGGTTTTCTCATGTAGTTGCCTCACCTACGAGAATGACTCTGCTATCGGGAAACAGGGCAGTCAATTTTCCAGCTTCTCTGCAATTGTACCTAATTGCAGGTTTCATGCAACCTAATAATAATGATAAATATTTGACGAAAAAGATATATAGAAGCTCCAACTAGGCAAGAGTTGCGGCTTCAGCAAGCAAGGAAAGCTTCTCCACTGATGGGTATGGTTCATAGTGCTCCTCAGGGAACCCTTGTGCTTGCTCCTCTTAACCTCTGTCATCTTCCCTCTCCCTTTTTGCATCTTTTACCGATCATCCTCTCTTCTTATGGTCCATCCCTCACAACCTCTTTACTCTTGCCATCTCATTCTTCATACCATACAGCTTGGGGGATCCAGACAATTTGACTTGAATGGAAACATTTGGAGTTGAGCTGTCACGTCAAGTACTTAATAAGTCTGAAAAGCAAGTTGAATAATAAAAATCATGTATACACTAAAATAATCCACGTAGGCATGTTATGTTTCTCACAAGCATGGTGCAAGACTTCGACTTCATCAGGTGTGGAAGTGGAAGTTTGTGGAAGTTTCGAGGAAGTTTAGACGCAAACTTCGATGTCGGTTTTTGAAGAAAATGAAGTGAATTTGAAGGAAACTTCGATTAAAAACTTCTAATTATGTTATACCTCTATCTTATAATTGTTAATTTAATACAAAAACACGATTCATGACTCTTTAATCCTAGGTATGTTGATAATACAATGTGTTTCTTGCAATGGTCAAACATGCAATACACATACAAATACAGTTCAAGCGTTGAACATATGTATTATATACAATATGCAACCACAAAGTAGTTACAAGACCTTCTCTAGGAAAGAGTGGCAACAACAAACATAAAAGTTGATATTAGAAGCTGTGAAGAGGGTTGGAGCTAACACTTATGCTTTATATGGTCGTTAGGGAACTAGTTAGGATTAATGTTTTGGGTCGTCTCAACTTCGCCCCAACTTCGCCAACTTTGAGGAAACTTCAACAACTTCGAAGAAATTGGGACGAAAATACACAAAAAAATCCTTTTCGATGAAAAATATGGAAACTTTGCCCCTAAGTTTGGACGAGACCGAAGTATTGGGGATTTGACTTTGCCCATGGTCGAAGTTCAAAGTTTCAGCAAAACTTTGCCCAACTTCCCTGACGTTCAGTTACAAGCTCACAAGTATTTACATTAAATTATACATATATATAAACACACGCCACATAAGAAAAAAGTGGCTTGTTTGCCACTTAAGCGCCCACTTCAGTAGAGGTAGCTCATCTACGTGAGAAATCTTATATGAAGCAGCCAGTGAAGCATTTTTTTTTGTTTAGATGACACACTTTCCCAGTTAAACTCACTTATTCCGCTATGTGTCGGCCGCTTAATAGCCCACTTAGGATGCTTAATGAAAACAAGGATCTATAGGGTCCAACAACAAATATATTAAAAAGAAAATTGGATTGTTGGTTGACTTCTATGTATTAGAGGTTATAAAGTAAAATAAGCAAGCCATAGTATTGTGTGTTCGACTAACGCCCCAATTTTTCTTTCAACATATATGTAAGTGAAAGCATCATTCTATTCATACCATACTGGGAGTGTCATAAAACATGGAAATTATTACACTAATAAATCAAGACCATTACAGACCAAGTGAAATTTTCTCTCAACATTGTTCTTGAAGCTAAACATGCATATATATATATATATATATATATAGAGAGAGAGAGAGAGAGTCAGGCTAGAATACACTCGAGTGTATTTGGAGCAGAATACACTCTAGTAGTTTTTCATGATGCAATATTTTTTTCAAACATCTAATATGTTGATCTTCTTAAACATCTTGTTAATAGCTCATATACAAAATTTGAGCACATTTGGACATTTATAGGTCATGTTATAAAGACTGTAAAAATTATGCATTTCAAATTAGTTTCGTGCGTCGATTTTATTACCCTCAGATGAGTGACTGACACTCATCCAAATGGGCTCAAAATTTGTATGTAGCCTAATTATAGTATGATAGTGAAGATCAATGGTTTACATTTTTCAAAAAAATAGTCTTGATATGCAAACACACTTTATATATATATATATATAAAACAAACCATAAACATGAATACACGACCTCAAGTAGCAATAACCAAAGCTTGTAGTATCACCCCGTCAGAGCAAGCCTCATAAAACCTTGGTTCAAAGTCACGATGTTGATCTCCTGAAACCTCATCCCTATGAACATCTCATCCCCAACCATACACAAATAGGACATAAGTTAGCATAAGTGGAATTGAGAAATGCCATAGTCTACTTATCATAATTAAAAAAGCATATACTAATATGAAACCATTTGAAATATACATAAAAGACTGTAAAAATATGAAATCATATCTTAAAAACATCATAAATTCAAAAGTTACTTCTTATCATTTTTTTTATCTGGCTTATATAAGAATCCTTCAGTTTTGGGCCTAAGTACCTCTAATCGGTAAACTCAACATATACAATTATATGAATGAGAAGACATTGCATTTCTATTCTAAACCTTAAAATATGACAAAGAAAGTTATTTCATCGAATTTGGATATCCTTATCACAACTTATAGTATAGAGATATGTTGTGTTTTGTTGAGTGTCATGTGCATAGAATGTGCCTCACTTATGTTCTTACTTCTGTAGTTTAGTCCCATATTGATCATCTCTAGTTTAGTCTCTAATCCCTTTTGTTATATAAGACACTGGATTGTACACTGGTGTATTCATTCAATAAGCAATTCCCAGTTTTTCTATATGGTATCAAGAGTAGGTCCAGTTCCTTTTTCCCACCCTGCCCCTATGCCCTAAGCCTTTAGCCCCCCCCCCCCCCGCCGGAAGCCCCTCCACCCGCCTCCGCCTCCACCCTCCATGTCCCCCGCCGCCACACTACCACCACTACCACCTGCCGCCGCATCCAACCTCCCTAGCCACTGCCGCCCACACTACCCCCACCCGCCGCCGTCTCCACCCTCCCTAGCCGCCGCCCACACCACCACCACCTGTCGCCACCTCCATCCTCCCTAGTCGCCACCCACACCACCACCTCCACCTGCCTCTGCCCTCTCCTCCTCCCACCAACCCCCCCCCCCCCCCCCCCCCGCCGTCGCCCCTCCTCTTCCCTCCATATCGCACTGTTGTCCTCCTCCTGCTCTTTTTCTTACGTGCAACCATCCGGACAGCCATAGCCATCCCACGTTGAGAGTCTCCTATCTCTCAGGTTGGTTTTCTGCCTGCGCCTCATGATGGGATACTGATATTCCTCATGACGGCATAGGTTCATATATCAATCTATGTGTCCGACACGGGTTTCTTATGATCTGATGCGTCAGGTCCCTGCTGCTACTGCCCCATAGAGAGTTCTTTATTCTCTGTCTGTTGTTGTTGTGCCACCACTTCACTACTGCCCTACCTCTGCTCATCATGACCTCGGTTGAGCTTCCTCGCTCTCTGTGTGTTACCACCGTCAACCTCGATGGCTCAAATTACCATCTGTGGTCTGCGTCCTTCGTCCTCTATGTCAAGGCCCAAGGTCGGTACTCACATCTTACAGTTGATCCTCCTGCTGCTACTGTTGATGAAAAAAGCAAGCAAACTTATGCCCAATGGTTTAAAGATGACTCTGGTTTTTGTTCTGGCTTCTTACTAGCACCGAGCTGCGGATTAGTCAGTCCTTGTTATGCCTTCATGATGTTAAGGCAATGTGGGACCATCTTTCACATGTCTACTCCCATCAAAAAAATCCTAAACGTGTTTTTGAAATTTTCAAAAACCTAGTCAAGAAGGAGTTTTCTTCGTATGCTTCCATCGAGGACTTCTAGAACCAGTGCTTTGCTCTCTGAAATGAATATGAAATCTACCATCTGTTGACAGTTGATATCAAAGAAGCCCAGAAGTAGCGCAATGAACTACAACTGGTTCAAAATCTGGCTGCCCTCCCTGCTTCCTTCTCCAGCATGGTCGATCAAATTCTGTCGAGTGACCCTATTCCTACTCTTCGAGACGTCCTCAAGCGAGTTCAAAGACTACCATCTGTGACCTCCAATCATGTTATTGAAAATCCTGCTCTAGTTGCTCGCATTCCTGATTCTAGACGTGGCCGCGGTCGAGGACGCGGTCGCGGCGGACGTCTGCCTCCCTCTGGTGGACAAGGCTCCTCTACTGCCCCTGGATGGGGTCAAGCTACTGGTTCTCACTACTGCAACTGGTTTGGTCGTGATAATCACACTGAAGATAGGTGTTGGATCAAGCACGACAAGCCAGCCTGGGCCAACCAGGCCGCTACTGAAATTGCTACTGATGCTTCATCCGACCAACCGGCTGCTCCGCCAACTACTGAATGGCTTCGCTCTGAATTCAAGAAGTTTTTCCAAGAGCTCATGACTCAGCTACCTTCGACATCTTCTACTGGTTCCTCCGCCATGCTTGCCTCACCTTCTGCTGGTAACAATAAATGGTGCATTGATTCTGGTGCGTCTATCCATATGGCTGGCGACATCCAATTATTTTTTGCTTTGACTAAATCATCTAGCATTCCATCTGTCACTGTTGCAAATGTCTCTAAGACTCCTACTCTTGGTATTGGCATTGTTCCTCTCTCTCGAAAGATGCATCTGCAATCTTTTTTATACATACCACAATTTCATGTTAATTTATTATCTGTCAGTAAAATTGTAAAGCAGTTTCAGTGATCTATTAAATTTGATTCATCTGGTTGTGTTTTGAAGGATCTCTGCACGAAGACAAGGATTGGTTCGGGCCATGAAGGACCAGATGGACTATACTATTTGGATGGACCGCCTGTAACATCTGCTCTTCTATCTACATCAATCTCAGAACTTCAGTGGCACTTCCGCCTGGGTCATCCGTCTACTACAAAATTGAAGCATTTATTTCATGCATTATCTGAAAGCACTTTTTCTTGTACATCTTGTGTTTTGGGAAAACAAACGCGGTATGTATTTCCCGCTAAAAATGAAATTGGTTCGAAGGCACCTTTTGATATTGTTCATGCAGACAACCGGGGTCCATGCTCTGTTTCGAGTCACTCTGGTGTTAAATATTTTCTGACTTTTATTGATGATTATTCCCGTACTACTTGGTTGTTTTTGCTCAAAGTTCGTGGCATTGTTTTGGACAATATCTATGTCTTCTTTTCTGAAATACAGACCCAATTCAATAAACATGTTAAAATTTTCCGCACTGATAATTCCCTAGAATTTATGCAAAAGTCTGCCACATCTTTTTGTTCTGATCGTGTCACTATCCATCAAACCACCTATCCTTATACTCCACAATAGAATGGTGTTGCTGAATGGAAAAATTGCCACTTATTAGAGGTTGCTCACACCCTTCTTATTCATTATAAAGTCCCTCACCGTTTTTGTCCTGAGGCAGTTTCTACTGCATGTTATCTTATAAAACGTATGCCATCCTCTGTTTTATAGAATCGTATTCCTTACTCCATTTTGTTTCCTGATGCACCACTATTCTTTGTCCCTCGTATTTTTGGGTGTACTTACTTTGTTAAAATTTTATGCCCAGGAATGACGAAACTTGATCCTCGCTCCACCAAATGCATTTTTTGGGATATTCTAGAACCCAGAAAGGTTACACTGCTTTGATCCGGTACTCAAACAATGGTTTGTCAGTGCGGATGTGATCTTCTTTGAGAATATGCCCTATTTTTTTGATGATGGTGCAACGCTATCCAGTGACATGTTGTCACCCACGCCTCTACCAGATATTGTTGAAGACTTTCCTTCTTCTGACCAGCCTGAAGGTCGCCCCTTGCAAGTATACAAACACCAACCAAAGACAAGCGCTCCTTCCATGGCCCCTCCACAACCAATTCCTCCATCTGCGGAAGATCAACCAAACACTAAGGTAACTTCTGACTTGCACCTTCCTATTAGCCTATGCAAAGGTGTTCGCTCCTGCACTAAACTTCCTATTAGTCATTTCTGCTCTTCTGCCAATCTGCATAATAGGTTTGCATGCTTTACTTCTGCGCTTTCTGTTATCACTATTCCAAAGATTGTTGCAGAAGCTCTAATTATTCCTGTATGGAAACAAGCAATGGATCAGGAAATGCAGGCGCTCTATGATCGCAAGACATGGGAACTTGTGGATCGCCCTCCTTCATGCCCTACTGTTGGCTGCCACTGGGTCTTCACCATTAAGTATCAACCTGACGGGACAATTGAACGCCTGAAAGCACGACTAGTTGCAAAAGGCTACACATAGACATATGGTGTTGACTATTTTGAGACCTTCTCTCCGGTTGTGCGATTAAATTCTGTTTGAATTTTGATTTTGTTGTTGTTAATAAAGACTGGTCTCTCTTTTAGTTAGATGTCGAAAATTCTTTTCTCTATGGAGATTTACAGGAGGAGGTATACATGGAGCAACCACCTGATTTTGTTGCTTAGGGGGAGTCTTCTCTTAAAGTCTGTAAACTGAAAAAGGCCATATACGGTCTTTTTCAGTTTGACGTGCTTGGTTCGACAAGCTCAGTCAGATCTTAGTCAACTTTGGCTTCCGTCGCTCTCACTCTGATCATTCAATTTTTATCCACAAAATAGTGGTTGGACTTGTCATTCTTATTGTTTATGTTGATGATATTATTTTATCAGGGAGTGATACCGTGGGCATACAGGCAACGAAAACCTACTTAGAAAAACATTTTGTCACTAAAGAACTCAGAAAGCTAAGATATTTCTTAGGCATTGAGGTTTCCAGATCATCTGTAGGGTTGTCTCTCTCAACGGAAATATGTACTTTACCTCTTGCAGGAAACTGGTATGCTGGGTTGCAAACTAGCCAACACTCCCCTTGACCCAAATATGGATTGGAATGATGACAATTCTCCTCCTTATGTTGATCATCACCAGTTCAGAAGACTAGTAGGCAAGCTTATGTGACGGTCACAAGAGCTGACCTCACTACTGCTGTGGGATTCATCAGCAGGTACCTTGATAAACCCCGACAGTGTCACTGGGATGCTATATGTCACATTCTGAGGTATCTTAAAAGATCTCCAGGAAAAGGATTGTTATATAAGTATGGCCACTGTAATCTATCTGGCTTCTCAGGCTCTGACTATGCAGGAAGTCGTTCTGATCGTAAGTCAACCTCAGGATATTATACATTTGTGGGCGGAAATCTTATTACCTGGCTAAGTAAAAAGCAGATTGTTGTAGCCAGATCTAGTGCAGAGGCAAAATACCAAGCTATGGCTCATACTGCTTGTGAACTTTTGTGGGTCCAAAGTCTCCTTCAAGAGTTCGATATCTCCTATTCTAGCCCTATACCGATGTTCTGTGATAACAAGACCTCCATTTTTAGTGTGAGAAACCCCACTTTTCATGAGCGGACTAAACATATTAAGGTTGATTGTCACTTCCTTCAAGAAACTGTCCTTTCTGGCCAGATCTGCCCTCCATATCTCGGCACTGAAAAGCAAGTTGCAGACATCTTCACCAAGATACTTCCTAAAGCTCGTTTTCAGACTCTAGTGGACAAGTTGGGTATGTTAGACATCTACACTCCAGCTTGAGGGGGAGTATAGAGATATGTTGTGTTTTGTTGAGTGTCATGTGCATAGCATGTGCCTCACTTATGTTTTTACTTCTGTAGTTTAGTCCCATATTGCTCATCTCTAGATAGTCTCTAATCCCTTCTGTTATATAAGAGATTGTATTGTACATTAGTTTATTCATTCAATAAGCAATTCCCAGTTTCTCTATATATAGAATATATTCTATTAATCATACCAGTTTATCTCCACAAACTATTAAACCTAATTAATATTGAAATCTCCTCAAGATTGCAATTTATATAACTCTACACCTCAAAACCTTTTCAAGGAAATATTATTTGCTAAGTTTGATCCATGGCCAATTAGGTCATTTGTTTCTTGATTTGGTGGTGTAAGATTTTCCCCTTCCTACTTCTTTTCTTTTTTCCCTTGCTCATGGATCTCCCTTGAGATCCAACTAACTCGCCACTCGGATCCTCTTCTTCCTATCTACTTTTTGTCTCTATTGTTTGATGCCCAGGAAATAGGATTTTTTCATGATTGGAACAGTTTGTTTACTATGCTCCTTTTCCCCTGATCACAATCTCAAAGTTCCAAAGGCCTTACTCCTCCGGGAGGCCTATTCGGACTCTGTGGACTCCATCATGATCCATAAATGTCTCTAGAACCACCACTTATTGCATGTCATCATGACCACAGTGGTATACGTACCCCTAAGGTCGGATTATCTTCCTCTGCATCTATTTTAGTCTCTGTCACAGTCTCTCTTTCAAGACACAGGGCTTCAAGGTGGCCCACTGCTTTATGTTATATGGCTTCACCTTGTGGGGACGATCAACGTCAGTAGTAGTTCTGTTGTGCCCCCACCAAGCATCGCCGCAGCAACAACTAATGGCTCAACTTTCTTTCAGAATACTCTTATTGTTGTCCGGTTGGGAGAGGGGCTCTGGTAGTCTTTGATTCCTCGACATATATCATATATATATGCATACACATACTCAATCTCCATATATATAGTATGTATTATATACATGTTATATCCCACACACGTAAACATGCAATATAAAACATTAGTGATGGTTATGACCATATTATTATAATTTCTTGGAGGCACATGGAATTACTACCACCTAGGTCTACATCTCATACAAGAACATTTTGTTGGTGTAGATTTGTATCAGCCAATCTAGGTTAATCGGTTCAACCCTTGAACCGATCGGCTCACCTCCTAACCGGTCTGTTGGTCCTCTAAAATGACCGCCTGGCCTCCAGACCAACCGATGTTTGGACACCTCCAAACAGTTGGTTGGGTCCACCATCTGGTCGGTTCACTCCTCCTATGGTCTTCCCTCCTCAGTCCTCTAGTTGGTCGGCTCGTCAAGTGTAACGGTCTGCTCACTTGATGTTGATCATCATCTTCATCATTCTTAGAAAATAAACTATCCTATTGTTATTAAACTTAACACGGTAATCAGATATTCGAAGGGAGCAAAGGTAGGAAAGAATAATAGTTTCACATTGGGAAGAATACGGTAGAGGCTTGGTATGCGAGCCGAGATATAACAGGAATAAAACGAACCATTCAACCACACACAAATATTTGAGTTATTAGCATAACCATGCTACACATCCACCATCAAAACTCATTTTTAGGGCAACATGTGTAAATTGCATGTATATATATATATATATATATATATATATATATATATATACAAATATATATATACACACACACACACATATATATATATATATTAGTTTGGGATCATATATGGTCTTTAATCGGATATGCACATTAATCAATTTATGTATTCATATCATATGCAATAAATAAATGATGAAAATTGATTATCCCAAAACACAGTAAATTGACGTGACTCTAATACTATTGTTGGAAAATATGACATCATATAGGTAGCGGTAACAAAAAAATTCTATCCATTTTCCCCGTATTCAATAAATCATGTCAACAACTATGTAAAGGGAGGATAGTTTAACGAGGCCATACCTGGTCCCAGATAAAGTCCAACGAATAATCCTCATTGCAGTTGTGCAACTTCTTCTAGTTGCACTCAGACGACATCTACAATAGCTTCTAGTCTTTACCAAAGATTGCATGTTGGCGTTGCTCTCCTAGTGGGAAAATGATCCACATCATAGAGAAGTCCACATAGATGGCCTCGAACTTCTATTGTTCTACTTAAAATAGTCAGGAAGGAGTTTTCCCTCCCGTTAGTGTACTAGTCACCAACTTTCTCTCCCACAATTGTTCTCCCTTACTATCCCTCCCTTTAGCATGTAGGACTTGCTCAGATTCTCTCAGTTACCACAGTCAGAGAAGACAAATAATTGTCAGAGGCAACTGAGTTGTTTCTAAGAAGCCCCCAGTACCCCTCTATTTATAGGAGGGTTAGGTTCAGGGTTCCCAGTCTGAGTGGGAGTGGAAGAGATCAAAATTTCATGAAAATTTACAACCTATAATAGGATATAAATGGTCGGTTCGTGAGCGAACCGATTGATTGGTATGCGAACCGATCGGTTCACCTAGTGAACTAAGTTGTTTCATCATATTTTTCAATCACAATTGTATTGACAATTCTAATCCAATTAATGCTCAACATGGCGTCAGCACTAGTCCTTGATTCAATCGAATGGAACCACGAACCATGTGTTTCACTTTACAAAATGGTCATCTCGTGAACTCGAACTATTCAGTTCACTAAGTGAACCAGTCCTTTCGCACCCTAGTTCATCCAGAATTCAGTCAATACAATTTTCAATCAACCTGACACTTCAAACGGTCAGTTCATCACTTGAAACGGTTGGTTGGGATTCCAATCAGCTAATTCGTTGCTTAAATTGAGTAACAAAACTCTTTAGTAAACAACTCATTTATCATTCATGATTAAACTCCTCTTGTAGGTGTATCCTATGTGTGTAACCCTATAGGTTCTATATTATGTTGGCAGTGAATGTCCATAATATTTTTACGACATCACAAGCAAAGAGCAGTGCCTAGTCTGACATCATTGCTACCCAAGTAAATGGAAAGTTGGAGAACAACTTCAAACCTACAAAATGTGGTAGGTGTTACAATAATTGTATAATTCCTTCATCAGTGATATCTAGAATGAATCGTCATCCTCTCAATGTTCAATTCATGTTCCTTAAACTAGAGAAGACAATCTGAGATATATGTGACCTCAATATCATATATTAATTCAAATGTGCATGCACATGCTTTTATCAATCTAGCTTATCAAGTGGCCTGGATATCAAACTCTAGTAGGAGGGACAAATCCCATCTACATCACTTACAGTCATCCCCATGCGTCATAGTCATTCGATCATCATCTTTGTGTCAACCCTTATTCAGGATCATGGTGGATGATGTCAAAACAAACCGAACGACATGTGATGAGTGCAGTGATTTGAGGTCTAGGAACCACAATCACCACCTTCACTATGAGAGATGATGATGACTACCATGAATGGTTTCCATGTTTCACTCTCAACATGGGTCTATTCAATACACTTTTCTCTAACAAGTATTTATATACTTAGTTTAATATCACATATCATGACTAATGAGATTCTGTCATCAACCAACACACACTCTAGTTTTATGTGTTATTGTTGTCTATCAACCTTCCACAATAACATCCGACTAAGGACATAACAAGAATGTACATACTCTTAAAATTTGTATGATCTCATTGTCTAGGCCATCAACCCAAAGACATATGTCATTGAGTAATGTCATTATTTAGATATTTATCATGTTTCATCATTATCTCATAACTAATTGAAACAAAAAAAATCAAAACATTGCCTTTATTAATCAAACAATTTGTATAATATGCCATCACAATAATCAGATTATTGGCTCTCTAGGCAAACATACCAACATGGGGGCACATATAAAACTAATGTTAAGTATCTATGTGACATTGACATTATTTTTGTTTTACATTAGAAGTAAATAGGACTTCAATTATCACCATGAGACAAATGGAGTGTCGATATGTCTATAAAGACATGTTATTAACCAATTGATTTAGTTGGATTTTGAGAAAAATTAGATGGATCTTACACAAATCAGAAAAGAGGTTGAGGACATAGCTCACCACTTCATGCAGTACATAATTTTAGATCTGCTTAAAATAATCTTCTATATATGTGTATTATTGTGTAGGATTATGTATATTATAACATCCTACATACATTCAAGTTTTTTTCACATTTAATATGAGTTTGAAATGGAGACAACTGACACAAAAAAGATTTATTTTTTGTGTATAGATCAACTATCCCTTTAAATTAATTCTCCATAAATATAGGTCGTTTCGAGAAACTGCATAAACTTAATGTTCAATATTGATTGTGTGGATTATCATTTAATTTTCAAGATCAAGCAAGTAATTTCCTACATTATGATTTTGCCAAGAAAAGTAATGTAGTAGTTTAAAGTTAAACAGATATACTTATGATGGTGTTAAACTTATTCATTAATATTATCTAATAAACAAATAAAGATTATGATAATTTATTGTTTACTAAATTATAAAGATAGTTATTTTTATGTTGTTTTGGAAACTAAGAAAATATCAAACCCATTGTCTTTGGCATTATGATGAAATAATATCTATTTATAGAAATAATATTTGCATAACTTGCAAATAGAAGTATAATTTTAATGGGTAATTTCATAACGCTACATGATATTTCTTTATTTTTACAAATATTTTTTATTTTTAAAAATTCAAAAAATACACATATTTTAAAAAAATTTATTAACAAATTTATTGTGACAACATGTAATACTAAGTAGTTATCATATATCATTCAAAATTATCTTTATTAGCATGTACGACACTCATAATAGAAAAGAATCAGTATGTATCATCTGCATAAGTAAAATATACACCTATAGAACTATATACTTGTTATATTCGATATACATCTAATTATTTATACATTATATAACAATGTTTGATATCATAGAGTATACCATTGATTATCGATATCAGTCTTTTGTTTCGTCATTACCTATTGAACTATGTACTTGCTATACTTTTATGCACTTAATTATTTATATATTATATAAAGTATTTGGTATTACATAAAGTATACAATTAATTATAGGTATCGGCATTTTGTTCATACAACTATGTACTTGCTATACTGCTATACATTTAATTATTTATACATGATATAAAAGTAGTTGACATTTCATAAATTATACTATTAATTATAGGTTACAATTTATATATTATCATTATAAAAATATGTGCAAAGTTATAATTAGAAAGTTAACATTAATGATGTGTTCTTGATACAAATGTTAATATGTTTATTGAAAAAAGTTAAATTTCTTAATTATGAAATATTGATATATATATATATATATATATATATATATATATTTGTAAAAATAAAGAAACATCATTTATTCTTATGAAATTTATCTTGTTTTAGTATGCTTATAATTATGATTCTTTACTTAAAATAGTATTAGTAACAAAATTATTTATGAAAGGAAGTTTACATACTTTGAAAATAGGGTAATGGGTGTGTGAAGCAAATAAGATGTAAAAAAATATTATCTTTGATACCATATTAAATATACACAACATATATATGTTCAAAAAATTTCTAAATTGGAGTTGGGGCATGTGCCCCTGCTTGCCCCCCTTGTCACTGCCACTAACTAGGAGGACGTTGTCAACTGCCGTCTTTGGGTGTTACACTAGGAGGATGTCGTCGACCACCATCTATGTGCTACTTGAGAAGGGAGCACATCTCCATACAAAAACAATCATTAAAATTCCCCACGAGAAGGTACTTCTTGGACACTCTGTCCTAATATATCATTTTTGATGTGATCTGCTAGTTGGAAAATATAGACAAAATCTTTTATTTCTACAAACGTGAATCACACAAGGATTAAACTTCTCACAAACTCAAGATCTTGACATTTATGGATCACTGTTCAACCATCCAATTAAAATACATATGAGATCTCTTTTGGAGTTTTATGAGTTTCATCTAGTGTTCCAACCCATGGATCTGAGGTCTCATCACTAAGGATTATAACTAACAAGATAAAATAGATAGATCAATAATTAGGGATCCCATCAGGAGTTCTATGAGTTTGTTCATTGTTTTATCTTAGGATATAGGATTTCATCACCCAATATTATGACAACTTAAATATAATTGATCTATCCTTAGAACAAGCATATAAATCAAGAGAAACACATCTAACCAATCAAATCTTGGAGTCAACAACAATTAAAATAGATACGAGCTATGGGGCTAATCCCCATACTCTAGTATGTAGGTTTCAATTTCTCATAGTAGAAACAAGCACAAAAGTACATAAAGGTATAGAAAGTGTCATGTTTCCAGAATCTAGCAACAATAAAGCAGTCTCTGTGAGGATGGCAATAACTCCTTTTCTCCCTTCTTTGCTCCGTGCATCGGAAGGGGGGGTCTCTGATATGGAGAGTATTGGATGGTTTATGCTTTGAATCTCCCCTCCTTTTATAGTAGGGAATGTGTCCTTAAAACCCTAAAAACGTATCTAGCTATGGCTGCTGAGACTTGATCCACTGGCTAGTTAGTCAACTAGAAGTCAACTGGTCAACTAGGCAGGCAGAGGTGCAGGATATGCAGGCCAGTTGGTCGGTCGTTTGAGGAACTGGTCGGTCGATTGGTCAATTTGACCCTTGGGTTCAATGTAGGTTGTTCGACCGGTGCAAATCTAATAGAAGTCCTACTTTTTCATGTCGAGTCAATCAATTGGGTGGCCAATCAATTGATTGGCAGTTTTGGACTTTAGAAAATCTTATATCTGAGACATCCAACTGGGTGTTTTAGTCAACTGATTGGAGAGTCAGGGAGGCTAAGATGTGTATTTGAAGCTTCCTTTATCTTCTAATCTTTGGGTTCATTGGGTCTTGGACTGTTTGGGCCATTTTCTTGTAATAAAAAAGCAAATATAATAAACACTCTAATTCAAAAGAGAAAAGCAAAAGTAAAGCAAAAAAATCCTAAAAATAAAAATAACAATGTAATGTCCCTAAGTAATGAACTAAAATATGCGATCAAAACTAGATGAATATATATTCATCAAATTACCCCACACTTCAACATTGGTCATCCTTAAGAAATATAGAATCATAAACAATCACCAAATACTATTGACACCATGTACTTCTCTCTTTCCTAGAACTACTTAAATCCATACCACCTTCTATGGTCAAGCGACCCTAATTTTCTAAAATCACAAAACACAATTTCCTAATTCCCTACCCAAATTTGTTTGACGACATGTTTCTTTTTTAAAACTAATAAGGGAATAGATGTAATATCCCATCTATTTTGGAATAGCCGCATATTCTTACAAGTTATGCATAAGAACATGTTTTATTGATAGATTGAATTGGGGCATGCAGACTCCTCTGGGTAGAAAGATGGAGCGAAAGGAGGTATGGAGGAAGATGATCTCTCCTCTCTTTGAATCGAGATCTGTTTATTTTTGTTGCAATTGCATTGATTGCATCTTTTGTGTGCACATTGACATTTTTTTTGGTATGCCCCTGTTACATATGAGGGGTGTGGATGAAGTAGTAGAGGTGGGAGGGTGTGCCACCACAAACTTGGAGTTTGGCACTATTTTTGGTTTTTTCTATTTTTGCAAATTTAGGGGTAAGCAAGTGATGGAAGAAATGTAGAGAGGTTGGACTTATGCATCTCATGTTTTGAATTTAGCACCTTGGGAGCATCATAACACCAATTCATATCTTTCTACACCATGCAAAAATCAAGAAATTTCACAATCTATTTACACAATTTGAGTGGGGACACATTGCATTTGATTCCTCTACATTATGGCTTGCCATTATTTCCAAGGAATAGTGCTACTTAAGGTAATAGGTGACGAACTGAGTTCTAGTAATAGTAGTTTATGAAATTGTTACAAGAGAAGTCAGTTTCATTAAATAGGTTTATTGATTAAATATGCATAACAAGCCGATTAGATAAAGGCCCAATCATATGTAAAAAGGGAAAATATGAAAATTTTAAACTAAACTACACAATATGATGAAAAAATGCTAAAAGGGGAAGATTGAGTGAGTGGAATAGATATGTGATGCGATGATTTTGAGTCGCATTTGTAGACCTATTTCATAGGTGTTTTATGCTTTAATTAGTCATTTTCATGGTTAATATCCCATAATTCATCTATTTTGGTCTTTGCTATCATTTTGTGTCAAATCTCCCTTATTACATCGTTTTGAGCATTAATTGTCAAAATATTATTATTTGTGTGAATTTATTTGGTTCCATGTTTAAATTTCAGGACAAACTAGTATTTGCTTCCGTCGATACCATCGACTTGGTCACATGTTGCCAGCTGAAAGGAGCAGCAAATCGTCGATACTATCGACAGGGATGTTGATGGTATCGAGATACCATCAGCTTGCTGGCGAATAAGCAGTCGGTAGTATCGACACCAAGTTGATACCATCGACGCATGGAGGATACAGCGACGCAAAATGACAAAACCGACGCCTACAGGAAGTCGATACCATCGACCCAAGTCGATGGTATCGAGACTGCATCAGGCACTTGGACGAAAAGAAAGAAGGGATGCCGCTACTGTAGCGGGTCGATACCATCGACTCGCGTCGATGGTATCGACACTGTAGGATAGGATTTGGCTTTCTAATGATCTCAATCGGACGGCTACGGTTAATTAGGGACCTAATGACCGAGATATACCTAATGACGGCCGCCCAGACGGGAGGAGGATCTTATTAGCCATTGCACGAGTACCGAGGAGCAGGTAGAGAGGAGAACGGAGGCTAGGAGCTCATACCAGTTGACTCGGACACCGCAGAAGACGGATTTCACCACCGAAAGGCGTGAGAGAACGTGTTCTACGCAAAGGATCAACCGGTTCTTCTCCGTTCAGGGGTTTTCCCTTTCATTCCACGTGTTTCACATGTTTTCCCCTATTTCTACCATGTACTTGTGTGAGATGAACATGCTGGGCTAATCCCCTTCGTCTTTAGGACCGGGAGTAGCCCGGGAATTCATTGTATGACAGTTTTATAATAGTAAATCATATTTTATCTCTAACATCCGTGGTATAGTTTCGTTTTCTCAATATATTGTTATGCTTGATCACCATAATAATAACCTAATGCCCTTAATAACTTTGAAAGAAGGATTAACGGCTGAAAAGAGACGAAATCTACATTAATCGATAAATCCCTTGACCAAGGTGGTGTAAAATTAATGGTGGATACTGAGAGATCGTTCATAATTTACCTAGTTTAGGGTATAGGTTACTACGACGGTGGAACCGACCTAAACCTAGGTAGTGAATTACACCACGACAGTGGGTACTCTGTGTTCAGGCCACTACCCGGATAGAGAGATAAGATTGAGGTATTATATAAAATTTAATACAATAAAAACCGCGGTGAAACCGCAATCCTAGAGATACCCTTTTGAATTGATTAAATTAACATTTAATCGATCGTTTGTTTTATTTTGTTTTTGTTTTCTTTTATTTTTAACAACAACCCTAAATTTGTTATTAGGCTTAGCTGATCGCAAATAGTTAGTAGGAGTCTCCAACAATTCTGAGTATCCCTGTGTTCGACTCGGGCCTCACAAAGGTCTATACTACTCGACGCGTTCACTTGCGTTTTAGCACATAGTAAAATTGCGTCAAGTTTTTGGCGCCGTTGCCGGGGATACGGCGAATTGTTGGCACTTTGAGTGCTACGAGCGGCCATTCTAGGCCACATTTTTTTTTAGTTTCAAACAACTTCAAATATTTTTAAATTGTTGATAATTTTTTGATATTCATCTAAGCACTGCACTGAACTCGATTTTTCTATTTTCAGGTATTGTGCATGGTGCAGACCCGTAGTACCAACTACGCGCGACACGTACCGGAGGTTCCACTGGCGGGATCGAGAGACGAGGGTGACCACAATCAAGACCATCAAGAGGAATTACTTTATGAATCCGAACACGAAGAGATGGCCGACGAACCAACAATTTGGGCGAAGATCAAAGCTTCTTCTGCATCTGCTTCTAAAGGGCCGATAAAGAAGCAAGCAATCAACATACCGACGTATAAGATTGATCCTGATCTAATTAATTTGGTGAAGTCTAACGCTTTCTATGGTTTGAAAAATGAGGATCCCGTTGTGCACCTGAGTCAATTCGTGGAGAACTGTGATATGGTAAAAATTGATAGATTTCCACAGATTGCGCTCTACTTGAAGCTCTTCCCGAGTTCACTAGCGGGAATTGCACGAGAATGGCTACACAACCTAGATGACGAATTTGTGGAGTCCTGGGACCATATGGTGGAGGTCTTCTTTGAGAGGTTCTTCCCTCCTGAGAAGACTAACGACATGATCCGAAAGATTCAAAATTTCACTCAGCAGGTCGGTGAGACATATTCGGAGACCTGGGAGAGATTTTAGGTTATGTTGAGGAGGTGCTCACATCATGGACTGGATAAGGAAACACAGGTGAAAATCTTCTATTTTTCTCTCTCCGAGCATGATAGGAGCAACCTTGATTCAGCTGGGTCAGGATTCTTTCTGAATAATACGGATACCAGATGTTGGGAGATATTAAAGAACATGGCTAGGAAACAGTCATGGGGTGACAAAGGCGTTGTGGAGCAGGTCAGAGTTGCATGTGAATCCAAAGTAATTAAAGAGCTGAACGACAAGTTAGATCTTCTAGCCAAGAAGTTGCTATCTAAGGAAGATGCATCTGAGGATGACGAAGCCCAAGTCAAATTCATGCAACAACAGGGCTACAGAAACAACGATTATGCGTGGAGGAAGGACAAAAAGTTCTCCTGAAAGGATCCTAACAATTTTTTGCAGGATCCGGAGGCGAAGCCACAGCCTAGAGCTGAAGATAAGAACACTGAATTACTGAGTCAAATGGTGCAGTAGAATTAGGAGATGATGGCTATGTTTGGTAAACAATTGCAATCTCAAGGTGATATTCTAACCAAATTTGGGCAGACGCTACAAAGCCATGGAGCACAAATGCGGGCATTAGAAACCATCGTGGCACAGATTTCAAGTAAAGTGGCGGCCATTAAGCACGCCAATCAGCAGAAATCGGCCGAGAATGCAAATGTGGCCCAAGCACATCATCAGGTCAAGTATATGTCTGTGGTAAGCAATGAGGAGGAATCTCAGGTGCCAGAAGCAAAAGGTCAAAGAAAAATGAGGTTTGATACGGAGGCGACACCAGAAATATCGTATCCTCGCACTTACTATGGATTATCAGGCGGAAGCACTTTCTTCAGGAAATCACAGCAAGTTTTGAATGTTACATCTCCACCTAGGCGAAAAGAACAGTTGAAGGCTGTCTGTGAACGTGTGGATATGTCTACTGCGAGAGAGGAACCACAGAAATTTATGAATGTAGATGATGTCTCACCAAAGCCCACGCCAGAGGGAGTAATTGACGCAAGCTTAGGGGAGCTGGCCCCGAAAAGCTCATATGTGCCACCTCACATGCGTGTCAATGCAGCGGATGTGTCAAGTCGGGACAATCCGAAGCCAAAGAAAGAGCACCGTCATTTTAGGAAGTTCTTGGAAATGTTTAGAAAACTCCACATTAATATTCCATTAGTGGAGATGATAGAGAAGATTCCCGCCTACGGGAGATTTATCAAAGAAATCACCAATAAGAAGAGGCGGATTAAAGACGAAGATATTTGTCGGATGAATGAGATAGTGAGCTCTATTATTCACGGGAGTTCATCACAGAAGAGAAAAGACCCAGGTGGTTTCTACATTCCATGCTCGATAGGTGATCGACATTTTCCTAAAGCGCAATGTGATTCAGGCGCCAGCATCAATCTTATGCCTCTGGCGACATTTCAGAAACTTGGGTTAAAGGAGATCAAAAAGTCGGCCGCGACAATTGAATTGGCGGATGGGTCTATAGTGAGACCATATGGAGTGTGCGAGGATGTTCTCGTCAAAGTGCATAAATTCATATTCCCGGTGGATTTTGTTGTCATGGATATGCCACAGCTCCAAAGCTGTGAATTGTTACTAGGAAGACCGTTTCAAGCGACGGCGGATGTCGTTACTGCCTTAGGGACAGGTACACTGTCCTTGGGAATTGGAGGAGATCGAGTTGAATTCAAACTACCGCAAGATCCTCTAAGCACATTCCCCAAAATGAAAAGAAAATGAGATTCATGTCGTCTAGCCTAAGACGTTAAATAAGGGCACTTGTTGGGAGGCAACCCAACCATTGGTACCTTAGTTTAGTTCATTTACATTCATAGTTTAATTTGATTTTAATTAGTTTTTCATGTAAAAAAGATACCGTGATCGTTTTGTTAGATGTGCAGGCTGAGGCAGAGTCGATACCATCGACACACTGGTCGATGGTATCGACCAAGGAATAGGTTGACGACTGCAGATTTCGCACTGCGTAACAGACCTACAGGCAGATCGACAAATAAAAGTCGATGGTATCGACATGCCAGTCGATACCATCGAGATCTCTGAAGATTTACAGATGAAATCGACTCAGTGAAGTCGATACCATCGACGGGCGTGTCGATGGTATCGACACTTTCAAGTGAAAAAGGCGGCGGCCGGTCTCGCTAGGATTTACCCTAATCAGGATAGTCGATACTATCGACTCACGTCGATGATATCGACCATCCACGTCACCGATCCGTGCGAATGAATCAACGGCGATCACAGCTTTAAGACAGTCGATCCGGGTGAAGCGTCAATACCATCGACCCTCATCGATGGTATCGACACATCAGCAATCCGGGTTTCAAGATCCAGCCATCGACAACCGTCGATACTCACGATGGGGGCGGATAGCATCGACTAGTGTCGATACCATCGACTCGCGTCGATGGTATCGATGGGTCAACAGTGGCGCCGGCCAAATCTATATAAGGGGAATCATTACGTCAGTTGACATCACACCTTCAGAGCAATCTCCTCCATTTGCACCGAGTACTTCCCCGAGCCTTCCGAGCCCAACGACGAGCAGCACCGAGCGACGATGCCTATTCCATGCAAGGCATGTACACTATGCTGCAAGATATCCACCAGACTCAGCAGCAGCATATGGGAATGTATGCCAGTATTCAAGACACTACGAACCAGATATTGGACAACCAAAGGGCGATGTTCGAGAATGAACGTCTTCTCCTCGACAACCAACAACAGATACATAATCGGTTGCAATGGATGGAGATGCAGCAGGAGCCCTTCTATGACCACTATTGGAGCCAAAATTATTTTGGAGGCTATCCACAACCTCCGCCTAGGGCCCAGTTTGATCCAAGCTTCCAGGGGGAGTATCCTTCTTGGGATCCTACGGCTCCGCAGTACCCGCCTCCACCACCACAAGATTGATCCGGTATCACTGTTCCAATCTTTAAGTTTGTTTTTTACTATGAGGCCATAGTCGAATTCAAGCTTAGTGGGGTAGTTGGAACAGCTTTATTTTTTAGTGTTTTTAGTTTTCAGCTTTATTATTTGTTCGTGTTATTTTTTTCTTGCAATTTTAGTTTTTGTAGGATCCACATGCTATCTAGTGTAATTGTGGATGTCATAAAGTTGTGTCATCTCATTTTGTGCATGGGAAAATCAAGGGAAAATTTAAAATTTTTGTGTGTTTGGAAAGCTTGTCTTGTTTAACCTTGGGCACATATCCTACAAAAATGATTGGGTTTGTCAACTCTAAAACAAAATTTCACAACCGTACTCCCAATGATTCATGAAAGTGGACGGTAATGGTTGTTTGAGCCTAAACTGACCAAATGGTAACGAGACTCTAATTGGATGTAAGAGAGAGAAACCTCTAAGCTACTACACAGGTCAGTAAGGAGGGACACATAATATCTTTCTAAGGTTCAGTCATCTAGTCTTGTGATCGTTCCACCTCATTGTTTCCATAATCCACCCAAGAATTGGAAGGAAAGTACAGTTTTGACTCTTTTTGCTTGCATAGCATCTAGATAGGACTTGCATTGCAATTGTTTATATGTTCTGCATAAAAAGAAAGAAAAAAAATTAGAATAGTGATACATGCACATTACCCTTAGGTGCATGTCATGTAGATGCATTCATAATTTTTCATGCATAAAGTATATCATGTATCTAAATTATCTGCAATGGTGAATTAAATTGTTCCATACCTTCTAAATAGTGCAAATTTCTGAATTAGAAAGAAAAATAAGCCCGATAAAACATTCATTATCAATCATGGATATAAAGGGTTGGAAAAAAAATCTGAAAGAAAATCTGCATAATGAAAAAAAGAGTTATGTGGAAGCAACAAGAATAAGAAGGAGAAAGGAACGTAATATCACCTGCATTTCAGGATAATTGAGTACATGATGTAGCTTAACTAGATATCCATCTCATTTTGAGGTGGATGGTTAGTGCATGCATCATTTCACCCAATTTTAGGCATTAGGGCATTTCTCATGTGCATTTGCATAATGTAGGACATTTTTGTTTTATGCATGTTGAAACTGTGTAATACTTCCACTTTCTTCCATGAACCACCCATCTTCATCCACCCGTTGCTCAGATTGGTAGGCCACCGTGAATTTCTCCTCACTAATTTATATCAGGAGAACCGCTTCCATGTAGATGGTAGTTAGGGCGAGCAACGTAGTTAGGCGATCACAAGGTGCACCAAGTCTGAACAGGCGAGTTTTATTATGTTAACTGCCTTATGTGATAGTGTTCATCGGTTTTGAGGTCAATTTCTTTTATTGATGATTACTGTCGCCTTTAGGGTAATTACCGTTCCGTGGTTAGAGAGGGATGGTATGTGAATGTCCGGTGGGAGTCAAATGGGATGTTGGTTGTGTTGTGTTGTTTTTCAGTTGACATTGGCAATTCTATTCTAAGGATTAGTTACTCGAGGGCGAGCAACGTTCAAGCTTAGGGGAGTTTGATGCGATGATTTTGAGTCGCATTTTTAGACCTATTTCATAGGTGTTTTATGCTTTAATTAGTCATTTTCATGGTTAATATCGCATAATTCATCTATTTTGGTCTTTGTTATCATTTTATGTCAAATCTCCCTTATTACATCATTTTGAGCATTAATTGTCAAAATATTATTATTTGTGTGAATTTATTTGGTTCCATGTTTAAATTTCAGGAAAAACGAGTATTTTCTTCCGTCGATACCATCGACTTGGTCACAGGTTGCCAGCTGAAAGGAGCAGCAAATCGTCGATACTATCGACAGGGATGTCGATGGTATCAAGATACCATCAGCTTGATGGCGAATAAGCAGTCGGTAGTATCGACACCAAGTCGATACCATCGACGCATGGAGGCTACAGCAATGCAAAATGACAAAATTGACGCCTACAGGAAGTCGATACCATCGACCCAAGTCGATGGTATCGAGACTGCATCAGGCACTCGGACGAAAAGAAAGAAGGGCTGCCACTATTGTAGCAGGTCGATACCATCGACTCGCGTCGATGGTATTGACACCGTAGGATATGAGTTGGCTTTCTAATGATCTCAATCGGACGGCTACGGTTAATTAGGGACCTAATGACCGAGATATACCTAATGACGGCCGCCTAGACGGGAGGAGGATCTTATTAGCCATTGTATGAGTATCGAGGAGCAGGTAGAGAGGAGAACGGAGGCTAGGAGCTCATACCAGTTGATTCGGATGCCGTAGAAGACGGATTTCACCACCGAAAGGCGGGAGAGAACGTGTTCTACGTAAAGGATCAACCGATTCTTCTCCGTTCAGGGGTTTTCCCTTTCATTCCACGTGTTTCACATGTTTTCCCCTATTTCTACCATGTACTTGTGTGAGATGAACATGCGGGGCTAATCCCCTTCGTCTTTAGGACCGGGAGTAGCCCGGGAATTCATTGTATGATAGTTTTATAATAGTAAATCATATTTTATCTCTTAAATCCGTGGTATAGTTTCGTTTTCTCAATATATTGTTATACTTGATCACCATAATAATACCCTAATGCCCTTAATAACTTTGAAAGAAGGATTAACGGCTGAAAAGAGACGAAATCTACATTAATCGATAAATCCCTTGACCAATGTGGTGTAAAATTAATGGTGGATACTGAGAGATCGTTCATAATGCACCTAGTTTAGGGTATAGGTTACTACGACGGTGGAACCGACCTAAACCTAGGTAGTGAATTACACCACGACAGTGGGTAATTCTGTGTTCAGGACACTACCCGGATAGAGAGATAAGATTGAGGTATTATATAAAATTTAATACAATGAAAACCGTGGTGAAACCGCAATCCTAAAGATACCCTTTTGAATTGATTAAATTAACATTTAATCAATCGTTTGTTTTATTTTGTTTTTGTTTTCTTTTATTTTTAACAACAAACCTAAATTTGTTATTAGGCTTAGCTGATCGCAAATAGTTAGTAGGAGTCTCCAACAATTCCGAGTATCCCTGTGTTCGACTCGGGCCTCACAAAGGCCTATACTACTCGACGTGTTCACTTGCGTTTTAGCACATAGTAAAATTGCATCAAGTTTTTGGCACCGTTGCCGGGGATACGGCGAATTGTTGGCACTTTGAGTGCTACGAGCGGCCATTCTAGGCCACATTTTTTTTAGTTTGAAACAACTTCAAATATTTTTAAATTGTTGATAATTTTTTTATATTCATCTAAGCACTGCACTGAACTCGATTTTTCTATTTTCAGGTATTGTGCATGGTGCAGACGCGTAGTACCAACTACGCGTGACACGTACCGGAGGTTCCACTGGCGGGATCGGGAGACGAGGGTGACCACAATCAAGACCATCAAGAGGAATTACTTTCTGAATCCAAACACGAAGAGATGGACGACGAACCAACGATTTGGGCGAAGATCAAAGCTTCTTCCGCATCTGCTTCTAAAGGGCCGATAAAGAAGCAAGCAATCAACATACCGACGTATAAGATTGATCCGGCTCTAATTAATTTGGTAAAGTCTAACGCTTTCCATGGTTTGAAAAATGAGGATCCCGTCGCGTACCTGAGTCAATTCGTGGAGAACTGCGATATGGTAAAAATTGACAGATTTCCACAGACTGCGCTCTACTTGAAGCTCTTCCCGAGTTCACTAGCGGGAATTGCGCGAGAATGGCTACACAACCTAGATGACGAATTTGTGGAGTCCTCGGACCATATGGTGGAGGTCTTCTTTGAGAGGTTCTTCCCTCCTGAGAAGATTAACAACATGATCCGAAAGATTCACAATTTCACTCAGCAAGCCGGTGAGACATATTCAGAGACCTGGGAGAGATTTCAGGTTATGCTGAGGAGGTGCCCACATCATGGACTGGATAAGGAAACACAGGTGAAAATCTTCTATTTTGCTCTCTCCAAGCACGATAGGAGTAACCTTGATTCAGCTGTGTCAGGATTCTTTCTGAATAATACGGATACCAGATGTTGGGAGATATTAAAGAACATGGCTAGGAAACAGTCATGGGGTGACAGAGGCGTTGTGGAGCAGGTCAGAGTTGCATGTGAATCCAAAGTAATTAAAGAGCTGAATGACAAGTTAGATCTTCTAGCCAAGAAGTTGCTATCTAAGGAAGATGCATCTGAGGATGACGAAGCCCAAGTCAAATTCATGCAACAACAGGGATACAGAAACAATGATTATGCGTGGAGGAAGGACAAAAAGTTCTCCTGGAAGGATCCTAACAATTTTCTGCAGGATTCGGAGGCGAAGCCACAGCCTAGAGCTGAAGATAAGAACACTGAATTACTGAGTCAAATGGTGCAGCAGAATCAGGAGATGATGGCTATGTTTGGTAAACAATTGCAATCTCAAGGTGATATTCTAACTAAATTTGGGCAGACGCTACAAAGCCATGGAGCACAAATGCGAGCATTAGAAACTACCGTGGCACATATTTCAAGTGAAGTGGCGGCCATTAAGCACGCCAATCAGCAGAAATCGGCCGAGAATGCAAATGTGGCCCAAGCACATCATCAGGTCAAGTATATGTCTGTGGTAAGCAATGAGGAGGAATCTCAGGTGCCAGAAGCAAAAGGCCAAAGCAAAATGAGGTTTGATACGGAGGCGACACCGGCAATACCGTATCCTCGCACTTACTATGGATTATCAGGAGGAAGCACTTTCTTCAGGAAATTACAGCAAGTTTTGAATGTTACATCTCCACCTAGGCGAAAAGAACAGTTGAAGACTGTCTGTGAACGTGCGGATATGTCTACTGCGATAGAGGAACCACAGAAATTTATGAATGTAGATGATGTCTCGCCAAAGCCCATGCCAGAGGGAGTAATTGACACAAGCTTAGGGGAGTTGGCCCCGAAAAGCTCATATCTGCCACTTCACAGGCGTGTCAATGCAGCGGATGTGTCAAGTCGGGACAATCCGAAGCCAAAGAAAGAGCACCGTCATTTTAGGAAGTTCTTGGAAATGTTTAGAAAACTCCACATTAATATTCCATTAGTGGAGATGATAGAGAAGATTCCCGCATACGGGAGATTTATCAAAGAAATCATCAATAAGAAGAGGCGGATTAAAGACGAAGATATTTGTCGGATGAATGAGACAGTGAGCTCTATTATTCACGGGAGTTCATCACAGAAGAGAAAAGACCCAGGTGGTTTCTACATTCCATGCTCGATAGGTGATCGACATTTTCCTAAAGCGCAATGTGATTCAGGCGCCAGCATCAATCTTATGCCTCTGGCGACATTTCAGAAACTTGGGTTAAAGGAGATCAAAAAGTCGGCCGCAACAATTGAATTGGCGGATGGGTCTATAGTGAGACCATATGGAGTGTGTGAGGATGTTCTCGTCAAAGTGGATAGATTCATATTCCTGGTGGATTTTGTTGTCATGGATATGCCACAGCTCCAAAGCTGTGAATTGTTACAAGGAAGGCCGTTTCAAGCGACGACGGATGTCGTTACTGCCTTAGGGAGAGGTACACTGTCCTTGGGAATTGGAGGAGATCGAGTTGAATTCAAACTACCGCAAGATCCTCTAAGCACATTCCCCAAAATGAAAAGAAAATGAGCTTCATATCGTCTAGCCTAAGACGTTAAATAAGGGCACTTGTTGGGAGGCAACCCAACCATTGGTATCTTAGTTTAGTTCATTTACATTCATAGTTTAATTTGATTTTAATTAGTTTTTCATGTAAAAAAGATATCGTGATCGTTTTGTTAGATGTGCAGGCTGAGGCAGAGTCGATACCATCGACACACTGGTCGATGGTATCGACCAAGGAATAGGTTGACGACTGCAGATTTCGCACTGCGTCGATACCATCGACGGCCTCGTCGATGGTATCGATAGACCTACATGCAGATCGAAAAATAAAAGTCGATACCATCGAGATCTCTGAAGATTTACAGACGAAATCGACTCAGTGAAGTCGATACCATCGACGGGCGTGTCGATGGTATCGACACTTTCAAGTGAAAAAGGCGGTTGCCGGTCTCACGAGGATTTACCCTAATCAGGATAGTCGATACTATCGACTCACGTCGATGGTATCGACCATCCACGTCACCGATCCGCGTGAATGAATCAATTGCGATCGTAGCTTCAAGACAGTCGATCCGGGTGAAGCGTCGATACCATCGACCCTCGTCGATGGTATCGACACATCAGCGATCCGGGTTTAAAGATCCATCCATCGACAACCGTCGATACTCACGATGGGGGCGGATAGAATCGACCAGTGTCGATACCATCGACTCGCGTTGATGGTATCGACGGGTCAACAGTGGCGCCGGCCAAATCTATATAAGGGGAATCATTACGTCAGTTGACGTCACACCTTCAGAGCAATCTCCTCCATTTGCGCCGAGTACTTCCCCGAGCCTTTCGAGCCCGACGACGAGCAGCACCGAGCGACGATGCCTATTCCATGCAAGGCATGTACACTATGCTGCAAGATATCCACCAGACTCAGCAGCAGCATATGGGAATGTATGCCGGTATTCAAGACACTACGAACCGGATACTGGACAACCAAAGGGCGATGTTCGAGAATGAACGTCTTCTCCTCAACAACCAAAAACAGATACATAATCGGTTGCAACGGATGGAGATGCAGTAGGAGCCCTTCTTTAACCAACCTTGCTATGGCAGACGTGGCTTGTATACAAGAACATCAGATGCAGACATGGAGTCTTTTGGTAGAGTTGTTTTCAGGTATTGTGTGGTAACTGTATTATCCTAGCACGCTATTTTAGTATAAGGGTTTACCTTCTCCAGAAGGATAAAGACAAAGTGAGTTCTCATAGCTTTAAGTTTCTCCATATGCTTCAAATTGGGTTCTGATTGTCTGACAAATGAACCTATAGGAGGATGTTGGTATTCCATGAGCTGGCCTAACTGATAATATATTGCCTTTTGATGAGCCTATTGAGATAGAATTTTCTACTCTACGGAAGAAATCATGTCATCTACAAAAGGTGGAGGGAGGGTTTGTTACATATCTGGCACTTGATAAATATTTTGGAATGGTTATCCCCGATAATTACTCTATTTCCTGATGTTTTGTTGGTTATTGTATTAGAACCCCGAAGGAGTGCGATCTTGGTTATCCACTTGAGAATGCCACTATTGTGATGCATTCTCTGCATTGGTAGGATTCTCATACTACAAACAAGATAATGTTGCATCTAGAGAAATAAAGAACACAACATGGGTACACTTCCCACAACACGGAGAAACCAACCAAAGGGGCTTCTAACAAGAGGTTATTAGTTCTACTACAAACAAGCAAGTTATAAGTATATATCACGTCTTTGGTGATAAATGAGTGCATTGGACCTGGGTCAACCAAAAAGGATACATATGTAGATGCAGATGAGTCAAAATGAAAAAGTTTTATTTTCCATGTTATGACCCGTGGATGGACCACTCCTTCCTCCTGACTCATAGCATAGAATCTTGATGTTGCATGTTATCTTCCTCGACCACTGCTAGCTGGTCCCAAAGACCCTTCTTGTGATGAATGGCCACATTCTCTACTACCACTGCTATTGTATTATTTTTGCTATTTGAACCCTATTGGCTCTACCTTGTCTACTGTGTAACCTCCTGGTTCTTCATAGGACAAGACCATCTCACATGCCCAACCTGACCACACTTGTAGTAGGTCCTTGTATCATACTACAATCTAGATGGCCCTATTATAGACACTGAACCTGGACTATTCCCCCCAGTTGATAGAAAGCTATGACCTCTCCCTATGCTAGTAGACCACTATGGCCACGCTTGTGTTCTTAGCTCTGAAAACGTTGACCTCTGATGTGATGTTGGTATTGTAGAAAAGAAAATATTGGCTTCTTGAAATTGTCTAACTGTTGTTTGTGAAAGTGGATAGATCTCTTCCTTGTAGTGGCTTCTCGATGTTCTACAACTATCATTTCTATCCTTCGCACAGACTCCACAATGGTGGAAAACTTCTCTTGGGACTCTGAAGCATACATCATCCTTTCCAACTTGACATTCAAGCCCTTCTTGAACCTCTTAATCATCTCCTTCTTAGTGACTGCCATATGAGAATAGAACATCACCAACTCCATAAAATTTGCTTGATGATCATTAATGGACCATGATCCCTGGCGCAACCGTTCAAACTGAGTCATCTTCTCTTGTAGATATGTCTCAGGGAAGTATCAACTGACAAACTCCTGCCAAAACTCCTCCTAACTGACCACCTCATTTTATCTCTTCTCATCCTTGATGACTCACCAGTGGCCCACACTACCTTTCAGAAGGTAGATATCATGCTTCTCTAAATAAAATCTAGATAATCATCATTGTTCAAACAATGTGAAACTCAGGCACCCAAGCTATTTGGGACCCCAACAAACATTTTTTTACTATTATATTTGAATTTTGGAGTTTTCTTTTGTGAATTATAGCACCATTATGGTTTAAATCCATCTGTCTACATATATTTATAATCTTCAATTAAAGTCCCATTAATTTCACACTGTCATAAAAAGAGCTATATTTTATTATTATGCATGAAATTTCATATTTTACTCGTTTAACATATTTCATCCACTTTGAGATATATGATTGTACATGAAAATTCCAATTGTTATTCTAGTACATATTTTATGTACACTATTCCTCTTATTTAACCATTACGTGAATGTTAGTTAGCAAATAAAATCATGGAGGTTGGCAGGTTCAAACGAGAAAGAACAATGGAAGAAGACGTAAAGTTCTGCAGAGCAACTCAAGAGCTAATTCATCCAACAGATTTGAAGGATTAGAGGATATTGTAGAAGATGAGAACCAAGAAAAAGAGACAAACATAGTACATCTTAATAAAGAAGACAAAGTGGAGCAGGGTAGGCAAACGAAGGTGTGGAGGAAAAAGAAAGTGCAAGAGAAAAGAACCACGCAGGAGAGCTGCAGAACGGTGTTTGGGGACACAACTTACCAGGCCACTATAGTGGGTGATACACCGTCAAAGGTTACTGATGCAACTCAAGGAAAACAGAACCACGTCACAGTTAATCCTGAGGTAGATGAAGTGGTTATTGTCGAGGACGAGGACATATCCATGGAGAAGGAGATGGATATGGGGGATGCTAGAGTGGGCGAGGAGGCAGAAAAGATCACCATTTCGACAAGACTGAAGAAAGATAAGCCAAGGAAAGGAACACGTGAAAAGGAGAAAGCTCTCCTTCCTCGGAGAACTGGTACTAGTAATAATCTAAACACGAAGAGGAAGGGAAAAAGTAAACCACCAGATCCACAAAACATATGCAGGCGTAGCTCGAGGTTATCTGCAAACATCAGTGAGTATGATACTAGTTGTTGAAGTTGGGCAGGGTCTGAACTGCGATAAGATCTTCTTTGAAACCGACTCTCTGATCGCCATGGAGGCTATGTTAGGCAAAGTCTCAGGCTACCTGAAGCTGACCAGATGGGTAACAATTGCAAGAAAGAGGTTCAAACTGGGGTGGGTCTGCTCGCACATTAAAAGAGAGGGGAATAAGGTTGCGGACCAGTTGGTAAAGTTTCATATTAAAAAAAACTGTGGCTTTTATTACTATAGGAGTCCACCTAGTCATCTTGTTGATATTATCAACACAGATGCATGTAATGGTAGTAGTACTACTAAGTTTATTTCTATTTCTAGCAACTCTGTTTGTAATGTTCTTGTTGGTTTAGCTTGCATGAGAGGGGCGAGGTGAATAAAATACCCTCTGACTTCCTTAAAAAAATATAGATTACATACTTGATGAATGAACTTACATGTTTCCACATAATTAAATTATTATGTTAATATGGGTGTATTATAATGTGTGATGTTGATTATCAAACATAATGCCTTGTAATATGTCATATACACTAACAATGTTCATTAAGGCATAACCTTTATCCTTGTTTGGTCAAACCTAAAGAACCAAACATTCAAATCTATTGATTATGGGAATAGGATAAGATCTAGATTTTGGTACGTTACAAAAAATATCCTTAGACCCTCAAAAAAGGGTAATTTGCATAAAGATCCACATGTTACATGAAATCATATAACTTGAGAAAACAAGGTCTGATTTGTACCAAGTTTTAAACATAGCTTTGTCAACTAGTAAAAATCATAGAGTGATGTTTAATTAGGAAATCAACAATCCAATTAAGAAACATGTATGTTTAAGCATAATAAAAGTTATGGGCCTTATAGATATAATGATGTGTATAAAGGTAATACATATTTACATCACTCATCTTAGTGTTTACATATCTCAAGAAATGGCATGTTTAATGAGAATGTGTATTCCTTCAAAGATACAATACCTCCAAGTGTAGTTCTATACATGCTACATATTCTATTGGCCTTTTGTTTTGAATCAATCATCCATTGTCCCTACTAGAGAGGAGCCAATTTCTTACCATGCATCTATGTGCATTCTATCTCACATAGTTTTCCATATTTGAGGACCTTGTCTACTAACAATAATGGGAAAGTGGCATTGAATTTTCTAATGTGAATTCTCACATTTCAAACAGTCTTCCAATAAATAAAACATTGATAGAAGAAAATATCGTATGAGATAAAGTACCTTGCGGTCTCTATTTCTCATACCTATCTCACTAGAGAAAAATTTGGAGTGAGGAAATTGAATCCTAAGTATATCTTAAATATAATTATTTTTTATATCTACATCTATGACTATTAAGTTTTATTTAAAATCCTCATAAATGATACTTTCCATGTAGAAGGAACTTGATCCATTGCATTCTCATACTTGGACTCTTGTTCCCATGGCACTTCATCAAAATGTAGTTGGTGAAAATGGGTGTACAGAGTTCTAATAATGTCTAATGGTTCTCAGGATAGGTACAATGAAAGTCTCATAGGTATACAAATCTTTCATGAATAAGGTGTTGAATACTGGGAAACATTCAACCCAGTGGTCAAAACACCAAGTATCAAAGTTTTCCTAGCTATTTATGAGTACATAGTGGAAATTGAGATCGGTACATGTATTTATTGAATCCCTAAATGGAGAACTCATTGAACATGTTTATATGGAATGATCTATAATTTTTATTGGTTAATATTGTCTTCATCACTTTATACCCTTAAGAAAGCTATGTATGTGCTTTAAGCTCCCAAAAATTGGTTGAGCACACTCAATGATTATTTTCTTATCTATGCCTTTATATATAGTACATATGATCCTTTTTCCTAAAGGTGATACCATCATATATATTTTATCTAGGTTGACTATGTGATTCTCAGAAGAAGTAATACTATTGACTTGGAATCTTTTATATCTATTCTCAAAGAGACTTTTCTGCTATCAGATCTTACTGGACTTAATTACATTGTAAAAGTTAAATGCATAAAAACTCAGTATGGTTTCATTTGTCATAGATTATTATTCTCTATATCATCTCAACCAGGTAGGAATAGTTGACTGCAAACCAATTGTGACATCGGTGGTAAAAGATTTTATGAATCGCTCTTCCAATATCCCATTTCTATATTACCCAACCACATACATATTACTAGTTTGTAGTCTTCACTATTTGGACTTTAACTCAGTTTGATGTTGTCAACTTAGCTTGCAGTTTGTGGCTACATCAAGAAATCATCATCTTGATCTATGTTGTATCATTCATCACATGAGAAAAATCACTAGGGAGGAAATCCATGAGAAAATTCACTATGGATGGAATCCCAGGAGTGTACCAAAATGTATGATAAATTCACCCACAAGAGGATAGATCTTTGATGTGCACATTTTATATGGACTTTTTTACCCACTTTTGCACACACTTTCAATCCATTTTGTACCTCATTTTTCCTCTAATCATATTTGATTTCCCACCTTTTAGTTGATTTACTCACCTTATGTTTGAAATCACAGGTACATGATATTGATGAGGAAATGGGCCAATCCAACCAAAATCCAACCTTAGTTGGATCCCCAGAGAGTTTGCATACTTGATGGAGTTGATTTTAAAGATTATGAAGACAACATGGTGTATGTTAATTAACACACGATGTATAACTTAATCGATACTCGCATCCCCAGATGGAGATCAAAAAACATTGTGTGTCACTACTCAGACACAGCGTGTCAGCACGTTCAAGTGCCACGTTTCAAAGTTTTTTCAAGTCACATGGCATGTGCTTATTAATACATATCGTGTGTCATTCGCACAGTTTGACCTCAAATTTTAGCTACATGGCATGTCTTTCAGTGACACGTCATGCACTCTTTTCGAGACTAGTTCCATCTAATAGTTACACATTGTGACACAACATGTCTACCATTGAACACGTCGTGTCTCCGTTAGTTTCTAGAAAAAATTGTAAACAACCACCACTCATTTTAAATACAAGTACAACCATATGGGGTTTTATCTCTCATCATTTTGAAACATACTTCATCCAGAGTATAGCCCAGAGCAAGGAGGCAATTTTGGGGAGAAATAGGGGGTTTCTCGAGAGAAAACCTCCATTCTTCCTATTTATTCTTCAAGGAGTGCAGTAGGAGCTTCTCTGCCTCATCTAGACCTCTCGAGAGAAAACGTTATCTGAGTAAAAGTAGTAGAAAGCTAGAATTTCATCCAAAAACTAGAGTTCCACCTTGCACTTATTCACTCCTTGGGTTTTCCTTGTTCTTTCCTTCTCTAATCATGTCAAACTCTAAAATTTGTAGCTATTTCCTGTGTTTCATCATTATGGATGAGTAGATTCCTTCTTCTTGAGCATGGGAGAGTATCTCCCGTACCATTACTCATGTGAACTCGAATTTCTTAATTGATTCTAGTTATCTTGCTTTTCCAAGAGTTTCTATGGTATGGATTGCTTGTATGTTTACTTGGCCATCAAGCATACATGTTTTATGCTTCTTTATGTGATTTGGGAGAATGTGTATAGAACTGAGGAATAGTTCTTCTTGGAAATGAATCCTTGACCATGGGAGTGGCTAGGATACATTGAGGATCTAGGATGTTGTTCTAATTTTGATGTAGATACGGGAGTGTTATGTTAAAATGAGAATCGTTTCATTTCATCAGGAGGTGTATGATGGCGGAAACCTCCTTTTAAGTCATATTAACTTCATAGTTTCATGTGATTAATGGTATGGAAGCGAAATCTTATGACCAATGTCTCCTAAATCTGTCCTAAATCCTCTTAGTTTTGCTCCTTTTTTACTTTGACTGTGTGTTAGTAAATCATAATCCAACTCAACTTTTGCAAACTGATCTAGATTGTTGAACTTTAACACGCTTGTGCCTGAAAGTACCCTACTCCCTTGGATGATCTCTTTTACTACACGCACCCGTATACTAGTGGGGTAGTGTTTGAGTTATAAATTTAAGATTTGAGCACACATCTAACAAGTTTTTGGCGTCGTTGTCGGGGAGCATCAGTATATTTTTAGTAGAGTAAGAGGTGCTAACTAGTAAGAGAGACTATAACACCCTCTGTTTCATCATTCCATTACCATTTATATCATCTATCTTATCGCCCATTGTTTGTTAAGTGATCTCACAACTTGTGAATTTATAGGATTGCATGCGTGTATCTAAGCATGGTCTTTAATCATTTATGTTCTTCGACCCAAAGATTGAGCATACTCTTAGTAGTCATAGACGAGCAAGGAGGATTGACGACTCTTCAAGCATGGAAGACTCTCATCCATCATCGATTCATTCTTCACCTCCATCTTCATCTAACAACCAAGAACTAATTGTGGAAGACAATCATCCTCTCAAGTATTTTGTCATTCCAGCTGTAATCAACGTCAATGGGGCTATCAGTAGCCCTATTAGCCTGGCAATCATGCAAATGATTCAACAAAATTGCTTTGGAGAGACTCCCATAGAAGACCCCAATCTTCATGTAGCTTAATTCTTACAATATCTGAATACTTTCAAGATAAATGATGTTTCTCATGATGGTATACGCCTAGTATTGTTTCCATTTTCTAAGTGGGATAGAGCCAAGATGTAGCTCTCTTCTTTTCCAAGAAACTCCATCAATAGTTGGAAGGAGGTCAGGGTAGATGGTGGGAAGGTTAGTAGGAAAGGGGGATTTCATGAAACGACGTGGAACAGTCGGGGGGCCAAATTTTAATGAACTTGTTAAAGTCTTATTAGCCAAGTACTTCCCACCAAGAAAGACTACTCAGTTGAGAAGCCAACTGACCAACTTCACTCAACAAGATGGAGAGACCTTATATGATACATGGGAAAGGTTCAACGACCTTCAACATCTTTGTCCTCACCATGGTCTAAGCAATTGGCTGCTTCTTCAAACATTCTATAATGGGCTTTACTATAATACCAGGATGTCTATAGATGTTGCAACCAATGGAGCTCTAACGAACAAATCTCATAGGGAGTCATATGCTATAGTAGAAGACATAGAAATCAATCATTGTAAAAGGAGTTCTGAAAGAAATAATCACCCACCCTCATCTTTTTTTTCTTTTAGCAAACAAGTAGGCGTCCATGCTATTGAAGTTGTTGATCTGATTTCTGCAAAGGTAGATTCCATGACACAAAAATTTGAGAGGTTAAGTGCTCAACTACCTCAACTAGTAAATATGATATGTGATGCAAGTTAATTTATGGGACAAGTAGCTTCTTCAAGCTACATTTGTTTCATATCATCTGAAGGGAACATGGAGTAGTGCAATGCAGTAGGAAGTTTTAGAAACAAACAACTATACAATCCATATTACAATACCTATAATCCAAACTAGCACGATCATCCAAACTTCTCCTACCGCAATAATAGTTCTCAAATTCCTCAACAATCTCAAGGTCAACAACCATTGCATTTGAGGAACAAGCCACCAATGGGAAACAATCATCCAAGCTTCAATAATAATGTTAATAGAAATGTCAACCAACAACAACAATGACCAAAGTCCAATTTGGAGTCTCTTCTTGAAGGTTTTGTTTTAGCTCAATTGAAACAAAAGGAATTCTGTCAATATGGTCAGATTACTAAAGATGTCATCCAACAACTTTCTTCAAAGTGGACATCATTACTATTCATACCAAGATGTTGAAGAATCAGATTGCTCAACAAGCTCTAGCCAATCAAAGGACACCTTTTGGCTCCTTACACAGTCAACCGGAGATGAACCTTGAAGAGACATGCAAGTCCATGATGTTAATAAGTGGGGCAGTGATAGGAGGATTCTCACCACCTTCTAAGAGGAAATGTGAAGAAGTTATTGACACAACTGCGGAGGAGATTGCTAAAATTCAAAGGAAGAAAATTGTTGGAAATTCACAACAAGGTGATTCTTTTTTGCATGCCTAATGTCCCTTTCCCTCATAGGTTTTCTAACACAAAATATGATGCTAAGTTTGACAAATTTATGGACATCTTGAACAAACTATATGTGAATCTTCCTATAGTTGAAGTGATGGCTGAAATGCCCTCTTATGCCAAGTTCTTAAAAGACATTCTCACAAAGAGAAGGAGGTTCGACCAAGCTGAAACAATGATGCTATCTGAAATAATAAGCTCCATCATTCAGAACCATTTTCCAAAAAAATTGATGATCAAGGTACATTCACTCCCCCTTGCAAAATTGGAGATTCAACTTTTGATAATGGTTTAGTTGATCTTGGTGCTAGCATCATCCTAATTCATTTTTATCTATGGAAAAAGTTAGATTTGGAAGATGTGAAACCAACCTCAATGATAATAAAATTAGTTGATCTTTCAATTAAATATCCTAGAGGGAGTGTTGAGGACATTCCCCTGTAGATAGGGAAGTTCTATATTTCCTTGTGAATTTATAGTTCTAGACATGCATGAAGATCTGGTAACACGAATTTACCGTGCGTAGAACGCAAGTGCACACATCAGAGTAATATAGGCCTTTGTGAGGCTCGAGTCAAACTCAGGGAAACGTAATTATTGGTAGACTACTACTAACTACTTGCAATCAGCTAGACCGATTAAAATGATTTGAGAGTTGATTGAAAAAGAAAAGAAAAATAAAAGAAAATAGAGCAATCGATTAAATGCTGGGTTTAATCAATTCAAATGGGAATCTTTAGGATTACGGTTTCACCACAGGTTCTCGTTGTATTAATTCCTACACAGTTATCCTAATTCGTCTCTCATTCCGGGTAGTGGCCTGTATTCATAATTGCTCACTTACGTGATACAATTCACTACCTAAATCTAGGTCGGTTCCACGGTAGTAGTAACCTATACCCTAAACTAGGTGCACGAAGACCATACTCTGGGTTTCCACCATTAACTGTACATCACCTTGTTCAAAGGATTTATTAGTTAATGTGAATTTCGTCTCTTTTCAACCATTAATTCTTCTTTCAAAGTAATTAAAGGTATTAGATTATCATTAGGGTGATCAATCATAATGATATAATGGAGAAAATAAAATCATACCATGGATTTAAGAGACAAATTATGAAATAGTATGGTAAAAATGTCATACAACGATCACCCAGGCTACTCCCGGCCCTAAAGATAAAGGGGATTAGCCCCGCATGTTCATCTCAATGAAAGACATGATGAGAGAAAGAGAAAACATGGGGAAAATGTGAATAGAAGTGATGTAAACCCCTGAACGGAGGAGATCTGGGCATTCCTCGGAGTAGAATGAGCGATCTACAGCCTTTCGGTAGTGGGAAACTCCTTCTACAGTTCTCGAAATGATCGGGGCATGGCTCTGGGCTTCGTTCTTCTCTCCTCTCCTCCTTGAGACTTGTGCAATGAATAATGATGTCCTCCCCTACTTAGGGCTGCCGTAATTAGGTATATGCACCACTTTAGATCGCCAAAAGATCACCACCGTCCGATTAGAAACGATCTGTAACAAAACCTGATCTGATAGCGTCGATACCATCGACGCGGGTCGATGGTGTCGACCCATCATAATATCGATGATTCTTCCTTTTTCTGACATTTTGTGTTGATGCAGACTCGATACCATCTACTTTAGTGTCGATGGTATCGACACCTTTAGGCGTCTCTTTTATCACCAATCCGACGCTGAAGCTGGGTGAGGTCGATAGTATCGACTTTATGTCAATAGTATCGACCAGTTGACTGCTGGATCACTGTAGGTATCTTGCTACCATCGACTCATCTTGGTTCCTTGCGGTTGTCTCACTGTGGCTGAGTCAATACTATCGACAGTTGTCGATGGTATCGACAGTTGCATGTATTTGTTTTTCCTAAAAATTCAAGATAAATTCGAATCAGCCTTGCTAAAACACATCAATATGATCATTTATAACCAAAAAGATGAAATATAGTAGATTTGATGTAAAATGAGATTATAGACTAAAGCGAGTGAATCATGCGATACTAACCACAAATGTGACTAATAAACACATAAAACACATGTAAAACTAGTTTATAAAAGTGACTCAAAATCCTCGCATCAAACTCCCCTAAGCTTAAACATTGCTCGTCCTCGAGCAACAAAACTATAGAATAAAATTGCGAGGGTCAACTAAAGAACATACTATCACAACAGACATTATCGTATGATTCCCACCAGACATTCACATACCGGCCCTCACTAACCACAGAATGGTAACTACCCTACAGGTGACAATGATCATCCATAATAGATATCCACTCCAAGATTGGTGAACACTATCAAATAAGGTAGTTAATATAATAAATTCTTCCGGTTCAGGCTTGGTGCATCTTGTGATCTCCTATCTACGTTGCTCATAACCTAACTACCATCTACATGGAAGCAGATCTCCTGAAATACAAAAGTGAGGAGATAATCATGGGTGGCCTACCATTTTGAGCAACGGGTGGATGGGATAGGCGATTTATGTAAGAAAAAGTAGCACAATACAGTTTGACATGCAACAGTACAAAAATGACCTACATGATGCTCATGCATATGAAAATGACCTAATGCTTACATTTTAGGTGGAATGATGCATGCACTATCATTCCATCCCAATGAGAGACAGAATATCTACAAAACTACACATGTGCTTGTTCTTCTTATTATGCATGTGAACAAATTCCTTCCTCCTTCTGATCTTCACTTACTTTTTTTTCTTTCTCTTTTCAGCCCTTATTTTTCTTAATGAACTAAGATGAAATTTTTACATCTTCATCTTGGGCTTATTCTCATAACTACTATTTTTTTCATTGTATTTTATTTTCAGAAAGTATGAAACAAGTTCCTTATTTTCAAAAGAAGCACGGCACATCATGTAAAAAATGATTAAAATTATGCAAAATGCAACTAAAATGACATTGACATGCATTCTAAAATTTGTGCATGCATGACTATAATGTAAAAAAAAATTCTTTTCATATATGCAACAAATATAAAAACTAACTACGATGCAATCCTATCTACATGATATGCAATCAAGAGATGACAAACTGTAAAGTGCTCCCAATTCTTATGGTGGAGTGTAAATGAGATGAGGTGGATAGATCACAAGATTAATTGACAGAACCATTGGAAGATATTATATGTCCCTCCTTACTGACATGTGTAAAATCAAGGGGTTTCTCTCTCTTATTTCAGATTAAAGTCCCACTATCATTTCGTCAGTTTAGGCTCAACATCCAATTTCGTCCACTTTCCTTGAATCATAGGCATGTACAGTTGTGGTTTTATGTTTTAAAGTTGACAAACCCAATTATTTTCATAAGTTAAGTGCTCAAGTTCAAACAAAGCAAGCTTGAAATTACATGAAAAAAATTCAAATTTACCCATAACTCCCATGTGAAAAACATAGAGATGACAAATTACATTAGACATCCATGGATACACTAGATAGCATGTGGATTCTAAAAGCTAAGAAAATTGCTAAAATAAAAGAAAAGGAAATAAAGGATAAAAACAAAGGAAAATAAAAGATAGAAATTGTTCCATCTCCCCCCCAAGCTTGAATTTGACTATGGACTTATAGTCAAAAACAATCTCAGTAGGTGGAACAGTGATACCATTTACTGCTCAGGTGGCGGGTACTGTGGCGGGTACTGTGGGGCGCTGGGATCCCATGATGGATATTGCCCCTTGAAGTTTGGATCATATGGGGGCATCGGTGGTGGATGTTGGTAGCCACCGAAGTAACCTTGATTCCAGTAGTGATCATAAAATGGTTGTTGTTGCTGCTCGATCCTCCCCAACCGGTCGTAGACCTACTGTTGATTGGCGAATAGCTGACGTTCATTCTCGAAGATAGCTTGTTGATTAACATACAACCGATTTGTAGTATCCTAGATATCAGCAAATGACGCAGTGTGCTGTTGTTGCATCTCCTGAATGCTCTGTAGCATGGTGTACACGCCCTGCATATAATAAACATCCTCTCCTTGTTGAGAGGGTTGTGGTAGATGAGGCTGCGAGGATGATGATGCACCCGGGTAGAAGTGTGGCCGCTTCCTGGGTGCCACTCGTGAACAAAGAGGAGTAACAGTCTCCTCTTCCTCCTCCTGCTCGTCACCGTCATCATTGTCATTGTCATCCTCACCTTCTCCACTATCGGAGTCGTCGATGGAAATTATGGGCCATCTGAAATGCTGGGCCCCTGGATGTTGAAGACGGGATCTGGAAGGGCGCACTCTTGATATTCTTTGTTTACGTGGCAATGTGCATATACCACGCCATCATGAAATGTCAACAAGTTAGACCGATGCAAATGATGAAGGTTGGTAGAGCTTTTACTTAGCAGGGGAGGCGTTGAAGAAAGGTCTAGCCCGAGGTAGAGGGCTAAAGGAGTGATGAGTCCCCCAAAATGAATTGGGGTCTGCCGAGTACTTTTCTTCACCGCCATTACGCGCGTTAGGAAGAACGCGCCCCAGTTAAGTTTGCCTCGTGTCAGCAGATTATATAGAAAGAAGAGGTCGATCTCTTGAAATTTACTCAGCGAAAGCTCTCCTCGAGCGAAGAAGGTAATACACAACATGCGGTGTAAGACCCGCATGAAGGGATGCTCAAAATCAGCCACTGCGGCATTGTGATAGCTGATTATTTTTCCTGGAGGGGCTGTCACCAGCTGTGTGAACATGGCATCGTAATCATCTCGGTTGTCTGGCCTCCATTGTTGTTCGGGGGAATGCCACCAGTTGTAGATGGAGTTGAATTGATGTAGAGTAAGATTATAGTTTATGTTGAAGAGCCGGAAAGACAGTCGGCCTTTGATCCATTCCCTGTCAGAGGCGTTGAGGTCGTTTGGGACAACACATATATCAAGCGACGCCATAAACTCCACCACCAATTCTTTATAAGTCGGCCACTTGCCAAAAAAGGGGTGGCCCTCCACATGATGGGTGACCATGTTGTCGAGCCTGCCTGTTTTCCCCTCCTGGCCATGGAGGACATACGTCAGGTTATCCTCAAATCTGAGATCTCGGATCATTCGTCTGTCACAATATCGAGTCGGCTCGATAGTTCTTTTCATTAGCTCCTCGTAAACTTTCTTCACATCCGTAGAAGGATGTGCAAGTCGGGGATGAGGGATGGAGCCTGGCGGGGGCAGAATAAATGTCTCAATCGCCATCAGCGCAATGCTTGAAGATGATGCAGCAGTGTTCCTCCTCATGATGAAAGAAAGAAGACAGAAGAATGGAGCTCTATGAAGATCGGAGTTGCTCAGAGAAGATGATCTCCAATTTCGATGAAGAGCTCGGTGAAGATTGCTCGATTGCTATATGCTCAATGAAGATCTCTGGTTGCTCAGGATGCTTGGCGCAAGAGTTGAGGGGATTCACACTAAAGGTGTGAATAGAAATGAGAAACTACCCCTCCTTTTATAGCTGATCCTGTCGCCACTTTCGCTCTGTCGATACCATCGATGGGGGTGTCAATGGTATCGACAGCTGGAGCACAATCCACTCTTCGCGACCATTGACGGTTGTCGATTACTTGATGCGGGGGACCTGTATAGGTGACGTTTCAATACTATCGACATGGGTCGATGGTATCAACCCATCCCACAGATCGACTACTTCATTTTGGCGCGCTCCATTGATTTCTTCTCATGGATCGGTGACGTGTCACGTCGATACCATCGACTGGGTGTCGATGGTTTCGACTCTTTATGGTTTGATTACCCTCATGAGGCCCGGGCGCCGCTTCCTTGCTGACCCCGGGTCGATTGTCGATGGTATCGACTTCACTGAGAAGAATTCGTCTGTAAATCTTCAGGGATCTCACGAGCAGCGACTTCACTGTCAATACTATCGACTGCATTTTTCTTGTTTGTTGATAGCATGTCGATACCATCGACGAGGCCGTCGATGGTATCGACTCAGAAAAATTTATGTAGTCGCTTCCCTGCATTGTGTTCGATGGTATCGACTTTGATTCAGTATTGCACACTGAGCAAAATGATTAGGGTATCATTTTTACACTAAAAATGAAATTAAACAAAACTAACTTGAAAATGCGAAAGAAAATGAAGGAACTACAAATTAAAACTACCGATGGTTGGGTTGCCTCCCAACAAGAACCCTTGTTTATTGTCTTAGGCTAGACGCAATAAGGCTCTTCATTCTTCCTTAAGTGCCATGAGTTTAACCTCATGCACTTTACTCGTATAGTTCTCTCCAAAGTAAAGCTTCAACCTTTGACCATTAACTAGGAATGTGAGCTCTCCATCTCTCACCATAATAGCACCATGTGGGTGCACCTCCTCCACCACAAAAGGTCCACTCCACCTGGATTTCAATTTCCCAGGATGAAGCTTTAGTCTCGAGTTGAACAGTAAAATGCGATCACCCTTTTTGAAAATGCGCATTTGAATGTGGTGGTCATGGATTTGCTTTGTCCTTTATTTATAGATCCTTTGATTCTCATAAGCATTCATCCTAAGCTCATCTAACTCATTTAGCTCCAATAGTCTCTTTTTCCCTGCATCATCATAACTCACATTGAGCTTTTGTAATGCCCAGTGCGCCTTGTTCTCTAACTCAACCGGCAAATGGAAAGCCCGCCCATAAGACAACCTAAAAGGTGTAGTTCCTATAGGTGTTTTAAACACGGTCATATATGCCCATAAAGCATCTGGTAGGAGTGCACTCCAATTCTTCCTGGAAGATGCCACTGTGTGTTCCAATATCTTTTTGATCTCTCGTTTGGAAACCTCAACTTGACCTTGAGTCTACGGGTGATACGGGGTACCGACATTGTGCTTGACCCCGTATTTACTCATTAGTGTAGCAAATTTCTTGTTTGTGAAGTGGGTGCCTCCATCGCTTATAATCATATGGGGCACACCAAACCTGCAAAAGATATGTTTTTTCACAAACCTGCACACTACCGCAGCGTCATTAGTTCTTGTGGGTATTGCCTCTACCCACTTCGACACATAATCAAAGGCCAGCAAAATATATAAATTGGAATTCGAGGACACAAATGGTCCCATGAAATCGATGCCCCATAAATCAAATACCTCAACTTCTTGAAACACATTGAGGAGCATCTCTTGCCGCTTTGAGATATTACCTGCCCTTTGACACGCGTCACATCTTTTCACATAGTCATAGGCATCCCAAAAGAGTGTAGGCCAATAAAGACCACTCTCTAACACTTTGGTTGTTGTCCTTGTGCTCGCATGATGGCCACCAGTGGGTAATGTATGGCAATGAGTAAGTACACTATCATATTCAACCTATGGTACACACCTGCGTAAGATGCCATCCCTGCATTGCTTCAACAAAATGGGGTCATCCCAAAAGTAATATCTTAAAGAATGGAAAAATCTCTTCTTTTCTTGAAAATTCCAATCGTCCAGTATTTCCTTACATGCAAGATAATTCACAATGTGTGAAAACCATAGATCTTTGGATTTTATGGAAAGGATTTGCTCATCGGGAAACGTCTCGGTAATGGATATATTGATATCTTGCTCATCTACCCGCTCTAACCAAGACAAATGGTCTACAACCAAGTTCTCAATACCCGCCTTGTCTTTAATTTCAATGTCAAACTCTTGTAATAGCAAGATCCACCTAATTAATATAGGCTTGGCATCTTTCTTTTCCATTAAATATTTAATAGCAGCATGGTCTGTCCAAACCACAACTTTTGATCCCACTAAATATTGCCTAAATTTTTCAAATGTGAAAACTACGGCAAGTAGTTCTTTTTCATTGGTAGTATAGTTAAGTTGTGAATCATTTAAAGTCTTTGATGCATAGAAAATTACTATAGGTTTGTTCTCAACATTCTGCCCAAGAACATCCCCAACAGCAAAATATGATGCATCACACATGAGCTCGAACGGTTTGGTCCAATCTGATGTTTGAACAACTGGTGTCAAAATTAATTTTTCTTTAAGAACGTTGAAGGAATGCATGCATTTATCATTAAAATCAAACAATGCGTCCTTCTCAAGCAATTCAGACAATGGTTTAGCTATTTTGAAAAAATCTTTGATAAAACGGCGATAGAAACCTGCATGCCCAAGGAAACTCCTCACTCCCTTCACCGAGTTCGGTGGAGGTAATTTGGCAATAACCTCGATTTTTACTGGATCTACCTCCAGTCCTTTACTAGACACCTTGTGTCCGAGCACTATTCCTTCTCTAACCATCATATGACACTTTTCCCAATTTAAGACCAGATGTGTATCTTCACATCTTTGTAGCAATCTATCCAAATTTTGTAAACACTCATCAAAGGATGCACCGTGGATGGAAAAGTCATCCATAAAAACCTCTAAGCAGTGTTGTACCATATCAGAAAATATAGCTAGCATACAGTGCGGAAAAGTAGCTGGTGTGTTGCATAACCCAAATGGCATTCGGAGATATGCAAAAGTCCCACAAGGACAAGTGAAGGTGGACTTCTCTTGATCCTTAGGGTCTATAGAAATCTGATTATAGCTGGAATAGCCATCCAAAAAGCAAAAATGAGAGCGGCTAGCCAGCTGCTCTAAAATCTGAGCGGAAAATGATCCTTTAGAGTTGCAGAATTCAAGCGGCGATAGTCAATGCAAACACGCCACCTGGTTACCAATCGGGTAGTAATAGGTTCATTCATAAGATTGTGAGTCACCATGATTCCCCCCTTTTTAGGGACTACCTGTGTGGGGCTTACCCACGTCCAGTCTGAAATAGCGTAGATGATGCCCGCAGAAAGGAGCTTGATCACCTCCTTCTTGATGACCTCAATCATGCTTGGGTTGAGTTGACGTTGTGGCTGAATCACAGACTTGGCTCCTTCCTCGAGTCGGATCTTGTGCTGGAAAAGCATAGGGGAAATCCCCTTAATATCAACAACTGACCACCTGAATGCACCACGGTGGTTCTTCAGCACGATCATCAACTTCTCTTCTTCATCGGCACTCAGATATGTCGAAATACTCACCGGTAGTTTTTCACCATCAGCTAAGAATGCATACTTCAAGTGAGGGGGTAGTGGCTTCAGTTCTAATTCTGGTGGACAGATCAATGATGATTGAAGCGGTGGTGGGAGCGGCCCAAGATCCTCATAACGCTTGGCATAATAGCACGAGAGCTTTTTAAGCATCTTTATACATTCTTGTAACAACGTGCTTCTCATCCAACCATTCATGATGTTAAATAAGAAAGCTTCAAGGGGCAATTCTAGATATGAGTCAAGCACGGAACTTGCTATTGCATCATCCTCAGTAGATAGAGGAATTTCCTCCTCTTCATCATTTGGATAACCCACAACTTTACAAAGAGAAACAACTTTTGTTTGTTCCATAATATCCACTGCCAGTGTCCCCTTATCTACCTTGGTCATTACATGAGCCATATCCTGAAATGGCTTCCCTAAACAAAGAGAAATGTTTTGATCAAAATGCTTCACCATGCGACATTGCTCCTTTGCCTGTGATTGTTTTGTACTTGGTGGCATAACCGTTTCAAATCTGTCATCCGCTATTCCCAATGTCAATCGACCTCTACCCATCTCCAATATCATATCAGTAGTAGCCTGGAAGGGTCTTCCTATGAGTAGCTCATTCCCTTGGTCATCTTGCATTTCCATTACCACAAAATCAGCTGGAAATACAAATCTATCAACCTTTACCAGGACATCCTCACAAATACCATATGTCTGTACCACATAATTATCTGTGAGTTGAATCGTCATGTTGCTTTGTCTAGATTCCTTAAGACCTAGCTTCTTGAATGTCGAGAGTGGCATCAAGTTTATACTTGCCCTGGAATCGCACAACGCTTCACCGAATTTCACCTTACCAATGTAACATGAAATATTGAAGCAGCCCGGATCTTGTCGTTTTGGTGGTAATGTTCCCAAAATGAAGGTGCTAACCTGCTCTTTAAGAACCACCACCTCAGTATCAGGAATCTTCCTCTTCTTGGTAATTATATCCTTCAGAAACTTACCATAAGAGGGTATATGCTCAATAGCTTCTAATAGCAGGATGTTGACAGAAAGTTTCCTAAAACTATCTAGGAACTTTTTGAAGTGGGCGTCCACTTTCTTTGCCTTCAGACTATTTAGATAGGGAACTGGAACAATCTGTGCCCTCTGATGTGGCAGCACATATGGTGTCCTCTTTTTAGTCTCTCCCTCAGCAATGGGCTCAACTGTGGCTTCCTCTACAACATCCTCTATTGGCTCTGTGATTGTGACCTCCTCTATGGCCTCACATGTGGTCTCTGGCTGGGGCGTACTTGGTTCATCAGCCTTAGAGTTTAAAATCTTCTTTCCACTCCTTAACAGAATAACTTTGGCTTGTTGATTTCCTCCTGGAACATTTGTATTTCCTAGAAAACCTTGCTGCATTGGTTTCTTCAAGCTTGAAATCTCTACTGCCATTTGTGCTAAAGTTGTCTCAAGTGTCCTCATCTGAGCCCCATGAATTTGTAAAGTTTGCCCAAACTGATTCATAAACTCTCCTTGTTGCTTGATTTGTTGACCAAACGTGCTCATGAGTTCTTGATTCTACTTGATTACTTGATTGAGCAACTCATTGCTCTTTTCTTCTACAGTGAGTTGTGACTTAGCTTCCGAGTCCTGTAAGAAATTGTTGGGATCTTTCCAGGAAAATTTCTTATCCTTCCTCCAGGAATAGTTGTTATTCCTATATCCCTATTGCTGACACTTGAATTTCATCGGTGCCTCATCATCAGACTCTTCATTTTCTTTTGCCAGAAGTCTCTTTGCAATAAGATCCATCTTATCATTCAGTTCTTTAATGGCTTTAGCATCCCCTACAAATCCAACTTGTTCAGGTGCATCTCTGGTACCCCAGGACTGCTTTTTTGCCATGTTTTTAAGAATCTCCCAACACCTTGTATCAGTATTGTTCATAAAGAATCCTGAACCTACTGAATCGAAGTTGCTTCTATCATGCTCATTAAGTGTGAAATAGAAAATCTTCACCTATTTTTCCTTGTCTAACCCATGATAAGGGCATATTCTCAGCATTATCTGAAATCTTTCCCAGGTCTCCGAATAAGTTTCCCCTACATTCTGAGTGAAGTTGTGGATTTTCTTGATTAAATCATTAGTCTTCTCAGGTGGGAAGAAACGTTTGAAAAAAAAACCTCGATCATCTAATCCCAAGTCTGAACAATCTCATCATCCAGATTATGAAACCACTCCCTTGCATTTCCTGCAAGAGAACTTGGGAACAGTTTCAAATACAGTTTCTCCTATGGAAAATGATCGATCTTGATCATGTCACAATTCTCCACGAAGGTGCTTATGTGGGCCACTGGATCTTCATTCTTTATTCCATGGAATGCTTGAGATTTGACTAGATTTATTAGTTTCGGATCAATTTTATAAGTCGGGATGTTGATTTCCTACCTCTTGATTGGCCCTTTTGATGCGGAGGAAGAAGATGCCTTGATCTTTTCCCATATCGTCTTTTCTTCAACCATCTCTTCTTGTTCAGAATCTAAATTTACTCTCTCAGATTGATTCTAAATGTAGTGCTCCTCGTTGTCTGATCCTGAAGATGGGACCTCTGGTAATGACTACGCGTAGTTTGTGCTACGCGTGCTCACCATGCACTGGTACCTACAAAATGATATATTTAGTTAAGTACAGTGCTACATGAATATAGATTTCTAAAAAATAGACAATCAATTGCAAGAATTAAAAATGTAACTAAAAGAAAAAGGTAGCCTAGAGTGGCCACTTGTAGCACTCGTAGTGCCAACAATTGTCGTTTCCCCGGCAACGGTGCCAAAAACATAACACGAATTTACCATGCGTAGAACGCAAGTGCACGCGTCAGAGTAATATAGGCCTTTGTGAGGCCTGAGTCAAACTCAGGGAAACGTAATTATTGGTAGACTACTACTAACTACTTGCAATCATCTAGACCGATTAAAATGATTTGAGAGTTGATTGAAAAAGAAAAGAAAAATAAAAAAACAGAGCAATCGATTAAATGTTGGGTTTAATCAATTCAAATGGGAATCTTTAGGATTGCGGTTTCACCACAGGTTCTCGTTGTATTAATTCCTACACAGTTATCCTAATTCGTCTCTTATTCCGGGTAGTTGCCTATATTCAGAATTGCTCACTTTTGTGATACAATTCACTACCTAAATCTAGGTCGGTTCCACAGTAGTAGTAACCTATACCCTAAACTAGGTGCATGAAGACCATACTATGGGTTTCCACCATTAACTGTACATCGCCTTGTTTAAAGGATTTATTAGTTAATGTGAATTTCATCTCTTTTCAACTGTTAATTCTTCTTTCAAAGTAATTAAAGGTATTAGATTATCATTAGGGTGATTAATCATAATGATATAATGGAGAAAACGAAATCATACCATGGATTTAAGAGACAAATTATGAAATACTATGGTAAAAATGTCATACAACGATCACCTGGGCTACTCCCAGTCCTAAAGATAAAGAGGATTAGCCCCACATGTTCATCTCAATGAAAGACATGATGAGAGAAAGGGAAAACATGGGGAAATGTGAATAGAAGTGATGTAAACCCCTAAACGGAGGAGATCCGGGAGTTCCTCGGCGTAGAATGAGCGATCTACAGCCTTTCGGTAGTGGGAAACTCCTTCTGCAGTTCTCAAAACGATTGGGGCGTGGCTCTGGGCTCTGTTCTTCTCTCCTCTCCTCCTTGATACTTGTGAAATGACTAATGACGTCCTCCCCTTCTTAGGGCTTCCGTAATTAGGTATATGCACCACTTTAGATCGCCAAACGATCACAACCGTCTGATTAGAAATGATATGTAGCAAAACCTGATCTGACAACGTCGATACCATCGACATGGGTCGATGGTATCGACCCGTCATAATATCGATGATTCTTCCTTTTTCTGACATTTTGTGCGGATGCAGACTCGATACCATCGAATTTAGTGTTGATGGTATCGACACCTTTAGGCATCGCTTTTATCACCAATCTGACGCTGAAGCTGGGTGAGGTCGATAGTATCGACTTTATGTCGATAGTATCGACCAGTTGATTGCTGGCTCACTATAGGTATCTTGCTACCATCGACTTCAGTGTCGATGGTATCGACTCATCTTGGTTCCTTGCGGCTGTCTCACTATAGCCGAGTCAATACTATCGACAGTTGTCGATGGTATCGACAGCTGCATGTATTCATTTTTCTTGAAATTCTAGATAAATTCGAATCAGTCTTGCTAAAACACATCAATATGCTCTTTTATAACCAAAAAGATGAAATATAGTAGATTTGATGCAAAATGAGATTATAGACTAAAGCGAGTGAATCATGCGATACTAACCACAAATGTGACTAATAAACACATAAAATGCATGTAAAACTAGTCTATAAAAGTGACTCAAAATCCTCGCATCATCTGGCAAATCCAATCCTTTCTGGGAGACCATTTCTTTAAACTGTGGGCTTTATTGTAGATGTTAAAGAAGGGAAACCAATGGTTAGAGTTGGAGAGGAAGATCTAGTATTTTCTATCTATGATGCTATGAAGGAACCCAACACTGAAGAATATCTTTGTTTGATAGATAGCATTGATACTTTTCTATAGGAAGACAATACCAATCTTGAACAAGCTTTTGATGATATGGAAGGAAAAGATGACAAAGAAAACTCAATCATTGTTCTCAAAGAAGAAAATTTTGAATCTGCATCAAACCCATCATCCAATTAAGTGCCAGCCGAGAATGAGGCAAGTGATACCACCACTACACCATAAAAAAAGGTAGAACTTAAACCCCTACCACTAGGGTTATGGTATGCTTTCCTGGACCCAAATTTTTCTTCCCTTGTTATAATAAATGTTGATTTGAATCAAGAACGGGAAGGTAAGTTGTTGAAAGAACTTAGATTATACAAAGATGTGATAGGTTCTTCGATCGATGATCTGAAAGGAAGTAACCCTTCCATTTGCATGCACCGCATAGCCCTAGAAGAAGATGTTAAGCCATGCATAGAACCACCAAGAATGTTAAATCAAAAATATGATGGAAGTTCTTTAGAATGAAATATTTAAGATAAAAGATGCAGGGATAATATATCCTATTAGTGACAACCCATGGGTAAGTGTTATACATGTTGTACCAAAAAAGGGAAGAACCACAGTAATGAAAGGAAACAATATTGAATTGATTCAAATAAGGGTAGTAACAATGTGGTGAATGTGTATTGATTATAGAAAACTAAGTAAAGCCATAAGAAAATATCATTTCCCCTTCCCTTCATTGACTTAATGTTTGAGGGACTTTATAATCATTCTTATTTTTGTTATTTAGACAGATACTCCAAATTTTTTCAGATTCCTATATATCCTTATGATTAAGAAAAAGCAAACTTTACATGCTCTTATGGAGCATATGCTTATAGGTGAATGCCTATTGGGTGATGTAATGTGCCTGCTACTTTCCAAAGATGCATGATGGTCATACTTTCTAATTTAATAGAAAAGATTATGGAAATTTTTGTGGATGCTTTTAGTGTTTATGGTAATTCATTTGATGATTGCTTATTGAATCTAACAAAAGTTTTGCAATGATATAAATAGGTCAACCTTGTGTTCAATTGGGATAAGTGTCATTTTATGGTACAATCAGGGGTTGTATTTGGTCACATCATTTCATGCAAAGGCATTGAAGTTGATAAATCAAAGGTTGAAGCTATTGAGAAGATGTCAACTCCAACAATAGTGAAGGAAGTTCGAAGCTTTTTCGGACATGTGATGTTCTATAGAATATTCATTAAAGACTTTTTAAAGATTGCAAAGCCCCTCTGCTCCTTATTAGCAAAAGATAATGAATTTATATTTAATGAAGATTGCAAAACAACCTTTTAGAGATTGAAGGATGCTCTTATCTCAACCCCCATCATTCAACCACCAGACTAGATTGCTCCTTTTGAAATCATGTGTGATACTAGTGATTAATCCATACGGGAAATCCTAGAACAAAGGTGAGACAATAAGCTCCATGATATTCATTATGCAAGCAAGACCTTAGATTATGCTCAAATCAATTATGCCATTATACAAAAAGAGATGCTTGCTATAGTCTATGATTTTGACAAATTCTGACAATATCTTGTGGGGTCTAAAGTCATTGTATACAGACCATGCTACAATTAGATATATCACGAGCAAGAAGAATGTCAAATCCCATCATATTTGTTAGATACTACTATTATAGGAGTTTTATTTGGAAATCAAAGATTAAAAGGGGACATAAAAAATGTAGTTGATCACCTTTCACACCTCTCCACAAGTGTAGAAGAAAAAGTTCCTAGTGATGAAAACCTACCCGTCGAGAAGCTATATGCAGAACTTCACTTGTGACACTATGGTTTTCCGATTTTGTAAACTATCTATCCATTGGATGCCTTCCTCCTGATGTCACCTATCAATAGAAAAAGATGTTCCTTCATGATGTCAACTTTTACTATTGGATGATCCCCTATTATTCAAGCAATGTGCAGATGGGATGATTAGGAGATGTATTCCCAATGAGGAGATTCTGATTGTGATTTTAGAATGTCATTCCTCTCCTTATGGAGGAAATTTTAGAGGAGATAAAACTTCAAAAAAGATTCTACAAGCAAGTTTTTATTGGCTAACGCTATTCCATGATGTACATGCATTTGTTAAAGCTTGTGATAAGTGTCAAAGATCAGGAGGGATTTCAAAGAAGGATGAGATCCCACAAAACTCAATTCTTGAGATTGGAGTTTTCAATGTATGGGGAATAGACTACATGGGCCCATTTCCCTCCTCATGCTGCTACAAGTTCATTCTAGTGGCATGCAACTATGTATCAAAGTGGTTAGAGGCTATTCCCACTCAATCTCTAGATGTAAAATTAGTGATGAATCTATTCCAGAAGATCATTTTTTCTAAGATTTGGGTTTCCTAGAGAAGTCATCTCAGATGGAGGAAATCATTTCAATGATAGGAATTTGAACAATCAGCTGAGAAAATATGGTGTCAACCATAAGATATCTACACCATACATCCACAAACTTTAGGGCAAGTTGAGATTTTGAATAGACAATTGAAGTAAATATTAGAGAAGACAATATCCAACTCAAAAAACATATTGGGCATCGACATTAGATTACTCACCATGGGCTTATAGGATAGCTTACAAGACATCTATCGGTACGACTCCATTCAAGTTGGTATATCAAAAGTCTTGTCATCTACCTATAGAACTTGAGCATAGAGCATTGTGGGGAGTTAAATTACTCAACTATGATATGAAGAAAGCAGGAAAAAGAAGGTTGCTAAAACTTTAAGAATTAAAAGAGTTGAGATTAGATGCATATGAAAATGCCAATATCTATAAGGAGAAAACAAATATATGGCATGATAAAAGGATTCATACCAAAGATTTCAAAGAAGGAGATCTAGTGCTACTATTTAACTACAAGCTCAAATTCATTCCAGGAAAGTTGTGTTCTAAATGGTCTGACCCCTTCTTAGTATTGAAGGCCTACCCCTTTAGAACTGTGGAACTGTAAGGAAAACAAGCATCATTCAAAGTTAATGCCTAATGTTGCAACTATATATTGAAGGAGAGAAGATAGACCAGGAAGCCTCTTACTACCTCTTAAATGATTGATGTTTTTGTCTATTGTTTCACTCCATACCCAAAACAGAGGACCTTGTGGGAGTTGACCCTACATATAGGATAGATTTCTTTACTAGCATTAGCTCAAGAACTTTTTCTCTTCTAAAATAAATTTGTCATGGGTGAATGTAATAACTTAGACCCTGATGAGCATATAACATTGTCATTGTTGGTGTTGAGAAAAGAAAATGTTTTGTAGATATTCAATGACACGACATGTCAAACTTAGTGCATGATGTGTAAACACTCACAAGATATCGATTCAAGCTAATCTCTAGAACACACGACTTGTCCGTTTTAAGACACGATGTGTATCATTTCATAAACAAGTTGTTGGAAAGTCACACGGGTGTGCAAATTTCAGCATGACGTGTCCACTAAGTCATTTGAATGTTGATAATCTTCGGGAAATACACGTCATGTCTTTATTCAAACACAATGTGTCATCATCATCTTAAAGACATTTGGGAGTTTGGTGGAAAGTTACATGGCATGTGCAAATTAACACACGACATGTGCACGACGTGAGGAGGCTCTCACTGGAAACCAACACATCATGCGTTTATTTTGACATGTCGTGTTCCTATAAATCAAGGCAAAAATAAAAACAAGCAGCCAAAATGTGCATTAAAACACATCGTGTACATCAAAGAACACGACATGTTTGCTCAGAAGCAAGACCGCGACCCTCACCTCTACATCAACTCACAACTTGTGTAGAGCCTAGCAGTTGTGTCTACACTCAATCACTCATATCCGACCACTTTCGCCATCTCCAAGCTCGACAAGAACCATTGTCATCTTCCCAGCCAGGTAGCAGCTCGCCTCCTCCAGTAGCTGCTCATCCGTCGATCTACATCTAAGCACACCGAAAACCAAATCTCCACCACTGCCTTCATAGATCAATCCCCAACATTGTCATTTAGTCGTGCTCGATTCCATGAAGCACCACTGTCGTCATTGCAGAAAGCTCCCCCTCCCCCCTTTCTTTCACTCAATATAGGTCATCCTTGACCCGAAGCTTGTCACCAGCATAGGAGACATGCCATGACTGAAGCCTACACACTGTGACACCTCCTCCATCCTCAACCTACAAACCACCTTCTTCCCAAAACACACGGTGTGTGTCTACTTCAACATGTCATGTCCTGTCATTCAAAACCTGCCTCCATCAACACAGAAGACACGTGGTGTCCTTATTTAGACATGTCATGTCCCTTGTTCCAAAAACACACAGCATCCCACCAATGCCACCAATTAAGCAAGCCTCCAAACACGGATGGGGGTAGAGATCTTCCTCAGCTCCCAACTATGTCACCACCACTCAATTCAGAGTCATAGAAGCTAAAGATGTCACATACTAAATGTTGATCACTCTTAAGGTTCTCTGTACGTGCTTTGTCTGTGAGAAAACAATGGAGGTAGTGATTCAAAGACAAGGTACTAGATCTTTTAGAGGAGCTCAGACTTAGGTATACTTACTGCACGGTGATCCAAATTTACCCTAGTCTTACCTATGAGTTTCTGATTACAGTGCAAGTTGAGACTGACCTCAAAAAGCCTCATAAGCCATTTTCTATCATATTTTTTCATCTTTTGGGTCAGAACTACAAGTTAACTTTCAAACATTTCTATGAGGAATTTCAATGTCACTATAGTGGTGGTTTAGCTTATTCTCTGTAGTTTGACAGTGATGCTTTCTGGTGAGAATTAACTAGATGATAACATCCATGATCCAAAGAAGGCCAGGGAGCACACATTCAAAATTTCATCTTTTGTTATGTCCATCATTTTCTTATCACATGGGTTTTTGTAAAAAAGGAAACCCTAGGAGTACATGGAAAGATGGACCTTTTCTTTCATGGGAAATGGTAAATGACTACAAAATCAATGTAGGGTATTTCATTCTCACCAGGTTCTTTGATATCAAGAAGAAGTAGTAAGGAGATATCATGATAGGGGGTTTGATAACCCACATTTCCCATAAAGTCAATTATGATTTTATAGGTCTAGAGGTTGCATCTAAAAAGAACCTAGTTGACATACAGTTGCTTCTTTCTTCAGGTTTACTTGTTCGGGTTACAATGATGATACCAAATTCAAACAGTTCTTTCATGATGACCAATTCATTGAATTGTCTAACTTGTATATCATAACTTTGACAAACAAGGACAATTGGAAGTTTGATCTCTTTAGTTCTATTCATGATGAGGATGCACCCACTACAAATGCTACAGTACCACCACCCCTCTCCACCAGTACGTAGACATAGTACAGTTGGACCATGTCTGATGTGCAACACCTATATGGATACGTCCAGTAGAGATTTGATCAGCAAGATAGCCATTTAAATCTAATGATCCAGTAGTATGATGTCATGCATGGCATGATATAGAGGACGTACATGTGGCATATTTATCAGGGCCACTACACCATGCCTCCACCCCCGCCTCCACCTCATCTAGATCCAACCACTATAGACATCCTTGATGACGATGATCTTCTAAACCATCACTTTCAATCTGGTCACAAGGGCATTGGCCCTTCATCTTTATTCTCCATGGAAGGTATTTGGTTGCTACCGACCTATATTTGATTGATGTAGTGAGGACAATATAGATTTCAAGCTTAGGGGGAGTAACCGGATGGTAGTGTAGTTGTAGTTTCCCTTTCATCATATTGTTTCTTGCTTTTGTTGTAGTTTATGTTCCTATTTGTGGAAAATCTAGTATGACCTGAAGCATATTCCTTGTGTTTGGATTGTAATCCTCTCTTTGATTGAACTATTTGTCCCATCTTGTATCGAAACATAAATTGAAAGAAGAATATCAAATCATGCTTTGATTAAATGGAATATTTTGCCAACAACCCTTGTTTCATCTTAATTTATTGTTTTAGTTGCATGTTCACCTTTCACACTCTTGCTAACATAATACATGAAGTAGCAAAAACTTCTTAGACTGATCAACTTCACAATTTATTTAGCGTGCTAGATGACTTTATCACATTTATAGTGCATTTTCAACTAAACTCTAATGAAAATTCTTAATAAATGTTGAAATCCTATTAACTGAATAGTTCAACCAAATCTTCTATGCTTGGGGGAAAACATTTTATTTTGAGGCCCCAGTGTTCTAAAGTAGAACCTGACTCATTCTGGATCATTATGGTATAATTCTTGTATTCACCCCTATAAAAGATGGCTAAACCGCCCATAAAGCATTCTAGCCTAGTGTAAGTCTGATCTGGCTGTGATGGTTAGGTGTTGCATCTTGAAAGAGGGGGAATAACCCCAATTGGCCTTCCACGTGTGCATAAGTCTACATTTTCTATTGAGTGTTGGAACCCTTGCTTCATTTCTAATATAAAGGAAAAGAGATTGCTTCTAGATGGTTTTCTTGATTTGGATTTCACTCCTTACATATTTAATAATTGATAGGATTAGGTTGCATGTTCTCTTCTCATTTTCTCGTCATCTAAATTCTATATGGTGTTATTTTATTGATGCTTCCATTTAGATTTTTGCACTTTGTTGAACTAAAATTTCAATCTTGAGTGTTTAAGGTGATCTTATGGCTATTTGCAATAAATTTTGTCTATGGTTGAATTGGCTCGAAACACAATCTTCCATTTCATTTGATTGATTCATGAGCTTGAAAACTTTCTCATTCATGTTTCCATGTTTTTTTTGTTTGAGTACAAGAAATAGTTAAAGTTAGGGGGATTTGATGTGCACATTTCATATAGAATTTTTACCCACTTTTGCACACATTTTCAATCCATTTTGTACCTCATTTTGCCTCAAATCATACTTGATTTCCCACCTTTTTAGTTATTTTACTCACCTTATGTTTGAAATCACAAGTACATGATATTGAAGAGGAAATGGGGTCAATCCAAAGAAAATCCGATCTAAGTTGGATCGCCTTAATTAACACACGACATGTAACTTTATAGATACTCACATCCCCAGTTGGAAAGTAGAAAACACATCGTGTCGCTACTCAGACATAGTGTGTCAGTGCGTCCAAGTGCCACATTTCAAAATTTGTCCAATCACCCGATGTGTGTTTATTAAGACACACCATATGTCATTCACTTAGTTTGACCTCAAATTGCAGCTGCACAACGTGTCTTTTAGTGACATACCATGCACTCTTCGTGAGAGCAGTTCTAGCCAGCATTTATACGTTGTAACACGATGTGTCTTCCGTTTACATGTCGTGTCTCCTTAAATTTCTAAAAAAATTGAAAATAACTTCCCCTCATTTTAAATATGAGGACAACCATATGGGGTAATTGTTTGTCATCATTTTGAAGCACACTTCATCCAGAAAAGAGCCCAAAGCAAAGAGGAGGCGATTTTAAGGAGAAAGAGGTGGTTTCTTAGGAGAGAGCATCCATTCTTCCTATTTCTTCTTTAAGGAGTGTATCATGAGCTTTTCTACCTCGTCTAGACCTCTTGGGAGAGAAGGTTGTTTGAATAGAAGCAAAAACAAGCTAGGATTTCATCCCCAAGTCAGAGTTCAACCTTACACTTCTTCACTCCTTGGGTTTTCCTTATTCTTTCCTTCTCTAATCATGTTAAACTCTAAAACCTATAGCTATTTCCCGTGTTCCAGCAATATGGATGAGTAGATTCCTTCTTCTTAGGCATGGGAGATTAGCTCCCATGCCATTTCTCATGTGAACTTGAATATCTTAATTGATTCTAGTTATATTTCTTTTATAAGAGTTTCTGTCATGGAGCTATTTGTTACCCTAAGTCCACACTCCTAATGGTTGTATAGCCAAAACCAAGTGGACATGGGAGCCCGTCTGTATAATGGCAGAATATGTCACATAGGCAATATATATGTAAAAGCGGTAACAATAAGATTTAGCAAGATATCAAAAGGGGATAGAGAAGTATGTACCCATTTCTATATTCAGTCAGAACCCATTAGAGTTTCATTCGAGTCTAGAGTGCAATGGATCTTTAGAAACTACAAAATTCATAATCAAAATATATCAATGCGAGTTTGTTGAGTACGCTATGAAAGGCATGTAAACAGTTTAAGCATATAGTAAAGGTTGCTTGGATAGAACATGATAATAAGCAAGAAGATAAAACAAGGTGAGAACAAATTAACAATGTTGTTTTATACAAAGCATATTTTAAGTGCATTTCCATTATACTTAACAACATATTATGGCCATTGACCAACTTCCTCGAAGGAAGGGTCTGTAAGGGTGCACAACATTATCCAACCCTTTTATATACATCAGGGACCTCAAGACCTAAGTCAATGAGCTAACCCTATTTCATTCATGCCTTGTGCCCTTACCCCAAGAATATAGGAAGGTACCCAAGGTTTTTATAATATACAAGTTCAATTATTTTCTAGGTTTATGCAATATATTACAAGAAAAATGAACGTACTAATCATAGGGAACACGTAGCTCAAACAAGTAGTTATCTATCCAATCATTCATATAAGAATACATACAAGCAAGCCAATAACATAGTAGGGTCAAGAGATTAAGCGTACCTTGCAAGTAGAAAACTAGTTATGCTTCATGAGTAAGATTCCTAGAGATGATCCAAACCAAGGGAACCTTGCAAAGAAAATATATAGCATGATGTCTTAGTTCAAAGGGGTTTAGCTAATATAAACATGAAACAGGTCATGCGGATGTTCTCTTAAACCTAGGTATCAAACAGTTCAAGTGGGGTCCCATCTTGTCAAACATGTATACTTTGATTCAACATAGTATAAGCATTAAAATTAAACCTTAGGTCTAGGTGTACCATCCACATTATGAGAACTACAAGATAGATATAAGGTCTGATTTAGAGGTAGATTATCATCAAGATCTAATTATGCAATATCATCACTAGTCATATAAGATCCATTTCATGCAATGATCATATTTCTAAGTCATTTGAGCATTAGGAGCATATGATATGTCAACTTGATATTAGTATTGCAAGTATGATGAATCTATTGATTTAGAGTCATTAAGATAGCATAGATAACATTGGAGTATGATCTAGCAAGTTTCAAGCCCAAAAATTAATATTTGAATTAAAAACATGTTAGGTGTCATTAGTATGTCATATGTAAAAAAGAGGACATGAGTGTGTTGCATTACATTTAGTGTCACAAGCCATAAAAGGAACTAATTTGAAAGTGGACATATAGGAGTTAGAAACTAGGATCCACTTTTTATACAGATTAAAGATTCAAGGCTATAAGTACCAACATCACATATAAGAGCATAAAGTGTATCGAAGTGAGTCTATGAATACATAAAACATGGCATAACATATCATAAAGCTTACAGATTTTGAGATTTCATGATTATATGATGACCATTTAAGTTAAAGTTAAAGACTTGGTCAAGTTATAACATTCGAGTACAACAAGGGGTGATTTTTAGGTCAAGATAAACGTTTAGGGTACATACAAAGGATCCAAGGCATCAACCATGTCAAAAGTAAACTAAAACTATTGATTTAGGGATACAATCATATATTGGAACATAAGGGAACAAAATTGAGCACTTGGTAGCATTAATCATCTTCAAAAGCTTCAAGGTAAGCATTTTTGGAGAAACATTAGAACTAAAAGAAGATTTAGGTTCCAAAACTAGTTCCAACAGATAGATCTCATCGAGAGGATCAAAAAGCATATATTATATGTTGCATTTGGCCTAGGGATCTGTGAGATACGAATTTTCAAAGGTTTACCTCAAAAAGAGTAGATCTAGATCATTGATTGCTTATTTGAGGGCCAGGAAGAGGCCATGTGAGCGGGCGGAGTAGCACCTTCTCTTTTGGGCTCGCTGCTTATGGGTTTGGGCTTACTAGGCCCATAGTTGTGGGCAGTCAGCGACCCGGCCTAGTGTTGCTGGTTCCAGTCGATCACAGTTGCCAGGTGCCGCTAGCTTTTGTTGGGTGGTTGTGGAGTGCAATGCACTGCTCCTATGCATCCCTCGATCAGAGGCAGCCCCTGTCCACCACCGCATCAGGTTGCATGCAAGGCTGCTGACCTATTGTTAAAGCAGCTTTGGGAGGGGGTTACAGGCATAAAATGGACTCAATACCTAGTTGTCCTCCCTTGGCCACCCTATGCAGACTCGAGGGAGATTCTATCTTAAGCTGGTGAGAACTAGGGCATGAAATCCCAAAGAAAGGTGGTAGCATAGCTACTTCTTGAGGGGAGAAAGAGGTGAGGAGCAAAGAGGGTTTCTAGGTCATGAAAAAAATCGAAATGAGAGGGGAAAGAGTGAGGGAGTGAGAGGAATGGTTAGGTTTTGTCAATTGGGAAAAAGGAATCTAAAATGAGGAAGGTTTGACAAATAAAGTGGAGTATGTGACTGCCACAACACTATTGGCATTGGCATCATACAGAGGACTGGGAAGGCATGATGGTCGTCGGATCACAAGGGGCAATCTGTGGGCCAAGATCCAAGGACCAAAAGTGGTCAAACAAAATCCAAGCTCGCAGATCGTTGAGTTGGCCAAGGCAAGGGGGCGCCCCTCTAAATTGGGTCACGCATCTAATCCGGCCCAATAAGGGTTAAAAATAATTTAAATTGGTGGTAAAATGAAGATTAAAAAATTGCAAACTTCAAAAGGTCATATCTTGGGTTATGATGTTCTTATTTAAGTGATTTTTGCACCGTTGGGAAGATAGAGAAGATATACAACTTGAGATACATTAGAGATTATATTGGTGACATTTATTAGATTCAAACTAATTTGTAAAGTGATCAGTTACAAGGATTTAAAACTTTGGTCTAAAAGAAATTTTAGTGTCACCACAAGATACATGCACATAAGACACGTCAATTGAGCATCAAAACATCTTTAACCGTGAAACTGAGGGCTAGGGTGAGGATTTAGTGTAAGGATGAAGTGCACATACATATATGAGGAGAGAAAAAGTATAGGTCATCACATCCTTCCCACCTTAAAAGAAATTTGTCCCCAAAATTAAAGCATTTCATCATTCAGGATTGAATTTTCATATTCCATATCAAATATCATCAATAAAGTATTGTCATAACTTTAAATATCAATATAATTCCACAATCAAGCAATTGGGCATCAAGATCATGGCATAGTCACATAGACCATTGAATCTGGGAGATCATTACATAAACCATAATTTTGGAGAGATTGTCATATTGATCACCAATTTGGAGAGATCACATTTTAGGTCAAATGAATAGAGTTCATGAGGAAGTCATGACTTTCATTACCAAAATTTGGGGTTCTAGCTTCTGCATTGGCCTAGGTGGGGTCCGTGATTGAGATTTTTTACATTTCAACAATTCTAGATGAACATAATATTTCAACATCATGATTTTCCTACTAAAAAATGATGGAAGGTCCCACCCTAGTCCACATGGAGCTCGCCCTTAAGTCATAAATCAAGCAAGTCAACATAATCATCATTTTAGACTTTGAGATTTGGGAACATGAAAGCCGTTAGTCATATATCATAGGTGATCTCAAGATCCAAATATGGTGATCGTTGGAGTTGAATCAAGATCATAATCATGCATCTAGATTTCACTATTCAATATCGTAAGTCAAATTTGGACATCGAAGTCATAAGTCCAAACACTTGGAAGCTAGGCTTTAGATTCACATTTAGACCTTAGGGGTGATCATTCATCCATATACAACAATAGAGCAACAATTGAACAACATTTCAAGCATTATTCAACATTTTGTGGTATCAGCATCGAGTTCACTTTCATGGTATTCATGGTTGGTGAATGGTCTAGACCTAGATATTTCTAGGAACTTAACCACTAACTATAGTCAACATCATCATATTTCATGATCATCACCAAATCGAGATTTCAAGATCGAGTATCAATATCATCTTAAATTTGACCTAATAGGGACTTAGATCAAAGAGTCAAAATTGGGTGGAAGGGGTTACCTTCACAAACTTGAAATAATCAACAAGATGAAAATTTAAAGGTAGTCCAAATAGGGGTGTGACTTGGGTTAGGAGAGTCATGAGTCAACTACTACCCTAATCTAGCACATTAATCTACATTAGTCATAATCCATAAAGCATATCTAAATAGGGAGAGTATCAATGATCAAATTGTATTTCACAAGATCATGAGTCAAACATCTGGATCATAATAGGGAAACCATACTTTAGGATTTTGCAAGATCAAGGTCATAATTTCATTCCCTTCCTTTTAAGATCAAGGTAAGGGTAGATTTTGGAAATTGATAACTCAAATTGAGAACTCGAGGGTTTGAGCATAATTTAGCTAGAGTAATATCCATGTCCATAATATTTATTCAAAATTGAGATTGCAAATAGGAATAGAAGTCAATAGGGAAATGTCTCTTGTATCTAAGTCATCACATCATGATCTAGGGATCCAAGGACGTAGTCATATTAAGGTAGGTGGCATGCTACAGATCAACATGGTGAGTTTTGCTTATATATGTTTGAGATTTGATCAAAATAGGGACAACATAGGTATAGTCAATATACACCTCCCCAACAATGAGGTATAAAACATGTGTTCCAACTTATTTCACCTAAACTAGGATTTACCTCAAACATAGAAAGCACTATATCTGATTTGGTAACATTGAGTTTGCATGAGTACATCACTATCAAGAGTAATTTGTTACATAAAATAGGGTTTTCAATTTAGGTCATATCATGGCATTATCATCTTGAATGACTTTCATAATTTCAAGTGAAATTTAGTTTTCTCATGAATAAGCTACCCAAATCGAGAATTCATGTGATTAATAGTCATGAGAAAAGAATAACATGAGAAGACAATAAATCTAACTATTCATCATCTACTTGGGTGGCTTAGGTGATCCTTAAAGAAGATATGAGATTCTAGAAGACTCTCTAAGCTTTGAGGGAAGGATTCTAGTCCTCCCTAGGTTCTGAAGATGTGTTATACCTTCAACATATACAGAGGTCTATGCATTTTTCTCTGATACCATTTGTCACGAAGCCATTTGTTACCCTAAGTCCACACTCCTAATGGCTACATAGTCAAGGCGAGTGAAGTTGGGCATCCGTCCGTAAATGGCACAATATTTGACACAGGCAGTATATATGTAAATGCAGTAACAACAAGATATAACAAGATACCAAAAGGATATAGAGAAGCATGTACCATTTATATATTCAAACATAACCCATTGGTGTTTCATTTGAGTCCAGAGTGTAGTGGATCTTTGGCAACTGCAAAATTGATAAACAAAATATATCAATGTGAGTGCATTGAGTACGCTATGAAAGACATGTAAATGGTTTAAGCATATAGGAAATGTTGCTTGGCTAGAACATAGTAATAAGAAAGAAGATAAAACAAGGCAAGAACAAATTAACGAAGTTGTTTTATGCAAAGCATATTTTATGCGCATTTCCATTATACTTAACCACATATTATGGCCATTGACCAAGTTACTTAAAGGAAGGGTCTGTAAGGGCGCTCAACATTAGCCAAACCTTTTATATATGTGAGGGACCTCAAGACCTAAGTCTATAAGCTAACCCTATTTCATTCATGTCTTGTTCCCTTGCCCTGAGAATACAGGCCGGTACCCAAGGTTTGTATAATGGACAAGTTCAATTATGCTCAAGATTTATGCAACATATTACAAGCAAAATGAATGTACTAATCGTAGGGAACAAGTAGCTCAAACAAGTAGTTATATAGCCAAGCATTCATATGATCATACTTACAAGCAAGACAATAACATTGTAGGGTCAAGAGATTAAGTGTACCTAGATAAAAAGTTATGTTTCTTGAGTAATATTCCTAGAGATGATCCAAACCAAGGGAACCTCACAAAAAACTTTATAGCATGTGTCCTAGTTCAAAGGGGTTTAGCTAATATAAACATGAAACATGTCATGAGGATGTTCTCCTAAACCTAGGTATCAAATAGTTAAAGTGGTATCTCATCTTATCAAACATTCATACATTGATTCAACATAATATAAGCATTAACACTGAACCTCAGGTCTAGGTGTACCACCCACATTAAGAGCACTACAAGATAGGTATAAGGTCTAATTTAGAGGTAGGTAAAACCTGATGCGGTGGTGCAGTTCTAGGAGGGGGGTTACAGGCATCCAATGGCCCTAATACCTTGATGTCCTCCCTTGGTCGCCCTATGCGGACTTGAGGGAGCTTCTATCTTAAGTTGGTGAGGACTAGGGCATGAAAGCCCAAAGAAAGGTGGATGTGGCATTGTTGCTTGAGGGGAGAAGGAGATGAGGAGCCTAGAAGGGTTTTAGGACATAAAAAGAATCAGAATGAGAGGGGAAAGAGTGAGGGAAGTGCTAGGAATGGTTAGGTTTCATCAATTAGGAAAAAGGAAGCGAACACAAGGAGGATTGTATGAACAAAAGTGGAGTAGGTGACTCCCACAACATCATTGGTGTCGGCACTATATGGAGGAAGGGGAAGGCATGTCGGTCGTTGTATCACAAGGGGCAATCTGTAGGCTTAAGATTCAAGGACCAGAAGTGGCCAAACAAAATCCAATCTTGTCAATCGCTAATTGTTGACAAGGCGAGGGGCGCCCCTATCAATTAGGTTGTGGGTCCAATTTAGTCCAGTAAGGATCAAAAATAAGATAAATTGGCGGTAAAATGAATATTAAAACAATTACAAACTTGAAAAGGTCATATTTGGGGCTATGATGGTTTGATTTAAGTGATTTTTGAAACGTCGAAAAGACAAAGACAAGATCTACAAATTTAGATTATATTGATGACATTTACTAGATTAAAACTAATTTGTAAAGTGATGACATGATAAGGATTTGAAACTTTGGTCTAAAAGAAATTTGAGTGTCACCACAAGATTCATGCACGTAAGACACATCAATCGAGCATTAAAACATATTTACCTATGAAATTGAGGGCTAGGGTGAGAATTTAGTGTGAGGATGAAGTGCACACACATATATGAGGAGAGAAAAAAATACAGGTTGTTGTCGGTTTCTATGGTATAAATTGCTTTTATGTTTGCTTGGCCATCAAACCTACATGTTTTATGCTTCTTTATGCAATTTGGGAGAACATGTAGTGAAGTAAGGAATAGTTATTCTTGGAAATGAATCTTTGACCATGGAAGTGGCTGGGATACATAGACAATCTAGGTTTTTGTTTATTTTTGATGTAGACAAGGGATTATGCTAAAATGAGAACCATTTCATATCACTGGGAGGTGTATGATGATGGAAACCTCCTTCACAACTTAATTGGCATGTTAATTTTGCAGTTGAATGTGAGTAACGGTATGGAAGAAAAATCTTATGACCCAAATCTCCTAACATCTGGTCTAAAACCTCTTAGTTTATTTATTTATTTACTTTGATTGCAAGTTAGTAAATCATAATCCAACTCCACTTTTGCAAACTGATCTAGATTGTTGAACTTTAACACACTTGCACCTAACAGTACCCTTCGCCCTTGGACAATCTCATTTACTACACACATGTATACTTGCGGGGTAGTGTTTGAGTTATAAACCTAAGACTTGCACACACAAATAACAATTTTTCTCATAGTATATTTTAGCATTGAACCCAAAGGATAATGTATTTTATAATAAATTGATCAAACTAACTGACAAGAACTAGTACTTAACACAAAGGTTGAATTGGTTGATTATACTAAGATTGTAGGAAATAATAAGCAAGATTGTGGGTTTGATTATCAAATCGTGGAAACACTAGAGTGGAATGGGTTTCACCATCACTGCCTCTCTTCCACTCTCTCATTGTACCAAATTAATGTACCATTCGACAACACATCAGGAGTTGTCACCTTCCACCACATGAATTCAAAATAGTCATGATTATGCACTTTAAACATTGTGAATGTGTGACTATATGGAAACAATAGCTTGTTCTAATGGTGGATTTAACTAAATTTAGATGATGCAACAATTAGGTTGTTGGGTGCTACTTGAGATTTCTCACCTCTCCCCAATAGTTTTGAAACTCTTTGCAAAACAAAGCAAAAACATGAATGTATGTGTGTTGAGGATGGATAAATCCCTATTTTGACGTTAAGATTAAAGCCAAACAAATATAAATCTAATATAGTTGTACCATTACCTAGATATCATACATATATCACCTTAGAAAACACTTATATAAAGTTCTCATCAAGGGTTTTAAAAAAAATAATCGATATTCGTGATCTTGGGTTCAAAGTTCTCTACACCAGAGATCTGATAAACATATAAACCTAATAATAAGAAATATTACAAGAATAAAATGATTGATTATAGACATATAATGGTTCATGCAATGGTATATGTAGTAAATAGAACAAAATCAAGTAGTGGGGATACTTCCCATACCCTAGCGAGAGGGCTACTTTCCCATTGCAGCACCAACAAGGTTAACAATAGAAGGGAGGAAGAAAGTCATCATCACAATAGAGGACAAAAGTAGAGCCATGGTGTTTAGAAGTTTATATTTGTTCAGGAGATTTATGGTTGAAAATGTAGTAGTGGGTCTATCCCTAATGATCGTCAAAGGTGTACTTGGAGCGTCATTCTTCCTTCTTCAAGAGTTTGGTCTATTGTCATTAAAGAGGAGCGAGCGGGCCAAAGATGGGTGGAAGGTAATCACCAACTGATGTAGTGAAAATTTCATTAGTAGAACCTTTTTCAAAGTTAGAACATGCATGACTTTGTGGAGGTGGAAGCTTTTTCGCTTGATAGAAACAATTGATAGAAATGGAATTTGAGTATAGATTGCAACAATCTATCAGTGTCAATGGTGGATCCTTTTTTGGGAGGCAATGGCTTTGTATTTATAGGTAGATGCTAGGTTTTGGAACCCTTCCTAGCCACCTTATAGTTAAGTATTGGCTTCCATGTATATGAAGAGACACTGGCATGAGGCAGACGAAGGGTCTCACAAAACTACAATGTTTTTGTCGGTAGGTGAAGGGTTAGGATGACCATCGGTAGGTGAAGGGACAGGATGACCATTGGTAGTTGAGCATAGAACTTCTATCAAAAGGTAAATGCAAGAATACCATCAGAAGCAAATGTTGGGCGAACATCAATTATTGAGCATCGGTAAGTGAGCACTGGGATTATGTCTATTAATGGGCCATAACTTCTGTCAAAAGGAGGGTGTCGAACAACCATTCAAAGGCAAGTGCATAAGGTATGATGATCGTTGAGTGTAGGTCGGCCAACAGTAGATGAATTCTGAATGACCATCGGTAGATATATTCTAGCCTACCATTAGAAGGGGCATGCAATACATCCATCACAAGATGAGCCAGAAGTTCCATCGATAGGCAAGCATTAGATTTCCGTCAGTTGATGGTCTAGAAGTTCCATTGGAAGGAAACCATCAATAGTCAAGTGTTAGACTTCCATCAATTATCTACCAAAGGAAGGGAAGAATGAAGAAAATCGTCAGAATAGTAAAGTGGACAAACTGATGGAATGGCAAAATAGGTAAATTGATGGAATTTTAGGAAGATGCAAACCCACCCACCCCCTTGGAGGGGCTATTGGTGGGTGTGGTTAGTTTGCACCGATGAAGCATCAACCAATGGAATCATCAACTGATGGATGGGGAATCATTGGAAATGTGGTCGATTCATTCCAAAGTTTCTTATGTCATATAAAGGCACCGCTTCATTAGGCCTTTGCCAACAATTCATCCACTCTTGAACTCACAACATTATGTGATGTAAACTTGGCTAGTTTCCCAGCCACTAGAAGGTCAACCATAGGTCACTTTGTATTTATAGGTAATACCTATGTGCATGGAACTCGGAAAGAAATCAATTGTTGCCCAATCAAGTTTTGTTAGTTGTTGCAACTATATAATGGGGACATCTTTTAGTGAAATATCTTCACATTACCCTAACTAAGCCAACAATTTCATTCTTGATATTGGGACTCTATTTCATCTCTTGACATAATATGGCTAACATGGGTAGTGAAAGAAGAAAGGCGATAACAAGGTCAGAACTGGGGATCCTCCTACAACATCAAATGTACATATCCACACCACCATTGTTCCCCTCACCTTGATCCTACCATAGAATATACAAAGGAACCAATGATGGAACCAAGGAATCCTAATTGAAAAAGACGTGAAGTCATGGAAATTTTTATTTAACCTAAATGAGTTAGACGAGTCAGTGTTGAGCATTGTCAATTGGATATATTGATGGAGATATTAAGTAAACCAATAAAATTGTGGAGAGGAAATTTTGAGATGGAAGAGTATTATTATTGGTTATAGTATTGTCTTTAACCTCATTGACCAACTGTACATAGCCATTTATTTCTAAAATAAAATAATAAAGGGGGTTTTGATTTCTTATTGTATGGAAATAACTTCTATATCATAAGATTCTCAAATATGGAAGACATGCAAGTGGCTCTATAGGAAGAACCCTACTTTCTTGTAGGCAAGCATATGGTGTCAAAGATGTGGCAAAATGGAGAACCACTTTAGAAGCTAAAGTTAACTAGAGTGTCGACCTATATATGAATGCATGAGCTGCCTTTGGAACTCTACGATGAGGAAGGGTTTAGTTACTTGAAAGCTTCCTAAGGAACCTTAGAATACCCCTTTAAGGTTTGAAAGGATGACTATGAGATAAAATTCCTTGATTTTTCTAGGATACTTGTACTCGTTCCTACTATATCCTCATTTCCTAGTGAGATAAATTTTATAAATAATGATGGAGTAATAATACTATCAAATATGAGTATGTATTGTTCTTTCCATGTTGTAAGGAATTTGGTACAGTTGGGGCATGGTCATGGAGATTATGTGAAGGTAGATCCCTGGAGATCAAGAGTGAAGCAATTGTAGGTTGAAATGCAACAAATGAGGCAAAGACCTTTTACAAATGTCCTCATTTGGAAGTGCAAGTGATTATGGAAATGACAATTATTCAAGTAGGAGTTAGTGGAAGGTCAATCATTCAGTAAAATGTGGATATCCCATTGACTCCTTTGGATGCAAGTAAGGAGGCTAGTTTGGGGAATCCACCCTCATGAGATGGCTCGATTCAACATGGAATAAAAAATAAGTCTCTGGCTAGAAATATCTCAAAATTTCCACATTAGAATGCAATGGGTATCCCAGTCATGCCTGATAGTTTTAGGATGTTGGGGTTTCTCTATGGTGAAATACCAATGGTGAATGTTGATCTTGGAAGACCTCCAACTTAGTTTCCCCAAATGGTTAACCCTCTAAATCAATTGTGTTAGAACATCAGTGGTTTAAAAAACCATGGCGTAAAATACTTGACCATGAAGCTTAAAACTATAGTAATAGCAAAACCATCTTTTGCCTTTCAGAAACTAATATTAGAAGTAAGAAGATATTTAGATTCATGAATAATTTTTGGGGTAGTTTTAGGTGTATTTTCAATCACTAATAGTCACCTACTTGGAAGTGTGTTGATACTTTGGTCAAAGGATGATATTGACATTCAAACTATCAAGGAAATTGATCAGTTTATCATATATGGAGTTACCTATTAAAGTAAGTATTTTTTTCATGTGGAAATATATGGTCATAAGCCCAAGATGAAAATTTTCAGCCTAAAATCCAATGTTTTGAGGAGAAAATTTATTCACAACCTTAATAACATCACTTAAAACAATACTCCAATGAAGCTGACTATGAAGCAAGAATCAAATGGTTGAAATTGGGTTACAAAAACTCTATGTTTTTCTATTCTTCTTTGAAAGCAATAGTATGAGTTACACTATCTATTGACTTAGTTCTTACAACTCTCCCTACCATGATGAAGAGAATATTAAGAGTCACGTAACTCTTTTTAGAAAGATTTGTTCTCAAGGAAGGAATGTATGAAAAGCGTTGACTAGGTTAAGTGTGAGCTACCTAAATATCTTAAGATCAGTTTGGTAAACTATACTTAAATGTACTTATGCTAAAATTGATGATATTATAAAGTACTCAAATGGGAATACGGTCCCTAGACCATATGGGTTCAACTATTCCTTTTACAAGGCTTTTTGGAATATTAGTTGAGGTAATGTTATCGAGTTCATGAATACTCTTTTTCTCGATTGTTCATTTGCTTAAATAAGTTAATTGGTCAGTTATCACTCTTATTCCTAAACCCATTTCAGCTTTTGAAGTCAAGGATTAGAGGAAGGTCTCCTTATTCAATGTCATTTATAATAGTATTTCTAAAATCCTAGCTAACAAGGTTCAATTAATCCTTCCCACAATTACTCAATTTGCCTTTATGAATGTAGATCAATTACTGATGCTACCTTGTTAGTCAATGAGATTTTGAAAAACTTGATGAAAAGTAACTAAGATAGGATTTGTTTGAAAATGGATATCAAGAAGACGTATGATTGTGGATTGTGCTTATCTTGACTATGTTTTAGTTCATATCAACTTTCTTTATAGTTTCATGAATTGTATTAGAGAGATCTTTTATAGAATGAATTGTCACACTTTGATAAACTGAATACCTTCTAATAGACTCTACTCTTATCGAGGTATTAGATTGGGGGGGGCTTGTTCCCCATATTTATCTGTGATAACAATTTATGGATTATCCTCAATTCTTTGGACCGATGAAAAGAATGGTGAATTCAATGTTTTTAAGGGCTCTCATACTTTGTCAGTTTCTCATGTGCTCTTTGTTGATGATGATGTGTTATTTGTTTTTTATGATAAGAAGTCTATTGCTAATATATCCAGACATGTTTATGAATCCTATATGATATTGGGGATGAATGCATATTCTAAAAGAATTATACTTTCCATAATAGTGTAGCCAGTGAAACTGATTTAGTTTATGCTTTTAATTTCCATATTGGCTATCTACCTAAGAAACACCTAGGATTACTTCTATTTCAATGTAACATCAAACAGAGCATGTGATCACCTATTATTGATAAGATGAAATCTAGATTGGAAGGATGAAGATTGACACTTGTCGTATGTTGGGAGACTAAAACTTATAACTCCACTCTACCTTCTTTCCAACTATGGTTTTTTGTGGTGGGGAGAAAGTTTGGAGAATAAGATTCACATTAGGTCTGGAATAGTGTCTATGCCCCAAAGGATTAAGGTAGCCTTGGAGTCAAAGTTACTAGAGATATTGTCAAAGTGTAAGGAGTGGGACCCAAGAGGGGATCCAGACCCTACTTAATTTGAGGAATTAACCCATCTATTGAAACACACTAAAAAGGTATGCCAAATTAGATGTATTTTTTTTTACTTTCTCAAATGATGTTATGCAAAAATAATCACATTGTAGCAGTGGAAGAATATTTCATGACTATATTCAGTTTTATAAAATTACATCATTATCTCCCATAAAGGGTTTACATTAAAGTTACAACATCAGGATCTATGTAGAGGGATATTCAGCTATCTCAACTCTATCTCCCCAAGAGCTCCACCTAGAAGGTTCATGTCACCAAGTCCAATCTTCTAAGTCCTACACATGGGGTTGGAATCATACCCCAACAAAAGGATAAAAAGGAGAAGATATCAACATAAAGGTCGGTATGTGCATATTAAATATGTATTAAGTAATATAAGGAATAAAGGGCATCAAGTAAACAAGGTTTCCCATAGAAAAGGTAAGTACCACCCAAGAGGGTATTAAAAGAATATGAATTTTGTATAAAATGATAACCAAGAAACACACTTTCCATAAATAAAATATAAAAGTTGTGCCTCAAAAGTGCATATAAATAAATTAGGGCACAAAATTCATCATAATAATATCAACCTACATGCATGTGAGATAAGCATAGCACTATAATAATATAAAGTCAGTGGTCATATAAGGCTCACAACCTTAAAAACCTAATAGAGAATGGCACACAACCAAACTCCCTTGGCATACAAGTCACGGTATGGGGCATACAATCCTTCATCCCAATATATAATAGTGAATGAGGACTAAAACCTCAGTGCATGGTAGGAGGACTAAAACCTTAGTGGCTAATAATATCACATAGGGGAATAAAACCCCAGAAGAATAAAACCCAAATAACCAAAGTATTACATTAATCTAGGGCTACTAAATCAAAGAACATGCATAAATGTAGAGACAAATGAAAGTATGGACATATAAAACAATAAGATGAGAATATCCAACAATTATCATGTGGGTCATTGGACCCATAACCAAATATCTAATCAAGTCCACATAATATCATAAAGTCCCCCATAGGAAGTTTATATCATCAAATACTCAAGTTAGAGGTTTCCACATGGAATAAGGAGAACATGATAAAAATAAGAGACTAATAAGAATTTCCAACAAACTAAATAGATAATATCAATAAAAGAATGTAAGTACTCAAATGAGGCAACCTCTCAGGAGAGAGAGAACAATGTGCTTGGCATATGTCCAAAGGACCAAGAGAAAGATAAAAAATGGTTGATTGCTCAATATAGAATAATAGGAAATGCAACATACCCACATGAAGTCTACATGAGTCCAAAGATAACCCTAGGTCTAATCTAGTGTCCAAAACACCTTAGCGGGATTGATGGCAAAAGAATATGCTTAGAGAAGGGTCAGAATCATCCAGGCCTTCGTCGAACCTCATAGAGGTCAGAAGCCTCAACCCCCAACCTGAGTTCCCTGGTATAGGTGGGTTGGAATCGAGGAACAAACTCTGGGGAGGTTAGGGCCACACTTTCTATAAAGAACAACTCATGAAGGCGAGACAAAGGCTTTTGGATAGTTTGGAGATGGTCTGATGAACCAAATAGGAGAGGAGTCACAAAGGGAAGGAAGGACAAGGGAGAAACAGGAGAGGTGAGCAGTGGTTTTGTGGATTGGGCAATAATGCCCTGAATCCCTAATATTTATATAGTTAATGGTTTTTGCGACGCCCCGCTCCACACAAAGGAAGATTACTCAAAACTAAATGTAGAAACAGCACTAAGCAAGCAAATTATGACAAAACATAGGAAATTAAAATCAATTTCATTGAAGTACCATAAGCTAAAAACCTTTACATATAAGTCCATAACAGGACACCTGGATCGCGTAACACATATAAAAGTGCTTACATCATTGTTTTCAACCTTCCTAAATACAACATGTCACATGAGATATCTATTTCACATATATGTACAACTTCCATAGCTATACAACAAAAGGCACACCATCCAAAACCTTGTATCGATGACATCTCTACAAAACACATCAAAAACACCCCCAAGATCTGAGTGTACATGGATGACTCTAGGACTCAAACACAAAAATACTAGCAACACATTTGACCTTATCAATTACTTCTCTTGCTACTCTTCCTATGTTGCACGATCTCCACTTCGTCATGCACAACCACCTAAAAGATGTGGAAACTCGCGGGGTGAGACCAAACATCCCAGCGAGAGATATAACTCTCTGCCAACATCGATTAAAAGCACAGATAAGATAAGGAGGTAACTAACATAATTATTAACTAAGTATATTCAACTAGATGATATATGTACAACAGATAAAGTAGGTTAAGAAACATTAGCAGTTATAACTAAGCAGTAGAACAATTAAAAATATAAAAAGGAAATGAAGAACATGTATATTTTCTATTAATCAAGCCATACAAAATCAAGGTAAGGCTTCAACCAATGTTCTTCGCATTTAGTCCTTAAGCAGATATACAACACGACTATTTTACATCTTTTATTATGCCCTGAGGAGATGAGGTATACCACTCATGCTCCAACTGACCACTGCTAAGTCAAAATCAGTGTCATACAAGGTCAATGGAAGACCTGGAATCCATGACCTCTCCACACCTCCCAGTCAGTACAAGAAAACACCACAGAGACATATCAAGTCTAACTACAAACACCTAGCATGTCTTAGTATATAGGCACAGTGCTAGTGAAACTGAGCTACGACCTATAGTCACACTTCTACAAGGGTATGGCCCAAAGCCAATCCTATGAAAGCATATACTGAGTCACATCATTTAGCTATAGCCCATAGACGCACTCCTGCCAGGGTATGGCCCGCAACCAATCATGTGAATGCATATACTCAACAGTATATGACTTTGAGCTTCCACTAAGGGAGAACTCATTTCACCATCCAGCACTAAGACTGACATTGGAATGGATCTATGGCACAGGGCACCTACGTCAGGGTTCACTTGATTAATTAAGCCAATTGGATATCTTTTTGCATCAATCAAGTTACAATGTACAAATCCAAAACAAACTCTACTAAGAATAAGAGCATGGCACAACTTCAAAAGATATAAAACATATAAGGTGTGAACTAATCACACTATCACCATGTGATACTTATAGCACTATCATTCACAAGGCCATCACCAATGTCACATCACATGTAGAATATCAATCCCTCCACCATGTCACTAGCGGATATTCACCTCACACTAGGTAGAAACATCTGCCAGGTCATGAGACCCTAGTCACATCATTCTTATATCACATGTGTCTCATCATGCCTCATCAGGGCTCATTCAACCTATAACACATCACAGTCACCATAGCATACACTAGATATGATATTCAAGTACATATCATTAGGATGGTTAGGGGTTCATAAGCTAGAAATAGAAATCATCATAACATTCCAAGAAAAAAAAGCAACACATCAATATCTCTAGATTAGGGTTAGGGCTCCGTACTTAGCCAACTAGGGTTTTGTAGTTATTTTCCATCACCAACCCTATGTACACCATCTCCCACATTCTTGGAAACATTTTAAGATTAAGAAACATGATTAGAGTTGATTAAATGTTTATCCAAACCGCACCCTCTTCATGATTCATTGATCACTCATATATGTGTATTGATTAGGTGTTCAAGTATATGACTCAACCATCCATCATACACATGAGTCGACCCCTCATGCAACCAGGTCACGACCTCAATGCCCACCATACTGTGTCAACCGTGTCACATTGTGTGTCACAACCACGACACACCATGGTCTCGATCTCAGCATAAGAAGATGTCTCGACCAACTAGGGTTTGGGTTCAACCACCCATGGGGAAGCATGTCATGACCCCAAGGACAAGGTCATGTCTCGACCCATGACAAAGACTATCTCAACCTCAAATCCTATCCATGTCATGACCTCAAGCACCAAGGGCATGTCACAGCCCTCAACCTATTAGGATTAGGTCGTGGTTGGGAGACTAGGTTAAGCATACCGATTTAAAACCAAACCAAGCACCACAGTGTCTCGACCCAAAGAAGAATAAGGTGTAGTGACCATTAATGTTCAAACTACTACCAAAGCATAAGACCAACATCCAACAGGGATTAAACATGATCAAAGATAAGATCTCCACAGCCAAAAAAGAAGGTAAAACTAAGAGATTCCATCATCAACATGGAGGAGAAAATCCCATTCAAAATCAGTCATCAAAAACCCTAAAACTTGCAACATGAAACCACCATGAAAGAGACCTCGAACAACAAAGACAAACCATGTTTGACAACACCAAAATAGAACATAAACTTCATAGAACATCAAGACACTCATCCATCATGCTTGTGGTCAAAACCAAGATAAATAGATAAGGGAAAACCACCATCACACCATAATCACCAAAATCAGGTATCAAAAGTAGGGTTTCGGATTACTTTCAAACCAAGCATGGTTTTCATATCAAACAAGTCCTAGGGCTTAGCACCATCCGGTAGCATGTTAAGGGAAACTTTTAGAGAGAAAATATCAATATTAATATAGGAAAAGTGCATTAATAGAGAAGGTTAATAGTAATATAACCCGCCTTAGGAAAGATCACTCCAAGGATCACAAGCTCCAAGAACATGAATATCAAGGATAATGAAGCTCCATCAAAGGCTCCACTCTTAGCCACAAGATTACCTCAAGAAGACGAAGACACCAAGGTCAAATATAACCCAAGAAAAGAAAGCAATAAACTCTAGGCCAAACCAAAAGAAGGAGGATAAAGAGAGAAGGAACTTCCTCACACTTGGGTCCTCCTTGTCAAAACATGGCCTATGACCCTTATGATGAGGGGTTCTGTAACATCCCTGACCTGGGTTATGTGTTAACCCTAGATGTTTTGCCTAATAAGGTTGAGTAGATGCTTAATCTTATCTTGGGAAAAGTAATTAGGGCTCATGAGAAACTTATGTTTCAATTTTGGTACTGTTTGAACAATGTTGAAGCAATGTTTGCTTATTTTGGACTAAAGTGCAAATTACCCAAGTTAAGGGGTTAAATTGCAAATTTTGCATGATAAGATGTTACTTTGATGTTGAGACATCATAATAATGAATATGATGTAGTGGTATGGTTTTCACAAGCTTGGGCAAGATTAAGCTTGTAAAGCAATTCTTGTGCATTAAAACCTAGTTTTGGTGTAATGTGCAAATAGACCCAAAACCTAGGGTTCAATATGCATACTACCACTTAAATAAGGTCCCTAATGTTTCTTGGAATAATTTAGAGTAAATACAATGAGAGGGGTGCCTCATTTGAATTAAGTTGGAGGAGAGTGAATCTTGATATTAAAATAATCAAGATTTAATCCTAATTGAAACCCTAATTCAATTTAGGGCAAAAATGAATGTATTAATTAAAGGGCCTTCAACCAAAATTAAAATGGTTGGATTCAGATGTGTGTGGATGAGCTTAAATCCTTGCAAAGGAACGAGCATATCCTAAGGAGGTGAAATTCCACTCACCATTATTATAAGAAAAAGAATTTCCACTCAAATATGGATATTCTTATTATAAGGGTTAAGGTGCTTAATTTCTTTTCCCTTAATTCATGGATAATGGAAGGGAGTTCAGTGGTGATAGAGATGCCCTTGCATGCAAGAAACCAAGGGGGAAGTGGTGGCAACAATTTTGGAATTAAAATACTTTTATAAAAGATTTTCTCTCTCATCGATTTTCTTATAAAAGTACCCCTTCCAAGCCAAAACAAAGGCTTTTTCGGATTCTTTTCTTTCCCCTTGCTTGGAAAACGACCAAGGAGCTTGGGAGGAGCAGGACGACGACCCCCAACCTGTTGGTAAGGTTCTTGACCTCCTTTCACCTTGAATCCATGGTGAAAATCAAAAATCAATGCATGAATTCTTCATATCTCGATCCCCTCTTCAATTCTAACCAATTCTTTTCACTCAAATCTTGAGGACGACCCTTGGAATAGTTAAAGGAGTTACATCCACCATTGTTTCCATGAGCTTGGAGATTTGGAGCTCAATTGGAGGCGGGTTTTATAACTTGAACCCTTAATTTTATTATTGCAATCAATTCCTTATCAATTGGTGAACATTTCTACATTTCCGAAATTAAGTTTGGTTGATTGATGCAATCTCCATGGAAATCACAGTAGATTTCGTGAGTTTGTAGCTTGATGATGATTACATCATCATAAGCACACACCTCCCCAAATATCTAGGGCAAACGGTTTTAATGTTGAGTCCAAACGGTTTCACCAAACTGTTTGGTGGTTTGGATTCCAAACCGTTTGGAATGGTTGACCATTTGAGATGGTTGAACATTTGAAGATATATGTTGTGGTACTTGGATATTGATCCAATGGTTCCAATTAGTTGACCTTGATGGTTTCAAATGTGATTGATTCCTTAATTGCAAACCCTAATCGGCTAAGTGCTGATTTTGAAACTGGTTGAGATGATGTTTTGGGTTGATTGACCCAAACGGTTTCAAAACCATTTAGGGATCACCCAAATGGTCTCAAGACCGTTTGGGGGTCACCCAAGACCATTTGGACGTCTAGGGTTAAGTATGGCTAAGTGTTTGAAGGTCCAATGGTACCAAATTGAATTGCAACTAAGTGTTGATTTGATCATCGATCTAATGGTCCAAAACCCTAAGTGGATGTCATGGATTTTGATGATGGAATGGGAAAACGGTCTCAAGACCGTTTGGAGATCAACCAAACGGTCTCAAGACCATTTGGTGTTCATCCAAGACCGTTTTAGGTCAGGTCATATCATGTGATGATGATAGTTCATTGATTTCAATTGATTTGATTCCTCAATGTCAACCATTGATGGATCCTCGATTTCAAACCCTAAGTGATGGTTTCTTGATTATCAAACCTAGTTCAATTGGGTTCAAAACCCTAAATTGAAGGTCTAATTGAATGGTGATTCAGTGGTCCAATTGATGAATACTTTAGTGGTTCAATTTATAATTGGTCCATGGATTGAAACATTGAGTAGATTGAGTGTTGAATTGCCTTTTTGGTCCATGCAGTTTTGAGAAGGTTTGGACCAAACGATCTCAAACCGTTTGGAGACCCAAACTGCAAACGGTTTCAATACTTACTTTGTCTAATTGATTTCAAGTAAAACTTGTTCAAATGGTTTTCAACCAATTGATTTATGAGAACCAAGATCATTGAGGGTCTAAGTAAGTAACATTGTGAAGATCAACATGGTTAATCCATTTGAATATCTTATGTAATTGAAGGTCCAAAATGGTGAGCCTATTTTATACTTAATGCATTTGAATATTTCAATGGTTAACCCAATTGATCATTTTGTGGATTTGAAAGTTTAATTGGTCAATTCTTTTGAATTCCTTATATAATTGATGGTTTAATTGATTAGACCATTTGGTCATCTAATATGATCAAAGGTCAATCATCTATGTGATTATTAAAGATGTAGACCCATGATGATTGTGAAGATTAACCCTAGCTATGTGTACTCAAGAGAAGAGTTGACCTAGATTAATCTTGGTGTAGTTAACATCCTAAAGAGGATGAGAGAGAGAATGAGAGAGATGAATGCTTATATAATTAAGCCCTAATTCTATCATTATGAGTAAACTATGTGATAAGGGTTGATCCATAATAATGAGATCATGAAACCCTAATCAATGAGCCTTAACCCTAATTAGTGCAATGCTATGTGTGAAACCCTAATTAGAGAAATGCTATGTGTGAAACCCTAATTAGAGCAATGATATGTGTGAAAGCCTAATTAGAGCAATTCTATGTGTGAAACCCTAATTGGAGCAATGCTATGGGTGAAACCCTAATTAGAGCAATGCTATGTGTGAAACTCTAATTGAAGCTATGTGTGAAACCCTAATCTAGGGCAAAGTTGAGTGTTATCATAAATCTAGGGTGATTATGGAATCCTAACTTAGTGTAACAATGAAGGAAACCCTAATTTAATGGGAATTGTATATCCTAACCCTAATTTGGGTATGAGGTAAGATAAACCTTACTTGGATATGAATAGAAAACCTTAATCCCTAAATGGGGTAAGGTGCATGAAACCTTAATATAGGGTAGTGCCACTAATCCTATGTGAAGACCTAGCACTGGGTGATGTGTTGTGAAATCTTAATTTCACATAATACTAGGTGAATCCTTGATATAGAAGGATGATTATATGAAACTCTATTGAAGAGTATTATTATGTGAAATCCATACATGTATGGAATATTCTATGTGAGTCCCCAAATTATAAATATAGAGAATACTATTCCTAATAATGGAATAGTGAATAATGTTATGACAAATGTAACCCCTAGAGAGGTTGATGATGGATATCTTTATATTAATAATTCCTAACTCAAGGATGAGTCCATAGTATTGGCAACGATTGTATAATCTAAGTGAGTGACTAATGACCAATACCTTACTTGATAAATGTGATGAACTAGTGCATAAAGTATTAGGATGGGGAATACCCTAATACAAGCTAAGTGTATAAACTCAAGTAAGATAAAGGTGTTGAGGGAAGTGATACATCAAGATATGATAGATATCACACCCAACTCTCCAATACTGCTATACTTGATGTGTTATTAGTACAAATGCAAGTGGATGAATGACACATGAGATGTGTCATGTCAATGATTACATTGAGATGTAATGCACCCTGTTGAATGTAGGCTAACATGCCTTATGAAAAGGTTAATCCAAATCAATAGACTATGATACAATCATGTTCTGATAAATATGAGAGAGAAACTCATACCTTGTGTTGATAATACATTCAATGATGAATGATGAGAATAAATAAGTATGATTGAATACTTATGTTATTCATATTGATTCCTTGCTATGTGAATCCCTAATACAGGTTAAAGCTATGTGAAACCCTGATACAATTTAATGTTATGTGAACCCTAATACAGGGTAATTGATGCAGCCCTATTTTAGGGCTTCATCTTGTGTTATATTGCTCTTCAATCACATATATACCTGTTAGATTGCATGTCATTCCCCCTAATATGCTTATTTGTATAAAATGCACTTATGGATGGTTTTTGCATGTTTTATAGGTACTTTGGCCACTACTTGATGGATTGGAAAGAAGATGGTTGAATTTAGGGTTTCCCTAGGCTTGGAGGAGCCCAAAATGAGGCCGAAACCACGCCCAACCTACCCCAAGTGGTCAAAGAAGGTTTTGAAGCAATACCCTTCATGGATGGCCAAGTTCAACACTCAAATGCAGGGGAAGGACCCCAACACGGCCGTGCTACCATGGAATGGCCGTGCTAGGACATGCCCCAAGCAGCAGAATCATCAAAAATTGACCCAGTTGGCCGGAACGGCCGTGTTACCAAGAATGGCCGTTTTGGCAGTTCCCAGCATGGCCGTGCCACCAGCCCCAGAAACTTAAAATTCCCCTGTTCAATCCATTTTCTCACCATGGTCGTTCCCATCCACCACGGCCGTGCTACCCATTGCCCAACACGGCCGTGCAGCCCAACACGGCTGTGCTACACATAATTTTACCCAATTTTTCTACTGTTTTCCCCATTTTACCCCTAACTTAACCCTGGACCCCCTAGACACCTATATATACCTAGGTGGCAGCTGGGGCATGAGGCTGGCTACCTTCTACCCCTTCCTAGCTCCCCAAATCTCCACCCACTCCATTCCACTCCAAATCCACCTCAAATCCACTCCATTTCACCATTTTCCACCACATAACCCCCCATATCTAAGCCTTCCATCCACTTCCCTCCATCATTCCACACCATTTCATCCAAGGAGAAGAAGGAGGATGTCCATGTAGTTACTAGAGAGGAAGACTTCTTCATCTACACCGAGCTCCATGGCTTCTTCTACCTCTTTCTCCTCTCTTTTTGTATTTTGCTTTGTTATGAGTAGCTAGGCCCCTTGGGTGGGCTGTTTGGGGGAAAATATGTTACTTTGATACCATGTTGGGGGAAAATGACATGTAAACTTTGTAATTTCATTTGTTAATGATTATATTCTATTTCTATCTCATTCTCCATGGATTTCTTGTTGGTTTGTGTGTGAAATCACCTAGGAATTTAGGCAAATTGCTTATATGTGTGAATTTTGGGATTTGCCCCTAGGTCCAATTCTTGGATCCCTAGGTTGCCTCCCATATTCCTACATCTTAATCAATCTCCCTAAACCTAAGTGAGAGATCTAAGTAGCTAGATTAGATAATTCTAGTGCAATTAGCATGGAGCCTTCTCAAGGCTAGAATGTGGGGGAATTGGGGTCCAAAACCCTAATCTCACCTCCCCATTACTACCCTCGGCCCCTAATTTCCCTAGGAATGCCTAATCTAGAAACCTAGACTTTATTAGACTCTAATTGAATTGAACCTAATCCCTAACCCAATTGAGCCTCGTAAGGGTAGTAGGGGGTGTTAGGGACTAGTTCCCCTATACACAACCTAGCATATCCATGGCCAGTTAGTAGCTTAGGTTAATCCATTAGACTCTAACTTGTTGTTTGGTTTGGATAATCTAAATGGAATCATAATGTTCATATGTCACCCCCCAACTTAAGTGATAAGTTCATACCCCTAAATAGCCCACACATCTCTTTACTGCTTAAAACCCTAGTTTTGTGCTTGCTTAGCTTAGTTAGTTCTTTTCTTGCTTAGTTAGCTTCTTGCCTTGCTCTTGCCTTGTTTATGCTAGTTTAGTTCTTTAATTTCTATTTTGCTTTTCTCTTGCTTGCCTTAGAATAATTTGTCTTTTCATACCTATCTTAGTCCTTTCTTTCCTGCTTAGTCTTAATCTAGTCTAGGGTTAACGTAGATTTCATTCCTGCCTTTAACTGCTTTCTTGTTCATCCTTAGTTAACAATCAAAACAACCTTTAAACCCTTAACCCTAGTCTCCGCAGTAGGAATCAAGCCAAACTAACCTAGCTCTAGCGCCCCCTCTTTTCCCAGTGGATCGACCCTTTACTTGCCACCTTCCTATATTACAACACGACCCCGTGCGCTTGCGGGTGTAGTGTTTTAGTAGATGTAGGCAGCTAGTTTAGGTTTATAAATTTTGAAAGCATAATCCCACATCCCGTGTGCTCCGACCTCGTGGGGTGTAAAAGCACCACTAGCGGGGACGCACCAGTAATCCTATGTGAAGCCCTAATACAAATTAATGATATGTGAACCCTAATGCAGGGTAATGCTATGTGAAACCCTAATACATGGTAATGCTATGTGAAACCCTATTACAAGATGATACTATGTGAAGTCTTAACACAGAGTAATCCTATGTGAAACTCTAATACAGATTGATGAGTTATGAATGTAATAAGATAACCCTTGTTTTGTATGGTACTGATGTGAAAGAAAAATCATGAACCCTAAAAAGGGAATAGTGATACTACTTAGTGTTGTATGATACTAATTTGAAAGCATTATAATTGTTATCATGAATACTAATCATGCAGGGATGATGAGATGAGATGCATAGCCAGGTATGGGCTATGATGCTTGTTTATTGAGAATGTTTTATAGGCTTTATAAGCCTTCATATGCTTTGTGTAGTAAGAATCATTGAACTTTGTGTACTATGTGCAATACTTTGTGTAGAAAGATTTATAATATCCTTGGTCAGATGACCTGAAGGTATGAAGTTACCTAATAAGTGGTAACAAGTGTTCTATGATGAGATAAGGGTTCAAATACCCAGATTCTATAATCATGATAATAAACTTATTAAGAAGTGGAAATGTACTTTATGAGTTGAGGGACTAATATCCCAACACTTTGTGAAAAGAGTATGGATACAAGCCATGACTCCCCAATGACAATGCCAGCCATTTGATATATGATCTAAGCCTAAAGAGAGTTAATGTTGTGGTAATGATTCTATAGTGAATAAATATTATACATGTTCTTCATATTCCTTAAAGGATAAGTGACATGTTGATTCTATCAAGTTATAGCTGCAATGCTTCTTATAAGAATAATGTTCTAATCTGTTAGACATTAAAATATCTGGTGTCAAATAAATATGACTCCTCTAGTCATATCTATCTTCTTAATATGCAATAATAATGTTTTTGGCGGAGAGTTATATCTCTCGTTGGGGAAATTTACAATTGTCTCACCCCCGTGGGAATCACATTTTTAGGTAGACACAGACGAGGAGGCGGGAATCCTTCAGTAGGTGAAAGACAGCAACAGCAGCAGCAGGGACAGCAGTGAAGTATCAGGTGGAGACACTGGTTGTTATGCCTTGTATAGATGTAAATAGAGTCCTATGTGTCGTCTATGTACTCTCAGGTCCTCGGAGTAGTAGTTAGTGCTTTCGAGATTTTGGCACAGTGCCTCAAGATTTTCATATTGCATGTATTTAGTTTAACAGGGCAGCTGATACTTGTATTTCACAGAAAGAGATGATACAAGTTATGTACTTTTAAAAAACAGAATGTAAATGTGTTACTTTTGTTCTATGTGAGAAAGTTTTTACTTGATGGATCTTTTGATAAAAAGGTTTTAATTTTTAGTGATTTTTGGTAATCCGCTGCTTAGTGAATGCTTCCGCATTAGTTAATTATGTTTTTATGAGTTGTATGTCACAATTAAGTGGTATCAGAGCTCTAGGTTCGCTGAGTCTACAGAGACATAGGACTAAGGTTGTAGAGTCTGTTCTAAGTGTCTTCCAGTTTATCTGATAGTATCTTCTTCTCACATAGGAGAAGAAGAACTTGAAGATGTCTGGACCAAATGAAGAACATGTTGATGAGGGCAGCATTGCTACACCAGGAGGAGGTGCAGGAGACCATAATAGAGAGGAGCACGTACCTGAACAACCCTAGTTTAACCAAGATGACATGGGGAACCCAGCCCTCCAAGCCATGTTTGGGAAGTTTATGGCTGCCATGACTCACATGACAGATAGCATGTAAATACCTGCACCTAGGGCATCAGCTCACCATGAGGGCTATGGAGCCGACAAGACTTTTGAGAGACTTCGTCGGGTTGGAGCCATAGATTATGCTGGTACATCTGATCCAGTAGATGCTGATTTGTGGCTGACAGAACTGGAAAAGGCTTTTAGGATCCTTGATATCCCTGAAGCTGAAAAGGTAAGACATGTTGTATACCTCCTAAAAGGGAGTGCTGGTCATTGGTGGATGATAGAAGAAGATAAGAGACCCGGTGAAGAAGTTGTATGGGAGGTATTCCGACGAGAATTCGTCAATATATACTTCCCTCAGACGTATCTAGATGAGAAGATTTCTCAATTTGAGAGGATCAAACAAGGACAGATGAACATTAGCGAGTATGAAGCTAAGTTCATGGAGCTGTTGTGGTTTTGTCCGCAAATGGAAGTTAATGATGAGGAAAGAATTCGGCATTTTGAGAAGGGGTTGAATGCTGAACTGACCACTCCTGTGTCTGCTTTAGAGAACAGGGAGAGGTTTGCCACCTTTGTGGAATCGGTAAGGAGGATAGAGAGGTCTGAATTTGAGAAATGACATACTAGTGGCAAGAAGGTGTACACCCAGTCTCAAGGACAAAGGTCCGAAAGTTTTAAGAAGTCGGGATTTTCTACATCGGCAGCATCATCAAGATTCCATACCCAGACACAATGGATGTCAAGTAGGGATAGGGATCGTAGTAATGTTCCAAATAGAGCCTCCAACATAGCATCAACATCAGTATCTAGACCTCACGGACCCTATTTTGCACCTAGGATTTGTTATCAATGTAGACAATTGGGACATCTAGTAAAGGATTGTCCAGGCGGGAATCCAATGATGACTCAACCTCAGGGGCAGAGTCAGCAAGGATCACAAAGGAGGCAGTTTTCTAGTAACAATCGAGGACGTGGACAGACGTCCCAAACAGGTCAAATGAAATAAATTCATTCTGATATTTCATTTTCTAATTCTATGTGTTAAAAATATAAACGTAGTTGTTTTTTAACTTCCTTTGACTAGTCCTATAAGGACACAAGGGAGATGAGAACTTATATCTTACTCAGTGTTCCTTAAAATGTTTTATAATCTCCCTTATTTGTGCGTTGAAAGATGAGATTTAGAAGTGATGCCTGAAGAAAAATTCAAGAATGGAAAATCATGTGTGTATAATGATATGAAAAGTGAGGAATATGATAGTAAGTAAAGTGCATACTACCTAATCTCAATACTTATATACCCTGTCCAGATATATGATTATTGAAGATAAGGCAAGTATGAAACTCTTAGATTGTTACCTTTTTTATTACTCTGATCAAGTAGTCATTCTGAAACAATCTAGAGAGTATAATGCAACTAAAAGGAAAAGCTATGTGGACATTCCCAACTAATAGGAAGAGCTATGTGAACATTCCCAACTAATAGGAAGAGCTATGTGAACATTCCCAACTAATAGGAAGAGCTATGTGAACATTCCCAACTAATAGGAAGAGCTATGTGAACATTCCCAACTAATAGGAAGAGCTATGTGAACATTCCCAACTAAAAGGAAAAGCTATGTGAACATTCCCAACTAAAAGGAATAGCTATGTGAACATTCCCAACTAAAAGTAAAAGCTATGTGAACATTCCCAACTAATAGGAAGAGCTATGTGAACATTCCCAACTAAAAGGAAAAGCTATGTGAACATTCCCAACTAAAAGGAACAGCTATGTGAACATTCCCAACTAAAAGGAAAAGTTATGTGAACATTCCCAACTAAAAGGAAAATCTATGTGAACATTCCCAACTAAAAGGAAAAGCTATGTGAGCATTCCCAACTAATAGGAAGAGCTAGGTGAACATTCCTAATTAAAAAGGAAAAGCTAAGTGAACATTCCCAATTACATAGAGTTTGCTAAGTGAACTTTCCTAAATGAATAAAGGATTTTTGAGTGAATTATCTCTGTTAGATATATATGTTTTCCCTTTTGATAAATATTCTTGGGTGATGATAGAAGTATGCTCTTTTATGCTTCTTCCTTTCAATAATATGGACATCATATGTTAGGGGTTTATGCTTTGCATAAATATAAACATTGATAAGATTGAATTAATGAAAGGAACTTTGTGTGGATTATATAATCCATGATATATCCATAATATTAAGATATTATGTGGATACTTGAGGGTATGATAACTAAATAAATCTGTCCCTCCTTTACCTGGGATTTCGGGGACGAAATCCTTGTTTGGGGTTTATAATTTGTAACATCTCTGACCTGGGTTATGTGTTAACCCTATATGTTTTGCCTAATAAGGTTAATTAGATGCTTAATCTTATCTTGGGAAAAGTAATTATGGCTCATGAGAAACTTATGTTTCAATTTTGGTATTGTATGAACAATGTTGAAGCAATGTTTGCTTATTTTGGACTAAAGTGCTAATTACCCAAGTTAAGGGGTTAAATTGCAAATTTTGCATGATAATATGTTCCTATGATGTTGAGACATCATAAGAATGAATATGATGTAGTGGTATCATTTTCACAAGCTTGGGCACCAAGATTAAGCTTATAAAGCTATCCTTGTGCATTAAAACCTAGTTTTGGTGTAATGTACAAATAGACCCAAAACCTATGGTTCAATATACAAATTACCACTTCAATAAGGTCCCTAATGTTTCTTGTCATCATGTAGAGCAAATAAAATTAGAGGGGCGCCTCATTTGAATTAAGTTGGAGGAGAGAGAATCTTGATATTAAAATAATCAAGATTTAATTCTAATTGAAACCCTAATTCAATTTAAGGCAAAAATGAATGTATTAATTAAAGGGCCTTCAAACAAAATTAAAATGGTTGGATTCATATGTGTGTGGATGATCTTAAAGCCTTGAAAAGTCACGATCATATCCTAAGGAGGTGAAATTCCACTCACCATTATTATAAGAAAAAGAATTTCGACTCAAATATGGATATTCTTATTATAAGGGTTAAGGTGCTTAATTTCTTTTCCCTTAATTCATGGATAATGGAAGGGAGTTAGGTGGGGATAGAGATTCCCTTGCATGCAATAAACCAAGGGGGAAGTGGTGGCAACAATTTTGGAATTAAAAGACTTTTATAAAAGATTTTCTCTCTCATTAATTTTCTTATAAAAGTGCCCTTTCCAAGCCAAAACAAAGGCTTTTTCAGATTCTTTTCTTTCCCCTTGCTTATAAAACGACCAAGGATCTTGGGAGGAGCAGGACGATGACCCCCAACCTGTTGGTAAGGTTCTTGACCTCCTTTCGCCTTGAATCCATGGTGAAAATCGAAAATCAATGCATGAATTCTTCATATCTCGATCCCCTCTTCAATTCTAACCAATTCTTTTCGCTCAAAGCTTGAGGACGACCCTTGGAGTAGTGAAAGGAGTTTCATCCAACATTTTTGCCGTGAGCTTGGAGATTTGGAGCTCAATTGGAGGTGGGTTTTATAACTTGAACCCTTAATTTTATTATTGCAATCAATATCTTATCAATTGGTGATCATTTCTACATTTCTGAAATTAAGTTTGGTTGATTGATGCAATCTCCATGGAAATCACAGTAGACTTCGTGAGTTTGTAGCTTTATGATGATGACATCATCATAAGCACACACCTCCCCAAATATCTAGGGCAAACGGTTTCAATGTTGAGTCCAAACGGTTTCACCAAACCGTTTGGTGGTTTGGATTCCAAACCGTTTGGAATGGTTGACCGTTTGAGATGGTTGACAATTTGAAGATATATACTGTGGTACTTGGATATTGATCCAATGGTTCCAATTGGTTGACCTTGATGGTTTCAAATGTGATTGATTCCTTAATTGCAAACCCTAATCGGCAAAGTGTTGATTTTGAAATTGGTTGAGATGATGTTTTGGGTTGATTGATCCAAACGGTTTCAAAACCATTTGGGGATCACCCAAACGGTCTCAAGACCATTTGGGGGTCACCCAAGACCGTTTGGAGGTCTAGGGTTAAGTATGGCTAAGTGTTTGAAGGTCCAATGGTACCAAATTGAATTGCAACTAAGTGTTGATTTGATAATCGATCTAATGGTCCAAAACCCTAAGTGGATGTCATGGATTTTGATGATGGAATTGGAAAACGGTCTCAAGACCATTTGGAGATCAACCAAATGGTATAAAGACCGTTTGGTGGTCATACAAGACCGTTTGAGGTCAGGTCATATCATGTGATGATGATAGTTCATTGATTTCAATTGATTTGATTCCTCAATGCCAACCATTGATGGATCCTCAATTTCAAACCCTAAGTGATGGTTTCTTGATTATCAAATCTAGTTCAATTGGGTTAAAACCCCTAAATTGAAGGTCTAATTGAATGGTGATTAAATGGTCCAATTGATGAATACTTTAGTGGTTCAATTTATAACTGGTCCATGGATTGAAACATTGAGTCGATTGAGTGTTGAAGTGCCTTTTTGGTCCATGCAGTTTTGAAAAGGTTTGGACCAAACGGTCTCAAGATTGTTTGGGACCAAAAGATCTCAAACCGTTTGGAGACCCAAAGTGCAAATAGTTTCAATACTTAATTTGTCTAATTGATTTCAAGTAAAACTTGTTCAAATGGTTTTCAACCAATTGATTTATGAGAACCAAGATCATTGAGGGTCTAAGTAAGTAACATTGTGAAGATCAACATGGTTAATCCATTTGAATATCTATGTAATTGAAGGTCCAAAATGGTGAACCTATTTTATACTTAATGCATTTGAAGATTTCAATGGTTAACCCAATTGATCATTTTGTGGATTTGAAAGTTTAATTGGTCAATTCTTTTGAATTCCTTATATAATTGATGGTTTAATTGATTAGACCATTTGGTCATCTAATATGATCAAAGGTCAATCATATATGTGATTATTAAAGATGTAGACCCATGATGATTGTGAAGGTTAACCCTAGATATGTGTACTCAAGAGAAGAGTTGACCTAGATTAATCTTGGAGTAGTTAACATCCTAAAGAGGATGAGAGAGAGAATGAGAGAGACGAATGCTTATATAATTAATCCCTAATTCTCTCATTATGAGTAAACTATGTGATAAGGGTTTATCCATAATAATGAGATCATGAAACCCTAATCAATGAGCCTTAACCCTAATTAGAGAAATGCTATGTGTGAAACCCTAATTAGAGCAATGCTATGTGTGAAACCCTAATTAGAGAAATGCTATGAGTGAAACCCTAATTAGAGCAATTCTATGTGTGAAACCCTAATTGGAGCAATGCTATGTGTGAAACCCTAATTAGGGCAATGTTATGTGTGAAACTCTAATTAGAACGAAGCTATGTGTGAAACCCTAATCTAGGGCAAAGCTGAGTGTTATCATAAATCTAGGGTGATGATGTAATCCTAATTTAGTGTAACAATGAAGGACACCCTAATTTAATGGGAATTTTATATCCTAACCCTAATTTGGGTATGAGGTAAGAGAAACCTTACTTGGATATGAATAGAAAACCTTAATCCCTAAAATGGGGTAAGGTGCATGAAACCCTAATATAGGGTAGTGCCACTAATCCTATGTGAAGACCTAGCACTGGGTGATGTGTTGTGAAATCTTAATTTCACATAATACTAGGTGAATCCTTGATATAGAAGGATGATTATATGAAACTCTATTGAAGAGTATTACTATGTGAAATCCATAAATGTATGGAATATTCTATGTGAATCCTCAAATTATAAATATAGAGAATACTATTCCTAATAATGGAATAGTGAATAATGTTATGACAAATGTAACCCCTAGAGAGGTTGATGATGGATATCCTTATATTAATAGTTGCTAACTCAAGGATGAGTCCATAGTATTGGCAATGATTGTATAATCTAAGTGAGTGACTAATGGCCAATACCTTACTTGATAAATGTGATGAACTAGTGCATAAAGTATTAGGATGGGGAATACCCTAATACAAGCTAAGTGTATAAACTCAAGTAAGATAAAGGTGTTGAGGGAAGTGATACATCAAGATATGATAGATATCACATCCAACTCTCCAATACTGCTATACCTTGATGTGTTATTAGTCCAAATGCAATTGGATGAATGACACATGAGATGTGTCATGTCAATGGTTACATTGAGATGTAATGCACCCTGTTGAATGTAGGCTAACATGCCTTATGAAAAGGTTAATCCAAATCAATAGACTATGATACAATCATATTCTGATAAAGATGAGAGAGAAACTCATACCTTGTGTTGATAATACATTCAATGATGAATGATGAGAATAAATAAGTATGATTGAATACGTATGTTATTCATATTGATTCCTTGCTATGTGAATCCCTAATATAGGGTAAAGCTATGTGAAACCCTGATACAAGTTAATGCTATGTGAACCCTAATACAGGGTAATGCTATGTGAAGCCCTAATACAAATTAATGATATGTGAACCCTAATGCAGGGTAATGCTATGTGAAACCCTAATACAGGGTAATGCTATGTGAAACCCTAGTACAAGATGATGCTATGTGAAGTCTTAACACAGAGTAATCCTATGTGAAACTCTAATACAGATTGATGAGTTATGAATGTAATAAGATAACCCTTGTTTTGTATGGTATTGATGTGAAAGAGAAATCATGAACCCTAAAAAGGGAATAGTGATACTACTTAGTGTTGTATGATACTGATTTGAAAGCATTATAATTGTTATCATGAATACTAATCATGCAGGGATGATGAGATGAGATGCATAGCCAGGTATGGGCTATGATGTTTGTTTATTGAGAATGTTTTATAGGCTTTATAAGCCTCCATATGCTTTGTGTAGTAAGAATCATTGAACTTTGTGTACTATGTGCAATACTTTGTGTAGAAAGATTTATAATATCCTTGGTCAGATGACCTGAAGGTATGAAGTTACCTAATAAGTGGTAACAAGTGTTCTATGATGAGATAAGGGTTCAAATACCCAGATTCTATAATCATGATAATAAACTTATTAAGAAGTGGAAATGTACTTGATGAGTTGAGGGACTATGATCCCAACACTTTGTGAAAAGAGTATGGCTACAAGCCATGACTCCCCAATGACAATGCCAGCCATTTGATATATGATCTAAGCCTGAAGAGAGTTAATGTTGTGGTAATGATTCTATAGTGAATAAATATTATACATGTTCTTCATATTCCTTAAAGGATAAGTGACATGTTGATTCTATCAAGTTATAGCTGCAATGCTTCTGATAAGAATAATGTTCTAATCCGTTAGACATTAAAATATCTGCTGTCAAATAAATATGACTCTTCTATTCATATCTATCTTCTTAAGATGCAATAATAATGTTTCTGGCAGAGAGTTATATCTCTCGCTGGGGAAATTTAAAATTGTCTCACCCCCGTGGAAATCACATTTTTAGGTGGAAGCGGAAGACGAGGCAGGAATCCTTCAGTAGGTGAAGGACAGCAACTGCAGCAGCAGGGACAACAGTGAAGTCTCAGGTGGAGACACTGGCTGTTATGCCTTGTATTGATGTAAATAGAGTCCTATGTGTCGTCTCTGTACTCTTAGGTCCTCGGAGTAGTAGTTAGTGTTTTCGAGATTTTGGCTCAGTGCCTTTGAGATTTTCATACTGCCTGTGTTTAGTTTAACATGGCAGCTGATACTTGTAATGCACAGAAAGAGATGATACAATTTATGTACTTTTGAAAAAACAGAATGTAAATGTGTTACTTTTGTTCTATGTGAGAAAGTTTTTACTTGATGGATCTTTTGATAAAAAGGTTTTAATTTTTAGTGATTTTTGGTAATCCGCTGCTTAGTGAACGCTTCCGCATTAGTTAATTATGCTTTTATGAGTTGTATGCCACAGGTTCACTGCTCAAGAATGATCAACATGGAGGATTCATGGTATAGGGTCGAGAAAAGAGAAGAATATGGGGTAGGCGATCAAAGGAAATGCCATCAAGGAAAGGCATACACTTACCAAGGTTGAAGATGACCCAAAGTCATCACATGCAAGGGATCCTAATCATCAAAGCTCCAAGGATCAACACTCCTTGCTCCAGCAAGCTCCAAGGATGAGAAAGCAAATAAGGATAAGGATAAGGACTGAAAGGGGTCACTTGCATGGAGAGAAGAGGGTTTATATATCAAAGGAGGAGAGAAGTAGGGTGAAAGATGAGGTGTTAACACCCTAAAGCACCAAAGGGACACTTGTTCACCCAAGAAACCAACATGCAACCACTTAACACACACATGCATGATACGGTGATGCACTATAGGTTGAGTATCAACCACTTGGGTCACCCAAAATGGTCACGGTCGTGACCCACCAAGGAACACCATCCATGGTCGCAACAACAACACCAAAACATCGCTTGGTCGAGACAAAGGATCACCACACACTCCCTGGGTTGATACACTCTACACAAAAGAAACTGTCTCGACCCAAGACCATATTGGTCATGACCACCACACTCAGGGAAGGTATCTCAACTATGACATCCATAAAACATGCCCTAGGTCGCGACCTAGGTCAAGACAACCCACAAGGTACACATAGGTTGAGATACACCAAACCATAGAAAATCCTAATCACCACTAAGGGTACCACCACTCAAACAAGGCCCAAACAAGGTTCCTCCTTCTTTATATCTCCTCTAGATGATGTCAAGAAAGAGAAGGAACATTCTAGAGGTGACAAATTGCACATTAACCCCTTACTTTGGGTAAATTGCAAATTTGCACCAATACAAGCACATAAGGCACAAACATTATCCAAACAACTCAAACTGGAGATTTAAGCTCTCCACAAGATCTAAAAAGCATCCCAAAGTATTAGAGCAAGGTTATAATCACATCATCAAGCCAAAGCAAACATGGTCAGCCCAAACCCAGGTCAGGGGTCTCACAAGCCATAAACCTCTAATGAGGATTTCACCCCGAAATACAAGGCAAAAGAGATGGGCACTACCTCTGCATCTCTACCTCAAGATCCTACTCGGGTCAACCAAAATAAATATAAAGTAGATGTGGACATATTAGAATGAAATAAATTCATCTGACATGTCTCTACTCACGGGTTGACCTCACCTTGTGGCTGACTCAAGACGTAAAGCCTAGCCGTCGCCTGTCCAGAGGAACCCGCCTGCGACGTCTGTCCCTGTCCTCTTCCACCTCTACTAAATTGTTGTCTCTATGAGCACTACTGGCTCTGCCTTGTCTGTTGGGTCACCTCATCACCTTTCACTGGATAGTCCCGCATCAGGTGTCCCACCTACCCACACTCATGGCAAGTCTGGGTCTCATACTTTGGCCTAGACGGCCCCGTCACTGATATGGATGTTGTGTTGTGGGTTCTTACAGGTGGAAAATTGTGGCTTCTGCCCTTACTTGGTGACCATTGCGTCAATGCACTAGTCCTCTGTTGTGTTGGTGATGTAGAAAAACTAGGCTCCTTGAAGCCACCTGATGATTGTTCTTGGTATTATGTCAGTCTCTTATTGGCACCTTTCTCACGCTTCTCAACCAGAGATCTCTCTATCCTCTGTACTGACTCCATGAACATGGAAAAACACTCTCTATTCTCTAAGGATGTTGTTGGCGTCATCAACTCCGCACTTAACCCCTTCTCAAAACGTCAGATTCTCTCATGATCTATAGCAGCCATGTGAGGAAAAAAACCTCAACAACTCCATAAACCTTGCTTCATACTCGTTGATTGTCACAGATCCCTACTAGATCCTCTCAAACTAGCTGATATTTAGATCTAGATATTTCTGAGGAAAGTACTAACTAACAAACTCACATCGGAACTCCTCCCAACCGATCACAACACCTGGCCTTTTCTCCTCTTCTATGGCCCATCAATCATACCAGCATAATCTATAGCTCCAACTCACCTCAACTACTCAAAAGTATTACCTGAGACTGGATATTCCACATTGGGGATTGTTTCTCTCGCTTGAGGAACAGGCATTATGTCTGCCATATGTGTAATCATGGCCATAAACTATCCAAAAATGGACTGAAAAGAAGGATTGGCCACCACTGTAGGGTCTAACTGGGGAATCTCATGTGCCCTCTCCTCAACATCCTACCTCCTTGCACCTCCACCTGGTGTAGCAACATAACTCTCAGCAACGTGTTCTTCATATTCTCTAGTCATCTTTTCAGCTCTTCTTCTTCTTCTACATAAGGAGAAGTCACTATAAGACAAACTAGAAGACACTCGAACAGACAGAATCCCTAGTCCTAGGTCCATGTAGACTCAGCGAACCTAAAGCTCTGATAAAAACCTTAATTTTTATTCCCTACGCCACACAAGAAATATTACTCAAAACAAAATGTGAAAACAACACTAAGCAAGCGGATTACCAGAAAATGCATGAAATTAAAATCAATTTCATCGAAGTACCATAAGCTAAAAACATTTACATATAAGTCCACAACTGGACACATGGATCACTTAACGCATATAAAACTGCTTACATCATTATTTTCAACCTTCCTATCATCAACATGTTACATGAGATGTCTATTTCACATATATGTACAACTGTCATAGCTATACAATAAAAGGAACACTAGCTAAAAACCTCATATCGGTGACATCTCTACAAAACACATCGGAAACACTTCCAAGATCTGCGTGTACAGAAATGACTCTAGGACTCTAACACCAAAAGACTAGCAGCACATCTGACCTTATCAGTTATTGCTCTTATTATTCTTCCTCTGCTACACGATATCCACCTCATCGTGTACAGCCACCTAAAATATGTGGAAGCCCACGGGATGAGATCAAACATCCCAGTGAGAGATGTAACTCTCTGCCAACTAATGATATATATCTAATTGAGCATATTCAACTAATGATATATATCTAATAGATAAAGTAGGTTAAGCAACATTAGGCAGTTATCACTGAGCAGTAGAACAATTTACATTCTAAAAAAGAAATGAAGAACATGTATACTTTCTATCAATCAAGCCATACAAATCAATGCAAGGCTTCAACTAATGTTCTTCACATTTTGTCCTTAACCAGATATACTACACTACTATTTTACATCTTTTATTATGCCCTGAGGATATGAGGTATACCACTCATCTCTTTCCAAGATGGTTAGAGGTTCATAAGCTGGAAAGAGAAATCATAAAATTCCAAGAAAAAGAAGCAACACATCTTTATTATGCCCTGAGGAAATGGCATACACCACTCATCTCTTTCTAGGATGGTTAGGGGTTTATAAGTTGGAAAGAGAAATCATCATAACATTACAAGAAAAAGAAGCAACACATCAATATCTCTATATTAGGGTTAGGGATCTGTACTTAGCCAACTAGGGTTTTGTAGTTATTTTCCATCACCAACTCTATGTACACCATCTCCCACATTCTTGGAAACATGTTAGGATCAAGAAACATGATTAGAGTTGATTAAATGTTTATGTAAACTACACCCTCTTCATGATTCATTCATTACTCATATAAGTGTATTGATTAGGTGTTCAAGTATATGACTCAACCATCCATCATACACATGACTCGACCCCTCATGCAACCATGTTGCAACCTCAACACACGCCATAGTGTCTCGACCGTGACACATTGGGTGTCATGACCATGACACACCATGCTCTCGACTTCAGCATAACAAGATGTCTCGACCAACTAGGGTTAGGGTCAACCACCCATAGGAAAGCTTGTCACGGCCCCAAGGACAAGGTCATGTATCGACCAGTGACAAGGATTGTCTCAACCTCAAAACCTAGCCATATTTCTACCTCAAGCACCAAGGACATGTCACGGCCCTCAACCCATTAGGATTAGGTAGCGGTCACGATACTAGTTCAAGCATCTCGACCCAAAACCAAACCAAGCACCAAAGTGTCTCGACCCAAAGAAGAATAAGGTGTAGTGACCACCAATGATCAAACTACTACCAAATCATAGGACCAACATCCAACATGGATTAAACATGATCAAAGAGAATATCTCCATGGCTAAAATAGAAGGTAAAACTAAGAGAATCCATCATCAACATGGAGGAGAAAATCCCATGCAAAATCAGTCACCAAAAACCCTAAAACTTGTAGCATGAAACCACCATGAAAGAGACTTCGAAAAAGGGAGAGAAACCACATTTGATAGCACTAAAATAGAACCTAAACTTCATTGAACATCAAGACACTCTTCCATCATGCATGTGGTCGAAACCAAGATCAAGAGATAGGGGAAATTACCATTACACCATAATCACCAAAATTGGGTATCAAAACTAGGGTTTCAGATTACTTTCAAACCAAGCATGGTTTTAACATCAAACAATTCCTAGGTCTTAGCATCATCCACTAGCATGTTAAGGGTACATTTTAGAGAGAGAAAACATCAACATGCATACAGGAAAAGTGCATTGATGGAGAAGGTTAAGAGTTATATAACCCGCCTTAGGGAAGATCACTTCAAGGATCACAAGCTCCAAGCACACGATCACCAAGGATGATGAACCTCCACCAAAGGCTCCACTCTCAGCCACAAGATCACCTCAAGAAGAGTAAGACACCAAGGACAAATATAACCCAAAAAAAGAGAGCAAGAAACTCTAGGATGAACTAAAAGAAGGAGGAGAAAGAGATAAGGAACTTCCTCACACTTGGGTCCACCTTGTCAAAACATGGCATGTGACCCTTGTGATGAGGGGTTCACTCCTCAAGAACAACCACCATGAAGGATCCATGGTCTAGGGCTGAGAAAAGATAAGAATATGGGGTAGGAGATTAAAGGAAAGACCATCAAGGAAAGGCATACACTTACCACCTTGTCAAAAGATGGCCTATGACCCTTGTGATGAGGGGTTCACTCCTCAAGAACGACCACCATGGAGGATCCATGGTCTACGGACAAGAAGATAGAAGAATATGGGGTATGATATCAAAGGAAACACCATCAAGGAAAGGCATACACTTACCATGATTGAAGATGACCAAAAGTCACCTCATACAAGGGATCCTGGTCACGAAAGCTCCAAGGATCAACACTTCTTGATCCACCATGCTCCAAGGGTGAGAAAACAATTAAGGAGAAGGATAAGTGTCTAAATGGGTCACTTGCATGGAGAGAAGAGGGTTTATATATAAAATGAGGAGAGAAGTAGGGTGAAAGATGAGGTTTCAACACCCTAAAGCACCAAAGGGACACTTGTCCAACCAAGAAACCAACATGCAACCACTTAACACACACATGCATGAGATGGTGATACATTGTAGGTTGAGTCTCGACCAATTGGGTCACCGAACATGGTTACAGTCACGGCCACTAAGGAACACCATCCATGGTCATGACAACAACACCAAAACATTACTTGGTCGAGACAAAGGGTCGCCACATACACCCTAGGTCGATACTCTCTACACAAAAGAAAATGTCTCAACCCAAGACCCTCTTGGTCATGACCACCACACCTAGGGAAGGTGTCTCAACCATGACACCCATAAAACATGCCTTAGTTTGCGACCTAGGTCAAGACAACCCACAAGGTACACATAGGTCGAGACACACCAAACCATAGAAAACCCTAATCACCACTAAGGGTGCCACCACTCAAACAAGGCCCAAACAAGGCACCCCCTTTCTCTCTCCTCTAGATGATCTCAAGAAATATAAGGAACATTTTAGAGGTGACAAATTGCACATTCACCCCCTACTTTGGGTAAATGGCAAATTTGCACCAAAACAAGCACTTAAGGCATAGACATTATCCAAACAAGCTCAAACTAGATATTTAAGCTCTCTATAAGTTCTAAAAAGTATCCCAAAGGATTATAGCAAGTTTTTAAGCACATCATCAAGCCAAAGAAAACATGGTCACCCAAAACCCAGATCATGGGTCTTACAGTTTTAGGAAGAGTTGAGGAAGGTGTGGGAGATTAAATTGCAAGAAATCACTATGCAAGGAGAAGGAAATCTGAGAGAGAATATGCGGCTCCTAGATTTGTTGTGCACGAAGATGGAAAGGAAATGTTGGAAGAAAAAAACTTCTTTCCCACAAGATTAAAATCCGACTACTAGGAAGAATTTGAGTTTTGGAAAACAAGCTCATAGGGAAAATCAAGAAACTATAAGAAGGTGATATTAGTGGCGCAAATATTAATCATTTAAGTGTAATTTAACTTATTTTCCTTTTCATAGTTTACTTTGGGGCCCAAAAAAGGTTCAAATCATCCCAAACTTTGCACATAGATTAACTAGGACATGTATATTTTTATTTTGTCATTAGTTTTTACTTTTGTAGACATTGGATATTTTATTTAATATGTTTAGATCATATTATGTATTTTATTTCCCAAATGAATTTAAGGCATCTAGAAACACTCAAATAGTATGAAACTTGACCTACAAGAAAACATAAATATGATAAATATGATTTTGAAATTAATTTCCCTTTTGGAGTAGTTTTTTATTTGATTTGATATTTTGGACTTTAAGTCATATTCTCTCTCCTAAACTATATTAGGATAGGTAAGTTGTCCAATTAAAATGAACATTCACACATACACCAACTTTAGTATGTAGAATTTGAATTTTGAGTTTATTTCCATTTTTTAAATCATTTCATAATTTCTTTAATACTTTTGGGTTTTTCTCCTATTTTCTTCTCTAAGAAAAATTAGGATAATTATTATTGTTCAAATAAAGTGAAACTTGGCACCCAAGGAAATTGGGGCCCAAGGAACTCAATTTTTACCATTATATTTGAATTTTGGAATTTTGTGAGTTACATCACCATTAGTATTTTTGTGTCATTACCATCTTATTTATCAAAATAGTATACCTTTATTATCAACATTCACTTTATTGAGTCCTATTGTATTCAATACATCTCTAAAAGGTTTTCCTTATTTTATTATGCCTGGAATTCCATATGTTACTTATTTAATCTATTTAGCTCATTAATTTAATGTTTATTTAGATAATGGCACTTTAATCATATTTATGGAAAACCCAATTGATATTCTAATAAATGTATTAAGCATGTTATACTTATTATTAAACATATATTAATAATTACTATATATTATTTAATAAAAGAGATCATTGGTGATGCATTACATGCATTCACCTACATGTTAGCACACATTATTAAGGTATGTGTTGTTAATTATAGACCCTATTGTCACATAATATATTTTTATTATATGCATTAACAATATTCATTAAGGTATAGCTTTATCTTTCTTTGGTCCAATCTAAAAACCAAACATTCTAATATCCTAATCATGGGAATAGGATAAGATCCTAGATTTTGGGACGTTACACAAAACGTGTATTGCAAGGAACATTTGGATTCTCATTGGGTTCGTTGGATTCATTAGAGGTATTTGAAAGTGGATTATGTGCATAGTTTTAAGCTTCAATCCAATGCTACATGGATGTGGAAAGCAGTTTATCCTCTTTAAGAAAACTATTGTGTAGAGAGTGAATTGTATGGTGGGTAAAGGAAATGATACTTTCCTATGGAGGGAGTTTTGGTTGTCTAAGGGGTGCTTCTTGGTGGATCTCCTCTCACATAATAGCATGGTTAATTGTTTCATCGGAATATATGCTAAAGTGGATTGTTATTACAAGAAAGGGGTTAGGATGGACGCTAGATCAAGGCATGTTGAGTCAATTATTGATTGTGTTGAAGAACATGTCATATTTCCTTGTAACAAGGATGATATCACTTTTCCTGATGGAAAGGAAGTCAGGAAGATGAGGGATTTCTAGGACTCCCTAAGAGACAAAAAGGAGAAGGTTATTTGGTCAAAATGTCTATGGAAATATAAATCTCCAAAGAAGTGTACTCTTACTGCTTGGAGAATATTAAAGACAGGTTACTTACACAAGATAAGAGTATGAGAGGTTATTGTGTGGCCTTGATTGGTGTTATGTGCAAAAAAGATATTGAAAGTAGTGAGCATTTATTATTTAAATGTGAGGTTGGACTCAATTTCTGAGACAAAATGAAAAGGGTAACTATATTAAGGTTGTGCCTATGTGTCTAAGAAGCCTTATTGCAGTGAAAGGGAGCAAGTTCAAAACCTTTTCTATGATGGGAATTCATGAAGGATTTGGAAGGATAGTAATACTAGGATGTTTTAGAAAAAGAAAAGTTTTGATACAGTATGGAGAAGTATAAAGATAGATGTTGATAGCCTTATTAAAATTTTCTTTTCCAATTCTTCTTTCTATTTGGTTTTTTCCATTTTACCTTGTACATAAACTTATTTCCACATTATCTGTAAAGAGATACATAAGATTTGATGGATATACTTCCTAGACGAGGACCCATTTGTTTCTTATAACTAACTAAAGCTTATGGGTTGGTTGTTACAAGCATCTAGGTCAGATTTGCAGTTTTTTAAAGCTAGAAATTTTGTGTGTGTCGACTAAGTAGCATGCTTTCCAAGAGTGATGATAATCGAAACAACTTAGGCTAGATTTGAAATTCCCTCTCTCATTGTTCCTTCCTCCTATCGAGCTGGATACTCATTTTCTTCACTCATCCTAGTTATTGAATTAGGTCAGAATCTTCCCATGTTAGACAGTATTTCATATTCTTTATCCAATGGTTAGTAACTTGATTAGACACTAGTTTAATGTTTATATTATTTGGTAGTCACTCTCTACTGGTTTTAAGTGTTCGTTCCTTCCATTAATAACAAAGTTTCCTATATGAACAACAAAACTTGTGTAAGTAGTAACATTTTACAATGTACATACACCTCTAAACTATGAAATAAAGATTGTAAAGTCATTGCTAGTCTGTATCTGTCATGACATAAGAACTTTTAAGAAATCCAAAATGAGAAAAATAAAAAGGACTAAAGATGGGTGTGGAGCATGGGAGGAGCCATGGTTGAGATGTTGGGGGGGGAGGGGTTAACTTGAATTAGTAAGTTCCAAAATATGGCACAAGCTAATAAAAACTAGTCATTGTTACTGCTTTGTAGGTATTTGTATGCTCAATGATATATCAAAATCACTTTTTATGTTTTTTTAGTCATTCTTTCATACGCTCTAATGAAATTGCATATTAAAAAATAGTTATAAAACATATAATAATTTTATTTCTGAGGATACACGAAATACAAATTAAAGCTCAGAAGAGAGGAATTTAGCATTTTTTATTACTAATTGACAAAAAAATGTATCAACTTGTAGGATGTATACAGATATTTATTTAAACAATGTAAATGTATATAAAATTAGTACTAAAATTAAAAACTATTATGTGAATAAGAAAGTATTTATGTAAATACAAAATCATAAAACCTATTTTAAGTAATTCTAATGAAATTCAATTATTAGTACACAAACTTATCGTGGCATCTGTTTTTTTACGATTGCGTAAATGGGGAATTTGGAAGTAAACTATGCCTTGCATTCAAAGATATCAAAAAAATTATGATAATAGGGACAATTGAACTAGATAAAGCTTGAAGTACCAAAATTCATTGTGTACACAAGCTACCATCAAATCTTGAATTAAAAAGACATCGTTATATTTGAAACTTCTAAAAGAAGTAAAAACAATTTAGCAACCAAGAATTCATAATATTATTTTGAAAAGCACCTAAAATAATTCTTAATTGTTAAATTTTAATATTTGTAGGCATTCGATCTTCATATACCGATGTTCTTGCTTATAGATAGACACAAGTGTTATTGTTTAGAATTAGGGTAATAACAAAACATGAAACCTTAAAATTGGAGAAGATTTCTCAAATATTGAGATGGACTAGTAAAGATGACTTTAAGAATGACACATTTGTTCCTTTAAATTATGAATGGATCTAAGGATTCATGACATTCCATGCTACTCGTTATGCTTGGAGGTTTGATAGTTATTCATCTGAAAAAGGACTTGTTATATCACATGCTTAAATTTGTACACATTGCAGCTTGAAAACATTCTCGTAGTATAGATCTTTGTGGTCTTGATCAAATCTTTCAAGAACCTGAAACCATTGGGAAGGTGAGAAGAGTTGTCACTTGCCGGTGAAAACCGCCTAATATTTAGATATGATGGGATATTCAGAGGGAGAATAGACCTTAGATCATTTCGGCAGCCTAGCTTGTAGAAATTTCAAGCCTCTCACCACCATATTGTACATGCATGGAAGGTCTTCATATACAAGATTTATGTTTATCAAGTACAAACCAATATCATTTGCATAATATCATGATGTTTCCTATGTGAAGGGGGTACAAATTTTGTTCTCAATTATTCATCCAATCCCATTTGATGTAAATCAAAGGTCATATGTGGTTATATTTTTAGTTTTCTTTCTTCAAATTTGAGTATTTCACCAAGTTTCACAATAATAAAAACACTCCTCTAATCTCATTTCTTCTTTACCATGTTGGGGTACAGAGAAACCAATACCTTTTTTAGGAATGGCTATAGCAAGTAGCAATTTCAAATCACTTAAACATTTATGAGTACTACTGAATATGTGGAGGTCGAATTTTTTTGGAAGCTGGTCGCATTCGAAAAAAGAGACAAATGTGAAAAGGTGTGTTGAACCTACATCTCACGCACGTAAGATCATAGATTTATTCTTATCTATAAATAAAAATAGAAATGTTAATATACTACTAAGTAAGTTTGAACTACATAAATATTTATGAGTTTATAATTATTTTTGGAGTGATTATAAACATGCAAAAGTTGAGTTTTCTTTAGGTGTTCAACATAAAATGCAAAGCCATAGTTTGAACCCACATCTGATGCACTTAAGATTATTAGACTTATTTGTATTTGTTAACAAAATAATATTAGAGATCTCAATATGCTTCTAAGGAGTATTTTCACTTTACAAATACATTTATATTTTTTAAATAGCCATTTGGGGGATGAGGGTTTGGAGAAACATGTTCCTAAATGAGAAACATTGTCCTTAGTGGGTCACCAATTTGATTTGATATATAAAGAAAATTTTAACAAGTTAATTAAAATACATATAACTAGAATTGTTTTTAAGAAGGCAACCGAATCTAGAAAGAAAAACAAGAAGTGCAAAAGGCAAGGTTCAATCGGCACTACACCACCTACACCTCAGAAAATTGCATGCACCATTGTGACAGTGCTTTCAGTTTGATATTTAAGTGTTGTTACATTATCTATAAATATTAAACAAAAACTACCTATATCACTTATGCATTCTTTATTTTGTTATTTATTTGAGGGGCATAACCCTCGCCGGCCCCCTTTGGCTCTTCCACTTGCATGGAGGATAAACAACTAAGAAATAAATCAAGGCTCGTGCCTAACAAGGGTTTCACATGATCTTCAATTCGAGATTTTTCAGATAAAAGAACCAACTTTTAACTAATTAGCACACCCGAGAATAGCTGTAAAAACCGCGTTGGTGGGGTGACTCAAGCCGCTTGGTGCGCAAATGACATGGTCGGTTGTGTCGACATGATTGTCCTTACTTTTCCTTTATGTCTCGAGTTCCCACCTTGGTCGGCTCGCGACGGCACATCAAATCTATCGTATGTGTTGTGATTTCATTATAAATTATGCAATATTGTTGAAAAACGATGGACAGCTTACTGACACAACTTGTCCTTGCTATTCTTGGCATTGTGGGTTCAAGTCGCATAGAGTATATTTGGTTCAAATCAATTCGGCTAACTCAGTGTGTTATGTAGTCCCTGCACGTTTGCACAACTCCCTATAGTTTATATAATATATGAGAAAGTGCCTTATTTTAATTCAAATCAACACTAAGTTAAGGGCAGATAGAGTAAGACAAGCTACTTGAAGAAATTGTATTGGTACATTACAATCATATGAACAACTTATGGTTTTGGTGCTTGCATTCAAACCCCTACATAACGACATTTTTTAAAATAATTTATTATGAGATTAAAAGAGAGAGATTTCTCCCCGCCTCCTCTCTCACGCCTGTGGCAAAGGCCAAATGCCCAAGAGGGTGGTAAATCAAGACGGCAATCAATATTCAAATATGGATCCCTTTGTTAGGGAACATCGTGCTTGACCACTTGAACCACTTCTTGTCGGCTAAAATGATCTATTCTATTTTTTTTTGTGTGGGATCTATTACGTTTGTTGATAATTTGAAAGTATGAAATTTTCATAACAAATTCTAAACAGCAACCGAAACTAATAAACTCGTCTTTCAATCATGAGAGATACCTTCTTTTTTATTGGAATGTGTGTTATCTTTTATCTGTTACAACTAACATTAAAAAAGGTATTTGTTTGATTAACACCAAATTGTTGAGTATCTAACTTGCTGAGATATCATGTTTAATTGTTAGCATCAGTTTGTTTCGGTAACTGGATTTTAGATACATATTCACAAAATCATAAAGTGGGATCTATTATGTTTGTTGATAAACTGAAAGTATGAAATTTCTATAACAAATTCTAAACAACACCCGAAACTAATAAACTGGTTTTTCAATCAAAACTAAAACAAGGCATGAGAGATGCCTTCTATTTTATTGGAATGTGTGTTATCATTTATCTGTTTCGATTAACATTTAAAAAAATATCTATTTGATTAACACCAAATTGTTGAGTATCTAACTTGCTAAGATATCATGTTTAATTGTTAACATCAGTTTGTTTCAGTAACTGGATTTTAGATACATATTCACAAAATCACAAAGAAAAAGAAATTGATTCCTTATATTCATTTGGGAGACACGCTAAGTGTTCAATCAGTTTTTTCCTTTGAATTTGTTAACTTATATTGTATAAAATCCAGAGTCGCTGGTTGCTCGTCTCTTAAGGAACCACAAAGAATTACATCAAATGGCATAACAAAATTTGACAGTCTACCGCGATGATGTAAGCCGCATTCGCTCGATAAGGTTGTTTTTAACGGCCTCCAGATTCAAGCCTCTAGCCTTATGCCAGCATCACATTAACTATTTTCACGTTGATAATTACTCTCTATCTCCGATTCCAAAATAAGTCAATATATCGACAAATACACAGATTAGTTAACCAATGACTCGGATCACTTCCACAGCATAATTTCGACAGGCATGCAGCATCCGAGAGGTAATTTTCAGACCCAGCAAGATTAATGTGGCTTGGGATATGAGAAGCTGCCCGGTTGTTTCGTCCAGTAATTACTGGTTTACCAACTCCTAGAAACGTCCAACTAAGTAGCTAGTAAACAACACATACTTATCTAAGGTCATCTAGACAGATGTGTGGCTCCAGTCATCAATTACCCTTAATATTCCGGTTACAGAAATTATGGCAGCAAAGAATGTAAAAGAAATACAACATATTCATAAGTAAATTAGAATCGTGCAGATTCCAGGTCATCTTCTATGCCATTGCCTTCACGCCGTTGAGGTGAACCCAAGGTGATGACGGCCTGAGATTGTTGATCATTGACGGCATTTGCGCTGGCATCTGACTCTGCCAAAACTCTGAAATATGCATAAGTACCCCAACCTGAAAAACAGAGACGTCTCACCTGTCAGCTCAATTTCCTATATAAAATGCAATAAATCTAAAGGGGACACTATCACATAAACAAACAGTTGAAAATCAACCGTGCCTCCAAATGAATGAGAATGATAATAAGAAATATTGCTTATTGATGATGAAACTCGAAGTATGATAAGATGCAATACTTTCACATTCTTTATGTATAGGCGCTGATAACCAAAGCCAGGCATTTGGATATGGTCTGCCTAGCAAGATACTAACGTGGTCTTCATGCTGTGAAGAGTAGTATCTTATATATGCATGATAAGTATTAGATTATTCAGAAGTTCATTGCCTCCCAACTTAAAATTTGAGAATTCGGATATCAAGGTGATAACGGTTTAATTGTTAGAATGGTTAGGTTGAGTTCAGTTTCTCTTATTTGTATGTGGCCCCATGAAGAAGGTAGTATTTGCTTTATCGTCCAAGTGTACTGAGAATGTAAGACCGCAAATTTTGTCTGACACAAGAAGTCACTCCCGTGAAGAAGGTCGTACTTGCATTATCGTGCAAGTGTACGGATAGAATATAGTTAGCAAGTCACAAGAAGAAAACACCTCAAGATGTGAAACAAAATTAACGCTTTAGGAAGATCTGGAGCAATGCCAAAGACAAACAATTGCATTCCTAGGTGTTTACCGCACTCACAGTAGATATAAAACAATCCTGAAATGAAGAGCCCAACGGCACAAGAGGATGACCCACTGAAGCTGCCTTGTTCTGAATGGACCTCAGAAAAAAAAAACCCAAACCCCAGCCTCAAAAGAAACTTCCAGCCTGTCCATCCAGCTACATATAAATGGGCTTGATCTCCCTACGGTACCAGCCAAGTTTCCTATTATTTAACATACTGCCAGAGGGTCCTCTCCCTCTGTAATGACCGCGGAGGTCCTGGAGAAGCAAGTTACTATAAAGCTGAGAAACTGCTGGTTGCTAATACATTATAATAGTGCAACTTTTCATACACATGGTCAAGACTTAGCATCCATTTCCACACCAAATCAATAGGCTATATCATGTATGAGATGGAAACCTATCTTGTTACTGTACATCTCTATCTAAAAGCTCAGGGCTGAGATGCACACAGCACACATGATAACCATGTCCCATTTAGCCGAGGCTGTCCTTTCAGCGACTGCAATTTAAACATGAGATGCTCTACGGTTCTACCTTGCATAGGAGTGGGGCAACCTCAAACAATCAGGAGGGTCACAACGTAGTAAAAAATTGGAATTTGGGAACTGTTTAGATTCTGTGGGAGAAAGATAAGGAAATTGTGTGGATATTTGGATAAACTTAAGTTTTTTTTTTTTTTGTGTGTGTGTGTGTGTGTGGGGGGGGGGGGGGGGGGGGGGGTGTATAATCCATATAGCTCACAAAACAATTCACGTGGGCCTTTAAGCCATATACAAATGTATCTAAGAAAGACTGAAAATCCCATTATAATCAATTTATATCAAACAAAACTGAACATTTGGCAAGCACGGATTATCCTAGAGTAAAATGCTGACTCATACAACAAATCTAATATTACCAGGATGGGCATAGATTTATGAGTTAATCTAAGGAATGCCATCATCCTAATACAGCTCCACTGACAAGCATGGAGAGCTCGATAATGGAAAAAGTTCTATAGGACCAGGATGTTTATTTTTGTATAAAATTCCAAGAAATAATGATAGAGATTACATTTAATTGTAAAAGTAGCACAATCTTAATTCAAGCAAGATGGTAATTAATGATGGTAATATCCTCAGTACCTTACATTTCTATAATCCTTATCATTTAAAAAAATATATATGCATCCTTAAGATCTGGCATAGGAAGAATGGAAACATCTCTAGATATGGACAAGGACAAGGACTCAGATACAACAATTTTTTAAAACATAGGACACAGAGATGAGCGTGGGACATGTAGTGTCATCCACTTCCAAATTCATGGCAATGATATTTATCGTCAAATATTGATAGAAAACATTAGTTGGAGAATAATGTGATGGGATTGTGCGTCCAATTTGTACAAACCTATAAAATACCACACATTTTCAACCGATATATTGTGAATAATGTATGAGAGTGGGGTGACATGAATGCAAGAGATATCACTTATACACGAGGAGTTTCACTATCTGGGGTCAAGACTGCTCGAAAAAGATGAAAATCAAAAAGACACACGGTCTAGAAGGTATTCCCATTGATGTATGAAAGAGTATGGCGAATGAAGGAGCTATGTGGTTAACGAATTTCTTTCGCAAGATTATGAAGAAAAAGAAGATGTTGGATGAGTAGAGAAATCGTACTATAGTCCCGATCGACAAGAACAAAGAAGATGTTTAGAGTTGCACAAGCTACAAAGGTATCAAGTTGATGAGCCACGCTATAAAACTTTAGGAAAGGATTATTAAACAAATGTTAAGAACGATAAAGCAGATGTCAGACAACTAGTTTAGTTTTATGTTGGGAGGATCAACAAGTAACTAATGAGGTTTATGGAGAAGTATAGAGGAAAAAAAGAGAACTTCACATGATTTTTGTTGATTTGGAAAAGGCTTATGATCAAACCTAGGGGAGTGTTATAGAGTGTTTTGCATAAAAAGGGTGTGCCAATCCAATAAATTGACCTGATTAAGGTCATGTATGATAGTTTAATTGCAAGTGTTATGACTCATGGAGAAGAGACACCAACTTTTCCTATCACCATTGAGGTATATCAAGGATCGACACTCAGCCCATATCTATTCATTCTTGTTATTGATGAGTTGACAAAGCATGTTTAGAATGATATTCCTTGGTGCGTGTAATTTGTTGATGATATTTTTGTTGTTTGATGAAAGACAAGAAACATTGAATGATATAGTTGAACTTTGAAGAAATACATCGGAATCTAATGGATTTATGATCAATAGAAACAAAATCAAAAATATGCATTGCCATTTTTTCCGAATTGTGAATGGCGGGGTCAACTTGGATGGAATGGATGTACCAAAATCTAATAAGTTTCATTACTTGGGTTCTAATACTGAAAGGAAGGGTAATGATCAAGATGATGTTTGTAACAGGAGCATAGCAGGATGGTTGAAATGGAAGAGTGTAACTGGAATAGTATGTGATCAAAAGATCCCTCTTTGATTAAAAAGCAAGTTTATAGAACAGCTATACGGCCAATCATGTTATATGGGAGTGAATGTTAAGTAGTAAAGAAACAAGGTCTAAAAAAGATGAATGTGGCCGACATGTGTATTATGAGATAGATGATTAGGAATACAAGAAAAGGTTGTTTGAGGAATAACTATATCAAGAACAAAGTGGGGTGGTGAACATTGAGGACAAGTTGTGTAAAGGTCGTGTAAGATGGTATGGACATTTTTTACTCTATTATAAATCATCTCTCATCTCTCCTCATTTTCTCTCTCATGCTCTCGTCATACTCTTCTCCTATTCTCTCATACTCTCTTTCTCCTCTACATGCCCCATACGCCAACTACAAAGAGAATGAGTAGTTGGTGTCGAAAAGAGACACATGACCCCCCCCCGTCGTGGAAAGAGACCCACACATGAGGTTTAGGAGAACGGGAAAAGAAAATTTAAATCGAGAGGTGTAGTATGTAGAAAAGATATATCAGGTGCAATATAAGTTTGAAGGACAGAAAGTCCACATAAAAAGTATTGGAGGACGTCATGACTTGAACTGTAATGGCACACGTCGTGTCTATATGGTGGCACGCCATGTCTAGAGTAGGACACGGTGTGCTAATGTGCGACACGCCGTGTTTGATGATGACACGTGTCTGTCATCAAGGCAGCAAGTCGATGAAGACAGAGACGATTATAGGTGGACAAGCTATGTCTATTATGGGAGATGTCGTGTGATTAGAAATAGACTTCTTTGGACAATTGTGTAGAGTTTTGACACGGTGTGTAACTCTTTCGATCGAACATGGTAGGTTCCCAACAACACGCCCTGTGGAAATCTTACATGGCATGTAAGGTGTCATAGACAAGAAACAGTCTTCCGCCGACACACCATGTGGAGACCTTACACGGCGTGTAAGATTTCGAAGACGAGAAACAATCTTTCGTCAACATGGTGTGTGAAAATCTGATATATCGTAAAACTTTTATCTCTAGACTAAACCATGTGCCATTAAGGATGTTATTTGGACTGCGACATGTCATTTCAATTGGACAACATGTCATGTCTGACGCCGCTAATGCACAATCTCGATAGGAATTGGTGTCATCAAGGAGAAAAGAACCCTGGGAAGCCGCATTGGAGGGGTGCGAGAATTAACACAGTCACTTATGACGATGGATGATGCAAATCTGAAGCTTAGGCGCTCATCCATATATGGGGAGTAGCAAAACCAGACCCGACCAGGCCCGACTAAAGAGGGTTTGGGTCTTGATTTTTTCGACCCGACCCAAAATGATCTGAACTCGAAAAAACCCGAAATTATTTGCGGGTCGGGTCCGGGTTTGAGATTCTCAACCCACAAAACCCGATTGACCCGAGATTATATTTACATATATATAATATATATTTTCATGTCGTATATAAAATCTTAACACATACAAACATAAAAATATGATTATTATCTTTTAATTTTGATATGTTATACAAGTCTTTGCTTGCAAAACAACAATTAGCCAACAAATTCAGCAGCAATTTTGGGTCGAACAGGTATGAATTTCGGGTTTGTATTTTCTGGTATTCAGGTGTATACTTTCGGGTTTTTCGAATTTGCATATAACATAGTAACTCCGAACCTATCGGGTCAAACTCGCAAACAGGAATTTCGGGTTCGGGTCGAGCAGGTATGACCAGAAATTATTTTTGGGTCAGGTTTGGTCGAGTATATTTGATCTGACCCAAATTGACCTGAAATAGGACCCGCTCAACCCGGAACCGATTGTCAGCCATAATGGGGAGTATGTGTAGAGTGTTGTGATAGCTTTCATTGCGACTGTGGTGGCGGTGAGATGTCCAGGATGACGCCTAAACCTTGTTAGGCTGGTGGGGATGGCGTTTTGGGATTCAATAGATGTTGGAGATAGCTCGGGACATAGGACGATTGATGACGGATGGGGTGAGCAACGCCTACACATGACATGGAAGACAACCTCAGGGAAGCGATAACATGACTCGAGGGTGACGACCACGAGGGAGACTCGATGGTTGTCTTGAATTATCAATTGGAGAAGCATAGAGAAGATTGTCAATGAAGTTCTTTATGAAAGAAGAAGAGAAATGACCATGGCGGTTGGGAGATGTCTTGGGGGAGGCAAGCCAAAAGAGACAACAGCCACCCGCAGACGGAGGCTCTCTCTTGTTCTCTCTAAGGTTAGATTAAGTGCTCTGATACCATGTTGAAAAGTGAGAGGGAAACTTTTTTGGTTGATATTATACCACACTGTTGTCCTATATATAGGAGAAAAGGGGGAAACATTACAGAGGGACTAAGTAAAGCTATATGGGTTGAGACACATTAGCCCATATACAAATTAACCTATTAGCTAAATAGGCCAATAATACTTTCTAACAACTTTTATCTAGTGCTATGTAGTCTATTCATGTGCTTGTGGCAAATTGTATCTCACCCAATTTGGTTCCATACTAGGTAATAGTAGTGGTTATCACCACCTCCTATACAAGCATCTAAGTAACAACTTTATGATTAAGTAATAAACCCTTTCCTACCATTCTACATTTCCAAAATGTCATTTTTCCAACCTTGTGAATCCCGATTTGACTATATCCTCAAGATGCCATATCAATTGCATAATTCTAGTGAAATTGTGTCAAATTTTGTGTGTATTTGGTTCGTAAAAGCATAGAATTAAATGTCCGCTTTTGATGTCGTATCCGATGCCCAGAAAGAAATTTATAGAAATTTCGGCCAAAATTTTGATATTTACGGTCCTAACGATTTTGACAACCAAATAAGTAAATTAAATCATGAAATTTTACTAGGACGATCAAAACGCCAAGATCTACTCAACTTTGCAATAATATTTCATATTTTATATGTGGGGGGTTTCCAACACTTGTAGGTGAAGGAAGCAATACAATTTTGACAAAATTTGATGGCAATTCGATGGCAAAATGAAGGAATTAAGTTGTGAAATTTTACAAACACAATGTTTACACATTAACACACTAGACTTAGACTATATAATAAATTTATATATTTAGAGGTCAAGGTGGGATCCATGTCTTGATGAGTGAATGTACAAATGAACAGAATGTCAAGTTTGCTAGACAGTTATACAGTTAAAAACTTCAAATAGCTTATAATTTAAAAGTTAATAGTTACAAGTTACAAACTTAATAACTACAACTTGTACAAGTCTAGTGTTAGCATTTAACTAAGTTACATGGGACATTTATATATAGATTCAAGAAAGAACTTTAGACATTAACACAGTAGACTATATACTAAATTTTTATGTTTAGAGGTTAACGTGGGATCCATGTCTTGATGAGTGAGCGTACAAATGAATCAGATTGTCCAGTTTGCTAGACAATTTTACAGTTAAAAACTTCAAATAGCTTAGAATTTAAAAGTTATACTTACAAGTTACAAACTCAATAACTACAACTTATACAAGTCTAGTGTTAGCATTTAACTAGGTTACATGGGACATTTATATATAAATTCAAGAAAGAACTTTGTTATTTTTGGAGTATTTCCTAGATCTCTATAGAAGAGTGTAGAAATTGATGAAGATAATGCATAGATGGTCTAGGGATAGGAGACATACCTTAGATTTAAGAAAAATAGCCTCTAGAAGTAAGATTAAAAAAAATGCCAAAATACCCAAGATGTAGTATTAGTGGTCCAAATTTTTTAAAATTTGTGTTTTTGTGCCATTTTGCGAAATTAAGGCCAAATCGAGCTTTTTTCTGCAAAATTTCCCCCTGTTTGGTGAAATTCCGCACCTAAGGTCAAAAATTGAAATTACATCTCATTCCTCGCATTTGTGTGTTTCGATGTGTGGTTGCACCGATTGAAAAAAAAAATGAAAATTTTGTAGTTTGAAATTTTATTCCATACCTGAAAACATAAATCATGAAGCGAAAAAGAGATATACAAAGCGTTTCTGATTTGGCTAAAGCAGAAGAGACCGCTTAGTACAGAAATAAACTACAAAATTAGCAACTATACGACCTCCTTACATAAACTAACAAAGCATATTAAAAAATCGGATGTAAATATGGTAAAATTATTATATTCAAACAAAGCAAATCTTTCACAAGAACCTAACAGCACACCATGAGTAAAACAAAAAGAAGATTGTCAAAAAAAATCAATAATACCATCATCATGGTAAGGAGCTGGGAAAAACTGTAGATAACAAAATGTAGCCACCACAAGCCCTGCAAAAGAATAGGGGATTCTTGGTCATTGATGCTTAAAAATATAAGCAATTTACATGATAATGAAAATCGACCTAGAAGACCCCCAGCAAACACATCCTGCCAGTGATGCCAATAATCATCCACACGAGAAATCCCTACAAGGCATGCAACGAGTAAAGGAAGAAAAATAATGCATAATTTTGCCACATGGCCTCTTTGATCAAAGGCCTTTATTTTGCCCGATAGGTACAATGATAGAAAACCAAGACCGGCAAATGACCCTGGATAATAGAACACCAGGAAACCGATTAGAAGAGCCACGAGTAAACACAAGAAACAAAACATCCCAAACTTGGAATGAAAGAGTCTGCACAATACAATTAGAAATAGACAGCAAGAAATGTATCTTAATCGGCAAAAGCAAATAACAGAGCCAAGCATTGTATTAAAAATAGGCTTGAGCGGCCGCTTATGCGGTCAAGACCCTTATCCGCTTAATTCAGCCCCTAAGCAGCTGCTTAAGCAGTTTGAAGAAAACCGGCCGCTTTTTGCCTGCTTCACACGCTTATTCCCGCTTTTTGCCCTTTTTTTCTAAAAACTATTGTTGCAAGCATGTAACATTAATTAATTATATGGTCCAGGTAGTGTTGACTATAATATGTGAAACTTGTATACAGTAAATGTTCTATCATATACCTAGTCCTAATTTAAAATGCATGCTTTGTATGTAAGTTGTAACAATAAGGTACTGCTGTAATGTATCCAAGTAAATATCATATTACTTTATTATACTTCTAATGGATGATTACTTTTACTGATTTCCTTGCTGCTTTTATTGATTACTGATTGGTACTACTGGTTAGTATTACTTTTTTGGTGCAATACTGATTACTTGTTTAGTAGTAAAGTATTAAATCATTAATTCATAGTTGGTTGTTAACAAATACTGATTTGCTTGCAGACTTTAATGATTAGAAACATTATTTAGTAATAAGTATTGATAAATGCTTAGTTATATACTGATTTATTGATATGCTTGCTTATATTACCGATTAGTATTACTGATTAGTGGTAAAGAGTTTAATAATTAATTCATAGTTTGTTATTTACAATTACTGATCTGCTTGCTGATTTTAGTGATTAGAAATATTGATTTGTAGTACAGTATTGATTAATACTTAGTTAATTACTGATTTGCTGATCAGATATGTATAAAAGTTCCTTAGAAATATATTTTTTATATAAACATACGTGTAATTTTGTATTAAAATATATAAGAATTTAGGCACCCACCTTTTCAAAGGCACCCGCTTAAGCGCCTGCCTGGCGCTTAAGCAGTTACAATGTGCTGTCCGCACACCTCCCGCTTCCTGTTTTTTTAAAAAGATTGGAGCCAAGCAAGCAGTACATGCACTCCTATAGTAATAAAAAATAAGGAATCTGAGCAAGTTAGGATATAGTATTCACATAAGTATGGCACTGCAGAGAATTTGCCAATGAATTTGTGATTGGAAGAGAGAAGATAATATGTCGACTATGCATAATCATTTTCAGCATAATTGAATAAACACAGTGTGAGGTTAGAACATCTTTGAATATTGTATATCGGACTATGTTCTCAATAATGGTGAGAAGTACACTTACATTTCTGTGCTTCCTATGTGATACTATAAATTGAGCATATAATTTGAAATCGATCTCCACTTAAATTTATATTCCATTAATGCTTAATATGTTGCGCACCATGTCAGCTGTAATGATAGAGTGTACAAGGAAAAACGCATTAGCAATTTATTATAAAGCCAGGCACCATTCTAGTTTATGATTTCACAGTTTAGGATTTTGGGCTCTCAATCATTGGGCAATTACGTGTGGCATGAGATGTCCTCTTACTGTATAGCTAATTTGTGAGTGTGTGATAGGGATAGGGTGCATGAGGCAAAAGTTCCTAAACGGTTTGTGCATGATTAATCCAATTCAAAGTATCCTTTAAGCTAAAATGTAACCTTATTTATATAATAAGCAGTTTGTTGTAAGTGTGGTTTAATAGGTTTGAAGTAGGTTTACATTGTGATGGAGCCCTAATTTTGGGTCTCCATCTTGTGTTATTTGCTCCATATTCACATCAAGATCTTTAGAATGCACGCTATTTTTTAATCTCACCTTTTGTTAAATGTATTTATGGATGTTCCTTGTGTGTGTTTTCAAGTACTTTGGAGACTACTCAATGGATGGAGGAAGAGATAACCACTAGGACTCCGACATGCTTAGAGGAGCTGAAGGGGCCATTGAAGTTAATTACAACCTATCCCAAGCTTCCAAAGAACCAATGAAGTAAGGAACTGCATAGTTTGATCAAGAATCTACTCACCGTACAACTCATGCCCCCAAGAGTGATTGAGCTACAACAAGAACAGCAAGGCAAAGGCAAAAGCAAACACCAAAATCCCTGAATTCCCCTTCAAGTCCTAAGTCCACCATACCCAGGCCATGAAACGGCCATTCTGCCCCTAGAACGGTCGTGCCACAATGGCCATATTTCACAAAACCTTGGGATTCCAACTTAAAACCTAGGAATGAGGTTTCGTCGAAATTGGCAAATTTCGCAAAAAAAGTCGATTTCGAGGGGATTTGGAACCGAAACATGCGACTGTGTCGATTTCGATCAAATCTACTACCAAGATTGCATTTATCGAAATTTTGATAAAAATTTCTTGATGACGGTGTCGATTTCAGTCAAATCTGCTACCAAGATTGCATTTATCGAAATTTTGATAAAAAAAAATCTTGATGTTTTTGATGAACTTCGCCAAATTTCGATGGATTTTCGAGGTTTTTTCTGCACAACTCAGAAATTTGGATGGAAATTTTGATGAAATTTTTGATAATTGCAATCCTTGGTTTTTTAAGAAAAGTAAAGGGGGGATGGGATTATATCACCATTTAGTACTCATACATAGTATATACTTATAGTATTATCATAATTGCATTGTATTCCCTAATATTTGCTATTCAAATTATTAAATGTGTATGTGATGCAGGCTTTTTTAGTTACTTTTTTTATAACGAGGAACCCCTCCCGAGACCAGTCACTATTAGACCCCAGCCAGCCAAGAGTAAACCCCGGGACCAGCTGTGTCATTGAGGGGACACCACATCGCGCCCAATCAAATGTCAGCCACTGCTGCACCACGGCCGATGCCAAGAGTCAAACCCGAGACCTTTCATTGAGATGTTACCGAGTCGCACCACTTGAGCTATCGATCGCCCCCGCTTTTTTAGTTACTTCAATGTGGACAGCATGTATCCTGGTAGTGGTTCATTAGACAATGAGGGTGCAGGAAAGCCAACCACACCAACAAATAATGATTTAGCTTGGAAACATTGCACTGTGTTCTTAGGACCAATGAAATAATTGACTATTGAGTCAATATCAACAACCTAGGTTTTGGAAAGAACGAAGCGGGAAGCGTGCAGATTGACCCTTTTGAAGCGGGAAGTGGAAAGTGGGCTTTAAAGAGGACTAAAGCGGGAGCTTTTTGAAAAAGCGGTATGCATTGTTTTAAAAAATGTAGAAAACTTTTGGTGACCGCCGTACTGCTAACATATCATTAATCAAGCATCTAAATGATATTTCATTACATCAGAATGACTTTTACATATAAAAAGGGTCCTATTTACAAAAATAAATTGTTACAAGCTAAAAACACTCAAACATCATAAAACCGCATAGTCCTCGCTCAACAATCAAGTATCATACTAGTACTATGTACTTAATATTGTTTCAACAGATGCGCTTAGAAATTATCATTTACTAAAAAAAATTGGAGGTAGTAGTAGTTAAATACTAGTACTCTGTACAAATATTGTTGACTAAGTAAGGTAGTCTTCAACATAATATAAATAGATGCACATTTAAACAGTAATAAAGAAAAATGCATGACAATATATAGTAGAATCAAGATAATTAGATATTACTCAGTAAATCCTAAAGAGCAATAAACTACTAGACTTAGTATATAACAAACAATATAACAAATTTTACTACCTTATTTTATTACAGTCAGTGTTTTAAAAAACGTCCTAGGCGGCCGCTTAAGCGGCCACTTAATCGCCACAAGGTGATGACCGATTAAAATGTGCCATAAGCGCCGCTTGCGTGGATTTGAGAAAAGTGGCCGCTTTTTGCCCGATTAACCTGCTTTTTGCCCACTTTTTTTAAAAAACTATTGTAATCATATAACATTAAGTACATTATATGCTCAATTAGTATTGACTATAATATATTAAACTAGCATATATTAAATGTTCTTTGATATACCTAGTTCTAATTTAGAATGCATACTTTGTATGTAAGCTGCAATGATATGGTACTTTTGTGACGTATCCAAGTACATTATAGGTAACTATTATCTAATTTAGAATGCATATTTTGATTAAATTTACTGTTGTAATGTATGACTATTTGATGATGTGCAAATGTAACAACACATTTGTAAGCTAGCTATCATAGGTTTATTGTATCTGTTTAACTATGTAAACATGTGATACAAAATTGTTGTTGCATCTTGTATATACACTTATTATTTTATGCAGTGTTCAGAAAATCGGTCCGAGCGGCCGATTAATCGGTCGATTAAGCGTTTTGGGCAGTGGACCGCACCGCTTAGAGCCAATCGGACATATAATCGGGTCAAGACCGATTACTCGGCCGCCCAAGCGATTAATCGGCCGCTTATTCCCCGATTTTTAAAAAGCCCACAATTTGCAAGCCCAACTAAATGAATAGAAGAGGGGAAAAAAGGGATAAAAAAACTAGTAAACCCCCTGAGGCCCCGACTCTCCCCTCTCCGCGTTGCAGACCCTGACACCCCTCCGCTCGACTCTCATTGTTCTCCTCCTAGGGTTCCATTGTTCAAGTTCCTCGCACCGATAGTGGAGGGATCTCGCAGCAGCGACGAAGACCTCAACCACCACTTGTGTGGTCGACGGTGGACTCTTGTAGCAGTTGCGACATCGGCGTTAAGCAGCAGCTGTGTGGCAGCTTGAAGCAGAAGCTGCACGACAGCTTGAAGCAGCAGCTGCACGTGCGGCTTGAAGCAGAAGCTGCACGACGGCTTGAAGCAGCAGCTACACGTGCGGCTTGAAGCAACACCTGCAGCGACGACTTCAAGTAGGAGCAGGCAGACATTCTCCGGCAGCAACAGGTAACCTGTTGTTTCGCCCCCTCCAGTTCCTCTATTTTCTCTTGATTCTTTTCCCCTACCCCTATTTGTTCGTCCTTTTCTCCTATTCCTCCAACTAAGTCTTCTTCCTTCCCTTCAGTTTGTGACTCTTGTTCATCCATTTTCTTCTATTCAGCCCCTTCCTCTTCAATTCTTCTCCCCCTCTTATCTTCTCCCTGTTTGTCTTCCTTTCCTCCTACTTATCCAATAAAGTTTTTTCTCTATTTTTTCTAATACCTACAGCAATAACCCGCTACCCCCTTCAATCTCGTCACTCTTATTATCCCTTTTCTTATATTTCGCCCCCTCACACTCTTTGATTCTCCCGCTCCTATCGTCTCCCTGTTTCACCTCCAATTCCCCCTCCACTCCAATTACTCTTCCTCTAAGATTGTTTATTGAAAACCATTTATGCTTCTCCCTTATCCCAACACCCTATTTTCCATTTCTCCCATTTGCTCCTAAATTTTTATTCGATCAGTGCAATTCCCCACTTTATCTCCCCTTCCATCTCTATTTCAAATATTGGTAGTTCAATTTCTTTGTTGGTACTAGTTAGTTGTTACTTGGTTAGTAGTAATAATACTAAATGTTTGATGTTTACTTAATTTATTCAAATGCAACAATGTGTTTTGATTTGTTCTTTCATACATTAGCCTATATTGTTGTACTTGTAGTCTTGTATGTGTTTCATTTGGTTTGCAATTGTTTACTGTCCTTATTTGTAATTGTCTTTATGTATAATTATGTTCGGTAAATATATAAATTTATGTGAATATATCATAAATTTATTAAAAAATCGAAACCGATTAAAACCGATTATACTCCCGCTTATACTCCCGCATACCGTATATACTCTCTTCGGTACCCCGACCGCCCGTACACCGATTACCGCTTTTCAAAACACTGATTTTATGTGTAGGGTGCTTTATCTATGACAAGTATATTGTTTACTATATTATATAGATCCAATCATTGTTGTATAGTTGTGTTATAAACTATTTGGGTGTTTTATATTGTCTTGTACAATGTTTAGATATGTATAAAAAATTCAAAAATATAGTATTTATATACATATGTATGTAATTTTGCATAAAAGTTTATAGGAATTGAAAATCTGCTTTTCTAAAAAGCGCCCGCTTAATCGCCCCTGGCGATTAATTGACTACAAGGTCTCGTCCGCACGCTTCCCGCTTCATGCTTTTTAAAACCTTCGTTACAGTCTATAGATGGTTGTGCAAAATTTTTGTACAAGTATACAAAATGGATGACTATTAATTTGTCAGTGGTAATAAACTACATTAAACATACATGCCAATATCATACATAGTAAATCATAAAGAACAATAAGTTACTGTACTAAGTACATAATTGACAATATAACAATATTTTACGACATCATTTTGTTACAGTCCACAGATGGTTGCGCAAAGGTTTTGTACAAGTATACTAAATGTCAGACTATTAGAGTATCAGCGGTAATAAACAACATTAAATATACATGATAATATCATATACAAACTTGACAGTACAAAGTACTAGTCTGGCTGTACAGAGTGTACAAACAGCAGTAACAAAGTAAAGATAAATGCTAATTACTAAACTTTCTTACACCTTTTGAGATACAACAGCTGGAGCATCACATCTCCCAAAAGTAGTGTTTTTATTTTTCTATAGATTTGGCGAGTGATTGGGCCACTCCAGTAATATTTGTCGTGAAACGACCTGAAGCGGTCGCTTAAGCGGGGCTGAAAAGGGGGCCTGAAGCGGCAAAAAGCGGGAAAAAGCGGCCACTTCAGTCCAAAATGCATCAAAACCCGCTTCAGCTAAAATTACAACGGGACAAGCTTGACCACTTAAGCGGCCGCTTCACCCTCTTTTTAAATCACTGTCGACAACAAACTATCAACCCAAGTAAAATGTGTGGCGATGCCCTACATATTCAATATTAGATACTATAACACAAATAAGTACATGCATGTATATAGCTCATACTTGTAAAATTACAAAACGTAATTCCTACATTTTCTCATCGAAACCCTTCTCGAAATCCTCAAGAAACAGGACAGTTCCCTTACCTCCCACATGAAGGATCCCCCAACCTACCCCCACATAATTTTTAGTGCATAAAACGATGCATTTAGGTGTATAGATAACACCAGTAAAATTTCATAAATTAATTCGTTCATTTTGGCATTGAAACGAGCACGGTTGCATGTATCAATATTTTCGTCCAAATTTCAAAAAAGTTTAATTTCATGTTGTCAAACGGCATCGAAATTGGATACATCGTTCCTCGTTTAAAACCAATGAACATCCAGTAAACAACCAAAATCCCTCATCTAGGCTCTAGAACGGTCGTTGTAGTCACCGATCAGTCGTGCTAGATTGGCATTTTCATCAATTCATTGTCCACTCAACAGAATTCCACAAATAATCCCATCGTCATCCAGAATGAGTGTTCTGATCAAAATTGTCGTGCTACTTCATAGCCAGAACGGTTGTTCTGCTCATAACGGCCTATCCACCTAGATCACCCATTCTCTCACCCAGGGCATGAACAGTAGTTCATCCCTTAAAACGGTTGTTCACCCTAGAACCCTACTGTTTTCTACAATACATTACCTAAACTACCCCCACTTAACCCTAACCACCCTAGCCCCCTATATATATATATATTAGTAGTGCCCAAGAGGCAAAGGTTAGCATCAGCTCGTAGTCATTATAGCCACCGCCCACTTCCACCTACCTCATTTATTCCATTTTCCACCTCAAAACCCTAATTTTCTAGAGTTTTAAACATATTCCTTTCATTTTTCATGCCATTTTAGGAAGGAGGCTCTTGGAGGCACTCAACTATAATATAGGAGCCTTTATAGTGCTTGTCTAACCATGGGATGAAGCCCAAGGGTTCCTATTTTTAGTTGAGGTTGCCTACTAGCCAGTAGAGACACTTAGGAACAAATTCTAGTCGTTTGGGGTGTTGCAATGGATATTTTCTCGAGGTTTGCAACACTCCATAGAAACACTTTTTCTGCACATTCTGCACAGTTTTGTCAGTCGAATTTCAATAAAGGTAACTCGACCGATGGCACTATGCGACAAAGCAATTTTGAGTTGTCGGTCGAGTTTATCTTGGATGAAACTCGACCGAAGGCTTATAATTGATCGCCACATACATTCCATTTTCCCCTAGAAGCTAAGTATCATCAAGCATCACAAAACAAGCAATTTATGTTTAAAAGCACAAACTACATGCAAGATAATGGGAAATGAGATAGAAGCAAGAGGCAATCATCATATAATAGAAATATGTTCAATATAAGTTATTTTTCCCAACATGGTATCAAAGTAACATTTTCACCCCAAACAGCCCACCACTAGGGGATTAACTAGATATGCTCATACAAAAAAGAAAAGAAAGGAGAAGAAAGGGATAGGAATCCATGGAGCTCGGAGTAGCTTCTTCTTCGCCTCCTAGCTGTTGTAGAATGACCTCCCTCCTCCAAGGTGGGTGAAGAGCATGGAAATGAAAGGGATTATGGCAGAAAACCTAGAAAACTAGGTTTCTATGGTGGAAATGGTAGGTGGAGGTCTTGAATGCAAGGGAGATGGCAATGAATGCTCTAGAGTAGGTAGGAGGGTGTTAAGGCAGCTAACCTAGTGTTGTGGCCGCCACCCATGTATATATAGGTGGTGGTGGAAGCACTAGGGTAAGTACGGGTATAGTTGGAAAAATAGTGCAGAAAAAGCTAGGTTCAGGGTGGTAGCACGACTGTTTTGGGAAGAACGGCCATGGTAGCTGGTGGTTGGAACGGCCATGGTGGAGGAGAACGGCTGTGGTGGGAAATGGAAAATGTCAGAGTGAAAGTGGTGGTATGAAGGCTGGTAGCACGGCCGTGCTGGAGGCTAGGTAGAACGGCCGTGTGTTGGGTAGTACGACCGTGGTGGGCGAGGTGAATTGGAGGTCGTTCTAGTCAGCATGCCCGTTCTCATCCTTGGCAGCACGGTTGTGCTGGCTGGCACGGCCGTTTTGGGGGCTTCTCAACACGACCGTGCTGGGTAGCACGACCGTTTCGACAATGTTATTGTAGCTTGACAAAATGAGGATCATCCCTGTAACTTTGGCATTTGTGAGCACGGCCGTTCCTTGGCACCATGGCCATGTTGGGGTCTTCAATAGCTTTCTGAACTTGAAAGTTCATGATCAACGGACTTCTTTGCTTGAACTTGACCCTTGGCCATTAGGGATAGGTTAAGGGAGCTTTAGGGCCTTCTTTGAACCCCTCCATAGGTGGAGAAATCTTAGAACTCCTTCCTTCTCTCTCATCCATCCAAGACATGGTCCAAGTACCTGAAAAATATTCAAAGAACGTCCATAAGTGCATTTGACAGTAATATGCATATTGAGGGATTTAACTTGCATTCTACTATGTTTAGATGTGATTGAGATACAAAAAGACACAAGATGAAGCCCTAAAATAGGACTGCATCACCACCCCAAACTTAAAACATATTTGTCCTCAAGTATGCTCCAACTTAATCTCTCTTTCAAATCAATCAGGGTCCAAAGATAGTGCAACATTGTGATGTTTATTGGCTAAAATGAGTTCACATGAGGAATTAGGCATACAATCCACTACTCTCTGTCCAATTTTTCTTTTCAAGTGTGAATCGAGCACAGAGTACAAGAACTTAGGATATGGATCATCATTCACATATGCAAGCAATGCAATTTTTATAATGCTCCGGGTAAACCGTATCATGCATGAAATACATTCAAAAGGTTAGGATTACTGTTTCACTTGCTAAAGTTACCTCATACACTTCATTTCACTGCTCATGGCCCACTTAAAGTTACCTCATACACTTCATTTCACTGCTCATGACCCACTTGGCTTGTGTAGGCAATGAGGGTTAGTGAAACGACAGTCATCAAACCGACAAACAAATCGTTACTAATTAAGCAGAATAAACATAAATAGAGGATTAATAAAAATCACTAAAATTTAAAACCATTTTGCAAGGAGATCCTTGTACAGAAATCTTTTACTAAAAATTTCAAAACTCATTCATATCATGATTTACATTGTACAACATTGTTTCATCACATCTCGAGGTCAACATATAACAGTTGCTCTATCAAAACACATTCTGGAACAACATAAAACCTCGAGGCATTCAAGCCAAAATCTCAGAACATTCATGAAACCAGTACGAACCAACTCCAAGGACCTAAGAGTACAGAGACGACATATAGGACTTCTATCTACAAGTCACGACAGACAGTACACTCAACTTGAGCTGTTACTGCTGCCCCAGTTGTTGTTCCTCCTCTGTAGAAAGGTCTCCACCGCCTCGTGCATGTCCACCTAAAAATTGTGGATCCCACGGGGTGAGACAATTGTCCCAGCAAGAGATATAACTCTCCGCCGACCATATTATTATTGTAGATAAACATTATAAAACTGAGCAGGGGTTCTTTTATATTTAACAGGCAGGATTAATCACTGTATGAACAGAATAAGATAATCTCTTTTCTCAAGGAGAACACTGCATCTACCCATGGTAGAGTCATAATTCATCTATCTGCTTTGCAAGGAATGTAAAGAATCATAAATAACATCTATCAACTAAAATGTATAACTGAACTGCACATCAATCAATGTTTTCCGTAATCGATCTTTAAGCAGATATGCTACATGGCTGAACATATTTTAACAATCACACTTATGCCCTGAGGAGATGAAGCATACCTCGTTCATCTCCAACCGACCACAAACTTCTCACAAGTCGGTACCATACAAGGTCAATGGGAGAGTCGATTGCCATGACCTCACTTGTCTCGGTCAGTACGAGACCACTTAGGCTTAGCAGGACATCTTGTGTCGGCAGCAAATAGTTGTGCCGGGGTACGTAGGCATCCTCGCTTAGAGCTACAGCGTCAACTGTGCTATCTTAGGGGAACATCTACAACAACCGTCCCCAGTTATTGAGTTATGGTCACACAGGCACCATACTCTGAGCCATGGTCACCTAGGCACCATGCTCTCGAGCCATGGTCACAAGGGCACCATGCTCTGAGCCACGAGTTAGTTCACCGTGCTCTTACTGAGATATTCTTATGACATTATTGAGTCATGGTCACTTAGGCACCATGCTCCACATATTCAAAAATATGTGTTCCGGGTTATGCCGCGGGGAACCCGTTTCACCATTCAGCAAATTCGGACGCTGATGGATCTATGGTCAGGGCAACATTTTATAGTTCCTAATGATGTATTACATGTATTACAGCATTCTTTTAGCATCAAACAAGTTATCATTATTAATCACAACAAATGCTACAAAGAAAGGTGTAATACATCTATCACGTACTTTTCAAATCTTTAAAACACATGATACTCAAGATCTCAGTCCCTCATCACATTACTGGGAGTTCTCATCCCTTCACATCATCATTATTATGATTACTGGATCTGGGTATTCAAACCCTTGGATCATCACACAACATTGTTATCTCTAATAACAGATAATCATTACCTCTAGGTCCTCAGACCCAGGTATTCATTTTACTTGTTGTACAAGTATTCCATATGGCTCACAAGGCCATTACACATCTTGTCACCTCTCACTAGGCAACAACTTATTCATATGGCTCACAAGGCCATTACACATCTTGTCACCTCTCACTAGGCAACAACTTATTCATATGACTCACAAGGCCATTACACATCTTGTCACCTCTCACTAGGCAACAACTTATTCATATGGCTTACAAGGCCATTACACATCTTGTCACCTCTCAATAGGCAACAACGTATTCATATGGCTCACAAGGCCATTAATCATCTTCTCACATCTCATTAGGCAACAACTTATTCATATGGCTCACAAGGCCATTAATCATTATACTTGTTATACAAGTATTTAACATGCCTCACAAGGCTTATGTAATAAGAGAAATACAACATTCTCATCATTAGGGTTAAGGTTTCCCTTTATAGCTGAATAGGATTTCATGTTCATATTATTAATCCAAACCCTAATTCATTGCTCCACACATCTAAGAGCATACATTGATATCATAAGTATTCAATCATACTTATATATTTTCTCATCATTTATCATTAAATGATTAATAACACAAGCATGTGTTTCTCTCTCATTCTTACTAGGATATCGAATACATCATACTTTTGATTCAATCCTCCTCTTTGAGGACTATTAGTCCTTCATTAACAATTCGCATTATCTTTCATTTAACACCACGTTCAACATATGTCAATCAATCACGCGTGATTGAAGTGTCACTTCCATATTGGTATCAAGATGCGTGTGTTATCATATTATACTTTAAACCACATCCTTTACTTTATGTCATATATTCATATCGGGCATGTGGTATAACCACATCACCATGTCACGTTTTGAGGGTGTAAACCCTAATCAGCATATCGTGTACTCACATCAGATGGACTATCACTTAGATCTTATTACTTCATATTAGTTTTGTATCGGGTATGAGCTAGATGCTTGACCCCATATCGGGTATAAGCTTTGTGTTTAGTGACATATCGTGCATAAGATATGCCCCATATCGGGCATCCATATCGGGTATCATATCGGGCATCCATCTTAGGTAGCATATCGGGTTACCATTTTAGGTAAACCCTAAAACTCATATCCCCTTCATTCCTTCAAAGATCATACTTATCATATAAGCACTTGACAAGCTAATGGTCTTATTAAATTCTCATACCACCATTCATTACACAAAAGGGGGGGGGTATATCAGATTCCTATCCCTCATCTAGGGTTTTCCACTAAATTGGTTACATCATGCCATATCGTGCATGAAGTATGAGTTTGAACTTCATATCGTTCACAAGATAAAAGTAGGTGCTATTCTTTATCAATCTAGAGATATCATTCATCTCATACATGTGATATCATCCACCACTCATCTCGGTTTACCCATCATCTTGGGTTTCCAACTCTATATTGGTTAGAGTGTTCATTACCTCTATATCGTGTAAGAGGTGTAGTCTAGACTTGTATCGTGCATAAGGATAAGTGGGGTATCTCTCATATCGTGCAACAAGCATGACTCATATCGTGTATAAGCCAACATCCATCTTCATATCGGGTTAACCCTATCTAGGGTTTCATATCGGGTGGATGTATTTCAACCACATCGGGTTACATTTTGTTCTTGAATCCATACCTTGTATCGTACATTAGGGTTTACTTAAGCATTCATATTGTGCATCAGATGTGTGTTCTTCAAGGTATCAGGTACCAAAGATACATTACATGATCATATCGTGCAAGAGCACTTGCTATTCTTTACTCATATCGGGTTACCCAAATTAGGGTTTCATATCGACTTTCAAGTATACTTTAAACCTTATATATCGTGCAAAGAGTCTATTCTTGACTCCATATCGTGCAAGCATATCATGCAAGCATATCATGTAAACATATCGGGCAAGAAAAGTCTACACATACCCATATCGGGTTAGAGCTACTTGTGTGTAAGCTTGAACCCGATATCGCTTTATAAAGTGATATCATCTTCTTCAAGCTCTAGACCTCCGTTCTAACAGTTAAAGTTCATGGCAACAGGTCTAGGCAACTACTAGAACTCATAATTTCATCAATTATTTCAGAAGACTTCGGAATTAAAAGTAGTTCATTTAAGCATAGCAATTTAGGTGATGAATAATAACATGATAGGGTTCAAGGTATATAACCCGCCTTGTGAGTAGCTTCAAAACTCCAAGCTTCACGTCCTAAGGTTGAAGAAGAGTTTCTCCAAGATCCAGGCTCGTTTACAACTCCTCACCATAGTTAAGCACTTGGTGAAGAAGAAAAGGAGTATTCATGACCCGATATTCTACTTCATCCAAGGTTGAAGGTGACCAAAGCCTTACCTAAAGCTTGGTGCTCGAGCTCTCCTAGCTCCTTGAGCTGCTTTGCACAATACCTAAGGGTCTTTGCACGATATCTCCAAGGGGAGTGGTTATGAGGATCGTAAACTTTCATAAGTTGGTGAATGGTGAAGTATATATACTTGGATTCATGAGATAAAGCATATAAGAGGTGTCTTCACCTTAAGCTACTAGATGACACATGGCCATGCATGGTTGACACGTGGCCATGCATGCACACATGTATATCTTGCCATGCAAAAGTCTTGGGGATAACCTAGAGACAATATCTTGGCCCTTACTTATCTTGTTGGGCAAGTTATCTCGTCTTTATCTCATTAAATAAGCAACCTGATACACTTTTTGTAAGGAACTTTGAAACCCGTCATGGGCCACCTCCTTGAGGTGCTCTGCCTGTCATGGTCTTTGCTAAGGCTCAACAAACCGGTAGGAGGCTCCCACTTTGGCTCCTTGGCCAATAGGCTCCTTATATCAAGTCTTACACTCGATACAACACATATAAGGCTCTTGCCTTCAACTCATTCTTGGTCTTTCATTACCAAGAGTATCATCACTCAATGGTGATTTAAACATAGCGCCCCCTTCTTTCTCTTTCCTCTAAAAGATACATAGAGGGAGTAAGGACACTCTAGAGGTGGTAATTTACATTTGAACCCCACATATTGGGTAAATTACAAATTGTACCAAAATTGGTGTACAAGGTACTAGCATTGTTCAAACGAGTTATAACTTGGGATTTAGACTTTCCACAAGCCACCACTTATCATCATTCTCTTCCTTGAGATACTAAAACACTGAAAACACATTCCACATGTGTCATTTTGCAATATAACCCCTCATCTTGGATAAAGTGTACTTTTCACTCAGACTTTCATACATTGCACAAATAGTTTGCAATTAAGCTCATACTTGAAAACAAACTTCACAAGAAGCCTTAATTACTTTTCAAAAGATTAGAACCAGTTGGTCAGTAACTTATTTAAACAAAACTTCTAGCCCAGGTCAGGGGTATTACAGTTAGAGTTGATTTACCCTAGCCCTATTAGGCATAAAAAGAGAAGAAATGGTTATGAAAGGGAGTGAATTGATTTTGCACTCATATTTTCTTTGTTTAAATGTTGTTAAACAGGAGCACCCTTTATTTTCTTGTTGTTTTTTTTTTCTTTGCCCTTGGTGTAGGTAGGGCACAATGTTTTAAAAAACGTTAAGCGGTAACCGTGCGGACAGCACCTTGTAACTGGTTAAGCGGTAAGCGGCCGATTAAGCGGCCGATTTTTTAAAAAACGGGTTTTAATTTCCTATATAATTTTATACAAAATTACATATATATGTATATAAATACTAATACTCTTTGGAACTTTTATATATATATAAAGATTCTAAACACACTACCCAACAGTAAAAACACCCAATTAGTTTAGCTATAAGACAATAATTATAGCCATAATATAATAAGCAATAGATATGACATAGATAAAATACCCCCACATACATGATTCAGAAATATTTTTGCATCACATGTTTACATAGTTAAGCAGTAAACAATAGACTCATTATTGGATACCTTTTTAACTTATTGTTATATGTGCATATCATCAATTAGTCATACATTACAGCAGTACAAATAACTAAAGTATGCATTCTAAAATTAGATAATAGTTACATATATTTTACTTGTATAAATTACACTTTACAACAGTACCCTATTATCCCAACTTGCATACAAGTATGCATTCTATTAGACTAGGCTTATCATAGGATATTTAAGTTTAATATATTATAGTCAGTAATACTTGGGGCCATATAGTTTATATAAAGTTACAGGTGTACAGAAAAATTTACAAAAAACGGACAAAAAACGGCCAAAAAATGGGAAAAAAACGGGCAAAAAAGGGGAAAAAACGGCCGATTAATTACAAAAAAATTAACCGGCGATTTTAGCAAAAATCGAACGGGCTGGGTGTCTGGCCGATTAATCGGCCGTTTAATCGGCCGCTCAGGCCGTTTTTCATTTCACTGGTAGGGCATATGATGACAAAACTCAAGAGTGAAGCGGGGAGGTAAAGGTACGGTCACCCCAAACTTTTTGAGGGAGGCCAAGGCTGATATGTGCACTTTGGCATCCTTTAATGTGGCGTAGAGATAAGATGGTGGAAGAAATGTCGGGTCAAAGAGGGGTCACAAGCAGTGGAAATCCATGTATAATTTCACTCAAGCAAGTTAGTCCATGTAACATTCACCAATCAAACAAGTCATGCATAAAATGAACAGTATAGTATATTGCATCAACAAGAAAATCCAAACGTTCAAGACTTGCAAGAATCACCCTTTTATTCAAAACAGCAATTTATTTCAAGAGGATTGGAGCACATGCAAAATTCTTACATAGGACTCATTCTAGCCACAAACATCAAAATCAAGTTACATCATCCAAGATTTAGCCATTTTCATCACAATAGATAGAGATTCAATTGAAACACACTTCTGGGCAAGAACATTCAAGTTTGGGCAAAATTGGCCAAAATGGTGCCAATTTGCATGCAATCACATCTAAACCTACATTTAGGGGAATTTAAAACATAAAGCAGCAAATCCTAATTAAAACATACAAAAATCACCAAAATCAACATGGAAATGCAATGCATGACATGGAAGAGCAAAAAGAACAAAAATTTTGAAAAATTACGCAAAAATGCATGAATGCTAATAGCAAGAAAACTACACTAGAAAGAGTAATGTCAAACAAACAGAGATCAGGTGAGACAGTCATTAACAAAAAAAGCTAAGGGGGCATACCGCCCTACCACTCCGAACTTTTGAATCATGTTGTCCTCGGCATGAAACTAAAGTTTAGGAGTGATAGGGTAGACGTTACTGCTCTGGTGGTGTGGGATCCTGCAATGGGCCGGCCTGTAGAGGTGGGTGTTGGTAATAGTGGCCTCAGTAGTCCGCCTGTGGAGGCAGGTATGCCTCCTAGTATCCAGATAGTGCTCCCCAGAAATCCTCCCCCCATTAGGGGTTTCTCTGCATCTGCGCATGCTGATACCGGTAAATGTGGTTGATTTGATGATGCATCTGTTGTTGATCTAACCACATGGTCGTTGTGTCTGCTGAATCGCCTCCAACTGTGCATGAATGGCTGACATGTCATGCATTTGTTGGAGGTGGATGCACATCAAAGTGCTCGTGTCTCTGTCTTGTGCGATGTGGCTGCTCAAGGATGCGTTGCTGGTCTGGCACATTTGTCTCTCCTCCACCCTCTGGTAAGTCCACTGTCACGATTCTGTAGTTTTCTCTAGGGTACCGGCTTTCCCCCTTGGAAATCCGTGCTGGCATGGAATAAGGTTTTGCCGAAACCGGCGAAATTTTGCCCCCAAATACCGATTTCGATGTGACCTGATACGAAACCATGCAACTGTGTCGATACCGTCGCATTTCGCGAAATAAAAATGCAATTTCGCCAAAGTTTCGATGGTTTCGCTAATTTCGCCAAATTTCGAGGGGTCCAGTGCAGTTTTTCCAACTTATCTATCGGTAAGCAGTCGAAACCGGCAAAACCTGCCGGTTTTTTTAGCTGCTTTGTTGCTGCTGCTCTTCTTTGTGGAGAAAAGGGTGATTTTGAGGGGGATTTGCCATTTGGAGCCAAAGATCGACTACATTAAGGTAAATAAATATATTTTCTTCCATTTTCATTCATTTCCAACCTCTATTTCTCCTAATATCATCTATTTTGAACACATATTTCTCTATTTCACATAATTTCGTATTTTACACTAAAATATTAGATCTACTCCACTATTCATCAAATTTGTGTGTTCTAAACATAGATCCACACATCTAAGCCATGGATCTATATATATCTTCAATATATTTACACAAATAACTAATTTTTATATCTTTTTTAGATTATAAATACTAATAATAGTATATATAATATATATTCATCATAACTAGTTATTTCACTTAGGTTTAGTAGAAGAAGTTGTTACCAACACTAATATGAACACAAGGAAAATAATTTTTGTAAAAAATAAGATATTTTTTATATATACACTATTTAAAAATCCGAAAATTAAAAAAAAATCAGAAAATATTCTTTTTTTTAGAAATAAGATATTTTTGTATTGTTTTAAATATCCTATTACAGTAGTACTCCTAATCACTTACATATACGTATAAATTATTTGTTAAATATGCATTTATTAATTTAAAAATATATTTTCAGACCTAAAAATACAAATAAAAAATAATTCTAAACCTTTTTTTGTATTGATTAATATCCTATTACAGTAGTGTACCTAATCCATTACATATATGTACAAATTATTGATAAGTATGTGCATTTATCAATTAAAAAAATAATTCAGACCTAAAAAAAAAAAAATTCTAAACCCTTTTTCTTCCTTGTTAATTTCCTATTTCAGTAGTGTACCTAATCAGTTACATATCTGTATGAATTTTTGCTTATGTCGTTTATTGTTTTGATTGCTAATGGCCTAATGCATTGCATATTCTATGTTGTTTTTCATTTATTTCAGTGTTGACAATGTCTTCTGATGGAAATTCGTCTGGGAATGAGGGTGCTAGGCAGAATGCACCCAAACCCAAGGAAGTAGATTTTGCTTGGAATTATTGTGCTCCTGTTCCCGGGGTCATGGGAAAGGTGGTTTGTAACTTCTGCAAAAAGACAATTGGTGGAGGGGGCATCACCAGGTTTAAGCGTCATATTACTGGGGGAGACAAGAATGTTGCCTTATGCCAGAAGTGTCCGCAATCTGTTAGGGATGATTTCAGAAAGATCATAGCATCCAAAAGGGAGAAGAAAGACAAATGTATTGAGGCCAACAAATCTTACACTGATACTCTCTTCAATGTACAAGCCACAGGTTCATCTGCCGAGTCTGATGATGACATGGTGTATCCTCCAGGTTGTGGTGATACTGCTTACGGTCGGCATATGTATAGGCGGGCATATAGAGAATCAAGAAGAAGTGAGTGGGAAAGGGAGGAAGCTGCAAGAATACTACGGAGGTATGGGCCATCAGGAACCGGAGGAGGCAGTGGGAGTGGGACTGGACTAGGACTAGGTCGCAGTCAACATGTTCCTCCTGTTGTTGATTTGGATGATGAAGATGATGTGTTTGCTCAAACAAAAAGGAAGAAAGGCACAATTGATGTTATGTTACGTTCTGCTAGTGCTAGATTGAAAAATATTGATGAACCAGGGGTTAGGAAGGCTGAACCTAGGCAAAAAACCCTTAAAGGCATGTTCAGTGGGGCAAAGGAGAAAGTGGGAAAGGCTGTAGGTAAATTCTTTTTTGCTCACGGAATCCCGGCACATGTTGCAACTGAACCCTATCTACAACATATGGTTGATGTGATAGGGGAGTCTGGTAGGGGAACTAAGGCCCCCACAGCTTATGAACTTATGCATAAATATCTTCCCGAGCAGAAAAAAGAGCTAGAACAGTGGGTTAAGGAGCAAAAGATATTGTGGGCTGAGTATGGGGTCACACTCATGTGTGATGGGTGGACCAGTGGCAACAGGAAACAAATTATAAACTTCCTTGCTCATTGTCGTGGATCTACTATCTTCCTTGATTCTGTTGATGCTTCTGGTGAGGTTAAAGAGTACTCATATTTATACAAGCTGATGAAGAAATACATGAAAGTTGTTGGGCCTGAGAATATTGTGCAAATTGTTACTGATAATGGATCAAATTTTAAGAAGGCGGGGGGAAAGATAATGAAGAATTCTCCCGTGTACTGGACGCCGTGTGCTGCCCATTGTATAGATCTCATATTAAAAGATATGGGAAAACTTGAGTACATCAAATCTGTGACCATTGATGCAAAATTGATTACAGGTTTCATATATAATCATTCTTTTCTGTTGAATGCAATGAGACGCCCAGAATATTGTGGAGGCGATCTAGTTAGAGTGGGGGTAACAAGATTTGCTACCAACTACTTGGCTCTAGATTCACTGAAGAACAAAAGAGACGGACTGAGGAGGTTATTTAATGGAGTAGAGTGGACCTCCATGAAGGAGCACAATACCCCACTTGGTCGACGAATTGAAGAACTAATTGCTAATAGGGCTTTCTGGGACAAAGTTACCAAGGTACTTAAGGTAATGGCTCCTATAGTAAAAGTGTTGAGGTTAGTAGATGGTGACAAGGCTGCAACCATGCCTTGGTTATATGATGCAATGGAAACAATGGTGGAGAATGTGAAAAAAGCCGCTCCAACATCCAATGCACAATACATGAGCATCATAAAAAAGAGATGGACTGATATGCTTTTGCATCCACTACACAAAGTCGGTGAGCATCATTGTAATTGTATCATGTATATAATTATTTAACTGGTCTATGTTAAGAAATTAACATGTTTTGTATTATTTATTTACAGCATACTATTTGAACCCAAGATACCATTACTCGCGGCAATTGGGTATGAAACCAGACTTGATGAATGCAGTTAGGGATGTGCTCAATAAGTTGCTTACATCCACAGAAGAACGGATGCAGGTTTTGGATCAGGTATACAAATAGTTGTATAATTGTATTTCATGTTTATCTAATATCTATAACCTAACAACTATTAATGTGGTCTTTCATGTTTGTTGGCTTTTTTGTAGCTATGACAATTCCGTGAAGGCCTTGGATGCTTTGGCCACCCCAATGCAGTAGCCGACCGTGCAGAGGGTGATCCTTGTGAATGGTGGGTGTGGAATGGGAACGGTGCCCCTCAACTTAGAAAAATAGCCATACGCATTCTTTCACAGACAACTTCTGTAGGGGGGTGTGAAAGGAATTGGAGCACTTTTAATTTGATTCATTCAAAAAGAAGGAACAGATTGGGGGCTCTCAGGTTAAGGGATCTCGTGTATGTCCACTACAACATGCGTTTGAGAGCTAGAGCCATAAGAGAGGCCAACTACAAAGAAGTCCAATTTGCTGAAATGCATGATCCCATTGACACAGCATACACGTTCCATGAAGATAGATTTCGGGGCCTTTATGATAGTGATGATGAGGGTACCGGTACAATAGAAGATCCCTTGGAAGAATGGATGAATGAAATAGGCCGTCCAGTTCTAGACAATATTTCTTCTGGCCGTCCATATCCATATGTGGAGGAGCAATTTGAAGATGCTTCGGGTGTTGTACTTGAGGAAGAACGAAGAAACAGAAGCCCACCTGAAAGACTTGAGCCAGAGCTTGAGCATGTAGATCTTGATATGGAAATTGATAGAGCAGTGCAAGATGAATTGGGTGGAGCATCTAGTGCTTCAAAATCTATAACTGCTACATCATCTGGGTCCAAGTCTAAGAGTGATGACGACGATGATGGTGGTGGTAATGCAAGTGGTGGTCAACGTTCTCCAGAGTATCCTCCAGCAGTTGATCCTCAGAATGATGATCGTCCATATATCACTAGGGATATTCCTATATATCCACAGGAAAGAAATGTCACAATGGCTGAAAAAACCTTTATGAGGAAGAAAACTCGAGGTGGAAAAGACTACAGTGGTGCACCACCACGGCCACATGAGGATACATGCTATAGGCCTCCTACAGCTACAGCTACACCTATAGGATTCCAATCCTATCCTACTTCACAATACTATACTGATTTCACTTCTGATATTGCTGAATCCATGGGAAACATGAGGCTTTCTGATTCTCTATATCCTCAACAATCATTTGGTGATACGTTGTTTGGGCACCCACAAGCGTACTATGGGTATTCTGGATATCAAACTCAGCCACCACCACAACCAGAAGCAGAATTAGAGCATCATATTGGATATACATATAGTGCAAATGTCTCGGGCCCGCAAGGAACATATCAGTACAACAGTAGTGTATTTTCTGATGATGGGGGGCAATCATGGAGCGGTGGTAGCTCAGTTATTCTTGTTGCTCAAGTCCCAATGCATGCTACTTTTCCTCAAGCTCGTCAACCTCCATCTGATTCTGAAAGCAGGAGTCGATATCTTAGAGATCTGGAAGATCACTTTCTAAGGTTTGGGATGATGATGTTCATTTCTGGTGATGTGCACGAGGAACATGTGATTTCATACAACAAACTTTACATAATGTACATGACCTGGGAGCAATATGTCGACCATATCAACACTATATAGTATGGTGAACAACCATCTCAATCAGCACGACACTCAACATACAATTGATTTGAGTTGGTAAGTTACTATATTATTCATATGTTGTAAGTTTGATATTATTGGAGAAGTGTGTGTACTTATGTTTATGGATTGTGCTAGTAAAATTGCATAACTTAATTCCTATATTTTGTCATCGAAATCCTTCATCGAAATCCTCAATAAACAGGACAGTTCCCTTACATCCCACATGAAGCCCCCCCCCCAACCTACCCCCACATAAAATTTTATTGCATAAAACGATGCATTTAGGTGTAGAGATCACGCCTGTAAAATTTCATAAATTAATTCGTTCATTTTGGCGTCGAAACGGGCATTGTTGCATTTATCGAAATTTTTGTCGAAATTTCCATAAATTTCGGTTTCCATGCTGTCGAAACGGTATCGAAATCGGATACCTTATTCCTTGAGATTTTCCAATGGCCTGATATTCTCAAGAAGAATAGCATAATGGTAAGGAAGCTCTAGAGTGGTGCCAGGGTACCCGGGGTTCATGTTGTAAATGATCTTTTTGTCTCTTACGGATATCATCTGGGACCTTGCAAGATAGTTCAAGTCAACCAACTTGGTCCCTTCTGCCTTTGTGAAGTTCTGGAGATCACAATCAAGTGCTTTTGCTATGGTGGTCACAATCCCATTATGAAAGGATTTAGGTGCATCCTCATCTTATTCTTCAGCCAACAATCGGCGCCTAGTGGGTTGTTGAGCGGCGCAAGGTTGTGCTGATGAGGTGGAGTGTCTCGCCGGAGTCGTTCGCGGAGATAGGTGCGAAGACGACGCAGCAGCAGGTTTCTTGGCCCTCCTCTCTCGGGCCGGTGCATCAACATCCACCGAGTCAACGATGTTTTCTAACTCTTCTTCTTCCTCCCGTGGGAAATTGCACGGGGGAAAAGAACCCGCTCTCAATACCATATAGAATATTGAAGATAAATGTATTATATGAGTAAAAAGGTCCACAGTGCATTCTCTTATATAGGATAAGAGAGGAGATACAAAAATAGAAATAAGCAATATGAAATTAAACCACACAAGTAAAACATAAGTGAGGCACATGCTAGGCACATGTCACTTAGTGAAACATAAACATATCTCTATAAGACTGTTTGCTATGGTGAAAAACTATGCTTGGGATGACCCACATCTATTCAAATATTGTCCCCACCAACTCATTAGAAGGTGTGTTCCGGAAATTGAGCAGTAAGAGATCCTAGCCATTTGCCACTCTGGTGCATGTGGAGGTCATTTCAGCGGGAAACGTACAACCGCCACAATTCTTCAAAGTGGATTTTATTGGCCAACTTTGTTCAAAGATGCTCATGTGTTTTGCAAATGCTATTTGAAGTGCCAAAAGGTGGGCACTATCTCTAACAGGGACATGATGCCTCTATCACCCATTCTTGTAGTTGAGGTGTTTGATGTTTGGGAAATTGATTTCATGGGTCCATTTCCTCCCTCTTTTGGATATGTGTACATTTTGGTGACCGTTGATTATGTATCAAAATGGATTGAAGCTATTGCTACTAGAACCAATGATCATAAAGTGGTTTTTGATTTTGTAAAGTCAAACATCTTCATCCGATTTGGTGTACCACATGCCATGATTAGTGATGGCGGAAGCCATTTCATTCATAAGACATTTGAAGGGTTGCTAAAAAGACATGGAGTAAATCATCGTGTGGCTACTCCTTACCACCCTTAAACGAGTGGTCAAGTCGAGTTAGCTAATCGGGAGATAAAGCTCATTTTTGAGAAGACGGTGAGGCCGGACCGCAAGGATTGGTCTTTATGTCTCAATGAAGCATTGAGGGCATATAGGACTGCATTTAAAACCTTGATTGATACCACACCATTTAAACTTGTGTATTGAAAAAGCTGCCATTTACCCGTAGAAATGCAACACAAGGCTTTGTGGGCTTTGAAAGCCATGGATATGGATGAAGACACTGCCAGATTGAAAAAAAAATTGCAGCTGCATGAGCTTGAGGAGATGAGACATGAGACCTATGAATCGTCCAAAAGCTATAAGGAAAGGACAAAGTTTCTTCACGACAAGTTGATCAAGAAGAAGGATTTTGAGCCCGGGCAATGGGTATGGTTGTACAAATCTAGGATAAAGTTCTTTCGCGAAAAGCTTCGGTCTAGATGGGAAGGACCTTATCTAATCAAGAATGTATACTCATCCGAAGCTGTTGTGATATGTGAGAAAGATGGAGCAAGAGAGTTTACCGTGAATGGACAAAGATTGAAAGCAGTTTTTGAAATAGGTCCGGATAAAGCCAATCAAAGTTTTGATATTGTGGTGTTAGTTGAGGAACACCAACTTGATGAAGAGATGTGTTTGAATGCACATGAGAGAGATATTTACTACAAAGATGCTTTGAAAGTTTCGCAAGTATGATCGTGTTCAAGAATCAATAAGCCCAGCTGAAGGCGTAAAATTTAGCGCTAGGGGGAGGCAACCCACCTAGGTTTGGGAACTTTTTCACCCAACCTTCACTTTTTGATACTTTTGTTTTGTTTTCTTACACGATTCCAAGAACACACACACACTTGTGTTTAACAATTTTGTTTTAATTTTGATGACGAGACAGCTGAAACAGGATACAGTTTGAGAAATGAGGCACATTTTAGTGAAAAAATTCTTAATAGAACATCAAGTGGATTGTTGGTGATGATTGAATTATGAATGGTGGAGTGATTTGATGATTTTTGAAGATTTTTGAACTTGGAAGACCCAACACGACCGTGTTGGCGTGAAACGACCGTGCTTGCAAAGGTGCTTGCAACATGGAAAAAATAGGTTTTGAGCCAGGTCAGCACGACCGCTCTGACCAACACGGCCGTGCTGACCCGGGCCCAACACTTAAGTTCCCCGATTTTTCCCGACCTAGCACGACCTCCAGTTCATTTTTACAAACCAGAACAGTCGTTCCGCGAGGGTGGGCGACTAGGGCGACCTCTGATTACCCCCAAATCACCTCCTCTTCCTCCAAACTCTGGATTTGAGTTCCCTTTGGCTCCCAATCACCTTCCCTACCTCAAGCTCCAATTTCCAACCTCCATTAACATCTATTTCTCCATCTCCAAGGAGATTTCGCCCCTACGCTTTAGAAGTGCGAAAATTTGTTGTTCTCCTTTATTTCTCAATCAATCTTTACAAAGATGAAGAGCATGGGCAAAGCAATCAAGAAAGGGGTAGAGAAGACCATGAATATCCTCACCAGAGGCAAAAGCCGCACTAAACGGGCCTCCAACGTCACACCGCCATCGCACATCCCTACGTCACCGTCCAACTCCATCTCCAGTTCGTCTCTCCGGAGATCGACATCGACGAGTGTGTCCTGACTCCACTCCTTCTCAAGCCACCATACGTCGGATCCAAGCTACAACAATCATCCTTTTTTCCCTAATGACCTAAGCCAACCCCCCCCCCCGTCGCTGCAGCCCTCCTCTCCTCTCCCGCCGCCACAGCCTTTTCCCCCATGCTGCCGCCACCCCCCCCCCCGTCGTCGTCGCCCACCCCCCTCCCTAACTCGCCGCCGCCCTCTCCTCCTCTGATTGTCCTCCCCACCATCTCCCCTGCCTGATCTCCCTTCACTTCTCCTTCCACCTCCCAAATCCACCATTACCCTACTCATCTAACATCCTTCCTCCCTAACTCTACTTCTCTACGCATTTTACGTCTTCGGACAACCATAGTTATTGCACGTTGAGAGTCCCCTCGGCTCTTTGGCTTCTTTTGTCTACCTCATGATGGGATCTTGATTTTCCTCATGACGGCACAGGTTCCTTTATCAGTTACTCTGCCCGTAGCTGGTCTCTTCTGATCTGATGTATCAGATCTACAGTGATGTTCTACTACCTCGTAGCGGGTAGCTTTGGATCTGTTGATCTCTGTTGCTGCAATATGTTCTTGTTGCACAGGCTATCTTTCTATCTTCTACTTCAGATCTATGCACCATGGCCTCTGTCGAGCCGCCCCATTCCATGTGTGTTACCACGGTCAAACTCGAATTACATATGAACAAGCATCTGCTACACCTTCAACTGAGTGGCTTCGCTCAGAGTTCACAAATTTTTTTCAAGAATGCATGACTCAGCTTCCCTCTATGTCTGTTGTTGCCTCTCCTTCTGCTAGTAACAATAAATGGTGCATTGACTCTGGTGCGTCAGTTACATGGCCGGTGACATCAACTTATTTTCTGCCCTTACTTAAACCACACATATTCCACCTGTTACTGTCGTTGATGGTTCTAAAACTTTTGTTCACGGCATCGGCATTGTTCCCTTGTCTCGGAAGTTGCATATGAAATATGTTTATATCCTGAAATTTCCTGTTAACTTGCTTTCTATCAGTAAGACTGTAAAAAATCTTCAGTGCTCCATTGAATTTGATCCTCCTGGTTGTGTTTTGAAGGATCTCCGCACTAAGACGAGGATTGGTTCGAGCCATGAGGGACCAGACAGACTCTACTATCTGGATGGACCACCAGCAGCGTCTGCTCTTCTGTCAACATCAGTCACAGGACTACAGCGGCACTACCGGCATGATCATCCCTCTACAGCAAAGTTGAAACATTTATTTCCTGCTTTATCGGAAACAACATTTTCTTGTGAATCTTGTCAGTTGGGTAAACAAACTCGTTCTGTGCTTCCTGCTAAGAAAGATATTGGTTCTAAAGCACTTTTTGATATTGTTCATGCGGATATTTGGGCCCCTATTCTATTCCTAGTCATTCTGAGGTTCAATACTTTCTGACCTTTATTGATGATTAAACATGTGCTTTGGATGTTTAGACTGAAAGATCGCAGCACGGTTTTGGATAATATTAGTGTTTTTTTTCTCAGAAATACAGACACAATTCAGCAAAGCCATTAAAATTTTCCGCACCGTTAATGCCCTTGAATTTATGCAAAAATCGGTGACATCTTTTTGTTCTGTTTGTGGCACCCTACACCAAACTACTTGTCCCTACACTCCACAACAAAATGGAATTGCTGAACGAAAAAACCGCCACTTGTTAGAGGTTGCTCGCACTTTACTTCTCCATTATAAAGTTCCTCACCGTTTCTGGCCTGAGGCTGTTTCTACAGCTTGCTATAAGAGATGAGAAGAGAGAGCGAGCATGAGAGCATATGAGAGAATGTATGAGAGAGAGAGTATGAGATGAGATGATGATATATGTATTCAGATTATATATATTCCAGGCTGGATCTTCACTGCTGGCTCAAGTAGAGAACCGGTGTGCTGAACAATGTGAAGCTTCATGAAGATAGCCTGGAATATATATAATCTGAATACATATATCATCATCTCATCTCATACTCTCTCTCTCATACATTCTCTCATATGCTCTCATGCTCGCTCTCTCTTCTCATCTCTTTCTCTCCTCTCTATCATACTCTCTCTCCCATACATTCCCTCATATGCTCTCATGTTTGCTCTCTCTTCTCATCTCTTTCTCTCCTCTCTATAGTTAAAATAAAAGATTGATTGAATAGGAATAGATTGTGATAGATGAATACAAGACTGGACACCCCTGTCCTATATATAGGAGCAAGGGAGAAACCCTGAGACTTGTGTCCCAAGTAATCTAAACTAGACGGGCCGAAATATAAAGGCCCACTAAACTAATTAGCCTATTTAACTAATAGACTAATATAGACACTTTAACACTCCCCCTCAAGCTGGAGCATGGGTGAAACACATGTCCAAGCTTGGAGAGTTACAGGACTCGATAAAAAGAAATGATAAATGAAAGATGAAGATAAATATCACTCCCATACAAAATATGTTACTCCCCCTTAATCAATACTCCCCCTGAATCAAATAGTGATGATGACTTTGCAGGCTGAAGATACTCGAGCTTTGAAGAAGGTCTTCCTTGAAGTGCATCTGAAATGAAGACATCTGAAGATACTCTGTAGGCTGAAGAATGCGCCACTGGAATACGTGCTTAATGTGGCACGAACGCGGATATAGTGTCGACGAATGGTCCTGATACTACAGCAAGTCGCCACTGGAATACGTGCTTAACGCGGCACGAACGCGGACGGACGATCTGCTGCTTGATACGATGCAGGAACCATGGGGGCTTGACAGGAAAGTAGATAACATCCATCAAGGAAAATCCCAAGAGGATCAGCTACAGGCGATGTCGATACAGCAGATGTGGCTTGGAGAAGACGTGATGAAGCAGCTCGGTGAAGATAAAACTATGAGCTTCTGAAGAAGCACCCATCTGTCTCATGTGAATGCAGCTGAAGGAATACATCATCAACAACGGATATGGTGTCGACGTTGGATCTTCACTGCTGGCTCAAGTAGAGAACCGGTGTGCAGAACAATGTGAAGCTTCATGAAGATAGCCTGGAATATATATAATCTGAATACATATATCATCATCTCATCTCATACTCTCTCTCATACATTCTCTCATATGCTCTCATGCTCGCTCTCTCTTCTCATCTTTTTCTCTCCTCTCTATCCCCCCCGCACACCAAATACGACAAGAGTGAGTGTTTGGTGTGGAGAACTGGATATATGTCATCTCATCTCATACTCTCTCTCATACATTCTCTCATATGCTCTCATGCTCGCTCTCTCTTCTCATCTCTTTCTCTCCTCTCTATCCCCCCCGCACACCAAATACGACAAGAGTGAGTGTTTGGTGTGGAGAACTGGATATATGACCCCCCAGTAATGTGGAAAAGGGATGCTCAAATAATATGGGTGGGTGGGAAAGAAAATGGTGGAAAAAGAGAGGAATATGTGAAATGGAGATGGGTAATCTGTGAGAATGAAACCGATAACCAAAGAGAGTATACTAAATGGGTCAACATGAGATCCGGGTAGAAAAATAAATGGATCTAGTCCCGACCCGAAAAGGAAAATCCGATTAGGGTCAGAATAGGATCCGATTAGCAAAAGATAGGACCGATTAATGATTCCGAATAGAGACAGGGATAATGCATATGGGGGTAGTAAACATGGTTGTTTGGTAGCGGTGGAGAGTGATGGGTGATCGCTTACTGTAGATGGCAGCAGTAGCATGATGACGCACAACGCAGCAGCAACTTGCGGATGAAGATCGTCGGGATGATGATGAAGTGGAGGAGCAGCAGCTTGCGGATGATGGCTGGATATGACGCTCGGCTGATTAAGCACTTTGTCGCAACATAGGAGATGACAAAGGGTCTCTTGCGCGACTTCGGAGATATTGCATGCCAAGAGGATGCATGTTGAGCCAAGGCGGACCCTCTCCAAAGCGGCGAGGAAGGCTGATTTGAAGACTTCATGAGATGGAGCGCCGATAGAAGAAAAAAATGCGATCAAGATTTGGGATAGATGTATCCTTTTCACATCGCCACTGATCAACTGTTGATACCATCGACAGGACTGTCGATGGTATCGACGCCGCTCTTCTGTCGCTGTGATAAAGTCGATACTATCGACCTCCTGTCGATAGTATCGACGCCGGGAATGCAGGTTGCGTCACGGATGGTCGGCGGCTGTTCTTTTGGGATGGCGGCTTGGATGATGGTCGTTTGATGGAGATGGCGGCTTCTAGGGGCGGTGCTGCTCCTGTTGGCTGCGGCGGCGGCGCCCGCTGGTGCTGCTGCAGGCGGCGGCGGCAGCGGCTGCTGCTGATGGAGGTGGCGGCTGGTGCTGCTGTTTTCGGATGGCGGATGGAGATTACCCCTGTATATGGCTGCTATGATAGGCAGTGGAGGTGTTGTATGGAAAGAATGAAAGAATAGAGAATAGAGATGACCATGGAGGTCGGGATATGCCTAGCGGGCAGCCGGCCAAGCCATGGTGATGGCGGCTGCGGCCGCCCGCAGGCGGGCGCTCGCCCGGTTGTACTCTTGGAGAAAGGAGCGGCGGCGGCTTGAAGGGAGAAGACGGCGGCTTGGAGAGAGAGGGAAGCGGGGCGGCGGATTAGGGTTCCCTCAGGATGGAACCCGCTCTGATACCATGTTAAAATAAAAGATTGATTGAATAGGAATAGATTGTGATAGATGAATACAAGACTGGACACCCCTGTCCTATATATAGGAGCAAGGGAGAAACCCTGAGACTTATGTCCCAAGTAATCTAAACTAGACGGGCCGAAATATAAAGGCCCACTAAACTAATTAGCCTATTTAACTAATAGACTAATATAGACACTTTAACACTTTCTGACCTTTATTGATGATTAAACATGTGCTTTGGATGTTTAGACTGAAAGATCGCAGCACAGTTTTGGATAATATTAGTGTTTTTTTCTCTGAAATACAGACACAATTCAGCAAAGCCATTAAAATTTTCCGCACCGTTAATACCCTTGAATTTATGCAAAAATCGGTGACATCTTTTTGTTCTGTCTGTGGCACCCTACACCAAACTACTTGTCCCTACACTCCACAACAAAATGGAATTGTTGAACGAAAAAACCGCCACTTGTTAGAGGTTGCTCGCACTTTACTTCTCCATTATAAAGTTCCTCACCGTTTCTGGCCTGAGGCTGTTTCTACAGCTTGCTATCTTATCAATCGCATGCCATCTTCTGTTTTGCACAATAAAATATCTTACAACATTCTATTTCCTGATGCTCAACTGTTCTCTATTCCCTCTCGTATTTTTGGGTGTACCTATTTTGTCAAAAACCTACGTCCGGGGCTAACCAAACTTGATCCTCGCTCCACCAAGTGTATCTTTTTGGGATATTCTAGAACCCAGAGAGGTTATCGTTGTTTTGATCCTATTCTGAAGCAATGGTTTGATCGCGGATGTAGTATTTTTTGAGCATATGCCATATTACTCTAATGATGGAGCATCACTTTCCAATTATATGTTGGCACCAACGTCGTTGCCTGATGTTGTTGAGATTTTTCCATCTTATGAACTGCCTGAAGCCCGCCCTCTGCAAGTATACAAGCGAAGAAACAAGACCAGTACTCCCTCCATGGCCCCTCTACAACCAATTCCTCCTTCTGCGGATGATCATACAGCCAATGAGGTAACTTCTGACTTACACCTGCCTATCAGCCAGCGCAAAGGTGTTTGTTCCTGCATGAAACATCCTATTAGTAATTTCTGCTCATCCGCTAATCTGAATAACAGTTTTACGTGCTTCACTTCTACTATCTCTGTTGTCACTATTCCCATTACTGCTGCAGAAGCTCTTCTTAATCCTGCATGGAAACAGGCGATGAAACATTAAATGCAGGCACTCTCTGATCGCAAGACGTGGGAACTTGTGGATCGTCCTCCTTCCTTCCCTACTATTGGATGTCGTTGGGTCTTCACCATTAAATATCAACTAGACGATACAATTGAGCGACTAAAAGCTCGTCTTGTGGCAAAAGGGTATACACAAACATATGGTGTGGACTACTTTGAAACCTTTTCCCCTGTGGCACGTTTAAATTTTGTTCGCATTCTGATTTTTGTTGTTATCAAAAAAGAATGTCCCCTATTTCAGTTAGATGTCAAAAATGCATTTCTTTATGGAGACTTGTAGGAAGAAGTTTACATGGAGCAACCACTCGGGTTTTGTTGCTCAAGGGGAGTCCTCCTCGCATGTCTGTAAGTTGAGAAAGGCCATCTACGGCCTAAAATAGAGCCCTCGTGCTTGGTTCGACATACTTAGTCAGATCTTAGTAACTTTTGGCTTTCGTCGTTCCCACTCAGATCATTCTGTCTTTATCCGCAAAATTGTGGCAAGGCTATTCATTCTTATTGTGTATGTTGGTGATATTATCTTATCTGGCAATGATACCTTAGGCATTCAGGCAACTAAAACTTACTTGGAAAAACACTGTCACCAAAGATCTCGGAAAGTTGAAATATTTTTAGGCATCAAGGTATCCAGATCGTCTGCAGGATCGTGCCTCTCCCAGCAAAAATATGTCCTTGATCTTTTGCAGGAAACTGGTATGCTTGGTTGTAAACCAGCCAACACCCCTCTTGACCCAAATATGATCGGGACGATGAAAACTCTCCCCCTTATGTTGATCACCACCAGTTCAGAAGGCTTGTTGGCAAGCTTATTTATCTTACTGTCACAAGAGCCGATCTCATTGTTGTTGTAGGATTCATCAGCAAGTATCTTAACAAACCGCGACAATGTCATTGGGACGTTGTGTGTCACATCCTACATTATCTCAAAAGCTCTCCAGGTAAAGGCTTGTTATATAAGAAGCACGGCCATTGCAATCTCTCTGGATTTTTAGATTCTAACTATGCAGGAAGTCGCTCTGACCGTAAATCTACATCGGGCTATTGCACATATGTGGGTGGCAATCTAGTTACCTGGTGAAGCAAAAAGCAGATTGTCGTAGCCAGGTCCAATGTAGAGGCAAAATATCGAGCCATGGCCCATACTGCATGTGAACTTTTGTGGGTCCAGAGTCTTCTCAAGGAATTTGACATATCCTATTCCAGTCCTATACCGATATTTTGTGACAACAAGGCTTCTATTTTTATTTCAAGCAACCCAACATTTCATGAAAGGACCAAACATATCGAGGTCAATTGTCACTTTGTTCACGAGACTATTCTTTCTAGTCGTATTTGCACTCCATATCTCAGCACTAAGCAACAAGTAGCGGACATCTTCACCAAAATTCTTCCAAAAGATCGCTTCCAAACTCTAGTAGACAAGTTGGGCATGTTCGACATCTATGCTCCAGCTTGAGGGGGAGTATAGAGATATGTTTATGTTTCACTAAGTGACGTGTGCCTAGCATGTGCCTCACTTATGTTTTACTTGTGTGGTTTAGTCTCATATTGCTTAATTCTATTTTTGTATCTCCTCTCTTATCCTATATAAGAGAATGCATTTTAGACCTTTTTACTCATCCAATACATTTCTCTTCAATATTCTATAAGTCTCTTGCTCTCCTCCCTTGTCCAAGTACTCAGTATCCTCCGACTAGCTAAGAAGTTAGTTATGTGCTTGTACAACGGTCTTTGGGTGGATGAAATAATAAGAGTTGCTCATGAGGCATTGTTTCTTTGATGTGGTTCCTATCACCATACGAAGCTTCAATGCGGGAGAGATGGTCGGCTGCAGAATTTTCTACTCTCTTTTTGTCAACAATCTCTAGATCAAACTCTTAGAGCAATAGAATCCATCGGATCAATCTTGGCTTAGAGTCTTTCTTCGTCATTAGGTATTTTAAGGCTGCATGATCTGTGTACACCACCACCTTGTTTTGCAAGAGATAAGAACGGAATTTGTCAAGAGCAAAAATCACAACAAGTAACTCCATTCCCGTGGTAGTGTAGTTCCTTTGAGCTTCATCTAGGGTTTTGCTTGCATAATAGATGGCATGTAGAACCCGGCCAATCCTTTGGCCCAGCACAGCCCCCACTGCCATATCTGATGCATCGGTCATGATCTCAAATGGCAAGGAAAAATCTGGGGGCTGCATGACAGGAGCAGAGACGAGCTTGTGCTTCAAGTGGTTGAAGGCCTCAACACACTTGTCATCGAAATGGAATTCCACATCCTTTTCAAGCAAATGGCAAAGCGACCTCAAAATCGTACTGAAGTCTTTAATGAATCGACGGTAGAAATCTGCATGCCCCAAGAAAGATTGGACATGTCTTATGGTGGAAGGAATGGTGAGAGTGGAAATTAGGCCCACTTTGGCCTTATCAACCTCAATTCCGGCCTTGGATACTCGGTAACCCAAAACAATGCCTTCAGGAACCATGAAGTGACTCTTCTCCCAAGACAGTACTAAACGAACTTTGACACACCTTTCAAGCATGGCTGCTAGGTGGAGCAAACACTCATCAAACGTCTTACCAAACACAGAAAAGTCATCCATGAAGACTTTAAGCGACGAATCAAGCATATCAGCAAAGATGGATGTTACACATCTTTAAAATGTCGAAGGAGCATTACACAACACAAATGGAATTCTTCTATAAGCAAAAGTACCACTTAGACAAATGAACGTCGTCTTCTCTTGATCAGCGGGATGAACAGCTATTTGTAAGTAATCGGAGTACCCATCAAGAAAATAGTAAAAACTTTGTCCAGCTAATCTCTCCAAGATCTGATCAAGGAATGGGAGAGGGTAATGATCTTTCTTGGTCTTCTCGTTCAATTTTTTGTAGTCCACGCACATCCTCCACTTGGATTGCTCTCTCACGGGCATCGATTCCACATCTTCATTCTCGGCGACTGTGATCCCACCCTTCTTGGGTACAACTTGGATGGGACTCACCCATGGGCTGTCAGAAATGGGATATATGATTCCAGCATCAAGAAGCTTCACGAATTCTTTTGCTACAACTTCTTTCAATTTTGGATTCAACCGTCTTTGAATTTGACGGGTTGGTCTAGCATCATCCTCAAGATAGATTCTATGGACACAAATAGAGGACACAATACCCCTCAAATCAGCAATGGACCATCCGATGGCCTGAATGTTCTTCTTTAAAACCGCCATCAATTCATTTTCTTGCTCCACAGAGAATAGAAGAAATGATCATCGAGAGGGTGTCATTGGAGCCTAAGAAAGCATATTTCAGCCCTTCGGGAAGATACTTGAGCTCAATAACGGGAGGCTCTTCAAGGGAATTCGTCAATGGTTCAGAATTGAAGGGGAGGTCCTCACTTCCAGCCACTAAGGCCAGCTCTTCTTCCTCATCCTCATCATCATCATCATCATCAGGAAATTCCACAATGGGCTCAAGACCTCTAACTTGTGTGGAAGTTTGAATCCACGCAGGTAGACACTCTTCTACAATCTCATCAAGGCACTCAATCAGATAACAATCCTCTTCTATAGCACCTATCACCTCGGCCTTAGCAGAAGACTTGAAAATGTTCAACTGGATCTTCTTGTGCATGAAAGTCACATACATGATGTCAGTCCTCACACGGATCACTGCATCGGCTGTAGCCAAGAAGGTCTCCCCAAGATAATAGGCACTTTCCTCGAGTCTTTTTCCATGTCTAAAACAATGAAATCAACAAAAAAGAATGTGGAGGTCTCATCATCAAGTTTGACCAACACATCATCAACGCGCCCTCTAGACGTTTTCACAAATCTATTGGCCAATTGCAAAGTACAGTGAGCTGGACCCAGTTGTCCCGTTTGCAGTTCAGCAAACACATCATACGACATCAGATTTACACTAGAACCCAAGTTAAGAAGAGTTTGGTCTATGTGGTGTGCTCCAATGTAGCATGAGATGATGGGAGCACCAGGATCTTTCCTCTTCCTTGGCACAGTGTGTTGCAAAATTGAGCTCACTTGCTCAGTGAGCTTGATGCGTCCTGCTTGTTGTCTTCCTCTTGAACGTGTACAAGTCTTTCAAGAACTTAGCGTAAGACGAAATTTGCTTGATCGCATCAAGCAAAGGAAGGTTGATCTTGACCTGCTTAAAGGTCTCCATGATGTCCTCGGTGTGCTTCTTCTTCCTTCTTTCAGTGGATGGCTCTTCAAGGGCATTTGGGAATGGAGGGAGTTGTGCTCCCAACCAGCTCAAGTCAACAGTATCATCAAGCGGTATCACAGGAATCACGGTATCATCTTTCGGTATCACGGTATCATCCTGGGTGCCTGTCACAGTATCATCTGCCTGAATCTCAGTATCAACATCCCTGATCACAGTATCAACCTTGCCATCACTGGCTGCGCTATCAACAGAAGTACCTTGTGGCTGCTCCAAGATCCTACCACTCCTCAAAACTATCACTACTTTCACATGCTCATAGGTAGTGGAAGAGGAAGCTTGCGGAGGTGGTTGTGGCTGTTGAGGTGGTGGTGGCCTTGAGTGTGGTGGATTTGGGTTTTGGAGGATAAATTATGGTTGGGGTTGGGGTTGGGGTTGTGGTGGTTGGGGTGGATGGGGGTAATATTGTGGAGGCGGTTGTTGGTATGAGTGAGGTAGGGGTATTGGTAGTTATAATGAGGTTGTTGAGGTGGAGGAGCATATGGATTTGGTGGTCCTTAGTACTGGTGAAGTGGGGTACTTGGCCTTGTGGTGGGACATAAGGGAGATGGTGTGATCTTCTCAAGGCCACACACTGGCCAACTAGATGGTGACTAGATGAAACCCTAAGGAAAAACACACGGATCTCTTAAAATTTATATATGGACCTGGTCCAACAAACTGGCTCAACTAATCACACGTACCCGCAAGCGCACAGAGTCGTGTTGTAGTATAGGCAAGTGACAAAATTAGGGTCGATCCTTAGGGAGAGAGGGGGCACTAAAGCTAGGTTAATGTTAGCTATGTTCCTAAAGAGGAGTGTAGGGTTTGAGCGTTTAAAGTTGGTTTTGGTTGATTATGCTACGATTGCAAGTAATAAACAACAAGAAGGAAACTAGATTAACAGAAACCCTAGATTACCCTAAGCAAGTAAAGACTAAGAAACTAGACAAGACAATCAACTAAACTAGAGCAAGGAGTTACACTACACTAACAAGGCAATTTATCAACTAAGAGGTTAGCTAAGAAATAAGACAAGAAAGAACCTAAGTTATAACTAGCTAACTAAATTAACATAAACTCGCTCAAAAGAGCCCTAACTACTTAAGCAAGAACTAACTATCAAGAACTAAGCAATTAGCTAAGAACTAACAAAGGCAATTGACTAAGCTAGCATTAACAAGCTAAGAAGGCAAGGGTGGATTTAAAGCAATAAGATGGATAGGAGGGTCGTTCGGGAATGAAACTTGATATTAGTTGGGAGAAAGTTAACATAGCATGCAATTCTCATATTTCAATCTAGATTACCAAACCAAACAACAAGGCAAGTGTTATTGGGATATACCCTACGCTACTAGTTGGAGAACTAAGGCTAGGTGTAACTCTAATAGGATTTGGCAAGTCTAGGTTTCTAGGGTAAGTGGTATTAGGGCAATTGAGAGCCAAGGGTAGGAATGGGAGTAGAGATGAGGGTGTTTCACCTCACGTTACTTGCCATCTAGCCTTTAGAAAACTCTAGGCAATTGCACTAATCATACTTATACTAGCTACTTAGATCTCACACCTACTTGTAGAAGAAGGGAGATGTATGTAGGAACAAAGGGGGCTAGCTAGGGATCCACTAATTGGACCTAGGAGTCATTCCTAAGATCGTCACATACATTCCATTTTTTCCTAGAAGCTAAATGTCATCAAGCATCACAAAACAAACAATCTATGTTTAAAAGCACAAACCACATGCAAGATAATAGGAAATGAGATAGAAGCAAGAGGCAATCATTATAGAATAGAAATATATTCAATACAAATTATTTTCCCCCAACATGGTATCAAAGTAACATTTTAACCCCAAACAGCCCACCACTAGGGGCTTAGCTAGACATACTCATACAAAAGAGTAAGAAAAGGAGAAGGCATAGGAATCCATGGAGCTTGAAGTAACTTCTTCTTTTTCACCTCCTAGTTGTTGTAGAACACCTCCCTCCTCCAAGGTGGGTGAAGAGCATGGAAATGAAGGGGATTATGGTAGAAAACCTAGAAAATTAGGTTTCTATGGTGGAAATGGGGTGGAAATGGTAGGTGGAGGTCTTGAATGCAAGGGAGATGACAATGAATGTTCTAGAGTAGGTAGGAGGGTGCTAAGGCAGCTAACATAGTGTTGTAGTCGTCACCCATGTATATATAGGTGGTGGTGGAAGCACTAGGGTAAGTAGGGGTATAGTTGGAAAAATAGTGGAGAAAAAGCTAGGTTTAGGGTGGTAGCACGGCTGTTCTGGGCAGAAAGGTCGTGGTGGCTGGTGGTTGGAACGGCCGTGGTGGAAAATGGAAAATGTCAGAGTGAAAGTGGTGGTATGAAGGCTGGCAGCACGGTCGTGGTGGGGGCTACGTGGAACGGTCGTGCTAGGTAGCACGACCGTGCTGGGCGAAGTGAATTGGAGGTCGTTCTAGTCAGCATGCCCGTTCTCATCCTTGGCAGCACGGCCGTGTTGGCTAGCACGGCCGTTTTGAGGGCTTCTCAGCACGACCACGCTGGGTAGCACGATCATTTTGGCAATGTTGTTGTAGCTTGACAAAATAAGGATCATCCCTGTAACTTTAACATTTGTGAACACGGCCGTTCCTTGGCACCACGACCATGTTGGGGTCTTCAGTAGCTTTTTGAACTTGAAACTTCATGATCAATGGACTTCTTTGCTTGAATTTGACCCTTGGCCATTAGGGGTAGGTTGAGGGAGCTCTGGGGCCTTCTTTGGACCCGTCAGGTGGAAAAATCCTAGAACTCTTTCCTTCTCTCTGATCCATCCAAGACATGGTCCAAATACCTGAAAAACATACAAAGAACGTCCATAAGTGTATTTGACAGTAATATGCATATTGAGGGATTTAACTTTGCATTCTACTATGTTTAGATGTAATTGAGATACAAAGAGACACAAGATGAAGCCCTAAAATAGGGTTGCATCAGGAGACAAGTTCTTGTGGTGGGGGCTGAAAATAAGATATGGGAGTGGATTCTTTGAAGTCTAGCACATACATGCATACATCTTCTAGACTTGTCTCTTCAAGCTCTTTGTGGGTGACAAGGTGTAGAGAGTGATGGGCTTTAAGGTTTTGGTTTTGGCGATGGGATCTTTTTCATAGCAAAGATGAAATGAGTAGGGGAAAGTTGTATGTGGTTGCCTTTGTGCTTGAAGGTATAAACATTGGAATGTCCCTCATTGTGGGCATCCAAGTCATAAATTGGAGGGCGACAACGATTATGTGTCCAACATCCATAGGCAACATATCACACCAAATGTGGTCCAAATAAGCACCCAGAGTGATGAGAACAAGGCAACGTTGGATGATGAGCAAGCTAATATGGCTGGGTCCATAGGCAACATATCACACCAAATGTGGTCCAAATAAGCACCCTGAGGTCCCAGAGTGATGGGAACAAGGCAATGTTGGGTGATGAGCAAGCTAATCTAGTTCACCCAATGGACCTTGTATGGTTGAGGATGGGGCTCTAGGCGCAACTCCATGCGCTTCAATCCATTGGACTAGATGATTTTCTGAGAAATGCCACCATCAATGAGTGGCTAGCAGCTTTTACCAGCACACTTGAAGAAGGTTTAGAAGGGAGTGGTGTGTTTCCATTTGTTCCCCTCGGAAGGGGTAGCCAAGACACTTATGACCTGGAGATATGGTGGATCATAATCATAAGTGTAGTTGGCGTCAAAAGGTATGGAGGCAGGTAACACTTTTTCATACTCAATCCCATCCTTAAGGGTGGTGTCAAGAGAAATTAGAGGACACAAATAGAGCACGACTTGGGAATTAGACAACTAGGTGAGTCGTATTGTGGCAATAAAAGCATTCATGACCTCACGGAGTGCGAGATGAGGTAGTCACAACTTCCTTACCCTTACTGGAGGAAGGGGTCGAAGAACTATGGTATGGGGTTGAGGCAAGGGTAGGAAGAACGACACGGGGTAGTAGATGGGTTATTCCTAGAGTAATTGAGTTGCCATAAATGAGAGAAGGAAATGTCGCAAGCAACCGACTATAGGTAACTTTCTACCTTTTAGGCAAGGTGAAACACGTCAACAAATTGTCTTACTATTATAATTCCATTTTTGTTTAATATCAGGGTGCAAGCAGTGCAAAAATGAGTGGGCACTTGCCAATCGGAATCATTATGAGCACAACAGTTTTTAGCCTCAAACTGTATTGTGTACTCTGAATAGATGATGACCCTTGGCTATGGGTCATCCAGTCAGAAAGAATTTGCCTTTGGTAATAGGAGGGTACATAGAGCTCACATAGCTTAGTCTTCATCTCGTCCCAAAAGAGGATGAAGGTTGACCACTACGCTTTATTTGGTATTGGACATCTTGCCAATATCACTTGGTTGACCCTTCGAGTTTCATCGTAACAAACCTAACTTGTTGGGCGTCTATCATGTTTTACCGGTCAAAATAGTCTTCCAAACTAGCAATTCAATCAAAAAAGGCTTTGGGATCAAGTTTACCATCAATACGTGGGGGCATCCATTTTAACATGTCGAGTAATATCATCATGAGGTGGTGGATGAGGTCCCAAGTAATACTGACCATATGGATTGTAGGGGGAAAATAGGTCCACGAGGGGGGCATGAAAGTCATCATGGCCAGGGGATGAGGATGTGGTCCTCGAGGAGGGGCCATGAGAGGATGTGAGGGAGCCAGTGGTTGGTGATGCGGTGTAGGAACGAATTGTAGAACACAAGAAACACGTGGAGGGGGATATGGCGGTGGTGTACAATGTGCTTGTAGGGTAGGGGTTAGGATGTGCATGGGTAGCGTGGTGGTATGGTGGTTGATATGTGTGTGGTTCCACGTAGGGCTGCGATGAATAAGGATCGAGTTCTGCAAAAGGGTCAATGTGTCCATAAGGATGGTATTCAGGGGTTTCATGGAGTTGTAGAGCACTGAATTGTAGAGGTGCAGGTTTAAGGGGGTTTGTAGTGCATATCTAGGATTTGGTGGCATCCCATACCCAATATAAGGTGTTGAAGGTTGGCTAGCACGGAATGTTTTACTTGGTGAATGGTGTGAAGCTCAATCATTATGTTATGGGCCGCTTGACCAAGAGTGTCAAGGGTAAACCCAGGTTGTGCAGATATGGCATTTAGATTGGGTTCCAAAACGGGGCTATCTCTACTACCAGGCATTTTGACTTGTAGGACGAGACAAGCAAAAAAAATATGTATGAAAAACTTTGTTTGGCAACATACACCGCAATATTTTTCATGAAATTACAGCGGACTCAAAAATAAGAAAGTAAAACGGCGTACAGAACAGGGGAAAGCCTTGCACAAAAAACAGGACTTGCCAAATTTGGGGTAGGGGAACCAAACACACCCTATGGACCCGTTGCGAGTGTATAAAATATGCAGTAGACTAGCAAAAGCATGGTAAATGATGGAATAACCTTACCCAAATTGTTGATGGTCGATTTGCCTCCTTGAATTTGATGTAATTGAAGGAAATATCTCGTGAGGAAGTAATACATCGGCCCCCTGATCTACGGAATATCTCGTGAGTTGGCTAGGGGGTGATAGGGGGGCAGTGGCCCCTAGCTTGGGGTTTTGGGGGTGAGAACCCCCTAGAAGGGAAAAAAATAGGGGTGCTTACGAGCACCGACAGCTACTACTTGCAGATATTTTAGATATTTTTGCTGCTTCGAGAGGAGCAATGGCAGCGGATGTTGCTACAGGTAGCAGCGACAACAACAGAGGTTGTTGTCGCATCAGGATGTGTCGATGGCGGGAACTACTGTTGTGGGTGTTGGCTTCTGTTGCTATAGGTGGCGATTGGAAGTAATTGCAACGACGACTGGAGGATGTGGTGGATGGGAGAGGGTGGCGCCAAGGTAGGGCAGGGAAGGTGGCCGCTAGGGTTTTGCAGGGTAGAGGGAAGGAGCAAAACTCTAAGCAAGGTTAGGGTTATGCTCTGATACCACATGTAAATCTATTGAACTAATAATAAACGCAGTTGAAATAACTAAAGGGAATGAGTCTCGTCCATCAAGTGTCTAAACAAAGACGCAATAGAGCCTTCATATAGGTTTCTAAAAGAAAGAGAAACGGGTGATATGCCAATGTGGGACTAAACCACGTGACTTTACAAAGAACCCAAAATAAGAAAAAGGCATAATAAAATAACATAAGTAATAAAAGCCTAACTAACAACTTGGTGATGTCTACAATTGCAATGGCGGTTGGAGGATGCAATGGATGGGAGAGGGCGGCGGCTAGGTAGGGCAGGGAAGGTGGCAGCTAGGTTTTGTAGGGGAGAGGGAAGGAGCAAAACCCTAAGAAAGGTTAGGGTTATGCTCTGATACCACTTAATGTAAATCTACTGAACTAATAATAAATGCAGTTGAAATAACTAGAGGGAATAAGTCGCATGCATCAAGTGTCTAAACAAAGACGCAATAGAGCCTTTATATAGGATCCTAAAAGAAAGACTAAACATGTGGTATGCCAATCTAGGACTAGACCACATGACTTTACAAGAAGCCCAAAATAAGGAAAAGACATAATTAAATAACATAAGTAATAAAAGCCTAACTAATAACATGGTGATATTTGCACTCGTAAGTGCGTAGAGGCAGTGTCTGTCCTACATCAGAAGGTGTGTTGAAGCACACAACAACTAAAGACAAAGTAGTGGTGACTCTTCACACTAAGCAATAGTAGAAGATAAAGCGCCCATGCATGGGCAGTAGAAGAGAGAAATCAGATCTCTATGACATATTCACGTAACCATAGGATATAAGTAGGGAGAAGAGCGGTTTACCCCTAAAAACTCACAGGTTGAGATGTGCAAGACGGATAGTTGTTAGGCATGTGGAGAGGGCATCGAGACAGGAGGAGGGCTTATGCCTTAGGAAGAGCTAGGAAGGTGGAGAGGCAGAGGGGGTGGGTGAGGCAAGGAGGTGTGTAGAGAGGTGGGGAGGAGAGGCGGCATGCTGGGTGATGGGTATGATGGGTGGCAGGCAGGTCGGGCGTAGGAGGGACGGCATGTAAGGTTTGGGAGGCAGGGCTAGGGTTTTGAGGGGCAGCTGGCAGGGTATGCGGGGGAAGGGAGGAAGGGAAGAAGAGTGGATAGCAGAGGGGGAAGGGAGAAAGGGGCGACGAGGAGGGGGTGGTGAAGGAACAGGGGCAAGAAGGCAGGAAGTGGTGATGGTGGTTGGGGAAAGAAGAAAGAAGAAGTGGAAGAGGTGGGGTGGCGGGAAGGTCGAGTGGAGGGAAGCGGTAGGGTTAGGATGAGAAAAGGAGGGTGACGAGGCTAGGGTGGATCGTAAACTTTTGATACCATGATATAGTACTATGGATTTGATGTACCTAATACAATTATAAAGCACACTCTCTTTTATTGAATAAGAGAGGTGAAAACCAAAAACAATAGATGTGGTATAAAAGGAAAAGTAAAAAACAAAGACAAGTGTAAAGTATTGATACACACACATATATATACATATATATACACATATATATGTATATATATATATATATATGTGTGTGTGTATATATATATATATGTATGTATCAATAGTATTAGCATTGACTTAATTATTTGCATAAATATCATTTTATATATATAAAGTTTCATTATCATAATCAATTTATAGATAATCTTAAAACTAAGACTCGTGTGTAGTCTGCCAAAAAAAATTGAAATGTTCAACACCAAATCCAAGATGTCATTAGTACTTAGGTGCAACAATCTACATCTCACCATCATCATTTGAGCCTCAATCCGAACATGTTGGGTCAACTACATGGATCTTTCCTTTCCAATCTATTGTGTTATGTAACAACTAACAACAAAAATTTAGTATTATGATATAAATACTAAGCCATGGGAGTGGATTAACTGGATTGAGGGGTCTATCCTTTACCGTGAAAATATAGATCAAGACAAAAGTTGGTTTCCATAAGGGCCCCTTGCACATGGATGCATAAGGCACCTAGGACAATTTTCTAGAGAACAAATACGATTTTAGATAATATTAGTTTGCTCTCATATTCGATCTCTATGTTTGTTATGCAATGTTATTCACTCTTTATTATATTAGGGTCTAGAACATTAAATGACCGGATAAAATAGATGAAATATTTAAGAAATCGTGTGATAGAAAATATAACTAAGCCTCAATCCTCCTACCATTTCGGGGTCATCTAGATGGATCATTCTTTTTCATTCATCTATGGTGTATCATATTATCATCGAGATGTTATGAATCCAAATATCTCCTTATTAACTATGTTCAAATATATGTAGGTAATGGGGAACCTAATGACTAAAATCTAAGATGACTTATCAAGATCTAAATTAATTTAAAAACTAATCAAAAGGAAATCATATTCATCATAAGGTTCCAATCATCAAGTCTACTTTCTCAAGGGTCTTACAAAGACTATATATAGGTGTTTAAACCCAACTGACTAGAAAACTAGTCAATGTGGGGCTAAATCACATGCTTTACAAGACAAACTAGAAAAATATCAAATAACCCTTAAAACACAAGAAGAGTGACAAAACATTATAAATATTACTTAAATGGCTATTCTGAAGGTTGCAGTCGCCCTACATCAACTCTCTTCCACTTCAAAAGACTCAGCTCCGACGAGTCAAAATAATAATATGGGGCTCAAAGAAGTACATGAAGTCCTTGAAGCTTCTTGTAAATGAGTCACATAGCATCACACCAACGAACAAAGTAACGACGCAAAAGATCAAGAAAGAACACATGGTTGTCTGGAAATTAGCCACAATGATGTTTGACAATTGTAGACGACGAGAAAGGTCATAAATTTTGTCTGGAGGCTATGGAGGGGGTCTGAGAAGAACAGTGTCATGACAATATTCAGTTTGTGTAGAGAAAGTCTTAATACTTGGAGGTTGTCAAAGAGGAACAAGCTCATAAATTCTGTCAGGAGGCTGTAGAGGAGGCCTAAGAAGAACAAGGTCATGACAATCTTCAATTTGAGTAGAGGAAGTCTTGATATTTGGAGGTTGTCGAGGAATAACACCCTCAAATTTTGTTAGGAGGTTGTAGAGGGGGCCTGGGAAGAACGAGGTCTAGAAAATCCTCAGTTTCATACATGATACTCATTTGGAATCCCAGTCCTTAGATACAAAATCCAAAAGGGCTACCCGAAGGTTGTAGAGGAGGCCTGGAAAGAACAAGATCAAGACAATCCTCAATATCATATTTTTAAGTTGGGGTGTATTCCATATACACTTCTTACCAAAGCATGTTTCAGTCTTTCAGAGTTATCACACATTTTTTAAGACACCCTTTGTGTAGTTTGCATGTATTGCTCCCTATCTATAGTTAAAAATTCCTAAATATAAGAAGAATATATAGAACAAGGATGCAAGATATCAGGCATTGGAGTTGTAATTGAAGGCACGAACATCTAAGGAACATTAGGCTCTGAAGTTGTAATTGAAGGCACAAACATCTGAGGAACATCATGCTCTGAAATTGTAATTAAAGGTACGGACATCTGAGATATATCAAGATCTAAATTCGTAATTGAAGGCACATACATCTTAAGAGCATCAGGCTTGGGAGTTGTAACTGAAGGCCTGGGAATCTAAAGAACATCAGGCTCCAATTTTGCAATTGAAGGCAGGAGCATCTAAAGAACATCAAGCTTTGAAGTTGTAATTGAAGGCATTGGCATTTGAAGAACATCAGGCTTTAAAGTTGTAATTGAAGGCACGGGTATTTGAATAACATCAGGCTCTGGAGTTGTAATTGAAGCCAAAGGTATTTGAGGTTGTAAAATGTAACGCTTTAGAGTTGTAATTGAAGCCACAGACATCTCAAGCTTGGTATTCAAAGTCAGAGGAGATTCTACATGACTAGAGCATGGATTGTGTTTACCTGTTGAAGGGAGTGAAGCTCAACCGTGATGTTATCGAGCGCTTGACCAAAAGTGTCAAGAGTAATTACAGGCTGTGAAGATTCATGAGTAACATTCAGATTGAGCTTAGCGGTATATGTTATGTCTATATGTGTCAGGTATCTATAATGTTTCACGGGTGTCGGCAAAGATATAGGAATTTGAGATTGGTCTTCACGTGCATGATAGATATAATGCATTGAAGCTATCGGGGAAGATACCAAAAGATGAGATTGTGCATGGTAGTGGTAATGCATTTAAGATGTCTGGGAAGACACCTGAACATGAGATTGTACTTCACGCGCATGGTATCTATAATGCGTCATAGATGTCGACTAAAATACCAGAACATGAGATTGTTTATCAAGAGCATATAAAGTTATCTGACATCTTTGGCAATAGAGATAATTATCAAGATAATTTTTTATATATTTGTAATGCCAATTGCAATGTGAAAAACAGTCCAAAATGTAAAAGGATTATGGTATTGTGGTTCCACATCCTTCTGAGAATAATACATACTTGATTAATTTTTAACAATTTCGTTCAAGATTGATTGTCCATCATGCTCTCTGAGAAGAGAATTGTTCAAAAAGAAAGTTGTTCATCACTGTTTAAACAAAGAATTAGTCAATTAGTGAGTTATTCAACGCTCCCAAGTAGAGAGTTTGCCAGTTCATAGTTCAAGTGTCGTTGCAAGAAGCCCAATATTGCCTTAAAGCTTACAGTTCCAGTTTGCAGTTTAAGTTTCACATTCGCAACAAAATTTACTGCCTTGAAGTTGGCAATAGGCCTCAATACGCAGTTCAGTACTACCTTCATGCATGGTGTATGTGCAGTTTGTAGTTCGGGTGAATCATCGGAGGTAGATTCATTTAGGAATAGCGTTTGTTAACCTGGAGATTAGCGGGCATGAAAAAGGTCTAAGTTGAGAGCAACTGAGATGATGAGTGTGATGGGTGGGGCAAAGATTGTGGTAGGGGGGATTATGGGTTGCGTGAACAACAGTAGGGTGCATAGGGTCTAAGGGATTACGTAATTGGGATGGCGTGGTGGAATGGTTGGGCCGATGAAGAACGGATTATGAAAGGGTTTGCAGGTGGGTTAGTTGAGGGCGGTGTGTTGGCGGGCAGGATGGCTGGATGTGTTGGCGTAACAGAGGGTGGTCTATTGTAAATGATGGACAGTAAGTTGGTATGATTAATCTAAGCCGAGATTGTTGGAGGAAGATGCTATCCAAGCGGATGAAGAGGGATTTACGGCAACAGGAGCATGAGGAGGATGTTTGCGGTAGTTCTAGAGATTGCGGAAAGGTGTTTGCGAGATATTGGGGGTTTTGATTTGTGTGGGTTATTCTAGGTGTGGGGTGAAGGTTTACGGATCGTGGGCAGGGTTGTATGGAGTTGGCGTGAGGTTTGTAGGTGATTAGGCTTACGATGGTTGTGACAGGTGTTGTTTTGTTAGGAAATCGGGGGTCTAATTTACGAGAATTGGAGAAGGTTAGCAGCAGGGGATTGCAGGGAGCGCGAGAAGGCGGAAGCGGTAACTAAGTGGATGTCTTGCTGTTAATATACCTACTTGTCTATAATTGCCTCTGCTGTTTCATATTTCAGTTCATTTTTTTAGTTTTGGAATTTGGATATACTTCTTGTATAGTAGTTCTGATTGTTTTGTGGAGGGTAAAGATATTTTCTCTTCATTTAAAACCCTCCCAAAAAAATAATCTTGTGTGATTTAGTACCATTCGTTGGTGTGATGGGAAAAAATATTAAGTTAATTTGCCAAATTCTTTGCGGCGTCATAGTGGATGTCAAGAAGTCAATCTCACTATTGCTCTGGAAATAAACTTATCTATGATATTATACAAGAGAGACGATTTTGTACGTGGGTGTAGAACTCCTTCATCTTCATCCTACATGGCCATCACGTTGCCACGAACATGTATTTGACAGTGACTAGAGACTCCATGCCAGCCTAGAGCCAATTTAGAATTTGGTTGTTGTTGATGACTAGGTGGGATCATCCTCTAGTTTAATTGATGGCGCATCAGTGATGCACTTGAGCTTATTGCGAGACTCAAGAAATGTGTAGACTACATTCATCTATAGGACCATAGCAAGTGATTGCTGCCATTTGATTTGACAACTGATATGGCAGGTGTATCATTATAAATGCCCATAGGGGCCGCAGTAGCCTTATCGGTAGACATAATAGAAAACTAAATTTATGGGATGTAGCACTCTAATAGAGAAAGGTAGGCCAATGGAGTGTGAGGATGGTAGATGAACATAGTAAGACAGTAGTAGTACTGGAAAAAGAAAGAGAGAAAAAACCACTGGAATAGATCACGCGGTAGGAATAATCGCAGGAATTATGTGTGGTGATGTTAAACATGATCCCCCTAATTAGAAGATGAAACACACACCCAAGAATTTAGGGGAACTGCATGGGGAGGAAAGAACATCGTAGTTGCCTCATTGTTTTTGCTGCTTTAAAAGAGAGCATCTGGGTTTTTTTTCAAAAGAAGAGAAGGTACATGAGATAGGAGAGAATGGAGGAGAAGCATAGATCATGCAAGGAGACCCTCTCTATAACAACAGGACCGGATGAATGAACCTTGAGAGTTGTTGTGTGTGAAGGATTTGGGACGATAGTGGATGCCAGTGAGCATGGCAGGTGCCAGGGGCTATTTGCAGGTAGCAGCACGTGACCTAATTTTCGTCAACGACTATGGTGAGTGTGTTGACCCTATTGGTGATTGCGATAGAAGAGGGAGAATTGTGGAGAGTGGTGTAAGCACAGGGAGAGGAGAAATGGAGGGTAACGGGTGGGTTTAGATTAGGATCAAGAATGTTCTGATACCATGTGAGTTGCCTTAAGAGAGTATTCTTATTAACAAAAATGTGTTTACAGGAGGCTCCTATATATAGGAGAATTAGAGAGCGGAAAGAATAAATAGATATTTAAGTTGTATATGGACCCACTTTAGTATAATACAGAAATGTAATGAAAACATAACTAGGCCTAAGTCCAATACTTAATAGCATAGTTGCCTCATGCCTGAAGCGAATGGCACCGGCCGCTTGAACCGATTGAATTGGGAACCAATGGCTGGGACAGTTTAGTTCTCTCAAAAACTTTCAATGGACGTCAAATCAGCCAAAACTGGTCAACAGACAGGTTGAGCCGGTTCAGGTTTTCTTCAAGATTCCAACCCCTAGTTCTTGGCCATGTGTATACCTTGACCCCACCCAATTTTATGCTAATTCCTACTTTTTTTCCCATGTTCTCATCCTCCTTTGCTCTTCCACCATATTATGACACAGGAAATGTACTGTTAGATTGAATTATTGTTGTTTCTATATTATTTCTTGATCATCATCATCATCATCTAAGCCTCGGTCCCAACCATGTTGGGATCGGCTACATGGATCATTTGTTTCCATTCAGCTCTATCATGGGTCATATTATGATCGATATGTGAAGTTGTTAAGATGTTATTTCCTGGTATTCTAAGATTTTTTCTAGAAAACATGATGTCATGCTGAATCCAGCCATAGGCTGAACCAAAGAACCGAGAACTGGAAGTCTCACTTTTTGGTTCTGACAACCTTGCTATAATAGATAATGTCACAATTCTATTAATCTTAAAACATGGTGCAGGACTTCGACTTCTTGTCGACTTTGCCAAGTATGGAAGTGGAAGTTTGAGGAAACATCGAGGAAGTTTAAACGCAAACTTTGATAAACTTTGATGCCAATTTTTGATAAAAACGATGTGAATTTGAAGAAACTTTGATTGAAAACTTCTAATTATGTTATACATCTATCTTATAAATGTTAATGTAACACAAAAACACGATTCATAACTCTTGATCCCTAGAATATTGATAAAACAATGTGCTGCTTCCAAGGGTCAAATGTGCAATAAACATACAAATACAGTTCACCATATGTATTATATGTAATATACAGCCATATAGTAGTTACAACGCCTTCTTCAGGAAAGAGTCGCAACAACAAACATAGGAGTTGATATTAGAAGTTGTGAAGAGGGTTGGAGGCGACACTTATGCCTTATATGCCTTTAGGGCACTAGTTTGGATTAATATTTTGGGTCATCTCAACTTCGCCCAACTTCGCCAACTTTGAGGAAACTTCGACAACTTCGGAGAAGTTGAGACGAAAATACACAAAAAGTCAACTTCGACGAATTCGTTGAAACTTTGCCATGAAATTGAGATGACCACGAAGTATTTGGTTTTCGACTTCGCCTATGGTCAAATTTTGAAGTTTCAGCAAAACTTCGCCAAACTTCGTCAAAATGTTCCATGCTTAAAACCTTTAGATTCCAATGAATTTATACATAGATCTAATCTTCTATTAACAGTTTCTTCAGCACCTCTGTTCTGAAAAACTCATTGAAGCACTTCCCTTGGTTCTCTGTTGCAAGTCTTTTCAAATTCAACAAAAACCATGCACTTCTTTATAAGGCTTGTAATGTAAGATAGCCTCCATAGTTTATCCCCTGCGAATGGAATCAAATTGGTTGTCAGATAAGGTCTTAGTTTGCACTAAATCCTATTCGCAGCTTCATAACCTAAATCGTGAACTTGATACCTCTCTAAGTTTAGGCACCTTCAGATATTACCTTATTGGAGTAAATGGGAACAATAGTAATGTCTATTTACTTGTATGTTTTCTTTGTTCTCACAACCCTATTAAAGAGAATCATTAACCACAAACCTTCATCTCCCATATTCTTCCATAAATCATTCAATAGGGATATTGTCCGACCCTGTATGCCTTAAGCTATCTACAATAAAAAAGTGTGCAAAAGTGGAGTTTCCATTCAGCTGAAAAACCATTAAATGCTTTTAGGAATATAAGATGATATATGATCAGCTCAACTGTCAAGCATATATGTCTGTCGACACTGATTCTATGCTTTGCAATGCTTTTTCCAGCAACCAGAAAGTGCAGAGCAACAGCACTGGAAAACAAAAATTGATGCTCGCTGATTTTTTTGATATAATTTCTTTTGGTAGTAGCAATAAGCAGCAGCTATAGATACCTCTACTAACTAAATATGGTATTGTGAATCCAACATTGGATAAACAACAAGCGATATCATTGCATTTCAGTATCATTAATGAAATGCATATGACCATGTCTAGAACCGTGATTATAATTGGTAGGGGGTGATTAGGAGGCAAAAAGACGTGTATATATGGGAGGCAGAGAGGGGGCAATACAACTTGGACTCGAGCCGCGATGGGCCAAACATATTTAGGCCTTATACATAGATAACCCAATGACTAATAACTCGCAATAGTGACACTACTTATGTATTACCAAATAACCCACTTGAATGTCCTCCAGTGCATGTGAAAAATACCGGACATGAATGTATTCTCTGTTCTTGTTTTCTTAAGATTTAACACGAATATGCAATATCTATCGACAAAAAAAAATGTCTAGCAACGAGGTTGATAGGATATAAATCCCAATTAATTAAAGTACTTAGTGAAGGTGAAACTTACAAGAAGTGTGGCCACTAGGAAAACTCTTATGACCTTCCTTAATGACACTCTTCTCGCCATGACATATGACATTTCCTGTGACCAGATCGTACATCTGTATGAATAGGAAACAGAATAATCACTGGACAGCTATAGAAGGGTGTCACACAAGAAAAGAGCTTAGTGAAATTTGAAAGAGGCAGTAAATTGGTGGACCAACTCAGCCGTAAAGAGGATTGATTTTCAAAAGCATATATGCCTATCAAACAACAATTGCCCACATCGCATGCAGAACAGTAAGAGAAACAAGAAACAAGAGGAATACTACCTCCTTGCCATCCGGAAAACAGCGCCAGAAGAAATCAGGTCTAGGTCTGCCAACTGCATCCTTTATGGCATCCGTTATGACACCAGTTATCAGTACCGAGAAGAGAAGACCTTTTCACAGAAACAGATCGTGTCACAACCTGAGTTGGCAAGAAGAATTTTGCAAAACAAAGTCTTTCTCTTTTAGCAAACTTCCAAATCAGCCCTTAAAATTCTAAGGTGGTCCGAATCAGTCATTTAATTTAATTCGTAGTTTGAAATAAATTGTTCTGGTTTCTAACATTCAGCTAAGTTTCTGAGATCAATGGAGATTCCATGTCAAAAGACTGACTCGTTGCCAAAACATTCGCATATTTGGAATCTCTATAATGTTCTGAGATCAACTTAAAATCTGGCACCTGTTGTGCTTTTTCTAAAAGTTGGTAGAGGATGACTTACAAAATCTAGCTGTGGGTGGGACTATGTAATTTAAAAGTTACGGGCATACCTAAAACAGCATGATGTAGGTCATAGACATCTGGTCTGCGGAAGTAAAAGGCAAGAAATACAGCAATTGGCACCAGCATAGCAAGGACCTACAGAGAGAACAGACAGAACTGAGCATGCTATGTATGACAAGCACCGTTGAACATAAAAGTAAATCTTACAGAGACAGCCCAAACTGGCACGGTGTTACTCTGAAGGGGGTACTTCAGATCCGTCATCATATCCTTACCAACAAAGCGGTAGAAAGGTTGAATGACATTCAAGACACCAACCAATAGCGCAAGAAATACAAGTATAATCCAGTCAATCATGTGAATCCTAGCAAGTTGAACTCCATGAGTTTTCAATGTATGAGAACCTAATTGCACCTCCCTCATATTGGCCTGAAAGAATGCAAGGACATGAGAGATTAGGAACGTCAAGTTTTATGCTAAAACCAGACCACTCCGACTTCAACCTGATGGCCGAACTCCCATTTCTCCTCAAAATTATACTAGTAGAAAAATTGCACACAAGCTATTGATTAGAGGAAATTGGTGGAGCAACTAAGAAGAGCAAACTCTCAAAAAGGTTAATTGTAGGGATAAAGAAGTGCATGCTTATTTACCATGCAACATATTTCAGGAAACAGCATTGGTCAAGTTAAGTAATGGAGCAGAGAGCATTCATCAGTATCCATGCAACCTTGTTCGTGTTTCACACAATGGGTTTCAAACTTGGAAATCCTTGTGATTTGGCACTGTGAATTTGAGGAGTCCTGGGCTCCCGGCAAAATAGCGAACATTTCGAGGCAAAGGGTCATATATGGAAGTGGATCCCAAAATTAAAATAAGAGATACATTTTAATGCAGTTCGCCGTTCGAGGATAGAAAAACCCTGCAGTTCACTGCCCTGAGTGACGTACTCTTAACATTTCCCTACCATATGAATCTAGCATTTTCCTGCCGTATGAATCTAACATTTCCTTACCGAAAAAAAGCGCCCCAACACTACAGTAAGATGCTACTTCTGCCATACATACCATAACCGGCGCTCTGAGCAAATTCGGCAGGGAGAGGTGCCGGAAACGAGAGCCGGTCACAAGTGATAAACAAAGAATCAAAAGACGGAGTGCGGGAGGAAATACTTACCCTTTCGGCACCCGTTTTCAACAGTCCGCAAGCCAGCATGCCACTGCCGCCGCGTTTCTCCGACTCCAAGCAAAGCGGGAACTCAGCAAGTGACTTGAAGGTATCCAAGCACCCAAAGATTGGCCGGATCAAGTGACCTGTCGGAGTGGTGAGCGCAAGCAAAGTAAGCGAGTGAGAGGGCGACAGTTAGGGCCGTGGGGGAGTGTTAGTGAGGATGTGGCACCAGAATGGGGACAAAAAGAACAGCCAACGAAGCTTCGCCTGGCTAATGGTCTACCGTCAGAGAAGGGCTGGGAAAGTACGGAAAGACATGCGATCTTTCGATTTTGCAGGGGATCGTAGAGGGAGTGAAAGGGACGCCGACTGTCGACGGAGAACTGTTACTCGGGGTATGGTAGTTACTGGCGGGGTAGCCATGATCGGATTGGGAGGTTTACGCTTGCCCCCTGGCCACAGGTAACTTCCACACCAGTAGGGCGGTTTTAAAACAGACCCAATTTAGTTCCGTTGATTGGATTGCGACTCTACGGAGATTTATTTCCCTAAGGTCATAAATGATGCTAGTATATTAAAGAAAAAATGATGGACATCATAAGGTCATAAATGATGCTCATACATTAAAGAAAAAATGATGGACGCACTTGCACCTGCAATCGTCGAATGCACTGTGGGGCTGAGTGACTAGATATCTGTTGGGAGGCAAAATATGGAACCATTTTGTTGTTATGTGTTACAAAGAAGAAGCAAATGTTGGTATGATATATGTTGGTCCAAATCCAGATGTCTGAAATGGAGCTTTGGAGCGTATAGGGCTATTATGAGAAGATTGCCTACCAGAGATAGGATTATCAAATGGGGGCTTTTTTGTGATCCGATCTGTCTTCTCTGTAATAAAGCGTCGGAATCTCATGACCACATTTTTTTTTAGTGCGAGTTCTCAGCCTACATATGGAGACGTGGTTGCCTTAAATGCGGTTGGGGTGGACTCACCCCTCTAGGAATGGATGATGCTTTACAGCGGATGATGGATATAACAAAGTCCAAGTCTAAAGATAGATTTCTGGGAGGGATTTTTGTAACGTCTCTCTTTTTCCATATATGGAGAGAACGTAATAGTAGACTTCATGGTAAGAGACCTAGAGATAATACTACCATCTTTGATGTAATTAGTAACAGCATGTTGGGGTTCTTCAAAGCTAACCCGAAGAGCATGGTTGGGTTGGATACCATGGCTCTTAGAATGTGGGGTCTCTTGTAAAGTCTGTATAGTATACGGGGTTTTGTTGTGTCCCCTATACTTGGTTTTGTTTTAGTAATATTTTACCTTATCCAAAAAAAAATTAGATGAGGTAAGTAACTTATTTTTCTCCTCTATTTTGTTATTTTGAACACATAACAACAAAGTGACTTCTATTTTACCTCTCATTCTGCTGTTATATAGCATTTTTCTTAGTTTTTAGAGGGACAGAGAAGTAATTAATAAGAGTTGATAAGTGCATTATGGAGTAGTTAAGGATGAAACTAATTAAGGAGACGTAAATGATGAAGCGAGGGTAGTGGAGATAGTCGAGGAAAACAATAACATGAAGGGGAGAGAGAGAGAGAGAGAGAGAGAGAGAGAGAGAGAGAGTGAGTGTGTGTGTGTGTGTTTTTTTTGCAAGTAATGTTTTTAATACCTAGTAGTCAAGGACATGGTCCTTCCAAATAATCTTCCTGTTTGAGCAAAGAGTTGTGATGATCTTGTGAATTAGATATAAATCATGTGTTTTGATATTGAAAATACCCATCCTTTGAATATTTTAAGTGCAGATATGATATCTCAGTGGGCCATGTGGATCTTGTTTCCTATAAGCTTCCTAAGAAAGTCTCTCCTAATATGATCAATGGTGTTGTGAATATGAGTTGGGAGGGAGGTGCAAGTGAGGTAGTAAGTAGTAAGTGATGTAAGTGAGCTATTGAGGAGTGTGAGTTTATCCGCTAGATTGAAGAAATTTATCTTCCAAGAAAAGAGGTGATTGTTGACTCTGGTGATGATAGGATTTAAGGTGGTTTTTGGTAAGGGCTGAGGTGAAACTAGTAGACCAAGGTACGTGAAAGGAAAGCCTTCAACCTTGCAGTTGAGAAAGGATTGATAACAACTGATGTCCTCTGTGTTGACATGAGTAGCAATAATTGCTGATTTGTGGAGGTTATTCTTGAGCCCCAAGCAAGAGAATAATCCCACAATGTGAATGGTATTGATGGTATTTGTGTCATCATGGTCAATGAAAATGATGGTGTCAGCAGCATACAATGTTTTCCTTACATTCATTTGGGGATGTGATGAGTCTGTGGATGATACTTAATTTAATCATCCTAGTAAGGATGGATGTGACTTGTATGAAAAGGTATGGAGAAAGTGGGTCTCCTTGACAGAGACCGTTGAGACTTTGAAAATAGCCTAAAAATATTTCGTTGAATATTGTGGAGAAGTGACTACTATTAATACAATATTGTATCCAGCTTATCCATCTATTCGGAAAACCATATCCTTTAATGTTTTTGTAGATATAGTCTCGTTTATCATATCAAAAGATTTTTCAAAGTCTAGTTTGGTAGCTAGAAGTGGGGGTTCACTATCGTATCAAAATATTTTTCAAAGTCTAGTTTGGTAGCTAGAAGTGGGAGTTCCTAATGTGACATGAGTGAATGGTTTCGTTGAAGATGCATGCATCTTTGATGTTTCTATTTGTAAGGAAGGCACATTTTTGTTGACCAATGACATCATTGATCACTCTTTTTGTGGGTTAAAAGTGTAAACACAATTGTCCAACCGAAGATATCAGATTTTAAATTTATACCCGACTAAAAGAGACGTCCGCAACTCAATACAGAATCTTTGTAGTAGTGTGGGGTCGAACACAGGGACAAGGAGAACAATGGAATAAGAATGGAAGATCTTGGCTTAGTTTAGTTGATCCGAAGAGGTGAATTTGATGGTGTCCCAGTCAAAGAACGAATTAATCTAATTAAGCATTAAATCTAAGTTATGAAAGATCAAAGAAGAAACAAAGATAAATCGGGAAATCAAGATAAAAGGGACTTGGATTGGGTTTCACCAATCAAACCATCTACAACCATGTAAAAACTTCACTCCTGTTTTATATTTGTTCTCTACTTGTTTTGCAAACATCCACAAGAAAATATATATTCCTTCCTTCTCTTGAGATCCAGACAGATTTCTATCTAACGGGGTTCTCTCTTTTGAGGTAATAATCGAAAGATCAAGGAAAAATTGTAGCTAATCATCAATCAATGCAATAAAATAAGAGTATACAAACAAAACTTTAAAGAACATATGCTATAAAATAGAAAGATGAACAATTACATGGTTGGGAGGGACTGACGGCTACTCTCAAACCAAGTTAATGGGTTTAGCCGCACATGGGTAGAGAAATGAAAGGAATGCAACTAGAATAAGTCATGATAAAGAAAGGGGAAGGAGGAGATCGATACAAGGGTAGATCAAATGATCGATCTACCAACCTCTTGGCTGATTTCCCCCTGGTCGACAACAGCATCGACAGTTTCCTCCTCCCTTTTGATCTTGGCTTGAAACAAGAAGGTTCTTCAAATCGGCGGTGATGACAAACGGAGTCGTCAAGGAGCAAGGTCGATAGGTTGGATCGATAGATATAGGTAGGTCGATAGGTCTCATCCTTCGGCTCTGGAACTTGAGAAGACTTGGTGGCAGCCTCTCTGTGCTTTGACTCCAAGGATTCAAGATCAGTTGAAGTGATGCCCTGGGGGTTTATTTATAGTCTTTGACCGGGGGTCTGTCAAGTGACTTGTCAATGTGGCATCGATGCAGATGTCGACAAGGACGTCGACATGAAACTTATTTGACAAATCTTTATCACACGATAGGTATGTAGATCTCTTCTTATCATCGACAAAGATCTTCTTTATAGGGAATCTGTCGATGTGATGATGTCAGAAAGGAAGGTCGATCGGTTTGTTGAGGTGACTCCCCGACAGTTGTCTTCTTGACATTGACAACAGTGTCGATGTGTTTATCGCCAGAACAATCGATGGGGGTATCGAGGATCCTCTGTTCGAAAGATGTGTCAAGGATTTGCTTGATAGCTTTAGACCAATAAGAATCTATCGGTGTCGACAGGATGGACTATTGATGTCTAATCGATAGAAATGAAACTCACTCTTTTGCTTGACATTCGTTACTCCAACAAATGGCTGTTGAGGTTCTTCAATCTGACAAGTTGGTGCTCGATGAGTCTGTCGAGCTTGAGTCGTCTGATATTTTTGTCGACCTCTTGGTGAATTCTTATCTTGTCGACCGGTTGGTCGATTGTTTGAAACAAGGTCTTTCAGACTTCATCATTTTACTGGAACTGCACCCGATTCCTTTGAATATCATCAACACAGGATTAGAATTTTATCATTTAAGTGAACTAGAGTAAAAATGGATAAAACTAAACATTTAAACATTATTTCTCTTGATCTTTATCATGTAAAAGCCTATTAAAAGTGCATCAAAACTGATGTTATCAACTCCCCCAAACTTAGATTTTAGCTTGTCCTCAAACTAATGGAATCATTATTTCTTTGATCAGTCAAACAAAAATCCAGAAATTAATGAAAACATATTTTTATACAATCCTCTTTTCAAAACTAACTTTATCAAATATGTCATTTTGTCAACAATTTCTTCTTTATTTGTTTTTGTGCCCTATTCTTGTCTCTGGTATATGTATCATTTTTTAAAGTAGCTTTCACTATCATCAAGGTATTATGTGAAACAACTAGGTAGGCATAAAGGCTTATGGATGTTCATTTCTTCTTCTGGGTCATTCAAGTACAGGTTCATTTAGATGGGTGAGTGTTCCATGCTTTCCAAACCAGATGATTTTAGAGCAGTAATTGCACATCCTAAGTATTACTACCTTGAATTATAATGCCTTTAAATGAACTCCATTAGAGTGAGGTAGTGTTTGTAGAGGCTAAATAAAATCGACATATCTGCATTCATGAGTGCAACACTACACCGTCTTAATAACTCTAATTCATGGCACATCTCAGATTCTTTTTCACTCCTTACTCTTTTTGGGATTTTGATAAAATATTCAGAAGAAGACATGAGGTAGCTCTTTCTTTGTTATTGTGACAACATACCTTTGACAAGATAAGACTTTATTAATTATATTCTTGTGGTAAGAATCAATTGATGACATCGTACAGATAAATGACGCTTTGCTAAGAGGAAAAGATAAAAATTATATCAGTAGCAAAAAGATTTTTCTTTGAGATATCATGTAAAAGGGAATAGTTTAGGAGCAAACTAGAATCTTTATAGAGGGAGTTTTTCCATCAACTGTAGCTTCATTTCATAAGGAAGTTTGAAATTTGTGAATGAAAACAAAGAAATTATGAAAAGAAATATTAAAGGAAAAAGAAAGCAATGTTTGTGATATAGTAGATACCTAACTCATAGGATTATACCCCCCAAGTTTACAACACACATTGTCCTCAGAGTATGAAAAAGAAAGGAAAAGAAATTGTAAACATGTGAATTTCTCAGTGAAGGTCCACTGTTGTCGATGGGGATTCGAGCAGCATTAGAGTGTAGTTTCCTCAAAGGCAATGATAATTATCATTGTGAGTTTCTTCAATGACAGTATGGAGGACTCCAATGGTGTACATCCAGTGTAGAACGTAGAATCCACAATCATTGGATAGAGGATGTGGTTGAGGACAATGATGCCAAAATTAGGTTACCTTCCATCTTCTTGGTTCTTGAGAAGAATATTCACTTCCAAATTCTCAGATTAGTGGCACAAGCGCCTTAGAACATGCGTCAGTAATACTTTCATGTGTACTACAGATTAGCACAAAATGTTTAGGGCCTTCAAGGTCAAAAGAAGAATCAAAATTATTGTAAAGTAAGACTTTCCTTTTACGAGTAGAGACAGTAAGCAAGGTCCAATGAGAATCGTGAAGAATAGGTATAAAAATATAGCGGGGAATAGACTCTTGTACCTAACAAAGAAGAAGATCTTTTTCACCCGAATCAGAGTCTTGGTCGAGATCAGTGACAAGATCAGGGTCAACCATTTATACATCATCAACATCATGGCATATAAGAGATCGATAATCCACCATGAGGCTATGAGATAAACATCCTTGTGGTTGAAGAGTCTCTGGGAGGCCATCGTTGATAACCAGAATATCATCTCGACTAAAGACTACATGATTTCTGCCAGGTTTAAAGCACTACATCAACATCATCAGTTGAGAGATAGAAAGTTCGCAACATGAACTATGGTCAAAGTTCTCAAAACTTGGTTCTATAGTGGATACTGGGCCATACATTGGAAATGGCTCAGGCTCATCTTGGAATTTGAGTATATATACAGCTTCTTTGACTTTTGTAGTTGTTGTAACAGTAGTAGGAGGTTCGGTGACAACAAGTGATGGTGTAACCTGTCCTTCTTCTACTTCCTCTTTCTATAAGATTTCTCAAAATGCCTCTATGGCACACCGATCACAAAAACATAATTTACTTAAGTGAAAGCGTTCATTAGCAGCGGATTACTAAAAATCACTAAAAATTAAAACCTTTTTCAAAGAGATCCACAAAGGACAACTCTTTCAAAAAGAACCAAATTAATTTGATTCCATTCTGTTTCACTAGTACATATCGTGTATCATCTCATCTCAAGGATTACAATATCAACTGTTCTATTAAATTGTATACAGACAACATAAGAACATTGAGGCATCGAGCCAAAATCTCAGATCGATTCATTAAAACCAACTACAGACTCTGAGGACCTGAGAGTACAGAGATGACACATAGGACTTTATTCACACATATACAAAACTTGATAGCCAGTGTCTCCACCTGAGAATTCACTGCTATTCCTGGTGCTGCTGTTGTCCTTCACCTACTGAAGGGTTCCTGCCTCCTCGTCCACGTCCACCTAAAAATGTAGATCCCACAGGGGTGAGACAATTGTAAATTGCCCCAGTGAGAGATATAACTCTCCACCAAAACATTATTATTGCAGTTATTGAATTAACACTGAGCAGAGGAATTATATATTTAACAACAGATAGATCAATGTATAAATAGATTAAAGCAATATTCTTATTCCGAGCATTTCAGCTATAACTTGATAAGTCAGCATGATACTTATTTAGTGAGGAATTAAAGCACATGTATAACATTTATCCTTCTAGGATATGTGATAACCTCCAATTTTGTGATGTTATCTTAATAATATTCTTCAATTTTCCACACTCTTTCTCAGATAAAGTAGACAAAATCTCTAACTATTCTCTTTCATTGCAAACATACTGCTAGATTAACTTTTCTCCCTTTTACTTACAGAAAAAGACACACAAAAAATCACAAAAGACTCAAACGGTCCCAAGACCGCATGGAGTCATACGATCTCAAGACCGCATGAAGCCAAATGGCCTCAAGACCGCATGGAGTCATACGATCTCAAGACCGCATGGAGCCAACCGGTCTCAAGACCGCATGAAGTCAACCGGTATCAAGACTGCATGGAGTCATACGATCTTAAGACCACATGGAGTCATACGATCTCAAGACCGTACAAAGCCAAACAGTCTCAAGACCGCATGGAGTCATACGATCTCAAGACCGCATGGAGTCATACAATCTCAAGACCGCATGGAGTCATACGATCTCAAGACCGCATGGAGTCCAAACGGTCTCGGGGTCCAAACGGTCTCGGGATCCAAACGGTCTCGGGGTCCAAACGGTCTCGGGATCCAAACGATCTCGGGGTCCAAACGGTCTCAGGGTCCAAACGGTTTCCAAGACCGTTTGGACTTCACTTAAGGCCTATAAATAAGACCCAAGGGGTTCTCCCAAAGACATCAAGTTTTTAGACGTCCAGAGGCTTCCTCTATCACCTCAGAGCGAATCCTACTTCCATCCTCCGCCCAGGGGCTGCCGGCCTGAGATCCACACTCCATCTTGAAGCTGCTTTCTCTCTCTCTGCCAAAGAAGGTGGGAAGAGGGGACCTCGTCATCAAGAAACATGTGAAGCTAGAAGATCGTCTCTCTCTCTTTCCAAGGGGTTGACTTTCCTCTCTCCTTCGTGGGGATGACGTTCTCTCTCTCTCTTCTTGCCTCCTTCTTTAACCTAGCTATGAGTGAGTAGTCTTTCTCACTGGGGTGTGGGGAGTAGCCCCGCTACCCATGTTTTCATCTCATGTAATATAATCCATAGTTTGCAATATAGAGATATTATCTTTTCAGTTCAACATCAGACGTTTAATGAATACTTGTTGCTTGATCACCAACTTGTGTTATCCTTTATCTTTTAGTATAAATTGTCTACGTTTGTACTACTAGATTCGAAACTCATTTGAATGTTGGTTCTTGGTGCATGTATCCACCATGCATCTGTTTCGGTATCTAGGAGTGTCTTTCAAGAAGTGGAGTAAACTCACTCCCATCGTTGTACTTTCATACTATGAAATGGAATCAGTTGACGTATGAAAGTACAACCTTGATGAGTCGAGGAACACACTTTGCGAAAGGAATGATGCAAAGTAGTTGACCATTCGTTCGGGGATGGCTGACTTTGCAACATTCCCACACTTCTCGTAGTTAGTTCTCCGAAAGGAAACTAAGTCTACAAAGATACTATCTGACTAAACTCTTGTTGCAGGTTATGTTTTATTTTGCATGTCTTGATCCATGTGTGGTGGCGGTGAAAAACCGATCACACCCTAGTGACTTCTTATCATTGTTTAACATCCTTAAATTTACTTGCTTTACTTTACTTGCTCTTAGTTTAAAACAACCAAACCACCCTTTTGATCTAAGAACCTACTATTAAGAGATTAAGTGAAGTTCTAACATTTTTCATCTTGTTTCTCACAACAAGACCGTTGTCCCGTGGATTCGACCCTTAACTATACTACGATAAGACTTCCACGTATCTTAGCATACGTGGGTGGAGTTCTCAATCTAGTATAAGTAAGGCTAAACTTAAAGACTTACCATCTTTAGGAATTTTAGTGGTGCACGCAATTCCACGTAAGTGGAAGCTCCATCAAAAATTGGCACCGTTGTCGGGGACAACGGAACATTTTAATTTCATTTAGTATCTTGCTAGTTGGTTAGGGTTTTACACTTTCTTTTAATCATTAACCCATATCCTTTTGAATTCACTATATCTCTGGCATCATCTAAAAGGTGTATTCTTGTCTCTACTCAGGTAGAAGACGTGCATGCAATCATCGCATAACCGCGGCTTCTCCCCTGATCCAGAGTACGACTTTGAGGTAGAGAGAAGCTTCCATCGCCGCATCAGACTCAATCGCCAAAGAGCCAGACAAATGGCCAAAGATCAACGCCAGGCTGCACTAGTTATGGAGAGGGTCAACGCTGTCATCACCGCTCAAAGAGCACAACTCATCGTTGATACTCGTGCTCAGATTCAAACGGAAATCCATGCGGAAGAACAGGCCCACATCCGAGCCGAAAATGAGGCAGCAAACCAAGTCGCCCAGTTAGAACTAAGGAACAAGCAGTTAAGGGATTACGCTGTCCCTAAGAACTATGAAGACAACCATCCGGTTCGACCTCCGATCATCAACATACCCAACTTTGAGATCCGAACCCAATGGATTCAGATCATGCAAGGCATCTCATTCTCTGGAGGTTCTGGAGATGACTGCATGGATCATCTGAAGAGGTTCAAGGCACTATGTTGACTGGTCCCACAGGCTAGAGTTGCCTTCGACGCAATAATGTTGCATCTGTTTCACTTCACTCTATCTGGGAGAGCTCTGAGCTGGTATAACTTGCTTGACAGGGAGCCAATAATCACCACATGGGCTCCCCTGGAAGAAAAGTTCCTGGAGAAGTTCTTCCCCCCTTCACTAACTTACGAGATTGGGGGGCAGATTAATCACTTCTCCCAACTTCCCGGAGAATCGCTTACAGACGCATGGGAAAGGTTCAAAGAGCTTCTGCAAAAGTGTCCTTATCACGGCATCTCCCAAAACCAATTAATAGAAACATTCTATAGGGGAGTGAGTGATGACATCAAGCAATTTCTAGATTCCTCATCTGGAGGAAATTTTATGAGAAAGAACTACGAGGATGCCTGGAAAATAGTCACACTCGGAGCTGAGAATCAGTCCAACTGGGGACGATCAGCTGGAAAAGGAGTCCTCAAGGTCTATAAAGCCGAAGAATCAATGGAGATGAAGGCTATTGTTGAAGCCTTAAAGACCATAGCTCATAAGCAACAAGCTCTTGAAACTTCTCTTGGGGAATTTGATAAGAAGAAAAACCCTCAGGTTCAACAGGTCAAAGCAGCCACAGGAACCTGTGAAGCTTGTCATGCATCTGATCATCCAACTCTTTCATGTGGTTTGCTTTACAATGTGATGATGGATATGCATCCACCACCACAACAGTATGAACCAATCACTGACCAGTCTGAGGAGCAATTTCCAGAACAAGTCAATTCTATTCATTCCATTCCTGGATAAGTTTATTATAATCCTAATCAACCAAGGAACCACCCAAGATTTCAATACGGGAACCCAGCTGGGACCGCAAATCCGCAACACCAGACGCAGGGCGGATCCTCGAGTAGGTTGCCACCAGGATTCCCAAGCAACTTCAATCAAAATCAGGGGAACCCCAGAAATAACTTCCCGAGATCCAACTACCCCAGGAATCCATCTGCCTACTATCAGTATACTCATCCTCCTCTACACCCACAGCTGCACCCTCAGTTGCAGCAACCTCAGTTAGCGTTGCCTCCGCAACAACCACAACAAGGACAACAACAACTTCCTCAGAAAAATACTCCTTCTCAGCCAGAAGATGAGATGACTTTGATAAGGCAGATGCTGCAATCCCAACAAACTATGCTCGCTAATCAACAAGCTCAGCAAAAGGCAGTAGAGGCTCAACTAGCCCAAATTACTGCGCAACTGAAGCCTCCAACATGCACATTTGCAGGGCAGCCCGAATCGAACCCTAGACATGGACAGAATAGGCCTGAACAGTTGAATGCTGTTACTACGAGATCTGGACGCACCCTTCATGAAACTACAAGGATCACTCTTGATGATGATGATACACCTGCCTTTATGCCAAATGAGAGCCCGAAGCCAGGAACGGAGAAGTCCACAGAGGGCGCAAAGGGTAAAGAAAACGAACAAGTGTCCACAGAGCCAGAAATCTTGCAGTATAAACCAAGGATCCCATATCCGGGAAGACTGTGAGAAATGAAAATGGATGCCAGGTTCCAAAAATTCAAGGAGGCGATAAAGAAACTTTACATCGATATCCCACTCCTCGATGCTCTCTCTGAGGTGCCGGCTTGGGCCAAATACCTCAAAACTCTATTATCAAGGAAGTACATCACTGAGGAACAAGAAACAGTCAAACTTGCCCAAACTACCTCCGATATCATCTTCAACAAAATGCCAAAGAAAAAGAAGGACCCAGGTTCCTTCGGCATTCAATGCTGTATTGGAAATGCATCAACCAAAAAGGGATTAGCTGACCTAGGGGTCAGCATATCCATTATGCCCTATTCTATGTGCAAACGATTAGGTTTCACCGAATTGCTGCCTACATCAATGACAATTTAGTTAGCTGACTCTACCATCACCGCACCTCTTGGAATCATTGAAGATATTCCAGTTAGGATAGGCAAAGATGCCTATGTCCCGTGTGACTTTGTCATCATGGACATCAAGGAAGATCTAAGATACCCAATAATTTTTGGCAGACCTTTCCTCGCCATAGCTAGGGCGCTTATTGATGTTGAAGCTGGCACCATCATTCTAAGACTCGGAAAAGAAGCAATTCAATTCCGAGTTCTCAATAGCATGAAAGGCCCCAACATTCAAGAGGAGGTCTTTCTTTTAGACGCAATACAGCAGATGTCTCAATTAGAAATATCTGAGTCATCGGACGAATTGGAGAATGTTCTAACCAACCCAGAAGTCGAATTCTCTGCAAATGAATTGGTTCAACAGTGTCTGCAACACTTAGAGAAGGCCAAAGAAGCACCGATGGCCACCTATGAGGAACTCAAAGCTGTCACCGTTCTAGAAGCAACAGAGCCACCTAAGGCTCCTGAGATGAAGACTCTACCCATGGGACTTAAACATGTCTTCTTGGATGAGGAAAAATTATGTCCGGTTATCATAAGTTCCACCCTAATAGAAGGCCAGGAATAAAAGCTTCTGAATGAGCTGAAGAAACACAAAAAGGCCATTGGGTATAAGATAACTGACCTGTCAGGCATAAATCCAGCCCTATGCATGCACAGACTACCCATGGTCGAAGAATTTAAGCCATCACACGAACATCAAAGGAAGCTGAACCCTAATCTCAAATAGGTGGTTCGCCTTGAAGTTCTCAAATTACTGAAAGCCGCATAATCTACCCGATTTCAGACTCCCAATGGGTCAGCCCCATCCAAGTAGTTCCTAAAAAGGGAGGTACCACTGTCGTGCTTAATGACAAAAATGAGTTAGTACCCACGAGGATGGTGACGGGGTGGAGGATGTGCATCGACTATAGGAAATTAAACAAATCCACGTGGAAAGATCACTACCCCCTTCCCTTTCTCGACGAAGTCCTAGAACGCCTAGCCCATCAGAAATACTTCTGCTATCTAGATGGTTATTCCGGGTTCTACCAAATACCCATACACCCGGAAGACCAAGAGAAAACGACCTTCACCTGCCCTTTTGGAACCTATGCTTTTAGAAGAATGTCATTCGAGTTGTGTAGCGCACCCGCTACATTCCAAAGGTGTATGTCCGCCATTTTCATAGGATTAACAAAATCCATAATGGAGGTGTTCATGGATGATTTCTCAGTTTACGGAGATTCTTTCGATAACTGTCTAATCAACCTTGGACAAGTTTTACAACGATGCGAGGAAACGAACCTCATTCTGAATTGGGAAAAATGCCATTTCATGGTAACCGAAGGTGTCGTCCTCGGACACAGAGTGAGTGACAGAGGGATTAAGGTCGATAAGGCAAAAATCGATGTTATCTCAAAGTTGTCACCACCGAAAGATATAAAAGGAGTACATGCTTTCTTGGGTCATGCGGGGCTTTACAGAAGATTTATCAAAGATTTCTCAAAAATAGCAAAACCCATGACCCAACTCCTGACCAAAGACGCTGAGTTCATTTTTAACCAAGAATGCCTGCAAAGTTTCTCAACTCTAAAAAATGCTTTAATTTATGCACCTATACTGAGAGCCCCAGATTGGTCGCAACCATTTGAAATCATGTGCGACGCCAGCGATTACGCCATAGGGGCCGTTTTAGGACAACGAATCGACAAGAAACCTTACGTAATCTATTACGCATCTAAAACGCTCGATGAAGAACAGAAGAACTACACTACTATAGAGAAGGAGTTCCTGGCTATCATCTACGTGTTCGAGAAATTCCGCTCCTATTTGATTGGATCCAAGGTCATCGTCTACACTGACCACTCCGCCATACGATACCTAATTCAGAAGCAAGATGCCAAACCCAGACTTATCCGCTGGGTGTTGATGCTTCAGGAATTCGATTTGGAAATTAAAGATAAAAATAGAGTGGAAAATGTCGTAGCCGACCATATCAGTCGTATTGAAGTTGAAGATGAAGATAAAATCCTTATCCGAGACTCTCTTCCAGATGACCAATTAATGAAGGTTATCCATGGATTCCCTTGGTATGCAGACATTGTTAATTATCTAGCTACATGAATCATTCACCCCTCAGCTTCCTACCATGACAAAAGAAATTCCTCCACAATATAAAGCAATATTATTGGGATGAACCTTACCTTTTTCACCTATGCACAGACAGACTTTTCCATCGCTGTTTACCGGAAGAAGAGATTACCCCCGTCCTAGAATATTGCCATTCCGGCCCCACGGGGGGACACATGAGTGAAAAGAAAACCGCTATAAAAGTTCTGCAATCAGGCTTCTTCTGGCCAACCATAGCAAAGGACTCCTTTGATTTTCTCAAATCTTGCAACAAATGTCAATTTTCTGGTAGCATACCCAAAAGGAATGAAATGCCCCTCACAATATGGCAGGAAATTGAACTTTTCGACGTGTGGGGAGTAGACTATATGGGCCCCTTTCCTTCTTCCTATGGTTTCTCCTACATCCTGGTTGCGGTGGACTATGTCTCGAAATGGGTCGAAGCTATACCCACTGTTTCCAGCAATTCCAAACAAGTTATCAAGTTGTTTAAAGATATCATTTTCCCTAGAATTGGAGTCCCTAGAACTGTCATATCAGACGGCGGAACCCATTTTCTGGAACGAAATTTTGAAGCCCTGTTGAAAAAATATGGAGTCAACCACAAAGTAGCCTCGCCTTACCATCCACAAACAAGTGGTCAGGTCGAGCTATCAAATAGACAACTAAAGGTGATCCTAGAAAAAATAGTTAATAGAAACCGCACTGACTGGTCCACCAAGCTCCCCGATGCCCTTTGGGCTTATCGAACAGCCTATAAAATACCAATCGGGACAACCCCATTCCGTTTAGTATACGGGAAGTCATGGCATCTTCCAGTGGAACTGGAACACAAAGCTTGGTGGGCCATCAAACAACTAAATTTTGATCTTAAAAGTGCCGGAGAAAACAGACAACTCCAGCTACAGGAGCTAGAGGAGCTCCGAATGACCGCTTATCATAGTGCTAGGATTTATAAGGAACAAACCAAGATGTGGCACGACGGTCATCTTAAAAGGAAAGACATTGCCATCAGTGACAAAGTGCTCCTTTTCAACTCCAAGCTCAAATTGTTCCCCAGAAAACTCCGCACAAAGTGGTCCGGGCCCTTCACCATCAAGCATATATACCCAACTGGAGCTGTCATAATTATCGACGATAACAGAGGAGAAAGAACGGTCAACAACCATCGATTGAAAAAATATTACACTCCAACAGATAAAATGCCAAGACAGACCATTGAAATCAGAGACGCCACAACATCAGCATAACAACATCCAAGTTTTGTCGAGCCAGCGACGTAAAACCCAGGCGCTACTTGGGAGGCAACCCAAGATCTGAGCATCTTCTTTTATCTTCCGTTCTTTTATTTTACCTTAGTTTTATCTTCTGAAAATATATAAAAAAATTCATATAACCAAAACAAACATAAAAATATAAAAATCCGTTCGACCTTAACTCTCCCAAATGGTCTTGAAACCGTTTGGGGCCAAACGGTCCTGAAACCATTTGGAGCCAAACGGTCCTGAAACCGTTTGGATCCAAACGGTCCTGAAACCGTTTGAAGTTCAAACGGTCCTGAAACCGTTTGGAGCCAAACATTCCTGAAACCGTTTGGAATTCAAACGGTTGCTAAAACTGTTTGACCTAGGGTTTTTGTAAGGTCAACCCCCGTTTCCTATAAATATAAACCCTCCCCCTCCTTCTTCTTTCTTTCGACTCTCGAGCTTTCTCAAACCTCCGCGTGAACGGCTATTCATGTTCCTTCTCTGCTCCCGTTCCCGCGCACCTTGCAGCGCCGGTTCTTTTCGCCGACCATCCTTCTCACTTCCGACGTCGTCTTCCCCATCCGCAAACTGCAAGGTAGACGCGCTGCCATCTCCGACGACTGCTGCGCCGCCGCGGTCCCCTGTTCTATCACACCATCATCTTTTTTTCGCCTTCGCTATCGTATTTACCACCGTCAACATCTCCGGTGCCGCCGCTGCACCACTCTTCTTTATCATCTCCACCGCGGCACCACTCTTCTTTATCATCGCCGTCGCTTCTGTTGTCGCTGGCCGCAACCGGTCGCTCCCCGACGTTTTACCTTCCAAACGGTTTTCAAACCGTTTGGGACCAAACGGTCTTCAAACCGTTTGGGACCAAACGGTCTTCAAACTGTTTGGCCCTCCACAATCCCTTAAGTTTCTTCAAAATATACAACCACATAAGTTTTATATTCCTTAAGTTTTTCCCAAGCATGTTATTCTTACTCATGATTTTCTATTTTTCAGAAATGGCATCACCAGCTAAGCAAGCCACAGGAACTGAAGACGCTCCATTTTGGACAAAGGAGCAATTGCTGGAAGACTGGTCCAAACTCCAAAACATCATTGATAACTACAACAAGACTAGACATGCCCCACCAAAAGTCAAAATCATAGATATCCTGTGTGAAATTGACTGCCTCAACAAGTGCCTAGCTGAGGAACCTAAAGAAGAAATAGAAACCTCCTCTAGTGATGAAGGCTCAGAATACGAGACAAACCCCGAGGACGAATCCCCACATGAAAAATCAAAGGGGAAATGAAAGGCCCAGGAAACCGCGACCGGACAACCCTCAAAGAAACGAGCAAGAAAACAAATCTGGCCCGTCACTGCAAGGGAGCAAACCCTGGCAGGAAACATCCCACCAACCACCACCTCCGCTGTCGTAACCATCACTATTCCTTCTTTCCCTCCCGTCACCACCACAACACCACCACTAGAAAACCTCTACATACACACCGCTCCCTCCACCGACAAAATCCTTAAACCTACAAAGTACGTCTGCTCCAGCGTACTGCTCAAGATGGGGATCCATGACCGAATTTTCACCATGCTCGACAAAGCCAATCTTGCAAGGCTGTGTTTGGTACCTGAGATCTCCTACACTGAACCCACAACTGAATTCTTCACTTTTCTTAACAAAGAGCCTGTCGACATTATGGATAGATAACGAGATGGAGGTGACCGTAGGCTGGTCACCAAACTCTTCGGCAGCAAGGTTGTCATAACAGAAAATATGCTGAATGAAATCTTTATAGACAACCAGGAGCAGCTCAAGAAAGCCAAAGTTGTGGGAACTGAGAATACTAGTTTCAACAGGCATAACTTTTGGAAATCCCTGACAGGGCTCCCCACCTATGATGCAAAGACATGCAAGGCATCAAACATACAATCTGGATTAGTGCGCACTTTACATAAAATTCTCGCAGGCGCACTCTTCCCCAGGAAAGAAGGAGGGAATGTCATAATCTCAGATCTCTTTGTTCTTTGGTCAATTCTACATGGGATGCCAGTCAACATTGGACGCCATATGATCCAGAAACTATCTTCTTACGCCCTGGGGAAGGAAATTTGCATGGGGGTCATGTCACTTCCATCATCAAATACCTCAAGAAGGACATACCTCTACCAAGATGCGCGCCGATAAAGGGCGACATTCTAACAAATGAACAAACTTTGAAAAACTCCTACATCATCAAAGAGAAGGATGCAAAGTTGTTCTACATTTTCTGCCCTATAGTCAAATCCTCTAGAACCCTGCTATCGCTCCCGGAGCTTGCATATTACGACAAGGAAAAGCTCCTCTTCACTAACAAGGAGCTTACAAAACTCATAGCTACGATCAAAGCACCAATGAAAAAAGTAAAGGCGGGGCAGACAAAACTCAGGATAAATGCCCCGACAGCTAGGACAACCAAAATTCCTGTGAAACGACCCTCCATAAGAATTTCACAGAAACAACAGCTGTCGGGGACACCAACATCCAAACCACATCCAGAAGAAAACCCCGAAGATCAAATCACCACCTCATCTCTAGACTCTTTCATTATGAGTCTACATGCTGAGCTAACCACCACCACCTCACCACCCTCCACCTTTCCCGCATCCACCACTCTTCCATTTTTCCCCACAACTACACCACCACCTACATCCTCCACTTCACCCATTTTCTCTTCGGGCATCCCCTTCTCTACCCCTACGCCCAACTTCACCACCTTCATCTCCATCCCCGCAGTCCTTCCCCCACCACTATCAATCCCTCCTTTTTCGCCAAATATACCACCACCTTTCCCATCCACCACCATCCCGACACCGCTGGTGACCCCATCTACAGTCACCACGTAGTTCGTGGAACCATCAATACTGTCTCTTCCGCAAGACACTACAACCCTCCCACACAGACCCCAGCCACCCCACCCTTCCGCTTCTGGGGTCCCCTTTTCCAATATCGGTGAGGAATTCAGACGTCAATTTGACGCCACCTGAAACCTCCTCACCGATCCTTCTAACATTATGCATTCCATTTTTTCTTGTGTACATGGATTATCTAAACAGGTTGCCATGATCAACGAACAGAACCGTGCCTTGCCAAGCATCCTCCAAGGTTTCCAGCAATGACAAGATGACGTGGCTAGGCAAGTTGATCACATCAACAACCACTACAACAACTTGCCCGAGCTGGTCCTTGGAGCAAAACGCCAGCAAGAAGCGATGGCCAAGCAAGTCAGTGAGATCTCTACGCATACTCAACCTCTGCCCGAGACTCTCCGCGAGCTCAAGCAGCAACAAACAGCTCTTAGCACGCACTTGGACAACATCAGCAGCACCCTCACACACCTCAACAATTGCCAAGAGGAGTCGACAAACAAGGAAATCCAACAGCTATGAGCTCAAGTAACAGATCTTACAGCACGACTCCTTTCCGCCGAGGGCCGATACAAGGATCTCAAAGAAACACACGACGCATTGCTCGAAACACACAAGCATGTGCAAGTGGCGTTCGATGAGTTACAAACCATCCATCGGCGGTGCAAAAAGACAGCCAACAAAAAGCTAGCAGCCAAAGCAGCAGCAGACAAACACGACAATAATGAAGACGACGACGACTCTGACTCCTCCGCCGATTCTAACAACGATACCACCTCCTCAGATGACAAATCTGATGATGGTGAGGGCCCAGGACACGAAGAAGAACCCTCTCAGAAAGGATACGACAAAGGCCACCAAGAAGGTGGACATCATCCCAAGTCCCCCACCCACAACAAACATGTAAACATATCATATGGGGACCAATTCCTTGATTATTCTACTTTGGGATCCATAGGGGAGTCTGCAAAAGATGTGGATTTTGCTGAGTTCCACCAATGTATCTTAGGAACCAGCACAACCACACCAGTAGGGGCCCCTCAACCTTTCTCCGCACTTGACCAATCAGTGCCCTTTCCTCCGGAACAGGAAGATTCAGAACGAGTACGTTTAGATACTGACGAAGAACTCGATTATGTTTCTGACTCAGATGAAGACATGCAAATTTTCCTAGATGATCTGGAGCAAACCTCTTCACCACCTCTGCAGGAACTTCCCCCGCCACCACCTCTGTCGCATAAGATGCACGATCTAGATATGGCGGCCATCTCAACACTAGATGCTCAGGATATCTTCATCCTGAACACTATTGTCGACGATGCCAAAGAGGGCGGCGACATCATCTACCACAACACAAAGACTAAGCACAAGTTAACACGCGAAGACTTTCGCAACATCTTGCGACCACGGTCAACGATGTCAATGGCAATCTTCTATGTCTTACTTGCCAACTGCATAGAAGTCTACAGAAGCTCAAAGAGGCAGCAGCCAGTGTTTAATGCCTCACCGGCTCTATCCATAGGCTTGTTATACAAAGAAATATGAGCCAAGTCAATAGAGTGGCTGCGTGCCGGCCTAGCACGGAGGGCACGATATCTTACAATACCATTCCAAGTGTCCGACCACTGGTTGTTTATGATTGTGGACACCGAGGCTCGTGACGCCAAGGTGTACAATTTCTGTGCCGCTGAGCTGCTAGCTGAAACAATAAATTTTTTCGGAGAAGGAGCAAGAGAAGCACGATGTATACCCTTTAGTCTCCTTAAGCTAATTTGGGCTGCACGCCCGTCCCTCTGACAGGACTGGAGCCAACCATGGTTCCAAATAATAAACCCGCAAGTCCAAACCGCTGAAGGATCTGGGGATTGCGCTTTTTGTACTATCCGTCACATTCAAGCGCTAAACCAAGAAATCCCTTCAATGAGCTAGCCACTGAAGATTTTCACTCCTTGCGAGGACGTTATGCCATGGAGATTATTTGCGATAGACGGTTCTTCAAGGACCCGATAATGGAACCAGATGACGTCCCCCGTTACCTCTTTTCAGCAATTCAACGTCCACAAAGGCAACCCTTCAGACAAACCTTAAAGGAATTAGAAAAAAAACAAACAGCCAGCCATAGTCCCCGCGCAAAGTGAATGGGACCCTTCCCAATTTGATCTGGCACAGGATAAAGGGAACATAGATCTTTTGTCAGGGGCAACCATCAGGAGATCCTCATCACAAATGGTGTCCCTATCTGCCATAGAATCAACTTTCCCATACTTTGACCTTAGTGCCTGCAAAAGTCTTTCGGACAATGAACTTCGTCTCATCATGTCAAGGCTTTATGCCGAGAAGGATGACCTCGTTTTCATGTCCGGTGACATTTTGGTCATGGCAGACGTATTACGAGAAACTGTACAATTCAAGGGGTCTCTATCCGTGAGCTTGATGGTTGCCTATCAGTTTCTCCTCGGACGGAATCACCCCACAACTTATATGGCATCTGCTTATATGAAGGATGATCTCCTAAAGCTAAAGAACTTCGGAACAACTGAAGCACTTATCTCCTTTCTACAACATACAACACCGAAGTTTATAATGCTCCCCTTCCTTCACCATGAGCACTGGCTGCTTCTGGCAACAAACCTACACGAAGGAACAACTATCATCTACAACAGTTCTGATAGCCAGTTCAACCCAAAGCAGAAGAAATATGTAGTGACACCAAAGACGCCCACAGAAGAAGTGGTGAAGGAGTGTGCGGATAGATTAATCGATGTTCTAAGTCAGCACACAAGGGCATACGGCAAAGAACACTTTCATCGCCCATCCTTTTAACCACAAATGCCCCCAACAAATTTGGGAATCAAATGACTGCGGCTTCCACGTCCTCTACTGGATGTACACAATCATAGCCCTTCAAAAACCAGTAGAGGATATGTCAGACGTCGATTACCACGCCTTACATGGAAAGTTTGCTGCCAATCTCCTTCGAACACATGGCGCAAATAAAGGACTAACGGACGCCTGATGCCCTTGTCCTTGTACCTCTCAACCTATTCCCTTTGACACTCTGAGGACAGAGTGAGTGATTAGTTAGGGGGGGAGCACACTAGACAAGGGTGAGGTATCAATTCTAAATCCTTCCCTTTCTATCTTCTTTTCAATTTCCGTATAAATTTTTTCTTAAATTTCTTTGCACGTACTTAGTTTTTGCTTTAATTTCTTCCATGATAATAAAACCTACTTGGAACAAAGTCATCCCCAGCTAACTTTAGAATCCATTAGCCCTCAAGAGCAATAACAAAAATAGCACATAGACATGCAATGGAGAGTTAATAAATCATCTTCACTCAATTTCATGCTTCTGCTTCAATCCTATATCTGACTCTCCACAGGACAACATCAGGGCTGCAATAAGCCAAAACAATCTCAAGGACAAGAGGGACATCAGGTGACATCCAAATCATGAAGCCTTGCAAGTGGACCACTAGTAGAAACCAAATAAGTGCATGTCGAACAACTCTAAGAACATTTTTCTTCTCTCCAAATAAAAGAGGCTTGGCTGCCCAAATCAAAACCCCTAAATATCCAAATCCCAAACATATGAGTTTACGAATAAAAGCCAGAATGTTGAATAAAACCATGAGAGTTTTGCCATAAATAAGGATCTATATGAAGAACCAACAAAGGTCTCGCCCGGCCGGTACATCCAGCTACCCTCACAAAGGCAAATGTGTCGTGCTCGGTAGCGAAACCCTAAGGTATCTAAATATATGAAAGACTGATAAAGGACTCGCCCGACCGGTACATTCAACTGCCCTCAAGAAGGCAGATGTATCGTGTCCGGTAGTGAGATCCTAAAAGCATAGACAACCCCTCCCCCACTTGAAGGGGGAGTTATACACTAAGCCTTTAGCCAACCCTCATACCCACTCTAGCTTCTGGTAGGATTTTCAGAGGAGTATAAAATAGATTAGAGTCAACGACATGCACCAAATAGAGAAAAAGTGGTCCCAATGCAGGCTAAGATATGGAAGAAACCTGAGATCCAAGCAACTCTCAATACCTGAAAGAGTTAAGGAAAAAAGCTCTGATACAACCTTAGGAGATCTCAGGTTTAGAATTGAAGCGAGAGTATGGAAATCTTAACCGAATAAAATCACCTCGCCATTACACGCCTCAGCTCTATCTAACTTGAGGACAAGCTAGACTCTAAGTTAGAGGGGGGTGATAACCTCCAATTTTGTGATGTTATCTTAATAATATTCTTCAATTTTCCACACTCTTTCTCAGATAAAGTAGACAAAATCTCTAACTAATCTCTTTCATTGCAAACATACTGCTAGATTAACTTTTCTCCCTTTTACTTATAGAAAAAGACACAAAAAATCCACAAAAGACTCAAACGGTCCCAAGACCGCATGGAGTCATACGATATCAAGACCGCATGAAGCCAAACGGCCTCAAGACCGCATGGAGTCATACGATCTCAAGACCGCATGGAGCCAACCGGTCTCAAGACCGCATGAAGTCAACCGGTCTCAAGACCGCATGGAGTCATACAATCTCAAGACCGCATGGAGTCATACAATCTCAAGACCGCACAAAGCCAAACGGTCTCAAGACCGCACGCAGTCATACGATCTCAAGACCACATGGAGTCATACGATCTCAAGACCTCATGGAGTCCAAACGGTCTCGGGGTCCAAACGGTCTCGGGGTCCAAACGGTCTCGGGATCCAAACGGTCTCGGGGTCCAAACGGTCTCGGGATCCAAATGGTCTCGGGGTCCAAACGGTCTCAGGGTCCAAACGGTTTCCAAGACCGTTTGGACTTCACTTAAGGCCTATAAATAAGACCCAAGGGGTCCTCCCAAAGACATCAAGTTTTCAGACGTCCAGAGGCTGCCTCTATCACTTCAGAGCAAATCCGACTTCCATCCTCCGCCCAGGGGCTGCCGGCCTGAGATCCACACTCCATCTTGAAGCTGCTTTCTCTCTCTCTGCCAAAGAAGGTGGGAAGAGGGGACCTCGTCACCAAGCAACCTGTGAAGCTAGAAGATCGTCTCTCTCTCTTTCCAAGGGGTTGACTTTCCTCTCTCCTTCGTGGGGATGACGTTCTCTCTCTCTCTTCTTGCCTCCTTCTTTGTCCTAGCTATGAGCGAGTAGTCTTTCTCACTGGGGTGAGGGGAGTAGCCCCGCTACCCATGTTTTCATCTCATGCAATATAATCCATAGTTTGCAATATAGAGATATTATCTTTTCAGTTCAACATCAGATATTTAATGAATACTTGTTCCTTGATCACCAACTTGTGTTATCCTTTATCTTTTAGTATGAATTGTCTACGTTTGTACTACTAGATTCGAAACTCATTTGAATGTTGGTTCTTGGTGCATGTATCCACCATGCATCTGTTTCGGTATCTAGGAGTGTCTTTCAAGAAGTGGAGTAAATTCACTCCCATCGTTGTACTTTCATACTATGAAATGGAATCAGTTGACGTATGAAAGTACATCCTTGATGAGTCGAGAAACACACTTTGTGAAGGGAATGATGCAAAGTAGTTGACCATTCGTTCGGGGATGGCTGACTTTGCAACATTCCCACACTTCTCGTAGTTAGTTCTCCGAAAGGAAACTAAGTCTACAAAGATACTAACTAACTAAACTCTTGTTGCAGGTTATGTTTTATTTTGCATGTCTTGATCCATGTGTGGTGGCGATGAAAAACCGATCACACCCTAGTGACTTCTTATCATTGTTTAACATCCTTAAATTTACTTGCTTTACTTTACTTGCTCTTAGTTTAAAACAACCAAACCACCCTTTTGATCTAAGAACCTACTATTAAGAGATTAAGTGAAGTTCTAACGTTTTTCATCTTGTTGCTCACAACAAGACCGTTGTCCCGTGGATTCGACCCTTAACTATACTACGATAAGACTTCCACATATCTTAGCATACGTGGGTGGAGTTCTCAATCTAGTATAAGCAAGGCTAAACTTAAAGACTTACCATCTTTAGGATTTTTAGTGGTGCACGCAATTCTACGTAAGTGGAAGCTCTATCAAAAATTGGCGCCGTTGTCGGAGACAACGGAACGTTTTAATTTCATTTAGTATCTTGCTAGTTGGTTAGGGTTTTACACTTTCTTTTAATCATTAACCCATATCCTTTTGAATTCACTATATCTCTGGCATCATCTAAAAGGTGTATTCTTTTCTCTACTCAGGTTGAAGACGTGTATGAAATCATCGCATAACTGCAGATTCTCCCCTGATCCAGAGTACGACTCTGAGGTAGAGAGAAGCTTCCATTGCCGCATCAGACTCAATCGCCAAAGAGCTAGGCAAATGGCCAAAGATCAACGCCATGCTGCACTAGTTATGGAGACGGTCAACACCGCCATCGCCGCTCAAAGAGAACAACTCATCGCTGATACTCGTACTCAGATTCAAGCGGAAATCCGGGCGAAAGAACATGCCCGCATCCGAGCCAAAAATGAGGCAGCAAACCAAGCCACCCAGTTAGAACTAAGGAACAAGCAGTTAAGGGATTACGCTGTCCCTAAGAACTATGAAGACAACCATCCGGTTCGACCTCCGATCATCAACATACCCAACTTTGAGATCTGGACCCAATGGATTCAGATCATGCAAGGCATCTCATTCTCTGGAGGTTCTGGAGATGACTGCATGGATCATCTGAAGAGGTTCAAGGCACTATGTCGACTGGTCCCACAGGCCGGAGTTGCCTTCGACGCAATAATGTTGCATCTGTTTCACTTCACTCTATCTGGGAGAGCTATGAGCTGGTATAACTCACTTGACAGGGAGCCAATAATCACCACATGGGCTCCCCTGGAAGAAAAGTTCCTGGAGAAGTTCTTCCCCCCTTCACTAACTTACGAGATTAGGGGCAGATTAATCACTTCTCCCAACTTCCCGGAGAATCGCTTGCGGAAGCATGGGAAAGGTTCAAAGAGCTTCTGCGAAAGTGTCCTTATCACGACATCTCCCAAAACCAATTAATAGAAACATTCTATAGGGGAGTGAGTGATGACAACAAGCAATTTCTGGATTCCTCATCTGGAGGAAATTTTATGAGAAAGAACTACGACGATGCCTTAAAATTAGTCACACTTGGAGCTGAGAATCAGTCCAACTGGGGACGATCAACTGGCAAAGGAGTCCTCAAGGTCTATAAAGCCGAAGAATAAATGGAGATGAAGTCTATTGCTGAAGCCTTAAAGACCATAGCTCATAAGCAACAAGCTCTTGAAACTTCTCTTGGGGAATTTGACAAGAAGAAAAACCCTCAGGTTCAACAGGTCAAAGCAGCCATAGGAACCTGTGAAGTTTGTCATGCAACTGATCATCCAACTCTTTCATGTGGTTTGCTTTACAATGTGATGATGGATATGCATCCACCACCACAACAGTATGAACCAATCACTGACCAGTCTGAGGAGCAATTGCCAGAACAAGTCAATTCAATTCATTCCATTCCTGGACAAGTTTATTATAATCCTAATCAACCAAGGAACCACCCAGGATTTCAATACGGGAACCCAGCTAGGACCGCAAATCTGCAACACCAGACGCAGGGCGGATCCTCGAGTAGGTTGCCACCAGGATTCCCAAGCAACTTCAATCAAAATCAGGGGAACCCTAGAAATAACTTCCCGAGATCCAACTACCCCAGGAATCCATCCGCCTACTATCAGTATAATCATCCTCCTCTACACCCACAGCTGCACCCTCAGTTGCAGCAACCTCAGTTAGCGCTGCCTCCGCAACAACCTCAACAAGGACAACAACAACTCCTCAGAAAAATACTCCTTCTCAGCCAGAAGATGAGATGACTTTAATAAGGCAGATGCTGCAATCCCAACAAACTATGCTCGCTAATCAACAAGATCAACAAAAGGTAGTAGAGGCTCAAGTAGCCCAAATTTCTGCGCAACTGAAGCCTCCAACAGGCACATTTGTAGGGCAGCCCGAATCGAACCCTAGACATGGACAAAATAGGCCTGAACAGTTGAATGCTGTTACTACGAGATCTGGACGCACCCTTCATGAAACTACAAGGATCACTCTTGATGATGATGATACACCTGCCTTTATGCCAAATGAGAGACCGAAGCCAGGAACGGAGAAGTCGACAGAGGGCACAAAGGGTAAAGAAAATGAACAAGTGTCCACAGAGCCAGAAATCTTGCAGTATAAACCAATGATCCCATATCCGGGAAGACTGTGAGAAACGAAAATGGATGCCAGGTTCCAAAAATTCAAGGAGGCGATGAAGAAACTTTACATTGATATCCCACTCCTCGATGCTCTCTCTGAGGTGCCGGCTTGGGCCAAATACCTCAAAACTCTGTTATCAAGGAAGTACATCACTGAGGAACAAGAAATAGTCAAACTTGCCCAAACTACCTCCGATATCATCCTCAACAAAATGCCAAAGAAAAAGAAGGACCCAGGTTCCTTCAGCATTCAATGTTGTATTGGAAATGCATCAATCAAAAAGGGATTAGCTGACCTAGGGGCTAGCATATCCATGATTCCCTATTCTATGTGAAAACGATTAGGTTTCACTGAATTGTTGCCTACAGCAATGACAATTCAGTTAGCTGACACTACCATCACCGCACCTCTTGGAATCATTGAAGATATTCCAGTTAGGATAGGCAAAGATGCCTATGTCCTGTGCGACTTTGTCATCATGGACATCAAGGAAGATCTAAGATACCCGATAATTGTTGGCAGACCTTTCCTCGCCACAGCTAGGGCGCTTATTGATGTTGAAGCTGGCACCATTATTCTAAGACTCGAAAAAGAAGCAATTCAATTCTGAGTTCTCAACAGCATGAAAGGCCCCAACATTCAAGAGGAGGTCTTTCTTTTAGACGCAATACAACAGATGTCTCAATTAGAAATATCTAAGTCATCAGACGAATTAAAGAATGTTCTAACCAACACAGAAGTCGAATTCTCTACAAATGAATTGGTTCAACAGTATCTGCAACACTTAGAGAAGGATGAAGAAGCACCGACAGCCACCTATGAGGAACTCAAAGTTGTCACCGTTCTAGAAGCAACAGAGCCACCTAAGGCTCCTGAGATGAAGACTCTACCCATGGGAATTAAACATGTCTTCTTGGACGAGGAAAAATTATGTCCGGTTATCATCAGTTCCACCCTAACAGAAGGCCAGGAAGAAAAGCTTCTGAATGAGCTAAAGAAACACAAAAAGGCCATTGGGTATAAGATAACTGACCTGTCAGGCATAAATCCAGCCCTATGCATGCACAGACTACCCATGGTCGAAGAATTTAAGCCATCACGCGAACATCAGAGGAAGCTGAACCCTAATCTCAAAGAGGTGGTTCGCCTTGAAGTTCTCAAATTACTGAAAGCCGGCATAATCTTCCCGATTTTAGACTCCCAATGGGTCAGCCCCGTCCAAGTAGTTCCTAAAAAGGGAGGCACCACTGTCGTGCTTAATGACAAAAATGAGTTAGTACCCACCAGGACGGTGACGGGGTGGAGGATGTGCATCGACTATAGGAAATTAAACAAATCCACGTGGAAAGATCACTACCCCCTGCCCTTTCTCGATGAAGTCCTAGAACGCCTAGCCCATCAGAAATACTTCTGCTATCTAGATGGTTATTCCGGGTTCTACCAAATACCCATACACCCGGAAGACCAAGAGAAAATGACCTTCACCTGCCCTTTTGGAACCTATGCTCTTAGAAGAATGCCATTCGGGTTGTGTAACGCACCCGCTACATTCTAAAGGTGTATGTCCGCCATTTTCGCAGGATTAACAGAATCCATAGTGGAGGTGTTCATGGATGATTTCTCAGTTTACGGAGATTCTTTCGATAACTGTCTAATCAACCTTGGACAAGTTTTACAACGATGCGAGGAAATGAACCTCATTCTAAATTGGAAAAAATGCCATTTCATGGTAACCGAAGGTGTCTTCCTCGGACATAGAGTGAGTGACAGAGGGATTGAGGTCGATAAGGCAAAAATCGATGTTATCTCGAAGTTGTCGCCACCGAAAGATATAAAAGGAGTACGGGCTTTCTTGGGTCATGCAGGGTTTTACAGAAGATTTATCAAAGATTTCTCAAAAATAGCAAAACCCATGAACCAACTCCTGACCAAAGACGCTGAGTTCATTTTTAACCAAGAATGCCTGCAAAGTTTCTCAACTCTAAAAAATGCTTTAATTTCTGCACCTATACTGAGAGCCCCAGATTGATCACAACCATTTGAAATCATGTGCGACGCCAGTGATTATGCCATAGGGGCCGTTTTAGGACAACGAATTGACAAGAAACCTTACATAATCTATTACGCATCTAAAATGTTCGATGAAGCACATAAGAACTACACTACTACAAAGAAGGAGTTCCTGGCTGTCATCTACGCGTTTGAGAAATTCTGCTCCTATTTGATTGGATCCAAGGTCATCGTCTACACTGACCACTCCGTCATACGATACCTAATTCAGAAGCAAGATGCCAAACCCAGATTTATCCGCTGGGTATTGATGCTTCAGGAATTTGATTTGGAAATTAAAGATAAAAGCGGAGTGGAAAACGTCGTTTCCGACCATCTCAGTCGTATTGAAGTTGAAGATGAAGATAAAATCCCTATCCGAGACTCTCTTCCAGATGACCAATTAATGAAGGTTATCCATGGATTCCCTTGGTATGCAGACATTGTCAATTATCTAGCTATAGGAATCATTCACCCCTCTGCTTCCTACCATGACAAAAGGAAATTCCTCCACGATATAAAGCAATATTATTGGGATGAACTTTACCTTTTTCACCTATGCGCAGACAGACTTTTCCGTCGCTATTTACCGGAAGAAGAGATTACCACCGTCCTAGAACATTGCCATTCCGGCCCCACGGGGGGCACATGAGTGCAAAGAAAACCGCTATAAAAGTTCTGCAATCAGGCTTCTTCTGGCCAACCATAGCAAAGGACTCCTATGATTTTGTGAAATCTTGCAACAAATGTCAATGTTCTGGTAGCATACCCAAAAGGAATGAAATGCCCCTCACAATATGGTAGGAAATTGAACTTTTTGACGTGTGGGGAGTATACTATATGGGCCCCTTTCCTTCTTCCTATGGTTTCTCCTACATCTTGGTTGCGGTGGACTATGTCTCGAAATGGATCGAAGCTATACCCACTATTTCCAGCAATTCCAAACCAGTTATCAAGTTGTTTAAAGATATCATTTTCCCTAGATTTGGAGTCCCTAGAACTGTCATATCAGACGGCGGAACCCATTTTCTGGAATGAAGTTTTGAAGCCCTGTTGAAAAAATACGGAGTCAACCACAAAGTAGCCACACCTTACCATCCACAGACCAGTGTTCAGGTTGAGGTATCAAATAGACAACTAAAGGTGATCCTAGAAAAAATAGTTAATAGAAACCGCACTGACTGGTCCACCAAGCTCCCCGATGCCCTTTGGGCTTATCGAATAGCCTATAAAACACCAATCGGGACAACCCCTTTGGCCATCCAATCGGTTTGAAACCGTTTAGCCAAATCAAGTTGAAACCGATTGGACATATAAAACCGTTTAGACAAAACATTTTGAAACTGAATGAACTTGGGTCTCCAAATGGTTTGAGACCGTTTGATCCTAAACGGTCTTGAGACTGTTTGGTCCAAACCCTCTAAAAACCGAATGGACCAAAAAGATATCCATCAACTAAATTGATTTCAGGGTTTCACCTGTTGAATCCACCTATCAATTGAAACATTGAATTAACCTCAATTGAACCATTAAATCACCCTTCAATTGAACCATCAATTAGGGTTATAAATTTAAGAAACCATCAATTAGGGTTTTAACCTAATTGAATTATGGTTTGAAATCGAGATACCTTCAATTGTTGACTTTGTAGGACTAATTCTATTGAAATCATTGAATAACCACTTAGCCATGTCATGACCTAACCTCAAACGGTCTTGAGGTCATTTGATTAACCTCCAAATGGTCTTGAGACCGTTTGACTAATTCCATCATTGAAATTTGTGAAATTCAATTAGGGTTTGCATCATAGAATCGATCATCAATTGAGCTATTGATTGTATTTCAATTTGATATCACTGGATCTTCAACTATCTAATCATACTTTATCATATACTTCCAAATGGTCTTGTTTGACCTCCAAACAGTCTTGAGACCATTTGGGTTAGTCAACCCAAAAATTAAATCAATCAATTGAGAATTTCAACACTCAACCCGATTAGGGTTTGATACTTGATGGACCTTTAACTGATGAACCCTTTGAAACCAATCAATTGGATTTAATGGGTCATCAACCATCAAAATCAGCATATGAACTCCAAATGGTCAACTGTGGTCAATTATTCCAAACGGTTTTGAAACCATTTGGTTTCAAACGGTTTGATGAAACCTTTTGGCTAACTTTATTGAAACCGATTGGACTCAAATTTTGAAACCGTTTGCAATAGATATTTGTGGAGGTGTGTACTTATGATGATGTCATCATCATCAAGCTATAAACCCACGAATCTTGTTGTGATTTCCATGGTGATTGCATCAATCAATCAAATAAAATTTTGAGAATGAAGAAAGGATCAATAATTGATAGAGGTATGAAATCAATAATAACATTCAAGGGTTCAAGTTATATAACCTGCCTTCAATTGAGCTTCAAAGCTTTAACGTCCACATCTTTAATGGTGAAAGCAACACCTTCCACTATCCCAAGCTCGTCCTTAAGCTTTGAGTGAAAAGGTATGGCTAGAATTGAAGATGGAATGGAGATAAGAAGAAATCATGCATTGATTTTCGATTTCCACCATGGAATCAAGGTGAAAAGAGGTCATGGAGCTTACCAACATGTTGGGGGTCGTCCTCCTGATCCTCCAAAGCTCCCTTGGTCGTTTTGCAAACAAACAGTGGAAGTGGTTTCGAAAAAGCCTCTCAATTGAGTTGTAAAAGGTGTTTTTATAAGAAATTCAATGACAGAGAAAATATTTTATAAAATCCTTTTAATTCCAAAATTGGTGCCACCTCTCCCCCATAAATTCCTTGCATGCAAATACATATTCCCCTCCTTAGAATTCCTCTTCATTAGACATGAATTAAGGAAAAGCAAATTAAGCACCTTAAATCATATAATACTAATATCCCATTTTTAGTGGATATTATTTTTGATTTAACTAATGTGAGTGGGTTCTCCACTCACTTAGATATTTTCGTGCCTTTGCAAGGCACATGCTCGTCCAAACTTATATCATTTAAACCATTACCATTTTGTTTGATGGGCACTTCGATTAACATATTTATTTTTGCATTAATTTGAAGTAAAGTTCCAATTATGCTTAAATCTTGATTATTTTCATATCAAGATTCTCTTTCTTCCAAAATGATTCAAATGAGGCGCCCCTCTCAAATTATTTTCTCTACATGATGCGAATAATCACGAGGGACCCTCTTGAAGTGGTATTTTGCATATTGAACCCTAGATTTTGGGTAAATTGCACATTACACCAAAACTAGGTTTTAATGCATAAACATTGCTCAACATGCTCTTTCTTATTATTCAGGCCCCTACAAGCCATACCTATGCATCATTATCATTCCTATGATGCTTCAATACTAGAGGAACATTTCACCATGTAAAATTTGCAATTTAACCCCTCAACTTGGGTAATTTGCACTTTAGCCCAAAACAAGTAAAACATTATTTCAACATTATTCAAAAAGGACTAAAATTGAAATATAAGTTCCTCTTGAGCCTTAATTACTTTTTAAGAGATAACAGAAAGCATATAATCAAATTTATTAAGCAAAACATCTAGGTTTAAGCATAACCCAGGTCAGGGATGTTACAAATCATAAACCCCTAACAAGGATTTCGTCCCTGAAATCCCAGGAAAAAGGAGAGACAGATTTTATTCATTTATCATACCATCAAGTCTCCACATAACATCTTAATGTCATGGAGATACCATAGATTTTAATCCACACAAAGTTCTTCCTCACAAGGTTATTCTAAGGAAATATTTTTAGCTTGATAAACTTTTCCACCATAATTACAATTGTTCCTTCCATTAGTTCAACCTTATTAATGTTTATGTTTATGCAGAGCATAAACACCTAAAATATGATGTCCATATTATTTTATGTAACTATATTGATTTCAAATAGGCCAATATGGGTAACCAACATAAATCATCTATTATTTCTCAGGTACCATAATCCTTACTTTGGTATTCATCATATGTGTTGAGAACACATATTATTTTTATCATATTCATTTCTCTGTTGTTACCACCGAAGGTATACATGCACAAGGTATTTCTTTTATTTTAGGACATAGCTTGTTCCATATATCATTATCTTGGAACCAAAGTCCAAAGAAAACATATACTTTTCTAAGTATCCATCAACGGATTATTTCTAATCTATGTACATCAAATGTCATAATACTTACTTGATTGCCATGTTAATGAAAGGAAGAAACATAAAGGAACATACCCCTATCATTACCCAAGGTTTTTCATCAAAGAGGAAACATATTATTTAACAGAGGTAATCCACTCAACAATCCTTTATTTGTTTGGGAAAGTTCACTTAGCAAACCCTACAGACTCTGAGGACCTGAGAGTACATAGACGACACATAGGACTCTATTCACACATATACAAAACTTGATAGCCAGCGTCTCCACCTGAGAATTCACTGCTATTCCTGGTGTTGCTGCTGTCCTTCACCTACTGAAGGATTCCTACCTCCTCATCCGCGTCCACCTAAAAATGTGGATCCCACGGAGGTGAGACAATTGTAAATTGCCCCAGCGAGAGATATTGAATTAACACTGAGCAGAGGAATTATATATTTAACAACAAATAGATCAATGTCTAAATAGATTAAAATAATATTCTTATTCCGAGCATTTCAACTATAACTTGATAAGTCAACATGATACTTATTTAGTGAGGAATTAAAGCACATGTATAACATTTATCCTTCTAGGATATGCTAAGTAGAGTAACATCAACCTTCTCAGTCAGTACGAGATTATAAGGCAGATTCATCACGTATCAAACTACAATTAGCTTGCCAGGGTATATTGACATCTTCGCTATAAAGTTATAGCTGTAACATATACTCACTTCAGGCTTAGATCACACAGCTAATGTTTGGTATTATATTGTGGAGTCATGGCCTGTAGCCATACCCTTTTAATGAAGTATTGGGATCTTAATCCCTCATCTCATCAGGTACATTTTTATTTCTTAACAAGTTCATCATCTTGATTATAGAATATGGGTATTCAGACCCTCAATTCATCATAGAATACTTGTTACCACTATTCAGGTAACTTAATACCTTCAGGTCATCTGACCAAGGTAATCATGATTCTTGCTACACAAGCATTCCACATAGTTCAAAAAGCTCATATCACCTCTTGTTACCCCTTAATAGTTAACAAGGCATATTATGTCTTATGAATCCCATAAACAATTTCAATAATTAAAACATCATATGGCACATAGGGCTCATTAATTTCAAGTTACCTCTCACTAAGCAATAAAGCATATGAAGGCTTATAAGGCCTATAAAACATTTTCAATATACAGAGCATCATAACCCATACCTGGATATGCTCATCATCTCAACATACCTGCATGATTAGTACTCATGATAACAATTATATCCATTATATATCAGTACCATGCAATACAAGGGTTTTATTATTACATTCATAACTCATCACTCTGTATTTGAGCTTCACATAGGATCACTCTGTGTTAGGACTTCACATAGCATCAACCTGTATTAGGGTTTCACATAGCATTACCTTGTGTTAGGGTTTCACATAGCATTATCTTGTGTTAGGGTTTCACATAGCATTACCCTGTATAAGGGTTTCACATAGCATTACCCTGTATTAGGGTTTATTATATCCTATTACCCAATTTAGGGTTAGGATGCACTATTCACATCAGATTAGGGTTTATCATGTCCTTTTACCCAAATTAGGGTTTACTGTAACATTACATAACATCACCCTGGATTAGGGTTTTATATCACATTCATCACCCTATATTAGGGATTTACACATCATTACCCTGAATTAGGGTTTCACTCAGAATTTCCCTGAATTAGGGTTTCTCATGTCATTATTCTATATTAGGGTCACATCATTCCCCTAGATTAGGGTTTCACTAAGTATTGCCCTAAATTAGGGTTTAAGTTCATCAATCAACTCAATTAGGGTTTTATGATCTCTATATCAAGAGTCATACCCTAATTATATATCCCATCCATTTTGAATGTGTTGGGCTTGATTGCTACATGATTATTATACATGTCTGAATTTCCCTTTCTCATCCTCTCTAGGATGTTCTCTACTCCAATCTTAACCAAATTGAGTCTATTCTTTATTCAAATACATGTAATTAGGGTTATCATAATGTATTGGCTATTGCATTAATATGCATCAAATGTTGACCCCACTAAGGGTACCAATCACTCTAGTACCTTAAAGGTACAACCATTGTAATCATCATTGATTTTCATCATAAATAATCAAGTAGTTGATTGACCTTCAATCACCTTAGACATCCAAACGGTTTTGATTAATTAAATCCCAAATAGTCTTGGTCACTTAGACCCCAATGATCTTGACCAATTAGACTCCAAATGGTCTTACTAAAATAACCTCCAAATGGTCTAAGACCGTTTAGAACTCCAAACGGTCTTGATTACATTGGCCATCCAATCGGTTTGAAACTGTTTAGCCAAATCAAGTTGAAACTGATTGGACATATAAAACCGTTTAGACAAAACATTTTGAAACTGAATGAACTTGGGTCTCCAAATGGTTTGAGACCGTTTGATCCTAAACGGTCTTGAGACTGTTTGGACTCAAACGGTCTTAAGACCGTTTGGTTCAAACCCTCTCGAAACCGAATGGACCAAAAAGATATCCATCAACTAAATCGATTTCAGGGTTTCACCTGTTGAATCCACCTATCAATTGAAACATTGAATTAACCTCAATTGAACCATTAAATCACCCTTCAATTGAACCATCAATTAGGGTTTTAAATTTAAGAAACCATCAATTAGGGTTTTAACCTAATTGAATTAGGGTTTGAAATTGAGATACCTTCAATTGTTGACATTGTAGGACTAATTCTATTGAAATCATTCAATCACCACTTAGCCATGTCATGACCTGACCTCAAACAGTCTTGAGGTCATTTGGTTAACCTCCAAAAGGTCTTGAGACCATTTGACTAATTCCATCATTGAAATTTGTGAAATTCAATTAGGGTTTGCATCATAGAATCGATCATCAATTGAGCTATTGATTGTATTTCAATTTGATATCACTGGATCTTCAACTATCTAATCATACTTCATCATAGACTTCCAAATGGTCTTGGTTGACCTCCAAACGGTCTTGACACCGTTTGGGTGACCTCCAAATGGTCTTGAGACCGTTTGGGTTAGTCAACCCAAAAATTAAATCAATTAATTGATAATTTTAGTACTCAACCCGATTAGGGTTTGATACTTGATGGACCTTTAACTGATGAACCCTTTGAAACCAATCAATTGGATTTAATGGGTCATCAACCATCAACATTAGCATATGAACTCCAAATGGTCAACTATGGTCAACTATTCCAAATGGTTTTGAAACCGTTTGGTTTCAAATAGTTTGATGAAACCGTTTGGCTAACTTTATTGAAACCGATTGGACTCAAATTTTGAAACCATTTGCAATAGATATTTGTGGAGGTGTGTGCTTATGATGATTTCATCATCATGAAGCTATAAACCCATGAAGCGTGCTGTGATTTCCATGGTTATTGCATCAATCAATCAAATAAAAGTTTGAGAATGAAGAAAGGATCAACAATTGATAGAGGTATGAAATCAATAATAACATTCAAGGGTTCAAGTTATATAACCCGCCTTCAATTGAGATTTAAAGATTCAACCTCCACGTCTTTAATGGTGAAAGCAACACCTTCCACTATCCCAATCTCATCCTTAAGCTTTGAGTGAAAAGGTATGGCTATAATTGAAGATGGAATGGAGATAAGAAAAAATCATGCATTGATTTTCGATTTCCACCATGGAATCAAGGTGAAAAGAGGTAATGGAGCTTACCAAAAGGTTGGGGGTCGTCCTCATGATCCTCCAAAGCTCCCTTGGTCGTTTTTAAAGCAAAGAGTGGAAGTGTTTTCGAAAAAGCCTCTCAATTGAGTTGTAAAAGGTGTTTTATAAGAAATTCAATGAGAGAGAAAATATTTTATAAAATCCTTTTAATTCCAAAAATTGGTGCCACCTCTCCCCCATAAATTCCTTGCATGCAAATCCATCTTCCCCTCCTTCGAATTCCTCTTCATTATCCATGAATTAAGGAAAAGAAAATTAAGCACCTTAAATCATATAATACTAATATCCCATTTTTAGTGGATATTATTTTTGATTTAACTAATGTGAGTGGGTTCTCCACTCACTTAGATATTTTTGTGCCTTTGCAAGGCAAATGCTCGTCCAACCTTATATCATTTCAACCATTACCATTTTGGTTGATGGACACTTCGATTAACATATTTATTTTTGCATTAATTTGAAGTAAAGTTCCAATTATGCTTAAATCTTGATTATTTTAATATCAAGATTCTCTTTCTTCCAAAATGATTCAAATGAGGCGCCCCTATCAAATTATTTTCTCTAAATGATGCCAAGAATCATGAGGGTCCCTCTTGAAGTGGTATTTTGCGTATTGAATCCTAGATTTTGGGTAAATTGCACATTACACCAAAACTAGGTTTTAATGCACAAACATTGCTCAACATGCTCTTTCTTGTGATTCAGGCCCCTACAAGCCATACCTATGCATCATTATCATTCCTATAATGCTTCAATACTAGAGGAACATTTCACCATGTAACATTTGCAATTTAACCCCTTAACTTGGGTAATTTGTACTTTAGCCCAAAACAAGTAAAACATTATTTCAACATTATTCAAAAAGGACTAAAATTGAAATATAAGTTCCTCTTGAGCCTTAATTACTTTTCAAGAGATAAGAGAAAGCATATAATCAACTTTATTAAGCAAAACATCTAGGTTTAAGCATAACCCAGGTCAGGGATGTTACAAATCATAAACCCCTAACAAGGATTTCATCTCCGAAATCCTAGGAAAAAGGAGAGACAGATTTTATTCATTTATCATACCATAAAGTCTCCACATAACATATTAATGTCATGGAGATACCATAGATCTTTAATCCACACAAAGTTCTTCCACACATGGTTATTCTAAGGAAATATTTTTAACTTTATAAACTTTTCCACCATAATTACAATTGTTCCTTCCATTAGTTCAACCTTATCAATGTTTATGTTTATGCAGAGCATAAACCCCTAACATATGATGTCCATATTATTTTATGTAACTAGATTGATTTCATAATAGGCCAATATAGGTAACCAACATAAATCATCTATTATTTCTCAGGTACCATAATCCTTACTTTGGTATTCATCATATGTGTTGAGAACACATCTTATTTTTATCACATTCATTTCTCTGTTGTTAACACCGAAGGTATACATGCACAAGGTATTTCTTTTATTTTAGGACATATCTTGTTCCATATATCATTATCTTGGAACCAAAGTCCAAAGAAAACAGATACTTTTTTAAGTATCCATCAACGGATTATTTCTAATATGTTTACATCAAATGTCATAATACTTACTTGATTGCCATGTTAATGAAAGGAAGAAACATAAAGGAACATACCCCTATCATTACCCAAGGTTTTTCATCAAAGAGGAAACATATTATTTAACATAGGTAATCCACTCAACAATCCTTTATTTGTTTGGGAAAGTTCACTTAGCAAACCCTATGTGGCTGGGAAATTTCACTTAGCAATCCCTATGTAATTGGGAAAATTCACTCATCAATCGCTATGTAATTGGGAAAGTTCACTTAGAAATCCCTATGTTATTGGGAAAGTTCACTCAGCAATCCCTATGTAATTGGGAAATTTCACTTAGCAATCCCTATGTTATTGGGAAAGTTCACTCAGAAATCCCTATGTAATTGGGAAAGTTCACTCAGCAATCCCTATGTTATTGGGAAAGTTCACTCAGCAATCCCTATGTAATTGGGAAAGTTCACTCAACAATCCCTATGTTATTGGGAAAGTTCACTCAGTAATCCCTATGTAATTGGGAAAGTTCACTCAGCAATCCCTATGTTATTGGGAAAGTTCACTCAACAATCCCTATGTTATTGGGAAAGATCACTCAGCAATCCCTATGTTATTGGGAAAGTGCACTCAACAATCCTTATGTTATTGGGAAAGTTCACTCAGCAATCCCTATGTAATTGGGAAAGTTCACTCAACAATCCCTATGTTGTTGGGAAAGTTCACTCAGCAATCCCTATGTAATTGGGAAAGTTCACTCAACAATCCCTATGTTATTGGGAAAGTTCATTCAGCAATTCCTTCATAGTTCATGAATATTTTATGTTTTTATCACATTTCCCATTTTCACACCATGGGAAAAGATCTTTGTTATTCACACATGCTTTATCAGACAGGGATCATCTCCCTTGTTCTTATTCTTATTTCATGAGGATCATATTCTTTTTTTTTTCTTCCTCATGCACACAGATTGATATGAAATTATCTCAGGTTCCTCTTTCTCATACTTAGGATGTGATGCAATTATCCATACCATATTTTCAGTTTCATTATACTCATTAAATTGTTTCAGAATGACTACTTGATTAGAGTAATCAGAAAGATAACAATCTAAGAGTTCCATACTTGCCCTATCTCCAATAATCATATACCTGGCCATGGTATACAAGTATTGAGATTAGGTAGTATGCACTTTATTTACTATCATGTTCCTCACTTTTCATATCATTATACACACAAGATTTTTCATTCCTGGATTTTCTTCAGGCATCACTTCTATATCTCATCTTTTATCACACAGATAAGAGAGATTATAAAGCATTTTAAGGAATATTGAGTAAAATGTAAATTCTCGTCTTCCTTGTATCCTTATAGGACTAGTCAGAGGAAGTTAAAAAACAACTACTTTCTTATTTTTAACACATAGAATCATGAAATGAAATATCAGAATGAATCTATTTCATCTGACATGTCACAACCCAAGGGTTGACTATTACATCAAATTGATTCATTGCATAGAACCTCACAGTTGCTTGTTGTTGACCATGTGCTTGATTGTTAGGTGTTGATGAACCAGCTTGGGACGCTTGTCCACATCCTCTAATGTTACTAGAAAACTACCTCCTTTGTGAGCCTTGCTGACTCTGCCTTGGAGGTAGAGTCACCATTGAATTCCTGTCTGGACAATCCTTTGCTAGATGTCCCAGTTGTCTACATTGGTAACAGACACTGGTTGCAAAATATGGTCTGTGAGATCCAATCACCGATGTTGATGCTATGTCGGGGGCTCTACTTGGAGCAATACTACGGTCCATACCCCTACTTGACGTCCATTACATCTGGGTATTGAATCTTGATGGTGCTGCCGATGCAGAAAATCTCGGCTTCTTAAAACTTTCAGATCTTTGTCCTTGAAACTGAGTGTATACCTTCTTACCACTGGTCTGTCGTTTCTCAATTTCATACCTTTCTATCCTCCTTACCGACTCCAAAAAAGTGGCAAACCTCTCCCTGTTCTCTAAAGCAGACACAGGAGCGGTCAGTTCAGCGTTCAACCCCTTCTCAAAATGCTGAACTCTTTCCTCATCATTAACTGTCATATGCGGACAAAACCGCAACAACTCCATGAACTTAGCTTCATACTCGCTAACGTTCATCTGTCCTTGTCTGATCCTCTCAAATTGAGAGATCTTCTCATCTAGATACGTCTTAGGGAAGTATCTACTGACGAATTCTCGTCGGAATACCTCCCATCCAACTTCTTCACCTGGCCTTTTGTCTTCTTCTATAATCCACCAGTGACCAACACTCCCTTTTAGGAGGTACACTGCATGTCTTACCTTCTCGACTTCAGGAATATTAAGGATCCTGAAAGCACTATCATGATTGAGAGCTTCCATAACCAGGAGAACGATGAAAGCACGATCATTGTGCTCGGGATTGTGCTAGAAAGTTAATGGTGCAATCACATAACTTGTCCAGTTAGGTTGATAATACCGAATTTCATGGACAACTCATTGAAGTCAGATCATGATATGAGGAAGCTTTTCGGCAACATGATCTTTAAATAGCATATCATCATTTGTCAGCATTTCAACACATGTGTTGAACAAAGTAATTTGGCATTTATTTAAATCAGCAACACAAAGTAGCACAATCCTCCGAAATAAAAAGGTAATAAGATAACTCTTATTTTCTTAAATTCAAGATTTTCCTGCAAAGTCAAAACTACTTGAGCCTTCAAACTCTTCTTGAATAAGCAGCTAGATATGGAATGAGTTGCATTATAATATGGGCAATCCTTATCTCTAGGCATGACGTCCTCTAAGATAGTTGATGTGAGGACGGTGAACACTATTCTGGCAAATTTTGCAGGATTGCAAAAAGATTCTGAAAATCTTCTCATTACAGGTTGATGGAGTCGTTGTTATAGACAATATGGACACCATTACGTTGGCCATCAAAAATGTCTTGTAAGACAAAAATGTCACTAACAAGCATTCCCTTAAAACAATCTAGATCAAGTCCACTCATTTTCATAGGTAGTTGAGGTAGGAGTGGCAAAAGAGGTTTCGGAAAGACCGATTCAAATAGACGGGGAGGTGCAACTGATAGAATAACAGAGAGATAACCATTGTCATTATCAGAAGAAATGTCTTCATTGTCTAAAGGACTGATAACATCATCTTCAAGATCCATGTGAGTGGTACACCCCAACAGATATGTCTTCTTCTGTACCTAGAATAAGCAGAGAACATATTGGGCACAGATTGAGCATTGCTTATTCCAGTGTCTGCTTCATGTCCCTTTCAAAAGTATATTGGGATGATGGTGGATTCAGAGGAGGAATATTCTCAAATGGACGATCTTTAGAAGGGTCGATGATAGGTGTTGTATCAAAAATAGGTAGTTCATCGACTAGAGGTTGTGGGATATGAGGAATGTGGTCCATCGACAAAGGTTTGGTTGTGCCTAAAATAGATTCAGATACATGGTACACAAATTCTTGGAATGACCCAGTAGATGGATAAGGAGAGTGGTGATGAGCATCTTCCTCATAGTATCGACAACATACGAATTACCTTCAATATACTGAGAAGATGATGAAGATGATGCTTCAATACTACAAAGGCACTCTCGTCGGTGTCGTTGAAGAGCACTTTGTTCTTCTCATCCTGGTGGGTCATATGGAGTAGGAGGTGGTGTTGTACCTTCAATATTTTGTCAAGCTTACGCTGAAAGATCACCATTTGTATGAGAATGTTACTTAGCTCACTGACCCGTATTTCTAGGGATTGAACATGATGTTCTATGTTCTTTACGGCCTTTCAAAGTTTAGGAAAAGAAGTCATAGTTGTGTCGGTTACCCTATGCATAATATCAAATTCACGACCAAAGTGCTACCCAAAGTATCAAGTTCTGAAGAAGATGAAGAATGATTCTCAAGTTTGGGTACTTGATAAAAAGAAGAAGGGCGATCTGAATCATGATGATGTCTTGGTAGACTATGAGGAACATCATGCACCGTCTACAGTGGTGGAGATACATGTTTGATGATGGCAACAACTGGAATTGGGATGGTGGTGGGGCATTTTGTGGTGGGTTGGGGTTGTGCCTGCTTGCTTGTAGCAGATGATGGAGTAATCGGAGGGCATTCTTCTTTTGAAATAAGAGGGGATCCTGGGCCATGCTCGGGTGACACCCACAGTTCTTTCAAATTATACCCAACTATTCTTCTTTGTTCACTTTCTTCTGATATCTTGGGCAGATGTTGCTTAGGTTTCTTTGCAACAATAGGCTTCGGCCGGACCTAACCATATGACGTGCTCGACTGTGTTGAATTTGTCATCCAAAAATTTTGAATGAGCTCAGTAATTTCCTCCTCGGGATATACCAACTTGTCTTTGTCATAATCTTTCAGTCCAGGTAAGGGAAATGAAAATCTTAGTTCTCATCAACCTTTAAAGGCTAGAATTGTTATGCCTTACTTAGATACTAGCAGACATCGGGTACCTGATAGTGTAAAGTTATCTCCTGACATTTCCTTGAAAGCAACGTAGGGCGGGTGTCCATATGCCTAAAATATGAGTCTAATGAGAACACCCATATAGTATTCTTTTTGTGTAGTCGAGCTAATGAGTAGCCATTTTTCAATCAAAAGGCAGCCAATGTTGACATGTCATCCTTCCATTATACAAGATAGTACATAGAGTTACTCAAGATAGATGCTTCCAGTCTCTGCCTTTGTGAAGAGAACATTGGCCATGATCTTGTGCATAATTCTCTGGAATCCAAAATGTACCACTGATACCTAGGAATGCCCATGTTGGTACTTATTTTGGCCAGTTAATCGCTCCCAAAATCTGGAAGAATTCAAGCTTGAATCTTCTTTTTCTAGAAACCCCGAAGAAACTTTGGCAGCTTCCTCTTCTGAACTACAAAAGATTTTGTTCAAGATTTGATCGGTAAGAACATGATCAACATTATTGATGCGGACTTGCAACTATCTAGACGAGATCTCTTTAATAGAGGATATGAATTCCATTCTCTCTTCCACATAAGCTTGAGGTTTCGCGAAGTATAGGTGAGTTAGATTAGATTTAGCCAACATTTCCTCTACTCTTGCCCTAATGCCTATTTCTTCAAGAGCGGTGGTGGAGATGAAGCTAGTGGGTTTGAAAATTTCTCTTTTCATAGCCTTTGCCTCTAGATGGTCTTTGTTCCGAGGCCTGAAGGTTCTAGAGATGGGAAGCTCCAACTATGAGCCTTGATGAACATCATGTTCTGGTTTAGTAACCTTGGCTCTCTTTTCTCCCTCTATTGTGTGTTTCTTATAGAGAGATCTCTTCTCCCCCTTCTTCGAAGGGATGGTGCTTCTTTACCAAGCCATCATTGTAAAAGAAAAATAATGAGCACAATATAGGTATGATTTAACTATGTCGATTATTATTGTCGATGCAAGCGTCGATAGAATTGTGCTAAAGAAGGTGGTGTCGACATATAAAAGGAAATAAAGTCAATTTGTCTGTCGATTGATCATAGAAAAATTAGGTAAGTCGATAACATTATCGACCTTGACATTTGACAAGAGGTGAATCAGTCGTCGGAATACGAAATAGGTTGACAATTGTGTCGTGAAAAATGGTCAATAAGGTCATCGTATCAACAACGTTGTTGTAAGGGTCAACAAGGGTCTCGACTGTTACGGGAATGTACCTATTGATAATGTCATATGGAAAATGTTGATAGGAACTTGAAAGTAAAGATGTCGATAGGGATGTCGACAGAAAGCTTGTCAATTGGGACGTCGACAGAAATCTTGTCGATCGGGACGTCGACAGTTGAGTAAATAGAGAGGCAGCGCTTCTCTAGGATTAGAAGTTGGTAATAAAATTGTTAACCCTGGGTCTGGTATTTATAGTTGCGGTTAAGGTCAATGAAACTTAATTCAGTGATCTAGATAGAGGATCCAGATCCGGTAACATGTTGTCGGTCGACAAAGGTGTCAATAGGAAGGTCGTCAGTGTAACCATATTGGCTTGTCAATCGTCTCCTAGAAACATGTTGACCATGAAATCGACAGATGGAAATCCAAAAGACTATCGATCGACACTACTGGAGGGTCAACAACTGTCCAAAAGAGAAGGCTATTACTATGTGGTCAATATCAGTCAAGCTAGGTGGGTCGACAACATTATCTAAGTAAAATCTGATAAGTCGGATCAGAATTTAGGTCGACAAGTCACGGTAAAATGACTGCCTTCCAATCATCATTTTAAAAGGAAAGAGAATGATTGCCTACCTTGATGTAGGTGTGACAATCATTTATAAAGTTTTTGCACGAGAAGAAAAAAAATCATCGAAAACTAATCGAAATGACATAAATGATAAATGCTTGGTTGCCTTCCAAGTAGCACTTTGTTTATAGTCATATAGCTTGACTTCTTGAACATCTCATTATGCTTCTGAGGCATCTGCCAGCTCCAAACCCACCCTTTTGGTGATGGCTTCATCTTCATAGTACCTCTTTCATCAGTGACCACTAACTGAAAGCGTCCATAATTTCTCTCTATGAATGTCCATCATTCCAGAGGGATAGATGGTAACCACTATGAATGGTCCAGACCAACGAGAACAAAGTTTTCCTGGGAAGAGATGAAGAGCAGAATTGAATAGTAGAACCTTGTCTCCTTTAGAAATGTCCGCTCGCCTGATATGAGAGTCATGCCAAATCTTGGTGCGCTCTTTGTAGATTTTGTATTCTCATAAACGTGCAGATAGATTTCTTCCAACTCCTATAGCTGTAAAAGTGTTTCTCTTTGACAAGTCCAACATCCATGTTTAGGTATTTAATCGCCCAATAGGCTTTGTGTTCCAGTTCCATCGGGCAATGATAAGATTTACCATAGATTAGTCGATAAGGGGTGGTTCCTATGAGTGTCTTGTAAGCAATCTATACCACAAACATCAAATATCTCCATTTCGATCCATTCAGTAAAAAGGCATCTCATTTCGTTTGCTAATGTTCCCAGTGTGCTAACACACGTCGCATTGTTTAGTGAAAGCATGCACATCTTAAAATATAGTTGAACAATAAAAACCAGAGTTGAAGATTTCAAAGTTGTCTTCTCAGCGCCAAGATGTCCCTCATAGGGGGCTGCATGACATTTTATAAGATTGAACAAGTTTTTTTGTGATTCACACAACGAAGATACGCATTGTCTGCACACTTTATAAAAAGGAGGGGATCATCCCAAAGATAGTTCTTAATGTCAGAAAAGAATTTATTCTTTTGATTGTAGGTCATCCCAGGAGGTAACTGTTGGCATGCCAGGTAACTGCAAAAATCATCATACCATGGAGTTACTTGATCAAGAGAATAATAAGAAGTAGGGATTTGTCTTGATAAGATTTGTTGATAGGAAGTGAGTTGTTTTCTTCCACCCTTATTCAAGAGAGATGATTAGTAATGACATTCTCTGATCTCTTTTTGTCAACAATCTCATGATCAAATTCTTATAAGAGGAGGGCCCACCTGAGGAGACGTGGTTTGGTATCTTTCTTCTACGTAAGATATTTAATTGCTCCATGATCAGTATACATTATCACCTTCCCACCCAACAGATAGGATCTGAATTTGTCGAAGGCGTAGATGATGGCTAGAATATCTTTTCCAGTGGTTTTGTAATTAATTTGAGCCTCATCAAGAGTTTTTTTGGCATAGTAGATAACATGATGTTTCTTGTCCTTCTTTTGTCCCAGAACAACCCCAACTGCATAATCACTAGTGTCACATATTAATTCAAAGGGTAAGTCCCAATCATGAGCTTGCATAATGGGAGTAGTGGTCAAGACATCTTTGAGGGTATTGAAGGCCTTGTGGCACTCTTCGTCAAAGATGAATGGAGTGTATTTTACCAACATATTGGACAAATGTTTTGCGATCTTTGAAAAGTCCTTGATAAAATGACGATAATACCATGCATGTCCCAGAAAACTATGGACATAAGACATTGAAGAGGGAGGTGGAATTTTAGAGATAGCCTCCATTTTACTTTTGTTTACTTCTATACTAGCTTCAGACACCTTGTGTCCTAGAACTATTTCTTCTCGTACCATAAAGTGGCACTTCTCCCAGTTGAGGACGAGTTTCTTTTCTTCACATATTTGGGGGACTAAGGATAAATTCTTTAAACATTCGTCAAATGATGACCCATACATAGAGAAATCATCCATGAAGACTTCCATGACTTCTTCTATTAGATCAGAAAATATAGCTGGCATGCACCTCCGAAAGGTGGTAGGGGTGTTGCATAGACCAAATGGCATACGTTGAAAAGCATATGTCCCATAGAAATAAGTGATTGTGGTCTTATCCTGATCTTGTGGGTGAATGGAAATATAATAAAACCCAAAACAACCATCTAGATAACAGAAGTGAGAATAATGTGCCAACCTCTCCAGAACTTGATCAATGAAAGGAAGAGGGATTTGATCCTTACATGTTGCTGCATTCAATAGTCTGTAGTCAATGCACATACACCAACCAGTCAGTGTACGAGTGTCTAATTCCTTTCCTTCACTATCTCTTACTACCGTCATCCCATCCTTCTTGGGGACCACATAACCAGACTTATCCAGTTATTGTCACTAATAGCATAGATAATGCCAACATCTATTAGTTTGATGAATTCTTTGTGTATGACTTCTTGCATTTTGTCAATGAATTTTCTTTGACCTTGGACTCGTGGCTTTGTATCATCGTCAAGGTTGATTCTATGCATGTACACTATTGGGCTAAGAACTCTAATATCATCTATACAGTACCCAAGAGCCTTCTTATGGGTTTTTAGTTTATCTAACAATTGCTCTTGTTGATCGAAAAGCAATTGTTTTAATGATCACCGAATTTCTCTTCTCTTCATCAAGGATTTCATACTTTAGACATCTGGGAAGGGGTTTGATCTCTAGTAGTGGTTTTGGAATCGAGTTGTCTTTTCGTTCACGCTGAAGAGAAGCATATTTTACTATTTTAGTAGCTCCATGATATTCTTCTTCTTCATATGTGGTTTCCAAGTATGCTAGGATATCTTCAACCTTGAGATCATCAAATCCTGAAAAAGGGTTGTTTAAAGATCGCATCAGGGGGTCGACTATAACATTGTTTTCTTCTATTTTTGTAAATAGTTGATTGCAATAGTCGGCGAAGTAGCTTGTTTTTACCGAAGAGGGGCCCTCATATGATCGAGTATGCGGAAATCGATAGATTCGTTTGCAACTCTTATCGTGATTAACCCATCGGCCACATCAATCGGTGCTCGTACTATGGAAAGGAAGGGTCGTCCAAAGATCATTGGACATGTGGGATCTTCCACTACATCGATGATGAAGATGTCACAAGGAATAAAGAAATCCCCTATCCTGATTGGTACATCCTATGCCATTCCAACTAGTTTAATATAAGAATTATCTACTAATTAAATTCTCATATTGGATTTAATAATATATCTGTGAGGCCCAACTTAGCTGCCAAATTGTAGGGCATGAGGCTGATGTTGGCCCCTAGATCTACAAGACCATATCTTGTTGATGTATCTCCAATGAGAAATGAAATAGTAAAGGCACCATGATCTTTTTGTTTCATTGGCATATTTGATTGACAAAAGGAGGATGCCATTTTTGTAAGACATACTATCTCGACTTCTCCCCTCTTTCTCTTTTTCATTATGAGATCCTTTAGAAACTTGGCGTACCTAGGCATCTCGTCTATGATGTCAAGGAGAGGAATATCAAGATGAATTTCCCTAATGGTGTCAAGGAACTTGGTGTATCTCTTCTCAAGTTGCACCTTGATGAAGCGATGCAAATAGGGAACTCTAGTGGGAATTTTGGTCACCTTCAACGATGGAACGAAGTTTGTGGCCCCCTTTGAATTTTTGCATACTGGGACTTTCTCTAGGCTATTGATGAATCCTTCAATGATCATTACTTTAGGCTGTGTAATAGAAGTGGAACTCCCACAGCGAAGTGTGGCCATTTTTTTTTTTGGTTCTTAGGATTTTGTTCAGTGTTGGATGGAAATTATCCTACTGGTCTTCCAATTGATGTGGCAATAGAAGTTACTTGTTGATCAATCATCTGATTGTGGGTTTGAAGATCACTTATTTGAGTATTTACAGTGCCCATCTAGGTATGCATGTTTGGCAATAAGTTGTTATTATTCATCAGGCATTCCCCCATCTTCTCTTCTAAATATTCCAGACTGGATATAGACTTCTGATGTTGTTGAAAGAGACTCCCCCTTTGCCCATTGAAAGTTCCCTGTTATTGTGGCTGAGGTCTGTTTTTTTGAAATTCGGGTGGGGTTCCTCTACTGATGGCTTGCCCCCTTCCCATTTCTTAAGAAGAGTGATTCAGTTGAAATGAGTTTTCCGCTACAGAGGTGTTCCCATAAGAGAATGCAGGATGATCATGTCATTTGTAATTCACATAGGACACATTCTCATTCTACGTGTATTCTACTTCATGAGTGTAAATACAGTGATTAATGCCATGACCTCTTTCTCCATAAGTGACACACTTTATGGACGCCTCAGTTAAGTGTCTGGAATTTACTTCCTTTAGATTCTGGACGTCGGATGTCATCTTATCGAGTATGTTGTTTAATTTCTCTGGTAGCTTAGAATCTAGATAATCACTGACAAAAGACACAATTGTTGTAGCACCCCTATCAAAATTGTGGCCTTCTTAGAGAGTTGCCATGTTATTGATTATCACTTTGGAGGTTTCAACATCATGTTTCATGAAATCGCTGCCAGCTGTAGTGCTTAAGGATGTTCTCTCGGTAGAGGTAGAGCTTTCATAGAAAGTAGTGATGGTAAACCCGTCATCATAGCCATGATGTGGACGCTCTCGCAAGTATTCTTGGTATCTCTCCCATGCATCATGCATGCTTTCAGTAGCTTTCTGCCTAAAATTGGTAATTTTAAGCTTACACCTAACTATCTTCTCAACTGGATAGAACTTTTTCACAAAGACTTCAGACAATTGTTGCCACAAAGTAATGCCCTTTTGAGATAGATACCATTGTAAGGCTTTGTCCTTAAGGGAGAAACAAAAACCCTTCATGTAGATGACATCTTGTGGTACTATGTTCACCTTGATAGTATTACAGAGGTTTTTGAAGGCATCTATATGATGATAAGGATTTTCTTCAACAAAATATCCCCCAAACATTTGATTTTGAATCATGATGATGAATCCATGCTTCAACTCAAAATTTGATACTGGTATGTGAGGGAGAACTATAGGATTTCGGTCGTCATTGACATAACATGTGACCAATGAACACAAAGAGGGCTTTTCATCAGGGACATTTGCGTCAAGGGGACCTCATGCCACCATTGGATCGATGAGGAGAATATCTCGCTCTAAATATTCAACGAGGAACTATGAGATTGGTAAGAAATGATAGTAAGCTACTTATAAGGAAAATATTAAACAAATTATAGTCTAAGACTAGAAACATAACCAATATTCTAGTAGATAGGTAGTAAAAGGATGTGTTAATAAACTTTTTGCAAAATTTAGAAGCAATGACTAGTCCTAAGTAGTCACAGATTCTTAAATATTATCCATTTCCTTGTCCCTGACAACGACGCCAAAAGTTGATCGCTCCTTTTCGTGGGTCAAAAGTGTAAACACAATTGTCCAGTCGAAGATATCAGAGTTTAAATTTATACCCGACTAAAAGAGACGTCTGCAACTCAATACATATTCTTTGTGATAGTTCGAACATAGGGACAAGGAGAACAATGGAATAAGAACCCGAGATCTTGGCTTAGTTTAGTCGATCTGAAGAGGTGAATTTGATGGTGTCCCAGTCAAGGAACGAATTAATCTAATTAAGTAGTAAATCTAAGTTATGAAAGATCAAAGAAGAAACAAAGATAAATCAAGAAATCAATATAAAAGGGACTTGGATTGGGTATCACCAATCAAATCATCTACAACCATGTAAAACCTTCACTCCTATTTTATATATGTTCTCTATTCGTTTTGCAAACAACCATAAGAAAATACATGTTCCTTCCATCTCTCGAGATTTGGGCAAATTTCTATCTAATGGGGTTCTCTCTTTCAAGATAATAATTGAAAGATCAAGGAAAAATTATATGACTTTTGTTATAGCAACTCCTCACTCTCGTGTATCATTACTATCCTATACTCTAGATCTAGTTGAAATCATTCTCTAGAGCAATATTCATATCAAACATCGGAATAGGGTAGCTAATCATCAACCGATGCAATAAAATAAGAGTATATGAAAACAACTTTTAAAACATATGCCATAAAATAGAAAGATGAACAATTACATGGTTGGGAGGGTTTGACGGCTACTCTCAACCCAAGTTAATGGTTTTAGCTGTGCATGGCTGAAGAAATGAAAAGAGTACAACTAGAATAAGTAATGATAAAGAAAGGGGAAGGAGGATATCAGACAAGGGTAGATTGAACGATCAATCTACCAACCTCTCGGATGATATCCCTGTGATCGACAGTAGCATTGACAAGTTTCCTCATCCCTTATGATATTGTCTTGAAACAAGAAGGTTCTTCGCATCGGCATTGATGACAAACGGAGCAGTCAAGGAGTAGCAAGGTCGACATGTTGGATCGATAGATCTAGGCAGGTCTACATGTCTCGTCCTTCAGCTCTGGAACTTAAGAAGACTTGGCGACAACCTCTCAACGCTTTGACTCCAAGGATTCAAGATCTATTGAAGTGATGCCCTGGGGGTCTATTTATAGTCTTTTACCAGGGGTCTATTGATGTGGCTTGTCAACATGGCATCAATGCAGATGTCGACAAGCACATTAACATGAGACTCTTTGACAAACCTTTATCGATCGACAAATATGTCAATCTCTTCTCGTCATCAAAGAGTTCTTCATTATAAGGAATTTTTTGATGTGATGATATCAGTCGGGAAGGTCGATGGGTTTATCGAGGTGACTCCCCGACATTTGTCTTCCTTGAACTTCATGAAACAACTATCAAGCCTTGTCTGCTTTAGTCGAGCTTGGAAAGGAGGATGAGGCTTGTATACTGGTATAACTAGCTCAAGCATGTCTTTTGCTTCTAGAATGATAGGTTTCTTGGAATTTTCTTTGTCTGCCTTATCAGTGGTCAGCGGTTCTTTTTGTTGAGATTCGAGTACTTTTGTGTCTTGGACAATCACCAAGTCATCATCGTCTGTAACTACCACATGCGTCTTGACAGGAGGATCATAATAGTACTTTCCAGATCGAGTGGAAACATCTTTTAGTTTCTTAGGATGTTTAGGATTGTTCTCTAGTTGGCCAGCAAAAGCTCCAGTAGGTGGCTTGAGGCTAGCTAAAAGTTGAGCTAGTTGAGATTTAATAGCCTTTTGATGGGCTTGCTGATTTGCTATCATAGTCTGTTGTGATTGTAGTATCTTATCAATGGCTGACAATTTGTCATAAGAAGAGATGGGACCGGCTTGTTGTCCTTGTTGTAGATATTGATGCGGGACTTGGTTGAGATTCTGGAACTGAAAGGTGTTTTGATACTGGTTGTAATTTTTGTTCTGAAAGTTTTTTTTTGGTCGGCAAAATTTCTGTTCTGTTCTGAAAGTTACCCCTGAAGTTCCCTTGATTCTTGAAATTTTGTTATTAATTATGCTGGAATCCTGGTGGGCCTCATTATTGATGATCTGAATCAAGTTGTTGTGAGTTTTCTGCTCCCGAAGGATTTCCGCACTGAAAACCAAGATGATTCCTATTCTGATTTGAAATATAATACCCTTGACCAGGGATAATGTGGAAGGCATTTAGATTTTCTATCTGACCATTACCTACTTGGGTACAAGCATTGCCCAGAACGACATCGTAGAGAATATTACAGACTAGCATAGAATGATCAATGACTTTACATGCTTCGTAAAATGGCAAAGCTGACTTGACTTGTTCTTATTGTCGAGGGGGCAAGCACCTCCTTTCATAGGCGTTGAAAAATGATACAAGGTTGTCTTGCTTGGAAACTAGTAGCTTTAAAGACTCGGCGATAGATTTGTACTCAGGACTACTCTCTGTCATAGCTACCTTCAACACTCATTTGCTTACAGACCTGCCCCAGTTGGCTTGATTTTCAGTTCTAAGAGTGACAACCTTCCACGCGCTATCATAACTTTGACGCATGAAGTTTCCTCCAGATGAGGGGTCTCAAAACTTCTTGATATCATCATCCACACCCCTATAAAAGATTTTGATGAGCTGAATCTTAGGTATGCGATAGTGTGGCCACTTGCGTAGTAACTCATTGTATCTTTCCCATGCTTCTAATAGGGTTCTACCAGGGACCTGAACAAATTGTGTTATTCGGCCCCTAATATCATATGTGAGGGAAGGATGGTAGAATTTTTCCAAGAAAACATTTTGAAGTTGTTCCCAAGTTGTGATGGGTCGCATTGCAAAGAGTTATACCAACTTATGGCTTTATCTGCAAGGGAATATTTGAAGAGATGGAGTCAAATGGCATCATCTGTAACTCCATTCTGCTTTGTCATAGCACATAAATCTATAAACCTCAGAAGATGTTCTTGACTATCCTCGCCTTGCTTGCCATAGAAAGGGTTGTTTTGAAGTAGTGTAATCCAATGTGACTTGATCTCAAAGTTTGGAGCAGTGATAGGAGGAGGCTGCACTGGGTGTTGAACGTCAGTAACCTTAGGGATTGAGAACTCTCTAAGGTCCTTTTGTAACTTAGCTTGTTGAGCTACTGCTTGGGATTCCTGGATTTCCTCTTGAACCACAGCTCAGGCTTCTTGCATAAGCCTTTCTCTTTGTACATTAAAGGCTTGAGCTACCCTTCAGGCAATTTCCTCCTCTTGTGTCATCCTATCTTGGTTCTCTCTACTCTGATGACGAAATGTTCATTCTATCTCAGGGTCAAGGTTAGCTGCTAGGCTAGTGCTGTTGGATCGTGGCATGCACTACTCTTTGGGGGTACCTGGGATGGAAAGATCTTTCGAGAGTCAGATGGGCGGAGTAGAACCAAATTTAAATAGATGCTCAATAGTATCAAAAGTGAAAGTAAAATCCTAGATTAGTCTCAATAGAATTAGATTTAACTAGATGATTCTGTTGTCCCCGACAACGACGCCAGAATTTGACGTGATTTTTACTGCACTAACAAATTCACCTAGGGCTGAAATCTTTAAGTTTTTACCAAAATCTTGTGCAATAATACCACCCGCAAGCGAATGGGTCTTATCACAGTATAGTTAAGGATCAAATCCCAAGGGACAACATTTTTAAGAATCTTTCTAGTCAAATCTAGATCAACTAAGACTAATATTTAGAATAAGAGTTGATTTAGGTTTAGTTAAACTAATTGTAAGAAAAGTAAAAGAGCAGGATTAAAATTGAGTTTAGATTAATGATGTGAATCACTGGGGTGGAATTGGGTTTCACCACCACTACACATGCAAATACATACAAAACACATCTAGGCAAGGTACAACTATCCAAATGGAGTAGCAAACCATCTGTTAGGAAATAGAGTTTGCGTAAGCATCTCCACAGGCTCGATGTCTCGTTACCCATAGGTCACACACTTACTACTCCGGAGATATCACTTCAAAAGTTCTCATCTGGTCATCAACCATGTTAATCGATATTCAAATCCTAAGTATTGAAGTTCTAGCAACAAAGGAATATAATAGATCATGCAAGGCAGGTGATCAATATACAAATCATGCATTAAACGATTAACAATGAAATGGAAAGTTATATACAAACCATGAAATGTTATAAGATGAACATGTAAGCACGGGGCAGTGGGGCTAGTCCCCGAACTCTAGCGAAATAGACTACTCGCTCCTCATGACAGAAACAAAAAGAACAAGAGAGAGGAAAGATTCCACCATGGTCATGGTGAAGAAGATGGTCGTGGCCCGATGGGGGAAACAGTCTTCTACACAATGTCAGGGCAGATCTGGACGAGGAGGGGAAGAACATCAAGATAGATGAAGACGATCTTCTCTCTCCTTCTTCCTTCTCTTCTCGTGCTCTTGCTCGCAGGAGATGGAGCAGTGGATGGCTGATGGTGGAGGGGCAAGGACACCACAGAGGTAACCTTTGGTGGCGGAGATCGTCTTCCTTGGCTGGGCACAGAGCGGCAACCTGTCAGCATTGTGGGGTGGAAGAAATGCCTCAAATGAAGGAAGGGTCATCTATTTATAGGTGTAGATTGGGAAAGCACTGACTTAGTTGTTGTGATCGTGGCCTTCCGTAGCAGTTGTAGTATTCCTCAGCATGACCGTTGCGGGTGTACACCCGAGCGTGCTGAGGTGCCACAGTTGCGACATGTTGTAGCGGTCGTGGTGAGTTTTGTGGTTGAGGCATTTTTTGTGGTTGAGGCATTTACCACGGTCAAGGTGGTTGTTCTGCGATCGAGGTGGTTGTGCCACGGTCACGGTCGTGTGTCGTGGTCGTGTGTCACGGTCGCGGTGGTGTACCATGGTCACAATAGTGTGTCGGTCACAACACCTTGGCCTCAGCCCAATCGTGTTGAGCTGGGCCCGGTCGTGCTGAGTGTCAGTTGACACTACATCTTATCTGCGATCGTGACATTGTCTTCTTGGTCGTGGTTGCGGCATCATGGAACAAACTCACCCCTTCGGGGGGATATTTCTATGTGTCGATGGGCCTGTGTTGATGAATTCTCTAACTGATGAGGATGCTTTCTGATGAAGTGGCTGGTCATTGAAAATAGGGTCCAAATTAACAAAAGTTTCTTGGGCCCGCTAGTCGGTCAGTGGGACCACCTTCTCCTACACCAGTCCACATAGTGTGATACTTAACCCTACAATGGAGATGAATGGATTTGATCAAAACTCTAAAAAATCATCTAAAACTAAGTAAAATTGTATATGAGTAGATTCAGGGGGTATATGAGAGCTTTTAGTGTAAAACTGGGCCAAAAATGGTGACTCAAACTAAGATGAATATGCATTCATCAGGTGGCACTGATGGCGTGTGTGATGGGTCAGAAGATTTTGATCTCCTAGTGATGTGGTGGGAGATAAGAGATAGAAACCCATCCCGAGCAATCCGAGCCAACGAGAGTGGTGGCTTGGCCAACCATCCATTTGGTGAGGACTGCTTGGATGAAGTTGTCCCCACATGGGATGGTCATGACCTATCCGAAGGTGATCAAGTTTTGTACCTTTAGGGACAGAGTATATGAGTTGTTATGGTGAAAGGATATTGGGTTTGATGATAGTGTGTCCCAGAATAATATGTGCAACATCACGGGTGACGTATAGGATATTGATTGTGTGGTTGTCTATGTTATATTAGATGATGACCATGATGCTAATCCTAGTGAAGACTTTCAACAACTTCATTGAATTAGCAGAGAGATCCAAGGGGACCTCAAAGTCAGAGTGAAGAGGGGTAGGAGACATAATAGTGGAGGGTGATTGTAACGTCCCAGTTTCATCTTGGCCATCCTGATTAGGGTTTGCTTATATAATTACATGCTTAATTGGCACATGCTTAATTGGAGTGATCTTAATTTTAAACTTGATAAATAATGAGATGTATAATTATGATGTTTTAAACCTAATGAGGAGATCTAAGTATACTTTTGTTTTGAACTATTAGAATTTAAAAAGTGTAAATCCTAGTCGGCCCAAAATAGGGTTTTGATAGTATGTGAATATAAAATATGATACATACAATGGTGTAGTAAATCAATTTTAGTATTTTATAAGTAATTTGGATTTATTAAAAATCTAATATAATTTGGATAATTTAATTTTAGGTTAGTTCTAATTTTAAGAATATATGGATTTTTTTTAATCGATTGGTCGTTCAAATTGCAATTCGACTGATCATGTCGTAGATTGCAGTATAGTAGTATAATATTTGATTTCTTTTTATTTATTGGTTACTTTTAATGAGATACATTTTTTACTATCAATCTAAAACTATATTTTAGACAATTTGGTAAATTTTCATATTATTTAGTTACAAATCACGAATGATAGATAATGGTTTTATTAACACTTTATGATAGAAAATATTACCAAAACAAAAGCAAAAGTAAGGTAGACATACTTTACAATTGTCCCAAGCACCTTAATTTCTCTGTATGAGAAACCTAACACACTATTAGTTTTCATATCTCGGGATTCATTCTAGAGAAACAGAATCCTAGAGAAATATGGTGAATTAGGATTTGAGTGAGTGAGGAGGTACAAATGATGATCTAGGGTTTTATCTTCCAAGGAGTGTTGAAAGCAAGTAAGTTTATCTTTGTGAAATAGGTTTTCAAGGTGAATCTTTTCTTCAAATGTCTAGATTTTGTGCCTCCTCTGATTTGATTCAACATGGTATCAAATCACCCTATTTTCTCATTATTTTTCTACTATTCGCTATTCCTATGATTTCTAAGTTGGAAGGAAGATGAAAATAATGGTTTGCTTGAAATTTGATATGGATTCAATGATATTAGTTTGTGTGCTACATTTTTTAAGGTGTTCCACACCTTGAGTGAGTGGATACTTCCATTTTACAATACATTGTACTAAATTGGATTACTAAAATCTTCACTTCTTTCCATAAGCGACAATAAACTCGAAATTTGCCTTTCACTCCTAGCTTTCACAAGATGGTCTAGAAATGGATTATTTCCTAATATGATGGAATTCAAATGATGAAATCATATTAGAAATGGATACAAATATTCTAAAATAAGACTCCTAAAGTTGTTGCATAAGTTAGAAGAAAGTGTCAAAACATAAGTTTCCATTTGTACTTGAATTTGCAATATATATTAAGTAAAGAACATGGACGATTTGAATCTCATTATGTATCATTAGATTGTTCTATTTGAATGTGTAGTATAGAGACACCAAATATTTTTAGTGATTTAATTTAAGTATCATTGTTGCTTGATATCTTAGTAAAGAGGGTGAAACTCTAAATGAGCAACAACTTGGGAGTTTTGTGAATAAACATAATGGAAGTCAGTAAAATGATTTGTTTAGAGATTTGAGTTTTGCTTAATTAGTTTATTCTTGATGCATAATATTTCAGTGAATGGTGTGGAAACCCTAGTTTAGTTTCAAAAAAGGATTTATATACATGTTTAGTTCTATGTGAGCTAGTAGAAATTGTACTCTTATCAGTTAAAGATTATGTACCAGTTAATTCCTATATGTGAGTCATGATTGAATCTGAATGAGGCAAATGAAACCCCAAGAATAGGGCAATCAACAAATCAAGTTCTTTCATTCCAGTGTTTTCTAGTATTATAAGTGGAGTATCTTAGTAGCCCAGTTTACAATAAAGATTATAGAAAAGCTATGAAAAGAACTTATTGCAAGGTTAAGCTAAGAAATATTGATTACATGATTGAATAGTGAAAATAAAGAGTGAATTGGACATGAGATGCCATGAACATCGTAGCCCGCAGAGGTCTGCACTGTAGTGGAGGAAACAACTTACTCACTAGCATGCTTAGGAGAGGAAGTTGGAGAGTGCCGATGGGGCATGAGGGGTTAAGCCTAGCGTGGATGATTCTTGATTGTTACTAGGGTATCCAACATTAACTGGAGCTTTCAGTGATATCTAATGGTACCCAACAGTAACCAGAGATCATGGTAGTATCAAGTTTGGTATAGTTTTAGTTAGGCTTTCATTTGTTTAGTGTAAGTCATAAGGTATGTGGAACTTATTTTCTAGGATTCTACATTTGAAACTTAAGTTCCATTCATTCTAGCATGTATTATTAAGGACAAGGTGCATGGGGGTCGATGGGGCGGTGTATATATAGGAGAAATATTCGAAGGGATAAAACAACCCACAACAAGTAAAGCTATTAAGGGCTAGAATAATCAAGGGTATTAAGGATATATCTACCAATTTGAATGGAATTACCATTCCAAATTCTAAATAAAGAATGTTAAAATTGAGATTCAACATCCCAAAAAGTATTGAGGTGTGCCACTTTACCTACCAAGTAAAAGGTGAAATTATCAAAGGTTAACAAACAAAGGCTATCGGTGTGCACACATGAACACCTATCATATCTCCCACTACACAATCTTATCAAATTTCTAAGTGATCTATCGAGGTACACCTCGATACCTAGTAACCAAGGGACCATGTATTGCCTAGGTATTGAGGTTAGACGGGTCCCAGACCTATTTAGGAATAAATATATCTATCAAATGTCACTCATCCATGCACACACTTGGGTAGGTTTTAGGTTAGAAACCCTAGGATAAGACTCCACACAAATGAATTTCATAGTTCATCAAATCAAGCAATAATATGAAAGAAAACATGTATTTATACCATATACACTCAATTGTGCAATTAAACCTTCAATTCTTTTAACATTTTATACTATTCCACAAATGTACATAAAAATGCAACTTAAGGCAAATAAGATGCAGTTGAAGCCAAATCAGAATTATCTCTTAACAATTGCATCAAGACTTAATCAAGCATTGATATGAAGTAAAACATAATTTTGGGAACTTTGTAAACATTTTTTATCCGACCCTCATATAATGGTGGATTTACAATGTAGTCCATAACTTGCAAGGAAACTTAAAATTACGTGAAATGAAGTGGAATTTGCTTCAATATAGAGATCGTCCTTAATTCATTTATTTCACAACTTAGTCGAGAATTCAATTAAGGAAATCAAGTGAGTATAATTAAATTAAGATTAAGCTATGTTCAAGGTCTCACAGAGATGGTGAAGGAAAGACTCAAAGATGTTGATCAGTGGTGCCTTGAGGACAATGTAGATGAGTTGTGTTGTAAATAACATCTTAGATTAGATGATGGTTGTACTTGGAGGATGTAATCTTAGGGTTTTAGTGACATGAAGGGGTTTAATGGAAAGTCTACTTTTGGTTTGTGGAAGCGTGATCAAATTCATGTGTCTCAAAAGGACATAGGAGAGATTTGTAGCATTAACTGGTGTTATCTAGGATGGTTTCATCAATGGCTTGTTAAGAATAGGTGATCACTATGTTATTTATTATGAAATCTAGAAGGTGGGTTGATGAGGAATGTAGAGAAATATTGTACATATCAAATGTGACTAAAGAATTTGTATTATGTATATCTTTAAAGGAGATAACATGAGACTTGAGTTTATTCATTTTGTTCTAGTGGGGACGTGCCTCAAGTCACGTCTTAGCATGATTTAGGTGGGATGAGCATGCATATGTTTATGCATCTTTGCATGGTTTGGATGGAAAAAAATGTGCAGATCTTGATGTAAAGGAGCAACTCATGGCATTTGATTATGTAATAAGTTCACTCTGGGTAAAAAATGATGGCACTATAACTACGGGGAGTTCAAGCGTAGAAGTAGTGTGATAAGGCAGGTGTTCCTAGCTTTAGATGTGGCATTAAACCCATCTTTTAGACTCAAATTTGTTTTATTAGTGACATGGTGGGAGTATATCGTCCAGTGGAAGCCTCAAAGTATCTGTTAAATTATAGATCGCTTGTGTTTTTTTTAGACATGGAAATATATTGACACAAGTAGAGCTATATGTGTTGAGGATCATATAACCAGGAATATATGTATATTTGGATCAAAAGGTCATGATGACTTAAAAAGTCCAAAACCTTCACAGTTATAGAAAAATCATGATTGTTTTTTCCATCCATAGTGTTTATGGCATAAATATCAGCATTGTTTACATATAAAATTATGAGTATGGTTTGTAATAGTTTTATTTCTCCTAGTAATGTAGTCCAAGTATTCTCGCTGACGATATCGAGGGGGTCTATAATCATATTATAAGTGTTGATAAACGATGATGTATTTGACATTAATTAGCCAAATATGAGGATGATGCAATTATCAATGGTGTTGGTGGGGTCATCATTAGGGGAAAGATGAACCTGAGGGTGGTGCAAATGTTGGTGGTCTTTCTAATGGTGGGGTGATTGTCTTGGGAAGGTCGAGGAGGAGCATGTCAACATCAAAGAATTTGAGATTGAATACATGTGCCTTTGCGATCACAAGTATAGAGATATCCAACTTCTTGTACTTCTTGTGCCTTGGAACGTTTGGTCGGACTGACAATTGGTTCATCTCCCACTAGGGGGAGGGGGAGTAGTTGCCTTCAACATCAAAGATTTGAAGATGCTTCTCAATGGTTTTGCTTGGCATTGCCTCAAGGGTCTTATCCTCTGCTACATGCAAGTCAGTGAGAGCTCTATTCAACCCCTCATCGTCGAGAGACGACATAGGTCGCCCCCATGGAACAAGATGTAGGCAACTCAAACCCCTACTTGAACACAAACCCAATCCATGCCTAAATCATATGGCACCTCCATTGATAAGGAGAGGAGAGATGCTTCCCGCCATAGCTCTGAACCTTCTGGGAGACACTGATCTCACCAGAATTCCTATTGTGGTTGTAAGGGAGGTTGCGTTCATAGCTACGGTTTGTTTGTTTGAAGATGTTGAGTCTTGTGTTGTGTTTGCTCATCTCCTTTCTGTATTGAATGTCAAGTGTCAACAACCCATCAATCTTCCTATTGAAGTAATTACCTTTGTGATTGGCATGGATTCCTTGCATTGGCATGCCCACATTATGTGTTTTGGTTCTGCCGTGTACGTGGTACGACAAAAGTAAAACTTTATCAACTAAGTTGCCAAGCATTTATACCATTTGTTGTGTCTTATGTTGTTGTGTTCTAGTATATCGCTGCCTATGGTCATAACTCTTAACAGTGTGAGCTAAAAAAATGGCAGAGAGAGTAGTAGGCCAAACTAGTTGGGGAGTATTGACCTCCTATATGAAGTCAGTCACCAAGAGATGATGTTATGTGCAAGTTTAATGGCCATCATTACCTCTAGTGGATCAAATTATTGATGTCAAGAAGCTCACTTCACCTCCTGACTCAATTCTTGAAACGGGGCATTTTCTCTAGTGTGTTTTGGTTCCCAACAAGGGATAAACATAGAGCTAACAACAATAAGACCATCGCAAACGGTCGTGGTTGTGCATACGCATAAAGTCAGCAGTGCATTTGCTTGGCTGCCTCAGGTGGTGATCTTGTTGCAGCCCACAAATATCCAGTCATGAGGGTATCTTTTCGTAGACGGTGTTGAGAGCCATCCTGATCATCCAAACCCTACCCCCACCCGACTCCACCTGAGATCGGTGTACACATATGGGTTTTGATGCTTGAACCGCCGGAATGACCCTTAAGACAGTATTCAGGACTGGATCCCGCATACAGGCTGCTGTCTTGAGGAGCACCTCTCCATTAACAAAATGTATTGTAGTAGTAATCGTCGGCAGCCTCACGGACTCCAAGCTGAGACCACATACTGCCCAGCAAAGCAAATGCTGTATACAGTGACGGCCCATCCGGATTTTTCCACTGTGGTGAGAGATAGGAAGCGCCCTGCCGTGCATAAGGAGGCAGCCCACGGGGTCAATCCGGTGGGAGCGAGAAGTGGAGGTCTCAGTCTTAGTTTTTCTAGTCACTGTATCAAGTACTACTGGTTCTCCCAACTATTGTGGCTGCATTAGTTGCCGGTGGTAAGTCCTTTCCGTTCGAAAAAACATCAAATAAGCAGCGAAGGAGGTTTGTGTCCCCCACTAATTTTTTACTTCTCTAAAAAAAAAAAAAGACTAAGGAGGCGGTACTGCGCATCTAGCTAAACACGGCCATTAGCTGGCCAAGTTAATCCACTGTCTAAATTATGTCGGTAACACCTGGAGCTACACCAATTATATTCTTTACCTTCCAAGCGACTCCACCAAACAGATCCAAGATAGGTAGCCGATCCAGATCACGTTCATAAAATACTAATCAATTGCATCCGTCCTAACAGTGAATCTGTGATCGAATAAAATAGATGGCGGCGGCGATCAGCCGTCCAGCCGTCCAGAGCCTAATTTGAGCAGATTTACAACCCCTACAAACCATATAAATCTTTACATCAAATCCAAGGCTGATTCACAAAATCCAAATGGGAACTCCTAAAAAGCGCTATAAACTATTCAAATAGTGCTAATAGCTTTATGATCACAGAAAGGGGGGAGCAAGATTGCATTAGACTAAAGAAACCCCTGTTACCCTGTAGCATCTTCCAAGGTTAGAGGTCCCTTTTACCTCTTTGCTTTGGCAGAAAACATCTATGATAATGCCCATTGATGGGCCACTTGAACATACATATACTTTTCCCTTGGCAGTTAACAAAGCACCGAAGACAGTTAGGCAGTCTTTAGAGATAAAAATAAATAAATTAAGAAACCCCAAAAGGTCATCATTAGCTGCACGATCCCATATGCAATATAGGTTGGGACACCCCAGATGGCTGCTTCCTTCTTTCTTATATTAAGAATGTTCCACCCAAGTGGAAATGAGCAAACCTTGCCCTAGTTTCAATTTCATATGAACCAGCGGGGAGCAACAAACATATAAAATATATGGCAACACGCCATACCACTGATTTCCCCAACGCTGGGCCAAAAGTAGGAACCGCCAGCTTCCTTGCAGATCATATCAGCCGATTGCACTGCACACCTGAAGCTCAGGTGCTTAAAAAGCCTTTGATCCACTACTGTGAAGGAGATCGCATAGGGGAAAGAGTAAGAGGCCACCGAGGTCCATGATGTCCTACGAACCCCAAAAGACAAGATAGTACATTGCCACGCCCGCACCACATGCATCCCAGGCGCATACCATGACTGGTTACAGCAAACTACTGCGATAGACAACTGTGGCAGGATTCGGACGGGTACATATATGATGCCATGAAGGGTTACAGAAAGTCTATAGCGCAGTACCTGAAGAGGGAACACCGTGTCTATTTGTGTACTCTGCTAATAAATGTATGCAAAGGTCGAGAGGAATCTGGCAAGTTAACAGTGACTGGCTCGCCTCGTCAGACCGTTTTTCCTACATTAGTGATGGAAATCATGTGATTGTATGACAGTATTTTGCCTACCAGCCCAAAACCAGCAGACAGCGCACACAGTAGCTCCACTATCACCAACTTGAACAACAACAAGAATATAGACCAGAAACAAAGCGACGGTATCAGCCCCTCCACCCAAGAGAACATACCAATAAAAGTGGAAAACGCAGAAACTACAAGCTTCAACAAACAGAGTGACGAACAGAAAAAATAAGTCCCTGGATCTCCACAAACTTGCATTCACCCATTAAGAGAGTGAAAGGGTATTGTAGGTGATCGACAAACTAATGATACGTATTTTCATAATGATACTTGAAATAGGGCTTTATATGTCAGGTTACCATCTCTGAAACTATACCCTTGGATTTGAACCCATGCATCATTGGCATGTTCTCCTTTTCTGGCATATACAAAGAATCGCAGAAAGGAAAGTTATACATGATACAAGATGAATCAACTGTAACATATCATTAATGAAGCTAAACAGCTAGCAACCTTTATATCCACATAAACTCTCATTGGAGCCGGGAATCCTGGATTCAACTAAAAATATTCAGTTCGCTAATATTGCAATGATTAATGACGTATAAAGCATCATATCAACAGACAAAATGAGCAGCAAAGAGAGATTGAGAGCCAACAGATGCAGTCATAAATTACAGACTAAAACACCATAAAATTGAAAAACTCAATAGAGCAAGTTCTGCTGCTCGTTCTCATACTCTGCATCAATCAAGTGTAAACAACAAGCACTGTCCTCAAACCTCAATCATTTCATAAGATAGTGCAGTTTACAAGCAAAATGAAATTCTATAAACTGATGTTTGCATAACAGACAACTAAACAATTGCTTTATATGGACAGGACATTTTACACTAATATTGTTGTATATCTTATTAACTAAAATCACTCCGGACATAACAACTTTGGCCTCAGGATGGCCTATGATCAGCAACTAGAGACAGACACACCATCTGAAGGAGGATGGCGACCAACCATGCATTCTTATTCCTAAATCACACAGAAAGGCACAACACCAATAACAACAGACTCAAAAGACACTAATACGGACATTAGCAGACGAATATAATGACGGTAATGGGGAGGAAAATGTCAAGAATAATGCTATTTATAGCCTTCTCACACTTCAAAATTTCAATGTCTCAGATGTCTTTTACTTACAGGGATGGCAATGTTCATGGCGATGATCCACCTGGCTTCCCATCCGCTTGCTGCACCTGCAACTGTTGTGGCGCTTCAGATATCATGGTAGCGGCAGCAGAGCTCACTGTCTGATACTGAGATGGCAATGGGGCTGATGTGGCTGGTGCATAGAACATGGGCTGCGAGTGCACCTGATTGGTGAAGTCATATCCATACCCAGGAGCCACAGATTGAGAGACATGGTGGGGCATAGGACGGTAGCTCATGTACTGAGGCTGTGACTGATCAGTAGTAATGTGGATGAGCTGAGGCGTTGGAGCAACTGCAGAAGTGGCCACAGCAGTTCCCCGGTACATGTTTGCCCCAGCCACTAATTCGGGTTTTGGGGGAGGAGCAGCAGCTGCTGGTGTTTGGCGTCCAGTGGTGGCAACATTGGGAAGAGGCACCGCGGGTTTGGTGGGAGGGATAGCAGATGGATCAATCAAATTAGGTTGTTGCTGCTGCGGCTGCATATTTTGTTGTGGAGGTTGCTGCAGCTGCATATGTTGTTGTGGTGGTTGCTGCTGCTGCATATGTTGTTGCGGTGGCTGCTGCTGCTGCATATGTTGTTGTTGCGGCTGCTGCTGATGCTGCAAATGTTGTTGTTGCGGCTGCTGCTGCTGCTGATGCTGCAAATGTTGTTGCGGCGGCTGCTGCTGCATATGTTGCTGTGGCGGTTGCTGCTGCTGCATATGTTGCTGTGGCGGTTGCTGCTGCTGCATATGTTGTTGTTGTTGTTGCTGCTGCGGTTGCTGCTGCATAGGTAGTGTGTATGCAGGATGGTTGGGCTGGACGGGGAAGAAGTACATGGGAATCTGTGGGTTGTAGTGGTGTGCTGCAGCCTGGGGCACATGCTGCTGGGGGTGGATCTGAGGATGCATCTGGTAGTAGGACTGAATTGGGACTACAGTGCCTGAGGGGTGTTGCTGGACAAGATGAGAGCCCGGATGGATGTATTGCGGCAGCTGGTGTTGTGGCGGAAGCTGCTGCTGTTGTTGAATGTGCTGCTGTTGATACTGCTGTTCGTGCTGGATGGGAACCACATACCCCTGGTCTGGCACCTGCATTTGCCCCCTGTAGTTGGGATCTGCTACCGGGCTCTGGCCGTCCGGTTTGGCATCGGCAACGGGCATTGGAGCACCAGAAGAAGCCCTCTCTGGATAGTATACGGGCCTAAGAAGATAGCAGGATAATCAGTTCGGTTCAGATTGATGGATGTGATAGGCAAACGAGAACATTATGTGTCCGCATTACTCTATAACGAGCAGCATACATATTAAATCAGTAGCAATTAAAATCAAGACAAAAACGAGCAAGTACCTCTCCGCTGCTGGCAGATCGAAGGCAGTATTCGGTTTCTGTTGCGGCGGCTGCTGTACAACAGCGGGTTGGGATTGAGGCAATGGCGGCTTCCGGGGCGCTCCGTGATCCGGCGGCTTCTCATCATCGGAGAGAAAAGCCCTATTTCCAGTACTAGGGTTTCCAGTTGGGGATACGACGGGGGGCGTCGAAGCCGAGGGCGCAGCAGCAGCAGACGCGGCCTGGAAATGAACCTGAGGCGGCGGGACCTGATGTACTACGGCCACGAAAGCACCAGGTGCCCCTTCCCTGAACGCCTCCTCGGCCTTATTAGCCACAGACACGTTCATCTGAGAGAAGTGTTCGTCCAATCCGCCACCGCCGCGCTGATCGGGACCCCTTTCCTCTGGACGGACGCGGATAGGGGGTAGATTCGCCAGTGACGGCACAGACGATGTGGATCCGAACGACGACGAGGAGTCCAGCATCGGCGAATCAGGGACGGAGTTGATCTCGTGACCTAGCTTCCCTCCAGCAGCGAGCTTACCGGACGAATCTGGCCGGGGCAGCTGTGGCGGAATCTGCGGCGGCGGCGGGAACGGAATCTGGTGCTGGATGTGGGGGTGGTAATAGTGATTAGGCTGTTCCCCGACGAATCCGGGCTCTACGGGCACACCTGCGTTGGCCGCGGCGATGGAAGAGGGATTCTGGTCTTCCTCGAGCCCTAGCAGACAGTTGACCGACGAAGCGCAGGAGTCTCCGGAGAGTCCACGAGGCAGCATGCCTCCCATACCGATAGCGGAGTTGAGTGCGTCAACGAACCAAGTCTCTGACTTGGAGTCGTCCACGAGGGAGCCCATGGAGGAAGACGGCGTTGATTCTGACTTGACGGGGAAGAGGAACAGCCGCAACCGGGAGGACTTGCCGCTCCCGGCTCCACTAGCGCTGCTGTGAGACGAACCGGAGGATATGCGGTCGTACTCCTCGATCATGTTGTCGAGATCCTCCTCGGTCGTGACGGAGATGAGGGAATCTAGGTCCTCGTTCGGGAGCTGGTACTTGAGAGTGAAGAGTCGTCCTCCGAGGAGTGAGCGGGAGAGTTTCGCGGATAGGTCGGCGAGGGTGGTGTTGCGGTCCACAACCACGATCCGAGTGTCGCCGCCTAGGTAGCACAGGGACTTGTCGTGCGGGCGCGGGACGATATGGCCGCCGTAGCTGCACATGAGCCGCAGCCTCGGGGCCGAGGCTGGCATCGGGTCATCCCATAGCTCGCCGGCGCGGCTGCGAGGGGAGGATTCCACGGACTCGGCGTAACTGGTACCGCCGCCGCCGCCACCAGCGCTGGGTGCCGTTGCAGGAGCGGAAGTAGCAGAGACAGGAGCGCTACCGGTGGAGGCGGTTTCCATCGCTGCTTGCAGGTCAGCGGCGCCCGAGCGGGACGCTTCTATCAATCTATCTCTCTCTTTCTCTTCCCCCTTTGTCTGTCTCCCACTCTAGAACGAAGGGTAGCAGTCAGTAACCCTTCTCTCTGTCTCTCTCTCTCTCTCTCTCGCTTTCTCTCTCTCGCGAGTCGCGGATATCTCAATCTCCAACTCGTCTTCTGATGTTCCCGTAATCCTTATTCTCTCATCTGGTTTACTATTGATGATTCGAATCTGGCACAAGTTTGCTGGGTTTTGGATGTTTATTTCCTTCCTCTAATTCCAACTGTCAAGATTTTTGTCCTCTTTATTAGGTCTAATTTGTAACTCCGGTTCTTGCTTTATCTGTGAATGCATACACAAGCAATTACCACGGCAGCGGCCCCTCTGGCACCGGAGGCGGAGAAGGGTGGGGTCCGCTGTCAGCAGCAACTGATGTCCTGCACCAGTAACGCCACTGGTCCACTGCGCCGTGTGGGGTAAGCCTCTTTCACTGGTCCAGGACCAAACGGGCCATTCGGATCAAACCGTACTAAACCAAACCACTCCACTTTTAGTTTGGTTCAGTTTGAATCGTTAAGCCCATGTTTTGGTTTGGAACTATATCTGAGCTAGGCTAAAATGCCACATGGCACAATCGCGTCCTTATTCAGCCCTTCATCAACTTGGTCGAAGTTGGACTGAAATGGAATTTTGACTTAGATATTAATTTTGGCACATGTTATCACATCGATATCCCAATGTGGTTGGGATCGGATCACGATCTCCATATTGTCATCTAAACGCATTTCGAGTGGATTTGGATTAGAATTGGACTGAGTTTTCAAACATTCAACATGATAAACCTATATTCTTAGTTTAGTCTTGATCAAATTTTAATTATCTGAATATGTTTCTTGATGACTGTCCATTCATCATAATTTTGATTGCATTCCATACCTAGTCTTACATATCAATATTATATTTTACGTAAATTTTTACTCCTTTCATACTTTTAATTTGTTATTTTTTCTAAGTTCCCCTACTTTTGGTTGCAGGTTTAAGGAAACTAGGAGAAGTTGACATCTCTAGGAGAATCAAGAAGTTCCATACAAGGCATCCAAATCTACTCCCCAACCACCATCACCTACTTTGTGGTTGTTACATATTCTTCTTCCCTTGTCACAACCATAGTTGTTTTTCCTTTTTTTTCCTTCTTCTTCATCACGACCCTTCATTACTGCTTCTGCTCCTATATTCAGGTATAATATTTGCTTGTTGCTTGTATAATTATAGAATTCATATATAATTGTTGGTTGAATGTATTTAATTGTTTGTATAAGTATAATATATGTATAATTGCTTGTTTAAAGAGTTTAATTGCTTGTTGGGTGATTTGTATTGCTTATTGAGTGTATTTATTAGAATGCCAAGACTAGCTATCTAATTATAATGAAATTTTGAATGAATGCTCCTTAATTTTTTTTTCTCTGTGTTGAGTGCATTATCTATTGTTAGTAATTTAAACGTTGTATGGATAAATAATCACACTAGGAATTATATTGAAATCTATACGAGCCTACCTACATTAATTTGATTAAGATTGAAAATTGATATGAATTTACTTGAGTCTTAAATTTCAAACCCTAAACATTGTTGGCCTAGATACCGGTCTAAGATTTACTCACTAGGACTAAATTTTGGATACTCCCCAGTTCGGGCTATTCTTAATCTACTCAGTGTGTGAGTGTATAATGCATGTGTGGAAACACATCTCACTATCACACAGACAACGAGGTGTTACGTGAAAACGTGCGGAAATCACCATAACCACATACTACCAAAAACACGGCTAATTAAAACTGATTGCAGAAAGCAGATAAACCAAGAAACTATTACATTCATATCCTTATCCTGCAAGAAAACATGTTATATAAACATTTATAAGGCTTGATACGTGTCCACGGTTTAGGAGATCAGCTGTCTTGTCGTCACATGAGTTCATCACATGTTTATACATACATAACGGCCCACATCCGGCCAACTGCAGGACATACAAAGCATCATCAGCTATACATCGTGAAACAATGTCAAAACGTCTCCAAGGACATGAGAGTACAGGGATGACTCTAAGACTACTACAAAACAACCAAAACAGCAGCATGTCTATCTCTTGCCTTCTATTACTCTTCTTGCTGCTCGGCCGCAACTCCGCGACCACCACCACGTCTAGCTCGAACACCTAAAAAGGGTGTAAACTAGTGGGGTGAGACACACAGTCCCAGCGAGAAACATAACTCCTCACCGAAATCATAAAACCAAAGGAAGATTAAAGCAAAAGCAGCAGATAACTGATAGAAGGTATAACATGAGAAGTCTATATAGCAAAGCTATTCATACCAACAAGCTTACCAGGCTGTACGGAAGGCATGTACCCAAGTATTTCTTTATGGAACATGATTGACAAGATAAGATTTATAAGATCTTACCACATAACATAAGGAACGTATGAGTAACTGCAAGTATAACAAGATCAACTACACAAGCAAGGCCTCAACCAATGTTTCGTATTTTGCCTTAAGCAATAAATACTATTCGGCTGGATTACGTATTATTATGCCCTGAGGAAGTGAGTTGTACCGCTCAAATCCATCCTTCAGTTGCGAAACCCAAGTTGGTGCCATACAAGGTCAATGGAAGAGCCAGACTCCACGACCTCCCACCTCGTGGTCAGTGCACGAGAACCAAAGTAGGACTGCAGTCTCATGCTTAAGTGGCCTCAGCCACAAGGTCAGCTCCATAGGCTACCCCTTTCTCTAGCTCGCCTCGGTACATGTCTCAACGCTAGTATATCTGAGCCACAGGCCAGTTCACCGTGCTCCCTGAGCCATGAACGCATTCATGCTCTATCACGCTGAGCCATGGGCCTGTTCACCATGCTCTCTATATATATCCCGAGTTTGCAACCGCAAATGCACTCGCGTCCTCTCTATTTTAGGCTAGGAGAAACCACACATATTCAATAATATGCGCTTCCAGGTTAACCCGCAGGAGAACCTGTTTCACCATCACCAGCTCCTGACGATGATGGATCTATGGCCAGGACAAACTACATGATATGTTCCACTGTGATTATTTAGTATATTTTAAGTGGATTATTGAGGCAACCAAGTTGTAACACATGCATAACATAAAGCTATATTATTATTACCACCATCACAAAATCCTGGGATCTCAATCCCTCATCACAGGAAACCACTGTCTCATAAGGCATTCTCATCACTTGGGATAACAATCCCAGATCATCACCAGAGGATAACACCTCAAATTAGGCACTTTAGCCAAACTCAGATCCTCAGACCAAAACACATCATGCATGTTATCTCATCATCAAGAGTAACCATCAGAGCAGTGTTACTCAAACATATATACCTCATAGCCCTTTACCTGGCTATGCATCTGAATGAAACACATGCATGATTAGTATACACAATCATCATAGATTAACAGAAAGATAATATTATCAAGCATAGGGCAACATTGATGGTTATATACTTTGTCATTCATGCCTCAACCTGTGACCATAGGCATAGGTCATATCATCAAGCAAAGCATTTTATATGCTTATCATTTACTCAACATATTACATATAATCAAGATGATCATAAACACAGTTAAAGCCATGTCAAGTTACATAGGTGTGATCTACTATATCAAACACCTCACTATTATCGAGCATATCAAGGGTCACCATCATAACCCAGACGTAAAGCATAAACAAGATCTAGCATATAGGTTTTACAGAAGGAACAAGATCCTCACTAGAAGTGCCCACTACCCTCATAAGAAGTGTGATGGGTAGGGCACCCTCACTAAAGGTAGTGTCGGGCAGGGTATTTCCTCATATCGCCCAACACTCTAGCCCCAAAACGACCAAGCAACCAGCAAGGATAACGGGCTACCATCACAAGATGTATCATGCAACAAATCCCAAGGCATAACACGCACAAGCATATCGTGCAGCAGGTGTATCAGGTACCTCTGTATCGTGCACCTCAGAGTCGTACAACGTTGTGTCGTGCATCATGGATATCGGGCATACATATGCAATGTGCATCTCAGCCTACATCATGCAACGGTGCGTTATGTACTAGGTTACCATCTCGGATTAAGTGTATCAGCCAACATCACTCACAGGGTATGACGCCCAAAGATACAACTCAACGACCACAAAGAAACCTGTCATCCAACTAGCCTACCCTCATCCTATCGGCCAACACACAAGGCAACGCAGGTTCAGATCGCAACGCCCCATCGTCCAAGGTATGACAGCACCAAGCAACCACCTGAACAAGGTGTATCAGACAGGACATTCAACATGGTGTGACGCCCAACACACAAAAGGTCAAGGACCAGAGTGTATCGCCCAACACAACCACAACATGTCGAACAAGGCTCTAGGTCAAGAGGGGTATCGGGCAACATCAACCCCCAAGCCATATCGGTCAAGATGCAACCCACAACCAGGTCATCACCAACCTCAAGCACAAGGGCACCAAAACCCTAGGGGATCAATAAGATGGCTCACCTCTCAACAATCAAGAGAGAGGGGTCTTGCACACCTTCTTATCACCAATAGGGAAACCCAAAGATCAAACCTAACAAGGTCTACAACCACCACAAAGCTCACCTCTCAAATCCATGGTGAGAGAAGGGTGTTGCTCAAGCAACTAGAACACAAGCTCACCTCTCAACTTAAACGAGAGAGGAGTATTGCTCATATTCCTAGAGTTCAAGCTCACTTCTCTAGACCAAGGAGGGAGAGGGGTGTTTCTCAACAAGAAACCCTAGAACATGGTTCGGACAGCTAAACGCAACTTAAGCAAGAAACTCAACTAGCAACATACATAGTTGATTATAAGCATAATAAACATGAAAGAACATAAAATGTAGTATAGTTAGGGTTAGGAGTTATGTAACCCGCCTTAAGAAACTCCAAGCTCCAAGCTCCAAACTCCAAGCTCCACCACAAGAAAAGAGCAAGGCACTCTAGGGTTCGGCTACCACTAGAAGAAGAAGGAGACTCCTAGACAAAGATCGACCACCAAGCTTGCAAAGGAAGGGGTGTCGTACACCAAAGGAGAGAGGAAACTAATGAACTAAAGGGATCCTTAGTAAGAGAAAGGAAACACATATATAGGAGAGGATGGAGGAGAAACCAAGGTAAGACAAGGCAAGGTGTCGCCCACCTAGGGACACTTGTCCATGAGCAATGCCACCACTCTAACGTGCCCTAAACACATGTCCAAGGCCATTGCCACATGCAAGCATCAAGCACTAAGTGTCCACTAGTGGTGACACAAACGAGGTCAAAGGGGTCCATGGGTGACACACCTCCACACCATGCCCGACACACTCCCATGGGCGACACAACTCAGGATGACACCACCATGGCCGACACACCTAGGCTGACACAAGGCTCACTTGCCCGACACAAGGTCCAAAAAGGCAAAGGCAAAGCACAACAAGGCCCTCCAAGGCTCATCCAAGTTCAAAGGAACTCAAGCAACGAGCCCAACCCTTCCTCTCAACACTAGAGGAAGCAAAAAGAGGGAGGAACACCTCACAAGGTGACAAACTTGCCCACAAACCCTAGACTTGGGTTAATTGCAAGTAGCACCTCCAGCTCTCAACAAAGCACCAGCAAACCCTAATCACCACTAAAGGTGATTAGCAAGCGACTAAGCACCAGGGTTAAGCAAAGCAAACAGGATAAGCCCTAAACGGAGGTCAGGGTCCTTACAAGCTATAACCCTCTACAGAGGGATTTCTTCCTCGTAATCCGAAGATAAAAGTGAGGGATGCTTCCTCCTCATCTCTTCCTCAAGCTCTCACGTGGCTTCCTCAACGCCACGATGATGCCAAAGAACTTTAACCAGACCCAGGTCCTTCCTTTTCAGCTTCTTAACTCTTCTGTCAAGGATCATCACAGGATCTTCCTCGTAGGTCACATCTTCATCAAGCTCAACTTCGACTGGCTGTATCACTGTTCCTGTATCCGGATGACTTTTATTCAGCATACTAACATGGAACACTGGATGCAACCTGTGCAACTCTGGCGGCAGCTCCAACTCGTAAGCTACCTTACCCATACGTGCTATGACTGGGGTATGGCCCCATATATCTGGGTGCTAGCTTACCCTTTCGGACAAACCTTAGCACACCTTTCCATAGTGAGACTTTAAGATACACTTTGTCTCCTACCTGGAACTCCAGAGGTCGTCGGCAATTGTCTGCGTAAGACTTCTGCCTGTCCTGTGCCGCTTTCAACTGTTGATGTATCACCTTGATCTTTTCTGTTGTCTGTTGTACTAACTCAGGACCCAAAAGCTGATATTCACCAGAATCATACCAACATAACGGAGATCTGCACTTCCTGCCATATAAGGCCTCATAAGGAGCCATGTCAATGCTCCGCTGATAACTATTTTTGTAGGCGAACTCTATCAAACTGAGATGCACGTACCAACTGCCTAGGAACTACAAAACACAAGCCCGAAGAAGATCCTCCAAAGTCTGAATAGTCCTCTCAGACTGTCCATCCGTTTATGGGTGGAAAGTGGTGTTGAACCTCAACTGCGTTCCCAACACTTAGTGCAATTGTTCCCAGAAATGACTTGTGAACTGAGGACCTCTGTCGGAAACTATCATTGCTGGCACGTCGTGCACACATACTATCTCATCCACATATACCCGAGCGAGCTTTTCGGTTGTATATGTTGTCTTTACAGGTATGAAATGGGCAGACTTCGTCAATCTGTCCACTATTACCCAAATGGAATCATGATTCTGAGTTGTTCCGGGCAGACCAACTACGAAATCCATGGTTATATGATCCCATTTCCACTGTGGTATCGTCAGGGGTTGTAACGTACATGCCGGCTTTTGATGTTCATCCTTAACTTGATGACATACCGCACACCTAGCCACAAACTCAGCTACATCTTTCTTCAAGCTGGGCCACCAATACAAGTCCTTTAGATTATGATACATCTTGGTGACTCCTGGATGCATAGCATACATCGATGTGTGTGCTTCCTCGAGCACTATCTTCCTTAGATCATCGGCATCGGGGACCACCATCCTATCATGATAGCAGACTAGTCCATCCTCAGACTCATGGAACCCATCACGCTTTTCGCTGCCAAACTCTGATCTGATCAACTGTACTGTATCATCTGTTTGTTGTGCATCTTTGATTTGTTATCTTAGCATAGGCTTGACTTGCATATGTGCTAAAAGTCCTGCTAACAAGGAAACTCCCATCTGCACATTCATCTTCCGTAAGGAAACAAACATATCCCGCCTATGGCATACCAAGGAACTCAAATGTACCTTCTTTGTAAAAAGAGAAGAAGACTTTCGGCTAAGCGCATCAGCTACCACATTCGCCTTACCAGGGTGATACTCGATGGTGCAGTAGTAATCATTGATTAGCTCCATCCATCGGTGCTATCTCATGTTTAGCTCATTCAACGAAAAGATATACTTCAGGTTCTTATGATCTGTAAAGATCTGACACACTTCCCCGTAAAGATAGTGTCTCCAAATCTTTAATGCATGAACCACCTCTGCCAACTCCAAATCATGAGTCAGATAGTTCTCCTCGTGTTTCTTAAGTTGTTGTGAAGCAAAAGAAACCACATGATCTTCCTGCATCAGCACACAACCTAAACCTTTCTTGGAAGTGTAACATCCCTGACCTGGGTTATGAACTAACCCTAGGTGTTTTTCTTAAATTATATGATTAGATGCTTGAGTTTATCTTATGAGATGTCATTAAAGCTTTTGAGGAATCTATATTTCCATTTCTGTCCCTTTTGAACAAAGTTACAATATGGTTTTGATAATATGGACTAATGTGCAAATTACCCAATTAGAGGGGTTAACTTGCAAATTGTACATGTTAAAATGTTCCTCTGATGTTGAAACATCATAAGAATGAATATTATTGGGTGGAATGGATTCCACAAGCTTGGGCACCAAGATATAGCTTGTAGAGCAAAACTTGTGCTTAAAAACCTAGTTTTGGTGTAAAATGTAATTTACCCAAAATCTAGGGTGCAACATGTAAAATATACCCTCTAGAGTATCTCTCATGACTCTTGGAATAAAGTAGAGCAAATATAATTAGGAGGGCGCCTCATTTGAATGATCAAATAAGAAAGATAACCTTTATAATTAAATAACCAAGTTTTATGCAAAATGACCCTTTATTATATATGCAACTTAGTAAGGTGTTTGGTTCCTTTAACCTTGGTTGAGAGAGGGGTTTTGCATGTGATATGGAGGGAGATATGTGTCTAAGAAGTGGTGAAGGGCTTGGTGGATTTAGTTGAGAAATTAAGGAAATAATCCTCCTTGCCTTGATAATACCCAAAAATATATAAGTACATATTTTTCACAAAACAAGGGATCGTTTCCCTTCATTCCTCTTCTTATCCTCTTGCCTTGGCCGACTAAGGAGAAGCTCAAGAGCAGAGGAGAACGACCAAGCTAGTTTAGGTAAGCTTTGACCATCACCTAGCTCAAATTCATGGAGGAAACCCTACTACAAGGTTGGTTTAGTAGCCTTCCTTACATAATTCTTCTTTCTAGCCTTCTTCTCCATCCAAATCTTGAAGAACAGACCTTGGAAAACCTTTGGAGCTTCATCCACCATTAAAGTTACTAGGCTTGGAGCTCTGGATTAGTCCTAGAGATGGGTTTTATAACTCTAACCCTTTAAGTTTTGTTATGCATCTTCTTTCTATGAAAACGTAGCTTAATCTCCTTCCTTAAACACTTCTATGTGTTCTTGCTACCAAAACCGTGAAGAACAATCCATGTTCTTGAGGTAGAAGAAGGTGGCATTATTTCCAAAGTTCATCCTAATCTTACTTTAGAAAATGGTCCTCCACCTCTTGCCCAAACAGTTTGCAAAACCGTTTGGAAGCAAACAGTTTCAAAACCGTTTGAAGGGCAAACAGTTTCACAAGAACGTTTGGGAGCAACCGGTCCAAGACCATTTAGATGAGTTGACCAAGTGTTGAACATTTGGAGATATTCTGTACACATTATGGACTAATCACCCACCAAGAATCATCAACTAATTCCAAGTAAATCACCAATTGAAGGCACTTTACTCATCTAAACCCTAATCGGGTCTATTGCTGATTTCAATAGTGCAATTATGTTGAAATTTGGGTTGAGTGGCCCAAATGGTTTCAAAACCGTTTGGGGATCACCCAAATGGTCTCAAGACCGTTTGGTGACCACCCAAGACCATTTGGAGGTCTAGGGTCAAGTGGGGTTGATCAATTGAGGGTTCAATCATATCAAGTTGTTGAATAATTAAGTGCTGATTTTGTGACCAAATCTAGGGTTCAACCCTTGAGTGAATGACTTGGTTTTTGATAAAATAATGAGCAAACGGTCTCAAGACCGTTTGGAGGATGTCCAAATGATCCCAAGACCGTTTGGGGTCAGGTCATGACCCAATTGAACGATGGTTCAATGGGTTCAACATCAATTAGGCTCATGTTGATACTTGTTGAAGGATGATCGATTCCAAACCCTAATCCAATCAATCCAAACCCTAATTGGTGACCAATTGAGGATCAATTTAAGGTCAAATCAGTAAGGTTTAACCTAATTGACTCAATTTATGAGTGGCTAACCTTTGCATGATCGATTGAAGGGTTCAACCTTGGAAACCCTAATTCAATTGGATAGGTTGAGGCACTTTTTGGTCCATGCGGTTTTGAGGGTGTTTGGACCAAACAGTCACCAAACAGTCTCAAGACTGTTTGGGTCCAAACGGTCTCAAGACCGTTTGAGGACAAACGGTCTCAAAACCATTTGGGACCAAAGGGTCTCAAGACCGTTTGGGACCAAACGATCCCAAACCGTTTGGTGGCCATGCGGTTTTCAAGATCGATTTGTCGATGCAGTTTCAAAGTCAAAGTTGGCCCAAACGGTCAATGAGACCAAACGGTCTTCACCTCACCTAGGGCAAACGGTTTTGATGGTGTACTTTTCCATGCGGTCTTGAAAGTCAAAGGGACCAAATAGTCAACAACTCCATGCGGTTTCAAAACTGTTTGGAGGTTGAAAGTGCAAAACCAATTGAGGTCTATTAAGGTCAAAAACGTTTGATGCCTTAGTGGTCAAGATGGTTTAGTGGTTGATGAACCTAAACCCTAAAGGTATCTAAAGTGATTAAGGAGACAAGTAATTAGTTGATTGATGCATGTTATGACCAATGGTGAACATTACCATAGTACCCTTGAAGGGATAGTATGACTTATACCCCTTGATCAAACAAACCCTAATGACCATAATGGTGATGACATGACTTATGTTATCAAGGTTGAATTGACCTTAACCTAATCAAGAATGATGTAAACATCATCCAATAGTTAGAGGAGAGAGAAGACTCCCTATATGCATGAGAATCAAATAAAATACTTCTAACATGTATGAATACACATCATTAGGGTATGATCCTTCATAGTGAGATCATGGAAACCCTAATTATGATGATTCATGAATCTTAACCTCATTAAGGGCATTAATGGAAGTAACCTTCATACATAATGATGGTATGACCTCAATTCACTGTTATGTGAATAGTAAACCCTAATTCTAGGGGAATGTCATGATGTGAAATAGAAATCCCTAATGGTGGGATATTAATCATAAACCTAATCTAGAGGAGACGTGATATGAATAGAAACCCTAATGGGAAGTGATGTCATGGGAAACCCCTATTAGGATGAATAGTAAGCTTAATTATGGCTTATTAAATATGAAACCCTAGAAATGGTTTATTAGATAGTACATTAAAGAGAGGTGTGGCTAAATCAATTAAATAGGATGATTATGTCATAAACATAAAGAATAGGGTTAATGAACCCTGTGAATGATACATGTGGTAATTTCAATAAATAAGGATTTAAGAGGTAAGATGATGCCTAGATCCAAACATCTCTATGAATGAGTAATAGCTTTTACACCTTACAATAATGATGGGCATAAAACTCTTAGAAATGATGTATACTTGATCGGCCTAAATCGCGCGTCCAAAAGTGGAGGCGGATTTGAGGTAGTTGAGCTTTTTCATTTATAAACCTGAATCCTTCTAGGCCCCCGCAACTTTGTTTATGGGGTCGAAGTAGATATACGGGGTCGAACACAGGGACAAGGGGGGGGGGGTAGTGTTGAGAACCCAGAATTGACACGTTACACTCCGGCGGGTATAAAGAGATATAAATTCCCCAAAAGGGAAACAACAAGATGTCACAAATAAAACAAAGAAAACTATCTCCAACAGGAGCTACAAGAGGGATTTAAGGTTTTAGTCATTTAGCAATTTTTAGGAGTTTTCATGCAACAGAAACAGAAAGATAGTACTAGAGCTAGGGAAAGGTGTGGAGGATAAGACTACAGCAAAACAAGCGGCAGCAGTAACACCCTGCACCCCTGCTCTCAGAGCGGGTACTTCTAACTAAGCGTCAACACCCCTCTCGAGGTTGTCAGATTTAAGTTAGAGTGGAATGTTACGGAAACAACTCCGTTCCGGGCACTCTCGTACTCCAGAATCAGACCAAACACTAGAGCCACAACACGACTCTCAAAGCTGTTGCGACGGGAAAACACGATTCGGTAGCTAAGCGAAACGTGATCCAAACATGCAAGCTAGAGTTCAGATATCAAACATAGCAGTCATCCAACATATCGCACCAAGCATAGAGCAGCAAGTAATTAAGCTTTCCTATTTCCATACACATTAAGGGTCTTAATACATTGCGTAAGAAAGGAATTAAATAACGGAATTAAAGATGGATGTTGCCTTCTTGATGTGGAAGGGAGACAGACTACAACGGCTCTCCTGCCCGATACCGGACAAGGGCCTAACCCGATACAGCGATGTCGGGCGACACACTCTCTCAAGCGGCACACCGCGACGGCCGACTGTATCGTTCAAGGACTTGGCCGATACGCTCAAGTCGGGCGACACACCCTCCCGAGCGGAACGCATGATGGGCGAAGCATATCGGGTTCGATATCGTGTCGGGCATGGAGCGACGCGTCCTACTGTCGGGCACTTGTGTCGCTCGCCATCGTTGGCCGATATCGGCCCGCAGTGTCGCCCGGGACGGTTCTAAGTGAACTATCCCTTCCCTCTCGGTATGAGGAAGAGCTCACCTAGTGTCGCCCGGCATGAGCGTTGGGGCACGATACTCCTGCTCTCATAGTTTCCTCCGAAGGTCACTCAAAGCTCCCACTGTCCGAATTCTGGAGTCTCCGAACTGTCTTTTCGGCTTCCTGTAGCTGCTATTTATAGGCAGCGGTTGGAGGAAGTTATAGTGCACGAAGCGCCACGTGTCCTCCTTATTTGCGGGTCGGTGGACAGCCGATACTGGTATCGCTCAGCTCGGGAGTGTCGGCTATCGGTCACGTGATGGACGGCGCGCCTGTCGGTGGGTGGCTGTGTCGCCCGACAAGCTGGGTTGTCGGGGCGAGCTGGGCTGTCGGGGCGAGCTGGGCTCCCTGTCGGGTAGAAGGTGTGTCGTCCGTCTGCTCCTTCTTACACGGCATCCTTTTGTCGTGCGTCATTGTGTCGCTCCATCCTGTCGGGCAGAGGTTGTATCGGGCGTCAAGAAGGCTGAAACATACTTGGACTTATTCTGTGGGCCGGGATGGCCTTATTGCACCAAAATGAGGAAAAAATATGCAAAAGATGGAAATATAGGATTAAGAGCATTGCTTGGCCAATTATTGTGAAAGTGCATACAAAAGAGAGGAAGATAGCTAAAAATGGCAGTTTTGATAACAGAAAAACAGTCTAAAATATCACAAAAATTGGTGTTATCAACTCCCCCAAACTTAGCGTTTTGATTGTCCTCAATCAATATTTAAACTTTATTTTGTGATGCTTCTTCTTGTTTGGTACAACTTTCAGGCCAAGAGGTAAAGCAAGTATAGTAATGCCTTTAGAGATAATGCTGTTTCATTACGAACAAAAGACCTTGCGTTTCCTGCCTTATTATTTTGGTAAAAAAATTTCTACAGCTTCAGCGAGACTTTAGTGTATGATTCCGAAGTTAGCTTACACACCAAACAACTTTATTTTCGGGGAAGAAAGTTGTGTAAAGGGTAGGCTAAGGCTTTTTGGGTTTTTCATCTTGTTTTCCATCAGTCCATCAAGGTAAGGGTCCGTTAGCGGGCAAGTGGTCCCTGCAGTCCAAGCCAGTTGGCTTTAGAGCAGTGATTTCACATCCTACGTACCACTGCCCCGGATCTACCATGCCTAAAGATGGGTACTTTTGGAAAACAAGTGTGTATATATATATTTTTCTTTTCTTTTATTGGGCACAACTCTCATGCTTTTATTCACACTCATAAGACTTCTCTCTCTTTTTGGGATTTTCGTTGGGTAAAGGGGAAACAAAGAGATTTTCTGCTGTTTGGGCAGCTTTTTCCTTCTCCATACTCGTCTCTTAGCTGTTTGCGAGATTATTATATTTTTCGAAATTTTTGGCATGAAAAAAAATGTAATCTTCTGTTCGTTTGAAGCAACATTATCAGAAAGATATAACGGAACTTGTATCTCGTTAGGCACAAAGAAAACTAACTTTGCAAGCAGTTGCATTAGGTTTTTTTACTAATATAGCGACTTTGTACATAAGCATGGGAACAAAATAAGCAAAATTTTTCAAAATTTTTATATGAGCAAGGGTACAAATACGTGATATAGGAGGAGAACAAAATGGCATAAGAGAATTTTTATACCTCCTTCACTGACACATGGGTACCCCCCCAAACTTACTCCGCACTCTGTCCCAGAGTAGCGAAGAAAACAGGGTGAGTTCATGTTAGCCCAGTGAAGATTATCTAGCGGGTTCGCTTGTGCTTTGGAGAAGCTGCAATATGCTTCTTTGCTACAACCTCCTTATTTTCTCATTTGGAAACAGCCAGAACAAGTGCAAAGCTCTCAAGATGGAAGCTCGAGAGCTCTTGAAAACACTTGTGGGTGCTTCCTCCTTAAGAAGATGGAACCGGAATGCCCAGATTCCACCCGGAGGCCACCGGCAAAAGACTCGTGCTGTCTCTGTAGATGGTCCTACACCATCGCAGAAGACAGACTATTATAAGAAAGTGATCTTCCTATGAGGCTACCATATCAAGAAAAATTCTCCCGCTCTCTATCTGCGGTAGTCGACGGCTAGCTGCCTTGGGGTTTTTACATTTCTGCCCGACAGTTGTTGCTTCCGCTCGGCTGGAGGTTTGCCCTGTGTGACCCGTCCCTACTATCAAGTCCAACGATCATCTAAATGTTAGGTCGGTAAAGATAGGAATCATGATAAGACTTATTTCAAAATCCGGGTATCGTCCATCAAAAGGAAGCTCAAGGCGATACAGGGTTGGATGATATGAGGAGGGCTGTGCGGCATACACACCGCCCGACACAGACGTATTGGGCGATAAGGTCGCCAAAGATCAAATGCCCGTCAGGATGTCACAATAAGGCGTACCGGGCAAACACTATCGGGCGTTATTTTCATGCTTAACTGCGTTGGGCGATACAAAATCAAATAGGCTCGTAAAACTCGATAAGCAGCGCAATATGAAAACTTGTGTCGGGCGACAAGCATGTCGGTCGATAAGCATGTCGGGAGATACCTTTGCTCAAAGGGGCCATCGCCCGATATAAGGGTGAAGGCAAGCTGGCGGATATGCAAGCAAAGGTGGATCACTGCATGCGTCACAGGTGGCATAAAAGAGAAGTGAGGCAGCCCGACACGTTGAGCCCACATTGCTATATATAGCAAGCTTAGTTGGGGGTAAAACGGGCGTTTCTGGGGCGCGCGTCGGCCGACGAGTCAGGCAATTCCCGAGACGAAGGTCACGTCAGTTAAATCGAGGGTATTTATTTCCATGCACGATATGGCGGTTGCTCGGGAATACCATCCACCCTGGTCCTTGTGGTGCCCCCAAAAACTACGACCTGATACAAGCGTGACTGCGTGCCAACTGGGCTGCCGCCCGACACGGGGTAAAAGAAGGTGCCTGAAAAAAGGTGGAAAAAGCAATTTACGGGCAAAACATCATCGGTTTAGGGTAGAGCCCCTCACCTCAGACAGAATTACTCCTCAATGCTTTGCAGAATTCAGCGATGACCCATAAAACAGAAGAGTTGGTACGCTCGGCGCGTACTCCCACTCGGGCCTTATTACAGTCCATAAAGTTTGATTTTACAAGTAATAAGAAAAAGCAACCTATTCTAGGAAAGAAAGAATAACTCGGGTTGCCTCCCGAGGAGCACTGAAGTTTGCATCGCCAGCTCGAACGGTGTAGGATCATCTTGTTCAACTCTCGACTGTACCCATATCTTACAGACTGATCTCTTCTCTCCTGACAAACACTTCATCTTCATAGAACCTTTTCACCCTGTGCCCATTTACTTGAAAGACCCTGTTCGGATCGTCTTTACCATAGAGCTCCATCATTCCTGATGGGTATATTTTCGACACTATGAACGGTCCAGACCACCTCATTTGTAACTTCCCAGGGAAAAGATGAAAAGAGGACTTGAATAACAAGACCTTATCCCCTTCGCTTACATCTTTTCTCCTGAGGTGGGTATCATGCCACATTTTTTTCCTCTGTTTGTAGATTTTTGCATTTTCGTAGGCGTTCATTCTCAGCTCTTCGAGCTTTTGAAGCTCCAAAAACCTTTTTTCTCCTGCTTTGTCGAGGTCCATATTTAGGAACTTGATTGCCCAAAGGGCCTTGTGTTCCAACTCCAAAGGCAGGTGGTAGGACTTTCCGTAGATGAGACGGTAGGGGGTGGTTCCAATGGGTGTTTTGTAAGCAGTACGGTAGGCCCAAAGTGCGTCGTCAAGCTTCATGGACCAGTCTTTCCTCGTTCGATTGACAGTTTTCTCCAAGATCTGCTTGATTTGCCTGTTAGAAACCTCTACCTGCCCTGATGTCTGTGGGTGGTAGGGTGTAGAGATCTTGTGCCTCACTACGTACTTGCGCAGAAGTGCTTCAAACTGTCTTTCTCCAAAGTGCGACCCTCCATCGCTTATCACAGTGCGCGGTACACCGAAACGAGGGAAGATGGTCTTCTCGAAGAGCTTGATAACCGACTTGGCATCGTAGGTTTGGGTGGCTACCGCTTCCACCCACTTCGATACATAATCTACTGCCACGAGTATGTATTGATACCCCCGAGATGGGGGAAACGGTCCCATGTAGTCGATCCCCCACACGTCAAATATTTCTACTTCGATCCAGCTTGCCATTGGAATTTCATTCCTCCGCCCTATGTTTCCTGTAAAGTGGCACTCCTTGCAAACCTTCACAAATTGTGCAACATCTTTAAACAAGGAGGGCCAGTAGAAACCTGACTGTAGCACATTTGCAGCTGTTCTTTTGCTACCCAGGTGACCACCATAGGGGGAAGCGTGACATTCTTTCAAGATGTCCACGGTTTCTTCCTCTGGGATGCACCTCCTGTATAAGCTGTCAGCGCATCTTCTGAACAGGAGAGGATCATCCCAGTAATAGTTCTTAGCATTTGCGAATAGCTTCTTTTTTTGATTGTACGTGATGTCAGGAGGCAGTTCTCCGCAAGAAAGATAATTGCAGATGTCTGCAAACCAGGGTAAATTTTCTTCTTGAGCATCTGCTGCCAACATAAGAGCCTCGTCAGCATAGTCGTCGTTGATTGGTGGCCCTCCCTGTCTCTCAGCCACGATCCTTGATAGGTGGTTGGCGACCACATTTTCTGCTCCCTTCTTGTCGATAATTTCATGGTCGAACTCTTGGAGCAATAAGGCCCACCTCAAAAGTCTGGGCTTTGCCTCTTTCTTTTACATTAAGTATTTTATTGCCCCATGATCTGTGTATACCTTGACCTTTGCTCCGACGAGATACAACCTGAACTTATCAAACACGAAGACGATCGCAAGCATCTCCTTCTCAGTTGTCGTGTAGTTTACTTTAGCCTCGTCCAACGTGCGACTAGCGCAGCAAATCACATGGTGCTTTTTGTCTTTCTTTTGCCCTGGGACTGCTCCAACCGCATAGTTGCTAGCGTTGCACATCAGCTCAAAAGGTAAACCCCATTCTGGCGCTTGAAGGATAGGTGGTGATATTAAAGCATTTTTCAGGGCCTGAAAAGTACTGAGACAATCATTAGAGAAAACAAATTCAGCGTCTTTTACCAGAAGATTGGACAGCTGTTTGGAAATCTTCGAAAAGTCCTTGATGAATCTTCGGTAATATCCGGTGTGCCTAAGGAAGCTACGCACCCCAGTCACAGATCTGGGTGGAGGAAGCTTGGATATTGCTTCAACCTTGCTTACGTCCACCTCGATCCCACGCCTTGAGACCTTATGCCCTAGAACGATGCCCTCCCGCACCATGAAATGGCACTTTTCCCAGTTCAGGACTAGGTTGTTCTCCTCGCACCTTTGAAGGACAGATGACAGATTCTTCAGACAACTATCGAAGTCCTTCCCATAGACTGAAAAGTCGTCCATGAAAACTTCTACGATGTCTTCTAGAAAATCTGAGAACATTGATATCATGCATCTTTGAAAGGTGGCGGGGGCGTTGCAGAGTCCGAAGGGCATCCTTCGGAAGGCATAAGTGTCGTAAAGGCAGGTGAATGTTGTTTTCTCTTGATCGTCGGGCAAGATGGGTACCTCCTTGAGCATCTGGTTCAGCTTCCTTTGGGGTTGAGCCAGAGGCTTGCAAGATTCATCTAAGTTGATGTGATGCATGCACAGGGCGAGGCTAAGGCCTTTGATATCATCTACTGAGTATCCTATAGCCCCCATGTGGAGCCTTAACTCCTCAAGGAGTCGGTCCAGCTGATTTCTTGAAAGACTGGCGTTTACGATGACAGGGTTCCGCTGCTCTTCATCCAAGAACTCGTACTTCAGACCTTCAGGCAACACTTTTAACTCTGGCTTTGGTTTGGGTGCCTTCCCTTGAGGCTCCCCCTTGAGAGAGGCATACTTCGCATACTCCACCACCTTATCCTCTTCTTGCAATTCTTCGTCAGAAAGGTTGAAGAGGTCGAGATACCTTGTGACTTCAGGATCTTCGGGGTCGGGATCTTGACAGTTTATTTCCCTCAAGAGGGGGTCTACTGTCTGGATATCTTCCTCTATTTCCTCACAAAATTTATTGTAGCTATCTGCAAAACATGTTGATTCAGACAGGGATGGACTTCTCATGATCTCTTTTAGCTTGAAGTCCATATGGTCATTTCCGACCCTCAAAGTGATCATCCCCTCAGAGACATCAATCGGCGCTCTCCCTGTTGCCAAGAAAGGGTGCCCAAAGATGATCGGGCAACGGGGGTCTTCGGCTGTGTCGATGACGACTATATCGCAAGGGATGAAGAAATCACCGACCCTGATCGGCACATCCTCGACAATGCTGACGGGTCTCTTAAAGGTGTGATCCGCCAGTTCAATCCGCATGTTGGTTTGAACCATGTCGGTCAAGCCTACCCTTTGCGCAAAACTTAGGGGCATGAGGCTGATGCTTGCCCCCAAGTCTGCTAGACCCTTCCACTCGACATTGTCCCCGATGGCAAACGGGATCGTGAAAGCTCCGGGGTCCCTCCTCTTATTTGGCATGTCGGGCTTCAGGAAGGCAGAGGAGGCAGAAGCTTGGTGCACTGTCTCAATCCTTCCCCTCTTCTCTTCTTTGTGATAAGGTCCTTGAGGAACTTGGCATATGTAGGCATCTCCTCCAAAGCGTCGAGGAAGGGCACTTCGAGATGCAGTTTCCGGATCGACTCCATGAACTTCTCATGACGCTTCTTTAGATTCACCTTTATCAGCTTATATGGGAACAGAATCCTAGGAGCGTAAGCATTCCTTCTGCCAGATAGCTCTTCAGGGAACCCTTGTGCAGACTCTAGAACGTCTGCCTGTCTTTCTTCCTCCTCTGCTGGAGTTGCACCCTCAAGCCTTAGCTCGGGCTCAGACCTGACTTCATTAGGGCACTCCAGCGTTCTTCCAGACCTCAGTACTGCCATTCTGGCAGTTTCCGGGTAGGGGAGTGCTTTTATTGCAGGATTCTTCATCAGAGCAGAAATCTGGGCCAGCTGTTGATCGACCTCACGCTGACGCATCTGCAAGTTTGCCATCTGGCGTTGCATGGAGTTCAGAGCTCCAGGGCTAGGAAGCGTGCTCTGTACCAGTTTGCTGATGATGGTGTCCTGCCTTTTTATGTAGGCGGAAAGCTGGCCAACCAAGTTAGGCTGGCTCGCCCTCTCGCCTCGGCCCTGACATTCACCCTCAGAAAGACACTGCTCCAAGCGAGACATGGTATCAAAGCTCGGTGGAACAGGTCACAGCTTTCAGGGTTCCTGAAAGATCATGAAAAATCAAGTTTAGAAAATGGAATTATTAATTTTAAGCAAAGAATAATAGTAAGGAAAAAGAAAAAGAAAAAGAGTGTTGTCAAACTCATTTCTAAGCTTAAGGCACATGAGTGTAGTTAGTGGATTCAAATTCATCTACAGTACCATTTTTGCCTTGTCCCCGGCAACGACACCAAAAAGTTGACCGGCCTAAATCACGCGTCCAAAAGTGGAGGCGGATTTGAGGTAGTTGAGCTTTTACATTTAGAAACCCGAATCCTTCTAGGCCCCCACAACTTTGTTTACGGGGTCGAAGTAGATATACGGGGTCGAACACAGGGACAAGGGGGTAGTGTTGAGAACCCAGAATCGACACGCTACACTCCGGCGGGTATAAAGAGATATAAATTCCCCAAAAGGGAAACAACAAGATGTCACAAATAAAACAAAGAAAATTATCTCCAACATGAGCTACAAGAGGGATTTAAGGTTTTAGTCATTTAGCAGTTTTTAGGGGTTTTCATGCAACAGAAATAGAAAGATAGTACTAGAGCTAGGGCAAGGTGCGGAGGATAAGACTACAACAAAACAAGCGACAGCAGTAACACCCTACACCCCTCCTCTCAGAGCGGGTACTTCTAACTAAGCGTCAACACCCCTCTCGAGGTTGTCGGACTTAAGTTAGAGTGGAATGTTACGGAAACAACTCCGTTCCGGGCACTCTCGTACTCCAGAATCGGACCAAACACTAGAGCCACAACACGACTCTCGAAGCTGTTGCGACGGGAAAACACGATTCGGTAGCTAAGCGAAACGTGATCCAAACATGCAAGCTAGAGTTCAGATATCAAACATAGCAGTCATCCAACATATCGCACCAAGCATAGAGCAGCAAGTAATTAAGCTTTCATATTTCCATACACATTAAGGGTCTTAATACATTGCGTAAGAAAGGAATTAAATAACGGAATTAAAGATGGATGTCGCCTTCTTGATGTGGAAGGGCGACAGACTACAACGACTCTCCTACCCGATACCGAATAAGGGCCTAACTCGATACAGTGATTTCGGGCGACACACTCTCTCGAGCGGCACACCGCGACGGCCGGCTGTATCGTTCAAGGACCTGGCCGATACGCTCAAGTCGGGCGACACACCCTCCCGAGCGGCACACATGACAGGCAAAGTGTATCGGGTTCGATATCGTGTCGGGCATGAAGCGACGCGTCCTACTGTCGGGCACTTGTGTCGCTCGCCATCGTTGGACGATATCGGCCCACAGTGTCGCCCGGGACGGTTCTAAGTGAACTATCCCCTCCCTCTCGGGATGAGGAAGAGCTCACCTAGTGTCGCCCGACACGAGCACTGGGGCACGATACTCCTGCTCTCGCAGTTTCCTCCGAAGGTCACTCAAAGCTCCCACTGTCTGACTTTTGGAGTCTCCAAACTGTCTTTTCGGCTTCCTGTAGCTGCTATTTATAGGCAGTGGTTGGAGGAAGTTATGGTGCTCGAAGCGCCACGTGTCCTCCTTATTTGTGGGTCGGTGGATGGCCGATACTGGTATCGCTCGACTCAGGAGTGTCGGCTATCGGTCACGTGATGGATGGCGCGCCTACCGGTGGGTGGCTGTGTCGTCCGACAAGCTGGATTGTCGGGGTGAGCTGGGCCCCCTGTCAGGTAGAAGGCGTGTCATCCGTCTGCTCCTTCTTGCGCGAAATCCTTTTGTCGTGCATCATTGTGTCACTCCATCCTGTCGGGCAGAGGTTGTATCGGGCGTCAGGAAGGCCGAAACAGACGTGGAATTATTCTGTGGGCCGGGATGGCCTTATTGCACCAAAATGAGGAAAAACTCTACAAAAGATGGAAATATAGGATTAAGAGCATTGCTTGGCCAATTATTGCGAAAGTGCATACAAAAGAGAGGAAAATAGCTAAAAATGACAGTTTTTATAACAGAAAAATAGTCTAAAATATCACAAAAATTGGTGTTATCAATACTAAAGCATGATGTTGATAACATCCTGAATATGGAGATACCTAGAATAGTTGATGATGGTTTATCCTATATCAACAATGTTTATCAAATAAATAAACCTATATCATTAAAGATAATTAGACAATTCTGATATATGATACATGCACCATATGAGGAAAGTAGCAAGTTAGTGGATAAAGTATTAAGAGAGAAATACCTTAAGTACAATGTTAGTTAATTAACTCAAGTAAGATGGAAACGAGAAGAAAGTGTTACATCAAGATATGATAGATATCACATTCAACAGTTCAGGGTAACATACCTTGAAGAACCTCTAAACCATTATACATAAATAAGAGACACAAAGAGTATATGATAAGTAGTTGTTTATGATAGAGATATAACAGACTCAATGTACTCAATAAGTGTAGATTAATACATCTTGAGAGTGGGGTAAGCCAAATCAATGAGTATGATGTAATCATACCATGATATGAATGAGAAATGGGCTAATACTTAGAATTGATGATCATTAATGATATATGATGAGTATAGTAATCAAAATCAAACACTTATAATATATTTGAATGTTCCCAAGAGTGGTGGAGTAATATATTAGGGTTGAACTGATAATGTGAACAAGAAACCCTAATTAATGAAAGGCGGGGTACAATAATCCTAAGTTTGGGTTATGCTTTTAAGAGTGGAACCCTATGCATGAATCATGTAATAAAGAATCACTATACCTTCTTAAAGGAAAAAAGGGGTTGAATAGCCCTAATTGAATTAGATAGGGAAACTCTAACCCTAGAAACCAACTGTGGTGATGTAACACGGTCGTGGTAGGTTCTCAGTAGCACAGTCGTGGTGTTCTATGATTAAATTGAAAAGAACTTGTATTGTGTTGATACAGATATAATGTGCATATTTTCAATTATACTAGTCATGCAGGTTGTTATCAAAAGGTAATCATAGCCAGGTAAGGGTTATGATGCCACATTCATTGAAAGTATTCTTTAAGCTTTGAAAACAATGATATGTTATGTTGCCTATTAAAAGGTAACTTTTGAGATGGATAGGCTGTATGAGCCATGAAGACCATTTGTATTGTTACAATCAAGGTCATGCTGTTAAATGACTTATGATAATCTAAGGGTTTGAACACCCATGTTCCTGAATCATAATGATAAGATGGTTAGGGATTGACATCCCAATGATAATTGGATGTGAAATGAACTTGATACATTTAGTATTCTTTCTTTATAGCAGTTGTCTTATTGGTTTATGTTTGACTACATGCTTGATGCGAAAAGAATTCCATAATGTACTTAAATAATCAAGTATAATGATATCATGTAGGGCCCTAACCATAGATCCATCATTGTCAGAGACCAAATGATGGTGAAACAGAAATTTTTCCTAAGGGAACTCTTGGAGCACATACTTTTGAGTATGTGGGGGATTATGGACGCGAATATCCTTACGTCCTAATGTAGGACTTGATGTAAGATGTACCTTTAATCCATCAATCCTTCATTATATGTTTATGTCGGGATGTCATATCACTAATCTCCTGAGAATATTGTTAATGCCGCATCGATGAGAGATAAACAAGATATCCCTCGATGACGAAGAGAGTACATCACGCCATTGTAACTCTAATAGCAAAGTTGCCAGAATACCCTGGAAAGCTATTATAGCAGAGACACAAGATGTCCTGCATGTCAATCCTCACACTGACTGAGGAAGATGAGGTCATAGGAATCCGATCCTTCTGATGACCTATGTATGGTACCGATGCAATTTTGTAATGATCGGTTGGAGTATGAGTGGTATACCTCATCTCCTCAGGGCATAATAATGTTTGAAAAACATAATCAGCCGTGTAGCAAAACTGCTTCGGTTGAACTACGAGAAACAATGATTGATGATACATTGTTTATAATGTTCTAGTTGAATAACTAGTATGCATGTTCTTCATATTCCTTATTAAGATATGCCTTGCTATTCAATTAAGTTATAATTGAAACGATTGCTTAAAAGAATGTTGCTTCACCTAGTTTAGACAATGTTAAATCTGCTGTTAATTGTTTATAGTTCTACTGCTTAATGTTATTCCAGTATTGCAATAACAAAGCTTCTGGCGGAGAGTTATAACTCTCGCTGGGAAAATTATTCAATTGTCTTACCCCCGTGGCATTTGACTTTTTAGGTAGACGCCGAGGATGAAGGAATCCATCTAAGGATGAGCAACAACAGCAACAACAACATCAGGGATAGCAGTGATTCTCAGGTGGAGACACTGTCTGTTAAGTCTTATAGATAGTATGTCCTAAGTGTCATATCTGTACTCTCAGGTCCTAGGAGTCAGTAGATCTGAGGTTTTTGGCTTAACGCCTCGAGATTTTTGTATCTTGCCTTGTACATATAATAGTGCAGTTGATGTATGTAATCACTCGAGATGTGATTTTACAGAGATGTAATGATGGATCATGTTGTAAACAACTTACGTTGTTTTCTTATAAAAGAGTTTTATTATTTAAAGATCTCTTTCAAAAAAAAAGTTTTAATTTTTAGTGGTTTTTAATAATTCCGCTGCTAGTTAATCGCTTCCGCATTCGTTGATCTCATTTTTTCGAGACAGACGTCACAATTTAGTGGTATCAGGGCTCTAGGTTCGCTGAGTCTACAGAGACATAGGACTAAGGTAGTAGAGTCTGTTCTAGTGTCATCCAGTGTATCTGATGGTATCTTCTGCTCACATAGGAGAAGAAGAACTTGAAGATGACTGGAACAGATGAGGAGTTTGCAGCAGAGAGCAATAATGCTACACCAAAAAGAGGTGCAGAGAAGCAGGCAAGAGATGGACAGTTACCTGAGATCCCCCTAGCTAATCCAACCATGATAAGGAATCCTTCCTTAGGAATCACTGTTGGGGAATTTAGGGCAACCATGATGTATCTAGTGGATCAAGCACTAGCAATACAACCTAGATTACCAGCTCCTAATGATGATGTTTTGGATATCAACAGAATATGTAACTCACAAAAGCAGGTTGAAGCAATGGTAAATGATGAAGTTCTGAACTTAGAACGAGTCTGTGCTCAACCTCAGCCTGTTGAATCTATATATAGTATTGTAGGAATTAGAATACAACCAGAAATCAGGATCTGCCATAGGTGTAGGAAGCCTGGACATATCAGACCTAATTGTCCAGAGAAGGAATATAAAGGAAGAATTGAGAAAAGGCCTATCCAAACCCAGGAGTAGAGACCTGGTAGTTCCAAAAAGAAGAAGTTTTGGTATCATCAGTACAACAAGGACCTAGTGCACCAAGGCAATGGCTATCCAGAAAGGGAAAAGAACCCTCTAGACCACATATAGAGCTTAGAACTTGCTATCAATGTTGACAGGTAGGGCATCTGGTAAGAGATTGCTCAGCCAGAAATGTTATGGCAAATGAACCTCTGAGGCAGAACCAGCCTGAGACAATGAATAATCCTCAAATCATGACAGGTTAGACAAAATAAATGTTATTCTTATATGTCCTTTTTATGATCTCTTGGATAAAACTGAGAAAGTGATTGATTGAACTTTCCTTGATTAGTCCTATAAGGACTTATAAAGTTGTATAATAAATATAATAGGTGTTTCATGTTGCTTTTACCTCCATAAGAAAGATGAGGTATTAAAGAGTGGTCTGGATAGAAATTCAGTAAGGTTAAATCTTATACTTGTGATAATAAGAAAAGAGAAGCAATATCGTAGTATACAAATGCATATTACCTTATCTCAACATTTATATACCCTGGCCAGGTATACAATTGCTGATAATAAAGTGAATATGGAAACTCTTAGATTGTTATCTTTTAAATTGCTCTGATCAAGCAGTCATTCTGAGACAATCTAATGAGTATCATAAAATAAGAAATATGGGAATAAGGGAGATTAACCCTGTCTAGTAAAGTTGTAAGAATAATAATAAAGATCCCCCCATAATGTGAAAATGTGATGAGATCATAAGACCTTCATGAATATGTTAGATAATAACAAGGAAAGGAACAATGTCATGTAATCATACTTATAAAATTCCTATGCCAGGATAAGGAACCGAGGATGAGATGAGAGGTAAATGTTTCATGAATGGTTGAAAAATACATGAAATAATAAGAGGAATATGATTCCTTATTCTCTTTCCTTCCAGGAACATGGCAATCAAGTGGGTTTTAGGACACTTGATGTGCATAATATAAAGATGTTTATGTGATGAATACTTATAAAGGTATCAGTTTATATTGTACTTTGGTTCCAAGGTGAGAATATATGTAATAAGTAATGTCCCAAGATGAAAGGAAGATAAATATGTAATGTGTTGATACCACATGTGATAGGTATCAAGATAAGAATGTAATAATATATCAAATGATTGATTTTGACTACCTAGAATAGTCAACCATGGAATCAAAGTAAATATGTAAAATAATATGAACATCACATGTTAGGGGTTTATGTTTATCATAAACATATCTTTCTCCAATGTATCTGTCAAATAAGTCCTTGATTGATAAGTAACTTTTCCCTATAATAAGAGAATGTCCAACTAATGAGATAATTAGTGCAAATAATAAGGAAAGTTAATATTGTGTATTCAGATGTGATAACACAATCAATGTATGAAAGGACTTATATAGTCTCAAATAAATGGTAGAGTATGATTGTGATCTTAAGAAATGTTGATCTAACTAAGGAACATGGGAGTATATGTTCCATGTGAATCTTTCCATGATAAACTTGTGAGGAGAAACCTACTGATCAAAACTCTATAATATCTCCATAATAATGAAATGTTATCTAAGGATATAATGATATGATGCTTAAATAATATCTGCTTCCCTTTATCTGGGATTTCGGGGACAAAATCCTTGTTAGGGGTTTATAATTTGTAACATCCCTGACCTGGGTTATGAACTAACCCTAGGTGTTTTTCTTAAATTATGTGATTATATGCTTGAGGTTATCTTATGAGATGTCATTAAAGCTTTTGAGGAATCTATATTTCCATTTCTGTCCCTTTTGAACAAAGTTACAATATGGTTTTGATAATATGGACTAATGTGCAAATTACCCAATTAGAGGGGTTAACTTGCAAATTGTACATGTTAAAATGTTCCTCTGATGTGGAAACATCATAAGAATGAATATTATGTGGTGTAATGGATTCCACAAGCTTGGGCACCAAGATATGGCTTGTAGAGCAATCCTTGTGCTTAAAAACCTAGTTTTGGTGTAAAATGTAATTTACCCAAAATATAGGGTGCAACATGTAAAATATACCCTCTAGAGTATCTCTCATGACTCTTGGAATAAAGTAGATCAAATATATTGAGGAGGGCGCCTCATTTTAATGATCAAATAAGAAAGATAAACTTTATAATTAAATAACCAACTTTTATGCAAAATGACCCTTTATTATACATGCAACTTAGTAAGGTGTTTGGTTCCTTAAACATTGGTTGAGAGAGGGGTTTTGCATGTGATATGGAGGGAGAGACGTGTATAATAACTGGTGAAGGGCTTGGTGGATTTAGTTGAGAAATTAAGGAAATAATCCTCGCCTTGATAATACCCAAAAATATATAAGTACATCTTTTTCACAAAGGAAGGGATCGTTTCCCTTCATTCCTCTTCTTATCCTCTTGCCTTGGCCGACTAGGGAGAAGCTCAGGAGCAGAGGAGAATGACCAAGCTGGTTTAGGTAAGCTTTGACCATCACCTAGCTCGAATTCATGGAGGAAACCCTACTACAAGGTTGGTTTAGTAGTCTTCCTTACATAATTATTCTTTCTAGCCTTCTTCTCCATCCAAATCTTGAAGAACGGACCTTGGACAACCTTTGGAGCTTCATACACCATTAAAGTTACGAAGCTTGGATCTCTGGATCAGTCCTAGAGGCGGGTTTTATAACTCTAACCCTTTAAGTTTTGTTATGCATCTTCTTTCTATGAAAACGTAGCTTAATCTCCTTCCTTAGACACTTCTATGTGTTCTTGCTACCAAAACTGTGAAGAACAGTCAGTGTTCTTGAGGTAGAAGAAGGTGGCGTTATTTCCAAAGTTCATCCTAATCTTACTTTAGCAAACGGTCCTCCACCTCTTGCCCAAACGGTTTGCGAAACCGTTTGGAAGCAAACGATTTCAAAACCGTTTGAAGGGCAAACGGTTTCACAAGAACGTTTGGGAGCAACCGGTCCAAGACCATTTGGATGAGTTGACCAAGCATTTACCATTTGGATATCTGTTGTACAAATTATGGACTAATCACCCACCAAGAATGATCAACTAATTCCAAGTAAATCACCAATTGAAGGCACTTTACTCATCTAAACCCTAATCGGGTCTATTGCTAATTTCAATAGTGCAATTATGTTGAAGTTTGGGTTGAGTGGCCCAAACGGTTTCAAAACTGTTTGGGGATCACCCAAACAGTATCATGACCGTTTGGTGACCACCCAAGACCGTTTGGAGGTCTAGGGTCAAGTGGGGTTGATCAATTGAGGGTTCAATCATATCAAGTTGTTGAATAATTAAGTGCTGATTTTGTGACCAAATCTAGGGTTCAACCCTTGAGTGAATGACTTGGTTTTTGATAAAATAATGGGCAAACGGTCTAAAGACCATTTGGAGGATGTCCAAACGATCCCAAGACCGTTTCGGGTTAGGTCATGACCCAATTGAACGATGGTTCAATGGGTTCAACATCAATTAGGCTCATGTTGATAGTTGTTGAAGGATGATCGATTCCAAACCCTAATCCAATAAATCCAAACCGTAATTGGTGACCAATTGAGGATCAATTGAAGATCAAATCAGTAAGGATTAACCTAATTGACTCAATTGATGAGTGGCTAACCTTTGCATGATCGATTGAAGGGTTCAACCTTGGAAACCCTAATTCAATTGGATAGGTTGAGGCACTTTTTGGTCCATGCGGTTTTGAGGGTGTTTGGACCAAACGGTCTCAAGACCGTTTGGGTCCAAACAGTCTCAAGAACGTTTGAGGACAAACGGTCTCAAGACCATTTGGTACCAAACGGTCTCAAGACCGTTTGGGACCAAACGATCCCAAACCGTTTGGTGGCCATGCGGTTTTCAAGATCGATTTGTCCATGCGGTTTCAAAGTCAAAGTTGGCCCAAACGGTCAACGAGACCAAACGGTCTTCACCTCACTTAGGGAAAACGGTTTTGATGGTGTACTTTTCCATGCAATCTTGAAAGTCAAAGGGACCAAACGGTCAACAACTCCATGCGGTTTCAAAACCGTTTGGAGGTTGAAAGTGCAAAACCAATTGAGGTCTATTAAGGTAAAAAACGTTTGATGCCTTAGTGGTCAAGATGGTTTAGTGGTTGATGAACCTAAACCCTAAAGGTATATAAAGTGATTAAGGAGACAAGTAATTAGTTGATTGATGCATGTTATGACCAATGGTGAACATTACCATAGTACCCTTGAAGGGATAGTATGACTTATACCCCTTGATCAAACAAACCCTAATGACCATAATGGTGATGACATGACTTATGTTATCAAGGTTGAATTGACCTTAACCCAATCAAGAATGATGTAAACATCATCCAATAGTTAGAGGAGAGAGAAGACTCCCTATATGCATGAGAATCAAGTAAAATACTTCCAACATGTATGAATACACATCATTAGGGTATGATCCTTCATAGTGAGATCATGGAAACCCTAATTATGATGATTAATGAATCTTAACCTCATTAAGGGCATTAATGGAAGTAACCTTCATACATAATGATGGTATGACCTCAATTCACTGTTATGTGAATAGTAAACCCTAATTCTAGGGGAATGTCATGATGTGAAATAGAAATCCCTAATGGTGGGATATTAATCATAAACCTAATCTAGAGGAGACGTGATATGAATAGAAACCCTAATGGGAAGTGATGTCATGGGAAACCCCTATTAGGATGAATAGTAAGCTTAATTATGGATTATTAAATATGAAACCCTAGAGATGGTTTATTAGATAGTACATTAAAGAGAGGTGTGGCTAAATCAATTAAATAGGATGATTATGTCATAAACATAAAGAATAGGGTTAATGAACCCTGTGAATGATAAATGTGGTGATTTCAATAAATAAGGATTTAAGAGATAAGATGATGCCTAGATCCAAACATCTCTATGAATGAGTAATAGCTTTTACACCTTACAATAATGATGGGCATGAAACTCTTAGAAATGATGTATACTAAAGCATGATGTAGATAACATCCTGAATATGGAGATACCTAGAATAGTTGATGATGGTTTATCCTATATCAACAATGTTTATCAAATAAATAAACCTATATCATTAAAGATAATTGGATAATTCTGATATATGATACATGCACCATATGAGGAAAGTAGCAAGTTAGTGGATAAAGTATTAAGAGAGAAATACCTTAAGTACAAAGTTAGTTAATTAACTCAAGTAAGATGGAAACGAGAAGAAAGTGATACATCAAGATATGATAGATATCACATTCAACAGTTCAGGGTAACATACCTTGAAGAACCTCTAAACCATTATACTTAAACAAGAGACACAAAGAGTATATGATAAGTAGTTGTTTATGATAGAGATATAACATACTCAATGTACTCAATAAGTGTAGATTAATACATATTGAGAGTGGGGTAAGCCAAATCAATGAGTATGATGTAATCATACCATGATATGAATGAGAAATGGGCTAATACTTAGAATTGATGATCATTAATGATATATGATGAGTATAGTAATCGAAATCAAACACTTATAATATATTTGAATGCTCCCAAGAGTGGTGGAGTAATATATTAGGGTTGAACTGATAATGTGAACAGGAAACCCTAATTAATGAAAGGCGGGGTACAATAACCCTAAGTTTGGGTTATGCTTTTAAGCATGGAACCCTATGCATGAATCATGTAATAAAGAATCACTATACCTTCTTAAAGGAAAAAAGGGGTTGAATAACCCTAATTGAATCGGATAGGGAAACCCTAACCCTAGAAACCAACTGTGGTGATGTAACACGGTCGTGGTAGGTTATTAGTAGCATGACCGTGCAAGGTAGCACGGCCGTGGTGTTCTATGATTAAATTGAAAAGAAATTGTATTGTGATGATACAGATATAATGTGCCTGTTTTCAATTATACTAGTCATGCATGTTGTTAGCAAAAGGTAATCATAGCCAGGTAAGGGTTATGATGCCACATTCATTGAAAGTATTCTTTAAGCTTTGAAAACAATGATATGTTATGTTGACTATTAAAAGGTAACTTTTGAGATGGATAGGCTGTATGATCCATGAAGACCATTTGTATTGTTACAATCAAGGTCATGCTGTTAAATGACTTATGATAATCTAAGGGTTTGAACACCCATGTTCCTAAATCATAATGATAAGATGGTTAGGGATTGACATCCCAATGATAATTGGATGTGAAATGAACTTGATACATTTAGTATTCTTTCTTTATAGCAGTTGTCTTATTGGTTTATGTTTGACTACATGCTTGATGCTAAAAGAATGCCATAATGTACTTAAATAATCAAGTATAATGATATCATGTAGGGCCCTGACCATAGATCCATCATTGTCAAAGACCAAATGATGGTGAAACAGGTTTTCCTAAGGGAACTCCTGGAGCACATACTTTTGAGTATGTGGGGGATTATGGATGCAAATCTCCTTACGTCCTAATGTAGGACTTGATGTAAGATGTACCTTTAATCCATCAATCCTTCATTATATGTTTATGCCGGGACGACGTATCACTAATCTCCCGAGGATATTGTTAATGCCGCATCGATTAGAGATAAACAAGAGATCCCTCGATGACGAAGAGAGTACATCACGCCACTGTAACTCTAATAGCGAAGTTCCCAGAATACCCTGGAAAGCTATTATAGCAGAGACACAAGATGTCCAACATGTCAATCCTCACACTGACTGAGGAAGATGAGGTCATAGGAATCTGGTCCTTCTGATGACCTATGTATGGTACCGATGCGATTTCGTAATGATCGGTTGGAGTATGAGTGGTATACCTCATCTCCTCAGGGCATAATAATGTTTGAAAAACATAATCAACAGTGTAGCAAAACTGCTTAGGTTGAACTACGAGAAACAATGATTGATGATACATTGTTTATAATGTTCTAGTTGAATAACTAGTATGCGTGTTCTTCATATTCCTTATTAAGATATGCCTTGCTATTCAATTAAGTTATAATTGAAATGATTGCTTAAAAGAATGTTGCTTCACCTAGTTTACACAATGTTAAATCTGTTGTTAAATGTTTATAGTTCTACTGCTTAATGTTATTCCAGTATTGCAATAACAAAGCTTCTGGTGGAGAGTTATGACTCTCGCTGGGACAATTATTCAATTGTCTCACCCCCGTGGGATTTGAATTTTTAGGTAGACGCCGAGGACGAAGGAATCCATCTAAGGATGAGCAACAACAGCAGTAGCAACATCAGGGACAACAGTGATTCTCAGGTGGAGACACTGTCTGTTAAGTCTTATAGATAGTATGTCCTAAGTGTCATCTCTATACTCTCAGGTCCTAGGAGTCAGTAGATATGAGGTATTTGGCTTAACGCCTCAAGATTTTTGTATCTTGCCTTGTACAGATAACATGGAAGTTGATGTATGTAATCACTCAAGATGTGTTTTTACAGAGATGTAATGATGGATCATGTTGTAAACAACTTACCTTGTTTTCTTATAAAAGAGTTTTATTATTTAAAGATCTCTTAAAAAAGTTTTAATTTTTAGTGGTTTTTAATAATTCCACTGCTAGTTAATTGGTTCCACATTCGTTGATCTCATTTTTTCGAGACAAACGTCATAATTTAGTGGTATCAGAGCTCTAGGTTCGCTGAGTCTATAGAGACATAGGACTAAGGTAGTAGAGTCTGTTCTAGTGTCATCTAGTGTATTTGATGGTATCTTCTGCTCACATAGGAGAAGAAGAACTTGAAGATGACTGGAACAGACGAGGAGTTTGCTGCAGAGAGCAACAATGATACACCAAGAAGAGGTGCAGAGGAGTAGGCAAGAGAGGGACAGTTACCTGAGATCCCCCTAGCTAATCCAACCATGATAAGGAATCCTTCCTTAGGAATCACTGTTGGGGAATTTAGGGCAACCATGATGTATCTAGTGGATCAAGCACTAGCAATACAACCTAGATTACCAGCTCCTAATGATGATGTTTTGGATATCAACAAAATATGTAACTCACAACAGCAGGTTGAAGCAATGGTAAATGATGAAGTTCTGAACTTAGAATGAGTCTGTGCTCAACCTCATCCTGTTGAATCTATATATAGTAATGTAGGAATTAGAACACAACCAGAAATTAGGATCTGCCATAGGTGTAGGAAGCCAGGACATATCAGACCTAATTGTCCAGAGAATGAATATAAATGAAGAATTGAGAAAAGGCCTATCCAAACCTAGGAGCAGAGACCTGGTAGTTCCAAAAAGAAGAAGTTTTTGGTATCATCAGTACAACCAGGACCTAGTGCACCAAGGAAACGACTATCCAGAAAGGGTAAAGAACCCTCTAGACCACGTATAGAGCTTAGAACTTGCTATCAATGTTGACAAGTAGGGCATCTGGTAAGAGATTGCTCAGCCAGAAATGTTACGGCAAATGAACCTCTAAGGCAGAACCAGGCTGAGACAATGAATAATCCTCGAATCATGACAGGTTAGACAAAATAAATGTTATTCTTATATGTCCTTTTTATGATCTCTTGGATAAAACTGAGAAAGTGATTGATTGAACTTTCCTTGATTAGTCCTATAAGGACTTATAAAGTTGTATAATAAATATAATATATGTTTCATGTTGCTTTTACCTCCATAAGAAAGATGAGGTATTAAAGAGTGGTCTGGATAGAAATTTAGTAAGGTTAAATCTTATACTTGTGATAATAAGAAAAGAGAAGGAATATGGTAGTATACAAATGCATATTACCTTATCTCAACATTTATATACCCTGGCCAGGTATACAATTGCTGATGATAAAGTGAATATGGAAACTCTTAGATTGTTATCTTTTTAATTTCTCTGATCAAGCAGTCATTCTGAGACAATCTAATGAGTATCATGAAATAAGAAATATGGGAATATGGGAAATTAACCCTGTCCAGTAAAGTTGTAAGAATAATAATAAAGATCCCCCCCATAATGTGAAAATGTGATGAGATCATAAGACCTTCATGAATATGTTAGATAATAACAAGGAAAGGAACAATGTCATGTAATCATCCTTATAAAATTCCTATGCTAGGATAAGGAACTGAGGATGAGATGAGAGGTAAATGTTTCATGAATGGTTGTAAAATACATGAAATAATAAGAGGAATATGATTCCTTATTCTCTTTCCTTCCAGGAACATGGCAATCAAGTGGGTTTTAGGACACTTGATGTGCATAATATAAAGATGTTTATGTGATGAATAATTATAAAGGTATCAGTTTATCTTGGACTTTGGTTCCAAGGTGAGAATATATGTAATAAGTAATGTCCCAAGATGAAAGGAAGATAAAGATGTAATGTGTTGATACCACATGTGATAGGTATCAAGATACGAATGTAATAATATATCAAATGATTGATGTTGACTACCTGGAATAGTCAACCATGGAATCAAAGTAAATATGTAAATAATATGAACATCACATGTTAGGGGTTTATATTTATCATAAACATATCTTTCTCCAAGGTATCTGTCAAATAAGTCCTTGATTGATAAGTAACTTTTCCCTATAATAAGAGGATGTCCAACTAATGAGATAATTAGTGCAAATAATAAGGAAAGTTAATATGGTGTATTCAGATGTGATAACACAATCAAGGTTTGAAAGGACTTATATAGTCTTAAATAAATGGCAGAGTATGATTGTGATCTTAAGAAATGTTGATCTAGCTAAGGAACATGGGAGTATATGTTCCATGTGAATCTTTCCATGTTAAACTTGTGAGGAGAAACCTACTGATCAAAACTCTATAATATCTCCATAATAATGAAATGTTATCTAAGGATGTAATGATATGATGCTTAAATAATATCTGCTTCCCTTTATCTGGGATTTTGGGGACAAAATCCTTGTTAGGGGTTTATAATTTATAACATCTCTGACCTGGGTTATGAACTAACCCTCAGTGTTTTTCTTAAACTATGTGATTATACGCTTGAGGTTATATTAGGAGATGTCATTAAAGCTTTTGAGGAATCTATGTTTCCATTTCTGTCCCTTTTGAACAAAGTTACAATATGGTTTTGATAATATGGATTAATGTGCAAATTACCCAAGTAGAGGGGTTAACTTGCAAATTGTACATGTTAAAATGTTCCTCTAATTCTGAAACATCATAAGAATGAATATGATGTGGTGGAATGGATTCCACAAGCTTGGGCACCAAGATATAGCTTGTAGAGCAATCCTTGTGCTTAAAAACCTAGTTTTGGTGTAAAATGTAATTTACCCAAAATCTAGGGTGCAACATGTAAAATATACCCTCTAGAGTATCTCTCATGACTCTTGGCATAATGTAGAGCAAATATAATGAGGAAGGCGCCTCATTTGAATGATCAAATAAGAAAGATAACCTTTATAATTAAATAACCAAGTTTTATGCAAAATGACCCTGTATTATATATGCAACTTAGTAAGGTGTTTGGTTCCTTTAACCTTGGTTGAGAGAGGGGTTTTGCATGTGATATGGAGGGAGAGACGTGGCTAAGAAGTGGTGAAGGGCTTGGTGGATTTAGTTGAGAAATTAAGGAAATAATCCTCCTTGCCTTGATAATACCCAAAAATATATAAGTACATCTTTTTCACAAAGGAAGGGATCGTTTGCCTTCATTCCTCTTCTTATCCTCTTGCCTTGGCCGACTAAGGAGAAGCTCAGGAGCAGAGGAGAAGACCAAGCTGGTTTAGGTAAGCTTTGACCATCACCTAGCTCGAATTCATGGAGGAAACCCTACTACAAGGTTTACATAATTCTTCTTTCTAGCCTTCTTCTCCATCCAAATCTTGAAGAACGGACCTTGGACAACCTTTGGAGCTTCATCCACCATTAAAGTTACGAAGCTTGGAGCTCTGGATCAGTCCTAGAGGTGGGTTTTATAACTCTAACCCTTTAAGTTTTGTTATGCATCTTCTTTCTATGAAAACGTAGCTTAATCTCCTTCCTTAGACACTTCTATGTGTTCTTGCTACCAAAACCGTGAGAACAGTCCATGTTCTTGAGGTAGAAGAAGGTGGCATTATTTCCAAAGTTACCATTTGGGGATCACCCAAATGGTCTCAAGACCGTTTGGTGACCACCCAAGACCGTTTGGAGGTCTAGGGTCAAGTGGAGTTGATCAATTGAGGGTTCAATCATATCAAGTTGTTGAATAATTAAGTGCTAATTTTGTGACCAAATCTAGGGTTCAACCCTTGAGTGAATGACTTGGTTTTTGATAAAATAATGGGCAAATGGTCTCAAGACCATTTGGGGTCAGGTCATGACCCAATTGAAAGATGGTTCAATGGGTTCAACATCAATTAGGCTCATGTTGATACTTGTTGTAGGATGATCAATTCCAAACCCTAATCCAATCAATCAAAACCCTAATTGGTGACCAATTGAGGATAAATAGAAGGTCAAATCAGTAAGGATTAACCTAATTGACTCAATTGATGAGTGGCTAACCTTTGCATGATCGATTGAAGGGTTCAACCTTGGAAACCCTAATTCAATTGGATAGGTTGAGGCACTTTTTGGTTCATGCGGTTTTGAGGGTGTTTGGAGCAAACGGTCTCAAGACCATTTGGGTCCAATCAATATCAAGACCATTTGAGGACAAATGGTCTCAAGACCGTTTGGGACCAAACGATCCCAAACCGTTTGGTGGCCATGCAGTTTTCAAGACCGATTTGTCCATGCGGTTTCAAAGTCAAAGTTGGCCCAAACGGTCAACGAGACCAAACGGTCTTCACCTCACCTAGGGCAAACGGTTTTGATGGTGTACTTTGCCATACTATCTTGAAAGTGAAAGGGACCAAACGGTTAACAACTCCATGCGTTTTCAAAACCATTTGGAGGTTGAAAGTGCAAAACCAATTGAGGTCTATTAAGGTAAAAAACGTTTGATGCCTTAGTGGTCAAGATGGTTTAGTGGTTGATGAACCTACCCTAAAGGTATCTAAAGTGATTAAGGAGACAGGTAATTAGTTGATTGATGCATGTTATGACTAATGGTGAACATTACCATAGTACCCTTGAAGGGATAGTATGACTTATACCCCTTGATCAAACAAACCCTAATGACCATAATGGTGATGACATGACTTATGTTATCAAGGTTGAATTGACCTTAACCTAATCAAGAATGATGTCAACATCATCCAATAGTTAGAGGAGAGAGAAGACTCCCTATATGCATGAGAATCAAGTAAAATACTTCCAACATGTATGAATACACATCATTAGGGTATGATCCTTCATAGTGAGATCATGGAAACCCTAATTATGATGATTAATGAATCTTAACCTCATTAAGGGCATTAATGGAAGTAACCTTCATACATAATGATGGTATGACCTCAATTCACTATTATGTGAATTGTAAACCCTAATTCTAGGGGAATGTCATGATGTGAAATAGAAATCCCTAATGGTGGGATATTAATCATAAACCTAATCTAGAGGAGACGTGATATGATAGAAACCCTAATGGGAAGTGATGTCATGGGAAACCCCTATTAGGATGAATAGTAATCTTAATTATGGCTTATTAAATATGAAACCCTAGAGATGGTTTATTAGATAGTACATTAAAGAGAGGTGTGGCTAAATCAATTAAATAGGATGATTATGTCATAAACATAAAGAATAGGGTTAATGAACCCTGTGAATGATAAATGTGGTAATTTCAATAAATAAGGATTTAAGAGGTAAGATGATGCCTAGATCCAAACATCTCTATGAATGAGTAATAGCTTTTACACCTTACAATAATTATGGGCATGAGACTCTTAGAAATGATGTATACTAAAGCATGATGTAGATAACCTCCTGAATATGGAGATACCTAGAATAGTTGATGGTGGTTTATCCTATATCAACAATGTTTATCAAATAATAAAACCTATATCATTAAAGATAATTGGACAATTCTGATATATGATACATGCACCATATGAGGAAAGTACCAAGTTAGTGGATAAAGTATTAAGGGAGAAATACCTGAAGTACAGAGTTAGTTAATTAACTCAAGTAAGATGGAAACGAGAAGAAAGTGATACATCAAGATATGATAGATATCACATTCAACATTTCAGGGTAACATACCTTGAAGAACCTCTAAACCATTATACTTAAACAAGAGACACAAAGAGTATATGATAAGTAGTTGTTTATGATAGAGATATAACAAACTCAATGTACTCAATAAGTGTATATTAATACATCTTGAGAGTGGGGTAAGCCAAATCAATGAGTATGATGTAATCATACCATGATATGAATGAGAAATGGGCTAATACTTAGAATTGATGATCATTAATGATATATGATGAGTATAGTAATCAAAATCAAACACTTATAATATCTTTGAATGCTCCCAAGAGTGGTGGAGTAATATATTAGGGTTGAACTGATAATGTGAATAGGAAACCCTAATTAATGAAAGGCAGGGTACAATAACCCTAAGTTTGGGTTATGCTTTTAAGCATGGAACCCTATGCATGAATCATGTAATAAAGAATCACTACACCTTCTTAAAGGAAAAAAGGGGTTGAATAACCCTAATCGAATCGTATAGGGAAACCCTAACCCTAGAAACCAACCGTGGTGATGTAACACGGTCATGGTAGGTTATTAGTAGCACGACCGTGCAAGGTAGCACGGTCGTGGTGTTCTATGATTAAATTGAAAAGAACTTGTATTGTGCTAATACAGATATAATGTGCATGTTTTCAATTATACTAGTCATGCATGTTGTTAGCAAAAGGTAATCATAGCCAGGTAAGGGTTATGATGCCACATTCATTGAAAGTATTCTTTAAGCTTTGAAAACAAGGATATGTTATGTTGACTATTAAAAGGTAACTTTTGAGATGGATAGGCTGTATGATCCATGAAGACCATCTATATTGTTACAATCAAGGTCATTCTGTTAAATGACTTATGATAATCTAAGGGTTTGAACACCCATGTTCCTGAATCATAATGATAAGATGGTTAGGGATTGACATCCCAATGATAATTGGATGTGAAATGAACTTGATACATTTAGTATTCTTTATTTATAGTAGTTGTCTTATTGATTTATGTTTGACTACATGCTTGATGCTAAAAGAATGCCATAATGTACTTAAATAATCAAGTATAATGATATCATGTAGGGCCCTGACCGTAGATCCATCATTGTCAGAGACCAAATGATGGTGAAATAGGTTTTCCTAAGGGAACTCCTGGAGCACATACTTTTGAGTATGTGGGGGATTATGGACGCGAATATCCTTACGTCCTAATGTAGGACTTGATGTAAGATGTACCTTTAATCCATCAATCCTTCATTATATGTTTATGCTGGGACGACGTATCACTAATCTCCTGAGGATATTGTTAATGCCACACGATAAGAGATAAACAAGAGATCCCTCGATGAAGAAGAGAGTACATCACACCACTGTACCTCTAATAGCGAAGTTGCTAGAATACCCTAGAAAGATATTATAGTAGAGACACAAGATGTCCTGCATGTCAATCCTCACACTGACTGAGGAAGATGAGGTCATAGGAATCTGATCCTTCTGATGACTTATGTATGGTACCGATGCTATTTCGTAATGATCGGTTGGAGTATGAGCGGTATACCTCATCTCCTCAGGGCATAATAATGTTTGAAAAACATAATCAACCGTGTAGCAAAACTGCTTAGGTTGAACTACGAGAAACAATGATTGATGATACATTGTTTATAATGTTCTAGTTGAATAACTAGTATGCATGTTCTTCATATTCCTTATTAAGATATGCCTTGCTATTCAATTAAGTTATAATTGAAATGATTGCTTAAAAGAATGTTGCTTCACCTAGTTTACACAATGTTAAATATGTTGTTAAATGTTTATAGTTCTACTACTTAATGTTATTCCAGTATTGCAATAACAAAGCTTCTGGCGGAGAGTTATAACTCTCGCTGGGAAAATTATTCAATTGTCTCACCCCTGTGGGATTCAACTTTTTAGGTAGACGCCGAGGACGAAGGAATCCATCTAAGGATGAGCAACAACAGCAGTAGGAACATCAGGGATAGCAGTGATTCTCAGGTGGAGACATTGTCTGTTAAGTCTTATAGATAGTATGTCCTAAGTGTCATCTCTGTACTCTTAGGTCCTAGGAGTCAGTAGATCTGAGGTATTTGGCTTGACGCCTCGAGATTTTTGTATCTTGCCTTGTACAGATAACAGGGCAGTTGATGTATGTAATCACTCGAGATGTGATTTTACAGAGATGTAATGATGGATCATGTTGTAAACAACTTACCTTGTTTTCTTATAAAAGAGTTTTATTATTTAAAGATCTCTTTCAAAAAAAAAGTTTTAATTTTTAGTCGTTTTTAAGAATTCCGCTACTAGTTAATCGCTTACGCATTCATTGATCTCGTTTTTCTGAGACAGACATCATAATTTAGTGGTATCAGAGCTCTAGGTTCACTGAGCCTATAGAGACATATGACTAAGGTAGTAGAGTCTGTTCTAGTGTCATCCAGTGTATCTGATGGTATCTTCTGCTCACATAGGAGAAGAAGAACTTGAAGATGACTGGAAGAGACGAGGAGTTTGCTGCAGAGAGCAACAATGCTACACCAAGAAGAGGTGCAGAGGAGCAGGCAAGAGAGGGACAGTTACCTGAGATCCCCCTAGCTAATCCAACCATGATAAGGAATCCTTCCTTAGGAATCACTGTTGGGGAATTTAGGGCAACCATGATGTATCTAGTGGATCAAGAACTAGCAATACAACCTAGATTACCATCTCCTAATGATGATGTTTTGGATATCAACAGAATATGTAACTCACAACAGCAGGTTGAAGCAATGGTAAATGATGAAGTTCTGAACTTAGAACGAGTCTGTGCTCAACCTCAGCCTGTTGAATCTATATATAGTAATGTAGGAATTAGAATACAACCAGAAATTAGGATCTACCATAGGTGTAGGAAGCCTGGACATATCAGACCTAATTGTCCAGAGAATGAATATAAAGGAAGAATTGATAAAAGGCCTATCCAAACCCAGGAGAAGAGACCTGGTAGTTCCAAAAAGAAGAAGTTTTTGGTATCATCAGTACAACCAGGACCTAGTGCACCAAGGCAATGGCTATCCAGAAAGGGTAAAGAACCCTCTAGACCACGTATAGAGCTTAGAACTTGCTATCAATGTTGACAAGTAGGGCATCTGGTAAGAGATTTCTCAGCCAGAAATGTTATGGCAAATGAACCTCTGAGGCAGAACCAGCCTGAGACAATGAATAATCCTCGAATCATGACAGGTTAGACAAAATAAATGTTATTCTTATATGTCCTTTTTATGATCTCTTGGATAAAACTGAGAAAGTGATTGATTGAACTTTCCTTGATTAGTCCTATAAGGACTTATAAAGTTGTATAATAAATATAATAGATGTTTCATATTGCTTTTACCTCCATAAGAAAGATGAGGTATTAAAGAGTGGTCTGGATAGAAATTCAGTAAGGTTAAATCTTATACTTGTGATAATAAGAAAAGAGAAGGAATATGGTAGTATACAAATGCATATTACCTTATCTCAACATTTATATACCCTGTCCAGGTATACAAATGATGATGATAAAGTGAATATGGAAACTCTTAGATTGTTATCTTTTTAATTGCTCTGATCAAGCAGTCATTCTGAGATAATCTAATGAGTATCATGAAATAAGAAATATGGGAATAAGGGAGATTAACCCTGTCCAGTAAAGTTGTAAGAATAATAATAAAGATCCCCCATAATGTGAAAATGTGATGAGATCATAAGACCTTCATGAATATGTTAGATAATAACAAGGAAAGGAACAATGTCATGTAATCATCCTTATAAAATTCCTATGCTAGGATAAGAAACCAAGGATGAGATGAGAGGTAAATGTTTCATGAATGGTTGAAAAATACATGAAATAGTAAGAGGAATATGATTCCTTATTCTCTTTCCTTCCAGGGACATGGCAATCAAGTGGGTTTTAGGACACTTGATGTGCATAATATAAAGATGTTTATGTGATGAATACTTATAAAGGTATCAGTTTATCTTGGACTTTGGTTCCAAGGTGAGAATATATGTAATAAGTAATGTCCCAAGATGAAAGGAAGATAAAGATGTAATGTGTTGATACCACATGTGATAGGTATCAAGATAAGAATGTAATAATATATCAAATGATTGATGTTGACTACATGGAATAGTCAACCATGGAATCAAAGTAAATTTGTAAAATAATATGAAGCTCTTCCATCTCCACTGGAGCCATCCTATACGGTGTCTGTGCAACTGGCTGCGTTCCTAGAACCAGATTGATCTTGAAATCAATCTCTCGGGGTGGAGGAACACCGATGAACTCATCAGGAAACACATATGCAAACTCTTAGACAACTGACACCTCCTCAAGGCTAGGGCCTTTCACCTTGGTATCCACAATGTGAACTAAGAACACCTTACATCCTTATCGTAACAACTTCTCTGCCACCATAGCTGACACTAGACACGTTGGAAGAATCTTCCTATCTCCTTAGAAGATCCACTTCTCTCCATTATCATCAAACACAGCCTGCTTGGAACCACAATCCAACACAACCTTATACCTCTCTAAGGTATCCATCCCAAGGATCACATCGGAGCCATGCATATCAAGTGGTATAAGATCCACTTGTATACTGTGTCCCGAAAAAGATAAGACACAAGATGGACACTCTTCTCGAAGCATCGAGGAACCATCAATAGGGGTTTCTAACAACAAGCTATCTCTCTTACAACTAACAGGTAAACGATAGTTTTCAAGCATACTATATGCGATAAAAGAGTGTGTAGCACTCGGGTCAACCAGAACATATATAAAGCAAGAAGAAGACATATCTGAATGAAATAACTCCATCTGACCTGCCACCACTCACAGGTTGACTATCACCTCCAGTTGATTCATAGCATAGAATCAAGCCGTTGCTTGCTGTCCACGTCCTCTGCTTCCTTGAGTAGACGATCCCTCTTGCGACGCTTGACCGCATCCTCACCCTCTGCTACTACTGGGTTGTTATCTATCTGACCCTTGTTGAGTCTGCCTAAGTTGCTACGTCACTTCATCATCTCTACTCAGGCAGTTTGACTTGAAATGCCCTATCTGACCGCAGATATAGCATGCCTTAACTTCAAACCGTGGCCTAGATGGCCCTGTCACTGCCACTGAAGTTTTTCTATGTGCCTTTGACGGTGAAGAAACATAACCTCTTCCCTTACTCGGAGACCACTACGATGGTATACTAGAACCTCTCATCACAGAAGGTGCTGAAACCCTTGGCTTCTTGAAGCCACCAAACCTTTGTCCCTGGAACTGAGCAGACCTCTTCTTAGACATGGATTCTCTTTTCTCCCTGACTGACCGTTTGATCCTTTAGACAGATTCCACAAACACGGCAAACCGTTCTTGGTTCTCCAATGCAGAAGCAGCTGTTGTCAGTTCAGCACTCATGCCCTTCTCAAAACATCTGATCCGTTCGTCATCTGTCACTGCCATATGAGGACAAAACCTCAACAGGTCCATGAACTTGGCTTTGTACTCGGTGATGTTCATCGTTCCTTGGTGCAGGCACTCAAACTGACTGATCTTCTCATCTGGATAGGTCTTTGGAAAGTATCTGATGACGAACTCGTGCCGGAAAACTTCCCAACTGATCACCTCCCTGGGTCACTTCTCCTCCTCGATGGTCCACCAGTGACCAACACTACCCTTCAGAAGGTAGACAACATGCTTGACTTTGTCTGCTTCGGGGATGTCGAGGATCCAAAAAGCCTTCTCAAGACTTGTCAGCCACAGACCTGCATCTACTAGATCAGCCGTTCCAGCATAGTCCGAAGCTCTGACTCAACGAAGCCGCTCAAAGGTCTTCCCAATACCCGATGGTTCACCATGGGGAGCCTGTGCTCTCAGCGGAGGCACTAGCAATCTTTCTACCATGAGATTCATCGTAGCCATCATCTACCCCATAAGTTGTTGGTAGGCAGGGTTCTCGAGAATGGCTGGGTCAGGTTCGGGGACCTCAGGCACCAAATCTTCATGTACCTGCCCTATAGCTCCATCAACTAATGCAGCCTCGCTGTTCTCGGCAGTATGTTCTTCATAGTTTTTAGACATTTTGGCTTTTTCTTCCACCGAGGGCAGAAGATGATTGTAAGAAAATCTGGAAAACTCACAAGAATAGACACAACCTAATCCTAAATCCCTGTAGACTCAATGAACCTAGAGCTCTGATACCAAAACTTGCGGCAACACATCCCACTATCACACAGACAACGAGGTGTTACGTGAAAATGTGCGGAAATCACCATAACAACAGATTACCAAAAAACACAGATAATTAAAACTAATTACAGAAAGCAGATAAACCAAGAAACTATTACATTCAGATCCTTATCCTGCAAGAAAATAGGTTATATAAACATTTACAAGGCTTGCTACGTGTCCACAGCTTAGGAAATCAGCTGTCTTGTCATCACATGAGTTCATCACCTGTTTATACATACATAATGACCCACATCCAACCAACTGCAGGACATACAAAGCATCATCAGCTATACATCATGAAACAACGTCAAAACACCTCCAAGGACCTGAGAGTATAGGGATGACTCTAAGACTCTACTACAAAACAACCAAAATAGCAACATGTCCATCTCTTGCCTTCTACTTCTCTTCTTGCTGCTCGGCCGCAACTCCGTGACCACCACTACGTCTAACTTGAACACCTAAAAAGGGTGTAAACTAGCGGGGTGAGACACACAGTCCCAGCGAGAAACATAACTCCCCACCGAAACCATAAAACCAAAGGAAGATTAAAGCAAAAGCAGCAGATAACTGATAGAAGGTATAACAGGAGCAGTCTATATAGCAAAGCTATTCATACCAACAAGCTTACCAGGTTGTACGGAAGGCATGTACCCAAGTATTTCTTTATGGAACATGATTGACAAGATAAGATTTATAAGATCTTACCACATAACATAAGGAATGTATGAGTAACTGCAAGTATAACAAGATCAACTACACAAGCAAGGCCTCAACCAATGTTCCATGTTTTGCCTTAAGCAATAAATACTATTCGGCTGGTTTACGTATTATTATGCCCTAAGGAAGTGAGTCGTACCGGTAAGGACCCTGACCTCCATTTAGGGTTTATCATGTTTGCTTTGCTTAACCCTGGTGCTTAGTTGCTTGCTAATCACCTTTGGTGGTGATTAGGGTTTGTTGGTGCTTTGTTGAGAGCTGGAGGTGCTACTTGCAATTAACCCAGGTGACACGCTTTTTACATGCGTAGAAATGCTAGTGTACACGTCAATGTAATATAGGCCTTTGTGAGGCCCGAGTCGAACTCAGGGACACGTGAATTATCAGAGACTACTACTAACTACTCGCAATCAGCTAGACCGATTAAATAGTTGGAAGTTGTTGTAAAATTAAAAGAAAAATGAAATAAAACAAAGCAAAGAAATCGATTAAATGATTAGTTTAATCAATTCAAGATGAGATCTTTAGGATTGCGGTTTCACCGCAGGTTTTCATTGTATTAAATTCTATGTAGACATTCAGATTTATATCTCTATCCGGGTAGTGGCCTAAAATCAAAATTGCCCACTGTCATGGTACAATTCACTACCTATGTCTAGGTCGGTTCCACCGTCGTAGTAACCTATACCCTAAACTAGGTGTATTAAAAACGATCTCTCGGTATCCACCATTAATCTTACACCACCTTGTTCAAGGGATTTGTCAATTAACGTGAATTTCGTCTCTTTTCAACCATTAATTCTTCTTTCAAAGTAATTAAGGGCATTAGATTATTATTATGGTGATCAAGCATAACAATATAATTGAGAAAATGAAATTATACCACATATTTAAGAGATAAATGATGAATTACTATTATAAAATTGTCATACAATGAATTCCCGGGCTACTCCTAGTCTTAAAGACAAAGGGGATTAGCCCCACATGTTCATCTCAAAGCAAAACATGGTAGAGAAAAGGGGAAACATGAGAAAAATGTGATTGAGTGGTGGAAACCCTGAACGGAGAAGATCCAATCATTCCTTGGCGTAGAATACACGTTCTCCCACCTTTCAGTGGTGGGAATTGTCTTCTTCGATGTTCGGATCGGCTGGGGCGTGCTTCTGGGCTCCGTTCTTCTCTCCACACCTTCGCGGGACGTGTGCAACGGCTAATGACGTGATAGATTGCTCTTGGCCACCGTCATTAGGTATAATCTCTGAATTAGGTTGCAAAATTACCACAGCCGTCAGATTTAGATCAATATGAAGCAAACATGTATCTGACGGTGTCGATACCATCGATGCGAGTCGATGGTATCGACCCTGCACTGTATCAGCTGGTCTTCTTTTCTTTTCTTTGTCGCAACTGATGCCACCTCGATACCATCGACGCGGGTCGATGGTATCGACATTCATAGGTGTCAGTTTTGTCCTTTTACGTCACTATAGCTCCACTTGTCGATGGTATCGACTTTTATGTCGATAGTATCGACTCTCTTTTCTGAAGCAACCTGATGTTATCTCGATACCATTGACTCTCCTATCAATAGTATCAAGATTTTGCTACTCCTTGCGGCTGGCTGCCTGTGGTCAGGTCGATGGTATCGACAACATCATATACTTGTTTTTCCTGAAATTGCAACACAAAACCACATAAGCCGAAACAAAACATATTCTTGTAATAATTTATGCTCAAAATACTGAAATAAGGGAGATTTGACATAGAGAAAGATCATAACCCAAAGTAGATGAATTATGCAATATTAACCACCAAAATGACCAATAGCTGCATAAAACACAAGTGAAATATGTCTCTAAATGCGACTCAAAATCATCGCATCACCAAGTCTAGGGTTTGTGGGCAAGTTTGCCACCTTGTGAGGTGTTCCTCCCTCTCCTTGCTTCCTCTAGTGTTGAGAGGAAGGGTTGGGATCGTTGCTTGAGATGCCTTGGGCTTGGTTGAGATTGTTGGGCCTTGTTGTGCCTTGCCTTTACTTGGTTGGACCTTGTGTCGGGCAAGTGAGCCTTGTGTCAGCCTAGGTGTGTCGCCCAGGGTGTGTGTCGGCCTGAGTTGTGTCGCCCATGGGAGTGTGTTGGCCATGGTGTGGAGGTGTGTCTCCCATGGACCCTTTGACTCTCTTTGACCTCATTTGTGTCACCACTAGTGGACACTTGGAGCTTGGTGCTTGCATGTGGCAATGACCTTGGACATGTGTTTAGGACATGTTAGAGTGGTGGCTTTGTTCATGGACAAGTGTCCCTAGGTGGGTGACACCTTGCCTTGTCTTTCCTTGGTTTCTCCTCCATCCTTTCCTATATATGTGTTCCCTTTCTCTTGCTAAGGATCCCTTTAGTTCCTTAGTCTCCCTCTCCCTTGGTGTACGACACCCATTCTTTTGCAAGCTCGGTGGCCGATCCTTCTTGGAGTCTCCTTCTTCCTCTAGTGGTGGTCGAACCTTAGAGTGCCTTTCTCTCCTTCTTGTGGTGGTGCTTGGAGCTTGGAGCTAGGAGCTTGAAGCTTGCTTAAGGCGGGTTACATAACTCCTAACCCTAGCTATATTACCATCTTCTATGTTCTTGTTTATATGTTGCTTATGATCGGCTATGCATGTTGCTAGTTTGGTTTCTTGCTTAGTTGCTTCTTGTTGGCCGAACCATGTTCTAGGGTTTCTTGTTGAGCAACACCCCTTTCTCTCCTAGGTCTAGAGGAGTGAGATTGAGTTCTAGTAATATGGGAAATACTCCTCTCTCGCTTAAGTTGAGAGGTGAGATTGTGTTCTACTGGCTTGAGCAACACCCTCCTCTCACCATGGACTTGAAAGGTGAGCTATGTAGTGGTTGTGGACCTTGGTTGTGGTTGTTCCTTGAGTTGCCCGATTGGGATAAGAGGTGTGCAAGACCCCTCTTTCTTGGTTGTTGAGAGGTAAGCCATCTTCTTGATCCTTTAGGGTTTTGGTGCCCCTGTGCTTGAGGTTGATGACGACCTTGTTGTGGGTTGCTTCTTGACCGATATGGCTTGGGGTGATGTTGCCCGATACCCCTCTTAACCTAGAGCCTTGGACGTTATGTTGTTGTGGCTGTGTTGGGCGATGCACCCTGGTCCTTGACCTTTTGCGTGCCGGGCGTCACACTATTCTGAGTACCCTGCCCGACACCCTTAACCTAGGAAGTGGCTTGGTGTCGTTATGCCTTGATGATGTGGAAGCGTTGCTAGCTAGTTCTGTTGTGGGCGTTACCCCTTGGCCTTAGCCCTGTGTGTGTTGGCCGACAACATGAGATCAGTTAGACGTTATGCTTTCCTTGTCACCGATTAGAGTGGCATCCCTTGGGCGTTATGCCTTGTGGTGTGTGTGCTGCTTGATGTACCTTGTGCATGACACACCATTGCACGATATGCCTCTTTGGCTGAGCTGCACGCCTTGGTTGCCCGTTAGCAGTTGGTTGCATGACACGCCCATAGGCTTAGCTGCCCGACATGCCTTGTGGCCGTTATCCCTGCATTGCACGACACAACATTGCATGGCACGCCCTTTGGGCCTATCTGCATGATATGCTGGTGGCCGTTATGCCTGGGTTGCCCGATACAGTTAGATACACGACACACGTTGCACGTTATGATAGTGCACGAGATGGCTTGGTTCCTTGTTGCCCGATACATGTGGTAGCCCGACACCCTTGCTGGTTTTCTTAGCCGATAGGTGGCTGGTTTGCTGGATCGTTGCATGGTTGATATAGTTGGACGATATGGGAGAGTACCTTGCCCTACCCGTCACACCTTTGGTGAGGGTAGTGGGCACTTCTAGTGAGGGTCTTATTCCTTCTAGAAAACCGTTACGATAGTTTTTGTACATGCTTTCATGTTTGGTTGATGACAGTGATCCCTGACATGTTTGATAATTGATATAATGGATCACATCTATGTATCTTGACATGATAGTACCTGTGTTTATGATCACCTTGATTATATGTATAATGTTGAGGAAATGTTAAGCATATAAGATGCCTTGCATGATGATATGACCTATGTCTGTGGTCACATGTTGAGACATAAATGATAACGTATATAATAATCAATGTTGCCCTATGTTGATAATATGAATCTTCTGTTAATCCATGATGATTGTGTATACTAACCATGCAGGTGACTCATACAGTTGCATAGCCAGGAATAAGGGCTATGAGATATATATGTATCTGAGTAACACTGCTTGATGGTTACTCTCGATGATGAGATGATATATGTGTTTTGGTATGAGGACCTGAGTTTGGCTAAAGTGCCCAGTTGAGGTGCTATCCTTTGATGATGACCTGGGATTGCTATCCCATGGTGATGATGTAAGTCTTGAGAGACAGTGACACTATGTGATGAGGGATTGAGATCCCATGGAAATGTGATGATCCTTGTGATGGATCTAGAGGATTGGCAAGAGGCCAAGTGGTAACATGTAATGTTGAATCCTTGTGATGGATCAGGATGATGTTGATGATAGTAAAAGCATGGCTTTGAGTTTCATGTTGTTTATTCTTGTTTTAGTTGCATGTTATACAACTTGAATGAATCTTGCAATCCACTTAAAATACATTAAATAATCACAGTGGAACATATCATGTAGTTTGCCCTGGCCATAGATCCATCATCGTCAGGAGCTGGTGATGGTGAAACGGGTCTTCCTGTGGGTTAACCCGGAGCGCATATTGTTGAATATACGAGGTTTCTCCTAGCCTAAAATAGTGAGGATTCGAGTGCAACTACGGTTGCAGACTCGAGATATGTGTAGAGCATGGTGAACAGGCCCATGGCTCAGGATATGTGATGTGGGAGCATGAATGCGTTCATAGCTCAGAGCACGGTGAACAGGCCCGTGGCTCAGATATACTAGCACCGTGACCTGTACCGAGGTGGGCTAGAGAAGGGTAGCCTACAGAGATGACCCTGTGGCTGAGGCCACTTAAGCATGAGACTGCGATCCTACTTTGGTTCTCGTGCACTGACCACGAGGTGAGAGGTTGTGGAGTCCGACTCTTCCATTGACCTTGTATGGCACTAGCTTTGGGTTTCACAACTGAAGGTTCGATTTGAGCGGTACGTCTCACTTCCTCAGGGCATAATAATACGTAATCCAGCCGAATAGTATTTACTGCTTAAGGCAAAACACGGAACATTGGTTGAGGCCTTGCTTGTGTAGTTAATCTTGTTATACCTTGTAGTTACTTATACGTTACTCATGTTATGTGGTAAGAAATTATAAATCTTATCTTGTCAATCATGTTCCATAAAAGATATATTTGGTGATATACCTTCCATGCAGCTTGGTAAACTTGATGGTATGAATAGCTTTACTTTGTAAACTGCTCTTGTTATACCTCTTATCAGTTAGCTGCTATTGTTGCTCTTATCTTTCTGAGGTTTTGTAGTTTCGACGGGGAGTTATGTTTCTCGCTAGGACTGTGTGTCTCACCCCGTTGGTTTACAACCTTTTTAGGTGTTCGAGCTAGATGTGGTGGTGGTCGCGGAGTTGCGGCCGAGCAGCAAGAAGAGCAGTAGAAGGCAAGAGATGGACCTGCTGCTATTTTAGTCATTTTGTAGTAGAGTCTTATAGTCATCCCTGTACTCTCAGGTCCTTGGAGGTGTTTTGACGTTGTTTCATGATGTATAGCTAATGATACTTGTTATATCCTGCTTCTGGCCAGATGTGGGCCATTACATATGTATAAATAGGTGATGAACGTATGTGATGACATGACAGCTGATATCCTAAGCTGTGGAAACGTATCAATACTTGTAAATGTTTATATAACGGTTTCCTTGCAGGATGAGAATCTAAATGTAATAGTTTTTTGGTTTACCTGCTTTCTGCAATTGGTTTTAATTAACCCGTGTTTTTGGTAATCTGTGGTTATGGTGTTTTCTGCACGTTTTCATGTATCACCTCGCTGTCTATGTGATAGTGGGATGTGGGTTTATCTACTTTTTGCAAATCGGTTTTAATTAACTTGTGTTTTTGGTAATTTGTGGTTTATGGTGTTTTCCGTACATTTTCGCGTAACACCTCGCTGTCTGTGTGATAGTGGGATGTGTTGCCACAAGTTTTGGTATCAGAGCTCTAGGTTTGCTGAGTCTACAGGGATTTAGGACTATGTTGTGTCTGTTCTTGTGAGTTTTCCAGATTTTCTTACATTCATCTTCTGCCCTCAGCGGAAGAAAAGTCAAGATGTCTGGAAACCATGAAGAACATGCTGATGAGAATAGCGATGCTGCATCAGTTGATGGAACTATAGGACATGCACATGAAGATCAGGTGCCTGAGGTCCCCCAACCTGACCCAGCCATTCTCGAAAACCCTGCCTATCAACAACTTATGGGGTAGATGATGGCTACGATGAATCTCATGGTAGAAAGATTGCCAATGCCTCCTCAGAGAGCATAGACTCCCCATGGTGAAACATCGGGTATTGGGAAGACCTTTGAGAAGCTTCGCCGAGTCGGAGCTTCAGATTATGCTGGAATGGCCGATCCAACGAATGCATATATGTGGCTGACAAGTCTTGAGAAGGCTTTCCGGATCCTCGACATCCCCGAAGCAGACAAAGTCAAGCACGCTGTCTACCTTTTGAAAGGTAGTGCTGGTCACTGGTGGACCATCGAGGAGGAGAAGTGACCTGGTGAGGTGATCGATTGGGAGGTTTTCCGGCGTGAGTTCGTCGGAAGATACTTTCTAAAGACGTATCTGGATGAGAAGATAAGTCAGTTCGAGCGCCTGCGCCAAGGAACGATGAGCATCACCGAGTAAAAAGCCAAGTTCATGGACCTGTTGAGGTTTTATCCTCAAATGGCCGATAGCATGAGATCAGTTAGACGTTATGCTTTCCTTGTCACCCGTTAGAGTGGCATCCCTTGGGCTTTATGCCTTGTGGTGTGTGTGCTGCTTGATGTACCTTGTGCATGACACACTGTTGCACGATATGCCTCTTTGGCTGAGCTGCATGCCCTGGTTGCCCATTAGCAGTTGGTTGCATGGCACACCCATAGGCTTAGCTGCCGACAGGCCTTGTGGCTGTTGTCCCTGCGTTGCATGACACAACGTTGCATGGCACGCCCTTTGGGCCTAGCTGCACGATATGCTAGTGGCCATTATGCCTGGGTTGCCCGATACAGTTAGATGTACGACACGCGTTGCACATTATGCTGGTGCACGAGATGGCTTGGTTCCTTGTTTCCCAATACATGTGGTAGCTCAACACCCTTGCTGGTTTGCTTGGCCTATAGGTGGCTGGTTTGCTGGATCGTTGCATGGTTGATATAGTTGGACGATATGGGAGAGTACCTTGCCCTACCCATCACACCTTTGGTGAGGGTAGTGGGCGCTTCTAGTGAGGGTCTTGTTCCTTCTAGAAAACCGTTACGATAGTTTTTGTACATGCTTTCACGTTTGGTTGATGACAATGATCCCTGACATGTTTGATAATTGATATAATGGATCACATCTATGTAGCTTGACATGATAGTACCTGTGTTTATGATCACCTTGATTATATGTATAATGCTAAGGAAATGGTTAGCATATAAGATGCCTTGCATGATGATATGACCTATGTGTGTGGTCACAGGTGGAGACATAAATGATAACACATATAATCATCAATGTTGCCCTATGTTGATAATATGAATCTATAATCATCACAGGTTGAGATGCTTTGATCTTCTCCCAGATTGTCTGTTCCTCAGCCATAGCTTCTAGTTCAGAGTCTGAATCTATATCTTCAGGTCAGTTTTGAATGTTGTTCTCCTCGTCGTCTGGTCCCAACAATGGAACCTCTAGTGATAGCTGCGTGTAGTCTGTGCTACGCGTCCTCACCATGCACTAGTACCTGCAAAATAATAATTTAGGTTCAGTACCGTGCTAAATGATTTCTAAATATGAATAAAAATGTTGAATTTCAAAATTAATAATAAAATAAAAAGTGGCCTAGAGTGGCTGTTTGCAGCACTCGTAGTGCTGAAAATTACCGTGTCCCTAGCAACGGCGCCAAAAACGTGACACGCTTTTATCGTGCGTATAACGCAAGTGCACGCGTCAATGTAGTATAGGCCCTTGTGAGGCCCAAGTTGAACTCAAGGATACTGAATTATCAGTAGACTACTATTAACTGCTCTCAATTAGCTAGACCGGTTAAAAAGGTTTTAAGAGTTGATTAAAAAGAAAATAAAAAGAAAAGAAAACAAAGCAACCAATTAAATGTTTAGTTTAATCAATTCAAATGGAGATCTTTAGGATTGCGGTTTCACCGTGGGTTTTCATTGTATAAATTTCCACATAGCTGATCAGATTCATCTCTCAATCCGGGTAGTGGCCTGTAGTCAGGACTGTCCACTGTTGTGGTACAATTCACTACCTATGTCTAGGTTAGTTCCACTGTCGTAGTAACCTATACCCTAAACTAGGTGCATTAGAATCGACCTCTGGATTTCCACCATTAACCGAACATCACCTTGTTCAAGGGATTTGTTAATTAATGTGAATTTCGTCTCTTTTCAACCGTTAATTCTTCTTTCAAAGTAATTAAAGGCATTAGATTATCATTATGGTGATCAAGCATAATAATATAATTGAGAAAATGAAATCATACCACAAATTTAAGAGACAAATGATGAATTACTATGATAAAAACATCATACAATGCTTTCCCGGGCTACTCTCGGTCCTAAAGATAAAGGGGATTAGCCCCGCATGTTTTATTCAGAGCAAGACATGGTTGAAGAAAGGGGAAAAATGGATGAAAACGTGGATAAAATAATGAAACCCCTAAACGGAGAAGATCCACTCATTCCTCGGCGTAGAGTGCACGATCTACAGCCTTTCGGCGGTGGAAAACATCTTCTTCGGCTTCCAGAACGGTCGGGGCATGCTTCTGAGCTCCATTCTTCTCTCTAGACCTTCTCAGGACGTGTGCAGCGGCTAATGACGTGATCCCCTACTCTTGGCCACCGTCATTAGGTATAATCACCGAGTGAGGTTGTAAAAATATCATAGCCGTTGGATTAGAGCCGATATGAAGCAAACTCTGATCTGACGGTGTCGATACCATCGACGCGGGTCAATGGTATCAACCCCTCACGATATCAGAAAACCTTCTTTCTTTCCCGTCATTGCGCCTGATCCTGGCTCAATACCATTGACACGGGTCGATGGTATCGACACCCTTAGGTGTCGGTTTTATCTCTTTTCCGTCACTGAAGCTACACGTGTTGATAGTATCGACTGGATGGTCGCTAGAAACCTGATGGTAAGTCACTACCATCGACTTCCCAGTCGATGGTATCGACTCTGCGCTGCTCCTTGCGGCTGCCTGCCTGTGGCTGTGCCGATAGTATCGACTGCTGTCGATGGTATCGACAACAGCAGATATGTGTTTTTCCTAAAATTGCAAAACAAAACCACATCAGCCGATATAAAACCTATTATTGTAATCATTTATACTCAAAACAATAAAATAAGAGAGATTTGACACTAAGGAGGATCATAGACTAAAGTAAGTGAATTATGCAATATTAACCACCAAAGTGACCAATAAACACATAAAATGCAAGTAAAACAAGTCTATAAATGCAACTCAAAATCATCGCATCAAACTCCCCTAAGCTTGAACATTGCTTGTCCTCGAGCAACAAAACTCTAGAATAGAATTGTGAGGATCAACTAAAGAATAGATTATCACAACAGACTGCGCCATATGATCCCCGACAGACATTCACATTCCGGCCCTTACTAACCACAGAATGATAATTACCCTAAAGGCGACAATAATCATCCATAAAAGATATCTACCTCAAATTGATGAACACTATCACATAAGGCAGTTAACATAATAAAATCCTCCAGTCTAGACTCAATGCATCTTGTGATCTCCTATCTACGTTGCTCGCCCTAACTACCATCTACATGGAAGCAACTCTCCTGGTATTAACAAGTGAGGAGAAAATCACGGTGGCCTACCAATTCGAGTAACTTGTGGATGAAATGGGTGGCTTGTGGAAGAAATGGAAGCATTATACGGTTTTAAAATGCACAAAAACCATAATGACCTAAATGATGCATATGCAAATGAAAATGCCCTAATGCCTACATTTGGGTGGAATGATGCATGCACTATCATTCCATCTCCAGGTGAGATGGAATATCTAAGAAACTACACCATGCACTTATTCTTCTTAGGATGCAAGTGAGAACATGTTCCTTTCTCCCTCTTATTCTTACTTACTTCTCAAAATATTTTTTTTTCAATTTTTCTTTTCAAGCCCTTACTTTCATAGATGACAATGAATTATTTGCCGGTCTCACTTATTGCTACATAACTTATACACTTGAAGCATTCAGAAGGTATGGAACAAGTTCATCACCCTTAATGTTTCAGAATACATAAGATGCATGATGTACTATATGCACAAAAATGTGAATGCAGCTACAAAATGATAGTTATGCAACTAAATGACACACACCTAAGGATAATGTGCATGTATAACTATTCTATCTTCTTTTTTTTTCATGCAAAAAAAATATGTGAAAACAGTTGCAATGCAGGACCTATCTACATGGGATGCAATCAAAGAGATGAAAACCGTAATGTACTTCCAGTTCTTATGGTGGAATATGAAAACAAAGGGGTGGATAGATCACAAGATTAATTGACTGAATCTTTGGAAAATATTATGTGTCCCTCCTTACTGACCTGTGTAGTAATTAAGAGGTTTCTCTCTCTTATTTCAAACTAAGGTCTCATTATCATTTGGTCAGTTTAGGCTCAAACAACCAGTTCCGTTCACTTTTCATGAATTATAGGAATGTACAATTGTGATTTTCTATTTTAGAGTTGACAAACCCAATTATTTCCTTAAGTTATGTGCTTAAAGTCAAACAACACAAGCTTGCAAAAGCACTAAAAATGTTCAAAGTTACCCCTAATTTCCATGTACAAGCAACGAGATGACATATGACATTAGACATCCACAATTACACTAGATAGAGTGTGGATCCTACAAATAGCTAAGAACTATAAGAAATAAATGACAAAAGACAAAGCAATAAAAACTAAAAACTAGGAAAAAAATAAAGGATAGAGCTGTTCCAACTCCCCCCTATGCTTGAATTCGACTATGGCCTCATAGTAAAAAACAACCTTAAAGGGTGGAATAGTGATATCGATCATTCTGCAGGTGGAGGCGGGTACTGCGGGGCTATGGGGTCCCATGATGGATACTGCCCCTGGAATCTCGGATCATACTGGGGCATTGGTGGAGGTTGTGGATACCCCCCAAAATAATTCTGGCTCCAGTAATTGTCGTAGAATGGCTGTTGCTGCATCTCCATCCTGTGCAACCTGTCGTGGATGTTTTGTTGGTTGTCGAGGAGGAGGCACTCATTCTCGAAAATGGCCCTCTGGTTATCTAACAGCCGATTTGTTGTATCCTGAATACCGGCGTATGAAGCTGTATGCTGCTGCTGGGTCTGATGAATCTCCTGCAGCATCGAATACATCTCTTGCATGGAGTAGACATCCTCTCCTTGATGAGAGGGCTGTGGTTGCAGAGGCTGCGAAGAATATGATGCACCTAGATGCATGCGGGGACGCTTCCGGGGTGCTACTCGTGCCCGAAGAGTGAAAGCCTCCTCTTCCTCTTCATGCTCGTTGCCGTCATTATCATTGTCATCATTGCCGCTGTCTTCATCCGAGTCATCAATGGCTATGATGGGCCACCTAAAATGCTGAGCACCCTCGATGTTGAATATGGGGTCTGGAAGCGAACACTCTTGATATTCGTGATTAACATGGCAATGTGCATATGCCAAGCCATCACGAAGTAGGAGGAGGTTGGAGCAGTGCAGATGCTGCAGGTTGACCTTGCTCCTACTGGAAAGGGGAGTAAGCTGCGAGATATCCAACCCAAGATAGACGGCCAATGGTGTGATTAGCCCTCCAAAATGGATAGGAGCTTTCCTCGTACTCCTTTTCACGACCACCACACGCGTCAAGAAGAACACACCCGAATTGCACCCCTCGCGCTTCAGCAGTTTGTGCAGGAAGAACAAATCCATCTCTTGGAATTTGCTAAGAGACAAGTCGCCGCGAGCAAATAGCGTGGTGCAGAGCATGCAGTGTAGAATCTGTACAAACAGATGCTCAAAGTCGGCAACTGCAGCGTTGTGATAGCTGACGGATTTGCCCGGGGGCGCAATCACGAGTTGGGCGAAGATATCATCGTAGTCCGTCTTGTTGTCTGGCCTCCGGTGCTGGTAAGCGTCATGATACAAGTTGTACACTGAATTAAACTGGGTGAGGGTAATGGTGTAGTTGTTGTTGAAGAGTCTGAACGACACCCACCCTTTTTTCCACTCTCTGTCGGTGGCGATCAAGTCATTGGGAAACACATTGATGTCCAATGATGCCATGAACTCCGCCATGAGTTCCTTGTAAGTCGGCCACTCGCCGAAGAATGGCTAGCCGTCGGCGTGGTACTCCAACTCATCTGGTCTCTTGGTTGTGTGTCTCGCCTGCCCCTTCAAGACGTAGGCAAGATTGTCATTGAACCCCAGATCGTGGACCATCGTCCGATCGACGTAGCGCGTGGGCTCAATCTTTCTCTTCAAAAGCTCCTCGTAGACCTTCCGGATCTCCGGGGAAGCGTGGAATATCCTCAGATGAGGAATCGATGCAGGTCGCAGAGGAATGAACTCAGGAATCTCATTTGGTACTGCCTGTGAAGAAGATGCACCGTCTGTACGTACCATTGTTGTCGAGAAAGAGGGACAGAAGATGGAGCTCGGTGAAGATGATCTCGGAGAAGACAATCTCCGCTCGGTGAAGACTCGGTGAAGATCACGATCCGTGGATACTTGTGGCAGGTCTCCGGTCGCACGGCAATGCACAAAGCACAAGTAGGGGCAAAGGCTTTGAAGGTGTGACTTAATATGACAACCATCCCTCTCTTTTATAACCACGACCATTGCTGTTGAGCACCCGTCGATACCATCGACGCGTGTCGATGGTATCGACACCTGTAGCACTATCTGGTCTTCTGCTAGTATCGACGGCTGTCGATAGCCTGACGTGGGGCCCCAAATCGATGACACGTCGATACCATCGATGTAAGTCGATGGTATCGACCCCTCGAATGGATCAACTTCCTTGATGTAGCGATCGCCGTTGATTTCATCTCACGGATCAGTGACACATCGCGTCGATACCATCGATGCAAGTCGATAGTATCGACTCTTCCTAGGGAAAACACCCTCGCGAGGCCCGGTCGCCACTTTCTTCCTGTAACTGGGTCAATACCATCGATAGGCCCTTCTATGGTATCGACTTCACTGAGACAAATTTCGTCTGAATATCTTCAGGGATCTCGTGAGTATCGACAGCCATATCGATACTATCGACCCCGTTCTGGCGATGTCCTCGACGTTACTGATGGTAGGTCGATACCATCGATGAGGCCGTCGATAGTATCGACTCAGATAAATTTTTGCAGCTGCCTAACTGTACCCATGTCGATACCATTGACATAATGGTCGATGGCATCGACCCTGCCTCAGACCTGCACACTGAACAAACGATCAAGGTATCATTTTTACACTAAAAACAAAATTAAACCAAACTAACATACAAATGTGAAAGAAACTAAACGAAACTACCAATGGTTGGGTTGCCTCCCAACAAGTGCCCTTATTTAACGTCTTAGGCTAGACGTTATCAAGATCCTCATGCATTCGTAAGTGCAATGAGTTTGACCTCATGCACTTTCCTCGTGTAATCCTCACCGAAGTACAACTTCAATCGCTGTCCATTAACCAAAAATGTTGTCTCGCCATCACGCACCATGATTGCTCCATGTGTCCTGACCTCCTCTACAGTGAAAGGTCCACTCCATCGGGATTTCAATTTCCCAGGATGCATCTTCAACCTTGAGTTGAACAAGAGCACACGATCTCCCTTCTTGAAGACACACATCTGAATGTGTTGATCGTAAATCAGCTTTGTTCGCTCCTTGTAAATCCGTGAGCTTTCATATGCATTCATTCTCAACTCGTCGAGTTCATTTAGCTCTAACAAGCGTTTCTTTCCTGCTTCATCATAGTTCAAATTCAGCTTCCTTAGCGACCAGTGCGCCCTATGCTCTAATTCCACCGGAAAATGGCAGGCCCGCCCATAAGCCAACCTAAAAGGCGTAGTACCTATAGGTGTCTTATATGCCGCCCGATACGCCCATAAAGCGTCCGGTAGCAGAGTACTCCAGTTCTTCCGTGTCGAAGCCACTGTACGCTCCAAGATTTTCTTAATCTCTCTATTGGAGACTTCGACTTGCCCCTGTGTCTACGGGTGGTATGGGGTACCTATGTTGTGCCTTACCCCGTACTTTCTCAACAATGCAGTGAACTTTTGATTTCTGAAATGGGTACCTCCATCACTGATAATCATCCTTGGTATGCCAAATCTGTAGAAAATATAGTCCTTGACAAACCTTCACACTACAGTAGCATCATTAGTCCTAGTGGGTATTGCCTTTACCCACTTCGATACATAGTCAACAACTAATAAAATGTACAAGTTAGAGTTTGAGGACACAAAGGGTCCCATGAAATCAATACCCCACAAATCAAACACCTTGACCTCTTGAAATACATTGAGGGGCATCTCCTGTCGCTTTGAAATGTTACCCGCTCGTTGGCAGGAATCACATCGCCGCACATAATCATATGCGTCCCGGAACAATGTAGGCCAGTAAAGGCCACTCTCAAGTACCCTGGCCGCGGTTCTAGAACTTGCATGATGGCCACCAGTCAGTAACGTATGGCAATGACGAAGTACACTTTCATACTCAACCTCCGGTATGCAGTTGCGTAAAACTCCATCCCTACATTGCTTCAACAAAATGGGGTCATCCCAAAAATAATATCGCAAAGAATGGAAAAATTTCTTTTTCTCTTGATATGTCCAATCATCTGGGATAATTTTGCAGGCAAGATAATTGACAATATAAGCGAACCATGGATCTTTAGATTTAACAGATAGAAGTTTCTCATCAGGGAACATCTCGGTAATGGGTATATGAATGTCCTTCTCATCTACCCTTTCCAACCTAGACAAGTGAACCGCAACCACATTTTCTATGCCTTCCTTATCTTTAATTTCAATATCAAATTCTTATAATAGTAAGATCCACCTAATCAGTCTAGGTTTGGCATCTTTTTTTTCATCAAGTACTTTATGGCGGCGTGATCCGTCCATACCACAACTTTAGATCCTACAAGATATTGTCGAAATTTTTCAAAAGCAAAAACAACGACAAGAAGCTCTTTTTCAGTGGTCGTGTAATTGAGTTGTGCTTCATTTAAAGTTTTGGATGCATAGAAAATCACAACGGGTTTGTTGTCCACATGTTGTCCTAAAACTTCCCCAACTATGAAATCCGAAGCATCACACATCAATTCAAATGGCTTTGTCTAGTCCGATGTTTGCACAATCGGTGTAGAAATTAATTTCTCTTTAAGCACATTAAATGCATGCAAACATTTTTCATTAAAATCAAAGACCGCATTTTTCTCCAACAGCTCAGATAATGGTTTAGCGATTTTTGAGAAATATTTTATAAAGTGGCGATAAAAATCGACGTGACCTAGAAAACTCCGTACCCCCTTTACCGAATTCGGTGGGGGTAATTTGGAAATAACTTCAATCTTCACTGGATCTACCTCCAACCCCTTGCTAGACACTTTATGTCCAAGCACGATCCCTTCACTAACCATCATATGACATTTCTCCCAGTTGAGAACTAAGTGCGTGTCCTCACATCATTGCAAAACTTTATCCAGATTATATAAAGATTCATCAAAAGATGCACCATAGATGGAGAAATCGTCCATAAAGACTTCCAAACAACGCTCAACCATATCGGAGAAAATGGCAAGCATGCAACGCTGAAAGGTTGCTGGTGCGTTACACAAACCAAAGGGCATACGACGGTATGCAAATGTTCCATAAGGACAAGTGAAGGTGGACTTCTCTTGGTCCTTAGGATCAATTGAAATCTGATTGTAGCCCGAATAACCATCTAAAAAACAAAAATGAGATTGACATGCTAATCGCTCTAAAATATGATCAATGAATGGAAGCGGAAAATGATCCTTTAACGTAGCATCATTCAATCTACAATAATCTATACACACATGCCACTCGGTTACCAGGTGGGTCGTGACCAGTCTTGTTCAACAGATTATGAGTAACTGTAATTCCCCCTTTTTAGGGACTACCTGTGTAGGACTCACCCACGTAGAGTCGGATATAGCATAGATGATACCTGCAGAAAGGAGCTTGATCACCTCCTTCTTGACGACCTCCATCATTCTTGGATTTAGTCGGTGTTGTGGCTGAATTACAGGTTTGGCTCCCTCCTCGAGCCGGATCTTGTGCTGACATAGTGTAGGGGAGATCCCCTTGATATCTGCAACCGACCACCAAAATGCACCTCAGTGGTTCTTCAACACGATCAACAGTTGATCCTCCTCCTCAGCACTTAGATATGCTGAGATAATCACTAGTAGCTTTTCACCCTCAGCTAGACATGCATATTTCAAGTGTGGCGGCAGTGGCTTCAAGTCTAACTCTGGCGGAACGATCAAGGATGACTGAAGCGGTGGTGGGAGTTCTCCAAGATCTTCATAGTGCCTAGAATAAAAGCACGGAAGCACCTGAAGCATCTTGACACACTCTTGTAGTGACTTGCTTCTCATCCATTCATGCATTATATTAACTAGGAAGGCTTCAAGAGGTAGTTCTGGGTATGCATTGAAGATAGAACTTGCTATGGCCTCAGCTTCAGTAGAAGGTGGGATGTCCTCCTCTTCATCATTGGGAAAACCTACAGCCTTGGTAAGAGAAATGACTTTGGTTTGTTCCATGATGTCTACAGCCACTGTACCCTTCTCCACCTTAGTCATTACATGAGCCATATCTAGAAATGGCTTCCCTAGACAAATAGAAATATTTTGATCAAAGTGCTTCACCATGCGACATTGCTCCTTTTCTTTAGATTGTGTTGTGCTTGAGGGCATGACCATTTCAAACCGATCATCAGCGATGCCCAAGGTCAAACGGCCTCTTCCCATCTCAAGTATCATATCTGTAGTGGCTTGGAAGGGTCACCCAAGGAGTAACTCATTTCCTTGCTCGTCTTTCATTTCCATTACAACAAAGTTTGCTGGAAATACAAACCGATCAACTTTCACCAACACGTCCTCACAAATTCCGTACGGCTTCACCACGGAATTGTCCGCTAAATGAATTGTCATATTGCTCGACCTTGATTCTTTCAGTCCCAGCTTCTTGAACGTAGAGAGAGGCATCATATTTATACTTGCCCCAGAATCACACAGTGTTTCGCCGAATTTCACTTTACCAATGTAACATGAAATGTTGAAGCAGCCCGGATCCTGCCTTTTAGGTGGCAATGTGCCCATGATGAAATAACTCACTGTTCCTTAAGAACCACGACCTCGGTATCTGGGATTTTCCTCTTCTTTGTGATTATGTCTTTCAAAAACTTGCCGTAAGAGGGAATCTGCTCTATTGCCTCTAAAAATGGAATGTTGACAGAAAGCTTTCTAAAGCTATCTAGAAACTTCTTGAACTAAGCGTCCACTTTCTTGGCTTTCATGCTATTGGGAAATGGGACCGGGACAGTCTGTGCCCTTTGATGTAGTTGTAGATATGGTGTCTTCTTCAATGTCTCCTCCTCAGTAATGACATGTTCTATTGTGACATCCTCTACCACATCCTCTATCGGCTCTGTGATTGGATTCAGAACCTCCTCTACGACCTCACCTATGGCTTCTGACTGGGGTTTGCTTGGTTCATCGGCCCTGGGGTTTAAAATCTTCTTACCGCTCCGTAGTAGAATTGCCTTAGCTTGTTGGTTTCCTCCTGGAATGTTTGTATTTACGGGAAAACCTTGCTGCGCTATTTTTTTTATAGATTTTCTATCTCAGCTGCCATCTGCACCAAAGATGTCTCTATTGTCCTCATCTGAGCCCCATGACTTTGTAAGGTTTGCCCAAATTGGTTCATAAATTCTCCTTGTTGCTTAATCTGCTGACCAAACATGCTCATTAGTTCTCGATTTTACTTGATCACTTGGTTGAGCAACTCATTGCTCTTATCCTCTGGCGCCAGTTGGGGTTTTGCGTCAGGGTCCTGTAAGAAATTATTTGGGTCCTTCCAGGAGAATTTCTTGTCTTTCCTCCATGAGTAGTCGTTGTTTCTGTACCCCTGCTGTTAGCACATAAATTTCACTTGAGCTTCATCCTCAGATTCTGTATCTTCTTTTGCAAGTAGTTTCTTAGTGAGAAGGTCCATCTTCTCATTTATCTCATTGATGGACTTTGACTCTCCTGCAGCCCAAACATGTTCTACTATGTCTCTGTCGCCCCAAGATTGCTTTTTGGCTATGTTCTTTAAAATTTCCCAACACCTCGTGCCTGTGTTGTTTAAGAAGAATCCTGAACCTGTGGAATCTAAGTTACTTCTGTCATGCTCGGACAGAGCAAAATAAAAGATTTTGACCTACTTCTCCTTGTCAAGCCCATGATGCAGGCACCTCCTTAGCATGATATGGAACCGTTCCCAGGTCTCGGAATAAGTCTCCCCTGCCTTCTGGCTGAAATTATGGATCTTCCGGACCAGATCGTTGGTCTTCTCGGGTGGAAAGAATCTCTCGAAGTACACCTCGACCATATGATCCCACGATTCCACATACTCATCATCAAGATTATGTAGCCATTCTCGTGCATTTCCCGCTAGAGAGCTGGGGAACAATTTCAAGTACAATGTCTCTTGTGGAAACCTATCTATCTTGATCATGTCACAATTCTCCACGATCTGGCTAATGTGAGTCACTGGATCTTCATTTTTAAGCCCGTGAAATGCATTTGATTTGACCAAATTTATTAGGCCTGGATCGATCTTATAGTTGGGAATGTTGATAGCCTACCTCTTGATCGGACCTTTAGATGCAGATGCAGAAGACGCTTTGATCTTCTCCCAGATTGTCTATTCCTCAGCCATATCGTCTGGTTCAGAGTCTGAATCTATATCTTCAGGTCGGTTTTGAATGTTGTTCTCCTCGTCGTCTGGTCCCAACAATGGAACCTCTAGTGATAGCTGCGTGTAGTCTGTGCTACGCGTCCTCACCATGCACTAGTACCTGCAAAATAATAATTTAGGTTTAGTACTGTACTAAATGATTTCTAAATATGAATAAAAATGCTGAATTTCAAAATTAATAATAAAACAAAAAGTGGCCTAGAGTTGCCGCTTGCAGCACTCGTAGTGCCAACAATTTCCGTGTCCCCGACAAAGGCGCCAAAAACTTGACACACTTTTACCGTGTGTATAACGCAAGTGCACACGTCAATGTAGTATAGGCCCTTGTGAGGCCCAAGTCAAACTCAGGGACACTGAATTATCGGTAGACTACTATTAACTGCTCGCAATCAGCTAGACCGGTTAAAAAGGTTTTAAGAGTTGATTAAAAAGAAAATAAAAATAAAAGAAAACAAAGAAACTGATTAAATATTTAGTTTAATCAATTCAAATGGAGATCTTTAGGATTACGGTTTCACCGTGGGTTTTCATTGTATAAATTTCCACATAGCTGATCAGATTCATCTCTCAATCCGGGTAGTGGCCTATAGTCAGAATTATCCACTGTCGTGGTACAATTCACTACCTATGTCTAGGTCGGTTCCACCGTCATAGTAACCTATACCCTAAACTAGGTGCATTAGAATCGACCTCTGGGTTTCCACCATTAACCGTACATCACCTTGTTCAAGGGATTTGTTAATTAATGTGAATTTCGTCTCTTTTCAATCGTTAATTCTTATTTCAAAGTAATTAAAGGCATTAGATTATCATTATGGTGATCAAGCATAATAATATAATTGAGAAAATGAAATCATACCACGAATTTAAGAGACAAATGATGAATTACTATGATAAAAACATCATACAATGCTTTCCCGGGCTACTCTCGGTCCTAAAGATAAAGGGGATTAGCCCCGCATGTTTATTTCAGAGCAAGACATGGTTGAAGAAAGGAAAAAAATGGATGAAAACGTGGATAAAATAATGAAACCCCTAAACGGAGAAGATCCACTCATTCCTCGGCATAGAGTGCACGATCTACAACCTTTCGACGGTGGAAAACATCTTCTTCAGCTTCTGAAATGGTCAGTGCGTGCTTCTGAGCTCCGCTCTTCTCTCCACACCTTCTCGGGACGTGTGCAGTGGCTAATGACATGATCCCCTGCTCTTGGCCACCGTCATTAGGTATAATCACCGAGTTAGGTTGCAAAAATATCACAGCCATTGGATTAGAGCTGATATGAAGCAAACTCTAATCTGATGGTGTCGATACCATCGATGCGGGTCGATGGTATCGACCCCTTGCGATATCGGCAAACCTTCTTTCTTTCCCGTCATTGCGCCTGATCCTGGCTCGATACGATTGACGCGGGTCGATGGTATCGACACCCTTAGGTGTCAGTTTTATCCCTTTTCCGTCACTGAAGCTACACGTGTCGATAGTATCGACTCCGGGGTTGATAGTATCGACTGGCTAGTCACTGGCAACCTAATGGTAAGTCGCTACCATCGACTTCACAGTCGATGGTATCGACTCTGAGCTGCTCCTTGCGGCTGCATGCCTGTGGCTGTGTCGATAGTATCGACTGCTGTCGATGGTATCGACAGTAGCAGATATGTGTTTTTCCTGAAATTGCAAAACAAAACCACATCAACTGATATAAAACCTATTATTGTAATCATTTATACTCAAAACAATAAAATAAGAGAGATTTGACACTGAGGAGGATCATAGACTAAAGTAAGTGAATTATGCAATATTAACCACCAAAGTGACCAATAAACACATAAAACACAAGTAAAACAAGTCTATAAATGTGACTCAAAATCATCGCATCACATATAATCAAGCAAATCATTTTATATGCTTATCATTTACTCAACATATTACATATAGTCAAGATGATCATAAACATAGTTAAAGCCATGTCAAGTTACATAGGTGTGATCTACTATATCAAACACCTCACTATTATCGAGCATATCAAGGGTCACCATCATAACCCAAATGTAAAGCATAAACAAGATCTAGCATGTAGGTTTTACAGAAGGAACAAGACCCTCACTAGAAGTGCCCACTACCCTCACAAGAAGTGTGACGGGTAGGGCACCCTCACTAAAGGTAGTGTCAGGCAGGGTATTTCCTCATATCGCCCAACACTCTAGCCCCAAAATGGCCAAGCAACCAGCAAGGATAACGGGCTACCATCACAAGATGTATCATGCAAAAAGGCCCAAGGCATAACGCGCACAAGCATATCGTGCAGTAGGTGTATCAGGTACCTCTGTATCGTGCACCTCAGAGTCGTGCAACACTGTGTCGTGCATCATGGATATCGGGCATACATATGCAACATGCATCTCAGCCTACATCGTGCAACGATGCGTTATGCACTAGGTTACCATCTCGAATTAAGTGTATCGGCTAGCATCACTCACAGGGTATGACGCCCAAAAACACAACTCAACGGCCACAAAGAAACCTATCGTCCAACTAGCCTACCCTCATCCTATCGGCCAACACACAAGGCAATGCAGGTTCAGATCGCAATGCTCCATCGTCCAAGGTATGACAACACCAAGCAACCACCTGAACAAGGTGTATCGGGTAGGACATTCATCATGGTGTGACGCCCGACACACAAAAGGTCAAGGACCAGGGTGTATCGCCCAACACAACCACAACATATCGACCAAGGCTCTAGGTCAAGAGGGGTATCAGGCAACATCAACCCCCAAGCCATATCAGTCAAGATGAAACCCACAACCAGGTCGTCATGAACCTCAAGCACAAGGGCACCAAAACCCTAGGGGATCAAGAAGATGGCTCACCTCTCAAAAATCAAGAGAGAGGAGTCTTACACACCTTCTTATCACCAATCGGGAATTCCAAAGATCAAAGCAAACATGGTCTACAACCACCACAAAGATCACCTCTCAAATCCATGGTGAGAGAAGAGTGTTGCGAAAGCAACTAGAACACAAGCTCACCTCTCAACTTAAGCGAGAGAGGAGTATTGCCCATATTCCTAGAGTTCAAGCTCACTTCTCTAGACCAAGGAGGGAGAGGGGTGTTGCTCAACAAGAAACCCTAGAACATGGTTCAGCCAGCTAAAAGAAACTTGAGCAAGAAACTCAACTAGCAACATACGTAGCTGATTATAAGCATAAGAAACATGCAAGAACATAAAAGGTAGTATAGTTAGGGTTAGGAGTTATGTAACCCGCCTTAAGCAACTCCAAGCTCCAAGCTTCAAACTCCAAACTCCAAGCTCCACCACAAGAAGAGAGCAAGACACTCTAGGGTTTGGCCACCACTAGAGGAAGAAGGAGACTCCTAGACAAGGATCGGCCACCAAGCTTGCAAAGGAAGGGGGTTCCGTGCACCAAAGGAGAGAGGAAACTAAGGAACTAAAGGGATCCTTAGCAAGAGAAAGGAAACACATATATAGGAGAGGATGGAGGAGAAACCAAGGTAAGACAAGGCAAGGTGTCACCCACCTAGGGACACTTGTCCATGTGAAATGCCACCACTCTAACATGCCCTAAACACATGTCCAAGGCCATTGCCACATGCAAGCATCAAGCACCAAGTGTCCACTAGTGGTGACACAAATGAGGTCAAAGGGGTCTATGGGCGACACACCTCCACACCATGCCTGACACACTCCCATGGGCGACACAACGCAGGCCGACACCACCATGGCCGACACACCTAGGCCGACACAAGGCTCACTTGCCTGACACAAGGTCCAAAAAGGCAAAGGAAAAGCACAACAAGGCCCACCAAGGCTCATACAAGCCCAAAGGAACTCAAGCAACGAGACCAACCCTTCCTCTCAACACTAGAGGAAGCAAGGAGAGGAAGGAACACCTCACAAGGTGACAAACTTGCCCACAAACCCTAGACTTGGGTTAATTGCAAGTAGCACCTCCAGCTCTCAACAAAGCACCAGCTAACCCTAATCACCACTAAAGGTGATTAGCAAGCGACTAAGCACTAGGGTTAAGCAAAGCAAATAGGATAAGCCCTAAACGGAGGTCAGGGTCCTTACAAGATGTTTAGTTTCAAAGAAGATTTTGACAGTATTTTTTCTTTTGTTCTCTAAGTACATAGACATGTGGACATTTGATCATCCACATTAGTGTACTTGGAGAACTGTTGAGAGATGCTTCCTAAATGTTTTTGAAATTGAACACACATTATACACCTACTAGTGCGATTAAGTGCTCAAGAATGGGATAGGTGATACAAATTCATCAATATGAATGCTAAATACGTGCATGTATTCTTTTGGACTAGAAACATGTCTAAGATTTATTTAATGGAAATAAATCTTCGATAGTCCTCAGTTTGGGTATATTCTTGGACATTAAATCTCACTTAGCATGCAAATGTATAATTTTTTTTGGTTTTTAAGAGTATTTTGATAGTTGTTTCATTGTTTGTTTCTGAGTACATATGTTGGTGGGTATTTTCCCATCTACATCGGTGTACTTAGAGAATTGTGAGAAAATGTTGCTGAAATATCCTTAAAACTCAAACATACATTATACATTTACTAGTGAAATTAAGTTTTCTAGAATGCGATAGGTTGTACATATTCATCAGTATGAATGTTAAATACTATTGTAGAAACTAATAAGTAATTTCGTCTCAATTTAAACATGTTTTATTTAAAATTTATGTAGCTATTACCAGACTGATTTAATACTTAGTTGGCTATAGAATAGATCGACGTTGATGTTCATCCAAACTGCCACACTAAAGAGTTTACAAGTGATCTTAATGAATTATAAGATTTGTGGAAGAACGTAGGAGACAACTTGGATATATGTTCTATTGCGTTGTAGGAATTGGAGTAACAACTTGAAATTCAACATTTTTGATAAAATTAAAAGTCAAGTCATGTGCAATGAGATTATACGAGGTTATACAGAATGGTATTGGTATAGACATGTTCTACTATCATATCAGTCAATGGTGATAGTGGTACTTATGTGGAAGAAAAAATGGCCAAAGATGCTGATATGAATGAAACCATTCCGAACGATATAATTGACACGATGTTAGATATTTATAGGGTAAATCTTAGCGATCCACCTTCCTTTTTTAGAAATATTGTAAATTATGCTGAGAAACCATTATACCTGAGTTGTACTAAGTCTATAAGGCAAAACATTGTTTTGAGATTGTGTATCGTAAAGGCTAACAATAGGTGGATCAACAAAAGTCTCACATCTATGTTGTCTTTGTTGAAAGAAATTCTTTCTGAAGGCACCAAGCTTAGCCTCAACATACGAAATTAAAAAAATGTTGTGCCTAATGGGAATGGAGGCTAAGAAGACACATGTGCATGCCTAAATAGTTGTGTGTTATTTCAAAAGGACTATACTGACTTGAAAGATCATCCAAAATGATGACTTTAGGTAAGACTAAGATTGACACTCATGCCAAGCTGATGTGGTATCTATCTATAATACCATAGTTTCAATATATATTTGTTAATTTGGCAGATGTGCTGAACTTATCTTGGCATGCGGACATAAAGATAAAAAATGATAGTCTTATGACATGTGTTTGATTCCCTACAATGGAAGAAAATGGATTTATTGTACCCTCAATTTGGTGAAGAAATCAAGAATTTAAGACTTGTACTTTGTACCGATGGGATGAATTGAAGTAAGGAATTTGAGAAGCTAAAATGCATGCTTCTCTATCACATGTATATGTTTTATAAACTAGATGTGCATGTTTCTATGACTTGTGTTTTACATGCTAGATGTGCATGTTTTTATCACTTATGCTATATATATTATAGATTATTGTAGCATGGCTTCTAACAGGGAGAACTCTGAGCCTAAGCAACGTAAGGATGTCGAGTACGTTGCTGCTGAGCAAGCTGATGAGTATGTTTGTGAGGGTACTAGTGTTGTTGCCTCATACAATAGAGGCCCACTCTCATGCACAAGTTAACAACGCTTAGGGACAAATATGAGAAGGTGTCCATTGAGTTTGATTGCATAGGAGAACCTATAGGGAACAACTAAAGTGCTTTTAGACACTATTTAAGGGTCACTATTTGCAGCAAAGTGCCAATATATAGTTAATCTCGGCATAAAAGTTGATATTGTCCTGCAAGACCTCATCTAAAAGGACATTTATGTGAGATATATGCATTTATACGAAGTTTATTAATTTATTCATATGCTTTCATTTTATATTTGTATAAATTGTATAACCACTTTTGTAGGACATTTTTCACCTTGATGAAAAAACTCATTGTAAGAATATGCTACAATATAGTGGGAAGATGTTGAGGGGTTTTAGGATCAATCTAAAAAAAGAATACATATGCAACGATAATAAGAAGAAGCATGTCACTGACCAATACAAGTATCTTGACCATGGGATGTGGGAGAAGTTTCATGCTTTGAGGAAATAAGATGAGTTCAAGGTATTAAGTAATTTAAAAAATGCTTATGATTAATCAAATGAGTTTAAGGTATCAAGTAATGTAATAGATATTTTGGATTAACTAGACTATACATAAGGCTAAAAAACATGTAAAGAACATACACTACCATCAATTGGGTCCTAGTGGTTATGCCTTACATAGACAAAATAAGAAAAACCTACAATTATCTAGGTAAGAATCAAACAAAAATGTAAGTCTACGCCCATTACTCTGACATGAGGAGTGAAAAAATGCTAGAAAATACATCTCATGACTAATTTCCAACTCTACAATTGCCATGGTGGCTCAGAAAATGGTGAAGTTCAACTTCCACAACACATGTTTATTTTCATTCTGATTGTTTAGGTTATATGACTAGTTCCATTTATGATGATTAGAGGGAGCTCCATGAAGCAAAGAAAAGAAGGCAAGTTCATCTGTGAGGTCCAAAGGGATGAATTGATAGTTGCACTCAATACTCAAGTGCATTATGACTGTGTAGTGGCATAGGAGCTAGTGTTGGAATAAAATCATATTTTTCTCACCATAACGGCCATGCAAATCTACCAAGAAATAGGGTATTGTTAACCTACAGTTATACATTGTCCATATTTTGATAATGACTAAAACCATTCCATTCATATGTATATAATATGTATATTTGAGATTGATTTCATATATTAGGTACAAGAAAATGATCAATTCAATCAAGTTCCAACTTGATTAAATACAAGACAAAGTCAATTCAAAAGCACATTTGTGAAATATGCCCTAAACAACTTAGTACAATTTTTGTAATCATTTGTATTGATGTTATGACTTGTAAATTAAAAAAAAAGGAGCACTTAATTCAAACATTTAAGCATTTTTATGACCATTTCCAAAATGCATCACAAGCTATTTTGTCGGCCAAGTTTCCCTCTGAGAAACTCGAGCGACGCCAAGGATGGGTCTTGGTAAATGTCCAAGTTTGGCTGAGTTTACCTCAGGATAAACTCGACTGACACCTTGCATAGGAAAACTGATTTTAAGCCATCGGTCGAGTTTTATCCAGGATAAACTCAACTGAAAAATCAAAATTAGCTTGTCATATAGTACGATCGACCGAGTTGCCTTTATGGAAACTCAACCGACTGCACTATAAGGAATGTGTAGAAAAAGTGGTTTTAGCTGTTGAAGTGTTGCAAACATAAAAAATTGATCCGTTGCAACACCCCAAGTGACTAGAATTCATTCCCAAGTGCTTCTAGTGGCTAGTGGATACCCCTAACTATAAATAGGACCCTTAGACTTCATTCCAATTTTGCTCCTTCATGCTATTCATGCTCCTAGCTATAGTCGAGTGATTGTCCACATAGAGCCCTTTTTCTCTCTTTCTTACAAATACAAATGTCCATATGAGTGAGATATGCTATTTATGAGAGAGCTACTCCATTGTAATCTTGTGAAGCTCTCAATCTTCTCTCCCCCAACCCTTTTCTTCAAGCAATGTTGGTGAAAGATTCTACAAGTTGAAGGAGAAGGTGAAGGCAGAAGATCCTTGAGAAGAGTGGGTAATTCCTTCAAGGTGGAAAACTTGTTGCAAGAAGGGGAGCTCCTTGGTGAAGGTTTCCAGCTCCTTGCAAAAGTGGGTAAGCCGTTGTAGAGGTTGAAGGCTCTTGCTTGAAGGATAGGTAAGACCTTGTAAGGTTTATTTGCTCCTTTTGGTCCTTAAAAAGGAAGGCTAGGTATCCTTACCCTACAAAAGGAAGCTATTATTATATGTCTGATAATAGAATATAAGTATGCAATGGTTTAAAAATCCTAGAGCTTGACCTCTCTAGGTAGTGGATTGACTTTTTCCTAGTTTGGAGATTGGATCCATTCTACATAGCTTGTTCTTGATCTCATTCAATATCTCTCACCCTTGCTATGTATGTTTAGTTGCACAACAAATCCCATATTTACAATCCTACTTGTTGATGTAATTTGAAGGTCCAATCGATTTTGTTTAAGTGATTTTTAGCTCTATTCACCCCCCTCTAGAGCCATTTGATCCAACAAATGGTATCAGAGTCACAATCTTCTCTGACAATATCTCCCATGAGATAAGAAGATGGGTGACAACCTCTTAGGTTCTCTCAACTTGGAGGGTGGATTCTCCATGAGACCTCCAATCTTCGATGATACAAACCTCTTTTATTAGAAGTGACAGATGCAGTTCTACTTGTAAGGAATGGGCTACGACATGTAGAAAGTAGTCATCCTTCCATACAAGGAGCCAGATGGAGATGTAGCCACTTGGGATTAAGCCTCATTGAAGAAGTACAACTGAATGCAAAGGTCACAAGCATCATTTATACAACCCTCACTCCTTCTGAGTTCAGTTAGATCTTTTCTTGGGATACAACATATGAGATATGAACAAACTTGGCATCACCTATGAAGGGACCAAGCAAGCCAAGGAGTCCAAGATCTACATGCTCAAAGGTCTCCTTGAGAACTTCAAGATGGGCAAGAAGGAGAGAGTGATCGAGATGTACTCAAGACTCAATACCATCGTAAATGGACTTGCTTCTTTGGGCCATCCTATGGATCAAGGCACCATCAACTCCTAGATCCTTAGGTCCCTTCCCAAAAGGTGGGAATCCAAGGTGACTTATATTGAAGAAATAAGAAGCCTTGGTGACATTCCACAGAATAGCTTATCGTAAACCTTCAAGTCTATGAGCCTAGACTTGACAAGAAAGAGAAAGATGATATGCAAGAAGAAAAAGAGTCAAAGAAAATTAAGGACAATGCATTCAAAGATCAACTGGAGGCCATTGTTCTCCAAGAATAACTTGCTTTCCACCCTACACCTCCCTCCTGAAGTGAAGATGAATCCCCTAGTGATCGTGAAACTAACTACTTTAAGGGGAAACACTTTAAGGGAAATCCCTCCCCCACCTCTACTCCAATGTTCTATGAATGTGACCAAAAAGGACACTACAAGAATGATTGCTCTAAGGTAAAGAAGTCCTACTACAAGAGAAGCTTTAAGAAAAGAAGGATGGAAAGTACAAGAAGAAGGACAATAAGGAAAGAAGAAGAAAAAATGCAGCCCATGCTGCATGGGAGGAGTCTTCTTCTAGTGATTCCAGCCCCAATAAGGGAGAATGCCACCTTGCTCTCATGGCCTCAACTAGTGATGACATATGTGAGGTAAGTGAGGTTAGTGAGGTAAATTTAAATGAAATATCTAAAGAATCCATCATTAATATGCTTAATGCTTCTTGGTATTCTTATTCTAAATGTGAATCGAAGAACAAGATGTTAGGGAAGATTATTGATAACTTGTATGCTAAAATTGAATTTCTTGAGGAAAATGAAAAAGTTCATCTTCATAGTATTGATTCTTTGTAAGGCCAATTTCTTGATCTTGAGCTCCAATACAATGTAGTTAAGGTAGAGAATGGTTCTTATCTTAATAACATAGAGAGACTCAAAGATGAAACCAAACTCTCCTCAATGAACTTGTTTTGATTAGAACCGGAAATGATAGGCTTGTTGCTAAATGTAATGATCTTAGACACGCATGTGATGCTATTAAAGATGAAAATAGGATCTATCTTGATGAGATTATAATGCTTAGAACTGAAAATGTTGATTGCTTGCTCAAGTTAATGATCTTTCTTCTAGACCGTTATTGCCAAGTAATGAAGTAGCTAGTCTTTCTTTAGAAAAGATTCTTATCTAAATAAAACCCTCTATTTGGAGGCCGACTTACTTCATGCTCAAGGTGATATTTCTAGTTTATCTTCTACTATCATTACTCTTAGTTATGATAATCACAACCTTAGGGCTTCATTGTAAAAGTTCCTCAAATGAAAAAAGTTCCTCAATGAAATTCTAGATCACTCTATCGAACAAAATGGTAAAAATGGTTTGGGATATGAGCGAGCGCCCAAGAGTAAGGGAAAGGGTAAGAAAAAGAGCAAGGGTCCTCCTATTTTCCTTGGAGAGTCATCCAGATCTAAGAACCCTATGATTTGTGCACATTGCAAAAGTAACGATCATTACTTTAATTATTGTCCTTAGACCAACCCAAAGATGAAATGGGTTCCCAAGATAACTCCAGATTCCAAGGTTTGAGTTGGGCACCGACATTTTCCTTTATTGTAGGTAAAAGGAAAATGGATCCTAGCTATGTAAGAGGATATAGAGTAGCTTGAAAAGAAAAAAGTATGGACTCGAGTGCCAAGACCAAATGATAGGAAGATCATTGGCACCAAGTGGGTCTACCACAACAAGATAGATTAAAGTGACAAAGTGGTAAGGAATAAATCAAGGTTAGTTTCTCAAGCTTACAATCAACATGAAGGTATTGATTAAGATGAAACTTATGCTCTTATTGCTAGACTTGAATCTATTAGAATGCTACTTACCTTTGCTAGCTATAAGAATTTCTTATTATACCAAACAGATGTTAAAAGTGCATTTCTTAATTGTATAATAGAGGAGGAAGTCTATGTGTCTCAACCTCCCTACTTTGAACATGATAAGCTTCCTAACCATGTTTATTTGTTACAAAAATCTCTCTATGGACTCAAACAAGCCCCTAGAGTTTGGTATGAGAAATTAAAGAACTTTATGATAGACAATGACTATATCATGGGTAAAGTTAATTCTACCCTCTTTCTTAAACACAATTCTAACAAGTTTTTAATAATTCAAATATATGTTGATGATATCCGTTTTGGCAGAACTGATCTTGATCTTTACAAGGAGTTTAGTTCTCTTATGCAGAGTGATTTAGAGATGAGTATGATGAGGGAGCTTACTTTCTTTCTTGGATTTCAAATCAAACAAACAAAGGAAGGATACTTCACCAACCAAGGCAAGTATACAAGTGAACTTTTGAAGTGCTTTGGGATGGAGAATACCAAGCTGATGGACACCCCCGTGTCAAACACTACCAAACTTGATAGAGATGAGGAAGGTGAAAAGGTAGACGAGAAGATATGTAGAGGTATGATTGGTAGCTTGTTTTATTTAACTGCCTCTAGACCTGATATCATGTTTAGTGTTAGCTTGTGTGCTAGATTTAAATCAAGCCCTAGAAATTCCCATTTTATAGCGGTTAAGAGGGTTCTAAGGTACCTAGCGAAAACCCAAAATTTTGGACTATGGTATCCCAAGTCAAGGGACTTCACTCTTACTACTTATAGTGATACAAATTATACATGGTGCTTAATTGATAGAAAGTGCAAAAGTGGCACTTGCTTCCTCTTAGGAGCATGCTTAGTCTCTTATTTCTCTAAGAAACAAAGCGCAGTGGCCCTTTCAACTACCAAGGCTGAGTACATTACAGCTGGAAGTTGTTATAGCCAAGTCCTATAGATGAAGCAAATGCTCCAAGACTTTAACATTCAATTTGACGCTTCTCCTATATACTGTGATAATACTAGTACAATCAATCTTTCTTACAATCCTATATTGCATAGTAGAGCCAAACGTATAGAAGTCCGCCATCACTTCCTTCGTTACCACATTGCCAAAAAGGATATTTATATCAAGCATGTGGGCACGGAAAATCAACTTGCACACATTTAAAAAAAACCTCTAGCTAGAGAGTAATTTATTTTTATTTGATCAAAACTACTTATTACTACTCTTGATGATAATGATATGCCTTCTAGATATATGTTTTCATACCTATGTGTTCTTGCTTATAGCTTTATCATCTCTTACTTGATAGTGCTATCTTTGCCTTGTTTTAATGCCTTATTTTATTTTTTGACTTTTTTCACAAACACATCTTTTACTACAAAATAGCAGCCAATGATGAGTGGAACTTGCCTATGTTCAAAATACATTATAGGCTAGAAAACTAATTTTATATAGCACTCTCGTGGCCTAGAATTAAATTTCTTATCTTTGGGAAGACTGACCCGTCAGACGAGTTTGTTCGGGAGAAACTCTACCAATAATAGGCCAAGGATTGAACAAAACCTCAGTATTGATCGAGTTTCCCAAACCACAAACTTGACCGACAACACTATTGGGTAGAAAATATATAGGCATTCAACCGAATTTACTCCCTCTCAACTAGAGAAAAGTCGAATGATAACCACTCTTTCTTGTTCATCCTTAAACTCTAGGGCTAACCAGACCTCTCCTCTACCCTCTCTAGCCCGAAATCACCTTCCCTAGCCTTTCCCTACCTCAACCTAGTTGTTTAGGCAACATGCAGTACCTGTCATCTCCCTTAGTTTGGATCCATTTCATCTCTTTTTCTCTCCATGGCTTCAAACTAAAGCAAACACACTGGACTCGATGGAGTACCCACGTCCTCCACTGCTCCTAGGCATGTTTCATTTGATGGTACCTTGTTCATCTCCAATCAAGTTGTCAATAGGCATAAGGAAATTCTTCCTAGAAATATGTTTCCCTTATGTCCATTGCTTGAATCACATAGTGGTTTGGTGAAGGAAGTTGTTGATGTTTTCAAAGCTCAAATCGTACTGCACTTTGTGTAAATCAATTATGCTATACCAACTCTCTTTCTAGTGCAAAAGCTGTCCAAAAAATTTATGCTAATCTCACGTGGGACTACACATCTATTGTGCCACCCCCTAACCAACAAGTGATCGTGACCTCCATATTGCGGGCACCAAAATCACCATCTCTGAGGATTCTTTGAATTCTTACTTCAATGGTACCAACATTTCACATACATGGTTGACCTCCTATCACCAGTACGTTGACTTGGTTGACCCTAAAGAACTCTATAAAAGTTTTGAACCTGACTTTACCCTACCTGACATCCACAAGTTTTTGAAGAAACTTGATGTTCCGTATAGGAAGAAATCCATCATTTCTTCCTCTTCCCTTGACATCAAGACACACCTCATTGCATTAGTAGTCAACTGTAATATCCACCCAAAGCAAAACTGAATGGATATTGCAGATAACATTGCTGTGCTAATGTACTGTCTCATATGTGATGTCAAAGTCAAATGGGCTCATTAAATTCTTCACCACATGACCTATTTTGACTCTAGGAAGAACACTAGTGGTACCCACCTACCCTATCCCAACTTGATATGTGGTTTGTTTGCCCACCATATTAAGAAATCCCTTTTCCATGATCTTGGATGCAAATCAAGAAGGAAAGGTGTTTACATTAGTGACATCACCATCAAGAAGTCCTTTCATCCTACTCGATCTCCTCTACCACACCTGGTTCTTCTACCTCCACCCAGGCCCTCCACCTCCTCCTAGACCTAACCATGCCTCGTTCTTAGTGTTAAATGAAACAATGATGGGCTACATGACACAACAACAAGATTACAACCTCCAGGTTTAGGACCACATCCATCGGGATCTAGTTCAGATCATGTCAAACATGAACTTATCCTACACCCATCCCTACCCCACCTACCAACCCTACCATGATGTTGACTATGCCTCCTATGCATACAATTAGTTCTACCCAGACGACCACCCTAATTGTTTTGCTATAAACCCTACCTCTAATGGTGGATCTTCCCCTGCTGCTTCCTTCCAGCTACTTGTGCTTCCTCTAAGACCTACTTCCACCTTGCTTGCTGGCTTTGATGCACCCAGTTTTGAGCAAGCAAATTGTTACAACACATTCCTAGCTTTACTGGTAATCCTAGAGCTTTGAGATAATCTTAATGCTTGGCATACTTTTGTTAGTAATATTCTATGTTGTGCTTTGTATTAACTTTGGTAACCTTAAATACTTGTTTGGGCAACTCAAAATCATGACTTAAGCATACTATAAAGATCCGAGTTGGGGTTAACATAACATTGACCCATACATGTGTGCAAGAAGAGAGTTAATGTCATTGGAGGAAATAATTAATAAATGATTTTTCATTTGATATTGTTATTAAAATAATATTTTAGGATTTTAGAGAATTCAATTATAAATCCAACAAAAAAATAATGAACCAAATCAGAGTTAAAATGAGAGAGTATTGCCCTTTTTAGTAAACATGTATTGAGGACCGCGACCGACGCTGCGTCGACACCGCGACCCACGGTCGACACCGCGACCGCGACACTGTGTCGACATCGTGACTACGACGCTGCGTCGACACCGCGACCGATGCCACCCAAGATAGCAAATCGTAAAATGATCATATCTGGAGCAATACTTATCCGTTTTCAACAAAATGAAGTGCGTTGGAACTACGATTAGATCCTCTATCATCCTAAACATCTTACTCTATGAGGGGGCAACCTAGAGGGAAATTTCTGGGGCAATGTTTGGAGAAGAATGTGAAGAATAATAGAAATCAAAAGGGGTTGCTATAAATTCGACTTGGTAAGTAGTTTTAACCATGGATTCCTTCTTCTCTTTACTTCCCCTTGATCGAAACCCTTGATCCAGTGATTTGGAGGTTTAACCTCTAATCTCATCTTCTACCTACAGTAGGCCCCATTTAGGGTTGAAAGGAAGAAGAAATCGTGGATTTTTCTAGGATCTTGATATAGATTTGAGATCTTTATAGATGTGCTACGTTTTTAAGGTGTTTTCACACCATAGGGTGAGTGGGTACTTCCTTTAAATAGTAGATTGCACAAAAATTAGTTAAATCATTAATAATTTTCAATTGATTAGTATGCAAGTACAACCCTAAATGGTCTATTTGATCTAGCTTGTGCAAGTTGATAAGAAATGGATTATTTATCTGTTATGATGAATTTCAGATTATGAAATCACATTAGAAATGATTACAATCCATCTAAATAAGAATTCTTAAAGTAATTGTAAGAGTTACATGAATATACTGAAATTTAGGGATTTCGGCTCGACTAAAATTGTTGTATAATTGAATAAAGAAGTTTACCTAGTTGAATCTATTTAGATACAAATGATTGTTTCTTTGTGTGCTTATTACATATATGTCAGATTAGATATTGGATTTCATTCAATGATAATAATGTTTGCTTGATATATCAGTAAGGAGGGTGGAAACCCTAGTTTAGATAATTACAGGGTTTCATATATATATATATATATTCGATTATATGTGAACTATTGATAGAAATTTTTATTGAATGATGTTATAATGTATTCAATCCTTATGCGAGTTATGTGATAAGTCAATGAGGTAAATGAAACCCTAATGATAGGGTGTTCAGTGAAACAAGTATTGTGATATCAATGTTTCTCAGTTTGAGATGTGGTGATGCTTAACAGTTCAGTTGTGGTAAATGTTATCAGATGGTTTATGAAATGAACAGTTTACAAAGATGAACAAAGATATGTTGATGTGATGATTGAATTGTAAATTTAAAGAATGAATTAGACATGTAGATGCCATGAACACTGTAGAATCCTCACAGGTCGAGGCATGCATTGTGAGGAGGAAACAACTTCCTGACTAGAGGTAGTCCAGATCAAGGTAAGATAGAGCGCACCAGTAGGGTGTGGGGGTCTTGACCAGTAGGGAAGACTCCTTATAGTTGTTTGGTACCCAACACAAACCGGGTATGCCGGTGGTACCTGTATAACATGTTGAGTGATCAGTGGTCAGTAGGTCCACTGATGCACAATAAGCTTGAGGGCTTGACTCACCGCCAGAGTACCCAGGTTGAGAGGTGGAGTCTGATATATCTGAGTGCTCCCATTAGCTGCCGAGAGGTAGATGTGCTGAGGCCCGCTGCAAACGGGGTCCTACTCAAGAGATAGGCTTAGGAACCCAGGCATGCTTTTAAGCCTTGTACAGTGAGATCATAGCTTGCTGTGAATCTTTCACATGTTGTGGTACACCGCATGTGGGTTCAGGGCATAATAAGATGAATGAGATGTTAAACAAGTGTGCACAGTTATTCAATTATTCATTGTATGTTTCTGAATTGTTACTTCTCTTTATGATCAATCAAGCATGTTCATATATTAATTCACTCTTGTAGATATCTAGAGTATCCTGCCATATTTATGATTGCCAATGATTATACTCTTTCAAGCTTACTATTGTTATAATTGATATCAGTTTCTCAAAAGTATATATGTAATTATATCAGTGCTTTAGACTATTTCTTTGAAGTTCTCATTCACTGAGCGAGTAGTCTCACCCCTCAACTCATAATTTTTAGGGAAATCACATGGACATTGAAGAAGGTCAAAGCATTAGAGTAGATCTATCAGAAGAGTTAAGTATGAGATTAGTTGAGTTCAGTCGGTCCCTATCACTCTAGGTCCTTGTATAGATGTGAGAGAGTTGTAAATGATGTTTTGTATCTTTGTTTCCTTGATAAGAGAGAATGTATCTGATTGTCATGTCATATGTACATGGAAGTATGAGAAACAAAATAAATGTATGTATGCGTATCATTAATGTTGAGATCATAATAGAGTAATGAAAGTTTAATTCTCTTATAAAGTTTGTTTATGTGATTGGATGCAAGAAAATAAAGAGTTTGAAATAAAAGGAAAATAATAATAATCAGGAGTGAACTTTGTATCAAGTATAATCCTCAAACTCATGCCCACATCTCATGATTGGTGGTAATCATGGGATGCAGGCATGACACAAATTCATCATATGCATGTGTATGTCATGGGCGAAGCAACATGCCAAGTGGCATGCTACTCACTCTTTTGGAACTCCAGAGGATGAGGATATGGTAGATGAGGATGTTGAGGATGCTAAGGCTTATGGTGATGAGGATGACAATGATGATGGCTTCAATGCTAATAAAGATGGTGATGATGATGCCCCTACTGACCCTGACACACCATCAGATGGATATGAGGACTACCAGCCAAACGATGATGGCATATATGCCACATATGTTTAGTTCTTAGTCTATGGGTGCTCATATTTATCTCTTTTTGTAGACTATCATGTACTGAACATTTGGGCACTGTATCTAAGGCGTACTATTTTCATATCTCATTGTTTTTTGTTGTTTTGTAGTTTTCATCTAGAGAGGACATATCTGGTGTTGTAATCTGATTGTCTATATCTTAACTCTATGGCTTGGCTTTATCTTATGAGTTCTTGGTATGTGCTTCCATATTTGTGATTATGACTCTAGCACGCTTGTTCACTCTGAGTTTTCTATTTAATGCTTGATATGGCAGTTGCTTGTGTAGTTTGTGCCTATGGATACAACATGTGTTTCTTAGCTCTTCTACCCCCTTGCCTTTTTGATATGACAAAGGGGGAGATGGAATGTGAGCTCAATCATATTGTATTGTGATCCTTTTCTAGTCTTTTTCTGAAATATCACGTGACTTGTAAGAGGACTCAATAATATATATGTGCTATGGTTGCTTTTTGGAAAAACTAACCATATAGGCAAAGGTAAGCATGAATTGAGGGGGAGCAATTGCAATTGTTCATTCATGTATCCCCTTACAATTTACAAGGCAAAACTTTAATTTCTAAGTCCTTTTCTATATGTTGAGAAATGGTTTGCCATCGTCAAAAAGGGGGAAAATGTGGACCTAATAGTTATACATTGTCCATATTTGATAATGACTTAACCATTCCATTCATATGTATCTAATATTTTTATTTGAGATTGATTTTAGGTATTAGGTACAAAATAAGGATCAATTCAATCAAGTTCCAACTTGATCAAATACAAGCCAAAGTCAATGCAAATGCACTTTTATAGAATATTCCTGAGACAACTTAGGACAATTTTTGTAATCATTTGTATTGATGTTTAGACTTGTAATTAAGATGAGAAAAAATCAAGAGCACTTCATTCGAATAATTAAGAACTTTATGAAAATTTTCAAAATGCATCATAGGTTGTTTTATCAGCTTAGTTTCCCTCTCGAAAACTCAACCAACACCTAGGATGGGTCTTGGCAAATGTCCAAGTTTGACCAAGTTTACCTCAAGATAAACTCGACTGACACCTTACACATGCAAATTGATTTTAAGACATTGGTCAAGTTTCATCCAGGATAAACTTGATTGACAACTCAAAATTAGCTTGTCGCATAGTGCAATCGGCCGAGTTACCTCTATGAAAACTTGATCAACTACACTATATAGAATGTGCAGAAAAAGTATTTCTAGCCATTGAAGTGTTGCAAACATAAAAAATAGATCTGTTACAACATCCCAAATGACTAGAATTCATTTCCAAGTGCTTCTAGTGGCTAGTGGACATCCCCAACTATAAATAGGGACCCTTGGACTTCATTCTAAGTTTTCCCCTTCATGCTATTCATGCTCCTAGATATAATTGAGTGACTTTGTCCACATATAGCCTTTTTTTTTCTCTTGCTTACAAATCCAAACGTCCATATGAGTGAGATAGGGTATATGTGATGTGATAGAGCTACTGCATTCTAATCTTGTGAAGCTCTCAATCTTATCTTTCCCCAAACTCTTTCTTTAAGCAATGTTGGTGAAAGCTTCTCCAAGTTGAAGGAGAAGGTGAAGGCTGAAGATCCTTGAGTAGAGTGGGTAATTCCTTGAAGGCGGAAGACTTGTAGCAAGAAGGGGGGCTCCTTGGTGAAGATGTCCAACTCCTCGCAAAAGTGAGTTAACCCATATAGAGGTTGAAGACTCTTTCTCAAATGATAGGTACGACCTTGTAAGGTTTATTGGCTCATTTTGGTCCTTAAAAAAGAAGGCTAGGTATCCTTTCCCTGCAAAAAGAAGGTCTTATTGTATGTCTTATAATGGAATATAAGTGTGCAATGGTTGAAAAACCTAGAGTTTGACCTCTCTAGGTAGCAGACTAACTTTCTCCTTGTTTGGAGATTGGAACTACTCTACATAGCTTGTTCTTGATCTCATTCAATATCTCTCACCCTTGCTATGTATGTTTAGTTACACATCAAATTCCATATTTGCAATCCTACTTCCCGAAGTAATTTGAAGGTCTAATCGATTTTGTTTTAAGTGATTTTTAGCTCTATTCACCCCTCTAGAGCCCTTTGATCCAATAGGTATGTCATAGGAGGAGATATATGAGCGACACAATAGAGAATACGATAATTAATGAGAAGCTTTCAGGCTTCTTAATCTCAACCTACTCAAATCATCTTCCACCACTCTTTTGATGAGGTACACATAGGTATTGTGAGTACTCCCATGAACCTGCCAGGACAACCCGATGTAAGTTTCTCAGTGATATAATAGTCTGCCAATTCATTATATATACATATATATTGTGTTATTGATATACTATATAAAATTTTAGGTGGCTAGAAAATGGCAATTTTCAATTTTAGAAACTAAATTTGTAGAGTGTCAAGGTTTTTCCAGCCTTGGTGGGATGATGCATTATACTTCAATGGTCGATGATGTGGTATGTGTGTCTGTCCAACTTGTCTATCTAGGAATGAAAGACACACCACTACTAATAGCGATTGTTGAACATAATACAATACAAGATGCACGAGGCAGAGTGGTTGCATGGCCCCTCATGTGTGACAAGGTATGTCAAATGTATATTGTATTTTTATTTGTGAATATTTTTGTTTGTCTATATATGTTGCCAATTTCTACGATAAGATTAACTGATCATGATACCTAAATAGCCCCCTACATATGGTTCCTCCTTTAAAACTACATGCACCTGCTTTGATTCTGTAAGATCTATGTAACATACTAATGGGCTATTATATACTTTTCTCGTCACTTGAAAACCTCAATTGTTTCCCCTAAAAGTGTATTCCAATTTATTGCAAACACCCTTGAATGTTGTGCACAAGATACTTGATGTTTTGGTCTTCAATTATATCAAGGCCCACTCTAGACTAGCTTGACTTAATTATAAGTCATTGGCTTTGTAATGAAACTAAAATATTATCTAAATATGAAGTATTATTTTTGAGTGATAATTGCATTTTAGTTGGTAACATAGAAACGTTTTTATCACATATTTTGATGTACATGTAAAGATATATTTAAATGTTAGTTTGAATAAGTGTGTATTGATCAAATACATCATTCATGATGTACCTTTCTTGTTAGAAAACATCAGAGTACATAGTCATAACTATGAGTAATTATTTCCAATCATCCCATTCTTCTACCCTATCCTTTGTATCCATCTATTAATTATTGGGCTACCCAATTCACCACTTTATATGTTTGCTCTTAATTTGTCTTTTCACATTCCCACCTAGTCTACCCTCATCTTTATATTTATGTAACAATTATTGGGTTACCCACTTCACCACTTTAAATGTCCATTCCCACTTTATCTTTTCACATTCCCACCTAGCCCACCACTCTTCTTTATATCCATTTAACAACCCACTTCACCATTTTAGACATCCATTCTCACTTTGTCTTTTCACATTCCCAACTAGTCTACCATCTCCTTTGTATCCATATATTAAATATTGAGTTACTCACTTCACCATGTTGAATATCCATTCCCACTTTGTTTTTTTACATTCCCACTGAATCCAACCTTTTGTCATCCCCTAATTTCCATAACACAATTGATTGCTAGTAAATAAAAAATAAAAAATAGTGTTTCCCTCTGGTGGACACTTGGTCATATCAATAATATATCTCCTTAAAGTTACTTCATCCATACCCCTTTGTTATCCAATCTACTATTGATGCAATACATCATCCAATTGATATGAACAGTGATATATTGAAATCACCAATCTATTGAACTGTATGCCCATACGTGAGCCAATTTATTAAAGTATATTTTTCATGTCCCTTCGTCAACTATGGTTGAAAAAACAAGACACAACCAGATGGACCTGACCTGAATCAAAAAATTTAAGTGGGTTAGTGTCTAAGGTTTGTTGATCCAACCCATAATTGAATCAAACTCAAAATTAGTTTAGGGTTGGGTCCAAGTTTGGAATTTAGACCCGACTTAGCCCGGTCGACCCAAAATTCACAATTATATATTCAAATTAAATTCTTAATAATAAAGTGTGAGGCACCTAATGGATTAGAAAATTACTACTCCATCACTCATGAAGTTTATATTGGTAGGTTTTGTATCAGTTTGCATGATTTTAGTGCTATTTGTTTTAAGAATTTGTGTTCAAAACTCTAAAACAAACTACAATAAGCTCTATGCGAGTTTTTAAATTATAGTCTAAGCTTATTTAAATTGTCATTTGTTGCTTATACTTGATAATCATCAATGATTAGACAAATCATAGCATTTTATTTTACATTGTTCTCTTGGTTTTCAAATTATAGTTCAAAATTGATAAACCCGATATTAATTGGGAGTCGGGTTAGGGTCAAGGTTTTTGACCCAAAAATCCATCTTTTGCAAGTTTAGAGTCAAGCTATAAAGTGTTAACTCAAAATAAAACCCAGTCAACCTGAACATGATTGCCACCCCTATCGTCAACATAGAATTCCCAATTACATAATGTGTTCCTACTATTGTCAACCAATTGGAATGATCATTGTTATCTTCTCCCTCTATCCATTTTTTCTATTACTAAGTTTACATTAGAAACTAATAACTGTCAAAAATTATATCAAAACTATTATCGCCCCTTCTGACTGAAAATGGCAATGAGGACTCATAGTACCTACATCCACTTGGATTCTAAAGAGTTATTAGAACCCCAATGTCACCTACTTCATGTAAATAAAATCTTACATACCCAAAACAAGAAGCAATATCCTCCCTTGCAACTGTCAACCCCGACCTCATTCTAGTACGAATCCTTGACCTCTCATACCTTAAATCCTATCTCAATGCCAGAAGAAACATCACCCTCTCTACAATCTATTTCCCTCAACTATGTTGCTCCACAATCATCTACCACATACGACTTCCTTGCCTCATCGCCTACAGACCTATGGTCATCCAGTCTAACATAGATTGACCTCCACATCTCGGCATGGAGTCTACAAACAATGATAGGTGACAATGTGACCAAGCTCAACCTCTCTTCCATTTGGTTAAATTTCTCCTTTGATAACCGCCAGTTCCAATTCTACATTCCCTATTTGAATCCTCCCAATCCTCTATTATCCAACTCCTCCGACCATTTACTTGAGCCTACGAATAGGTGACCCCCTCCTCTTTGTTTTTTAATAGTCTTATATTCAACATAATCAACTATCTAGAAATAATTGGTTAATGAAGAATAAAAAGAAACCATAATAGTAATATATGCAACATATGAAATGGAGATTATAGGGTCCAAATATGTTCTTGTCCTTATAGTGTGAATAATTACTTTTGTTAAAGTAGGCATGTAAATAATGTACCTGACTCTGGATTATTAACATGAAATGCTTAAAGACTAGAAGAAAGCCTAACACTACCAAATGATTAAAAATATTGTATTCAACTTAGTTTTGCCATTATCATCAAAAGTCAATTGTTTTACTATTTAGTATGTTAAATGCCTAATTTGAAAATTAACGGATAATAAAGATATAGGAAAACAAATAAATGATTATATATAGAAGAAAATTCACCTGAAATTACCAATGCCTAAAATATTTGTACATAAATTAATTGTACCCTAGTAAACTAGTAAGTGTAAAAATGTAATTATGATCCCATCTAATTGGAAATTGACTAATATGCATGCTAATGCAAAACACATATACAACATAAAAGGAATTGATTATAAATAGACTAGTAATTTGGAAACTTCTCAAATAATTAGATATGTTGTTTAGTATGACCCTAGATGACTCTATCTACCATACTAATTTATATATTGACCTAAGTAAATAGTAAGATGATAATTGGTCAATAATGTTTTGAATCGTAAAATTGGGAAAAGGGAAACATAATGATTTATACTTTCTTTAATGGACATATCGAAAGCTATCTACCATTAATGTGTGGACTGTTTAAGATTAATATTTGGACTCTAAACTCATTAAACAAATGTATCCACATTAAAATAGTAAGTATATGAAAATAAATATACATTTATGTGACATAAATATTTGTGTGTAATAATGAATGTTTGAGATGCAAGCATGAATATATAAATACTATATGAATCTAGTGGATCTTAGTGAGAAGTTTGTTAGTATGTATTCCCATAGAGCCATCCCAAGTGATTGTATGCAGTCAGATATTAATTAATCAATTAATATGATTGATTGGTTAATTAATTGATTCTAGAATATTTTAATTAATTCACGAGCATTTTAATTAATGTAGTTTTTCTATTTACCGAAGGGTTTAGGAAACCCTGCTTCATTTCATCTCCTATTTAAAGGGGCTTGATGGCTGATGTCTTTATAAGATATTGAGAGAGACTTTTCAGTTTACGCTCATGTACGTAAACCCTAACCATCACTATCCTTAGAAGAGAAAGGAGAGCACCGCGATAGTAGCATATCATCGCACAGAGGCTGCTCCTTCATGCCAACTTAGGAAGAGCAACATGGAGTTCCAGTCCATTTGCGTGGACAAAGCAGAGACGCAGACGCTAAGATGCTTGCATTTGGAGGACATCAAAGACCGTCCATACGTGCTACAAGTGGCATACATCACCGTACAAAAGGAGAACCATCGAATCTTCCAGTGATGCATTCAGAGTACATGAGAGAAGACCGTCTATGTAAGATAGGAGCGTTGCACACCATCGTACATCGGTACATCGCCGGACTTGCTCCGCGACAAGGTATATCCCACAAATAATCTTTCTGAATATGCTATTGTCGACTAGATCCTGTTGGGGGTTGCGTGGAAATATATTTTATTTTTTTGCTTCCGCCGCATATGTTTCCTCTACAAAATCTAATAGTGGTATCAAAGCGAGGTTGATCTACAATGTATTTGGATTTGTTTCGATATGATCAACTTACTATGCACTATTTTATGTGATTGCATATGATGCAAACTTAAAATTGTTATTGTGTATATCTAAATTTATTTCCACATATGCCACAAGCTTCTATTTTTGACGTTTCGGATGGGCTCGACTATGGAAAATACTATTTTTTCTAAGTGCACAAAAATAAAATTTCGTAGACCTTTCAGGGCTCTGACCATGAGACCCTTGCGAGGGGTGGCCTCCTCTCGCACAGAGGTGCTGCCACTGTGTACCCCACATAGTTTGTATGGGAGTCGAAAATTTATTTACTGGGGAATGTCCCACATTAAAAGGACTACAATTTTAATATGTATATATGTATATGTAGATATACCTATGATATCATACACGTCGTCTTTAAAATCTATTTTATGTGGTGAATGCATGCACATTTATGGTTGGGAATCCCCTTTTATGAATGTTGTGAATGAATGTGGTTGTGAATGTTGTGGATATGTTTTTTTGTAAGTGCTATGGATGTATATGGTTGTACATGGATCCTTTGTATAAAGTATTCAGCTGCATGCTGAGCCTCATCTCTTATTTTAAAGTGTAATGAATTCTTTCTCTTTATATTTGTACTCATATGATGTCATAGAGATAGGATTAGTTTTAGTCTTTGTAAACTTGATGTAAGGAGGACACTTGAAGATCCAACTCCAAGGAACGTCCATAGCGAAGCAACATGAAGATCCAATTCCAAGAAGCAACCTAAAGATCCAACTCTAAGGAGCGTCCATGGAGAAGCAATTGAAGATCCAATTCCAAGAAGCAACCTAAAGATCCAACTCCAAGGAGCATCCATGGAGAAACAACTTGAAGTTCCAACCTCACAGAGCATCCATGAAGTTGTTCATTGTAATGTTGATCCTTACAGGTTGATTCACAAGTGTTTGTTGCATGAGATGCATAAGTCCTTAGGTCGATCATAATCCTTTGTGGCTCCAAATGATTATTATAGTATGGCCACAATCAATGTTTTTGTGTTTGTGATTGCAAGTCTATCATTTGTGGTTGTGGACATAGTAGTATATGATATATACTATAAGTATGTAGTGTTTGAATATGTATATGTATTAATAAAACCCCTCAATTAATAATATTAAGTTTTAGTTGCCTTTCATAAAGCAACACACATGAAAAGCTTGATCGACTATGTGTGGGCACGCCTACGCGTGGTATACTATCTATCTCATGGAAGTGTGATGGTAGGTGTGTGGGCCAGCCTCTATAGGGTGAACACTCATGGTGTTGGGTTATGGGTTGGAATTAACTAGGGAACCTTGATAGGATCAAGTACCTAAAGGCACAAAGATGCATCATGGCAAGGAGTTGTGCATGATCATCTATATAAAAGTTGCATAAGATGCAACTGGCAAAAGTTGTGTACCTTAGTATTTGGTCTTTGACGCTGGTGTTGGCTGGGAATTGATCCAATTATTTTGGATCTTGGCTCACTAGAAGGTTGTACGCTGCAATCTTCTGAGTTGATAGTGAGGGCTATCAATTTAAATAAAAATAGTAAGTGTAATTAATTAAAGGCCTAATTGATCTCATTTATCAAATCTTTACAAGTCAAAATGTTTTGGACTAAATGCAAACTTTTTATTTTGTAGCAATCAAATGGAAAACAACACTCACACATTCTCGTCGCAATTGGTCCTTGAGAAGGAAAAACTTACCAGAATCAACTTTCAAAATTGGTTTAGGATGTCAAGAATTGTTCTCATGCAGGAGCATAAGCTATATGTCCTGGAAATACTAGATCCAGTGGAACCCACCTCAAATGCGCCCAAGGATAAAAAGGATGCTTACAAGAAGCACCTTGATGATGTCGTAGATGTCAAGTGCCTAATGTTGTGCTCAAGGAACTATGAGTTGTAAGAGCAACATGAGAACATGAATGTCATGGAGATGGTAACACATCTCAAGAACATATATCAACATCAAGCAAGACAAGATAGATATGATGTCTCGAAGGCTTTGTCCAGAAGCAAGATGAAAGAAGGAGACTCAGTTGGTACCCACATACTCACTTTAATAGGGTACGTGGAAAGCCTATCCAAGCTGGGATTTCTCCTAGGTCAAGAGTTGGCCACTGATGTGATTCTGCAATCGTTGCCTGAATCATATAGTCATTTTTTCATGAACTACAACATGAACAATCTTGACAATCAGAATTGTTGGGCATGTTGAGGAAAACTGAAGCAAAGATGAAGAAAGACAAGCCCAAGTCTATGATGATGATCAGTAAGATAAATGGAAAGTCAAAAGGCAAAAGCAAGGCTAAGAAAGGTTCTAAAGTCAGGCATAAGCCAAAGTCATCCACACTTAAAGCTAAAGGTGGGATCTCTAAAGAAGGCAGTTATCACCATTGTCACCAGGCTGGACATTGGAAAAGAAATTATCCTCTCTACCTAGAGGAACTGAGGAAGAAGAAGAAGGAGATAGAGATCTCCACTTCAGATATATACATTATTGAGATAAACTTAAATACTTCTTCATCATGGGTACTGGATACTGGATGTGGATCTCACATATGTTCAAATATGCAAGATCTGATAAGAAGTAAGCCTTTAAGAAAGGGCTAAGTCGAGCTGGGTCGCTAATGGAGCAAGAGTTACTGTCACCACAGTTGGAGTTATTAGTTTATTTTTGCCTGCGGGCCTTGTAATAGAATTAGAGAATTGCTATTATGTACCTATCATTAATGAAATATTATATTTGTATCTTGTATGGACAAGAGTGGATTTGAATTTCACATTAAGAATGGAATGATTTCTATTTCTAAAGATGAGATCTTTTATTACAATGCCCCTATGTATTATTGTATCTACTTTAGGAGTGTAAACGGTACTGGTACGGTGCGGGTCTGGCCATACCCATACCCATACCCATCTAATTTAGCGGGTTCCGGTTCTAGACCCGCATAATACAAAACCTGGACCCGCACCATACCCGTACCCACAATAATAGCGGGTATGCAGGTAAGCGGTTCTATAAAACATCATAATGTTTATGTAAGAGAAATGACTATGTTATATATATTTAACACAACAAGATATTGTTATCATATACTATATTAACATGTAATAGTTATATTAGACAATGCTATATTCTATACAATAAAATTAATTGAGTAATTGTTTATATATTTGTAGTCATGATCATAACATTTAATTTATGTAGAAAGTAATGTAGATTAGTAGACATTTTGATTTGAAGTTTACATATGATGTTCGTTATTGTAACTAGAATAATTAATTCTTAGTTATATGACTAGTCTCAACCTTAAAGTAGGATATAATCTCAATAATTATATTAATTAGACTAGTAAAGTATGATATATATAACATATTATTTAGTAGTTACTTATGTATAGTGGGTACACGGGTCTAGCGGGTCTGGGTCCAAGCATACCCATTATTGGACCCGCTTATATGCGGGTCCAAGGGTATATGGGTCTAAGGGTATGCAGGTATAAAATATTAGACCCGTGACAAGTTTTTTAAGGGTCCGGATTTGTGGGTCCATGGGTCTACCCGTACCCATTTACATCCCTAATCTACTTGTTAGAACTTGAGACTAGCATGTACAACATAAATACTAAAAGGCTAAAACTTGACAACTCAAACAAAACATACTTATGACATTGTCGTCTTGGGCACATAAATGAGAAGCACATATCTAAAATCCATAAGGATGGTTATCTAGACACTTTTGATTTTGAATCATTAGAGACATGTGAAGCTTGTTTATTAGGCAAGAAGACCAAGACTCCTTTCACTGGACATAGTGAGAGAGCCAGTATATGCTAGGGCTCATACATAATGATGTATGTAGACCTTTTAGATCAAATTCTAGAGGAGGCTATCAATACTTCATTACCTTCACTGATGACCTCAATAGGTATGACTATGTATATCTTATGGAACACAAGTTAGAAACTCTTGAAATGATCAAGACTTTCATGAATGAAGTAGAGAAGAAATTTGATAAGAGTATCAAAGCACTCCATTCAGATCGAGGTGGTGAATACTTAAGCCAAGAGTTTGAGGACCTTCTAAAAGATTGTGATATTGTATCACAATGGACTTCACCTGGTACACCAAAACATAATGGTGTGTCAGAAAGAAGGAATCATACATTATTAGACATGGTATGATCAATGATGAGTTTAATCGAACTTCCATTATCATTATGGGGATATGGTCCTGAAACCGCAATGTTTACACTTAACCATGTACCTTCCAAATCGGTTCAAAAGACAACATATGAGATATGGAATGAGAATCGTACCAATTTTTCGATGTTAAAGATTTGGGTATGTGAAGCATATGTTAGGCAACAATTTTCTAAAAATCTTGGACCCAAATATGACAAATGCTATTTTTTTGGACACCCCAAGGAAACTCAGGGATATTACTTCTACACACCAACTAACAACAAAGTGTTTGTTGCTAGGACTGTTGTATTTATTGAAAATAATTTATTTCCAAAGGAATCAGTGCGAGGAATGTAGAGCTCGAAGAAGTTTGAGATCAACAATAAAGTAGATAACCCAATGAGGTACATAAGGAACATGGAGACTCACAAACTGTTGTTGTTACAACCCGTTCCTAGCTTTGCTGGTAATCCAAGAGTTTTAAAATAATCTTAATGCTTGGCATATTTTGTTAGTAATATTCTATGTTGTGCTTTATATTAACTTTGATAACCTTAAATACTTATTTGGGTAACTCATAATCATCACTTAAGCATACTATAAAGATCCGAGTTGGGGTTTACATAACAGTGACCCATACATGTGTGCAAGAAGAGAGTTAATGACATTAGAGGAAATAATTAATCAATAATTTTTCATTTGATGATATTAAAAAATTATTATTTTATAATTTTAGATAATTCAATCACAAATCCAAAAAAAAAAGAATGAACCAAATCAGAGTTAAAATGAGTGAGTTATACCATTTTTAGTAAACATATACTGAGCACTGCGACCGCAGTCGACACCACAACCGACACTACATTGACACCGCGACCACGGTGTACACCGTGACCCGCGATGCTACATTGACCGTGACCCATGATACTACGTCGAACCATGATCGTAGTCTATATAGCGACGCTGCGTCGACACCGCGACCGCGATCGCCGCCGCCCAGGACAACAAATCGTAGAACAATCTTATCTCAAGCAACACTTATCCATTTTCATCGAAACGAAGTGTGTTGGAACTGCAATTTGATCATCTATCATTCCAAACATATTTATCTATGAGGGGGCAACCTGGAGGGTAATTTCTAGGGAATGTTTTGGAGAATAATGTGAAGAACATCAAAAATCCAAAGGTGTTGCTATAAATTTGACTTGGTATGTAATTTTAGCCGTAGATTCTTCCTCGTCCTCATTTACCCTTGCTCGGAATCCCTAGTCCAGTGATTTTGAGGTTTGGTTTAACCTCTGATCTCGTCTTCTACCTATAGCACACCCCGTTTAGGATTAAAAGGAAGAAGAAACCACAGATTTTGCTAGAGATTTGATATGGTTTTGAGATCTTCATAGAGGGGCTACGTGTTTAGGGTGTTTTCACACCTTAGGGTGAGTGGGTACTTCCTTTAAATAGTATATTGCATGAAAATGAGTTAAATCATCAAATATCTTCAATTTCTTAGTATGCGAGTACAAACCATAAGTTGCCTTTTTGATCTAGCTTTTGCAAGATGTTATGAAATGGATTATTTCTCTATTGTGATGAATTTCAGATTAAGGGAGCAAAGTCACATCATAATAGCAACATGTTACTGATAAGGAAAAAACCCGAGAATGTTTATAGTTGTCATAGTTCAAGGTATGTCACTAGTGATTTGACCTTGAATACTATCATCTCTATAAAACAAGATTATGAGATTTGCACTATGAGAAGTAAACTAGCACTGATAGTGATCCAGGGTTTAAAGGTAGCTAATATGAAGGGTTGATAAACAATATGGAAATGATCCAGAGCGAAGGGTAAGAAATAAATTTGAAATGTAACAAGTGTGTTTTGAACAAAAGGCATGATACATCATGAGCAAAGTGTGATATGAAATAAAGTCTTGTAGTGATAGAAAGAATGATGAATGATCTATTCTTACCTTGCATGTTTCAATTTTAGGGATGTTTATTCTATATGATCAAAATGCAAAGGATAAGTAACAAGAAGTAAGTAGCAATGAATGAGGAGATAAGAGAAAACTATGGCTTTCAGTAATACATGAATTTGTTTTTAGAAATGTAATTTGTTGAAGGTACAATGAGGGATGTAAATTGGTTCTACGTATGATTTCAGTTATACATGTGCAAGTAATATGTCTAATAGTTGTAGTCATATATACCAGTAATCCATCTTAGTATTGTACATTTGTGGTATGGTGATATGGGTTGAATGATGATGGAACAAATGGAGGGTTACTCTGAATAAGGTAGTCTTACCTATTCACTCATATGAATAGAAGGGATGATGACCATATTGTATTGATATGTAACCCTAATGAGGTATAGCTTGTTATACCTAACTTTAATATAAATAAGTGATGGTAATTGGGTATGAATAATCCTTGAATGACTAATACAATCATGGAGTACTCTGTTACTGTTGTTGAAACCCTAGTATGCTATAAGCTGATGGTTACACCTTGATTTATGTGTGGGATTCATACTTGAGAATAGTATGGAATGTGATGGTGATGTTTCACCTTATGCATCCATGATCCATTGGGGATGTCGTGAGTAAGGGTTTGGGTATAAGTGCTGATTGGTAACATTAATATAATTTATCTTGTTGAACCTAAATCTAATAAAAATAGATAAATATGAGTATTCATGTTTAACATTCTTATATGATGGAATGATGGCAGAATAACCTCCTTAATATGATCAAAATCTTAATATGTTAATTGATGGTTATCATATCCACAAGGTTGATACTTTCTTATACTAAACCTATGCATTATGAATATGATGAGGTTTAATCATATCTAAATTCCTTGCATGCTGATGTAATAAAGGAATGTTCTAAATGTTAATATAACCCTGATATGATTGTTTATGAATATCTCCTAGCTCATTAATGTAATATTGTGTTGATCCAGTGTATTATATGTAAGTGATGTTTTTGAGCCTTGTTATAGGACATGCAAAGATAACTATGATCGTGCAAGCAATAATATGAAGGTCTTAATGACCTTTGGGCATGGTTGAGCCCTGGATGAGGTGTAATCCTCTTGTGTTGATAAGGGTTGATACCCTGTGATATTGTGAAAAGGATTTATATCTTGTGATAGTATGATGACTAGTGTGGTCTCATGAATGGAAAGTGAATAGTACCTTGTGATAATGAGAAGAGAAATTATGTTTCACACATATTATATCTTTTAAAGGTTGTGATTTGAAGTGGAACAAATGACTCAATGTTGAAAAATAGAATTCTAGACAGTAGTATTTGAAAGCTTAAAAGGAGGGAGATACCCCTAGTAAAAGTTTTTTGGAGGAATCATGTATAGAAGAAGTTACTTGGAAAGTATAATTAGAGATGTTTAACAAGTATCTTTTCCTCTTTTAGAAATTTCGAGATGAAATTTTTATTAGAGGGGGAGAATTGTTACAACACGTTCCTAGATTTGCTGGTAATCTGAGAGTTTAAAGATAATCTTAATGCTTGGCATAATTTTGTTAGTAATATTATATGTTGTGCTTTATATTAACTTTGATAACCTTAAATACTTATTTGGGCAACTCATAATCATCACTTAAGCATACTATAAAGATCTTGGGGTTTACATAGCAGTGACCCATACATGTGTGCAAGAAGAGAGTTAATGACATTAGAGAAAATAATTAATATATGATTTTTCGTTGATTATATTATAAAAATAGTATTTTATTATTATAAATAATTCAATTATGAATCCAACAAAAAAAGAATGAACCAAATCGGAGTTAAAATGAGTGAGTTATACCATTTTTAGTAAACATATACTGAGCACTACGACCGCGGTCGACACCGCGATCGACGCTATGTCGATACCGTGACCCGTGACGCTACATCGACACCATGACCGTGATATACACCATGACCCATGATGCTGCATCGACACTACGACTGTGACACTGTGTCAACACTGCGACTGCGACGCTGCGTCGATACCGCGACCGCGATCGACGCCGCCTAGGACAACAAATCGTAGAATGATCTTATCTCGAGCAGTACTTATCCGTTTTCATCGAAACAAAGTGCGTTGGAACCATAATGCGGTCCTCTATCATCTCAGACATATTTCTATGTGAGGGCATGACCTGGAGGGAAATTTCTGGGGAAATTGTTGGGGAAGAATGTGAAGAACAATAGAAATCAAAAGGGGTTGCTATAAATTCGACTTGGTAAGTAATTTTAGCCATCGATTCTTCCTCCTCCTCCTCATTTCCCCTTGCTTAGAATCCCTGGTCCAACGATTTTGAGGTTTGGTTTAACCTCTGATCTTGTCTTCTACCTACAACACACCCCGTTTAGGGTTAAAAGGAAGAAGAAACTGCGGATTTTGGTAGAGATTCGATATGGATTCGAGATATTCAGAGAGGGGCGATGTTTTTAGGGTGTTCTCACACATTAGGGTGAGTGGGTACTTCCTTTAAACAGTATATTGTATGAAAATGAGTTAAATCATCAAATATCATCAATTGCTTAATATGCGAGTACAAACCATAAGTTGCCTTTTTGATCTAGCTTTTGCAAGATGATATGAAATGGATTATTTCTCTATTGTGATGAATTTCAGATTTTGAAATTACATTAGAAATGATTTCAATCCATCTAAAATGAGAACTTTTAAATTAATTGTAGAGGTTACATGAATATACTGAAATCTAAGATTTTCGGCTATGACTGAAATTGTTGAATAATTGAATAAAGAAGTTGCCTAGTTGAATCTCCTTGGTTATGAATGATTATTTTATTTGTATGCATATTACATATATGTCAGCTAAGATCTTGTATTTCATTTGGCATGGAAACCCTAGTTCAATTTATTATAGGGTTTCATATATATATTCGATTATATGAGAACTTCTGAGAGCAATTCTTATTGAATGATGCTATGATGTATAAAATACTTATGCGAGTTATGTGATAAGTGAATGAGGTAAATGAAACCCTAATGATAGGGTGTTAAGTGAAAAAAGTATTGTGATTTCAGTGTTTCTCAGCTTGAGATGTGGTGATGCTTAACAGTTTAGTTGTGGTATATGTTATCAGATGGTTTATGAAATGAACAGTTTATAAAGCTGAACAAAGATATGTTGATGTGATGATTGAATTGTGAATTTAAAGAGGGAATTAGACATGTAGATTCCCTGAACACTGTAGAATCCTCATAGGATGAGGCCTACACTGTGAGGAGGAAACAATTTCTTGACTGGAGGTAGTCCAGATCGAGGTAAGCCGGAGCACACCAGTAGGGTGTAGGGGTCTTGACCAGTAGGGAAGACTACTTATAGTTGTGTCGTACCCAATAACAACCGGGGATGATGGTGGTACCTGTGTTACATGTTGAGTGATTAGTGGTTAGTAGATCCACTGATGCAAAATGTGCTTTATATTAACTTTGATGACCTTAAATACTTGTTTGGGAAACTCATAATTATCACTTAAGCATACAATAAAGATCCGAGTTGGGGTTAACATAGCAGTGACCCATACATGTGTGCAAGAAGAGAGTAAATGATATCAGAGGAAATAATTAATAAATGATTTTTCATATGGTGATATTATAAAAATAATATTGTATAATTGTAGAGAATTCAATTATGAATCCAACAAAAAAAGAATGAACCAAATTGGAGTTAAAATGAGTGAGTTATACCATTTTTAGTAAACATATACTGAGCACTGTGACCAATGATGCGTCAACACCATGACTTGCGACGCTGCGTCAACCGCGACCCGTGATGCTGTGTCGACACCGTGACCGTGATGCTACATCGATACTGCGACCGCGATCGATGCCAGCCAGGACAGTAAATCGTAGAAGATCTTATCTCACGCAATACTTAACCATTTTCATCGAAACGAAGTGCGTTGGAACCACGATTCGATCCTCTATCATCCCATACATCTTGCTCTACAAGGGGGAAACCTAGAGGGAAATTTATGGGGGTGATAGATGATTGAATCACAGTTCCAACACACTTCATTTTGATGAAAACAGATAAGTATTGCTCGAGATAAGATCATTCTACGATTTGCTGTCTTGGGCGGCGTCGATTGCGGTCACAGTGTATGCGTAGCGTCACGGGTCATGGTGTAGACCGTGGTTGTGACACAACATTGCGGGTCATGGTCGACACAACGTCACAGGTTGCAGCGTGCACCACGGTCGTGGGGTCGATGCAGTGTCGGTTGCGATGCTCAGTATATGTTTACTAAAAATGGTATAACTCACTCATTTTAACTCTGATTTGGTTCATTCTTTTTTTGTTGGATTCGTAATTGAATTCTCTACAATTTTATAGTATTATTTTGATAATATCATAAAATGAGAAATTATTATTAATTATTTCCTCTAATATCATTAACTCCCTTCTTGCACACATGTATGGGTCACTGCTATGTTAACCCCAACTCAGATCTTTGTAGTATGCTTAAGTGATGATTATGAGTTGCCCAAACAAGTATTTAAGGTTATAAAAGTTAATATAAAGCACAACATAGAATATTACTAACAAAAGTATGCCAAGCATTAAGATTATCTTAAAACTCTTGAATTACCAGCAAAGCTAGGAACGAGTTGTAATAGTTGTGGAATTTCAAGTTCCAAATGTAACACAAGAACCTCGTAGGTCTAGTAGGACATGACTTGAGTCTGAGAGATTTGGATTATTCATGACTCAAGATAGTGACGAATTGGGAATAGCAGATGAGCCAACTTCCTATCTAGAAGCTACTAAGGGACCAAAATATGAGAAATAGCTCGAAGCCATGAGATCTGAGATGGAATCCATGTACACCAACAAGGTATGGACCTTGATGGATCCACCTAAAGGGGTAAAACCCATTGGGTGCAAGTGGGTCTTCAAGAAGAAGACTGACATGGATGGAAATGTTCAAACCTATAAAGGTAGATTGGTTGCAAAAGGATTCCATCAAATTCAAGGTGTTGATTATGAAGAGACCTTCTCACCAGTTTCCATGGTTAAATATATCAGGATAATGCTTACCATTGCAGCTTATCATGACTATGAGATTTGGTAGATGGGTATTAAAACAACATTCCTTTACGGGAATTTACTCGAGGATGTGTACATGAAACAACTTGAGGGTTTTATCAATCCGAAGGAAGCCAATAAATTATTTAAGATACAAAGGTCAATCTATGGATTGAATCAAGCATCTCAGAGCTAGAATCTATGTTTTGATGAAGTAGTCAAAAAGTTTGTCTTTAGTCAAAATGAAGATGAACCTTGTATTTACAAAAAGGTTAATGTGAGCACAATCATATTTCTCATATTGTATGTGGATGACATACTATTGATGGGAAATTACATCCCTACTCTTCAAATAGTAAAAGGTTGGCTAGGGAAGACTGTAACATAATGAATCTTAGATGTAATATCCATGTGACCTTTTTCCCAAGTTTCCCTTTCATGTCTGTCCTTTATGTCGTTCATGTTTAATTAGTGGAATTTATAGTGGTTTAGTGAACACTTATTAACTAATTGTACCAATATAAGGTTTTATGCACAAATATCTCAGTAAAATCTTATTTAAGGATCTAAAATGCAAAAACACCATTTTAGTAGAACAATGGCATATTAATTTGTGCTAGAAGTGCAAGGCCCTAAACCTTGATTAAATGTATTAAAAATGCTTAATTACCATAATTAAGTGTTATAAACCTTAATATAACTTTTTGATATGATTTGAAAACATAAAATGAGCCTAAGTTTCAAATTTGGTTCAATTTGGATGTTGTTTGTACAAGTTATGTAATTTTAGGTACATTCTGGACTTTTATGCAATTTATCCAATTGGGAGGTTTTCTATACAAATGATCACCTGAATTTTAATCCTAAGATGTTCCCTTACCATTATCAAGACTTTGAACCATGGTAAACTTGGCTGTACCTTGGTTTGAAGGTGTTTCTCTCCAAGTGCATTATAGGGATTACCCTCTTTATAAATGAGCTTATCTTCAAAAGCTATCAACCAATGGGGTTATTTCTTTATTTGAAGGACGGTGGGAATGGCCTAGAAGTCTCCATGGGATTTTAGGGCCAACTTTTGATATACAAGAAGTCTCTATGAGCTGTCCTCTTGCATGGCCATGAAGCTCTAGGCTAGGGACACATGGAAAGTCCCATAGACACCTCATGCTTGCCCCCTTCTTTATAAAGCCATGCCTACCCCTTCCCAACTCCCAATCCAAGAAGAAATCATTTCCTTATATTTCCACCAACTTAGAGCATCTTCCCTTCTATGATTGGCCACGAATGTTTTGCCCCAGGGTAAAAGAGGGTGCCTACCTTGGTGAAGAAGGCTCCTAGGGTTCCAAATTTCTCTATTTAGGATTTCTTAAGCCCCTCCTTGGTGATTTTGACCAAAACTAGTAATTATCCTCCTTTCATTCCCTATTTTCATGCTTTTAGTATTCCTACCACCTTCTTCCAGGTTGTAACCATGACCTTCCATGGTAAAACTCCACCTAGAACCCTAAAACATCTCATCTCCATGCTCTTTTGCTAGGGTTTGTACCTCTAAAGTGGAGAGAGTGATCTTTGCTCAAGAAAGGAGCTTGGATTGGAGCAACCAGGCCTTCTAATCTCAGGATCCTTTATGTTTGGAGCTTCTTATATTCTTATAGGTGAGTTTTATAACCCCCTTCTCATATATTGCATACTACATGCTTAAAACTCATGCTTCTATGTTTAAAATCGATGATCTCCATCTCTTTTTACCATGTTCTTCTAGGGTTTTGGTTTCTTGATATTTTACCTTCTCTAGAAGCTCTAGTTTGGTTACCTATGCAACTTCAAACCTGATCTTGGGTCAAATGGTGTTTTGTCCTTCTCCCTCTCTCCAATTATCTCGATCGGTTTGATGATGTGGCAATTTCCTATTGGTCAATATTGAAAAATTCATATCTTCTAATTCACTTATCCAAATTTGACAAATAAATATGTTTTAGAATTGGAAAATTCATCTGTATCTAATAAAAATATTTTCAAGGTCTGATTTCATGGTTTGACAAAAGGTCATTTTTGTAAAATGAATTTAATGCATAAAATCCATAAAAAATACATCTTAATCATCATAACTCAAAAGTTAACATAAAAATATGTTTTCTTCATCAGGAGAACCTAATAAGTTCATTGGTGATATTTTTAAAATCTAAATCTGAGTGTTGCTAAAAAGTTCTGAAATTAGGGTTTCTATACATTAATGTGCACTATGTACTCTAATGCATGTTAATATATTGAAAATAGGCAAAGTGGAACTTGGACTCAATTAAAGTGGTGAAAGTTAGTAATTGATATTAGTAAGAGAGGTATGTGCATTCCTTACACCCTATGTTGGGATAATTGTAGCCAAACCCTATATTTACCTAATGAGGTTTAAATGAACCCTAAATCTTCTATTCTTGAATCCTAATGTTATTCATGCTTCAAATCAGATTATAATTTCTTCATGTTTGGGTCTTATATCTCACTACCATGCTTATTGAATATTATGACTACTCTTGCCATGACTACTTTTCTAGCATGTAGATTTATGTTCTATTTAATTTAAAGTAGTGGTACTTATGAACAACCACCCACACAGGGGATGTATTTAATCACCATGGGGAATGTTCTTTTATTCTCCCCTATATAATTATGTAGGTGATTGGGAATGTCTCATTCTCCCCTCACCTATAGGTTAGAGGTCCAGTAGGTTCCTCAACCCTACTTAGTTAGGTAGACATAATTATCTTACATGCAAATCCTTTTTAATATAATTGTTAATGGCAAGTTTCTTTTAAATATAGCCTCATACTCTTGTTATCTTCATCTTATGATGAACCCTAGACTGTTCTTATTTGCTTTACTTATCTTGTTATCCTACACTAGTTTTGTGACACATACCATGTTTTCTTTCCCCTTTTGCTGGGTGCTTTCCCAACCACCCATGTGGTGGTGCTGAGCAAGGAGAAGGACAAGTTTGAAGGAAGTCATCTCAGGAGTAGATCTCAAGCTATTTGAAAGGATACCTAGGTTGCTATACCTAGACTCTTTTCTCTTATATTTTTCTTTTGGGAACAATCACGTAATGAACAACGAAAGCCATGTAATAGGCTAAGTACTTTTATTTCCACAACTATTGACATTTTATAATGTATCTGGTGCATGCTTATTTACTTGGAATATTATACATGCATCCCTTAATATCTTTTGTCTTTATAAAAAAGATGGATGTTTTGTACTTCCCATAAATTTTAGTAAGGAGGTGATCTTGCCTCTTTATAGCATGGTATCAGAGCCTTTAGGCAACTATTAGGACATGAAGTTGAAGCAAAGGTGTCTAGAATGAATCAGGGTTTTGTGGGCTGGCAATATTTTCCTCTGCACCACTAGCTTGGTTTACAAGGACTCCTGTGCCCATATGATACTGGCCTGGCCTGAGCTGATACTAATTGCCAAAAATAGTATTCTTTTAGGCAATAACATTCTAGATATTCTTTTCTCATCTATGCTTCTATTCTTTTCTCATCTATGATTCAAATACTCCTAGAAACTTAATATGTTAACCCTACCTTTCATGATAGGTGACTTGTTTGACAACAGGAACAAGGGAAAGGAGTCGAACCCTGATGACTCCAATGTGGGAAACACTCTTGTGACTCTTTCCGGCCATAGTGAGGTCAACCCTACTACTTTGGGCACCCCCACCTTCACACAGGAGCAAGAGTTGGCAATGCTATGCTGGTTGATCTCCACCATCATGGGGTAGCTCCACACAGTGGCCGCCAACACAAACAAGCCGAGGGAGTTCACCCTCATCGACTTCATAAAGATGAAGCCACCCTACTTCAAGGGTGAAAGTGAACACAACATTGTGGATAAATCCGATGACTGGGTGTTGGGTTTAGATCAGACCTTTGAGGGTATGGCATGCCCTCCTCACCAGAAGGTTCGGTTCATGAGATATGTGCTGGATGGACCGGTACGTGTCTGGTGGAATGGTTTCGCCCGCACTCGAGACACCTCTACCATGGAGTGGGACCAGTTCCTGAAGCTCTTCAGGGAGAAGTACATCTGTCCCACCTTCTTGAGGAAAAAGGAAGCTGAGTTGTACAGCCTCAAGCAGGGAGGCATGTGTGTGGCCAACTACATCCAGCAGTTCCTACTTTTGGAACACTACGCCACCGACCTTGGAGCCGAGAGAAGGGAAATGTTGTTCTTGGAGGGCCTGAACTACTAGGTGGGCCGAAGTCTTATTCCACAACTTTCACTCACCTTCCAGCAGACGGTGGATAAGGCCCTGGTCATCAAGTCCTACATAGGATTCCAATCCTATGGATACAGTAATGACTACAACAACAATAAGAGGAAGAACCCTACCCAGAATGAGAATTTCAAATGTGATCGGTGTAATAGGTGCTCTCGCCACCATCTTCCAGGGAGATGTCTTGCCAACAATGCACCTGCTTATAGAGATAACTGGCCTCCCCCAACCTACCACGAGTGTGGCCAAGTTGGGCATATCTGACCACTCTGCCCCCATTTCTAGTAGGGCCAGAATAATGCCCAACAACCATAGCAGCCAAGGCAGAATCCACCTCTGTGGAATAATAACAACAACAAAAACCATAACCTGAGGTGACCGCCAGTAGAGAGGTAGAATGGGAGAGTGTTTGCTCTCAATGCTAAGGAAGAAGGCAAAGATAATGAAGTTATTGAAGGTACCTTGCATCTTAATATGCATCCTATAAATGCACTATTTGATTCTAGCTCATTCAATACCTTCATATCCTGTCAGCTTGCTTCTATGTTAGAAATAGAATCTAAGTATATGGACCATATATTAGATGTAAAAAATTCTAGTGGTAAGATCTGCTCTTCGTATCTCCAAACTCCGACCATGGATATAATGTTTCCTTCAGATTTCATCTTGCTCATCATGACCGCCTTTGATGTCATCCTGGGAATGGATTGGTTGAAGAGGTACAAAGCTATTTTGTTTTGTGAAGAATTAAAGGTTAGTTTGTCACAACATGTTGAGGGAAGATTGTGTGTCAAGGGTAGGAAGTGAGAGGATTGGCAATTTGTTATCTCCGCCATCAAAGCTGAAAAACTAGTCTCACAAGGGTGTAGAGATTTCTTAGCCTATATAGTCCTCGAGGCTACACCTCCTCTTGACCACATAGATGTGGTGAAGGACTTACCGGATGTCTTTCCCAAGGAGTTAGCCAGTTTGACACCAACTCACGAGGTGGAGTTCTCCATTGAGTTTGTACCCAGAACTTCACCAATATCAAAGCCGCCTTACCGCTTGGCCCCTGTCGAGCCTGCCAAACTGAAGAAGCATCTAGAAGAGCTTCTCGACATGGGCTTCATCCGCCCTAGTGTTTCACCTTGGTGAGCCCCTATCCTATTCGTGAAGAAGAAGGGTGGTTTTATGCAGATGTGTCTGGACTACCGCGTGCTTAACCAAGTGATGGTGAAGAACTGTTATCCTATGCCTGGCATCGATGACTTGTTTGACCAATTGAAGTCAGCCACTATGTTCTCCAAGATGGATCTGCGAAGTGGCTACTACCAAATGTGTGTGAAGGATGATGATGTCTCGATGACAGTGTTCAGAACTCTCTATGGGCATTATGAATTCATGGTCATGCCTTTCAGCTTGAAAAATGCCCCTGCTGCCTTCATGAACTTGATGAACCGAGTATTCCGCCCATACCTTGACAAGTTCATGGTGGTGTTTATCGATGACATTTTGGTTTATTCTGAGACATTAGAAAAACATCATGAGCATTTGTAGATTGTACTCAATACACTGTGATAAATTCAACTCTATGCAAAATTCTCAAAGTGTGAGTTCTGGATAACAGAAGTGATGTTTTTGAGTCATGTGATTTCTACTAGACATATAGCTATTGATCCTACAAAGGTAGAAGATGTGACCAAGTGGAAAGCTCCAAAGAATCCCTTAGAGATCCATAGTTTCCTTGTCTTAGCAGGTTACTATTGAAGGTTTATCAAGAGCTTCTATGGGTTGACCTTGCCTTTAACCAAGCTGATGCGAAAGGAGGTCAAGTTCTCTTGGACACTAGAATGTGAGAACAATTTCCAAAACTTGAAGGAGTGTTTGACTTCTACCCCCGTTCTTGCCTAGCCTGTTGAAGGTATACCCTATGTCATCTACACTGATGCTTCTAAACAAGGCTTAGGGTGTGTTTTGATGCAAGACGGAAAGGTGATCACCTATGCTTCCCTCTAATTGAAACCGAATGAATCTAATTGGCCTACACATGATTTAGAGCCTGCTGCCATCATTCATGCTCTAAAAATCTGGCGACACTATCTCTATGGTGTGAAGTTTGAAGTTTTCTCTGACCATAAAAGCTTGAGGTACCTATTGATACAGAAGGATCTAAATCTATGATAGCGAAGGTGGATGAAATATCTCAAAGATTATGACTTCACCATTACCTATCATCCTGGTAAAGCAAACATTATAGATGATGCTTTAAGTCGCATGAAGGATGCCGTTTGTGCTGCTCTGAGATGTTCGGTGTGGGAAAATCTTGAACATGTGACTAGTTGGCGACCTCAACCTGTCGATTCAGTGGATGAAGACAAGTTATGTGTCTATATAACTAGTTTGATTGTTACACCAACTTGGATCTCAGAAGTCATTGATGCATAATTGGAAAGCTCTGAGGTGGAAGAGATGAAGGCCTTGACTGAGAAACCACGATCTGACTTCTCTTTCAGAGTAGATGGTGCTATCTGCTTCAGACAAAGGTTATGGATTCCTGACATGGGTGATCTGAGACAGAAGGTGCAGAGTGAAGCACATGGGTCCAAGTACACTATTCATCCTGGCACAATAAAAATGTACAAGGACTTACCGCGAAGTGTCTGGTGGAAGAACATGAAAAATGATATAGATATGTTCGTTGCGAAGTGCTTGACATGTCAACAAGTCAAGATCGAACATCAATGACTTGGTGGTCTTCTTCATCCTCTTGAAATTTCAGAATGGAAGTGGGAGAATATCATAATGGACTTCGTTACTGGTTTCCCCAAGTTGAAGAAAGGTTATGATGCTGTTTGGGTGGTTATTGATAGGCTTACAAAATATGCTCATTTTTTGCCTTTCAAAACCAATTACAAAGTTGAGGATATGGCTCAATTGTATGTTGAGTGGATCGTATGCCTACATGGAGTACCTGAGGTGATAGTTTTTGATCGTGACCTAAAGTTAATTTCTCATTTATGGGGTCAGATTCAGGAGGAGATGGGCACAAAATTGCATTTTAGTACTGCTTACCACCCACAGACTGATGGTCAATCTGAGAGAACAATCCAAATTCTGGAGGACTTGCTTCATGCTTATGTGATGGATTAGGGTGGTGCATGGGATCGATATCTGCCATTAGCTAAGTTTGATTACAACAATAGCTACCAAGATAGTATTGGTATGCCACATTTTGAAGATCTCTATGGTAGACATGTCGTTCACCTTTGCATTGGGATGATGTCAGCGAACATTCTCTAGTGAAGACCCATGACATGCAAATTATGATAGGAAAGGTACAATTGATAAAGAAACACATGAAAGCTACTCAAGACCGACAGAAGATGTATGCTGACAAGAAAAGGTTCGATGTTAACTTCCTAGTGGGTGACTATGCATATCTAAAGATCAAGCCTATCCATTCTATTGCTAGATCTAAAGTTAAAGGCAAGTTGAGTATCCTCTATGTTGGACCATTTGAAATCTTAGATAGGGTTGGATACTGTGCATACTGCTTAGCTTTACCTCTTTCCTATGATAAGATTCATAATGTGTTCCATGTCTCTGTGTTGAAGAAGTATGTGAAGGACTCTTCTCATGTGCTTACTATTGATCCTTTGGATATACATGAGAATCTGACCTATGAAGAGCTATGTGTGAAGATCCTTGACTCCCGAGTAAAGCAGCTGAAGAATAAAGGGATTGAGCTGGTAAAAGTTTTGTGGAAATATCATGGTTTGGAAGAAACCACTTGAGAGTTGAGAGATGAAATGTTACACACTCACCCTTCTCTTTTTTCTTGAGATTTTGAGGACAAAATACTTTTAAAGGGGTAGAGTGATGTAACATAATGAATCTTAGATGTAATCTCCATGTAAACCTTTTTCCCAAGTTTCCCTTTCATTTATGTCCTTTATGTCGTTCATGTTTAATTAGTGGAATTTATAGTGGTTTAGTGAACATTTATTCACTAATTGTACCAATATAAGGGTTTATGCACAAATACCTCAGTAAAAGCTTATTTAAGGATATAAAATGCAAAAACACCATTTTAGTCGGACAATGGTATATTAATTTGTGCTAGAAGTGCAAGGCCCTAAACCTTGATTAAATGTATTAAATAAGCTTAATTGCCATAATTAAGTGCTCTAAAATTTAATCTAACTTTTTTATGTGATTTGAAAACATAAAACAAGTCTAAGTTTCAAATTTGGTTCAGTTTGGATGTTGTTTGTGCTATGCAATTTTAGGTACATTCTAGACTTTTATGTAATTTACTCAATTGGGAGATTTTCTTTGCAAATTATCACCTGAATTTTAATCCTTAGATATTCTCTTACCATTCTCAAGATTTTGAACCATGGGGAACCTGGTTGCACCTTGGTTTGTAGGTGTTTCTCTCTAAGACCATTATAGGGATTACCCTCTTTAGAAATGAGCTTATCTTTAAAAGCTATCAACCAATGGGGTTATTTCTTTGTTTGAAGGATAGTGGGGATGGCCTGAAGTCTACATGGTATTTTAGGACCAACTTTTGATATACAAGAAGTCTCTATGATCTGTCCTATTGCATGGCCATGAAGCGCTAGGCTAGGGACACATGGAAAGTCCCATAGACACCTCATGCTTGCCCCCTTTTTTATAAAGCCATGCCTACCTCTTCCCACCTCTCAATCCAAGAAGAAATCCTCTCCTTCTCTTCCCCCCAGCTTAGAGCATCGTCCCTTCTATGATTGGCCATGAAGTTTCTATCCCAAGGTAAAAGAGGGTGCCTACCTTGGTGAAGAAGGCTCCTAGGGTTCCAAATTTCTCTATTTAGGATTTGTTAAGCTCCTCCTTGGTGATTTTGACCAAAACTACTAAGTATCCTCCTTTCCTTCTCTATTTTCATGTTGTTAGTATTCCTCCCACCTTCTTATAGGTCGAAACAATGACCTTCCATGATAAAACTCCACCTAGAACACTAAAACATCTCATCTCCATGCTCTTTTGCTAGGGTTTGCACCTCTAAAGTGGAGACAGTGATCTTTGCTCAAGAAAGGAGTTTGGCTTGGAGCAACCAGACCTTCTAATCTTGGGATCCTTACTTCTTGGACCTTCTTACCTTCCTAGAGGCGATTTTGATAACCCCCTTCTCATATATTGCATACTACATGCTTAAAACTCATGCTTCTATGTTTAAAATCGATGATCTCCATCTCTTTTTACCATGTTCTTCTAGGGTTTTGGTTTCTTGCTATTTTACCTTCTCTAGAAGATTTAGTTTGGTTACCTATGCAACTTCAAACCTGATCTTGGGTCAAATGGTATTTTCTCCCTCTTCCTCTCTCTTCAATTATCTCAATCGGTTTGATGATATGGCAATTTCCTATTGGTCAGTATTGAAAAATTCATATCTTCTAATCCGCTTATCCAAATTTGACAAATAAATATGTTTTGGAATTTGAAAATTAATCTATATATAATAACAATATTTTCAAGGTCTAATTTCATGGTTTGATAAAGGATCATTTTTATAAAATGAATTTGATGCATACAATCCATTAAAAAATACATCTTAATCATCATAACTCAAAAATTAACATACAAATATATTTTCTTCACCAGGAGAACCTAATAAGTTCATTGGTGATATTTTCAAAATCTAAATCTGAGTTTTTCTAAAAAGTTATGAAATTAGGGTTTCTATACATTAATGTGCAATATGTACTCTAATACATGTTAATACATTGAAAATAGGCAAAGTGGAACTTGGATTCAATCAAAGTGGTGAAAGTTAATAAGGGATATCAGTAAGAGAGGAATGTGCATTCCTTACACCCTATGTTGGGATAATTGCATCCAAACCCTATATTTCCCTAACGAAGCTTAAATGAGCCCTAAAGCTTCTATTCTTGAATCCTAATGTTGTTCATGCCTCTAATTAGATTATAATTTCTTCTTGTTTGTGTCTTATTCCCCACTGCCATGCTTATTGAATATTATGACTACTCTTGCCATGACTACTTTTCTAGCATGTAGATTTATGTTCTATTTAATTTAAAGTAGCAATACTTATGTACAACCACCCACATAGGCATGTATTTAGTCGCCCTGGGGAATGTCTTTTATTCTCCCCTATATAATTGTGTAGGTGACTGGGAATGTCTTATTCTCCCCTCACCTATAGGTTAGAGGTATAGTGGGTGCATCAACCCTACTTAGTTAGGTAGACATAATTATCTTACATGCAAATCCCTTTTAATATAATTGTTAATGGCAAGTTTCTTTTGAATATAGCCTCATACTCTTGTTAACTTCATCTTACGATGAACCCTAGCCTGTTCTTATTTGCTTTACTTATCTTGTTATCCTAGAATATTCTTGTGACACATACCTTATTTTCTTTCCCCTTTTGCTGGGTGCTTTCCCAACCACCCAGGTAGTGGTACTAAGCAAGGAGAAGGACAACTTTGAAGGAAGTCATCTCAGGAGTAGATCTCAATCTATCTGAAAGGATGTCTAGGTCTTGCTATAGCTAGATCCTTTTCTCTTATCTTTTACTTCTGGGAAAAATCATGTAATGAAAAATGAAAGCCATGTAATAGGCTTAGTACTTTTTTTTCCGCTGCGATTGACATTTTATAATGTATCTGGTGCATGCTTATTTACTTGGAATATTATACATGCACCCCTCAATATCTTTTGTCTTTCTAAAAAGATGGATGTTTTGTACTTACTTTATATTTTAATAAGGAGGTGATCTCACCTCTTTACAAAGACCTTCTCTATGAAGGATTTAGGCAAAGCATCCTATATACTAGGAATCCAGATCTATAGAGATAGATCTAGAAGGCTTCTAGGCCTAAGCCAGAGCACCTACATTGACAAGGTGCTAAAAAGGTTTAGCATGGAGGGTTCTAGGAGAGGTAACTTGCCCATGTCCCATGGGGTTACGATCTCTAAAGACCAATGTCCTAGTTCATGTGATGAATGGGCACGCATGAGTAAGATTACATATGCATCAACAATTGGATCTATAATGTACACAATGTTATTTACTCATCCTGATGTGTCATATGCTTTGAGCATGACGAGTCGATATTAATCATATCTAGGTGAATGTCACCGGACAACCATAAAGAACATCCTAAAGTACTTGCGAAGGACTTATGATCAATTTTTGGTATACGGTGGTGAGGAAGAGGTCATGGTAAAGGGTTACACCGATGCTAGCTTCCAAACTGGAAAATATGACTATAGATCGTAATCTGGATTTGTGTTTTGCCTGAACAATAGAGCTATGAGCTGGAATAGTTCCAAGAAAGAGATGGTTGCGAATTCTATAATAGAGGCAAAATATATTGCTACATCTAATGATGTAAAAGAAGTTGTGTGGATCAAGAAGTTTATTTCTGAACTTGGAGTGGTTCCAAGCGCTAGTGATGCAATGGAGTTGTTTTATGACAACAATGGAGCAATTGCACATGCTAAAGAACTAAGATCACACCAACGTTCCAAACATATTCTACAGCGGTTCCATCTCATACAAGAGATTGTACAATGAGGAGATGTGAAGATTTGCAGAGTACCTAGAGACAACAATGTGGCTGACCCGCTCACAAAAGCACTTTCATGACAGAAACATGACCAACATGTTCGATCACTTGGATTGAGATTCATGAGTGATTGGGTAAAAGTGCAAGTGGGAATCTGTTGGTATGTATGCCCATAGAGACTATCATTTGATGATTGTAATGGGATACTATGTAAACAATTTGTAATACTATATTGATCATATCAATAAAGGCAAGTTTCCAGTTTATATGTTTGTGTTTTATATTGTGAGATGACCACAAAACTTATAGATGTCTACAGAATAATATACTCAATGACATATGTCTTCAGGTTGATGACCTGAACAGTGAGATCATATGTATGCTAACAATATGTATTCATGTTTTATCCCTAATCGATTGTTATGATGGAAATATCCATAGACATCAATAACACATAAGATTAGAATGTATGTTGGTTGATGGAAGAATTCCATTAGCCATGATATGGAAATATCAAACCAAATACATAGATACTTTCAAGAGAACAATGTATCAGACATATCCACCTTGAGAGTGACACATGGATACCATGACTGGTAGTTAGAGTCACATCTCATAGTGATGGTGGTGATGGTGGTTCTTAGACCTGAAGTCACTACACTTATCACATGTCATTCAATGTACTTTGACATCATCCACCGTGGTCTTGAATAAGGATTGCCATAAAGATGGTGCTTGGGTGCACTATAACACATGGGGATGACTATGAGTGATATAGATGGAATTTGTCCCTCCTTAGGGGAGTTTGGTATTCCAGCCACTTGATAAACAAAATTGAGAAACACATGGTCATGCTGATGTGAGTCAATATGTGACATTGAGCTTACATATATCTCAGACAGTCTGCTCCAATTCAAGGAACATGGATTGAAAGTTGAAGAGGATGACAATTCCATGACTCGAGTTCAATCCGGATATCAGTGACAAAGGAGCTATACAATCACTGTAACACCAGTCATGAATGAGAGATTAAGTTGTTCTCCAACTTCTCCAATTTTTTGGGTGGCAATGAAGTCTTGCTAGATACCAATAATTGCTTGTGAAATCATAATATGATCATGGATATCACTGCCAATGTAATTTGGAGCCTACTGGGTCACACACATTTGATGTGCTGGAATAGGAGTATAATTGTAAATTTGATTGGAATGGTTCCGAATCACATTGATTACTAAAATGTTTATGTAGTCCATTAGAATAATATTGGAATATGTTAAAATGTTTGAGACAATTAATTGGAGTGACCGACTCTAAGTGCAAGTGGGAGTCTATTAGTATGTATGCTCATAGAGCCATATCGAGCGATTGCACAGAGTCGAATATTAATTAATCAATCAATATGATTAATTGGTTAATTAATTAATTCTAGAATATTCTAATTAATCCATGAGTGTTTTAATTAAAACATCCTTTCTATTTACTAAAGAGTTTAGGAACCGTGCTTCCTTTAGTCTCCTATTTAAAAGGGCTTCACGGCAGATGTCTTTATAAGATATTGAGAGAGGATTTATAGTTTATGCTCACTTACATAAACCCTAGCCTTCACTATCCTCAGGAGATACAGAAGAGCATAGTGACGCTAGCATGTCATCGCACAGAGGCTACTCCTTCCTGATGGCTTAGGAAGCATGATGTAGAGTTTCAGTCCATCTACATGGATGAAGTAGAGATGCAGATGCTGAGACACATGCGTTCGAAGGACGTCAATGACTGTCCATCCGCGCTACGAGTGGCTTACATCACCACACAAAAGAAGCACCGCCAGATCTTCCCACGGATGCGTTTGGAGTATGGGAGAGAAGTAATGTATGTGTAATCCAGGAGTTGTGTGGAAATATATTTTATTTTGTTGCTTCCACCGCATATGTTTCCTCCACAAAACCCAACAAAGTTGTACAACCAAAGATACATATCTTGTTGTAGACGTATATTAGATTCATTATGCATTGGGGGGATGATAATTTTACATAATAGAAATCTAACAACTTAGTCATCTCAAAATGAATACATAATGCTATGCTGGAACTCAATGGACATATACATAATATGGATATTTTCTCATCTAATAATATTAGAAACCAATGTATATATAAATAAATTATTAGTAACTTCATATGGTGGTTATCTATATAAAAGATCATAACATACATGGACAAGTGATGTTAATTATGTAAATATACATGTACAATCCAACTAGAAATTACATAGAGAAACATAATGGGAAAGTATGGAATCTATTAAACCTAAATGGGGAAGAACACCTACAAACAAAAAATATTGAAGAGTGATTGATTCTTATACAAGTGATAGTCCCATTGGATTTATAAATTTCTCTGTTTGGAACCTTTTATGATTGTACAAATTATGGAGCCTTGAAATTTTGAGGCATTGAATTCTCTAATTTAATTATTGTGCTATGTTATACATCTTGAATTGCATACATATAATCTTGTCAAATGGTGACACCAATTTGTTTAATTATACTTATAGTTCCTCTAAAGGTCACCACTACCACTTTGAATCCAAATTGTTGAATAGTGAATATTTAAATTGACAGTGTAATTGGTCCACTGGAGTTTTGACTCCATGTGGACTTTGGTCCCTTATAGATATTTGGCTCACTTGTGTGGGCCAAGTACCCACAACACTGATCAATGGATAGGGATTAGTTAACCCCCAATATACTAGAGTAAATAATAATACATTAGTGGTATTCTGTCCTAGAGTGTGAGAACACATGACACTTAGCCCTGGAAGACATGATAGGAAGGCACCAAACTTGAAATGTTTGATATTTAAAAATATCTAGACATCTTGATTTACTTGAATTCATTAAAATTCTTGGAATAATTTATATATTGTTAATAATATTGAATATTGAACAATCTTTCTTAGTTTATATTTTTATCAATCTTGTGAATCATTATCTTAAAACTTGAATATTAGTCATCTTGATTCTTAAAATTCTTAACTTGATTCCCTAAGTCCACCAAATAGTCCTTACCTACTTTGAAAATGCATTGAATCTTCTCTTTATAAATATCTCAATAATAAATATTTAATACTAGATTTGTTGATCCAAATCTTTCTTTTGGTCCATGTGTGGATTTATTCCCTATGTGAATTAATGGACACATATAAGAGACATGCAAGAGATGTCCTCTATAGATTAAAGAATGAATATTGTTTATGCTTTTTCATTGTAGTCCTTTCATATAGGCTTTCACAAACTCTGACTGCAAGACATGAATGTGAAATTATTTGTTTATATATATTTTTATTTAAATCATGTTGAAAAAAATAGGTCCAAGAAATCAAGTTTTTAGAACATGGCATTAGAGCTAGAAATAGTCGTCACTCATGCATGTCTCATGAAAATTAGGGTATATTAGCATATAGAAATAGAATACCTAGAACTTAGGCATATACTTGACAACAAACTTTAGTATCTTTAGCACAACTATTAGCATATATCTAGACTTCAAGTAGGAACACTAGAAGCATAGGTATGTATTGTAACCTAGAAATACATGGAACACCTCTCTCTCATCTACTGAATTTTGGACTCTTTTTCTAAGTATGAATTTTTCTTCAATATTGATTGATGGAGAAGTGATTGGACTGTACATATGTACTTTTGCAATGAAAACTAGCATAACACCACTTTCACTCTTAGGTATACAAATGGGTAGAGTGGCCTAGATTATCTCTTTAGTTAGGGATACCCAAAAATAATTGCAAATTTGAAAAATAGAATAAATAAATAGCATAAAATCATTGAATTTGTGTATATGTTGTCACATTTGATAACTTGCAATTTGAATATTGAAGGTAATTTATGAACACGATGAAGCTTAGGTAAAAAAACAATTTACTAAAAATCTACCTAATCAATAAAATAATGGGGGGAATAACCATCAACATGTAAGTAGAATGAACTGAGGTGTCCAAGGAAGGATATTAGTGAAGTTTGTTGCATAATTACTCCAAATCCACTTAAATGGTGGTGGTGTTTCCTCACTTTATATATTGACCTAGACAGGTTGAATTGTATAATTTGGGAAGATCATAAATGATGAATGACGTCACTAGCCAAAACCAATATGTCAAAAAAATTTACTACATATATACTTAGCAAAGTGTCATTCACAACAAATTTCAATGAGAATAACAATAGATTTACTAATTAGAAATTTGATGATCTAAGGTGTAAATCATGTATTCTCCTTCTAAATATGTAACTACAAAATTGGAACAATTAATTAAGTAGAATGTGTCATTTAAGATATATTCAACATTAAATCCACATTAATGGCAAACCAAGGGTCACAAAAAATGAGGTTCAATGATAGTTAGTAATATGTTGAATTAGGATAGATGTTATGAACCTGCAATATCATTTGAACTTGTAACTTCCATATACATGTAAATTTTTTGAGAACTAATATGATTTGGATATCAACATTGGAATAAAACCTTAGCTAACTCAACCACGGGGAAAAAGAAAATAAGAAGTATATTGATATTATGGACCCAAATGGTAACATCACATAAAGATAGTGACACCAACATTGAAAAATAATGAAGAAATTTAAAGCTTAACATTAACAACTATAGTTTTTTAATTTGTTGTGTCATAGAAAAAACTTTTGATGTTGATGTTGTTAGGACTCCTATTTTGGACCATCAATCTTCAAACACAATATGACACTAGGAGTGTTATATGTATCAATCATCACTAAGTGGCAGATATATGTGACATTCATAACTTGAAACTAAACCACATTAGTATCTCCATGGCGTGGTAGGAGGATTATCTTATCACCATGACTAGAAGATATTCTAGGGTTAACATTTTTAGAATTATACATTTAATTGAATACGACACTTAGGTAAACACAAATTCTAAGGATGAAACTTTGTGGAGAAGACTCTAGTAAGAATACCATTGTTAAGAAGGATTGGATTTTGAGGACGAAATCCTTTTGAAGGGTGGAAGAGTTATAGCATACTAAAATTTTGAGTGTAAACATATCTTGAGATATTATATACGTTTATCAACAGTTGAAGTCCTCAACTATTTCCTCTAAAATTGTATTCCAATTTATTGTGAATAGCCTTGAATGTTTTGCACAAAATTCAATAATATATGCTCTAGTCCAATCCAATTAGACCACGACCCACTATAGAATAGCTTGACCCAATTAGAAGTCATCGATTTTGGAATGAAACCAAAATAGTATATAAGTATTGTGTGTTATTTATTGAGTGATAATTGCATTTGAATTATAAGATAGGAAATGTTTTATTACATATTTTGATGGACATGTAAAATATGTTTAAATGTAAATTTGTATACACATGTATTGATGAAAGACATCACTTGTGATGTACCTTTCTAGTTAGAAAACATTAGAGTACATAATAACAACTATGAGTAACTATTCCAATCATCCCATTCATCTACTCTCTCCTTTATATCCATGTATTGATTATTGAGTTACCCAATTCACCACTTTAAACCTCCATTCCCACTTTCTCTTTTCACATTCCCACCTAGTCTATCCTCTTCTTTATATGTGTGTAACAACTATTGCATGACCTACTCCTACACCACTTTAAATGTCCAATCCCACTTTATCTTTTCACATTCCCACCTAGTCTACCATCTTTTTTATATTTGTGCAACAATTATTATGTTACCTACTCCACCACTTTAAACATCCATATCCACTTTGTATTTTCATATCTTCTCCTAGTTTTCTATTTTCTTTCTAACCATGTATTAGTTATAGAGTTACCCAATTCTCCACCTCAAATGTCCATTATCACTTTGTTTTTTCATATTCCCACCTAATCCAACCTTTCATCATCCTCTATCATCCTAACACAATTGATTGTGAGTAAAATATAACAAAAACTAGTGATTCCCTATGGTGGACACTTGGTCATATCAATATTATATTGCCTTGAAATTACTTCCTTCATACCCCTTTCTTTCCCCTTCCATTTCTACTATTAATACAATGTAGTAGGGCCAGTTGATATGCATAGTATTATACTTAAATCACCAAGCCATTGAACTGTCTTCCAATATGCAAGGCAATTTATCATATTACATTGGTCATGCCCCATCATCAAAGGTTGACACCAAACACATCAATGTGTTCCAACTCTTGTCAACCAATTGAATTGGCTAGTGTAATTTTCTCCCTCTTTCCATTTAGTTTTTTTTTTCTATTACTAAGTTTACATTAACACCAATACTAATAGCTATTAGGTGTTATATCAGAACTATTAATCTCCCCTCCTGAAAAAAATTACAATGAAGACACATAGTACCTCTGTCCCACTGGATTCTAAGGAGTTCTTTGAATCCTAGTTTCACCTACTTCTTCTATATAAGATCACCCTTTCTATAGTCTTTCCCTTAATGTAAGAAGAAACATCACCCTCTCTATAGTATTTCCCTCAACTACGCCACCCCATAATCATCTACCACTGAAAACTTCTTTGCCTTGTCACTTAAAAACCCATGGTCCCCCAGTCTAACATAGACTCGACTCCAATCTAGTCTTAGAATATACTAGAAATGGTATATGGCAATGTGGGCAAACTCAATCTCACCACCTTTTGATTTACTTCATCCTTTGACAACTCTCACTGCCACCCTAAAGGTGCCTATCTAACTCCTGCAGATCCTCCATTGGCCAACTCCTCACACCATTGCCTTGAGCTTGTGAAAAGGTGTCTCCTCCTCTTTGTTGGTTATCTTTTTAATAGTTGATAATCACATAATCAACTATCTAAACATAATAGTTAATGAAGAATAAAAATAAACCACAATAGAAATATCTACAACATATGATATAGTGTACATATGATCCAAATAAGTTCTTTTCCTTATAGTGTGAACAATTTACTTCATTAAAGTAGACATGGAAATAATGTACATGACTTTGAATTACTATCCAAGAAAATGTAATAGATTCTTAGAAATTAGAGGAAAATCTAGAAAACCACCAAACAATTAAAAATATTGTTTTAGCCTATATCCAACTTACTTTGGCAATTATTTTCAAAAGTCAATTATTTTCCTACTTAATATGATAAATTACTAATATGTAGGCATTTATTGCTAAAAAATGTATCCGAATGGAAAAGGAATGATAAACCATCATCTACATAAACTCCTATGTATAGGTGCGGGCTATGAATTGAGCAACTAATCATTTTTGTATGGAAAATCTCATGATCTAAAAGTTGAGGTGCCAATCATTTTGTATGGAAAATCCCATTGATCTAAAGACAAATTAGAAGAAGTTGATGATGGTAACACCATATTCCTATTGGTGATATGTTGAATGGATTGTAGGAGAATGATTGAGTCATCAATTAGCACCCAAAATATATCAATTATTTTCAAAAGTCAATTATTTTCCTACTTAATATGGTAGATTACTAATATGTAGGCCTTTATTGCTAAAAAAATGTATCTGAATGGAAAAGGAATGATAAACCATCATCTACATAAACACCTATGTACAGGTGCGGGCTATGAATTGAGCAACTAATCATTTTTGTATGGAAAATCTCATGATCTAAAAGTTGAGGTGCCAATCATTTTTGTATGGAAAATCCCATTGATCTAAAGACAAATTAGAAGAAGTTGATGATGGTAACACCATATTCCTATTGGTGATATTTTGAATGGATTGTAGGAGAGTGATTGAGTCATCAATTAGCACCCCAAAGATATCAAAAGAAAAGGTAATAAAATGGTGATGGTTGCATTCACATGTTGCACCATGCTTGTAATTTTCTTTATTGGCTGCAATGTATGCAAAGTGACCTATAATGAAGATATAAAAATGTTCCTAATATGGAATTTAGTGGATAATAAAGATATAGGGAAACTTATACATGATTATAAATATAAGAAATTTCAGATTTTTTCCCTAAATGACTAAAATATTTATGCATAAATTAATTTTACCCTAGTGAATAATTACTGTAGATATGTTCCCATTAAATGGAAATTGACTAATGTGCATTTTAAGGACAACACATATAAAAATAAGCAGAATCAATTATTAATAGACTAATAATAAGGATAATTCCATATAATTAGATATTTTGTTTTGAATAATATTTAAACTACTCTAATCGTAAATAACTCTCTCTATCATGCTAATTTATATCTTGACCTAAGTAAGTAGTATTATGATGATTGGTCAAATAATGTTTTGAATGGTAAAATTGGGAAAAAGGAAATAGAATATTCTATACTTTATTTAATTGATAGATTGAATGCTATCTATCCTTAATGTGTGGACATATAAAGGTTAATATATATGGACTCTCAACTCTTTAAATTGATATACCCCCATTGGGTTAGTAAGTACATGAAAATAAATATACATGCATGTGAGACAAATATTTGTGGAATATTGAACATATAAGACACGATCATGAATACATGAATACAATATGAATATACTAAATGTTAGTGAGAATTTGCAACAACTAGAGGCACATATGTTGTTGTAGATACATATTAGATTTGTTATGCATGAAAAAATGGTAATTTTACATAATAGAAATATAACAACATAGATATCTCAAAATGAATACCAGAATGCTACGTTTAAACTTAATGAACACATACATACTATGTATTTATGCTTAGTGAATAACATTAGAAACCTAAAGAGAGAGAACTGATCAATAACTTCATGTTATGATCGTCAATATGATAAGATAATGACATACATGTACAAGTGACATCCATTATGTAGACATATATGTACAATCCAACTAGAAATTACTAGACAAAAACATAATATGGAAGTATGGAATCTAATTTCCCTAAATGGGGAAGGAAAACTATAAATAGAAAATCTTGAAGAGTACTCCTATCCAAGTGATAACCCCATTACACTATACTTTGTAAATTCCTCTCTTATGAGCTTTTTGTGATTATATAAATTGTGGAGCCTTGAAAATTTGAGGTATTTAATTCTCTATTTCAAATATTGACTATCTTATCTCCATTGAATTGCATTAATATAATTTTTTTCAAGTGGTGAATCCATGTTAATTAGTCGTATATTTCCTCTTGAACATCACCACAACTACTCAGAATGTCGATTGCTATTTAGGCTCCTATTGGTTTGGTGTAAGTCATGAGTTTTGTGGAACTTATTTTCTAAGAACTCTAGTTCTATTTCTAAAAAAGTTCCATTCACTTCAATGTGGTTGGTTTGTTGTAAGTATAAATATGTAAATCATTAAAAAGATTCTTAATTTTTATTTTGTAATATAAATAAGTGAGGATGGAAAAGAAAAAAAAGGATTATATATGAGAAAAATCATAATATTCTTAAATTATAATAACCACAACAAGTGGTTATGGTGTAGATTTTCTCTTTAAAAATATATTTTATTATGGTACAATTATAATCTTAATAAAAATAATTATTGAAATCACATCATAATGTTTTTATTTCACTTTGTGTATACAAAGTATTGTAATAATATCCACATTTCATGTGCTTGGAAATATAAGTTTTGGTTCATCATTGTTTAATGCAATGTAGAATATTAATTTTTACATTATTTTTGTAGGGAACTTTTACTATGTTATTCATGCATGATTATAGTTAATTATCATTTTTGACATCAATTTTTTAAAACATGAAAAATAAAAATATATTACGTAAATCATATTGCTTTCACATGGTGTCGGTGTGCTTCTTTTTATTTTGTAAATCACATTGATAGTGGTAGTGAAAGTGTAAAATATTTTACATAGTGTGATTATAGTGTATGATATTTTGTCATATTATGTTGTGGTTTAGCAACGAAATATATCCACATTGCTAATATTTTTAGTCATAGATATTTTACATGTGTCACTTGCAACAAATGAAGAATAAAATTGTATAAGAAATGTTATTAGTTGTCCCATACCTTGTTTTCCGCTCTTTTTAAGAGGGAATTCAGTAAATTTATTTTATATGTAAGTCCATAACTCACCAAAAGTGACAAAATTCAAGTTCCAACACTTACTTTAAACCAATCATGAAATTTTTTCTCAAAGAACTCTTGTTCATAAGTTTTCTGGACTAGTTATGACAAACCAATCAGAACCTTAATGTGGAATATTATATATTGCAATTGACACTGGAATTCATCTAGGATTTTTGATTCACTGTGCACTTTGGTCTTGTGTATAGCTTTAGCGGACTTGTGTGGGCCAAGTACCCACAACCTTAACTAGTGAATATGGATTAGTTGTCCCCCAATACACGGGAATAGCTAATAAGTACTAGTGTTGTTGTCTCCTACAATGTGAGAACACAAGACACTTAGCCCTAGAAGGTGCCAAGCTTGAAATGTTTGATATTTAAAAACATCTATAAATCTTGATATTGTTGAATAGCATTGCAAATCTTGGACTATATGATTAGATAAATCTTGAACGTTGGACAATCTTGTTTAGTTTATATGCTGATCAACCATGTGTATCATTATTTTAAAGCTTGAATCTTGGTCATCTTGATACTTGAAATTCTTATCTTGATTTCCTAAGTCCACCAAAAAGTCCTTATCTACTTTGAAGATGCATTGTATCTTCTTTTGTTGCACAATTTCAAATAGATAAATAATAAGCATTGTTTACTAGCTTTATTGACCCAAACCTTTCTTGTGGTCCTTGTGTGGATTTCTTTCCTATGGGAATTTGTACACAGGCATATGAAAGAAGATTTTGAAGAAACTTGCATGAGTTGTGTTGGTATGTATGCCCAAAGAGCCAATCATATGATGATTGGGATATGGCATTAGATACCTAATTTGATAATAATAAATGCAAGCTTCCAATTTATTTTATATATTCAATAATGAGATAATGAATACCATAATAAATGTCTAGAGAATGATATTACTCAATGATGTATGTCTTCAAGTATGTGACTTGGAAGAATGAGATTGTTTGTATGTTAAGAGTATATACATCCTCATTATGTCGCCGATTGATTGTTATTGTGGAAGGTAGATAGACAACAATAACACATAAGATTAGAGTGTGAGTTAGTTGATGATACAGTCTCATTAGTCATGATATGGCAATATCAAACTAAGAACACATATACATGTTAGAGAATAGTGTATCAGACAGACCCACAATAAGACTGACACATGGAAGACATCTTCATGGAAGTCACAGTTAGCTCTCATAGTGATGGTAGTGGTTGTGGTTCTTAGACCTAAAATTACAACACTCAGCACATGTCATTGGGTACACTTTGACATCATCAAACATAATCTTGAAACATGGGTTGTAATAGCGGTGATGGTTGGGTGACTTTGATACATGGGGATTGTCTGTGAGTGATAGAGATGGATTTTGTCCCTCCTATAGCAGTACAATATCCAGGCCTCTTGATTAGCGAGACTAAGAAAAATATGGCTATACAAATGTGAGTCAAAATGTGATATTGAGCTTATATATATATATCTCATGAAGTCTGCTTTGGTTCAAGGAACAAGATTAAATAATAATGAGGATGAGTACTCCATGCCTCTAGTTCAATCTGGATGTCAGTGGCAAAGGAACTATACAAATAATGTAACACCATACACAAATTGGGATATGGCATTAGATACCAGATTGCGACTAGGCACTGCTCATTGCTTATGATGACATAAGCTAGTTATGGACATTCACTGCCAACGTGATATGGGACCTATAGGGTCACACACATAGGAACTCATATAGAAGAGGAGTTTTGATCTTGAATGATAATTGAATTGATTACTAAAGTGTTTAGGAATTTTAATTCATGGAACAAATCAGATGACTAGATTGCCAAACGATCAGTTCAGCTGTTGAAACTGCTATTTGGAGTGTCAGGCTGATTGTATTGTACATTGGTTGGAATTATGCCTAACTTGGGATGCGAGACGCATGTGTTGCTTGTGTGAAATGGTATATTATCCTGGTGCAAGACACCCTCTCAGTTGCACCAAATGGCCATCTCAGGGGTGCAATTTGATTGCATCAAGGATTGATGCTGACGTCAAGTTGAGTACTAATTAGAATTGAATTGCCAACATATGTACAAAATTGGAAAGTGTGAAACGGTCATTTCACTTAGTAAAATGATCATCTCATTTTATGATATGACTATTTTGGCACACACATGTTGCAAAACTTCCAGAATTGTTGTGAAAATTTAAGATCTTCCGATCCTTTTCACTCCCACTTTAGTCCTATATTGGCTGGGGATTGGGAACCTTGACCCTAGACCCTCCTATATATAGAAGGATACTGGGGGCTTCCTAGAACACAACTACTACACATACAATTGAGAATCACTTAATCTGATAATTGTTGTCCTCTGTTTGTGGTAACTACGAGAGCCCATGCAAGTTCTACTTGACTAGGAAGGGATATCCATGGGAGAGAAACAACTGAGGTTCATTATTGTGGGAGAACATGTTGGTGACTAGTGAACCAATAAGAGGGACAACTCCTTCCTGTCCATTCTAGCATGACGACATGAGTTCTAGTTGGTCCGTGTGGACTAATCTAGAGACAAGAGTCCTTTGTCTACTGTTAGGAGGGCAACATCAACTTGCAGTCCGTGGCAAGATCTGAGGAGCTGCTACAATAGTTGTCCAAGTCTTCTTTCCATAGAGGAGCAGTCAAACGAGTCCTAGTGCAACCAAGAGCTGTACAGACACCGTCCAAGATAGAGTGCACATCTACATCGATGAGGATTGTCACTGGATTTGCTCCAGGACAAGGTATATCTTCGTGAAACCATCCTTCCCATTACATAGTTATTGACGTGATCTGCTGGTTAACGAGAAATATGTAAGTAAATTTTTTTTCCGCTGCCTATCTGATGTTGTATTGTCCTGTAGTAGTATCAAATCTACGTCAATTAATTATGTTTTGGGATAATCAATATGATCGAATTTTTGGTTTTACTGTGTTTATTTATTGCATGCGATGCGAATATTTAAACTGGTTGATGTGCGCATCCTTCTAAATCACCACATAAGAATCCAAACAAATGCACACACACACACTCACACACACATACATACATACATACATATATATATATATATATATATATATATATATATATATATATATATATATATATATATATATATATATATATATATAGCTATTTACATGCATCACCATAAAATTGGTTTTGATGGTGGATGTGAATCATGGTTTTGGCCAAAACCCCATATCTCTGTGTGCATGGTTGTGGTTATTTATTCTTTTTGGTAATCAGTTTGCGTACTGAGCCTCCCTCTCCTTTCCAAATTTTTTAATGTTCTTCTTCCTATTTCCCTTCAAATGTAACTCGAGGTTTTCCCCATAGACCAAGGAGGCTTGACGACAGGAGGATGAACCGATCGACTGGTGGCCCAACCGAATGGTTGAAGGTGTATAGACATTGCTTGGACCTGAGAACCAAATGAAAATTTTAGAAGAGTCCAGCTAGAGCAACCAGGAAGCAAGACGATTAGTTCAAGAGTTGAACTGATCAACCCAAATTATTTGGAGCACAGATCTTCACCAACAATAGGTTGCATATGATGTGGACCATAGGTGGTAGTAATTGCTTGTAGGTCCAAGAAATTACATTAGTATGGCCATAACCATTACTTGTGTCTTTATTTATTACATGTTCTTGTTTGTGGTTATAGCATGTATATAACACATACTATATATGCGGTTATTGGATTAAGTATATGTATTTATACATACAACTCCCTCAAATAAAATATCAAAGTCTTAGATGTTTTTTAAAAGAGACCCACATGAAAAGCTTGATCGACCAAGCATAGGTTCCGCCTCTACGAGGTGTCGCTATCTCGTAGAAGTGTGATGGTAATAATGTAGGTTCTACCTCTACGGGGTGCATTATTATTGTGTCGGCTATTGGGTTAAGCTTGATTGGTGTTCTCATAGCGTCTAGGCCTAGAAGCATGTAGATGATTATGGAAAGGGGTTGCACATATTGGCTAACCAAAATTGCATATGATGCAATTGGCAAGAGTTGCCTACCTTGATGGTTGACTATGTTTTCAGTGTTGATCGGGACATAGTTGAATTATCTTGGATCTAGCCCACTAGAATATTATATGCTACACTATTCTAGATTGATATTGAGGGATATCAATTTGAATAAAATAGTGGGAATGATAATAATTAAAAAATTAATTAATATCGTCAAATTTATCAAATCAGATCAAATAAAAATGTTTTAAAAAGTTGCAATATTACTTTGTAGAATCAAATGTCAAACATAAACACGTTCAAAATGCAATAAGTCCTTAAAGAAGGAAAAAATGGGATAAAGTTCCTCATTTGTCTAAGGACTTTGAGAAATGTTCTCATCAACGAGCGAAAGCTCTATGTCCTTGAGAAATGTCCTCATCAACGAGTCCACATTTGCCAGAGGAACTCACTCCAAATGCGCCTAAGGCTAAATGGATGCTTATTGGAAGCATGCCAATGATGCCATAGACATTTGGATACCTAATGCTCTGTTGTATGAACTATGAGTTGCATGAACAACATGAAAACATGGACATTCTTGAGATGATAACACATCTTAAGAATCATGTAAATCAAAGAAGATATAATGTCTTCGAAGTGCCAATTGTTGACTAAATTGACATTATTATAATCCCTTTGTTTTGATGATAACAAACATTTCATTCTTGTCGATCTAACGTGCTACTTGAGTGTTGCAGGAATAAGGTGGATGACAAAGTACTAGGGAATCTATATGCTTGAATGCTTGTAAATTTAATGAAATGTAATCAGTTGTAAACTTGTACAAGTATATAATGTACAAGTACTTAGACATCATGTAAATCAAGCGTTAGATCTTCCCTAGCCAATCACTACACTTAGATAGGTCATCCCCTTCAACAGTGTCACCTATGCACACTCATACACATACTTAATGCCTTACAGTGAAACATTGAAACAGGGTCAATCTCGGTTGACAAACTTCTCGACCGAGACACTCTCGGTCGACAATCTTCTCGACCGAGAAAGATCCAAAGTAGCCGTTAGACACAACAGACAAGTTAGTTGGCAGTTGGAGAAAGACGTTGCAAATCATTTGTTCCAGAGTGCCTGTCGGTCGACAAAAGTTCGACCGAGTAGGTGTCTCGGTCGACCATTCCTCGACCGAGATTGTCTCTGACATCAACTGCAGAATTAATTAATTAGCCGTTGTTAAAACAACTTTGTACCTAATGGCTAGTTAAGCACTTAGAAACCCCTAGAAAGTGTCTAGAACGTCCTTAAGCACTTGTAGGTCATTCCTATAAATAGGACATGCCTTAGGACACCTAAAAATACCTAAGTTGCACTTGTTTTACACTTGTTACACTTGAGAAATCCTTGAGCATACTTTGTGCAATCTGTTTGTAAGCAATTTGAGCATTGTGACAATTGGCCATTTCATTCCTTAGCTCATAATTCATGTCCTATAGACTAGTATCTCCTATCCACTGCAATCACAAGTCCACACACTTGGTTAGGAGATCTATACGCTTGATCTAGGCAAATCAAGCCTTGAGCTATAAAGGATAAGTTGTAATTTCCTTTTTCTTTCTTGTTCCCTATTATTGTTTGTACTCTCCTTGCTACTCCTAGGTTGGAGGCTATGGATTGGAGAGGGTGAAGATCTTCTTGGCGAAGAAGGAGACTTTGAGCTACTTCAGAAGGCTGGTGCAACGGGAGATTACTTCTAGAGAGGAAGGCTACTTCAAGGGGGAGCTTGGAGTTACTTCATAGAAGGCTATCTCAAAGTTGGTGCACCTACTTCAAGTGAAGGCTGTTCAAAGGGTGTAAAGGAAAGTATTGTATTTTGTATAAATCCTCGAGAGGTAATAAAATAAATACTTTCAAATCCCGGTTGGGTAAGCAACCGGGTAGTGGACTGACAACTATAGTATTTGCTATAGTTGGAACCACTCTAAACACCTGTCTCTTTCTTCCTATCTCAATTGTGGTTGTTTGAATTCAATAAATTGTTAAAATAATTCAAAAACTCTATTCACCCCCCTCTAGTGTTTTTCAATTGGTATCAGAGCAAGCTTCAAGGAACCCTAACCAGGTCTTGAAGAATGAAGGGTGGAGGTGACTACAACCGCAGGCAAAGGAGCAACTTGGACCAAAATTCAACAAGCTGCAATTGGTGTTTAGGAACAAACCATACAACAATTGGTTGTCCATGGAGAGAAAAGAAGAAAGAGGTCCACAAAAATTGTCTCATTGCTACAACCAATGAAGAAGAAGAAGAGGTAAGCCTTCTTGATTTATCAAAAGAAGAGCTAATTTCTAGTCTTAAAGAAACACACAATAAGTATATTGTGTGCAAGAAGAAATTAAAGAAATCTAGTAAAACAAACAATGAGTTAAATGCTAGACTTCTTGCTCTTACATCCAAAAATGAAGATTTATATGCTAAATTGAATAATCTTGGTTTTGAGAAAGATAGCATTGTTTCTGAAAATCGTACTTTGAAATCATCTTTAAGTAGTAGTGATGTGAAGATTTTTACTCTAGAAACAAATTATGATCTTCTATATCAAGAAAAGGTTGGATTACTTGCAAAGTTAAATGATCTTAAAAAACAACCTATTTTGTGTACACATCTAGATTATGATATTATTGTGAAAGAAAGAGATTCTTTATTATCTAATCTAGATCAAGCAAAGATGGATATCAAGAAGAGAATGGATGAAATTGTTAAGTTACAACAAGAAATCAGTAGCTTGAGTAACAATGATATTCTCGATAAAATCTTAAGTGATCCTTATCGTCAAATTGGAAGGAGAGGACTAGGTTATAAGCCTAAAGGAAAATCTCATCAAAAACCTAGTTGGAGAGGGACACAAGCACTAGAGAGTCAATCCATGTATGTACCTAGAGGCAAATATACATATGTACCAAAGAACAACATAGAACAAAAACATAGAAAGAGACTTGAGGTTGATTCTATATGTTGCCATTATTGCTTACGTCTTGGACATTACTCCTTTTCATGCCCATACAAGAAAAAGGATGTTGAGTTGGTATGGGTTCCAAAACCTCCAAACTAAATGAACGGAATTAAGTTGAGATATGACCAAGGACCTTAGTTGCATATTTATATGTCTATCTCAACTCAACATAATGGGATAATAAATTAATTCAAGTTTTTAAACATCTAACTTGGATATATACAAAATATTTCAAATTGCAAAAATAAAATTTTGCCTTACTCATAGCTAAATTGTTAATAAAGATTTGGATACAATTAGTTGGGATTTGATCTAAAAGTTCCTTTGATGTTCATAAAGTCTATCTCAACTAAACTGAGTCTTCAAATTGTTTAATTGAGTAAATAACAATTCATGATTTACTTATAAACAATTACTGAAAATGTTTCTGAAAACAATACAAAAACCTGATCGGTCGAGAAATCTTCGACCGAGCAGTCAGTCGGTCGAGAAATCATCGACCGAGCAGGTTACTGATGTCAGTCTGAAATAAGTCTGCTGAATAATTCTACAAAGGATCAATGTGCTATCTATTTGCTGTTAATAACTATTTAACATGCACAAATTATGGAAATCATCTTTGGAACACTTATATGAGATCATTTTTATCTATGAATCATATTTGATTTAAGTTAAGGGAAAATTACTGTTTTCATGGTAACCCTTGGAATATCTATACATGAACCATGTGTGTATTGAAATTTGTTTTATGATCATAATTATTGCATTTATATGCTGATCATTGTATATGCTTCAATTGTTCTATCATTACACCATGGATATGCCTCATCATGATCATTATGTTTCATTGGTTTGTCTAAAATAATTTTTGATTCATATATACAAACCATGAATGGATATTATTCTTGATCATTGTGATTCAGATAAATTGAAAATGCCATTAGCATAAAAGCATCTTGACATAATAAACAATGATTGTGGACATAGCTTGTGATAAAATAATGATGTTGCTATGACAAGCCAAACGGTGCCTCTTAGAACAAAAATATTAATGTTTTTATCTATTTGTTTGTTCTAAGAAATCAAAAGCAAAAATCTTGACTTTAAGATATTAATCCTGCTTTCAAAATATGTCTCTAAAGAATCTTATGATTAATATGAAAATAAGGGTATAAGAAGAAATGTGATTTAATATGTACCCATAGCAAAGCTTATGAAAACATCATTCACAATGAATGTAAAACATGCGTTCTAGAAAAATCAAGGACAAAGACTTCACTATGATGCCCATATTAAGTCTTCATAATAGGTATATCTTAATATGCTTCAAATAGATATTTATTTAAAGCTATCTGCAGAAATTATACTTCACATATGAATGTTTAAATTGGAAATCTATAGAATTTGCCTCTTGGTTGAAATTAAAACTGACCAAGGGGCGCCATGGTCGTAGTCAAGGGCGACCTAAAATAAGCTTGACAAAATGCTTATTTGTACATCTTTTTACTGCACTTAATCTTAGTATCTTGAATCAAAATGTGCTCATTACAAAACATAAAGCTCCAATAAAAGGTCAAAATCAAATCTTGTTTGTGACCTTAGAATCCTTAAATTGTCTTAATTATAAGATTAAGGGGGAGCTTACAAAAACTATTTTGATTATAAGATTAAGAAGCTTACAAAACTTTGTAAACATCATTTGAAGCTTGTTATGACCTTAGTATCCTTGAAAAGAAATTTTTGTTACAAAGAAATCTACATGACATATATCTTGTTCTTAATGGAAATCTCTAAAACAAGTCTGGGCTTAACATCCCGTGTATTTGGTTAGAGATATTTCTTATAAATCAATATGTATTCATCATGAGTTTAAGGGCATCTCATTTCATTTTCAGGGCTTAACATCCCTTGTAAAATGGATGAGAAATCAATACACATATGCCATGAGCTTAAAAGGAACTCATTTCATTTCAAGGCTTAACATCCTGTGCAAATGAGTGAGAAATAAATTGTGGCTAAATTTAACAACAATTGCTTTGCATTAATCCCTTGTTTTTAAATTGAATATTTCTTTAAGGGGGAGCATAGCATAAAATTAAGGGGGAGAAATATAAGTCATATAAAATGATTTTATTGGATATATTTTTGAAATGACAAAGGGGGAGAAATAATATAAAATCCAAATCAAAAACATAAATGAGTTTCATAATATCACGGCCAGCATTCACTTGCAAAACAAGAATGGCTACAAAAGGTAAACTTTAGGTATGAAACTCACATGATTTATATTTCCTTATTTTATTTTTAAGAAATGTTTGTCATCTTCAAAAAGGGGGAGATTGTTGGCTAAATTGACATTATTATAATCCCTTTGTTTTGATGATAACAAACATTTCATTCTTGTCGATCTAACATGCTACTTGAGTGTTGCAGGAATAAGGTGGATGACAAAGTACTAGGGAATCTATATGCTTGAATGCTTGTAAATTTAATGAAATGTAATCAGTTGTAAACTTGTACAAGTATATAATGTACAAGTACTTAGACATCATGTAAATCAAGCGTTAGATCTTCCCTAGCCAATCACTACACTTAGATAGGTCATCCCCTTCAACAGTGTCACCTATGCACACTCATACACATACTTAATGCCTTAAAGTGAAACATTGAAACAGGGTCAATCTCGGTCGACAAACTTCTCGACCGAGACACTCTCGGTCGACAATCTTCTCGACCGAGAAAGATCCAAAGTAGCCGTTAGACACAACAGACAAGTTAGTTGGCAGTTGGAGAAAGACGTTGCAAATCACTTGTTCCAGAGTGCCTGTCGGTCGACAAAAGTTCGACCGAGTAGGTGTCTCGGTCGACCATTCCTCGACCGAGATTGTCTCTGACAGCAACTGCAGAATTAATTAATTAGCCGTTGTTAAAACAACAACTTTGTACCTAATGGCTAGTTAAGCACTTAGAAACCCCTAGAAAGTGTCTAGAACGTCCTTAAGCACTTGTAGGTCATTCCTATAAATAGGACATGCCTTAGGACACCTAAAAATACCTAAGTTACACTTGTTTTACACTTGTTACACTTGAGAAATCCTTGAGCATACTTTGTGCAATCTGTTTGTAAGCAATTTGAGCATTGTGACAATTGGCCATTTCATTCCTTCGCTCATAATTCGTGTCCTATAGACTAGTATCTCCTATCCACTGCAATCACAAGTCCACACACTTGGTTAGGAGATCTATACGCTTGATCTAGGCAAATCAAGCCTTGAGCTATAAAGGATAAGTTGTAATTTCCTTTTTCTTTCTTGTTCCCTATTATTGTTTGTACTCTCCTTGCTACTCCTAGGTTGGAGGCTGCGGATTGGAGAGGGTGAAGATCTTCTTGGCGAAGAAGGAGACTTTGAGCTACTTCACAAGGCTGGTGCAACGGGAGATTACTTCTAGAGAGGAAGGCTACTTCAAGGGGGAGCTTGGAGTTACTTCATAGAAGGCTATCTCAAAGTTGGTGCACCTACTTCAAGTGAAGGCTGTTCAAAGGGTGTAAAGGAAAGTATTGTATTTTGTATAAATCCTCGAGAGGTAATAAAATAAATACTTTCAAATCCCGGTTGGGTAAGCAACCGGGTAGTGGACTGACAACTATAGTATTTGCTATAGTTGGAACCACTCTAAACACCTGTCTCTTTCTTCCTATCTCAATTGTGGTTGTTTGAATTCAATAAATTGTTAAAATAATTCAAAAACTCTATTCACCCCCCCTCTAGTGTTTTTCACCAATTGAGTGCAAACTAACAAAGGGAGATCCAATGGAACCCCATTTGCTCAATGTGATTGGACATGTGGAATGACTGGGATTTCTCTTAGGTAAAGAGTTGACCATGAATATGATTATGTAAGTGTTGCATGAATCATAATTAGTTTATCATATGCTTGGCATGTTGATGCCAAAGCAAGGAAGAAAAGGACAAATTCGTGATGGTGATCAACAGAAGTGAGTCCTAGGGAAAAGGAAAGGCTAAGAAGTGTTCTGAGGCTGAGCTTATGTACAAATTTTCTACACTCAAGTTATAGAGAAGAGTAAGTGTAAAAGGAATATGTCCTTTTCACTTAAAGGATAAAGAAAACAAAGTGCCACATTTTCACTCGTCTAGACATTGGAAAGGAATTATCCTCTTCATAGAGGATCTCAGGAAGACGATAGAGATATAGATATCTACTTTAGGACCTAAGAAGAAGTAAGCTAGAACTGTGTGAATTAGGGGTTGCTACCTCTACAGTTGTAAATAGTCATTCATGGGCATGTAATAGAATTAGTGAATTTCTATTATGTACTTGCCATTGATGAAAAAAAAATATGTCTTGTATGATGAGAACATTATGTTTCATTTTATAAGATATGATCTTTTATGGTAGTGCCCTATGTCTGACAAACTACACTTGATAGTTGTTGAGGCAAATGTGTATGACACATATATTTAATGACATGATAACTCAAACAATGAATACCTATAGCATTGTCATCTAGAGCGCATAAATAAGAAATCCATTTCTAGAATCCATATGATGGTTATCTAGACTCCTTTGGTTATCAAACCAACATAGACATGCATGTCTTATTTGTTGTGCAATATGACAAAAACATCTTCACTAGATGTAGCGAGAAATCGACTATTCCATTAGGACTAGTACATACTGATGTACATAAACCTTTTGGAATGAATGCTAAAGGTAGTTACAAGTACCTCAATATATTTACTGATGTGATCAGTAGATATTGAAATTTGTATTTAATGAAATACAACTATGAATCTCTTGAAGTGTTCAAGAAGATTATGAAGAAGTACATAACTCACTTGGTAAAGTATTAAGATACATTGATGTGATCAATGTTGAAATATTTTAACCAAGAGTTTGAGAACTTTTTGGACAGTCCATGATAGTGTGTATCACAATGAACTCCACTTGAAACATACTGATGTGTCAGAAAGAAAGTATCACACCCTTTTCAAACATGGTGAGATTAATCAATAAAATCTAGCTGATCTTAAAATTTCTTTTGGGCACATGTTTTAAACTAAAACAATGTACTATCTAAAATGGTTCAAAAGACACCATGTGAGATATGGCATGGGGGGAGTCTCAATGAGTCTTTTATAGTGATTAGGATTGAAAACTTGTATAAGAAAAATAGTTTATTAAAAGACTTTATCTACAAACTACATGAATGTTATCTTGTTGAATACTACTCTTATCCAAATCTGACAACAAAGTGTTTTTTTAGTCTGGATGATTGTATTCCTAAAAGGGAACTTAGTTCCAAAGGAATCAATGGGAGTAAAAGTAAAAATCAAAATGTTTGAGATAAACAACAAAACATAGAATCTAAAGAGGTACAATAGGAACACGGAGAATCACAAGTTTTTGTGGAATCTCAAGTTACTTAAATAAACACAGATCTCATTTTTCTAGTAGAACACACCTTGAGTTTGAAAGATTATGATATCTTATAACTTAAGAAATCAGTGAGTTGATCATAGAGACAACCTAGAAACTATTGAGGGATCACAATCTGAGAAATGACTAGAGGCCATAATATCAATGATGAACTCCATGTAAACCAACAAGGTATGACCTTGGTGGATCCACCTGAAGGGGTAAAACCCATTGGGTGCATTTGGATCTTTATAAGAAGACCAACATGGAAGGGTAGTTTGGTTGAAAAGAATTTCAAAATAGTTCAAGGTGTTTGACATGATGAAGTCCTTTCACTAGTTACCATGGTTAAATCCATCTAGATCATGCTTGTTGTTGCAACTTAGTATGACTGTGAGATTTGACATATGGATGATTAAAACCACATTCCTTAATTGGAATAATTAAGATGATGTGTACATGACACAACCTAATGGTTTTATAAATCTATTAATGCAAATAAATTCTATAAGCTATAAAGGTCAATATGAGGATTGAAGCAAGGATCTCAAAGTTGGAATCTTCGATTTGACAAGACAGTCAATGGGTTTGACTCGAGTCAAAATGAAGATGGAATATGTGATTATAAAAGATTTAGTGGGGAAATATTTAATATTCTACATAATGATGGGGAATAATGTCCTTATCCTACAAATGTTAAACCTAGCAAGGAAAGTACCTTCTATATGAAGGGTTTAGGAGAAGCATCCTATGTGATAGGGATCGAGGTATATAGAGATAGATCTGGAAAGATTCTTGACCTAAGTAAGAGCACATACATTGGCAAAATGTTGGAGGATTCAACATGCAAGACTCAATGAGAGAAAACATGTCCATGATCCATGGAGTTAGTATCTCAGGAGCCAAATGCCCCAATTCTTATGAAGAATAGGAACACATGGGTAGATGACATATGTATTTGCAATTGGATCTATCTTTAATGCAATAATATGTACCTATCCCATTATCTCATATGTATTCCACATGATGAGAAGATATCCACTAATCTCATATGTATTGGACATGATGAGAGGATATCCAGTCATCTCATATGTATTTGACATGATGAGAAGATACATATATACCTACCTAGCAGTCTCATATGTATTTGACATGATGAGGGGGTATTTGTCAGATGGTAGTGAAAGTCACTATACTACCATATAGAACATCCTTAAGTGATTGTGAAGCACTAACAAGATCGGTTCCTTGGTTATGGTAATAAGAAAGAGTTGGGTGTAAAGAGTTATGCCGATGCAAGCTTCCAAACTGACAAAATGAACACAATAGTGTTTGACATTAAATGAGAACTGTAAGCTAGCAAGGGTTCTGAGCTAATGATAGTTGTTCTAATCTATAAAAGAATCCAAGTATCTCTGTGTTATGGAAACAACAGAGGATACTGCATGGATCAAGAAGTTCATATGGGTGAACTTGTGTGAGGTTCCAAACCATTGGTGACATAGTAGAAATACTGATAACAATGGAGCTACTAGTTAGGCCGGGAATCTCAGATAGCATACTACGACACTTCCAACTCATATGAGTAGTCGTACAACGAAGAGGTGTGAAAATTGCAAAATACTGACTTAAGCAAACATTGCTAAACCATCTATAAAAGCACTTACACAGCAGAAGAACGATGGCCATGTTGGGTCACTCGGGATGAGACCCGTGGGTGATTGGATCTAAGTGCCAGTGGGAGTCTATTGGTATGTATGCCTAGAGTGATGATTGGGATATGGTATTAGATACCTGATTTGATAATAAAAAGACAAGCATCCAATTTATTTTGTGTATTCAGTTATGAGATAATGAATAACATAATAAATGTCCAAAGAATGACATTACTCAATGATGTATGTCTTCAAGTACGTGACTTGGAAGAATGAGATCATACATCTGTTAAGAGTATATACATCCTCATTATGTCCCTGATCGGTTGTTATTGTGGAAGGTAGATAGAAAACAATAAGAAATAAGATCAGAGTGTGAGTTGGTTAATGATAGAGTCTCATTAGTCATGATATCAAACCAAGAACATAGATACATGTTAGAGAATAGTGTATCAGACAGACCTACCGTGAGACTGACACATGGAAGCCATCATCATAGAAGTCATAGTCAGCTCTCACAGTGATGGCAGTGGTTGTGGTTCTTAGAACTGAAATCACTGCACTCATAACATGTCGTTGGGTACATTTTGACATCATCAAACACAGTCCTGAAACATGGGTTGTTATAACGGTGATGATTGGGTGACTTTGACACATGTGGATTTACTGTGAGTGATAGAAATGGGTTTTGTCCCTCCTACAGGAGTATGATATCCATGCCTCTTGATTAGTGAGAATAAGAAAAGTATGGCCATACACATGTGAGTCAATATGTGATATTGAGCTTACATATATATCATGTAGTCTGATCTGGTTCAAGGAACAAGATTGAATAATAATGAGGATGACTACTCCATGCCTCTAGTTCAATCTGGATATGTGTGATGAAGGAAATATACAAACACTATAACACCATAGATATATTGTAGGTTGAAGTTGCTCCCTAACTTTCCATTCACTTGGGTAGCATTGATGTGCGACTAGGCACTGCTCATTGCTTGTGATATCATAAGCTCATTATGGACATTCACTACCAACATGATATGTGATCTATAGGGTCACACAGATAGGAACTCATCTAGAAGAGGAGAATTGATCTTTATTGATAATTGAATTGATTACTAAAGTGTTTAGGTATTTCAATTCACGCCATGGATAAGCTAATTGGATTGTCAAATGATCAGTTCAAGTGTTGAGACTGCTGTTTGGAGTGTCATACTGATTGTATTATACATTGGTTGGAATTCTACCTAACTTGGGGTGCAAGATGCCCATCTTACTTGTGAGAAACAATCGTCTGGCCTGGTGTGAGATGCCCATCTTAGTTGCACCAAACGACCATCTCGGGGGTGCAATTCGATTGCATCAAGGATTGATGCTGACATCAAGTTGAGTACTAATTGGAATTGAATTGCCGACATATGTGCAAAATTGGAAAGTGCAAAATGATTGTCTTGCATGTGAGACGACCATTTGAGTGCACACAGGTTGCAAAAATTCTAGAATTGTTGTAGAAATTCAAGATCTTCCGATCCTTTCCACTCCTGCTTTGGTCCTGTATTGGCTGGGGACTGGGAATCTTGACCCTAACCCCTCCTATATATAGAGGGGTATTGAGGGCTTCCCAGAACACAACTACTACACAGAAAATTGAGAATCAATTACTATGACAATTGTTGTCCTCTCTAGTTATGGTAACCACAAAATCCCAAACAAGTCCTACCCCACTAGGGAGGGATATCCATGGGAGAGAAACGACTAATGATCATTGTTGTGGGAGAGCAGGTTGGTGACTAATATACCAAAGGGAGGGACAACTCCTTTTTCTCCATTCTAGAAGGACGATAGGAGTTCTAGTTGCTCAGTGTGGACTACTCTAGAGGTAGAGTCCTTTGGCTATGCTACGAGGGAAACATCAACTCACAATCCATGGCGAGATCTGAGGAGTTGCTATAGTAGTTGTCTAAGTCTGTTGTCCTTGGAGGAGAAGTCAGACGAGTCCCAGTACAACTAGGAGTTGTACAAACATCATCCAAGATAGAGTGTACATCTACATCGATGGGGATTGTCGTTGGACTTGCTCCAGGATTAGGTATATCTTTGTGAAACCATCCTTCCCATTGCATAGTTATTGACACGATCTGCTGGTTAATAGGAAATTTGTCAGTAATTTTTTTTTTGTTTTCACTGCCTATCTGATGCTATATTTCCCTACAAGTTATCCTCTGTGGATGAAAGATATATATGACTTATGCTTTTAAATTGTAGTTATTATCTATATGATTTTATGAATTCTGATTGTAAACTATGAATATAATAAGATTTATCTATATATTCTGATTTAATTCATGATGAGAAAAAAATGGACCCAAAAGATTGAACTTGTGAAACTTATCTAACTTGCTAGGTCCTAAGTGTAAGGACTTGGTCGATGGTTAGAGAATGTCTGACCAGGGTTGTATAAAATGATATGTATGTTGGAGGATGGGGAGAAGATCACGAAACTAGTGCATTCATTGAAGATATTACAAGGATATTTTAGCATGATTAGCTAAATACCTCCATAATACAACTTTGGATATGGTAAGATCTTATAACTTATTACCTCATTCTGTGTGAATATATATATATATATATTCTATGTATTAAATATGTTCTTACAACTACTTATACACACACAATAAAGAATTTCAAATAATCAATATCACATTACTAGTTCCATCATTGATTAGCAATGTAGATAGAGAACAACAATCTATATTTGATCATTTCTCTAATTCATTTGAGTGTTTTTCTTGTGTTGGGTACGTTTTCTTGTAACTTGAACTTATACATTACCATTGTCATTGAATTTGATTTTCTTTTCCTTGTTCTTTACTCAGCAAAAAGCATTGGGAATTGTTAGTGATTGTCCCAAGCATATTGATTATCTTGACCAATTGAGTATATAATTTATCGGGTGGGAGGAACCAACTATAATTTTCAATTGTGGAGTAAGTATAAATTTTTATCCGTCAACATATTTGTTAATGCTTGCATCATTATATAACTACTTAACCATGCAAATATATGTATTACTTCAACTTATTAAAGGTACAAAAATAGATTGTAAGGCCATAAGATTTGTAGATAACAAAAGAGAACATAACATGGGATAATGTAAGTGTAGTTTTATGACTCCAAATCTAATGCCAACTCTTCTTACATTTATTTATTAATGCTATGAATAGATGTGAGTTTGTAGTGCCCTACACAAGATAATGACTGGGTGTGTGGATAGTATGTGATGAAGTATATGGCATCATTATACATCCAGAATATACAAAAAGTAATAAAGACTTTGATCATAAGTATATGACCTAATTTATTTATATTCCAACTTTGTGTAATATTATCTTATGAATGCATTCCCTTTGTAGGTCTACAACACCCAGGTGGCTTATGCATGAGAGACTCTAGGTGATGTATGCGAAGAGTTGTCAGAGTGTCCTATGAAAGAATTCAAATTCGTATTTGATTAGGAGTGATGATTATGTATGTGATACTTTGAATTGGATTGTTTGTATGATTATGTGATGGATCATAATATTTTAAACTTTGAATTTTAAGTAAAACATGAATGCAAGTGACTTCATATTTGATTTGCATCAATGGTGAATAAGTTAATGCAAGTAAATTTTGAATGTGTGTGGAAAAAGTGCATTTTGAAGATATGTAAATGAATGCAATGGGGGTCCTAAAAGTTTGATGTGTATGCATATGTGTTTGTTATTGTAGGTTTGTAAATGACCGATTGTTAAGTAAAAATAGGATGAATTTTGTCATTCTAATGAACAATAGGTTCTACATCCCACTAAATAGCAAGGTAATAGTTTTGCAGATGTACTGTAACAAAAATTAATTACAACCTCTTTTGTAACAAAAAAGTGAGATTACAACATTTTAGCCGTGATTAGTGCATTCAGAACTGACGTTGCTGAAAAATATATCCAGTAAAAGTTATTGGTAAGGAAATCCATGACATCATATTTCTAAGTAGAAACTGACGCTACAAAATTTTAGTCCTAGTAAAGAATCCAAAACTAATGATTATGAACAATCCATTCATTCATCTTTTACTAATGAGGCGATCAACGTCATCCATTTTTGGAAAAGAAAATGACGTTACAAGATTTTAGCCTCAGTTGATCAATCTAAAACTAATGTTGGAAGTCACCTATTCAGTACAAAAATTAACTTTGTGGTGTCATTTTCTCACCAGACATTGACACAAAGCTCAAATTCTCACTTTGGGCTCTTAATTCTAAATTGAGGCTACATCATAAAATTAAAAACTCTCTAGTTTTATTCCAAGTTTTGGTGGCGGTTTCATTTGTAACATGACACTATTTTTTAAATCGTTGCATCAATTTTAAAACCAATAATGTAGCCATTGATATGTTGCCTCACCTTCCTAGGCGTCTTTTTGAAATTGATTTGACATGCCTTAAATAACAGAGGTTGTAAACTATATATGACATTGTTATCTGTCTTTTGTATTTCTAGCACCACTACCATGTGTAGGACATAGTTCCTCTACTAAGGTGGAGGGAAGTAGCCCCATTACCCCATACATTCTTGTACCTTTATCTACAATAGGACATTATGTGACTCTAATTACTTATAGAATCACCATTTAATGCTATATTATTGCTTGATCACTATTCATTATGCATATTTAGATAAATAACATTTCAAGTGTTTGAGATTAGCTAATAACCTTGATGTTTCCATGTTAACAACATTGATGCTACTATTGATGAACTATTCCCATTGAGATGCGTACATGATCTCCCAAACATTATGAATGTGCCATGGGAGTAATATCTATCTTTGGATAATATTCTACTCAAGAAAATTAAGATGAGTCAAATGCTTGACTTAACTATTTTTGTTCAAATACCCATAGTAGAGATAGATAGATAAATAGATAGATAGAGAGAGATTTTTACAGTGTACAATGAAACCTATATTCTATTTCCCTTAACATCTTGGTAAACTCAATATCATATACTAATTTTCGTCATTACAATTAGTTAGTAAAATAAAATTCAATCAATTATCCTTGATAATCAACTAGTTTCTTAATTTTAGGTAATTGATCCAATAGATCTTATATATCCGACTCTTGGTACTTGATCCCTAAATGTATAGCAATGAGACTCATATTCTTGTTATTGTGCTTGTGCCACATTGATTAAAGTCAAATGATTTCTATCATAGAGAATATAGGGTACACAAAACACACATCAAATTTTGGATCATTAATGGACTAGTTAGTTATCTTAAAAATCAACATTGTTTTTTCAATTGTTGAGATGTATTCTAATTTTTTATAATTTATAAGTTCATTCATTGATCACTAATACAAGTTTTATCTTGTTCATGATTAAGCTGTAGTGTATGCCATGCTCCTCAAGAGTATATCCTACATTCGTTCCAAACTCTAACATTGATTACATCTATCACCTTTTACTCCAATAAAGATAGGCCAAGATGGTTGTTGAAGATATTTGATGTCACATTCATAAGGTACTTGACAAATAGAGAAAGGATTTGGGAAATACAAGGACATTGAAAGTTAAGATATGGGCCACCATTAATAAAGAAGAAACAAAAGACTTATGAAGATTTTCTATTATGAAAGCCTCATATGTTGAAGCAGGAATCACCTATCTGCATGTTGAAGTGCTAAACTTTGATATGCGCACACACCTAATATGTATGTTGTAGAATAGTTTGTTTACTAGTAGAGCAAGATATGATGTGCATGCTCATCTATTCCGATATGTGTGACACCAAAAAATAATATGGAGTTTCAACTAAGGAGATTCACTCTGGTTGTTCCACTATTCACCTCACTGACAAGGCACATCACTAATCCACTATGTTGCGACCAGATCAAGTTTACAGATGGGACGAGTTGCAAAGTGTGTTTTTAGAGAATATCTACCTGTACTCACTCATGTATCTGATTAAAGGCTAGTTGAATCAGTTTAAGCAACAACCTAGTGAATACCTACTTAAATCATGTGTACATTTCAAAGAGCTACGCCTAAATGTCTGCACCAAGGAATGAGCCGGTGGACACATGTGAATAATTTCTATATAGGAATGGATGAAAGCTTAAAGAGGTTCATGAATGCTCTATCAAGTAAAAATTTCATTTCTCAATCCTTTAATGATGTGGAGGGTTGTGGATCAGATTTTAGGAAATAAAGCTAACTGTGGAAAAGAAAGACAAGGAGGAATGTTAAATGCTTACTTGGTAAAGGAGGGGAGAATATTATAGTTGAGATCCATAAAAAACTCCTTGAAGTAGTTGACATTGAAACAAGAGACCATGGAGAACTCGATTCACCATCTTACATATCCCACATTTGAGCATGTTAAACATGCTACAGACCTATGCCAACTCGGTTGCATAGAGAGACATGTAGTTGCGGGTTGTGACTGTGTTTGTTTTTCATAGGATATGGAAACACATTCCTTATAGGTATTTTGAGGAATTTTCATAGCCCACCTTTGGAATGTTCTCTAACTGTCATTACATGTCTTTTGAAGATTTTTTAGGGTAGTTAGAGAACATTCCAAAGTAACATGAACATGTTGAGGAATTGACCAAATGCTTGTGATGGGTTTTCTCGAGTGAATAGTGATAAATACTCAATAGCCAAATATTACAATTGAGGATAGTACTAAGGTCTTTCAAGAGGTAGGCACATAGAGAAATAATTTGATAAAAATACTCTATATGGATAGTAAGAAGCACAATAGATGATAGGGTAGAGTGTAGTGATGAACAATCTAAGAGTCCAATTCCCACATAAATCTGCATAGATTATACTCATCAAGAGTTTGTAGAAGTTCCAAGATGCATTTATTTCACGTGAAACTCCTCTTACCACGTGCGTTGAGTGAGTTGTCCTCTTAGCAAAAGTCCCTGAAGTGATTGTTTCTCACAAATATACAACTTAAAAATGCAAGACTACCCACTTGGCCCACACATAATCTTACTTAATAAGCTTAGATGCATGTAGGATTAAGGATTTTAGATCCTTGGGCATCTACTACTACATAGATGACTCAAAATGCTAAATAGGACTCATATATATGAGTAAGCATTTCCACCAAGATGCATACTTCTTTTCTAGTGTTTGAGATTTACAAACTTACTACCAACATTGTTATCCAACTAGTAAATTCTTTTACAATAGCACCACTTGGTATTGTTGTGGATGTTCCAATGCAAGTAGGAAAATCCTTAGTCCCTTACAGATGTGTTGTTATGGACATCAATGAATACATAAATACCTGTCACTTTTAGCAGACCTTTTTCTAATGACAATACAAACCTTGATCCATGTGAAGATAGGTATATTGGGTTTGAGGATTGGTAAGGATTTTGTAGGCTTTAAGGTATTCAATAGTTTTAAGATCTCATATGTTCATAAGAACTTTACCTCCCAGGGATTGATTCACCACATTTTCGTGGCATACACACTGCACATAGGATCCACTAAAGATGGCTCATAGATCCACACACCTACAATCTTATTATGCATATGTGGATCAAGTTCTTTTCCAATTAGATACTATAGAAGGAGATGCTATCCTGTGATATGCCTTCAAACAACGCCGTAGGATCCGTGAGGGACTGCTCCTACAAATTAGTCATGATAGGTCATGAGGTCTCAGATTCAATCAAGATCATCTCTCCAGATACTCTCACTGCCAATGACATAGCCATGGATTGCAGCAACATTCTTCCTACAAACACGATTAATCCCAAATTGCTTCCGTCGTTGCTCGAGCTGTGGAAATATGTAGTGATCATTAAGATGGTCGGTGGTAACATAGCATTCCAAACCCTAATGAATTGTCTTTCCATCCTCTGGTCCCCGACTGATTCCTTTTGAGCTATCGATCTGGAGATGGGCTACTACATAATCCAACTAGAAAATCAAACTGACTTTGTGAAAGCTGACTGGGGGTGATCGCTCTTTTACATGGATCAAAAGTATAAACATGTTTGTCCAATCAAAGATATCATACATTGAATTTATACCCAACTTCAAGACGTTCACAACTCAAATACGAAGAGTTTATAGTAGTGCAGGGTCAAACACAGGGAGAAGGATAACAAAATAATAAGAACAAGAGATCTTGGCTTAGTTTAGTCAAATCAAAGAGGTGAATTTTAGTGTTCTGATCAAGGAACGAATTAATCTAATTAAACAATAAATCTAAGCTATGAAAAATCAAAATAAGAAATAAAAATAATTGCGAAACGATAAAAGGGAAAACTTAGATTGGGTTTCACCAATCAAACTAGCCACAATCATGTGAAATCTTCTCTTCCAATTTATTTATGTTCTTGACATATTTTGCAAACACTCATAAAAGACATCCAACTCCTTCCTTCTCCAGAGATATGGGTAGATTTTTATCCAAAGGTATCTCTCCCTCGAGATGATAACCAAAGAAAAAAGTATAACCATATGCCTTTTTTTATAGTAACTCCTCATTCTGGTGTCTCATTATTAATCTATATTTCAGATCTGATTGAAATCATTCTCTCAAAAAATCCATTCATACATCACAAGAAGGAAACTAATCAACATGACACGTATTAAAATAAGAGTATAAACACAAAACTGTAAGAACATGTGTAATAAATAGAAGGTGAAACGATTATATGGTTGGAAGGGCCTGGCGGCTACTCCCAACCCAAGTTATGGAGTCTAGCCACTCTCGGCACATGAAGAAAATATATTAGAACTTGAACCGATCATGATAGGAAGGGGAAAGGAAAAAGGTGGCTTGTTGCCAAGTCTAGAGGTCGACAATCTAATTAGGGCTATAACACTAGCCAGGTCGATGATCTCTAGACTTTGATTTTGATCTCAACTGCAACCTTTCAATTTTTTGTCTCCAAAATCCGAGATGGTTTGTCTGGTGGTGGCTACTTGATATCTATATGAATAGACGGGAAGCCTTTGAGTTGGTCTTGAGATTTTTAAAACTCTGAAAATAAATACAGTTGGAAAGTTTTAAAGTCGAAGAATTACTACAGATGGGGCCCAATCCCTATTTGACTGATCAGACAATGAGGTGAATACGTGCTGGGGCCGGAGGTCGATATGTCTTTGGAGGGGTCAATGCTCTTTGGAGATCGACAACTTGTTGCTCATTTGCTTGTCGACGGTTGGAGGTCGATGGGTGTTGCTTGATAGACCTTGACTGGAGTGGATTGATGGCTAGGCCAGGTCGACACTGTCGGGGTCGATGTGTCAGGCCAATGGCTTCCAGGTTGTTGAGTTGCTCGAAATTGCTTGTGTGTTGATCAATATCGATGTCCCAAGATGGTGGTCGATGGCTGATCGTCGAGCATGCTTTGTAGCCGTTAATTAATTGGTATGGACAACCACGGACGTTTTGCTTGCCGTGGTCATAAGGAAGCATTGACTCGTTAGGATTAATATATAACCAAGACGTGGTCTCGAGTAAGTATTTTACTCCTAAGATTAAATATAACCAACGATTACACGATTACAAGAAGGAAATCAACCGCTCTTCTTTCCTTCTTTGCGGGAATAATTAAATTAAATGGAAATTAAGCCTTCAATAAACTTGCATGCAAGGACAACTTGAATTGGTTTCCTTTTTGGTCGTTGGCCCAAAATAGCATAGTAATAAATAGTGAACTCGGTGTAGTTGTCATTGCCGTTTCAGTAAACCATTAATGTATTGTCCCATGATTTGGATCAGTCTTATGTTCTTCATCTTTCCTTTATATACACTTTCTATATTAGTCAAACATATTAACGAGTTTTCAAACTTTTTGAACAATTTAAAATTGTTGACTTATTTTCTTTAATTAGCACAACTAATTTAATAGACACAAATAAATTTATTTTGTGCTGTCTGCAAGCAAAAAATGCACTACTTAAGAAATTATATTGGAAAGAGGACAGAAATTACAAAAGATTAAGAATTAAACAATTAAAGGCACATCATGGCTAATAAAAGTACAAAATATAATGTAAAATATATAATAAAATTGCACAAATTTAGGTGTTAGCAGGGGGCCCTTGACTGTCTTTGACAATTACCTATCCATGCAGTCCTGGTCGTCAAGATTCCGACCATAGGACCCGATCCCATGTAGTGGTATGACTTTGTGTTGTGGATCTACCTGTGTAGCTCTATCAAAACCAGTTGCTTACAAGCATTGGCAATATGGTGGGAAAGACGATAAAGATCAACGTGACCACGACCGCTAGCGATCATGGCAAATTCACACGTCTTGTCGTCAAGCTGAACACTATTTAACCTTCTCTCTAGCTATCTTCTTGAACGGTGAAAATTACTGTCTGGAGTATGAGAACCTCCGTATTGTTTGCATGAGGCGTGGACGTCTAGCTCATGATGGTGCCGATTGCACCTTCATGAAGCCCATTGTCCCACCAGAAGCATCATCATCAACGACAGTGGAGCTCCGTCCGCCGACTGCCTACAGTGAGTCCATCCATGCACCTAAGCTAGTGTGACGTCCACCACCAGAAAAGGATGACCATAGCCAAGAACAGGATACCAAGAACCCTACAACAATGCCTAAGACTATTAGAGATCCACCAATAGTTGCTACCTCTCTAGGGACAGTCAACCATCACAAGGTGGCTGGGATAGGCAAATCATTGGATTGGGAAACAATTGTAAATCGGAGAAACAAGAAGAAAGCCCCCTTGCACCATGAACAAAAACATTGCCACACAGCACTGGGAACATAGGCAGGGCCGGGATACACCCATCGAGACACTCCAGTCACTCTAGTTGATGATCAAATGTCTGAAAAGGCAGAAACATCCTACCAGACAATGAAGATGCTTTTGTTAGATAATTTAGTGTAAACGTCGTTACATGCAACAACAAACAGTTATAAATAATTAACAATTGCAGGTAGATCAAGATAAAATATACAAGAAAAAAATATTGTAGGAGAACATAAATAAATGAGTAAGAAACTCCTGACCGGATCGTCCCGTTGAGAAATAAGACATGTATATTTATAAACGTATATACTTAAAGAAATCATTGCCTTGCAATCTTTCGGATAAGAGATGTCCTTCCAGTCCATCCAGTCATTAAGAATGCAGCAAAGTCTATATCCTTGGCTCATCTCACTAATGCTTGACGACAAGTCGTTTGTCTAATCTCACTATTGTTCGACGTCGATAACCTTGCTTGTTACGTTGACGCCTAATGTCACATCATTTGGTTGTCACGTAATAGATGACTTCACATCATTCGACTCGTTTGGATAACAATAGATGCCGAGTTTCTCCGCATGTCTGCTTGCGTTTAACGTCATTCTTCTGGCACGTCAATTTGATGCCGAAATATTTGCACCACCAGTGCAGCCCAGCGATCGCATGTACCACCACCCAGACAGATCGTGTCAAATGAATAGAAAGACGACATTGTTCGTCTGATTTAGGAGAAGGATCTTCATGAGACAACTTTTCCGAATGCTTGATTCATTCTGAAGACAAGTCTCCACGAAGTAGCAATTCAGACAGGCGAAAGGAAAGAAGAGAAACACTCCGTCAAAGGGACACATCTCTCGTCTTTTGCAAACGGCAGATGACGGCTGTGCGTTATGCGGAGAGTGGCTGAATTCATTGTGTGTCCAACCCTAATGACATGTTTCCCTTTTTATAACCCTTTCATGCCCCACGTCCTAATCCTAGACGGACACGATCACTCTTATACACGAAACGTACATATCTTTACCATTAAGGAAAGATGACCATTAATTATATAAATAATTAACTTCATCTATTATTCACATAACAGAAAGTTGATGAACCATTTCAGAAAGATACAATTAATTAAATCAATAATTAATAACGTAATTATCCTTTTATACAAAAAGAGTAACTTATATTCCTTTCCATTATGTACTGGCAGCACTACATTGAGCTTAACCCATGCTAAATAATAACTGTAAAAGCTATATATCCAACAATCCCCCACAAAGTCTAATGTGTAGTGCCCTGCCAAATAGTCCTCCATATTATGCTTTCAGTAGATACCTTTCAGTTTGAATCTACGTGAGTTATCCAACATAGACTCCCACAGGAACTAAGTGAACTAAAGTCTTGAACTTAAACCTTGGTTGCAAGAGTATCGATTGGTAACAACATAATAAAGACATGGAAGTAAAGAAGTAAAATGATACATTAAAGGCCATGCATCCTAATCAGGGAATCATGATTGATATAGGAAACAACCCTATTCCTTGTTGTGGCCCACACAACATCAATGACTTAGTTGAAGTCTCTAAAGATGTACTGCTAGCATCCTGTCCTAGGACTTGACTCCATTTAGAGACTAATCTCTTAGTAACTTGCAGCTTATGACACTAAACAAATTTCAGGGGAGAGACACACATATGCATGAAGCATCAAAGATAAATTTACATAGTGTCATCAATTTACCCAATAACTTGTTATTACCACATTGAACCCAATTCATGGGATCTCCACTCTTTTGGGTTGGGTTGCTACTGCCTATGAATAAGAAGGGGTTTCAGTCCCATCCCCAACCTAAATTTTTCAACTAATGCCATATTAAGACATATAGTCAAAGGATTGGCTTTATAAGAAAAAAGGTACCTACGTAGTGAAGCCTTGACCCCACAAGACACTAACTCCCTTATAGACTTAAGTCTGACTTGGATGTGTCAATGTTGTTTTAATTATACTTGTCAATCTTTATATCTTTTATAGTTGTATTGTTATTAATATGAAATGAAATTGTAGGAATCATATTTATTTTAATAGCTAACTTAGATTAAAATTTATGCATCCATTCAACTTCCAATTCAATTTCATATATAAAACACCCAACTAAGCTTCAGAAGAAGACCAAGACAATCCATAAAACACCACATTTTCTTATTAGGAAAATATATCACAAGACACCATTACTCCTAGAGTTCATGACAAACTGGCATGCATTATTATATCCTTCTACTACTAAAGGATATTTGTCATAATGAAGTCAGGGTAACACGTTCCCTTTACAGACATCAATACTCTATCAAGAGACTTCTAAATGGGTCTTAGCATGATCATTGGTGTATCTACTCAACTTGCACATAAAAAACATAATGTATGTACATGTGTGGTTCTTAAGATACATCAAACTTCCAATATCCAAAAAGTATCATAATTAATTCATTAGAGCTTCAGTCACATTCTTATACAAGACATTTTGATGAGTTCATATAGAGTCTTAACATGGTTGCATGATGTGTACTCAAACTTCTCTAGTATCCTCTCAACATAATGAGACTTTTAGAGAGTTATACCATCAGTAAACTTCATGATTTTAGGCCTTTAAAAAAATGACTCTTTATATATTTCATCTAAAACTTGTTACATAAGAATGATAGTCTAGTTTATTACTTTTATATTGGAAACAAAACATCATCTATGTATAACAACATGAATCAACCATTGACGATTTTTACAGTAGATATATTTATTAAAGTTATTAGAAATGAAACATTTCATTGATAGTACTCTATCAAACATCTCATATCATTGATTAGGAGCTTGTTTCAAGCCATGCAATAGCTTTCATAAATTTACACACTTTTATGCTCATTCCTACAATGCACAAATCCATCAGGTTGTTCCACACACACACACACACACACACACACACACACACACACACATATATATATACATACATACATATATATATATATATACATATATATATATATCTTCTCATGAATATTACCGTGTAATAATATGGAGTTCTCATTCATTTATTGAATATGAAATTATATGTGACAACCAATTCTTTAAGCATTCATATTGTGTTCATGTAGGAAACATAGAATATGTATCAAAATACTTTATTCCTTCATAGTGTAAAACCCTTAGCAACTAGCCTAGCAAAGTACATTATTGATTACCCAGCCTGAATTTATTTTCATCTTAAGGATCCATTTACTAACAACTTTAGAACAACTAGAAGACAAATCTATAAATTCCCACAATCGATTTGAGAGAATTCATAAGATTTCTTTATTAACAAATTCTTTCCAAAATTAAACTTCTGGAGAATCAATAGCATGTTTTAAAAGGAACAAGATCATTTTTGATATTATAAGTGAGAAACTCACTTCTATCATACTTGAAAATCTTAGTAGTTAACTTCTCTTTGTTCAGCCATTTCATCAGAATCAATAAATTCAGAAATAGCAAATTCTAAGTTGCCCCCCACATTTCTCATCCTTTCTACATACTCGAGAAAAGACTATGTGTATAATGAATCTTTTATGAGATATTTATTTAGATACACCCATTTTTACGGGAAACACATTATCACAGAATGTCATGTGTAATATCACAATTGTATAAACCTTATAGCCTAAGATTTCAGATTTTACAATCATAAATCTAAAGGCGTAACTTGTCTTTACATGACCCAGTAAAATGGCATCAACCGTTTTTATAATTTCTTTTCTTTTGTATTCAGAGACATATACCTTAGTAAAAATTCCCCCACATTTGAAGATATTAGAGGAACATTTCTTTCTCAATCAATTACTCAACCAGGTTACTCTTATTATGTCTACGGAAAACTTTATTCAAAATTTGGCAAGCTATAGTCAAAGTTTCTTCCACATATGTATGAGTAAACTTGAGATATGGAGAAAGTTATTAGCCATTTAAATAAGGAATTAGATTTTACATTCTACAATCCCAATAAACCATGGTGTATACAGAGCAACAACCTTCATGAACTACATAGAGGAGTTGTTAAAATTCCAACAAACAAGTTCAAGGTATGTGCTTCTCCGCATCAGACCTTAATCATTTAAGTACCTTACAAGTTTGAGTTTTAGTTTCCATTTAAAATATTTTGAATTTTCTAATGTCTCAATTTTACTTTTAAGTAAAATGACATAACAATATCTAAACAAATCATCCACACATGTTATAAAATAACAATTTCCAGTTCCTATTAATAGCTTCATTAAACTCATAGATGTTATGGTGAACTAAATCTAGAATTTTAGAATTTCTATTATAAAAGAAATTTCTTCTATGCAACTTAGTTTGCATATATATTTTACATCTTTCAGAATTAATGTCAGATTTTAAAACCAATTCATGATTCATCATTTGTTTCATTGAGACAACAAAATATGTCTCAAAAAAGAATGTTATATATTAGATGAATCAAGATTCATGTATACAGAACTATATTCATTCAAATATTAATTTGCAATTTGAAATATGTTCTGCAAGAATCTTAAACTAGTTCTCCATGTTACACAAATATCACTTGCTAAAGAACATAGTATCATGAAGGTATGTAATAATAACTTATTACATTTTACAATCTATTACAAAACCATCACATTTAATAATCGAGATTTCAGGTTTTAAAGACACATACCCATCATTAAGGTTTAAGAAAATAATTATCTAATTATAATCTCCTTAATTTCAGATGTGGCAACATTCTATCCTTTGTATATAAAGGACATACATTGTTCTTAGCCATAGATATATGTACTATCTTTAATTTCTTATCTTTGGTCTTAGCACTAAAATTAACTACCGGTAAGAACTAACATGTAAGTTGACATTTATATCTTTCATGTGTACATCTTATTATTAATGTCTAACATGAGACCGCTCATTGACTTTCTCCTTTATATTTGAGATATATGTCAAATGACTTCTTAAAATATTAGGAATATCTCAACTATAGAAATAACAACAAAATTTTCAGATGTACGTCTTGTTTATTAATGTCTAACATGATACCGCTCATTGACATTCTCCTTTATATTTGAGATATATGTCAAACGACTTCCTAAAATATTAGGAATATCTCAACTATAGACATAACAATAAAATTTTCAAGCAATTAATGCATGCATCTAGAATTTTATACACCAAGAATTAAAACATTAATTACTTATTCAAGAATAGATTTACCTCTACTAAATAAAATGTTTAGAAATATTATAAATTTTGAAACACAACACTATTTAGTACCCTTATTCTCAATTTTATATTTTATTTCTATCATCCCTATACAATCTTATGGAAATAAGCAATATTTGCTAAGAGTATAAATTATAAAATTCAAAAAAAATTAACACTTTGTATCTCGTATTAGCCTTTTTCCAATTAGAAATAATATTCACATTGTTGGGATCAGTTTTATTTAGTTCTGGTTGTTCCTATTCTTCATATCCATATATTATGCCAATTATATATTCAACATTGCTAATATACAATGTTCGAAATAATAATTTTTTAGGCATATGTTTATTGTTAATTCTGGAACACGTACCATGATCTCCATTGTTAATTAACGAAAAAGTATGTTTTCTTTAAGATTGTTAGATAATTTAGGAGTAAACGTCGTTACATGCAACAACAAACAATTGCAAATAATTAACAATTGCAGGTAGATCAAGATAAGATATACAATAATAAAACATTGTAGGAGAACATAAATAAATGAGTAAGAAACTCCTGACCGGATCGTCCCGTTGAGAAACAAGACATGTATATTTATATACGTATATACTTAAAAAAATCATTGCCTTGCAATCTTTCAGATAAGCGATGTTCTTCCAGCCCATCCAGTCATTAAGAATGCAACAAAGTCTATATCCTTGGCTCATCTCACTAATGCTTGATGCCAAGTCATTTATCTAATCTCACTATTGTTAGATATGGATGGCCTTGCTTGTTACATTGATGCCTAACATCACATCATTTGGCTATCATGTAATAGATGACTTCACATCGTTCGACTCATCTGGATAATGCTATACGCCGAGTTGCTCCACATGTCTGCTTGCGTTTAACGTCGTTCTTCCGACACATCAATTTGATGCTGAAATATTTGCACCACCAGTGCAGCCCAGTGATCGTAGGTACCACCACCTAGACAGATCGTGTCAAATGAATAGAAAGATGACATTGTTCGTCTGGTTTAGGAGAAGGATCTTCATGAGACAACTTTTTCGAATGCTTGATTCGTTCCGAAGACAAGTCTCCACGAAGTAGCAATTCAGACAGGCGAAGGGAAAGAAGAGAAATACTCCGTCAAAGGGACACATCTCTCATCTTTTGCAAATGGCAGATGATGGTTGTACATTATGCGGAGAGTGGATTAATTCATTTTGTGTCCAACCCTAATGACATGTTTCTCTTTTTATAACCCTTTCACGCCCCACGTCCTAATCCTAGACGGACACAATCACTCGATCACTCTTGTACACGCAATGTACATATCTTTATCATTAAGGAAAGAAGACCATTAATTATATAAATAATTAACTTCATCTATTATTCACATAAAAAAAAGTTGATGAATCGTTTCTGAAAGATACAATTAATTAAATCAATAATTAATAACGTAATTATCCTTTTATACAAAAAGAGTAACTTACATTCCTTTCTATTATGTACTGGCTGCACTACATTGGGCTTAACCTGTAACATCCCTGACCTGGGTTATGCTTAACCCTAGATGTTTTGCTTAATAAAGTTAATTATATGCTTTCTCTTATCTCTTGAAAAGTAATTAAGGCTTAAGAGGAACTTATGTTTCAATTTTAGTCCTTTTTGAATAATGTTGAAACACTATTTTGCTTATTTTGGACTAAAGTGCAAATTACCCAAGTTGAGGGTTAACTTGAAAATTGTACATGATAAAATATTCCTCAGGTGTTGAAGCATCGTAGGAATGATAATGATGTAGAGGTACGGCTTGTAGAAGCTTGAACACCAAGAAAGAGCCTATTGAGCAATGTTTGTGCATTAAAACCTATTTTTAGTGTAATGTGCAATTTACCCAAAACCTAGGGTTCAATATGCAAAATGTCACTCCTAGAGAGTCCCTAATGTTTCTTGGCATCATGTAGAGAAAATAAAATGAAAGGGGCATCTCATTTGAATCATTTGGAGGAGAGAGAATCTTGATATTAAAATAATCAATATTTAAGCATGATTGAAACCCTAATTCAATTTAATGAAAAAAAAAATATATTAATTGAAGTGCCTTCAACCAAATATGAGATGGCTGAATTTGCATAAGTGTGAACGTCCTTGTGCCTTGCAAAGGCCACGAAAATATCCTAAGTGAGTGGAGAGTCCACTCACATTAGATAACAAAAAAGTAATATCCACTAAAAATGGGATATTAGTATTATATGAATTAAGGTGCTTAATTGCTTTTCCTTTAATTCATAGATAATGAAGAGGAATTATAAGGTGGGGAATATGGATTTTCATGAAAGGAATTGAGGGGGAGATGTGGAACCAATTTTGGGAGTTAAAGGATTTTTATATCACTTTCTCTCTCATTGAAATTCCCTTATAAACACTCCATTTTCTACCCACTTGAAGACTCTTTTTCGGATTTTCTTTCTCTCCTTTCTTTTGTTGAACACAAGGGAGCTTAGGAGCAATAGGAGGACGTGCCCCAACCTGTAGGTAAGCTTCATAATCACTTTCAACCTTGATTTCATGGTGGAAATCGAAAATCAATGCTTGATTTTTTGTTTTCTTCATTCAATCTTCAATCCTAGCCAATTCTTTTCACTCAAAGACATGAGGATGAGCCTTATGAAGTTGAGGAAGATTCATTCACCATTGAGGACGTGAAGGTTGAAGCTTGGATTCAGCTTTGAAGGTGGGTTATATAACTTGAACCCTTAAATGTTATTATTTTATTCAATTCTTCATCACTTGTTGATCATTTTGTTCTTCTTGAAATTCCTTTGAATAATTGATAAAATTTCAATAAGAATGGTAGTAGATTGTGAAGGATCGAAGCTTGATGATGATGACATCATCATAAGCACACACCTCAATGAATATCTTGTGCAAACAATTTTGCTCTTTGGTGATCAAACGGTCTCAAGACCGTTTGACGGCAAACAGTCTCAAGACCGTTTGAGGGTCAAGAGGACTCAAGACTATTTGAGGTCAGGAGAGGTCATGGTTGGATGATGATTATCCAATGATACCAATTGATTTGATTTTAAAGGTTCCATGTATGGATGATCCACAAATTTCAAAACCTAATTGATTGAATTGATTGAAGTCTTAATTGATGGAATTGATCAAGACCGAATGGATAAACTTGATCAAGATCGAATGGGTAAAACCATTCAAGACCGAATGGGTAAACTTGATCAAGACCGAATGGGTAAAGCCATTCAAGACCAAATGGGTAAACTTGATTAAAACTGAATGGGTAAAATCAATTAAGACCAAATGGGTAAAATCAATCAAGATCGAATGGAGGTGAAGCACCTCAAGATTGAATGGAGGTCAAACACCTCAAGATTGAATGGAGGTTAAGCACCTCAAGACCGAATGATTGTTAAGCACCTCAAGACCGAATGGAGGTTAAGCACCTCGAGACCGAATGGAGGTCAAGCACCTCAAGACCGAATGGAGGTCAAGTACCCAAGATCGTTTGAAGGATCAATTAATCTCAAACCTAAATGAGTGATCATAAAGTATCTCAAGGTTGATTACAATAAAAGTATAACTAGGGTACTTACTGAGTAAGTATGCTTAGAATAATTGACATTGATGCTTATGAAAGCAATGATCTAATACACCATGTCAACCCTTCATTTAAGTTGATTCAAATCTAATTGAGATTAAAGTAATTAATCTCCTAGAGAGGATGAGAGAGAGGACCTTAGACATGAATGATAATCATGCAGTGATTTAACCTCGACACTCTCAACATAAATACAATATGTAATTAGGGTATGATCCAGGTTGATGAGATCATAAAACCCTAATCAAGAAGGTTAATGAACCCTAACCCTAATTTAGGGCAATACTGAGTGATACCCTAATCTAGGGTGATGGTGTAACCCTAATTCAAGGTAATGATATGATAAACCCTAATTCAGGGTATTCTATTGGTAAACCCTAATTTAAGGGAATGTTTCATGAAAACCCTAATGTTGGGCAAAGCTACATGAAACCCTAATTTTAGGGGAAATGTTATATGAAACCCTAATTCAAGGTAAGGATGTGATGTGCATCCCTAATTCAGGGTAATGATGTGTAAAACCCTAATACAGGGTGATGTAATGTGATATGAAACCCTAATTTTGGGTTATAGTACAAGAAACCCTAATTTTGGGCAATGAGATGATTAACCATAGCCTTAATGATGGATAATGGGATGAGTATCTCTAATTGCAATGAATTGGGAAACCCTAACCCTAATAAAGGATTAGTGGTGTTACCCTTGTATAGCATGATGCTGATATATAATTGATATTGTTGCTGTCATGATTACTAACTTTGCAGGTATCATGAGATGATGAACATAGCCAGGTATGAGCTATGATGTTTCATTTACTATTGTTAATGGGCCTTGTGAGACATAGTATGCTTTGTTGCCTAGTGAGAGGTAATAAGAGATGAAATGGGCCTTGTGAGCCATAATATGCTTTGTTGCCTAGTGAGAGGTAGTAAGAGATGAAATGGGATTTGTGAGCCATATGAGATGCTTGTGTAGCAAGTATCATGTTACCTTGGTATGATGACCTAAAGGTGTTCTAGTTACCTGATAAGTGGTAACAAATGTTCTTTGATGAACTAAGGCTTTGAATACCCATATTCTATAATCATGATGATGAGTTTGTGAAAAGATGAAAATGCTTTTGATGAGATGAGGGATTGAGATCCCAATGCTTTATTAAAGAATTGAACAATACTTGATGCAAGTATTACACATTCTTTGTAGCAATTGTTAAAAAAATTGATGTTTGAGAACTTGTTTGATGCTAAAAGAATATGGTAATACACTTAATTAATCAAGTGATATCATATAATGTAGTTTCCCTGACCACAGAGCCATCAGCATCAGAATTTGCTGAATGGTGAAACGAGTTTAACTCGGAGCACATATTTTTAAATATGTGGGGGTAATTGGGCAATTATATCTTTATGCGCCATAGGAATGGATGTGGGCTATATCCTATGCACGAGATTGGTTACAGACCATACCCCAATATGAGTATGGCTACGGGCCATGACTCCATGATATGATACCAGGTATTGGCTATGTGCCATAACCATGAAGAGAGTATATGCTGCGGGCTATAACTCTATAGCGAAGATGCCACTATACCCTGGCAAGCTAATTGCAGTTTGACACATGATGTCTTTGCCATGTAATCTCATACTGACCGAGAAGGTTGAGGTCATGGAGTCCGACTCTTCCATTGACCTTGTGTGGTACCGATGCTAACGTAATCATGGTCGGTTGGAGCATGAGCGGTATACATCATATCTTTAGGGCATTAAGTATTATTGTAAAATGTAATCAGCCGTGTAGCATATTTGCTTAAGGTTGAAATATGAGAATCATTGGTTGATGTTATATAGCTTAGTATATCAGATAAACGTTATACATGTTCTTCATATTCCTTATTGGATAAGTGACATGCTGCTTCATCAAGTTATAGTTGAAATACTTTGAATAAGAATATTGTTCTAATATGTTTAGACATTGATTGAACTACTGTTGAATATATATAATTCCTCTGCTCAGTTTTATTCTATTAAACTACAATAATAATGTTTCTGGCGGAGAGTTATATCTCTCGCTGGGGCAATTTCAAATTGTCTCACCCCAGTGGGATCCAATTTTTAGGTAGACGTGGAGGAAGAGGCAGAAACCCTACTGCAGGGGAAGAGCAGCAGCAGTAGTAGGGACATTAGTGAATTCTTAGGTGCAGACACTGACTATCATGTCTTGTTTATATAGATTCCTATGTATCGTCTCTGTACTCTCAGGTCCTTGGAGTCAGTAGTTAGTTTAATAAATCGATCTGAGATTTTGGCTTGATGCCTCGAGGTTCTTATACTGCTTATGTACAGTTTAAACAGGGCAGTTGATGTATGTAATCCTCGAGAGGCAATGGTACAAGATATGTACTTGTGAGCCAGAATGTAATTGAATTATTTAGGTTATTTTTGAAAGAGTTTTCCAGGGTATGGATCTCTTTGCAAATGGTTTTAATTTTTAGTGATTTTCAGTAATCCACTGCTAACGATCATTTCCGCTTGGTTAATAACATTTTGTTCGATCAATGCGTGACAAGTTTAGTGGTATTCGAGGTCTAGGTTTTCTGAGTCTACAGAGATATAGGATTAAGGTTGTTGAGTTTGTTCTAGTGTCATCCAGTAATCTGATAATGTCTTTTGCTCATATAGGAGGAGAAGAAGAACTGGAAGATGTCTAGATCACACGAAGAACATGCTGCTGAGAGCAGTGTTGCTGCACCATGAGGAGGTGCAAGGGACCAGACTAGGGAGGAACCTATACCTGAACAAACCCACTTTGACCCAACCATGATAGAGGATCCAGCTTTCAACGCTCTATTTGGGCAGTTCGTGGCAGTTATGATGCACATGATAGATATGATGCCACCACCCGCAGCTAGGGAACCGACCCATAATGAGGGACAGGGAGATGGCAAGACTTTTGAGAGACTTCGTCAGGTTGGAGCCACAGAGTATACTGGTACAGTTGACCCAGCAGATGCTGACTTATGGTTGACTAAACTGGAGAAGGTTTTCAGAATCCTCAATATTCTAGAAGCCGAAAAGGTGAGGCATGTAGTGTACCTGTTGAAAGGGAGTGTTGGTCACTGGTGGACTATCAAAGAAGGCAAAAAGCCATGTATCGAGGTCGGATGGGAAGAATTCCGACGAGAATTCATCATTAGATACTTCCCTAAGACTTACTTAGATGAGAAGATATCTCAGTTTGAAAGGATAAGACAAGGACCGATGAACATTAGTGAGTATGAGGCTAAGTTCATGGAACTTTTGCGGTTCTGTCTGCATATGGCAACTACCGATGAGGAAAGAATTCAACATTTGAGAAGGGGTTGAACACTGAATTGACCACTCCTGTGTCTGCTTTAGAGAACAGGGGGAGGTTTGCCACTTTTGTGGAGTCCGTCAGACGGATAGAGAGGTTTGTGATCGAGAAGCGACAGACCAATGGTAAGAAGGTGTACACTCAGTTCCGAGGACAAAGGTCCGAGAGCTTTAAGAAACTGAGATTTTCTACACCGGAAGCACCACCAAGATTCAATACTCAGACGCAATGGACGTCAAGTAGGGGTAGGGGCCATAGTTTTGTTCCAAATAGAGCCCCCAACATAGCGTCAACCTCAGTGACTGGACCTCCTAGACCCTATCCTGAGACCAGGATCTGTCATCAGTGTAAACAAGTGGGTCATCTGGCAAGGGATTGTCTAGTCGGGAACACAATGGTGACTCAACCTCCAAGGTAGAGTCAACAAGGCTCTCAGAGGAGGAAGTTTTCAAGTGGCACTCGAGGACATGGGAAAGTGTCCCAAGCTGGTTCGTCGACACCCAACAACTGAGCACCGGGTCAACAACAAGAAACGACTAGATTCTATGTGATGAATCAACCCGAAGCAGTAGTCAACCCTAGAGTTGTGACAGGTCAGATGGAACTGTTTTATTCTGATATATCTTTATCCTGCTTCATATCTATTTTAATTGATCTGGGTGCTACACATTCCTTCATCACTAGAGAAGTGATTCTTGACTGCAATATGACAGTTGATCATAGGGCAGAGAATCTGCTGTTAGAAACCCCTTTGTTGGGATCTGCAGTGTTGCGGGAGGTGTGTTCTCCCTGCATTCTTTCCTTTTCTAAACATCACATTCATGTGGATCTTATACCACTTGAAATGCATGGGTTTGAAATAATTCTTGGAATGGACACCCTAGAAAAATATAAGGTTGTCTTGGATTGTAATTCCAAGCAAGCTATGTTCACAAATGATAGTGACACATGGATCTTTCAGGGAGATAGAAAGATTCTTCCAACCTGTCTTGTGTCAGCTATGGTAGCTGAGAAGATGATGAGACAAGGATGCTTTGCATTCTTGGCACATGTGGTAGACACCACAATGGAGAGATCTAATCTTTCTGAAGTTTCAATAGTTAGGTAGTTTAAAGATGTGTTTCCTGAGGAACTTCTAGGTGTACCTCTGCATCGAGAGATTGATTTTGAGATTAATCTAATCCCGGGTACGCAACCAATAGCACAAACACCATGTAGAATGAAACCTACTGAAATGGCAGAGCTCAAGAAACAACTGCAGGATTTGCTTGAGAAAGGTTTTATCTGACTGAGTACTTCACCATGGGGTGCTCTGATTCTCTTTGTTAAGAAGAAGGATGGATCGATGCAGTTATGCATTGATTACAGACAGTTAAATAAAGTAACTATAAAGAATAAGTATCCTCTACCAAGGATTGATGACCTGTTTGATCAGTTGTATGGTGCAACTATCTTCTCTAAGATAGATCTGAGGTCGGGATATCATTAGTTGCATATCAAGGAGAGTGACATACCTAAGTCTGTCTTTAGGACAAGGTATGGTCACTATGAGTTCATAGTTATGTCGTTTGGACTAACTAATGTACCAGCTGCACTCATGGAACTCATGAATAGAATCGTTCGACCTTTTCTTGACCAGTTCATAGTAGTCTTCATAGATGATATCTTTATATACAGTAGAGATGCTCAACAACATGAGAAACACCTTCGTCGGGCTTTAACTTTGATAAGAGAGCATAAGTTGTATGCTAAGTTTAGAAAATGCGAGTTCTGGTTACTATAAGTTTCTTTTCTAGGACACGTAATATCTGCCTCAGGTATCCGTGTTGATCCTAAGAAGGTAGAAATTGTCCTACAATGGGAACAACCAAAGACATCGATGAAGTTATGCAGTTTCATAGGACTGACCGTCTATTACAGGAGGTTCATTAAGAACTTCAGTTCTATAGCTTTACCCCTAACCAAGTTGACCAGGAAGGAGGTTCCTTTTGTCTGGAATGACAAGTGTCAACATTCTTTCTAGTTGTTGAAAGAAAGATTAACAAGTGCACCTGTGCTGGTATTACAAGGGAAGGGGTACATAGTCTTCTGTGATGCATCTAAGAATGGTCTAGGATGCATGTTGATGTAGGATAATCAAGCAATTTCTTTTGCCTCTCGATAGCTTAAGAAACACGAGGAGAATTATCCAACACATGATCTAGAGCTAGCTACTGTGGTTCATGCTTTGAAGATCTGGAGACATTATCTCTATGGGGAAACATTCCAGATTTTCACATACCATAAGAATCTAAAATACATCTTCTCACAATATGAGTTGAACATGAGACTACGCCGCTGGATGGAGTTAATCAAGGACTACGATTGTACAATTGATTATCATCCAAGCAAGGCTAATGTAGTAGCTGATGCACTAAGTAGGACATCATCATCATCACTAGCCCTAGATAAAGCACAGTTGAACTCCTTAGTGTGCTCTAAGAGAGATATGCTTATCTCTATGAGGTAAAATAATATACAACTCAAAGTATCATTGTTAGCTGGGCTGTTAGCTGAGATGCAAGTGAAACCTACTCTGAGACAACAGATTAAAGAAGCACAGCAGGATGCTACTGTGATTCAGCAGATCCGGTCAGAGTATGGTAGTGAGAAATGAGATGGCTTTCATGAGTCAGAGGACCAGGTAGTCTGTTACCATGGTAGGATGGTAGTACCTGATACCAATGACTTAAGGAAGTTAGTCTTGGAGGAAGCTCATTCTTCGACGTATGTAATGCATACAGGGAGCACCAAAACGTATCTTAACTTGAAAAATATGTATTGGTAGCCAGACCTAAAGAAGGATGTTGCTGAGTTTGTTATGCGGTGTCCAGTGTGTCAGCAAGTTAAAGCTAAACATTAAAAGCTCGCAGGAACAATGCAACCTTTTCCTATACCGCAGTGGAAATGGGATCATGTGACCATGGATTTTGTGGTTGGTTTGCCTAGAACCACCAAAGGTCATGATTCCATATGGGTGATAGTTGATAGGTTGACTAAGACATCACATTTTCTTCCTGTCAAAACAACCTATACTGCTGAGAAGCTTGCATAGATATATATAGATGATATAGTGCGGTTGCATGGGGTTCCAACTACTATTGTTTCTGATAGAGGTCCCTAGTTTACTAGTCATTTTTGGGAATGACTACACAAAGCTTTGGGTACGCAGTTAAGGTTTAGTACAACCTTTCACCCACAGACAGATGGACAGTCTGAGAGGACCATACAAACTTTGGAGGATTTTCTTAGGGCATGTGTCCTTCAGTTTGTAGGAAGTTGGGATCTACACCTGAGCTTGATAAAATTTGCTTACAATAATAGCTATCATCACAATATTGATATGGCACCATATGAAGCATTATATGGTAGAAGTTGTAGATCTCCTTTATGTTGGTATGAAATAGGATAATATCAACTTTTGGGACCTGAGCTTGTGCAACAGACAACTGAGAAGATTAAAGTAATCCAACAATAGTTAAAGACTGCACATGATAGATAGAAGTCGTACGCCGACAAACAATGAAGACCTTTAGAATTCCATGTTGGAGACAGAATATATCTCAAGGTCTCACCTTGGAAAGGTGTCCTTAGATTTGGAAAGAAGGGAAAGTTAGCTCCTAGATTTATGGGGCCTTATTCAATCATTGAAGGGGTTAGAAAGGCAGCCTATAAGCTGGAGTTGTCACCTGAGTTGCATAAGTTGCATCCAGTGTTCCATATCTCCATGATGAGAAAGTGTCATCCTGACATAGAGTTAGTTCTGAAACATGTGGAGGTAGAATTAAATGATGATATATCATATGTTGAAGGACCTGTGATGATCCTTGACAAAAGAATTAAAAAGTTGAAAAAGAAAGACATATGTCTTGTGAAAGTTCTCTGGCATCACCATGGCATGGAAGAAGCTACATGGGAACTAGAGGAAGAGATGAGGAGGAAGAACCCTTCTCTTTTCTCAGGATGATTTCGAGGACAAAATCCCTGTTAGGGGTGGATAATTTGTAACATCCCTGACCTGGGTTATGCTTAACCCTAGATGTTTTGCTTAATAAAGTTAATTATATGCTTGCTATTATCTCTTGAAAAGTAATTAAGGCTCAAGAGGAACTTATGTTTCAATTTTAGTCCTTTTTGAATAATGTTGAAACACTATTTTGCTTGTTTTGGACTAAAGTGCAAATTACCCAAGTTGAGGGGTTAACTTGCAAATTGTACATGATAAAATGTTCCTTAGGTGTTGAAGCATTATAAGAATGAGAATGATGCAGAGGTATGACTTGTAGAATCATGAGTACCAAGAAAGAGCCTATTGAGCAATGTTTGTGCATTAAAACCTAGTTTTGGTGTAATGTGCAATTTACCCAAAACCTAGGGTTCAATATGCAAAATTTCACTCCTAGAGAGTCCCTAATGTTTCTTGGCATCATGTATAGAAAATAAAATGAGAGGGGCATCTCATTTGAATCATTTTGGAGGAGAGAGAATCTTGATATTAAAATAATCAAGATTTAAGCATAATTGAAACCCTAATTCAATTTAATGCAAAAATAAATATATTAATTGAAGTGCCTTCAACCAAATATGAGATGGTTGAATTTTCATAAGTGTGAATGTCCTTGTGCCTTACAAAGGCCACAAAAATATCCTAAGTGAGTGGAGAGTCCACTCACATTAGTTAACTAAAAAGTAATATCCACTAAAAATGGGATATTAATATTATATGAATTAAGGTGCTGAATTGCTTTTCCTTTAATTCATGGATAATGAAGAGGAATTCGAAGGTGGGGAAGATGTCTTTGCATACAAAGAATTGAGGGGGAGATGTGGCACCAATTTTGGGAGTTAAAGGATATTTATACCACTTTCTCTCTCATTGAAATTCCCTTATAAACACTCCATTTTCCACTCACTTGAAGACTCTTTTTCGGATTTTATTTCTCTCCTTGCTTTGGTTGAACACACGGGATCTTAGGAGCAATAGGAGGACGTGCCCCAACCTGTAGGTAAGCTCCTTAATCACTTACAACCTTGATTTCATGGTGGAAATCAAAAATCAATGCTTGATTTCTTATTTTCTTCATTCAATCTTCAATCCTAGCCAATTCTTTTCACTCAAAGACTTGAGGACGAGCCTTGTGAAGTTGAGGAAGCTTCATTCACCATTGAGGACGTGAAGGTTGAAGCTTGGATTCATCTTTGAAGGCGGGTTATATAACTTGAACCCTTAAATGTTATTATTTTATTCAATTCTTCATCACTTGTTGATCATTTTGTTCTTCTTGAAATTCCTTTGAATAATTGATGAAATTTCCATAAGAATGGCAGTAGATTTTGAAGGATCGAAGCTTGATGATGATGACATCATCATAAGCACACACCTCAATGAATATCTTGTGCAAACAGTTTTGTTCTTTGGTGATCAAACAGTCTCAAGACCATTTGACACCAAACGGTCTCAAGACCATTTGAGGGCAAACGGTCTCAAGACCGTTTAGGGTCAAGAGGACTCAAGACCGTTTGAGGTCAGGGTTGGATGATGATCCAATGATACCAATTGATTTGATTTTAAAGGTTCCATGTATGGATGATCCACACATTTCAAAACCTAATCGATTGAATTGATTGAAGTCTTAATTGATGGAATTGATCAAGAACGAATGGATAAACTTGGTCAAGACCGAATGGGTAAAACCATTCAAGACCAAATGGGTAAACTTGATCAAGAACGAATGGGTAAAACCATTCAAGACTGAATGGGTAAACTTGATTAAAGTCGAATGGGTAAAATCGATTAAGACCAAATGGGTAAAATCAATCAAGATCGAATGGAGGTCAAGCACCTCAAGATCGAATGGAGGTCAAGCACCTCAAGATCGAATGGACGTTAAGCACCTCAAGACCGAATGGAGGTTAAGCACCTCAAGACTGAATGGAGGTTAAGCACCTCAAGACTGAATGGAGGTCAAGCACCTCAAGACCTAATGGAGGTCAAGTACCCAAGATCGTTTGAAGGATCAATTAATCTCAAACCTAAATGAGTGATCATAAAGTATCTCAAGGTTGATTATAATAAAAGTATCACTAGGGTACTTACTGAGTAAGTATGCTTAGAATAATTGACATTGATGCTTATGAAAGCAATGACCTAATACACTATGTCAACCCTTCATTTAAGTTGATTCAAATCTAATTGAGATTAAAGTAATTAACCTCCTAGAGAGGATGAGAGAGAGGACCTTATACATGAATGATAATCATGTAGTGATTTAACCTCGACACTCTCAACATAAATACAATATGTAATTAGGGTATGATCCAGATTGATGAGATCATAAAACCCTAATCGAGAAGGTTAATGAACCCTAACCCTAATTTAGGGAAATACTGAGTGAAACCCTAATCTAGGGTGATGGTGTAACCCTAATTCAAGGTAATGATATGATAAACCCTAATTCAGGGTATTCTATTTGCAAACCCTAATTTAAGGGAATGTTTCATGAAAACCCTAATGTTGGGCAAAGCTACATGAAACCCTAATTTTAGGGGAAATGTTATATGAAACCTGAATTCAAGGTAAGGATGTGATGAGCATCCCTAATTCAGGGTAATGATGTGTAAAACCCTAATACAAGGTGATGTAATGTGATATGAAACCCTAATTTTGGGTTATAGTACATGAAACCCTAATTTTGGGCAATGAGATGATTAACCATAACCTTAATGATGGATAATGGGATGAGTATCTCTAATTTCCATGAATTGGGAAACCCTAACCCTAATAAAGGATTAGTGGTGTTACCCTTGTATATCATGATGCTGATATATAATTGCTATAGTTGTTGTCATGATTACTAAATTTGCAGGTATCATGAGATGATGAGCATAGCCAGGTATGATCTATGATGTTTCATTTACCATTGTTAATGGGCCTTGTGAACCATAGTATGCGTTTTTGCCTAGTGAGAGGTAACAAAAGATGACATGGGCCTTGTGAGCCATAATATGCTTTGTTGCCTAGTGAGAGGTAACAAGAGATGAAATGGGCTTTGTGAGCCATATGAGATGCTTGTGTATCAAGTATCATGTTACCTTGGTTTGATGACCTAAAGGTATTCTAATTACCTGATAAGTGGTAAAAAAATGTTCTTTGATGAACTGAGGGTTTGAATACCCATATTCTATAATCATGATCATGAGTTTGTGTAAAGATGAGAATGATCCTGACAAGATGAGGGATTGAGATCATAATGCTTTATTAAAGAATTGAACAATACCTGATGAAAGTATTACACATTCTTTGTAGCAATTGTTAAAATAATTGATGTTTGAGAACTAGTTTGATGCTAAAAGAATATGGTAATACACTTAATTAATCAAGTGATATCATATAATGTAGTTGCCCTGACCACATAGCCATCAACGTCAGAATTTGCTGAATGGTGAAATGAGTTTAACTCAGAGCACATATTTTTGAAATGTGGGGGTAATTGGGCAATTATATATGTATGCCCCATAGGAATGGCAGCGGGCTATATCCTATGCATGGGATTGGTTATGGACCATACCCCAATATGAGTATGGCTACGGGCCATGACTCGATGATATGATACCAGGAATTGGCTACATGCCATAACTCTAAAGAGAGTATATGCTGTGGGCTATAACTCTATAAGGAAGATGCCACTATACCCTGGCAAGCTAATTGCAGTTTGACACATGATGTCTCTGCCTTGTAATCTCGTACTGACTTAGAAGGTTGTGATCGTGGAGTCTGGCTCTTCCATTGACCTTGTGTGGTACCGATGCTAACGTAATCGTGGTCGGTTGGAGCATGAACGATATACTTCATCTCTTCAGGGCATTAAGTATGATTGTAAAATGTAATCATCTATGTAGCTTATTTGCTTAAGGTTGAAATATGAGAATCACTAGTTGATGTTATATAGCTTAGTATATCAGATAAAAGTTATACATGTTCTTCATATTCCTTATTGGATAAGTGACATGCTGCTTCATCAAGTTATAGCTGAAATACTTTGAATAAAAATATTGTTCTAATCTTTTTAGACATTGATTGAACTTTTGTTGAATATATATAATTCCTCTACTCAGTTTTATTCTATTAAAATGCAATAATAATGTTTCTGGCAGAGAGTTATATCTCTCGCTGGAGCAATTTCAAATTGTCTCACCCCCGTGGGATCCAACTTTTTAGGTAGACGCAGAGGAAGAGGCAGAAACCCTACTATAAGGGAAGAACAGCATCAGCAACAACAGAGACAACAGTGAATTCTCAAGTGGAGACACTGGCTGTCATGTCTTGTTTATATAGAGTCCTATGTGTCATCTCTGTACTCTCAGGTCCTTGGAGTCAGTAGATCGATCTGAGATTTTGGCTTGATGCCTCGAGGTTCTTATGTTGCTTATGTACAGTTTAAATAGGGAAGTTGATGTATGTAATCCTTGAGAGGGAATGATACAAGATATGTACTTGTGAACCAAAATGTAATTGAATTACTTTGGTTTTTTTTGAAAGAGTTTTCCAGGGTATGGATCTCTTTGCAAATGGTTTTAATTTTTAGTTTTTTTAGTAATCCACTGCTAATGATCACTTCCTCTTAGTTAATAACATTTTGTTTGATCAGTGCGTGACATAACCCATGCTAAATAATAATTGTAAAAGCTATATATCCAACAACTTTCTGCTTCAGAGGCACCGACACCCAACCAACTACTGAGAAACTGCCCGAAAAATTCCACTAGGAGAACAACAGTGACAATAGTGGGGGCGTCATCCTACACAACATAAAAGTTATTTACGAGAATGTAGTAACGAGACCCAGAAGGGAGAGGAAGAAAGGGAAACTTTCTCAGTTGGTTGGACAATTGGGAATCATTGATGCCAAACAATAGCTGAACTTTGAAGATCAAGCCCTTAATATCAAAGATGCTGAAAATATTACTAAAATCATGGAGGTAGAGCCCGTAAAGGCTGTTCATGCCATGTGCCTCTGGGAAACCATCCATTAAGCCCCACTCACCCACCCACTGTATATTAATGACAAACATCCTCTATTGGAATGTCCAAGGAGCGTACTCCAAGTACAAAATTCATCTTCTAAAAGAATATAAATTCGATCAAAAGCTGCATGTCCTAGTCCTCGTGGAAACAAGGTGCAGTGGATCATCTATTGATAATTTTATGGAAAAATTGGGATTCTCATCCTCACACAGAGTTGAAGCTCTTAGTTTTTGTGGGAGAATTTGGATCCTTTGGGATGAGGCCCTTGTAATCTATAGGTGATCTACAATCATAGACAATTTATACATTACATGATCAACAACAGTTAGAATACTACCTTCGTCTACGGAAGTCCTAACCCTTCTAAAAGAAACTTCTGTGACAAGACTTATGGAAATCTTGTTCCATGTTTATGATGCATGGACAATAATCGGTGACTTCAATACTATGCTAGATACATATGAAAAAAGAGGAGGACATCATTTTGACCACTACAACAGTCTTTTGTTCAACAATCTTCTCCCTTGCACTGGTCTTTCTAATATCAAAATGAATGCCCATTTCTATACCTTTAAACGTCAACAACTCTTGAAAAATCAGGTAGAATTTTCGCCAATGATCAATGGTTTTTTATTGAGGGTGGTTTCATATCCACAATACCGCCAAGACTGTATTTTGATCATATCCTTATACTTTTGAGAAGCACTTCAACTGTTGATGCTAGATCAACCGTATTCAAGACTAAAGCTAGTTGGACAATTACCACTGAGTACCACCAGACACTAATGCCTCTGTGGGATACTTCACAAGCTTCTCTCAATGCTTTCCCCCATTTAAGTGCGCCACACTTAAATGGGAAAAAGCTAAATCCAAAAAGAATAAGAAAGTGAAATATTCTATCATCTCTCGGATCATCATAGTCAGGTAATTGACAATTACATGCCTAATATTACTAATGATCTTCTTTCTATTGACTTGCAAGAACACTTTTCATCTATCCTCCCAAGGGAAGAGATGGAATGGCATTATAAATCTCACATTCATTAGATGCAATGTGGTGATGGTAATACAAATTTTTTTGCCCCTGTGTCAAGGCAAGATGACACTCTTGTAAGGTATGCCGTATGCAGACAGAAACTGGCGAATGGCTCGATTCTCCCTCTGCTTTGAAAGATTTGGTCCAAAACCACTTTCAAAAACATATGGCACAAGACAATTCTAGGGTAGCCACTCTAGGAAGCATCAAATCCTACATTGGAAGTTTCACTGCTTTCTCCAACCAAGATGCAAACTTCATCGCTCAAAATCCTGGTCACAAAGAAATCAAGAAGGCAACTTTTCTTATGGCACCTTCCAAGGCCCTTGGTCCCGATAGTGTATACAATGAATTCATTCAGTCTCACAAGAACAAAGTGGGAAACTCTATTGTCTAGTCTGTCTAACACTTTTTCAATTTTGGTTGCATTGACAATAGGCTATTAGATTCACATATGGTTCTTATTCCAAAAACTAGGCAACCTCAATGCTGCTCAGAATAGTTCCCCATCTCCTTGAATAAATCATGCTTGAAGGTAGTGTCTAAAATTGTGGTGGAATTCCTCAAGCCGTATCTTCCATCCTAGATTTTCGACACTCAATCAAGTTTCATTCCTGCCCATCACATTAGCGATAATATCTTGCTGGTACATGAAGTGATTCCCTTTATGAAACATAAAACCAATAGCAAGAAATGAGAATGATCAAGTTGGACCTCTCTAAGGCCTTTGACCGCATGATATGGTTGTTCATTCATGACACCCTCATCAAGACATGTCTACCCACTATTATAACCAAGTTAATCATGGAGATCATTTCGAGCCGTAGTACTTCGATTCTCTAGGAAGGTGTTCCCGTGGCCCCATTCATCCATCAGGGGTGTCTGGCAAGGTGACCCACTTAGTCTGTATATCTTTGTGCTCTGTATGTAAATATTATCTCAAGCAATCGACAAGGCACCAATGATGACATTTGGAAGCCAATCTTCCTTACAAGGAATGGCATGCCCCTCACCCATGTCTTCTTCACTGACGATATCCTTTTGATGTTAGAAGCTAAGATTTAGTAGACAAATGCAATCCTTAATGTTCTAAGCAATTTTTCTGAGGTGTTAGGCCAAAGTAATTCTAAAGAAAAATCTCACTGCTAATTTTCCTTAAACACCTCACGCTCAGAAAAACACAACTTCTATTATCACATTGACATTGAAAGAATTTATGACCTAAGCTGCTACCTCAAAGTTCCCATCCTTCATCATCCTCTCAATAAGAATAACCATAAGCACATCACTACTACAATCAAGGAGAGTATGACCAGCTGGTCAATAAGACACTGTAACATCCCAGGATTTGATGCCTCAGATAACATGATCTTAAAAGGAATGATTGGACTACCCATATCACCAAGGTGCACCTCCTTTTCTGGGAGCCCATCACTAAAGAACTCCATAGTTAAGCGTGCTCAGCTTGGAGTAGTACTAGGATGGGTGACCAGTCGAGAAGTTGATCTTGGCATGCGCGTGAGTGGAAAAAAAACATGCAGTTAAGGCTAGTGGTGGTCTGTGGGGCTAGTCGTCATTCCTAAAACTCTACTAGAGCCTTGGACAGTGGGACCGGACATTACAAATGGCATCAGAGCCAATTTCCCTCCAGTAGGTGGGGCCCACATGGGCATGGCATGCCAGTCTTGAGTTGTACGATCTAGGCATGTAGGAAAGGGCTGTCCATGGTTGACGTAGCCACCCTTGCGCTGGTATTCCGTGATTGGGAGCTGGGTGACCATGGGCCATTGTGGTTCTGCACTAAAATGGGGAAGAGATTATGAGGCCTTATAGTTGAGCCTTGACGAGGATGTCAAGAGTCTAAGTGGGGGAGATTATAACATCCCAGGATTTGATGCCTCAGATAACATGATCTTAAAAGGAATGATTGGACTACCCATATCACCAAGGTGCACCTCCTTTTTCGGGAGCCCATCACTAAAGAACTCCATAGTTAAGCGTGCTCAACTTGGAGTAGTACTAGGATGGGTGACCAGTCGGGAAGTTGATCCTGGCATGCACGTAAGTGGACAAAAAGCGTGCAGTTAAGGCTAGTGGTGGTCTGTGGGGCCAGTCGTCATTCCTGAAACTCTACTAGAGAATTGGGCAGTGCGCCTGGGTGTTACAGACACCTTTTACTACCTGGAAGAGTCACCCTTGCAAAGTCATCACTTCAAGATATACCATCTTATACAATGCTGAATAATACGCCTTCCCCCTCATTATGTGATGACATCAACAAGCATATTAAGGATTTCATATGGTCCAGGGGAAGAGAATAAAAGAAACTATCATTAGTATCTAGGAAGAAGATCACTATCCCTAAGGTTGACGGTGGCCTAGGCATCAAGGATGCCATAGAACAAAATGTTGCACTTCTACTAAAGAACGACTGGCTATTCCTTAACAATCATTCAGCTCTATGGGTTCATATGATTATATAGAAGTATATGTGTGCTGATCACATAATTAATAAAGCATGCTCCTGAACATGGGTCTTTATAAAATGCAATATCATTAGTATCTCTAATGGTAGTCATAAAACAATCTATTTCGGAGTGAAACCAATGTCTGGACCGATAAGTGGATTAATGACACTTCTGTCTGATATCATGATCCTGATTCGAATATCCCACTTAAATTATAGGACTTGTGTGTTGGGTCCATGAAACTCCCTAATGGTGAATATGAATCATCATTTATCCATGCCTTTCTACCTACCGAGGCCTAGAAACTTATCCAATACATCCCCCTCCTGTTGATGATGCGAGTACTGACTATTGGGTCTGGAAACATGACCTCATGGGAAATCTCACTGCTAAAGTGGCATATAAATGGATCAAAGTTGAACATCCTACTCATGTCCAAGGTGACTGGAAATAAATCTGGAAGTTGAAAGTCCCTAAGTGCCTTTGGTTGTTTGCATGGCTCCTCCAACACTGAGCTCTCCTTACCAATGCAGAAAAGTACCACCGGCATTTGGACGTGGATATAACTTTCCCAATCTACAACAATAGTGTGGAAACACTGATTCACTGTCTAAGGGATTTCACCTTTAGTGGGGCTATCAGGAGAGGCATTCACGTACAAGATGGCTTCTTCCTCGCTAATGAAGGTGAATGAATTAGCCGAATTATCTCGCCCAGTGGAAACACATGTTGATAAAGTCATTCATATTATAGCTTGTGCTAGAAAATTTGGAACATACATAACAAGCATGTACATAAACACATTGATCCAAATGTGTAGTCCCAAATTGCTTTCATAAGGGATCAAACAAAACCATCCTCAACATTAGTGCATTCATTTCAAGGACTAAAGGCATGTCCAATAGTTCTTTCAGGTATTCATGATGTAATTTTGTTCATTGATGCTGAATTTCAGCAAAGATCCTTCAATGTAGGTATTGACATCCACATGATTGACAACCAAGGCAAATTTCTACCAGGACAAGTCATCCCTTTGAAAGCTAACTCCACCCTTCAAGCTGAGATGCATGTCATTGTCATCGCAACCTCTATATGCAAGAATTGCAATATGAATAGAGATCACATCCTATTTGACTCAAGATTCTCAGTTGAGGTGGTCAACCAAGAGCAATGCAAGGAACCAATATCCAGTCGTTGTGGAGACAATTTCAAACCACCAAAGCAATGCTTCCATATCTCTTAGTTCTCTATCCCTACAGACTTGAATAGCGCTGCTGATAGCATAGCCAAAAACACCATGCATTCCTTTACTTCATCTTATTTTAATTCATATAAACCACATTGTCTTGTACATGATCTTGATGTCAACCTATCCACTTTTTTCCTATTGTAGAGCATAGGATGAATAAAAACTAAGCATATAGGATTGCAATATATATATATATATATATATATATATATATATATATATATATATATATATATATATATATATGCATATTGGTGTATATATGTATGATTTAAATAATCATGTTAGGACTGGATCCACTTAGATATTGGGGTTTACTTATCTAACTAAACTTTTTTCCAATATTATTTTAGCTGTAGTATGATTGATGACTGATAGTTTATCAGATTTGTTCAAATGTTTGCATACGCTAAACATAATGGGTTGAAAGAATTTGGAAAAAATAAAACCCTAATTTAAATCATATTATTATGGGATAAGTGGAGTTAATTTGATTCAAGTGAAGTGAAGTTATTATCAACAAATCCCAAACCTAATTTTATTATAGATAATAATAAATGTTTTCTATACCTTGAATGATGGAAGCCAATTTTATGTAGGTTGGAGATTTATTTGTGCTTTTGGTTAGCATAATATCTACTCTTGAATGCCTCATTACCAAAAGTGTGAAATCATGTCCGACATGGTCATCTACAATATTCTTGGAAAATGTACTCGATCAAGGCATACATACACATGAACATTTTTGGTTGACTAGAATTCAAATATAACTACCAACATACAAATTTCTTGGGCCTTAAAAGATCATAGACTATATCACTAGAAACAAAATTCAACTAACCAACCATGCTTAAAATAAATGTTATATTTAATCACTTTTTTTGTAAAATGAAAACCACATATGATGAAATACTAATAAAACATTTATCCTAATCACCTCAAATTACTATCAAAACATGTATAATGTAAAACTGAGAGGAGGAGAGCCTAATTAGGGCTTTGATAATGGAATTCTCCTTAATAAAGTTGAAGTTAGGGTTTTAGGATTCATATCATGTAAGATATGTTTCCATCCATTCAATTTGCTATTTCATTACAAAACCATACTCTCAGACAATCACCATCAAAGTTCCTTTTCTAGCCCTAATTGTCTTTCATATCATTAATGTATGATCAAGATTGGATCCATGGGGAAAGATTTGATGGTGAATATCATAATCTATTATGTTTGGGGAAATATTTGCAGTGGAGTTGAATGAATTATTAATCTCATATAGTGAGTGATTTGATGCCATTCTAGAAATCAAAATGCTTAAAACTCAACGATCTAAATTGAAGTTCAATTGTATTGGATTAGATATATTTTATCATATTTCATTAATTTTTCGGAAAATTGAAATATATCTACATTATTATTGCCCTACATTCATTTCTTGTTACTTTTTTAACATCGTGAACCATGGTTTAGAAATTATAACTAATTAGAAATAACTTGTTAAATTTACTTTTTATTCTAATATGCATAAAACCAATTTGATAGAACCATTTAATAGAAATTAGGTATTTATTAATGATATGTAGGGTTTCATCCCTAATTCTTAATGATTTTAAGCATTTTTAGGTATCAATGTTTTAGGGTATTTATATTGAATGTATAATGGCTAATATTATGAAATGGATCAACTAAAACTATGTGAATGATTTTTTTGTTATAAATGAATTATTTGAGCACATGGTGTCCACCAAATCTGAATGACAACATTCAACACTTAATACATATAAATAAGGTTAGAGAAATAAGTTGTTAATGATGATTATGGTGATAGGATCTAAGAAAATCCTATATAAACCTAGAATCCATTTTTTGGTGTGATGGTAGGAGTAAAAACTTGGAATTTAAATGAGCAACTGTTTAGTGATATAATCGATTATATTTGTGTTATTATATATTTTTAATATAAGAAATCAAATTGAAAGTTTCACAATCCTAAAACATTTGTGACATCCAAGTTTAGAGTTAAAGTGGATAATTACACATAAAATCAATGATTCACTCATAAACCATATTACAATAAGTTTAAGGAGAATAATTAATATGATATAAATATAAGTAACCTTAACCTAACATTCTTTATTAGTTATGGTGTTCCTAGTGAAAGTGAATAATGATGGATGTAGTTACTGAATTTCCCAAAAATGTAAAATACCTTGCAGTTAGATTTCTAAATATAAACTAAGTATATGAAAAATTAATGTATTTGAGTAGATGTCATCATTCATATATCTTATTTAATTGAATAATTCAATATAATACACTCATCTATATTTAATCGATTCAATCTAAGCTGAAGAAAATACAACAAGTACATACTTTTAAGACAATCTAAGTGAGATGTAAGATCATATACCAAATGTAATGGAATATTATGATCCCGTCATTATAGTTGATAAGAATGAATAAACATAATCAACTAATGAGTAAGGAGAACTGAATAAGCCTAGAAAGATACATCCATAAACCATGATACTAATGTAACACTAATATGCCCTTTAGAATGGCATTGCATAATATATACTTTAAATGAATTGAGGAATATGAGTGATGGAAAATATTGTATCAAACTAAAAGAAGTATGATATGATAATGGAAACTAGAACCCCGTGCATTTTGGTTTTGGATGGACTTAGGAAACAATTTTGCTAAGTGCATTGAGTACCTTTACTAAGTTAAATCATAACCAAATAGACAATTGTGGATGTTCTTACTATTGGTATGTATGCCCTGAGAGTCAATCATGGGATGATTGGTGTGTTGGCTAAATGGACATCTAAAAATCCCTTTGTTTTGATTATGACAAACATTTCATTCTTATTAATCTAACAAGCTACTTGAGTGTGCAGGATGACAAAGTAGCAAGGGAAAATCCAAGAGCTTACTTAGTTATATTTTCATGCAATGTAATCAATGTTGTAAAACTTGTACAAATATATAATGTACAAGTACTTAGATTTGCATGTAAATCAAGCGTTAGATTTTCCCTAGCCAAACACCATAGTTAGACATGTCATCTCATTTGAATAGAATCACCTTTGCACACTCACACATATAATTAGTGCTTAAATTGAAACCTTGAAACAGGATCATTCTCGGTCGACGAACTCCTCGACCGAGACACTCTCGGTCGACCATCTTCTCGACCGAGAAAGATCCAAAGTAGCCGTTAGACACAACAAACAAGTTAGTTGGTAGTTGAAGAAAGACGTTGCAAATCACTTGTTCCAGAGAGCCTGTCAGTCGACAAAAGTTCGACCGAGTAGGTGTCTCGGTCGACCATTTGTCGACCGAGATGGTCTCTGACAGCAACTGCAGAATAAATTAATTAGCCGTTGTTAAAGCAACAACTTTGTACCTAACGGCTAGTTAAGCACTTAGAAACCCCTAGAAGTTGTCTAGAACGTCCTTAAGCATACTTAGGCCATTCCTATAAATAGGACAAGCCATAGGACACTAGAATTCACTTGTTACACTTGAGAATACACTTGAGCATACTTGAGCAATCTTTTGCAAGCAATTTGAGCACTGTGATCATTGGCCTACATTCTCCTTAGCTCAATCTCGTGTCCTATAGGCTAGATTCTCCTACCCACAGCAATCACAAGTTCACATACTTGGCTAGGAGATCTTACGCTTGATCTAGGCATATCAAGCCTCGGGCTTAAAGGATAAGTTGTAATTTCCTTTTCCTTTCTTGTTCCTGTTTATCTTTTGTACTCTCCTTGCTACTCCTAGGGTTAGAGGCTGCGGATTGGAGAGGGTTGACTTCTCAGGTGGAGAAGGGGACTTCAAGCTACTTCAAGAAGGCTATCACAAGGGAAGCTACTTCAGAAGGCTGGTGCAACGGGAGTTGGTGCATCTACTTCAAGGGAAGGCTGCTTCAAGGTTGGCGATTACTTCTAGGTGAAGGCTGCTTGAAGGGTTTAGGAAAAGAGATTGTATTTTATGTAAATTCCTTGAAGAGGTAATAAAATAAATTTCTTTTCAAATCCCGGTTGGGTAAGCAACCGGGTAGTGGATTGACGGCTATAGTATTTGCTATAGTTGGAACCACTCTAAACCTTGTGTCTCCTTGTCCAATATTTTCATTGTGGTTGTTTGAGTTCAATAATTGTTAAATTATCCATAAAACTCTATTCAACCCCCCCTCTAGTAGTTTTCAATTGGTATCAGAGCGAGGCTTCAAGGAACCCTAACAAGGTCTTGAAGAAATGGGTGATGGAATGCTCAACAACCTCAACATTGAAGGGACTCTTGTTGCTAGGCCACCGGCGTTCGATGGAACAAACTACCAATACTGGAAGAGAAGGATGCAGTTTTACTTCCAAGGCGTCAACTGGGATCTATGGAGAATGGTATCTACTCCTTATCAATTCCCTCAAAATGACTTTGCGGAATGGGATGCAAACACGGTAAAACAGGCCCAAATGAACGCAAAAGCCGTAAGCATTTTATATTGTTCTATTTCTGTAGGAGAATTTAATAGAATTTCAAATTGTGATACAACGTATGATATTTGGCATAGATTGTCTATCACTTATGAGGGTACAGCCCAAGTTAAAAATTCCAAAATTATCCTGCTTAAAACAAAGCTTGAACATTTTCGTATGGATCCTAATGAAACCATTAGTGAAATGTATTCAAAATTCTCTACTATTGTCAATGGTTTGAGTGCCTTAGGAAAACCTGTTCTTGAGGAAGATCAAGTATCAAAAATTCTTCGATCACTTCCTCCAAAATACAAGCCAAAGGTGACAGCCATTGCAGAGGCAAACGATCTCACTCGCCTCAAAATGGAACAACTCATTGGTAATTTAGAAGCTCATGAAGCAGATCTAGAAGAGGAAGAAAGAAGAGAACGTGAACACCAAAGTGGGAAGAAGAAGGATGTGGCTCTCAAAGCCTCAAAAGTTGTCACACAAGAAAGTGAGGAGTCAAGTGAAGAAGAAGAAGAAGCCTTAATCGTCAACGGTAAGAAGTACAAAAGGTTTAAATCTAACAAAATTTCTAGTTCCTCAACTCCCAAGTGCTTTGAATGTGGGAAGAAAGGGCATTTCAAAAATGAATGCCCCAAAGCAAAGAAGGGAAAGAAAATCTCACATAAGAAGAAAGGAGAAAAAGCCTATAAAGCTGCCTGGGATGAGTCAAGTGACAGTGAAAGCGGAGAAGAGGTGGAATGTCTAATGGCAAGAGAAGAAAATGAAGACTCTCAAGAGGTAAGCCTAGTTGATCTTTCTAAAGAAGAGTTAGTTACTAGTTTACAAGAAACTCATGATAAGTATGTTGATGCCAAGAAGAAACTAAAGAAGGCTATAAAATCAAATAATGAGCTCATTGCCAAATTAGATGAACTTTCTTATGAAAAGAACAACATTGATCTTGAAAATGTATCTTTAAAAACATCTTTAGATGATTGCACTAGAAAGCTACTCAATTTGGAAACCAATGTTGATCTTCTATCAAAAGAAAAGACTGATTTGCTAGCTAAACTACAAGATTATCAAACTCAACCTATCTTGTGCAACCATTCGGACTATGATAATATTGTAAAAGAAAAGGATTCATTGTTTTCTGATTTAGACCAAGCAAGAAAAGATATACATAAGAAGATGAATGACATTGCTACATTGCAAAGAGAACTTTATAAGTTAAGAAGAAAAGATATTCTTGATAACATATTGAAAGTTGGTAATGTTTTCAATGGAAGAAAAGGTTTGGGATATGTTCCAAAGAAAAACCAACCTAAAAAGACCCAAACTATGTTTGTACCCAAGAACACAATGACTAGAAAGAGAAATGAAATTGACTCTATTACTTGTCATTTCTGCTTACGTCTTGGACATTATTGTTTTTCATGTCCCTACAAGACTAAGGAGTCCGACTTAGTTTGGATCCCAAAACCCCAAACTTAGAAGAATGGAATGTAGTTGAGATATGACCAAATGCTTAATTTTGCTATTTATATTGTCTTATCTCAACAAAAGGTGCTATGCTTATTATTTCTCTGCATTGCTGAAACAGAAATTCTGTCGGTCGAAGTATTGTCGACCGAGCTCTGGGTCGGTCAAAGTATTGTCGACCGACTGGATGTCTTTAACAAATAAAAATTTTACAGCACCTATTTCGGTCGAAAATTGGTCAACCGAGAAATTTTCTGTGTTTTTGCTTGTGATACAGTAACCTGCTCGATCGACAAATTGTCGACCGAGACAAATATCGGTCGAACAATTGTCGACCGACTGGTTTTCTGTATCAGAACTTTTATATATATAAGCACTTAAAAGGTTTCTAACCATATCGGACCATCACATGGGTACCAAAATCTACATTCTAATGCAGGAATGGGTAGTTGACAGTGGCTGTTCCAAACACATGACCGGGAACAAGGACGCATTTCAAACTTTTGAAGAAAAGAAAAGTGGAACGGTCACCTTTGGAGACAATGGTAAGGGAAAAATCGTTGGAATAGGTAATGTTGGAACAAATCTCGAAATTAAAAATGTTCTACTTGTTGATGGATTGCATCATAATCTAATAAGTGTAAGTCAACTATGTGATAGTGGTTATGATGTGTTATTTAACAAAACTTGCTACAAATTATTGATAGAAAACACTACAAATGTCGTTTATGAAGGAAATAGAGTTGGAAATCTTTATATCCTTAAACCAAACTCTATGAAATCAGTAGTAGGTAAATGCTTGCTTGCAAATGAAAATACCTTACAACTATGGCATAAAAAGCTAGGACATGCTAGTTCACATGCTATTAAAAAGTTAGTGAAATATGATCTTGTTCGTGGATTACCTACTTTGTCTTTTGATCAAGTTGAAAACTGTGAACCCTGCACAATGGGAAAGCAAACCAAAACATCTTTTAAATCAAAACATGTACTTAGCACCAGTAGATCCTTAGAATTAATTCATATGGACTTATTTGGACCAATGAGGACACAATCTATTGGTGGTAAACGATACTATTTTGTTATTGTTGATGATTATAGTAGATATACATGGGTACATTTTATTGCAACTAAAGATGATACTATTCATGTCTTTATGCAATTTTGTTCCAAGATTGAAAATCTCTTACAACATAAAATATGTACCATTAGAAGTGATCATGGTGGCGAATTTGAGAATCATACATTTGAGACCTTTTGTACATCTCAAGGGTATACTCATAATTTTTCTGCTCCACGTACCCCACAACAAAATGGTATAGTTGAACGGAAAAATCGATCTCTACAGGAAATGGCTAGGACCATGATGCTTGAACACAACACACCTAAAACCTTTTGGGCTGAAGCTGTAAACACTGCTTGTTATGTGCTTAATAGAGTAACTGTTCACTCTCATTTGAAGAAAACTCCATATGAAATATTACACTCTAAGAAACCTAGAGTTGACTATTTTCATACTTTTGGCTCCACATGTTACATTTTAAATACCAAAGATGATAGAGACAAGTTTGATTCTAAATCACACAAAGCATTCTTCTTGGGATATTCCACTTCTAGCAAAGCCTTTAGAGTATATAACACTATCTCTAGAAAAGTTGAGGAATCCATTCATGTTTCTTTTCATGAAGAATCGAAATCTGAAAATCTAGATATCATTGATCTCACTAATCAATTCGAAAATATAACCATTTCCAATGATAGTGAGAAAATTCCTATATCCGATCCCCAAGTTGAAACACAACCTACACCTAGGCTTATCAAGGATCATCCCCAAGAACTAATTATTGGAGATCCAAATGATAAAGTCAAAACTAGGTCATCCTTCAAAGATGTTGCAAACATGGCTTTTGTTTCTATCATTGAACCTAAGAAGATATCCGAAGCTCTTAAGGATGATTACTGGATAATAGCCATGCAAGAGGAGTTAAATCAATTCACTAAAAATGATGTATGGGATTTAGTTCCTAAACCACAAGATAAAACTATCATAGGAACTAAATGGGTATTTAGGAACAAGCTCAATGAGGCAGGAGAAGTAATAAGGAATAAAGCTCGGTTAGTAGCACAAGGATATAATCAACAAGAAGGAATAGATTTTGATGAAACATATGCACCCGTAGCTAGACTTGAAGCTATTAGGATGTTACTAGCTATTGCTGCCCATAAAAACATTAAGCTATATCAAATGGATGTCAAAAGTGCATTTCTAAATGGCATCATACAAGAAGAAGTTTATGTTGCTCAACCACCTGGCTTTGAAATACCAGAAAAAGGTGACCATGTTTATAAACTTAAAAAGGCACTTTATGGTCTAAAACAGGCACCTAGGAATTGGTATGAACGACTCAAGACATATCTTTTTGATAATGGTTTTTCTATTGGAAATTCAGATTCTACTTTATTTTTCAAAACATATGCATCTGATTTCCTAGTTGTGCAAATTTATGTTGATGACATTATTTTTGGAGCTTCTAATGATTCATTATGCACACAATTCAGTGACATTATGCAAAAAGAATTTGAAATGAGTCTCATGGGTGAACTAACCTTCTTTCTTGGTTTTCAAATTAAGCAAGCACCTGCAGGAATTTTCATAAGCCAAGAAAAATATACTAAAGAACTTTTAAAACGTTTTGGAATGGATCAATGCAAACATGCTACTACTCCTATGGCTACCTCTATCAAAATTGATAAGGATGAAAATGGGGAACCTATTGATGATTCCTTATATAGAGCCATGATTGGTAGTTTGCTATACTTAACTGCTTCTCGACCGGACATTATGTTTTCCGTTGGTCTTTGTGCTCGATTTCAATCCCAACCTATGCAATCTCATTTTCTAGCGGTTAAAAGAATTCTTCGATATCTAGCTGGTACTACTTGTCTTGGTTTATGGTATCCAAAAGGACAATCCCTGGATTTTAAAGCATATACTGATGCGGATTATGCTGGTTGTCGACTTGATCGCAAAAGTACTAGTGGTGGATGTTTCTTATTAGGGAGAGCCTTAGTATCTTGGTTTAGCAAGAAACAAAATACGGTTGCCCTATCTACAACTGAAGCTGAATATATGGCAGCCGGGTCTTGTTGTGCTCAAGTGCTTTATATGCAACAGGTATTAAGCGATTATGGTTTTAATCTTTCATCTACACCTATTTTTTGTGACAACACGAGCGCCATAAACTTAGCACACAATCCTATTTTACACAGCAGGGCAAAACACATTGAAATCCGTCATCACTTCTTAAGGGATCACATCTCAAAGAATCATGTTTCCTTCCATCATGTTGATACGGAAAATCAATTGGCTGATATTTTTACAAAACCGCTTCCACTAGATCAATTCAACAACATTAGGAAGCAATTACTTATTACTCCTTTGGAAGATGTTTTCTTTGATATCTGCGGTTCTTAAAACGAATCCATTTACTTGTTTCATTTTGGCTTTTCAATGGACATCTTTTTCATTCGATTTGACGGAATATCTAATTAAGGGGGAGTTTTTATCAAAACAGTTATCTAATTAAGGGGGAGTTTTTATTAAAACGGTTATCTTTTTGAAATGACAAAGGGGGAGAGATATATAAAACTATAACTTAGTATTTATGAAAAACTCAATCAATGAGTTTCATAAATATACTCTTGGCTTTACATTGAAAGTTGCTACATTCCCAAATGAACTGGATTTCATGTTCCATAATTCATTGGGAATAATAAGCACATATTTTATAAACAAGAGGAAAAGATACATAAGGCAATCTAAAGGTATGAAATTCATATGTTTTATATTTATTTTGGAAATGTTTGTCATCTTCAAAAAGGGGGAGATTGTTGGCTAAATGGACATCTAAAAATCCCTTTGTTTTGATTATGAAAAACATTTCATTCTTATAAATCTAACAAGCTACTTGAGTGTGCAGGATGACAAAGTAGCAAGGGAAAATCCAAGAGCTTACTTAGTTATATTTTCATGCAATGTAATCAATGTTGTAAAACTTGTACAAATATATAATGTACAAGTACTTAGATTTGCATGTAAATCAAGCGTTAGATTTTCCCTAGCCAAACACCATAGTTAGACATGTCATCTCATTTGAATAGAATCACCTTTGCACACTCACACATATAATTAGTGCTTAAATTGAAACCTTGAAACAGGATCATTCTCGGTCGACGAACTCCTCGACCGAGACACTCTCGGTCGACCATCTTCTCGACCGAGAAAGATCCAAAGTAGCCATTAGACACAACAAACAAGTTAGTTGGTAGTTGAAGAAAGACGTTGCAAATCACTTGTTCCAGAGAGCCTGTCGGTCGACAAAAGTTCGACCGAGTAGGTGTCTCGGTCGACCATTTGTCGACCGAGATGGTCTCTGACAGCAACTGCAGAATAAATTAATTAGCCGTTGTTAAAGCAACAACTTTGTACCTAACGGCTAGTTAAGCACTTAGAAACCCCTAGAAGTTGTCTAGAACGTCCTTAAGCATACTTAGGCCATTCCTATAAATAGGACAAGCCATAGGACACTAGAATTCACTTGTTACACTTGAGAATACACTTGAGCATACTTGAGCAATCTTTTGCAAGCAATTTGAGCACTGTGATCATTGGCCTACATTCTCCTTAGCTCAATCTCGTGTCCTATAGGCTAGATTCTCCTACCCACAACAATCACAAGTTCACATACTTGGCTAGGAGATCTTACGCTTGATCTAGGCATATCAAGCCTCGGGCTTAAAGGATAAGTTGTAATTTCCTTTTCCTTTCTTGTTCCTGTTTATCTTTTGTACTCTCCTTGCTACTCCTAGGGTTGGAGGCTGCGGATTGGAGAGGGTTGACTTCTCAGGTGGAGAAGGGGACTTCAAGCTACTTCAAGAAGGCTATCGCAAGGGAAGCTACTTCAGAAGGCTGGTGCAACGGGAGTTGGTGCATCTACTTCAAGGGAAGGCTGCTTCAAGGTTGGCGATTACTTCTAGGTGAAGGCTGCTTGAAGGGTTTAGGAAAAGAGATTGTATTTTATGTAAATTCCTTGAAGAGGTAATAAAATAAATTTCTTTTCAAATCCCGGTTGGGTAAGCAACCGGGTAGTGGATTGACGGCTATAGTATTTGCTATAGTTGGAACCACTCTAAACCTTGTGTCTCCTTGTCCAATATTTTCATTGTGGTTGTTTGAGTTCAATAATTGTTAAATTATCCATAAAACTCTATTCACCCCCCCCTCTAGTAGTTTTCATGGTGGGATACATCAAGATTGATTTGATAAACATCAAAGGCAAGCTTCTAATTCTTTCTGGATCGGTCATATGAGATAATGATAGAATAGAATGAATGTCTAGCGAATGACAGTACTCAATGACATATGCTTTCAGGTCAAGGACTTGAACGGTGAGATCATATAGATGCTAAGAGTTTTTACATTCTTATTATGTCCCTGGTCGGATGTCATTGTGGAAGGTAGATAGACAAAAATGACACACAAGACTAGATTGTGGTGTTGGTTGATGACAGAATCTCATTAGTCAGGATATATAGATATCAAACCAAACACATAGGTACTTGTTAGAGAACAAGTGTACCAGAAAGACCCACCGTGAGTTTTACACATGGAACCGTGACACAGTAGTCACAGTAAGTTCTCACAGTGATGGCGGTGAGTGTGATTCTTTGACCTGAAATCACTACACTCAATACATGTCATTGGGTACACTTTGACATCATTCACAGTCCTGAAACAAGGGTTTTGTAAAGGTGATGATTGGGTGGCTTTGACACATGGGGCTTTTGAGAGATGAGTGATAGGTATGGGATTTGTCCCTCCAAAGGGAGTTTGATATCTATGGCCACTTAATGAGTAGGATTGAGATAGGCGTGCACACGCATGTGTGAATTAATATGTGATATTGATGTCATACATATCTCCTCCAATCTACTCTGAGATCAAGAAAGTGAATGAATGTTGACAGGATGACTATTCCATGCCTTGAGTTCATTCGGGATATCAGTGACAAAGGAATTATACATTCACTATAACACCATTCACGGATTGTAGGATTGAAAGTTGTTCTCCAACTTTCTATTTCACTTGGGTAGCACTGATGTGCGACTAGGCACCACTCTTTGCTTGTGAAGTCATAAGTGTTATGGACTTTCACTGCCAACGTGAAATGGACCTTCAGGGTCACACACATAGGATTTAACCTAGAAGAGGAGTTTATCCACAAACGATGTTTAGTTTGATTACTAAAGGAGTTTAGTAGTTCAATTGAACACTCAATCAATTGATAGCTCAGTATCATAGTGTTCAAGGTGTTGGACCGATTGATCAGAGTATTAGATTGATTGAAACTGCAATTGACTGATTTTGCATAGTCTGCTATTCCAACCGATCGGCTCATGGGATGAACTGATCGGCTCATGGGATGAACCGATTGGCTCAGGTTGTTGAACTGATCGGCTCAATTGGTGAGACGATCGGCTCATGTGTCATGAGACGATCAGCTCAATCATTGAACCGGTCCATTCGTGGACCAACCGAGATCGTTTGGAAAATAAAAAAGACTATTTTGCAAATACAATTTGTTTCACTTGTACAAATTCAATTTGGACAAGGATTAATATTTGATTAATCAGAAACAAATATGTAAGTCAAATTGAGTTGGATTAGGACCACGAGTCGATCTGCTCAGGCATGAACTGATCAGCTAAGAGCACTAGACGATCGGCTCAGGTCCCAAACGATCGGCTCAGAGCCCGAAACGATCGTTTCAGGGTTTGAACTGATCGGTTCAACTGGCGCACTTGGTTGTTTTTGTGGAAAATCTCGAACCCCTCTACTCCTACTTTAATCCCGCATTGCCCGAGTTAGAGAACCATGTCCCATGACCCTCCTATATATAGGGGTATTAGGGGCTTCTCAGGAACAACAACTCAGAACACCAGTTGCTCTACAAAGTTGTCGTTCTCTCTGGTTTTGGTAATCGAGAGAGAGCCTGAGCAAGTACTACCCGATAAGGGAGACACTACAAGGGAAAGACAACTATAGAAAGGCAACTGGTTGTAGGAGAGTGTATCGGTGACTAGTACACCGACAAGAGGGTGTGACTCCTTCCGATTCCTTATGGGACAAGGAGATTAGAGTTCCAGGTGGTCCGTGTGGACTACTTCAGAGGTGGGAGACTTCTGTCGCTCGGAGGACAACTGTCAATCCTGACAGTCCCGGTGAGATCAGGAACTGCGCCGACACCGTCCAAGACTGGAGGTGAAGGCTGTGCAAGTCACGAGGTAACTTCGTCGAGCAAGCCTCGGGATAAGGTACGCCTCTACAAACCATCTTTCCTATTGTATAGATGTTGACACGATTCCTTTATCCTGGGTTTGGGAGAAGAAAATTTTGTTTCCGCTGCCTTCTCTGTCTCCCCTAAAACCCAACAGTGGTATCTGAGCCACATCAACTGCTCTATACTTTATGATTATCGATATGATCGATTTTGGTTTGTCTCCTTTATTTATTGCATACGATGTGAATAAAATTGTCTTTATGCATGTCTAATCCTAAATCCATAAATCCCATATACATATATGATATGTAATATTAATGCACTCGATACGCGTCACCCTTAAATGATTTTTGTGTGGATGTATAGTGTGGTTATGGCCAATAAACCCTATGTATGTGTGCTTGGTTGAATGTGGCTACTTGCATCTCAATCTGTACACCAATTCCCTACCTCCTTATTCCTGATGTAACTTGAGATAAATTTTTATTTCTTTCCTACCTTTGCTCCCCTGAATGTAACTCGGGGTTTCCCAATTTTAATGTAAATATGATAGATCTTTTTATATTTCATGTTATGTCAAAGAACGGAGGACATCTGATGATGACTGAGACGATCGGTTCAAGGCATGAACCGATCAGTTGGTGATCCAGACGATCAGCTCGAGAAGTGAGATGAGCGGGTGGCGACCTAAGGAGATGCACGCCGACCAGGCGAACCGATCAGTTGGAGGAGCCAACCGATCAGATGGTGGCACCCACACAACCGACCAGGGCGAGCAGGTCATTCATGTGATGAGTTGATAAACTCAGATGGCTATAGCACTTTATCATGGACATGTTTCATGTGATGTAGACCTAGATGACTATGATTCCTCTTGGTTCAAGGAATTACATTAGGATGGTCATAATCATTGCTTTTATCATTTCACATTTTTTCTGTGGGATATAGCATGTATATGATACATACTATATATTGTGGTGATTGGATATGTATATGTACATATAAAAACCAAATCCCTCATTAAATATTAAAGTTTTAGATGCCTTCTAAATGTGACACATGTGAAAAGCTTGATCGACCAAGTGTGGGCATGCCCTAGCGTGGTGCACCATATATCTCGTGGAAGCGTGAAGGATGGATATATGGGTCTGCCCTAGCAGGGTGCATATTCATCGTGTTGGCTTTGGGTCAGACTTAACAAGGTGACCTAGGTAGGATCTAGCACCTTAAGGCATGGAGGTGATCATGGCAAGGAGTTGCATATGACATCTTTCAAGAGCTGCATATGATGCAATTGGAAAAAGTTGTCTACCAAGAAGATCTAAGTTGTGGGTAACAGCCCTAGCTGGTCCATGACTCAGAGGATTTCAGGATCTTGACCCACTAGAAGATTATATGCTGCAATCTTCCAAATTGATGGTGAGGGCTATCAATTTGAACAAAAAGAGTGGGAGCGATAATTAATTAAAGTCCTAATTTTATCGTCAACCTTTCAAATCAATCAAAATAAGTCAAAATTGAGTTTTTGGACTAAATTACATATATTTCCTTTTGTAGTACAAATGACAACAAACAAAAATCACTTTTCATTGCGATCGGTCCTTGAAAAGGACAAGATGAATGGGACTAACTTCCATGACTGGTTTAGGACATTGAGAATTGTTCTCACTAAAGAGCGAAAGCTCTATGTCCTGGATACTCCAGTTCCATAGGAACCTACTCCTATCGCACCAAAGGTAGAAAGGGATGCTTATAAGAAGCATTCTGATGATGCCATTGATGCAAAGTGCTTGATGTTGTGCTCCATGAATCACGAGTTGCAGAGACAACATGAGAACATGGGTGTCATTGAGATGATTCAGCATCTCAAGAACATGTATGAAGATCAAGCACGGAAAGAGAGATATGATGTCTCCAGGGCGCTGTTCAACTGCGTCATGACAGAAGGAGATCCAATTGGTCCTCACATGCTCAAGATGATTGGGTATGTGGAGAACCTGACGAGTCTGGGATTTCCCCTGAGCCAAGAGTTGGCTACTGACGTGGTAATGCAATCCTTGCCAAAATCCTACAGTCAGTTTGTGATGAACTACAACATGAAAAACTTTGACAAGCCATTGACAGAGTTGTTAGGCATGTTGAGGACAGACGAGGCACAGATGAAGAATGACAAGCCTAAGTCTGTGATGATGATCAACAGCAAGAAAGGCAAGCGCAAGGGCAATGGCAAGGGCAAGGGCAAGGCTAAGAAAGATTCTGATGCTAGCCAGCAGCCCAAGTCATCTTCAACTCTCAAGGCCAAGGGAGGCATGACCAAGAGAGGCAATTGGCACCATTGTCAAAAGCCAAGACATTGGAAAAGGAATTGTCCACTCTATCTGGAAGAACTAAAGAAGAAGGAGGCAACATACGTCTCCACTTGAAGGTGTCATGAAATAAACTTGTAACATTTTTTAAGGTATATGATACCAATACATAAAATGTAAATCACTCTATAAATGGGGGCAAGTGTTTCCGCCATAGATAGGAGTACTTTAGTTTATTTTCAGCCATGAAGGCATGTAATAGAGTTATGAACTGCTATTTCATATTTGCCGATGGATAGAAACACATTATTTTTGCATATTGTATGACAATGATAGCAATTAATAAAGTTGATGTTTCAATTTCAAAAGATATGATCTTTATGGCAATGCCTTGTTTATGTTGTGGTACTTGGTATGCATAAGATAAAATGATACCTAAAGGTTATTGATAACTCAAACGATCAAATTAGCATTATCATGAGAAATTCATTTCTAGATTCCATATGATGGATGAGTCTAGACTCTTTTTGGTTAGAGAACCAGTAAGAGACATGAATCTCTTAGACATGATTAATCAATCTTCACTAATGGTAGTGGGAGAATGATTATCCTCTTAGGTATAATACATGTGATGTATTTACATACCTATTGAAGTTAATGCTAGTACTTCAAATGGTGTTTAGAGAAATACCAATATGAATATCTTGAAGTGTTCAAGAATATCATAGATGAGGTACGAATTTGGTAAAGTGTTAATTCTTGATGAGATCAATGAATGAAATACTTGGACCAAATGTTTGAGATACTTATGAGTGATTATGATAGCGTATCACAGTGAACTCATGATTAAGGCATGGTGATGTCTAAATCAAAAGGAGTCATACTCTAAGGAGTTAGAGGATGATTATCAAATGACTAATTTCTTCTTAAATAAAGAATACCCCACATTAATAAAGGATATTAAGAATCACAAGGAGTTGTGAATTCTTACATTCTTGACAGAGACACCTCAATTATCTATGTGATGAGTTGGTCATGTAATGAATCAACTATTTGGATGAATACGAGGAACCAGATTCTGAGTTATGGTTTATGGCGATTACATCCTAAATGACTTCCATGTGAACCATAAGGTATGACCTTGATGATAGCACCCATTGGGATAAAATCCATAAGTGTGAATGAGTCTTAAGAGTTAAGATACATGGATAACATTTTGAGAAGGATGATGCTTGTTGATTGCAACTTAATGACTAAAAGATTTAGCATACGGATACTAAAACCGCATTCCTATGAGGAATAAAATAAGGATGTGTACGTGACACAACCTATAAGGTTTATGAATCCATTAATGAAAATGAAGTCTATAAGTTACAATGGATTAATCAATGTGATTGATTCAGTACAAGCAACTCAGAGCTGGATCTTTACTTTGATGATAAAGTCAAAGGGTTTGATTGATGTGTCAAAGATAAAGAAGGGATCTGGGATTTAGTGGGAGCATATTCACATTCCACATGTTGATGTGAAATGGAAATGTTCTAGAATGGAAATCCAAAGTGGAAATTATCTTTAAGGAAGATAGAGATGTTTCCTATGTAATAGGAATAGAGATCTATAGAGATAGTTCTCAAAAACCTCTTGAACTGAAAAGAGATAGCATACATTGGCAATCTATACTGAAGGGTTCAGTGTGCATAGATTCAGTGGGAGAAAACTTGTCCATGTTACATGGAGTTAGTATCCCAAGGCCAAATGTCCAATTCTAATGAAGAATGGAAACACTAAGAATAGATAAGGATCTATCATGTATGTAATCATCCCATTATCTTGCATGTATGGACATAGAAAGAATAAATTCATCATCTTGTATGTAGGACATGACAATATGATGTGCTCATCCTGATAACTCGTATGTGGGACATGACAAGTGGATATCTGTCTAGTTCCAGTAAGGGTTACTGGAATACCATGAGAACTTGATAAGTACTTGAGAAGTACTAGTTCTATGGAAATAAGAAAGGGTTCACTGTAAAGAGTTACACTAATGTGAACTTCCAAAGAGGACAAAGAATTAATCACTATATATATATATATATATATATATATATATATGGGATATATAAAAGTGAATGTTTGTTGATAATTTGAAATGGTCCAATAAAGCCATTTAAAAGGAAAAGCCGAGTATCCGTGTGTTAGAGAACATTAGCAGATACTATATGGATCTGGAAGTTCATAGAGATGAACTTATAGATATTCCGGTCATTAATGACAAGTAAGGAGTACTTGGTCATGCAATGTGGCTAAAGGTTAGCAAAGGAATATTAGATCACATATTACGACAACTCCTTCTCATACATGTGACTTACAACGAAGAGATGAGAGAGACATGCAGTTAATACTGACTTTGGCAAGGTGTTTCCATAACTCACTATGTTAGCACTAGAGTATAGTCACATGTGGGACATGTTTGAAGATCACTATGAATATGATTCAAGGGTGATTGGCTCACAGTGCAAGTGGGAGTCTATTGGTATGTATGCCCTGAGAGCCAATCATGGGATGATTGGTGGGATACATCAAGATTGATTTGATAAACATCAAAGGCAAGCTTCCAATTCTTTTTGGATCGGTCATATGATATAATGATAGAACAAATTGAATGTCTAGAGAATGACAATACTCAATGACGTATGCTTTCAGGTTAAGGACATGAGCGGTGAGATCATATGGATGCTAAGAGTTTTTACATTCTTATTATGTCCCTAGTCGGATGTCATTGTGGAAGGTAGATAGACAACAATGACACACAAGACTACATTGTGGTGTTGGTTGATGACAGAATCTCATTAGTCATGATATAGAGATATCAAACCAAACACATAGGTACTTGTTAGAGAACAAGTGTACCGGACAGACCCACCATGAGTTTGACACATGGAACCATGACATGGTAGTCACAGTCAGTTCTCATAGTGATGGTGGTGAGTGTGATTCTTTGACCTGAAATTACTACACTCAACACATGTCGTTGGGTACACTTTGACATCATCAAACACAGTCCTGAAACATGGGTTGTTATAAAGGTGATGATTGGGTGGCTTTGACACATGGGGCTTTTGAGGGGTGAGTGATAGATATGGGATTTGTCCCTCCTGAGGGAGTTTTATATCCATGGCCACTTGATGAGTAGGATTGAGATAGGCGTGCGCACGCATGTGTGAATCAGTATGTGATATTGATGTCATACATATCTCCTCCAATCTACTCTGAGATTAAGAAAGTGAATGAACGTTGACAAGATGAATGTTCCATGCCTTGAGTTCATTCGGGATATCAGTGACAAAGGAATTATACATTCACTGTAACACCATTCATAGATTGTAGGATTGAAAGTTTTTCTCCAACTTTCTATTCCACTTGGGTATTACTGATGTGCGACTAGGCATCGCTCTTTGCTTATGAAGTCATAAGTGTTATGGACTTTCACTGCCAATGTGAAATGGACCTACAGGGTCACACATATAGGATTTAACCTGGAAGAGGAGTTTATCAACAAACAATGTTTAGATTGATTACTAAAGGAGTTTAGTAGTTCAATTAAACACTCAATCAATTGATAGCTCAGTATCATAGTGTTCAAAGTGTTGGATCAATTGATCAGAGTATCAGATTGATTGAAACTACAATTGAATGATTTTGCATAGTCTGCTGCCCCAACTGATCGACTCATGGGATGAACCGATCGGCTCAGGTTGGTGAACCGATCGACTCAACTGGTGAGACGATCGACTCATGTGTCATGAGATGATCGACTCAATCGTTGAACCGGTCAATTCATGGACCAACCGAGATCATTCGGAAAATCAAAAAGACTATTTTGCAAATACAATTTGTTTCACTTGTACAAATTTGATTTGGACAAGGATTAATATTTGATTAATCGGAAACAAATATGTAAGTGAAATTGAGTATAGATGTTGACGCGATTCCTATATTCTGGGTTTGGGAGAAGAAAATTATGTTTCCGCAACCTTCTCTATCTCCCCTAAAACCCAACACTTATTACATATGAGAATGAAAATACTATTCATATATACATTTTATTATCATTTCTTCATGTGAAATCAACAACCACTAAAGTCTAATTTGAACTAACAAAGTCATTTTATTATGAATTCTAGAAATTATCATTTTATTATGAATTGTATAAATCTATCCATAATACACTAGATATGTGGAATTGCAAATGCATGACTAAACATATATTATATTGGTGCCTATTCGATGTAATCATGATTTGATTTAACATTCTATCCTCCATTATAGTAATAATTTTAAGCCTACATATACCCAATTTGAAATGATAAATATAATATTGGTAGAATTCCAATATGGTAAAACTTTAGGGCATATTAAGAAAAACACATTTGAAATATATGTGACTACAATGATTCATTGTGACCCTACTTATAGTAAGTACTTTAGAATGAGATATTTCCTAGAGAAATTGGTAAAAAATGGTGAATCTTAACATAATGCATGATTTAGATGAAATACATAATTCGTTATGTTCAGTTGTACACATGTTGAATGACAAATTAACAAGTTGTTTATGTTTTTGAATTTTCTTTTTGAATGTACATTGTTAATTTAAATTATATAATCCAAATTTTGATGAGTTAATAGATTCTATTAATATGTTTCATATGAAATATGTTTTTGAAGGATCAACAATGGAGAATTATAAGTAACTGAAAACCAAATTCATAGTTGAGATAGAACATTGAGCACTTAAATCTTTCCTGGTTGTCCTAGTTTATGGAACCCAATGGGTTTTTGGAAGGTTTCTAGATTGCATGTTATGAAAGCACATAAATCATCAATGATCCATTAAGTAAACAAGTGTAACATTCATGGTGTTGTTATATATGGCGGGGCAAGTCATCATTAGACAACCTACCAATCAAATTAGTTCAATGCTTATAAGTAATATATCCACATATGGTTCTAGATACAATTTAAGTCATGGAATATAGGCCTAATCTCTTCCATGATATTTAAAAATTATCACACATAAGGGATGATAGGAATGTATGATTTTAGTCTTTGAGTTCCTATGTAGTAATATCATAGTAATGAACAAACACCCACATAGTCTTTTTTAGTTCCACAATGTACATGCACATCAAAAAATAAAAAGAAGTGCACACATCACAAATATGAGACACAATTTACATTACATACACATCAATAAATAAAAGGAAGTACAATACATCTTACATGCAAGACCCTATTTCCTATTCTAATCCTAATCACATTTTAACATTCTAGTTATGTGATTTACTAATACTTTGTAAATTTATGACTTTTCGTACTTTCATCATCTTATCAAGTTTCATTTCCTTACTTTCATAATTATTACCATGTGTCATGAAACTTTAATTACTTATGCGTTTATTTTTTATTTTTTTGGTCAAGCATGCGTGTTACCTTTGTTATTACCTCATGTACAGGTGGGCCCCAAAACACCACACCTGAGCAAAATAGAGTTCAGTTCATGTACAAGAAGAATAGCTAGTGCAAAGGGCTATTCAGAAGTATAAGCAGAGAAAGAAAAAGGAGCAGGAACTATACAAGGAGGAGAGGAGGAAAAGAAGCAAAAGCTTTAGAAAAGAACATGCTACTAGCAAGGTGATAAACACCATGCCACAACACTACACTCTAAAGAAGAGACCCTAGGGCAAAAAGCCTGTAAGAAGCTGACCGGAGCCCAGAAAAAGATAAGGTCCCGGACCATACACATCTGGCACTCCTCATGATGAAGAATAGAAAGAACATCTTCATACCAACATGCGATCTACATAACCTCACCTTGTCCAATAGAGCAGAAAGAGGAAGACCTATCAAAGCATAACCGCCTCTTCAAACCAGGATCAGATAGAGATCAGAGAGCAAAACTATAGAATTGGGAGCAAAACTATAGAGATCAGAGAGCAAAACTATAGAAAAACCTTCAAAAAGATACAAGATCAAATAACATCAAAAGGCACAACATCCTGTACAACCATACCCATCAACTATTAGAAAACCACAGGCCAATCACTCAGGAGCAAACTAAATTCAGAGAGAATAATATCCCAATAATTGTTCGGATCAGGAGACGAGTCTTTGAAGATCACCTTATTTTGATATCAATCTTTGAAGATCACCTTGTTTCGATACCACCAAATGTAGTATAAGATAACAATGCAGGTGATAAAGGATATGTTATTCACAAAAACAAAAACCTCATTAAACCTCTTAGGGCTTCTATCATTGAACTTACACTCCACTGCTTTGAACCATATAGAGATAGACATAGGGCAAGTAAAAAACAAATGGGTAGTAGACTCATCAAAACCCCTGCACAACAAACAACTTGAAGTGAAATAAAACCCTCTCTTTATAAGGTTATTCATAACAGAAAAACCATAAATAGCAACCTTCCAAACAAGGATCTCCAAAATTTCTACACCTTTATGCCTCCAAAACCATTTAGACCAAGACTGATTGGGCCTCTTGACCCTACAACTCTCCCAAGCCTCTGTAAGGCTCACATGGACTCTACGATCTAGGAGGTTATGACCAGGCTTGTTAGTAATTCACACATTAGATTCCAGGAAGGTTTTGAGAGGACCCAATCTTCTAGTATCAGCAATAGACCAAACACCACTACAAATGATGGAGCTGACCCGAGTATAATTTCCTTTCCCCAAGAATAGGCATAAATTTGGATTAACCATCTCATCTAAGAACTTATTGTTCACTAGACAAGGGTCTCTCCATAGCATAAATCTCTCTCCATTACTAAGCATAAAGGAAATAGTATTCCAAATGTCTTTTCTGACTTTCATAATATTTCCCTATAACCAAGCGTGATACAGTTTTCAATATGCTTCCAAATAGAGTCATGTTTTATATACTTATCATGAACCTATTTAACCCAAAAACTATCCTTTTTAATGGCAACTGATGTACGAGCTTTGAGTCATTTTTACAAGCCTATTTTATATTCATTTTATGCATTTGTTAGTCAATTAGTTGACCATATTTGAATAAATAATTATTAGTGGCTTGTATATTATGTATGGATTAAACTGTGCTCATTTTATCATATTTATAGTATTTTATACATTCCTTAGCCTCATACATTGTCTCTATGGTTTTTTAGGATTTTTCAAGTACATGAGGAGTCGGTTCCACTGACACCCAAGTCAGTGCTACTAAGACAACCTCAGGGATTGGGCCATAGATGACCAGAAGTAGTCAGTGCCACCGACTACAACAGTCCATGCCACCGAGAGAGAATTAGAGAGGCAGAGCAAGAATGCACACCAGCTCAGTGCCATTGACATTTAGAGTCAGTGGTACCGACTTTACCACAACAAGATTGCAATCCCAATGTTCTCGGTGCCACCGACTTTGTCAAATTTCAACAATCTAATCTAAGCGTCCCGATCTAACGGTTCATGTTATTGGTACCGTAAGTGACCTAGGACAAAAAGGAGGATGACCATACCTTAGGGGATTATCACGTTGCACCGCACAATGGCCAGAGAGAAGAGAGAGAAGTAAGGAGCCGAAGGATGCCAACCGGGAGATCCGAGCACCTTCGACGGATGATTTTGCTGTCGGAAGACTGCAGAATGTGTGTTTCTCGAGGAGAATCATCTGAGACACCTTCTCTCCAGGGGTTACACGAACTTCCTTCATGTTTCCTACATTTTTCTTCTCTCTCTATGTATTTGCAACTAAAAACCATGCGGGGCAAAAACCCTCCTTTCCTTAGGACTCGAGAGTAGCCTGGGGAATCATTGTATTGACTTTTTACATGCTTTAGTATAAATTTCTCTTTATTCCTAGATATATAATTATGGATTTGAAAGACCTATCATTGCTTGATTACCATCGGTAGGATTACAGATCAATAATTACTTCAGAAGGAGAATTAAAGGTTAGAAAACCATAACTTATACACTTCCCTATGCGTTCCTTGGGAAAGGCAACGTACAATTAGTGGAAAGAATCCACAATTTTCAATAATGCACCTAGACTAAGAGATAAATTACTATAGATGTGGAATTGGCTTAGATCTAGATAGTGAATTGCACCGCGGAAGCAGGAAATTATGACTACATGCTTTCTATCCAGGGTAGGAGTGGGAATTTATATTAATCGGTAGAAATATGATACGACGAGACCCCATGGTAAAATCGGTAATCCTAAGGGATTCATCTCATTCGAATCAACCATTTTTAATTTTCTTTTATTTTGTTTAAACTTAAATCAACCTTTTTAACCGGCTTAGATGATCGCAATGTCGTTAGTAGTAGTCACTGAGACTACGTCTCCCTGAGTTCAACTCGGGCCTCACATATGTCTATATTACTCGACGCGTGTACTTGTGTTTATACGCACGGTTTTAGCATGTCAGGTTTTTGGCGCCGTTGCTGGGGAGACAACAAGGTTTAGCACTATGAGTGCTGCGGTCGACCACTCTAGGCCACTTTTTATTTCTTATTATTTTATTTTAATCTATTGAATTGAATTGCAAATCTTATTTATCTTTTTAAATTATTAGTACCGGTTCATACACTATTATTTGAAATTTCAAGGTACTAGTAAGGAAACAATGGGTGACAGAGCAACAACTGAAGAAAAGACCATATGGGAGAAGATCAAGGCGTCTTCTTTGACTGCTCAGTTGGGCCCGATCCAGAAACAAGCAGTGAATGTGGCATAATACAATATTGATCCAGGGCTGATTGCACTAGTCAAGTAGCAGGCTTTTCACGGGCATACTCATGAAGACCCAATGGCACACATCAACAACTTTGTTGAGTGATGTGACATGGTGAAAGTGGATAAATTTTCACAGACAACTATTTATCTGAAGCTATTTCCATCATCACTGGCAGACAAGGCAAAAAAATGGCTATACAACCTGCCAAAGGAATTCGTTGAGACATGGGATCAGATGATTGAGGTCTTCTTTGAAAGATACTTCCCTCTAGAGAAGACCAATGAGTTGGTCTAGAAAATTTATAACTTCAAGCAATAGGTTGAAGAATCATGTACAGAGGCGTGGGAGAGATTCCAGAATATACTCAGAAAAGTCCCTCATCATGGGATAGATATGGAAAACTAGGCAAAGATGTTCGATTTTGGTCTTAACCATAACGAGTGTGTCACTTTGGATAGTGCAGGCACATGGTTCTTCCTCAACAACCCACCCTCTAAGTGTCAGGAGATTCTGTAGAACATGGCAAAAAATCAATCTTGGGGTAATGAGAGAGAATGCCTAGAGCACATCAAGAGTGTGGCAGAGTTAAAGGTGATCAATGCATTGAATGAAAAACTTGATTTGATTGCTAAGAAGATATATCAGAAGGAAGAAGAAGAAGAGGTAGAAAAGGTCAAATACATGAGGCAACATGGGTACAAAAATAATGGAGAAGATAGTACAAATGAGATGCTGAGGAAACTGCTCCAGCAAACTAATCTGTTCATGGGACAGACGCAACATGTTCTTCAAAGCCATGGCATAGATACAGAGCATGCAATATCAAATTTCTCAAATTTTGGAGGAGATGGCCTCCATGAAGAAGCTCATTCAGAAGGAACCCACTGGGAATGCCACACTCACTCAACAACATCAACATGTTAAATATATCTCAGTCAGTAAGGAGCTAGATCCCCCTATTAAGGAGATACCTGAGCGAAACATCATGCAGCTAGATTTAGAGTATAAGTCCACAATTCCATTCCCTCACAGTTTGTATGGATTGCCAGGAGGATGCATGATGTTGGTTAAAGCACTCCAAAAATCCACTACTACTGTGTCCACATCTCAAGTTTCAGAAGAGACTCCCATGCCAGAGGAGTAGGTGAAGGCTCTACTCCGTAGTGGAGCAGCCACAATCAACAAGGAGACACCCAAGAATAAGGAGAAGAAGCCACAAGTCATGCTATCCACAGAAAATGTGCCAAATTCTATCTCAGAATGTGGTGTTGAAGCAAGCTTAGGGGAGGAGACCCCCAAAGTTCCATATGTTCCACCACACAAGCGCATAGAGAAGCCTAGTGTGCCATTCTCGGATAGTATGAAGCTGAGGAAGGAGAAAAGGAACTTTAGGAAATTTCTTGAGATCTTTCGAAAGCTCCACATCAACATCCCACTTGTGGAGGCTATAGAGAAAATCCCTGCATATGGAAGATTCATGAAAGACATCATCAACAAGAAATAAAGGATCAAAGATAGAGATATTTGGTGTGTTGATGATGTAGTGAGTTCTATTATTTAAGGAAAGCTTCCAAGAAAGAGAAAGGATCCATGATGTTTCTACATCCCTTGTTCTATAGGTGGACAACAATTCCCACAAGCACAATGTGACTCAGGGGCAAGCATTAACCTCATGCCTCTTGCTACTTTTTATAAGTTGGGATTGAAGAAGCCAACAAAAACCTCCATGTCAATTGAGTTGGCAGATGGATCAATTGTGAAGTCCCAAGGTATATGCAAGGATGTGCTAGTCAAAGTAGACAATTTTATATTTCCTATAGATTTTATGGTCATGGATATGCCTGAGATGAAAGGATCTGAGATGCTATTGGGAAGGCCATTCCAAGCTACGACTGATGTGATCACTGCCATTGGGCGAGGTTACTTGACACTTGGGATTGGTGATGATAGAATTGAGTTTAAGCTTCCATCTGAATCATTAGAGCCACCTCTTGACAACCCAAGTTGAAGGTATTCCTCATGTCAAGCCTAAGACATTAAATAAGGGTGGTTGTTGGGAGGCAACCCAACTTTTAGATTGTTTCTTTATGGTATTTTCATTTTATGCACTTAGTTTTACTTAATTTTTTTGTAAAAATGGTACCTTGATTCGTGTTTGGAAGTGTGCAGAACTTACAAAATTGGTACCACCAACATCAGTGTCGGTGGCACCGAGATTTGATCAGTGTTGGATCAGCTTTGGAAAAGTAGAGTCGGTGCCACCGACTTCCCTGAAGATTTTTAGAAAGTTACGGATGCGTTACCGACTTCCTAGTCAGTGCCACCAACATTTTTTATTGTCCCAGGTTTGGTGGGTGCGTCGATGCACCAAAAAATGATTGGCAGAGTTGGTGCCACCGACTCCTGGCAAACAACCACCTGAAAAAGGTCGTAAACAACACTAAAAAAGTTTTTAGCACCATTTTTTGTTGAGCAAAGAAGGATAAAAAATGTCACGTATTAGCACCACTAAGACACAAAATTGGGCCACCAATAAGAGGGATATTAGCAAGAACAACTTGGTCAAATGAGCCTCCAACCATCCACCTCCACCATCCTTCAGAGAAAATGGTACCGCTGTTCCATCTCTTAAGTTGGAATTTTGACTATGAGGCCATAGTCATATTCAAGATGGGGGGGTGCTGGAATAACCTTTTATCTTAGCTTTTATTTATTTCTTTTATGATGTTTTATTTTTAAAAAATTTAGTTGTTTATTGAAATTTTAGGATGCAGCCTATCTAGTGTAATTTGTGGAGAAGTAAATGCATGGTTTCATGTGAGTATATCAATCTATGGGGTTGGGTGCACATGAAAAATAAGTAAATTTCAAAATTTTTTGTGAGCTTATCTTGTGAGTAATCGAGTCACATAATTGAGGAAGTGCTTGAGTAAGTCAGCTCCAGGACATTAGAACATACATGACCATTTCAATTGTCCAAGACAACTGATTGACAAGGATTGTTGAGCCTAAACTGATCAAACACTAACATGACCTTAAACTAAAATTTAAGAAAGAAACCCCTTGATTACCCTGTCATAGAGAGGGACATATGATTTTCTCTGAAGGTTCTATCTCTTAGTTGTGTGATCTCATCCACCACATACTTGTGATTCAAACTCCACCATAAGAGGATTGAACACATGTCATTCTTTGTCTTGTTTGAATTTGCATGTCATAGTAGATCTTGCATATAGTTGTTTGCTTGTGTGGGCATAAAAAAAATATGAAAAACATACATGTACAACAGAATTTTGGTGCATGTCTTGTAGTTGCATAACATCTTATTCTTGTAGTTGCATATGCATTACATATCATCTTGCAAAGATCATGTCTAGTTTCTTCTCTAATATAAAAAGGTAGTGATTCTGCCCATTCTTTAAAAAAAGAAAAAGAAAAAGAAGAGAAGCATTGACGTAAAGCAAATGTGCAGTGCGACTGGAAGACCAAAGTAATCCTATCATGTTGAAAGGGGCTCAAAATGAAAAAAAAAAGAAAAAAAGGAAAAAAAATTATATCCAGAGGGAACAAGGGCATAATTCTACCTAATCATAAGGAAGAGTTAGTACATAACACAGTCTTAGATATTTTGTCTTACATTGAGATGAAATGGTAGTGCATGCATCATTCCACCCCAATGATTAGGCATTAGGAGCATTCTATAAATTTGCATCATCATAGGTCCATCATGATTTTTGATTGCATCAATGATTTATGTGCTCATGATTCTTTCACAACCACCTATTTCAACAACTCGTTGCTCTTAGTGGTAGGCTACTCAGACAATTTTCTCCTCATTCATTACTTTATCAGGAGAACTGCTTCCATGTAGATGGTAGGTAGAGAAAAGAGCAACGTAGATAGGAGATCACACAATGCATCAAGTATGAGCCGAACGAGTCTGTCATATTAACTGCTTTAACTGATAGTGTCTCATTGATTGGGGGGAGGATATCTTGGATAGAGGTTTTTGGTTGCCTAGATGGCAGTTAGTGTTCAGTGGTCAGTAAAGGCCGGGAGAAGGATCGAAAGGTGGAGACTTTTTAGATGTACCTTATGCACTTATGTTCTTCAGCTGACTTATCTCAATCAGATCCAAAGGGGTTGTTGCTCGAGGACAAGCAAGATTTCAACTTAGGGGATTTTGATGTATGGGTTTTGAGTCATTTTTACAAGCCTATTTTATATTCATTTTATGCATTTGTTAGTCAATTAGTTGACCACATTTGCATAAATCATTATTAGTGGCTTGTATATTCTATATGCATCAAACTGTGCTCATTTTATCATATTTATAGTATTTTAAACATTCCTTAGCCTCATACATTGTCTCTATGGGTTTTTAGGATTTTCCAAGTACATGAGGAGTCGGTGCCACCGACACCCAAGTCGGTGCTACCGAGACAACCTCAGGGATCGGGGCATAGATGACCAGAAGCAGTTGGTGCCACGACTACAACAATCAATGCCACTGAGAGAAAATTAGAGAGGCAGAGCAAGAATGCACACCATCTCGGTGCCACTGACATTTAGAGTCAGTTGTACCAATTTTACCACAACAAGATTGCAATCCTGATGTTGTCGGTGCCACTGACACCCAGGTCAGTGCCACCGACTTTGTCAGATTTCAACAATATGATCTGAGTGTCCTGATCCAACGATCCATGTTATGTGGTACCGTAAGTGATCTAGGACAAAAAGGAGGACGACCAGACCTAAGGGGATTATCATGTTGCACCGCACGATGGCCAGAGAGAAGAGAGAGAGAGAAGCAAGAAGCCGAAGGATGCCAACTAGGAGATCTGAGCACCTCTGACGGACGATTTTGCTGTCGAAAGACTGTAGAATGTGTGTTTCTCGAGGAGGATCATCTGGGATACCTTCTCTCTAGGGGTTACACAAACTTCCTTCATGTTTCCCACATTTTTATTTTCTCTCTCTATGTATTCGCAACTGAAAACCATGCGGGGCTAAACCCCTCCTTTCCTTAGGACCTGAGAGTAGTCCAGGGAATCGTTGTATTGCCTTTTTACATGATTTAGTATAAATTTCTCTTTATTCCTGGATATATAATTGTAGATTTGAATGACCTATCATTGTTTGATCACCATCGGTAGGATTACAGACCGATAATTACTTTGGAAGGAGAATTAAAGGTTAGAAAACCATAACTTATACACTTTCGTACGCGTTCCTTGGGAAAGGTAATGTACGGTCAATGGAAAGAACCCAGAGTTTTCGATAATGCACCTAGACTAAGAGATAAATTACTACAGATGTGGAATTGGCTTAGATCTAGGTAGTGAATTACACCGTGGAAGCAGGCAATTTTGATCATAGGCTTTCGATCCAGGGTAGGAGTAGGAATTTATATTAATTTGGTAGAAATATGATACGACGAGACCCCATGGTGAAATCGGTAATCCTAAGGAATTCATCTCATTTGAATCATCCGTTTTTAATTTTCTTTTATTTTGTTTAAACTTAAATCAAACTTTTTAATTGGCTTAGCTGATCGCAATGTAGTTAGTAGTAGTCACTGAGACTATGTCTCCCTGAGTTTGACTCGGGCCTCACATAGGCCTATATTACTCGACGCGTGCACTTGCATTTATATGCACGGTTTTAGCATGTCAACAATATTCCAAAAATTGAGAAAAAGGCCAGCCTTGTTCAGGGCGTTCCTCGAGACCAACAAGGGGTAGTTTCTTCCTCTTGATCGAATCTGTAACCTTCAAAAGGCTAGCCTTATTTAGAGTACTAGTATCACTGTTTCGTAAGCCTCCTTTAAGCTTGGGAGTATAGACACTATCCCAATTCACTATGTGCATAACTTTCTTTCCAACTTTGTCACCCAATACAAAATTTTTGCATATTCTATCAACTTCCTCAATCAAAGATATGAGAAGAGGAAAAACAACCGTCCAGTAAACACTATATGCTAAGAAAGTAGACTTAACTAGCTCTATCCGCCCAGCCAAAGATAACAATTTTTTTTCCAGCTATGAAGTTTATTCTTCAATTTATCAATGAGAGAATTGCATAAGTTTTTAGTAAGTTTACCATAGAAGAAGAGGACTCCCAGATATTTAGAAGGGAAGCAACCTTCTTGAATATCAATGTTAATGAGAAAATCATCCTTGTTGGCATTTTCACTAAGATACACAAGGCTCTTATCAACATTCATCACCAGGCCAGAAATCCTCCCAAAGTCAATAAGGATTTGTCTTAAACATATAGAAATAGAAGAATCAACACTCCCATATACCATAAGGTCATTCGTAAAGATGGTATGATGATAGAGAAATGTTTAGAAGCCTTCAAAGGTCTAAAAAACCCTACTGAACATGAAAATTGATCATGGAAGTGAATCCCTACATATAAAGAACAAACAAGAGCAGGGCCAAGGGATCACCCTGCCTCAAACCATTCATTGGCTGGATAGGACTAATTGGTTCCCCATTAATAAGAACCTGGTATCTAGTAGTAAAAATAATTTCCTTAATCCAATTGTACCAGCACCACAGGAAGTTCATCATCTTCATAATGTCCAGAAGGTAATCCCACCACAATGAGTCATAAGCCTTCGTAATGTCAACTTTGAAACAAAATTTAGAAGCACAATTTGGCTTATTGAAGTTATTGACTAATTCATTTGCTAGCATGATCACATCAAAAATCCTTCTGCCCTTAACAAAATCTACTTGGTTATTATACTTAATGGTAGGTAGAATGTCCCTCAACCTATTAGAAAGGATTTTAGAGATGATCTTATAGATGAAATTACAAAGGGAGATGGGCCTCCAATCCTTAATGTAAGATGCATTTTTAACTTTGGGAATCAGGGTTATAAAGGTTTTATTAATTTTTCTTAAGAGGAAATCGTTAGCAAAAAAGTCCATCACAGCCTTAGCAACATCATCCCCTACAATGTCCCAAGTAGCTTTGAAAAACATGGAATTAAAACTATAATGCCCGACCCCACTGCCCAAGGCTCTAGTAGAGTTTCAGGAATGATGACTATCCCCACAGATCACCACTAGCCTTAACTACGTGCTTTGTCCTCACTCAAGCGCATGCCATGATCCACTTCCCGACAGGTCACCCATCCCAATACTACTCCAAGCTGAGCACACTTAACTATGTAGTTCTTTAGTGATGGGATCCTGGAAAAGGAGGTGCACCTTGGTGATATGGGTAGTCCAATCATTCCTTTTAAGATCATTATATCTGAGGCCTCAAATCTTAGGATGTTACAATATCCCCCACTTAGACTCTTGATGTCCTCGTCAAGGCTCAACTATATGGCCTCATAATCTGACTCCATTTCAGTGCAAACCCATAATGGCCCATGGACACCCAACTCCCGATCATAGAATACTAGCGTAAGGGTGGCTACGTCAACCATGGACAACCCTTTCCTACATGCCTGGACTGCACAACTCAAGACTGGCATGCCACATGCCCAGGTGGGCCCCACCTATTGGAGGGGTTAGGCTCTGATACCATTTGTAATGCCCGACCCCACTGCCCAAGGCTCTAGTACTGATGAAACCACACCAGATCCTGAGCCAGCCAGGGTCGTGTCATGAACACCATCCACTGCCCCACCCTTAATAGCAACAACAATTGGTTTCTCAACCCAAACCTTCTAGACAACTTTTTTGAAATTTTTCTGAGATGGTAAAGTTTCAAATTCATCTTTCCCCAGCATAGGACAAAGGTCATTCTCATGACCAAAGGAACCACACCCTAAACATTTCCTGGGAAGCCATTCATACTTAATCTCTATAGAGTGCTCAACTCCAGTATCACTAACCACATCAATAGAAGTAGGAATCAAAGAATCAGAAGACATAAAAACAAAAATCTGAGCATACTCAATCCTGGTTCCAGCCTTCGTGGCTCTATGAGAATCTATTAGTTTCCCCCAAAATATAGCAAGTCTGCTGAACATTGCTTCACCCCAAAATTAAAGATGAACATATACAGGCAAACCCACATTGGGACCTCCTTCAACATAGATTTTTCAAAATAATCTCCCAACCGCCATTGCTTTAAGATGAGGGGTTTACCTTTGATGAACCAAGGGACGTCTTCAAGAGCATGCATCATGTCATTAGGATCTAAGAATTTGATAATGAAGAATCCCTTAGGTTGGCAAGAATTTGAGTTCACCCTGTAATCTTCCACAACCAGGACATATGCTTCTCTATGGTCAGAAGGTGGACTTTGAGGTCAATAGCATAATCCACCACTGTATTCCATCACTTCTTGGCATTCTCCTCTACCTCTACCTATAGATACATAAGTTTTCCATTCACGAACTCTAATGGAACAATAGTGAGGCAGATCCCTCCCTCACCCTCCTTCGCTTGGTATTTGAAGAGATCAACCCAGGGAGACGAGGAAGACGAGGGATTTTCCACAATAGGGTGGATGGAAGGAGGGGGAACCCTAGCTCCAATATCTGGTGAGTCACCCACACAATCACCTTCCAAACCCTCCCTAGGCTTTCCCACACACACCATCACCACGTCCCTAATAGGACCCTAATAATTATGCATTTATTTTTTCAAGTATATTTTCTTCTTATCAAATAGTTATGCTTATGATTTCCTTAAATATAGAAGTCTAATTTTTTTGAAACTTATTTTGAAAACTGATACTTCCAATTACCAGTCCTTTCTCTTTCTCATTACTAGAAATCATTGACTTGTTAGTGATATATTATCAATATAACATCCCAAGATTTGATGTCTTGGATAAAATGTTCTTAAAAGGAATGATTGGACTACCCATATCACCATAGTGCACCTCCTTTTCCGGGAGCCCATCACTAAAGAACTCCATAGTTAAGCATTCTCATCTTGGAGTAGTATTAGGATGGGTGACTAGTTGAGAAGTTGACCCCAGCTTGCGCATGAGTGAGGACAAAGCACGTAGTTAAGGCTAGTGGTGGTCTACGGGGCCAGTCGTCATTCATGAAACTCGACTAGATTCTAGGGCAGTGATCCCAAGCATTACAAATGGTATCAGAGCCAATTCTCCTCCAGTAGGTGGGGCCCACATGGGCCTATGGCATGTAAGTCTTTGATCCGTGCGGTCCATGCATGTTGGAAAGGGCTATCTAAGTTGATGGAGCCGCCCATGTGCTGGTAGTGTCCAAGCATGTTGGAAAGGGCTATCTGAGTTGATGGAGCCGCCCTTGCATTGGTAGCCATGATCGGGAGCTGGGTGTACACGGGACATTTGGGTCTACACTAAAATAGGGAAAGATTATGAGGCCATATAGGTGAGCCTTGTCGAGAACGTCAAGAGTCTAAGTGAGGGAGATTGTAACATTCCAGGATTTGAGGCCTTGGACAAATGATCTTAAAAGGAAGGATTGGACTACCCATATCACCAAGGTACATCTCCTTTTCTGGGAGCCCATCACTAAAGAACTCCATAGTAAAGCGTGCTCAGCTTGGAGTAGTACTAGGATGGGTGACCAGTTGGAAAGTTGACCCTGTCTTGCGCATAAGTGAGGACAAAGCACACAATTAAGGCTAGCGGTGGTATGCGGGGAGCTCTACTAGATCCTAGACAGTAGGTCCAGGCGTTACAATCAAACCACTACTACAATTGTATATATCGTATCACTCATACTTTCTCTTAATGACAACTTTCTAGACATTGTGGTGACTTAATCAAATCTTCCTTCCAATAAATATATAATTTGTACATAAGGTTCTTTCATCAATGACCGCAATTGGATCATTAGTAGCCCCTTCCCCTTAAATAAAAAATACCTTTCCATAATTTTATTTGTTCTTAACATGCCTTAGAATTTTTCCTCCGAATTCATCATTATAAGAAGGCCCGCTCGCCATTACTTATTATTATATCATATCCAACTTCATATACCATTCTATTATTTGTCACTTAGCCTTCATCATACCTATCTAGCAGGTGGGTGGGTTGCGTCATTGTGGGTTTGATAAAGTGGGTGCGGGTCAAAAAAATACAATTCTAAACGGGTGGATCAAAGAAAAATCCAAACACAAACCAGCGAATTATGGGTCACCCACGGGTGCCCATAGAATATGCGTTAGATAAAAGTATTTCGCAAGATTCCACTCTAAAGATAAATAAAGACTATTCTATTGTGTTTTTAAATGAAATATAGCACAACAAAATCAACCACTACACATTGTCTCGATCAAACAAAGAATATGTTGTCCAATTTTACAACCATTTAATCACATACATTTTGGAGTAAAATTACTCTAGTGCATTATTAAATTTCTCTAATGTATGGCTATGTTTTGAAAATGAGAATAAGTAACTTTAGTGCAATTCCATATTAAGTTTGATAGAGTAATTAGATAATATAGTCGTCATAGATTTATTTTCTCCCTATATATCTCGATTAGATATCACCTCTTGTTGGGAAAGGTTTGAGTTGAACTAGAACCCACTAACAATTGGCAATTAATATTAGATTGTCACATATTTTAAGTAGTAGAAGATCATTATATTAATTTTATATAATTAATTTAGTGAAGTGGTCACCAGTAGGTGCCCATGGGCCACCCTTGAACCCACTAACTAAACATGTGGGTATTGGTTTGGGTAATTTTCAGCGGGTGGCAAATTTCATCACTAAATCCAAATTAAATAGGTCAACCCATGAGTACCTACACATTTTGATCCAATTTAACAAGTCTAGCCTTCACTGTGACTAAATCAATGCCCAATAGAGATTAGTCATTCCCACATGTTTCTTACATATATCACATTAACTATTATAAAATGCTCAAATCTTTCCACATAAATCCTTTTTAAACTAATTTGTACTTATTTGTAACTTACTTTACTAAGCTTGATTTGATATCAATTTCCCAATATTTATGTATTTGATAGTTAGTTTTGAACATTATACACTTCTCTACTAATATTGTTTATCCTATTCCAAACATGTAACACCCCTACATTATTCTCATATTTTGTCAACCCTTATTTATTCTATCACAATCAATTTTTAGTGACCTTCTTTAGCAACATTTATCTTTTTGAAGGCTAAATACTTATTTTTCATATGTTTGCTTCCATATAGCACAATAGTTTTTCAATAGTTTCATGGATCATGCCTATTAGTATGGGAGAATACCATATTTTCTATACTTCTCATTCATCACTTTTGACTCTCATCATTTCAAATCCTTAAGATATCATTAATTTTTCTCTTATTAGATAAGGTTTATCCCACATGTTCCTCTCATTACATGTATCTTATATAATCTTCAACAATAAGGTTTATCCGTAGTGACTACTCCATTTGGTTTCTTCACACAATTAACCATAATCAAGTCCACATATACTCACTCATATTTCCTTAAACCCAACTTGAAACATGAAAATTTACCCCTTTAGTCCAACCTATATGTTTTATGAACTACTTTTGTTTTAAATATATTTAATTTCCTAAATATTTTGTTTGATCTTTTCCTTCAAACATAACCTTTTCTAGTATTACTAACTTCATACATAGGCATATATTATTTTGGGTAACTACTTCTAGGATTACATTTTATTATTTAATCAATTTTTTACTTGATTATATTTGACTTTTTAGAACTAATTTTGTTACATCTTTCTCATTACATTTTATTTTGGTATTTTTTTATCGTAATATTATATCTTATTATGCTCGCATAGTATCTGCAACTAATTTCTTTATTGGAGAAACTAGAAGAATCTCATCCATCGATCCACTCTAACTCTTTCTTAATACTTATTACTTCACCAAAGCACCAAAATACCAAGGTCAAACAATATACGTCATGTTCATAATAATATTCGTCATTCAAGTATTATCTAATCATAGTTTATATTATCTGGTAGATGCATAATTATAAGATCTAAAACCACATTATGAGGACCATCCCTCTTATTAACTACAACATCTATCATTAGGAGAAATCCTAAACTAAACATGACTTAATCTAACATACAATCACAACTCACAAGAAAATTGTATAAAAACAAGTGAATTTTTCCTTTTCAGTTGAAAAACTCTTTCAAACTCTGATCCATGATATACAATTAACATGACAACACAATCGTAAAAACTTTGAGTTGGGATAAAATAAAGGACAAAACAACATTAAGTTTGGACCAAACAATAATTTGAATAAACATAACTCATTTGTATTTAATTATACATGGCCAGTTACATTGAGGTTTAGGAGAAACTCTTTATAACATGATCGAAAATCTAATTTGGTTCCACACTTTACATATATAAGAAATGATATTTTGATGTACATGGAATCACACAATAACAACTACCCACCTACCACTTCAAGAAAAGGAGAATACATGGAATCCCTAAATGGATATATGTTACAATATCATATTGGATCATTTTGTTTCTTATATTAGAACTAAAAATATTAAACTACTAAGATGTGTATAGAACCCCCTTCAAAAACTTCCACTCAATATACATAAGATGAGGTGATTATATATCAGTTAGAGTAAATTGTAAAGGTATTAATGATCTAGTTTATAACAATTAACAATACATTATTTTTTAAAGATATAAGATATTTTATCACATGATAAATCAATGTCACGTTCTAAGGTCAGCTCAATTGACATAAACAATAACATCAATTCAATTAGAAAATAATTACTTATAGTGTTTTTATGGCCCCTTACAAAAATCCTACTAGAAATCACTATTAGTTTTAACATATACTCAAATATGTTACCTATTTATTGATCTTGATTAACTTGGTTTGTATATGACCAAGTTATGACGAACATATTGTAATCCTCTTATCCTAAGATATAAAATCTTGGGGTTTTTAGGTCATACTAAGACCCCTCCACGCCTCAATTTGTGAACGTATATAAAGAGTAGGGGCTCACATGGTTGTGGCATACATAAAATCTCTAGGTTTGTTGAACGTATTCAATCCACAAGACCTTATCATAATTATCAATATTTTTCAACTACAGAAGTAGGACTACTGTATATCAAATGAATATATGGTCTTGACCACATTCATATATAAAGATGATCTTAGGGAGTTGAGGGGAAAACACCTCATGCATATTCTCATTTATGTATGTATATTCAACAAAATATGGGTGTAGGAAACTTCTCACAACCACTAGATTGCTACATGTATAACCATTTACCTTCCTAGAACTTAGAATTCTGAGAGTAAAAAAATATATGATTCTTAGATCAATCTAAATTTATTATAAATCATTGTTACTCTTTATTAGTATCTACAGTATTAACATTTTAGTTCACTTTCTTAAAATGAAAAAAATATATTTTTTAATATGAATAAATTAAGATTTTTGCTTGAAAATTCTCCTAATTATTAATATAAAAATGATACAATATATATACATGCATTATATGAATCTAAACAATGTAACACATAAGAGAACATGATTCTTAAGTTCATTATCCGAACATATAGTTCATTTCTATATTAATGGACCATATTCCCTAATCATGATCATGCTCAATTGGATATGCCCGCTTTCATTTCTCATCATTTCCCACATACTCCATGTTGAGAAAGAAACATTCATAAAGTACCCCTATATGGAGTATCACAATTGTTGTCATACCACTAAATCACATTTTTATTTCAAACTATAACCATCATATACAATTGGACATAGATCGTTCATGATAGAACTAGTATTGCATACTATTAATCATTCATGATTACTTAGGGTAAAGCTAAACCATGTTAAAGAGTAATAAATTTATTTCAAAATAATGGAATACTTGAAAATACTTTAACTTCAAATTACTTACGTTTCATAAATAACTAAAGTAAGATGTATGCATTGTAATCATTTAGGGTATTCTCATAACCATAATTTATTATTATGAATAATAATTAATTTCATATTGAATCATACTATTTCCACTTGATTACATTATTTAACATACAACATCTCTTTGTTAACCTCAACCGTTACTTATTTTATTCAAAGTTCCCTCATGCCTTTATGATATTTGAAGTATTATCATGAACCCTTTTAGTGATCAATGCTAGCAAGACTTTAACCCTAAATCTCTACACGTCGTCATACCACTAGCAACTGTGTTGCTTTCTCAATGAGAACTGACTGCAATAATTAACTCCAAGGTCCCTTGTTAGTGACCAAGGTTGGATTACCAATGTTCCACCTTGACTTGCTAGCGATCAACCTAGCCATCCCTTATATAAGAACCTTACTAGATATTGTTCCCAAGACGTTAGACCAAATTGTTATCCCTAACATTATTTACTGAAGATCTTATGAATTTAGAAGAGAAGAAGTCATACTATCTTTGTAAGAGGGAAGATTCATAAGTGTGACTACAATGTATGTAGAACCACCACCTTTAAATATATCCCCACCATATATTTATTTTATGTCATCATGATTGACCTCAGAATATGGTTTCTTAATGACATTAGATATTACATTTGTATCTTTGAAGACTCTAAACACACCATGTTGTATATATCAATACATACATATTTGAATTCCATGTCTTATCATGCTAAATGTGGCAGTTGGATTCTAGAGCATCTGAAATCGTTTATGTCTCAAACTTTAATCAGTTATGTAAATTTATAGAAGGAAAGAAAACTAGAATCATTTGTTCAATTTCCTAAGAAAGACTCAGTTAGGATACATTTTAGCTTAATATGATCATGCTTGATTGATAACTTTCCAAATCTAATTTAGAAAGAATTATCATGCTTTAACGATAATAAAAAATAAGTAACATTCACATCGGAAGCATATAGGACAACGAAAATTTTTGAGTTCTAAAAGAGACCATGATTTTACCCCAAAATCTAGGGTTTTGCATTCAGGTTCATACCGCTAGATTAGACTAGAGCAGTACATCCATTTGCTCTAATCCTAGACCTTTACAAGTTTGGTCCAGTCTACATTATTTAAATTTTGGAAGTTTGGTCTACACTCTGATCTGGTCCAAGAACCATAAGACTGTGGACCAAACCAAGGACCAATTTATATATAATAGCTCTATATTTGTAGTTATATGAAGTCAAAGTAAAAAAAAACATGTATAACATTTCTAGTGTTCATGTTAATTTTAATTTTAGAAATAATTGAAACTATGTTTTTTTACTATTAATTTATTTGTAGATACATACAAAATTTGACTATAGTCCAAGTAGTCCGATCCTGCTTCAAAATGATATGATTTGATCCTATCCTACTTTAAATCAGTCGGTCTCTGATTTGACATTTTTTAATTCCTAGCTTGTCTATCTCCTTCCAGCCTAGTCTAGTTCTGGACCATTGCACACCCTTACCAAAAGCTAAGGTGGTATCAGCAAAGAGAAGTAATTCAATTTTAATCATTGTTTCAATATAATTAAGCCTTGATAGGTATATACCGGTCAAGTGGGCTTAAACCACTCACCTATAGAAAGCCACACAGGTAGGGTCAAAGCTTTCCCTAAAACTTTCTCCGTCTTCTTAAGAATATTAATATCTCCACTAAAGCCACATGCATGACTTTAATCTAGTAAAAGAAGAAGAGTTGAGATGAATTTCTAGGGTTTCCACCTAGGGTTATGTATAATTTCAACCAGGAGAATAAGAAGAAGAGAAGGATCAGATCAGACGGCAATATCATAAGAACTTACCAAAATTAGGGCCCTGGATTATTTGGAACTTGATTCCTAGATTGAATATTTGAAAAGCCTCTAAAATCACCTTCATACACTTGATCTCACAATGTTTCCACCTCCACACTCTTGAATGGTGTTAAGCATGGTTTAGGGTCGAAAGGAATACACACATATAGGGGTTGTGTAATGAAAAATTCAATATAAGCCCTCATATGCAATTAATTGACTATACTAAATCTTAGTAGACTATCTAAACCTTAAGCCACACTAACTAGCTAATTCAAAGGCTAGGTCGGTCACTGATGGCCCTAACCAGCTGCCAACGAGCCTGATTTGGCAGTTCGACTTAGGGATTAGTTGGCCCACAAATAGTCTGCTTAGCGACGACTTCCTCGTTGCAAAAATTAGACTTAGTTAGTGGCATGTTAGTCCATTACTAGTCCGACTTAGGGTAGGTGAGTCTGACTGATGAAGTTGGCCCGACTAAACATGTCAACCTCATTTTGATTATATGTTTACGATGAGTTTTTTACATTATCTCAACACTATGTTCCTTTTACTTTATATTATGGGATATGGGCCCTTGAAGAGTTGATCCTCAAAACGAAAAACGAGAGGAGGGATAAGAGATGGGACCACTAAATTTGCATGTGATCATCCAGCTAAGAATCCGTGGTAGTTGAGTCAAGATGACTATGTGTAATCTAGAATACGACTGGTAAGAGTAAAATACTCCAGATGATGAAGCCATAACGCGGGGACAGCAACGATCTCGCTCTCCATTTTCCCTCCTTAAAGATACTACAAGAATCTAATGCCTTGCTGTCCAACAATCCAACTCGCCTCATAATGATGAGTTCTAAAGTGAATCAGATTAATTACCATAAAATTGCCATACAATAAATTCGATAGGCGAGAGTTACAAAGTATTTATAGCATAATCTAACTCCGTTCATTATAACAAGTTCTAAAAACAATCAACGTCAGTCAGGAAGACGTCATACGCTGACGATAAATAAGAGCAATACAAATAACCAAAACAGTACCTAACAAATACTTTGTTGGAGGCAAAAACAGAAAAAAACTTGTTTGCAATTTACAGCTATAGCGTTGCTGTTACCGCTGTACCATTATCTTGGAAAGGAGGAGGGCGGTGATGACTGCACACAAGCACTTACGACGCTGTGAAATATCCTCCGTGTTGCATTAGATCTCCACCGTGAAATATCCAACTAATTCCTTTAGGAGTAGGTCTTTGGAGTTAAATTTAATGTTGATATGGAACGCAAAAATTAGTGCAACAACAATTTGCAACAACAGATATTAATTCCTTACTGGGCGGTGCCGAGGAAGACTGCACCACCATGCAAGCCCTCATCGGCTGTATACTCGCTGTATAATATCTGCTGAGTGTTTATCCAAAATCCCATCATACATTGTCTCGTGACACTGGCCTGCATCTCTCACCCTTTGTTTTACAAACAATTATTTTCGTATCTCTTCTTTTGTAGCCGGTGAAGGTGCGTTGTTGGAGCGTCACGAGATCGATGTTAAGATGCAAGTGAGATTCATGATTGTTTTCTGAATTAGTGTAGTATATGTTTGCTTATAATGTTTAGAATGGCTCAATTTTCTCTCATGGATTTCACTTACCACGCAGTGCTCCAAGTGGAGTAGCTAGGAAAAGAACATCAGTGAAGACACCATGTATAATGATAGGTTAAATCTGTATCTGGGTAGGACAGATACAAACTTCTTCTTTCGTTTTTCCATCTTAGATGCAGTATACTCGAACATGGATAGGGCACATGTCTCTCTAGGCCTCTATGCGGCTCTGCCAATGAGTGCTCCTGATTCCAATTTCATCATGGTTAGGATCTTTATTTATAGTATGAGGCTTTTGAAGCATCAAACGTGCATTCAAATTTATCAATATTTGGAGTTTTCATTGATTAATGAAGAATAATTATTTTAAGGGTTTATGCTTTTCAATTAGAGTCTCTACAAAAGGTTATTGTAGTTTGCATGTAATTTCGTTGTAAATTTGCTACAATATGAAAAAAAAAGTATGAAACATTAATCCCATGTTAGGTTACTAGTTATTGCCAATCATTCACATCCTCTAAGAAAAGATGGTTCTAAGAAGAGTATGTGATTGCAATTGTAATTTTTCAAAGAAGATATTCCATCTTATTACACACCCACACTTGTTAATGTAGTTATCACTTCCTGCATTGTTCAGTCAATGTTAAACCTTCCTAACCATATTGCAAAGTAAACACGTGCCATTCCTCACCCACACAAGTGCAAAGAATGTAATTCATTTAAATATAAAACATGGAAGGAAGCTCAAAATATTACCACCCGAATTCAATCCTCGGTTAACACATGAGAAACTTCTTCACAATTGGAACAATATATGAGTATTTTGTTATTTTGTATATGGGTTCAAGTTGATTTGGCTTGTTATCGGTTCAACCTTGGTCTATTAGGATTCTCTTGTTTCTTGTATATTCCTCCTCCCATATATAAGAGAAGTGTTTGCCCATCTATCAATAACAAGAAATGCACATAAGAGAATACCTCATTATCTCAATTTTCTATGTATTATTGGAGCAATAGTTCATGTACCCCTAAGCCTAAGAGAGAAAAGGAGAGATAGTCCCCTCCTCGTGGGTAGTTTCCTCCCCTAGGTTCTTCTTTAATGCTAGTGGGGATTCCCATTACCTACACATCTTAGAGCTTCTCAATCACAAAACAATCAAATCTCCATAATATTTCTTTATTGTGATGTTAGATCTATTTGGGATGCCTCATCTACATTGTTGTTACTTGCCTCTAGAGGAGTTGTTTTTGCCCTCATATTGGACCATCTAAACCACATTACCCTCCTATTCTACTGTCTATGAAGCCACCATATACAACTAATGGTATCTACATTGCTGCCAACTATATTATCATCATACATGTTTTCACAACTGTCGAGATCTCATGCCAAATTATGGTAAATGATAATCTCTTTGCTTCTATTGAGGATATCCAATCCCTACTATTCCTTTATGGAGAACTAGATTATTTTCCCACCATCTTGCTTTCATTTTGGGGATTCTCTTTGCTTCTTTATTGTGTGACACGACATGTTTCTATTTGACATGGTGTGTTGATGAATGCATATTCATACTAGTTTCAGCTGCATCTTAGCTCAATTTTGCATTCAATTCCCTAAATTTACCTTTGAGTTTGCTTTCTCATAGATTTTCTTGGTTTCATGTAAAAAATTAGTTTCTTGATCAAATCCATCACTTTCATTGCAAGTCAAGCTTCACATCATGTGCACCAAATTAGGCCATGGTGGCCCTGCTAACCGACTAGTGGACCCAAGAACGTTTTGATGGTTTAGATATGTTTCTCCATGGTCAGTCCTTTTTTTTGACCAGTGGTCTCGTCGGCCTAACATTCATTGGCACAGGCTCATCAAACCATGACAATAACTCCCCTGGGTTGGTTTGATCATATGCAATTGATCTGTCGACCTACGACTTTATGAAATGATGGCTCGTCGACCGACATAGTCTGAGCCCTGACAAAGATTGTGTTCCCGATGAGAATCATGTGATCCATCGACCGTCAAAGAGTCTATCATGCCTGATGAGGTTATGGCATCATGGTGACTGATGAAACTTAGATCTTGTCCCTGACAAAGTTTTCTCAACTCGGTGTCCGACGGTCAGTCTACATCTCGGCGCCCGACGAACTCTCTGCTAGTCTCACCACTAGCCCAATGGCACACATGAACACTCAATTGTTATAAATTTCTGATGACTTCCATCAAGACATGGGGGCTTCTTCTTCATCACGCCTCCATGCTGTCGTGCTCCAGCCACAACCAAGGGAGAGCATCTCGATCGACCTCCAATGATGCCTCTATGGCTCCACCTCGGCTACCCATCCATCCACTTGCTCCTCCTCCTTGGTGGCATGGACCCAGGGAGGGAAGAAGGATAGAGAAGACACTATTCCAAAGATTCCTCCTTCATTCAGTGGCTTCATTGGGCGTTAGGATTTTGCTATTCACACCAAGCTTCACTCCTTCCCACCGACGATGACGATGAACAAATTCTCCTTCTCCCCCCTTTGCTCTAATTTCATCATGAGGAGCGAGTAGTCAATCTTTGGGGTGTGGGGACTAGCCACACCATCCGTTCTTGCATGTCCATTTCTTAATTCTCCATGGCATGCATATAACTCTTTCATTTTAATGCTAATTGTTTTATGCATGTTTTGTGGGTTAACCACCCACTCTATATGATCTATTATATCTTTTGTTGTGGGAACTTCAATACTTATGATTTGAATATTAATTAACTTGGTTGATTCTAAAATGAGAACTTATTAAGGGGTATCTCTGGATCAATAGGTACATGACCCGTGAGTAACGAGACATCAATCTCATAGGGATATATACATATTTTACCACACTTAAACGGTGGATCTTACTTTTTATCTATTGAAATGGTTATATCTAATGGATATGTTTTGGATGAGTTTGTGCATGTAGTGATGGTGAAACCCGATTCCACCCTAGTGACTTCCATCATTAATCTATACCTCATTTTAATTCATATATTTTACTTTCCTTGCATTTAGTTTAACTCAAATCAAATCAAATGTCAGATCTAAATATTAGCCTTGGTTCAACTGGATACCAACTGACAAGATTCTTAAAAACATTGCCCTTTTAGATTTGATCCTTAACTATACTGTGATAAGACTCGTCCGCTTGTAGGTGGTATTATTGTACGTTGTTTTGCTAAAATATTAAGGATTTCAACCCTTAGGTAAATTTTTTAGTGCAGTAAAAACTACATCATGTGTCCAAGGTGTTCTAGTTGATTGATGGCCCATATCATGATTATACAAGATGACATGTTATGTCAATCTTTGACAAGACATATGTTTTATGACATGGCATCTCAACTAGATCACAAGATTTATCACGTGCTTGCCCCTGACTACTAGCATATGTTGACTAACATATGATGAGTGCATGTTCATCCCATTTTTAGCAGCATTTTTAGTCTAGTTTAGCATTCATATAGCCTAGTTTTCCTCAAGAATAACTTTAGTTTTTATCTACTTAGGTTCTTTTGTTAATTTGTAGAAATTTGATACTTTTCTTGACTCCCTTTTCATGTTTTGAATTCTATCACTCTACAACAAGTTTGCTTAGGGGGTCCCGTTGATGGAAACATAAAAATTGTGTCCAAGACCAAAATTTACCTATTGATTGACATGACAATCAACCTTCAAAACATCAGTTATCAAAGTTATCAACTCAATGCTCGATAGCTCCATTGATCCACCAGATCGACATTTTGAAGGTCAACATACAACTCATAGATAAGTAAGGTCGACACCTTTTTTGACCCCCTGCTCGACGTCATCATCGGTCTGAAGACGACAAGACATCATTCCATTGGTTGACAAAATTGTCAGCACTCTTGTCGATGTCCACAACTTCTCGATAGCCTTATCGACTCTCAAGGTCGACTGTGATTGGAAGTTGAAAATCCATCGACTGATATAACCATCGACCAACAACAAATGATTGACGCCGATGGAAAGAGGTCGACAACCTCGACCCTACAAATAGGCCCCCAATGTAGTCGTACAACTCATCTCAAAATTCTAGAGATAGAAACACCGAAAGGATGTCGCCGAGATCAGAACAAGGACACCAGCTATTGACCCAACGAGTTCTATTGACCTAGTTGTCTATCGACATGTAGCCTTGGCAACTTCAATTGACCTTCAGCAACTCCAAGCTGTCGACCTCCCTTCTTAGGTGATCGATCTCTTCCCTGAGCTATTGTCCATTCACCTGCTTTTACTGTAAGTCAGGATTAATACCTGAACGAGAAAGAAAGAAGGAAGTTTTTCATCACACACCATGTCGAGCCGCTTCCTTCACCATCATGATCATGATGGCATCCTCTTCCTCTTCTTGTGATATTAATCTCACCATGTTGAGGGAGTAGTCTTTTCACTGGGGTGTGGGGACTAGCCCCACTACTCATTTCTACAATTTCATTCATGTTCCAATACTTCTATGAACTCATTTAATTAATAGCCAATCAGTTATTGCATGTTTTGTGGACTGATCACCCATTTTATGTGATTTATTATAATCTTTTACTATGAGAACTTCAACGTTTAAGATTTTAGTACTGATGAGCTTTGATTGAGATCCTAACGAGAAATTCCAAAGGAAAGTCTCTAGAGTAGCGGATAGAGGATCCATAAGTAATGAAACATCGAGCTTATAGGGATATGTACTCATGCATGTTTCTAACACCGAAAGGGGAAACTTGCATAACTCCAATTATATCTTCATACATGTTTGGATTTGAATAATTGCATGAATCTGAGTAGTGGTGGTGAAACCCAATTCCACCCTACTATTTTCATCCATTGATAACTAGAACCTTAATCTAGCTCTTTTTATTCTTGTAATCTTAGATTAATCAAACCAATCTCAACTTTTGTGATAAATACTAGTTCTTGCCAGGTTACTTTGATTAGATAATTATTAAAAACATTATCCCTTGAGATTCAATCCTCAACTATACTACAATAAGATCCATGCGCTTGGAGGTGGTATTATTGCACTTTGGTTTTGGTAAACTCTAGGAATTATATTCCTAGTGAATTTACAGTGTGATAATATTCCATGTCAACATGACATGTCAACTTTTTAACATGATGTGTGACTTTATTCCGATGGGATTTTTCTACATATACCTGATAAAACATGTCTACTTCCATACCTAATGTTCTGCCTGAATATTGTTGTATCACATGACACGTTACCTCACATTATACTATGTCATGTACTATCTTCAACAATTGCTACATCACAGAGCATGTGGCTTTACCAACACACCATACCTACTGTTACTATCAATACATCAAGGTGTGTAATTTCATTATCTTTTATACTATCACATGAATTAGGACCATTACATGGCAGGTCTTGATTTTATCCATAACAACAACTCTATCTTTTATTTCCATAATGTTTTATGTTATATTTTGGTAGTCCTTTTAGATCATTCCTACTTTCCAACCCTACATACATATAGCCTTGTTCTCCATACCCCCATATATATGTCATGGTAAAACTTAATAGGATTTTAATCAGATCTACTTTGTGACCTAATCCATACCACATGGGTGTTGGTATGTATGCCCAGAGAGGAAATCATGTGATGATTGTAATGACATAACTTGTAATTGATTTGATTAATAAATAAAGGCGAGTTTATGATTTATTCTATTTAATATAGTTATGAGATAATGATGCAACATTATGAATCTCTAAAGAATAATATTACTCAATGACGTATGTCTTCAAGTACGTGACTTGAGGAAATGAGATCATATAGATGTTAAGAGTACATATATATATTCTCATTATGTCCCTCATCAGTTATTATTGTGGAGGGTTGATATACAACAATGACACACAAGATCAGAGTGTGAGTTGGTTGATGAAAAAATCTCATTAGTCGTGATATGGCTATATCAAACCAAGCACACATATACATGTTGGAGAACAGTGCATCAGACAGACCCACCATGAGACTGACACATGGAAACCAGATTACCATGGTAGTCATAGTCATCTCTCATAGTGATGGTGGTGTTTGTGGTTCTTAGACCTGAGATCACTTCACTCATCACATGTCCTTCTGTATGATTTGACATCATCAAACGCAATCCTGAAATATGGGTTGTTATAAAGGTGATGATTGTCTGAATGTGACACATGGGGACTGACTATGAGTGATAGAGAAAGGATTTATCCCTCCAATAGGAGTGTGATATCCTAGGACTCTTGATTAGTGAGACTAAGAAATGCATGGCCATGCATATGTGAGTCAATATGTGACATTGAGCTTACATATATCTCAGGCAGCCTGCTTTGGTTCAAGAAACAAGATTGGATGTTGAAGAGGGTGACTACTCCATGCCTTGAGTTCAATCTAGATATCAAAGACAAAGGAATTATACGAACACTATAACATCAAGCACATATTGTATGTTGAAGTTGTTCCCCAACTTCCCAATTACATGGGTAGCATTGATGTGTGAATAGGCACCGCTCAATGTTTGTGATGTCATAAGTTTTTATGAACATTCACTGTCAATGTAATATGGGACCTATAGGGTCACACACATAGGTATTTACCTAGAAGAGGAGTTTAATCTTGAATGATGATTGAATTGATAATTAAAGTGTTTAGGTATTCAATTCATGCAACATATCAGCTTACTGCATTACCAAATGATCATCAACTAGTAGTCCGTGACAAGAGGAGCTGTTGTAGACGACAATGATTGAGGCTGAAGTTCGTGCTATAGACCAGGAGGAGCAGTAGTAAAATGAGTCCCAGTTAAATTAGAAGATAGTTGCACATCTATAATGACGAGGAGATGTCACTGGACTTGGTCTAGGACTAGGTATATTCTTGAAGCCGTCCTTCCTATCTTATAGTTATTGACGCAATCGGCTGGTTTATGGGGAATATGGTAGTTAAAATTTTGTTTCCACTACCTATTCTGTAGCCATATTTCCCTATATTAGTGTAAGAGTCACGTCAACCTACTATATTTTGGGATAATCGATATGATCAAATTTTAATTTTATCATTTATTTATTGCATACGATGTGAATACATCTGTTCAATCAAATACCATGTATAAATCCCAAACTAATATATATAGCTAAAATTTTTGTTTTCGCTGCCTGTTCTATAGTCATATTTTCCTATAGTGGTATTAGAGTCACTTCAATCTACTATATTTTGTGATAATCAATATGATCAGATTTTAGTTTTATCCTTTATTTATTGCGTGTGATGTGAATAAATCTATCCAATCAAATACCACACATAAATCCCAAACTAATATATACAAATATATGTATATATATATATATATAATATGCAATTTGCACACATGGCCCTAAAAGTGAGTTTTGATGGTGGATGTGTAGCATGGTTATGGCCAATAACCCCTATTTTCTATGCATAGTTGTGTGGTTGGTCAATCTTTTTATCTCGGTCTACTTACCGAGCCTCTTTATTATCTTCTAATTGTAAAGTTAATTATCTCCTACCCCTTCTCCCCTAAAATGTAACTCAAGGTTTCAACATAATCATGTAAAAGTTGTATATCTTACCTTCATATTATGAAAAAAAAGGAGGACGTTCTGACGGTGCTAAATGACCATCTCAGAGACGATCCGACTGGCTGGAGGATTGAGGAGGACTAGGTGGATGAGCTAAACCGATCAGATGGTGGACCCCCTGATCTACTGGAGGAGCCAGCAGATGGTGGACAAAAGAACCAAATGACCAATAAGATGACCAAATGACCGGCCATGAGGCGAGCCAATTGGTTCAAGGGTTAAACTGATCAACCCTGATTGGCAAGTACTAATCTTAATCAACAACAAATATCTGGAAGTGATGTAGACCTTGGATGTGGTAATTCCTTGTGACTCTAAGAAATTACATTAGGCTGGCCATAACCATGACTTTTATTTATTGCATGATTCTGTTGTGGGATATAGCATGTATATGATACATACTATATATATGGTGACTGGATAAAGTAAATCTATTTATAACTACAAACTCCCTTGAAGGTGTCATCATTATTATTTTGGTAGTAGTCAAGGAACCCTACTCCTATGGTAGGCAAATGAGGCAATGGCGGTGACTGTGGCTGTGGAAGTCATGGTGGAGGAAGAGGAGTCCCTCACCATGATCAATGTCAACCATACGGCCCCTTGGCCGGTGCTTCATTCAATGAGCCTAAGAACCCTCCTCCGATCCCAGAGATCCAAGTAGAAATCAATGGAGAAACTTTAACATAGTCACATGAAACCAACCAGAGTCCCGACCCCAAGCCCTTGTATGCATCTGCAATAGGGGACGTTTCTCACTGTGTCCCCTTGGTCATCAGGAAGATCTCCTCAGACACACTCCATCTAGAAGACATCATGATTGACTCAACTGGTGAATTACCTACCATCAGCATCAACCTGGCCAAAACACCACCCCTCCTAGAGCCCTAGAGGTAAGCGATTGTGGTCAAGATGATCAAATCCAATATATGATTCCAAGCTCTCATCAATTGACTCTAGATCATATGCCTGCCTTGGATTCCTTCTGTGCCATTGACTTTGAGCTCGACTACTACATCATCCATTTGGCAAACCATAATGACTTTGTTAAGGCGATGAACGATGACCCATGCACTATGTTTGAGAACTATCTCTCTATGCAGTGTTGGTCCCCGAAATTTTGCCCCTCAGAGCCAATTCCCTGAAAACTTGTGGTCTGGAAGAGGATCATCAATTTTCCAATCTATCTATTCTAGACTCAACTTCTAGCTAGCATCGGGAACCTCGTGGTATAGACAATCAAGATCAATGATACTACTACTACTAGAAACTGTGGTAACATTGAGTATGATAATATGCCAGCTATATGCATGCATTGTGGTAGGGTGGGTCACATTGATAACGAGTGCTCCCATATACCTTCCTTCATTGCCCCTAGCTCATCATCCTCAGTGATACCTTTGATCACCCAGTCCCTCTATACCCCTTCCATCCATGAGAAGAAGTCAGAGAATAGACTGGGGAACAAGAAGACTAACCAATCGGCGGGTGTGATCAAGAAACAATCTCCTCCCAAAATTGTGTGGCAGGACTAGTCTTCAGCAAAAATGGACTGACATGAACACTAGAAAGATGGAGACAAGGAAGGTTTCATAACAGTCCAACATCACCGCAAAAAAAAGCACGTAAAATGTGCCAACCAAACCACCTACTGCCTTAGGTAAATCCCTGGGAGGCCAGGCCCAGAAGGCAGTTCAATCCGTCCAAGACACAAAAGTCACCCTTGTAGATGATAAATGTGTGAGGGTCGTAACCACAACAACACCTTCCAGTTCTCTAGCTCTCACCGTATGGGATCTGGGGACTCCTCTCAACCTATCTTCTAATGGGGAGATGTTGGTCAAGGAAATGGAGGTGTTATGCTTAGGAGCAGGATAATCATCTACCAACCCATCTAGGTCAGTCTGGGGAGGGAGAGGAAGAAAGGGAAGTTGGCCCAGTTGCTGGTTAACTCCAATAACAATAGAGAAGACCAGATAATTCTAAACTTCCTGGATAAGGATAATGATATGGAGGATACACCCCCACCTGACGGTGAACAAGGTGTGGGTTTGTATGCCTCCATGCAGTGATTTGTCAAGTTTTACTCTCTCTTAAGGTTTCTTAATGGTTAACCTTAAATGTTGGAATGTCCAGGGAGCTAAATCCAAGGACAAAATATGTCTTCTTCAAGAATAAAAAGTGATGTACAAGCTCCACATCCTTGCCTTGGTGGAAACTAGATGCAACACTACTACCTCTATGAACGTTATTAAGAAACTAGCATATCCTTGCTCCCAAAGGGTTAAAGATTTGGGGTTCTCAAATGGGATTTGGTTACCTTGGGACCCTCAACACTATGATCTTGATATTTTAGTGAATCATAGACAGTTCATACACTATCATGTTAATAGTTTCTGGACTGCTACCTTTGTTTATGGAAGTCCCAGATCTAACAAACGCCCCTTACTCTAGAACCTCCTTAAAGAACTATCTCATCTAGTCCATGATGCTTGGGCCATGATTGGATACTTCAATACAATGTTAGACCCCTCTAAAAAATCTAGGAAGCTATTACTTTGATAGAAGGATGAAAAATTTGTTCAAAGATGCGTTGTTATACACAAACCTAGCAAAAATCAAAGACAAAGGCCATTTCTTCACCTTCAGAAACCTCCAGACCCATAAAAAGTTAGATAGAGTCGTCGCTAATGATAAATGGCTTTATATGGATGGTGGATTCCAAGTCTCTATCCTCCCTCGCCTGTACTCAAACCATAATCCAATTCCCATCACCAGTTCCACACCACCAAATAGACAACAAACCACCTTCCACACCAAGGCGAGCTGGTGGCTTATTTTGACCTTCGAGAACGAACTCCTCCCTCTTTGGAATAGAAGTGTCCCCTTCGTTGAAGCCCTATCTGACTTCAAGCTGGCAGCTATGATGTGGGACTCTAAATGAGTCACAACTGAATGTAGAAAGAAATGATCGACCCTTAAGTGACTTGATCAATTCTAGGTACATGCTAATCCCAACCCTACCCCTTCTAACGAGATCCACATAGTCCAATTGCAAGAAATATTCCACCAAATCCTGCTTCACGAGGAGGTGGACTGGCAGCAGAAGGCCCATGCTAATTGGATCCAACACATTGACTACAAAATGAAGTATTTCCAAACTACGGTGAAGACAAGGCGCCATGATAACAAGATCACAATGATCTGTGATGACAATAATGACTAGGTGACTAATAAAGTCTCCATCTAGTGCCTGATACACAACTACTTCAAGCGTCTCATGATTGTCCATGTTATTCCACCCAGCTCTCCTCAAGATACACTACAGGAAACTATAACAATAACGATGGAAAATGTCTGTCGTAATTGGGAAAAAGTTGGTCGTTATATCTATTAAGGATGGGAAAAATTAGTCGTCGCGTGTCGTCGTTATTGGTCTTGCCGTTATTACCTATGACGACAAAAAATTTCATTCCATCGTTAATATCAACAACGACAGAAAATTGATGTTATCGCTAATGGATATAACGTCAACTTAAACTGGTTGTCATAGTTGGTAATCACGACAACATATTTCTATCGTAAATACCAATAATGACAAATTTATAAGTACCCTCGTCAAGGTTTATTGGGACAAAAAACTCCGTCGTAAATAGTTATAACGATACATAATATTTTTATATATTTTAGAAAATTGATGTATGATATATTATATAACATTATTTCTTAACAATATCCATCCAATGTACACAATTGAACAAATCATGGAAAATTCACAAACTCTTTCCTTTATTGTATTGATCAAAATGTTGATGTACATATTGGAGGGCGTGAGCCTTTACCACCTTGAACAAATTACCAAATACAATATAAAAATGAACTTCATTTGTTACTATACAACTTATACAACTATAGATCATGTCCATATCTAAACTCTCATGCCTAGGTAGCACCCTGTGCGCAAGTAGAGCAATGAATGTACATTTTTGAAGTTCGTATTTTGTGGAGCAGAGTGATGAAGACGGGACATGGGACGACTATGTTTTCCATCTCCCTGACTATGAGATTCTCATAAGTTATAAGATGAAGGATGAGTGTGTACAACTTCGATATAACTTCCATGTATTTCTTAGAATAAAAAATCTTTTAGATGAACATCCTATTGTGAAACCTGCAATTAACAAAATCATGCCAATATATTAAATAACACAAAAGACTAAACTTCAAGCATATAAAATATGGCTAAGCACTCGGGACAATAAGGATTTATTTGACTAATCAGTATGAAATTTAATAATGTCAAATAAAAGGCTACTATGTTTTGAAGAACATCTCCTATAAGGGTATGTTTTGTTCGCGTTGTTCAGCAGAATTGGACCATATCTGCTAATCCAACGACCAAAAAATTGAGTTTGGTTTCGTGGAGCAGGAAAAAATGAATAATCTAGTAGTAATCAGTTATACAATAATTGGTGGAGGTTTTTTTCATTTTAGATTGGTGGGATGTTGCCATCCAACATGGTGTGCCCTATTTCTTCTAATGTTGTAGCTCAGAATGGAAACACATATGACCTGGTTGAACAACATCTGAAATAAACATAAAGTCTGCATTTTTGAAATGTATAGAATCCCAGAGTTTTTTATTGCTGCATTAAACTAATTCAGAAATCTTGTGAAATCGTGATAAACAACTTTTCCCTAAGTTTAATGAAACATTATTGAACTAAGTTATCGTAGAGCTATATGTTTCCTAACCCCTCTTATTCTACTGCACTTGTTAATGGATACTAACTCTTATTCTTTTTGTGAGAGAACAGAATTTTAAGTTGCATAATTCAGATTATATACCAAAACAGTAGAGAGGGCACCCCAAAGAAAAATAAAGGTGCATACTTTAGAAAAAATCTAGAGCTTTCTTTTAGACAGATGTTCAAAACCTTATTTGAACAATGATTTTCTTATAGACCAATTACTCTAGAAAATATTTCTGGAGTTTTTCCACTTAGTATTCAGATATACGTACCCACTCTAAAAAGGTAAAGGATTGTGCACAATCAAGTTGTACTCAGCAATGCTTTTCTTATAGTTGGCCTATGTGGTTCACCCAACAGAAAATAAACTAGGTGGGACGCTGAAAGCAGCCCTATGACATAGCTGGGATGCTGCTGTGATCTTCCATAGACGTTCTTGCTCACTCAAGAAGTTAGATTTGGAGATGGAAATGCATGCACTGCTAAATTTGGTATCTCAAAAAATGTAAAATGAGAAATAAGGAGGACAAGGAGAGGGCAACGAAAGGCCAAATTGGCTGGCTGAAAATGTGAAAGAAATGAAGACCTTAATCATTAATAAAAGCTCTAACCTGAATTCCATAAGTAGCTTCCATCATGCACCTTCAGGAAGTATAAACCATCGATCTCGACCTCATCTCAACGAAACACCAAGTAACACACCATCTACCAAATACTTTTCAGTAGCCTTCCTGGCAGCAGCTCCAAAACACCATCCATTTGCTGACATGGAGCGTTGGTTCGTTTTTGATCCTGAAACACCATCCAAGTGACCCAATTAAAACTCAAATGAATAAAAAATGTAAGATTCACTATAGTTGTCCATGTGTAAATGGACCATAGAATCTTTTACTCACCATGGTGATTGATATGAATGAAGTTATACTAAAATAGAGAGCAGCACAAGCAAAACTATTATCATCATGGTAGGAATATATAACCATACGACAGAATGAAGGGATCAGAAGACAACAGCAGCTAACACGCCAGCAAGTCATCCCAAAAGCAAACAGCAAACGAAGCATAGATAATTAAGCATCAGACCCACTTTAAAGAGAACGACCAGAGCCAAAGAACCATCAGCAGAATCCTTCATGAAATACTCCTCACAGTGGGAGGATAGGACCAGAAAGAACAGCTCCAAGCTCAGCATATCATCCCAAACGCTAGCTCCAACAACAGACATCATCAGACAAAAAATGCAAATCGTCCCAGAAGCAAGCAAGCTATGAACTTCTTCACAGAAGACGGCAGAAGGCATATGTTCTGTTTCTCCCTCGGGTTGGAACGACCTTATTTCTTTTAATCAGAAGAAGGAAGGTATTATCTACCCTATTGGATATCTACTAGCTTTTGAAAACAATATTTACAGTTACATATGAATATGTTAGCTAGTGCCTAAATTTTATTAAGAAATTTTGACAAACATTTCACTTGCTCTTGTGGCTTTTTGTTCATATGCACATTGTAGAGCTATGATTGTGGTCTGCCTCTGCTGCCTGCTTAGAAACTACATAAGAAACAACCACCACCCCGAAAACGTTATATTTATGCCGCGAGAACAGAACCTTCAAAAACAAAGAGGATAGCTTCAACACTTCTACTTCCTGCTCCTCAAGTTCTCCTTGCAGCCCAACCTCCCGAAAGAAAAGAAGAATTTAAAACAAGACACACCGAACCCAAAAACTATATACTATGGAAGGTAAAGATGATAATCCCTCCAATCTACCAGCCCCATGAAGTCGTCCAGCCCAAAGTCCTCTCTGCCCAGTGGTGGCTGAAGATATACCATCGAAAGACCACCCTGATGACAGGGATATTGCCAGGTGATGTCGCCAAGCTCTGGCAGCCATGGGAGGTCGAGCAACCCATCTGTATCGATCACCTGCTGGGACATCTCTTGCGGCAAGCACCTCTCACTCTCGCTTTGGCTAGCTCGTGGGTTACAGTCACGGTCGTCTGGTGGGAGTGCCCGATGGGCAGGGCTGTCCTCTGAGGAGAAAGGTGTATGGGAGGCGTTGCTGGAGGTGTTCTCTGGGTGTTGGTGGAACCTGGAGTTTAAGTCCTGAATAGTCAAGGCCTTCTTGCTCAAATGAGTGTTCCAGTGGTTCTTGATCTCATTGTCGGTGCGGCCTGGCAGTCTACCGGCAATCAATGACCATCTGCAGCAACGAATTCAAGAGGCCTTTCTAGTTATTATCTGGCACCACCATATTCAGAAGTGAAATTGATAAGTATCCATACATCCCATATTCAGAAGTGAAAATGAAGAGCAATGCAAAATAGCTCTTTCACAAAAAATGACGAAGTACAGCAATGAAAAGAGGCAAAAGAAGCAAATCAGGCAGAGTGTTAACCTATTTCCAATCAAGTTGTGAAGGCGGATTATCAAGTCCTCTTCATCTTCAGATATGTTTCCCCTCTTGATCCCAGGTCTCAGGTAGTTCAGCCACCTCAGCCTGCAGCTCTTTCCGCACCTATTAAGACCTGCCAATGTATTTTGCATCAAACACTAGAATCATGTATTTTCGTAAGCATCTGTCTATCCAATGAAGACCATATAAGATCTAACTCGTTTTTTTTTGCTTTTACATATTTTTCCTACACCAAGGTCCAAGAATCTTTTCTGATGGTGGTTCTGGATTCGTAGGACAAGAAAAGCGAAAGTCATTATGATGCAGAAAAGGTGTTTACAATTGAAAACAGTATGGAGTGGCTTTCTTTGGTGATGGGTGTGGGCTCCAGACATTTTAAAGGCGTTACCAAAGCTGTTAACCCGTTACCAAGATAAATGCAGTAGTTCTTTGAACAGTAAAAGAAATTGACAGTGATCGCTAACATATTCTACGAGTGCTGACCCGTACATTCTGTGACTTTTTCAGGTTGTACTGCTCACTGAGAGCATAACATGTGCTTGTGATTCAGATTGTTTGGGACAATCCAGAAAAAATCTGATTGAATGCTGAAAGAAGAATAAATGTTCTGTGTTCTATATCTCCATTTCTAAACCTATACACAAGGAGAGATTTTGAATCGTTCCTTCCGTATGAGAATATGACTTACAATATAGCTTGATGGTGAAAAATTATTCACTTATTCAAGTAATCAGGATTAAAAAACTTAGATAACAGTGATGGTGTTACCTTCAAATTCAAAAAAAGACGAGATGAATAGTTGTACATAGGCGGAAGAAGGCCAATTAGGCCGTTGGTTGAGAAATAAAGATGTATTGACCATAGTAGAAAACATATGAGCCATGTTGGCCACACTGTTGGAATGTAGTAACATACTGCCACATGGTACTTTGCCCATCTTAAATAAGCCCACAACCTGAATGGTGCAGGTTATATACTTGCTTCTGCCTTGAAACCGCACTCGTTGATTGCAAATATTAAAGTATCTAAACCCTCTGAACGCCTTAAGCAAGTAACACTTGATACTAAGGAGAGTACTGAATAGCTTGAATGGCTACTCCTTCCCATAGTAAACTATCTTCCGATGACTGCATATATCTATCTTCCCATGTCTGTTTACTTACGGTTAGTCAGCGGTCCTCTTTTAAAGACGACAATCAGAAGACCATCTCTTTTAAAGTGGGTATTAAGAGAGAATGATGTTGTGAAGGCTGAGAAAAAATTAGATGATATTAGGTGCGAGTAAAGACAGTAGTCACAATACACACTCTTTAACTTAGATAATTTGTGATATATACAGGGCCACTAATACTAATAAGCAGCTTCAACATTTTTGTTTATATGTGGCATAGCATGACTAAAAAGGATTGCCTCTCCTTTTAATTGTGGTTAGCCGAATGTTCTTCCAAAATTTAAAAAAAAAGGAACTTTCATGACTTCTCATGATATTAATCCACAACTTCTTACAAATGTTCACAATTTTTCATGATATTTTTTATGTGAGCAATTTTAAGTTAAATTCCATGTTAGGCTTGAAATTTAGTGGCCCTATTCAGATATGCCCTAACTGAACCCAACATCATGGATCCCCCCTTGGCCCTCTTACGATGTGTCCTAATTCAAACCCAACATCATGAATCCCCACTCCCTTCCACACAACTTTAAAGGTTTCCCCTCTGAATCTTGTAAAATAATAGTATTTTCCATATTATATGGGATCTTCTATGTTATGTGTGTCGTATATACATCTGGATATATATGTGCATGCATATTATGTTGTACGTGTGCGTAGTACATATATATCATATGATTTATTTGTGTGTGCACAGATACACATGTATATACATTGACACACAATGTAAAAAACTGACTTATTCTCGATTTTTCACAAATTATTGACAGAAATATAACTATCTTTCCCAAATTTTCTCTGATTACGGCTCTCTGAAGCAAGCTAAAAAATTCGGATCCTGACTTTCTCATGATGCTCTTATTTAATTTTTAGTATATCATATATCAATATTATGTTGATATGTGGTTGCATCAGATAGCTACATAGATACATATTGATATGAATATATAAAATTCTATCCATATCAACCGTGGTTATTCCTTCAACAGTTGACTACACCTGTACCATTATTTTAAAGAATTTTTCCAGAATTTCCAGTATATTCCCCAAATTCCAAAAAAACATGTCTGAGCAAAACCGGAATTCTGTATTTGTGACTACGAAAAGAACCAAGCATAAAATTGTTGATCCAATGAAACCAAATGTCTGTGACATTGAAAAATCATTTGATGAAGTATAAAAATGTTTAAATAAAACATGGGATGACATTGAAAAATCATTTGATGAAGTATAACAATGTTTAAAGATGATATATTGTATTAGGTTATTAGTTATTACAACAAATTATGCTGAAATAATTTAACTTACCCTAGGAAACTGATTGGAAATTTCCAACTCATTGTGACACTTGGACTTCTGCAGAACTGCAATTAATAATGCTCATTTAGCTACTTAAAGCACTAAACGAAAAGTCCAACAAGAATTTAAAAAAAATACTTCCTAGAAACTATTGTATATATATCAAGAAAATCATTACTGAACTGAAACAAACCAAATCTAGCTACATATAGTTCACTTCAGATTTATTTGCTACAGAAAAGCACAAACCTTAAGAGAAGCATTAGTTGCACTAAAGTATATCTTATATTTTGTAATAGTCAAAATCTATAAGTATTATAAGTGAAAATTGATATATTAGAGTGTATAAATTTACCTCCCGGAAAGCAAACTAGGACCTCCTTGCCTTTCTCTTATCGGCGAGCATCACAGTGATGTCCGCAAAAACGGAAAGGACTGCATGGAAACAAGCAAACATAAGGACCTTACAAGGGTTCAAGATTTATTTATAACTTAGCCACATTATTAAAATAAATACACCATAACACATACTGTTAGTTCATGGCATTTCAATTCACCATAGTTGTGTTTCATGTGGCTTCCAAGGCATCAATCATGTCATAGATATTATAGTCCATGCCAGCCATTTCAGCCATGCCACCATCTTTATTCCTAATGGGACCATATGCATCAATAGCAAGACTATTATTTTGAAGCATCTATTTACAACCCGAAATCACTAACTTAACATGTATAAAAATCATCAGTATCAAGCTTTTGTTATCAATATGGATCCCTTAGATGCACAACAAGCACAATCCCTATGAAGGGTTGCTGCTAGAAGCAATGGGGACACTAGCATCCTAAGGACAAGATGGTCTGGAGGAATGGGGCATAAACACATGCCACCCATTTCATGTGGATCCATGGAACATTGATAACTTGGTCAAGGGCAGCCACTACCTGCAGAAAGTACCCTGACATATTCTAATACATTTAATAAATGTCCACTGTCATTGAGCCCAAACTCTCAAGACTTTCAACTTAGTCATTTTGTCCAATGTCACAAGCCGCAAATAATAAACTCCATGCTATGAAAATAAAGATCTGATCATAAATCATTTCAGAAAACATATCATCCTCGACACAACTATCTTTGGAAGAATGATAAGACTCATAAGGTTCAAGACAAAATAAGAAAGTGCATTAACTTCAGAAAGCATCAATTGTTCTCACAGTACCACTATATTTTGTTCACAAAGGGGGGAAAGCACATCTAACACGATACATATAAAGATAAATATTTAAATGTTCTTCCTTCATTGGTATTGAAACATTTCAAGAGCCTCAAATGCCAGTTTAACCAGATTAAGGAATCCAGATGGATAAACAGCACCACCGCTCCTATGCCTACAAGATACTAGTAAAGCATTAGTTTCAAGAAAGTTATGACATATTTGTATATGCATCATAAAGAAAACAATACAAAAAAGCCTCATCCATTGTTGAACTGACCTCATAATTAATTTAAGATATCATTTTCTGAAATAGATGGAGAAGAGGCATAACCACCATCATCCTCACTAAAGTCTAGAAGTTCTTGAAATTTCTGATTGCTCACTATCCTATGTAGTACATTTTCCACATTCTCCAAACGTTTTTTTGTGGCACGCTTTTCATCTTCAGCTACTTTAAGAGCTTGCTCTTGAACTTTCAAAGCTTCTTCCTTGTCTTTCAATGCCTGGTCTTTTGCTTTAAGTTCATCAAGTAAGGAACTTTTTGTTTTGTATGGCCCTCTAATATCTCTTGGTGTTACACCTCCACCATAACCAGATATGAACTTCTTAGTCTTTGATTCACCATAGACTTTTTCCGCAACCTCAATCGGACGAAGAGATGGATCATCTTGTTGGATGCTTATGATTTTTTCCTATAACAAAAAATATATTCATAAGTAATAGATAAACAATATTATGTATTTGCATGCTTACATGAACATGGGATGACTCCATAGTAGCTAAAGTATCACCCTTCTTGTGGCTTTCAAAGTACATTGTTGCGTAGTCCGGTGGGTTCCCATCTTTTCCTCCCTGTAGTATTACCAACACAAAATATATGCATATCTAAAGACACATGAAATGATATAAAGTAATAACATATATGAACAACCTTTTGCCATGATATTTCTCTAAGAGGCATGCTACCCGTGCGATGAAGTAACTTCTTGTTCATCCCTTCTCTATTTTTAGAGTTTCTCTTACTTGAAGCCTAAATTTGATATAAGGTCCACATTGATAGAAGAAGAAAAGTTAGGAATTTAAATACAAGTAACTTGAATTGATGTAAAGGTTCATAATTTATTAGGTTACCATGAACTTTTCACTATGAAAAATCTCTTTTACAAGCCATTCCCAGTCACTGTCAACTTCAATAGCCATAGGTTTCTTTAGTAGTTGTTGTTGCATGTCCATTCCCTTTACTGTTTGATGCATTGACGCCCTCCACTTTATCCATAATTCTTTCAAATGTTTTAGAGTGAGAGCTTTATAATCTTCCATGTTGTTGTTTGAGAATTTGTCCTAATACATGTTTAATACCACAAGGACATTAATACAACATGAATGTCTACCAAATGAAGATAACAATAAGGTTATGAAGAGTTACCACAACTGCAGCCCACATGTGATCTTTTTGTCTATCGGTAACATCATTCCATGAATGCACTTTTATTGGACAGATGTTACGATCACGAACTATTCTTCCCAAATGTCTACTCCAGACCTTGTGATTTTTTCCAACAGGGCGACCTAAATAGAAGGTAATATCTAACTTGGCGCCTTCTCTTAGTCTAGCCACTTTTTTACATTTGTTACGTCCTCGGCGTCTGAGTGCCTTTTCAACAACATTGGCTGTAATAAATAAAGTAACAAGAAGCATTCAGATAATATTGTATCAAAAAAATATAGTGTATGTATTTATGAAACACATGGACACAAGAAACACATAGCCTTTCAAGCACTACAAAACACAAAGGAGACATAACCAATGATACATGAAAATTGCTGAAAAAAATCAGTTGCCTATAAACACTATATATCATAGGTCAATCATCTAATATATATAAAATAGAGTACTTATGATGAAGGAAATTGATCATACACATTGATTCATCATTGATGGTATGAGAGGGTATCACTTCAGTATCCATATACTCCTCTTGTTCAGTAGGATCTTCTTCAAAAGGTGTAGGAACAAATTCAGTTTGGGAAGGACCATTTGCAGTTGGAGGAGCATCACAAGCTGGAGCATTTTCAGTTGGAGGATCAGCATTTTCAGTTGGAGCATTTTCGGTTGGAGGATCATCATTTTCAGTTTGACCTGGAGCAATTGTTTTTGACATAGGAACTATCCTAGCTCGAGGGACAATATTACTTTGTTTGGAAGATAAGCTATTCAGAAAAGACAAATGTTTGTCACTTGACTCACTAACACAATGGCTTCTCCCTCCTGTATGATTTAACAAATGACTTCTAATTTGTAATCCATGAGCACGTCCCTTCCCAATAACACTTAATTGTTGCGGCGAGATGAACTTCTTAGCCGTAGACTTAGCCATTACATCTTTCTCATTTCTTGGTGTGCCTTTAACCAACTTCCTGCATCATCACCAAGCTAGTAATAAATATGATTGTGTAAAAAATCAACATAAATGAAAAAGCATCGCATAGAATGTAAAAGACATGAATTATGTACGAATATAACTATTCTGCAGCACACCAAATACTGGTTGAAAATGAAATTTATTACACTAATAAACATAAATGACAACATTATATGATTTAACACTCAGAACATCGAATGAAATATGAAATACATAAGTTCTACTAAAACAAATGTTATATGTTTACAAGTATTTATACAGGAAAACTATTCTAAACAATGGGATCTTCTTGTGCATAATCCATATCATCAACTAGCTCCAACTTGTCTTGTGGATCCACCTTTGTCACAATATGCCAACCCTTATTGATGTGATCTTTTGCATAAAACACTTGTGATGCTTGAGTAGCTAATATAAATTGTCAATGAGCAACCAAGATCTTTAATTGTCTTCTTTGCTTCATAATAAGAGCTAGGCAAGGTTGAATCGGCTGGGAATAGTTCATCTTTCAACAGTTCAAGTAGCATTGTAAAAGAATGATTACTCCATCTTCCAAGGCTCTTGAGATGAAGCAACTTTATCAAGGCAGATAATTTAGACCCCTTTGATCCCTTATAGAGAGGTTTCTTTAGGTCGTCCAACAAGCTAAAAAACTTTTTAGCCTCAGTATTAGGTTCCTCGTCATGATCATCATGGTTGGAATATCCCATTTCTCCATCATTCCTGTCAAGATTATGTGAACCAGGGTGCATTTCTTCAAGAAGATCTAGCATCTCATCATCTACTTCATTATCCTCTTCGTTATTATTGTCTAAACTATCTGAATCAGACTCAATTTCATGTCCTGTCTCACCGTGATGATACCAAAGAGTATAACTCCTTAAAATTCCATAAACCATTAAGTGTGTTTTCACCACATCACGTGGCATAATAGTAGTATTGACACAACGAACACAGGGACATCTGATTTCATTTGCACCAATCTTTTGACATGCATATATAAGAAACTCTTCAACACCAATTCTATATGTTGGATCATCAAGTCTATCATCAACAAGTCTAATCCATTCCTTGTCTGGTGCCATTTTCTACAAAGGAAAATTCACGTTATTTTTTGAAATCAAATAAGATAAACACTCAAGTTGGTGTTAAATTTAAGAAATTTATCCTCTTGTAGATTACCTTTATACAAAAAGTTGCACAAATATGGCACACAACTCCACTCCTTCAGGCGTCTATATATCCAATGTTCTGGAACTATATACAATTATTTATAAATATTACACTCAAACTGAGACAATATGACCCAAACCCAATTAATAATAACAAAGACATGACATAACAGGTAAATAGAATGTAATTCAATCGACATCTCATGATGAACTCGAGATGAACTCTTGTTTTTTTTACATAATTGTTGGACTAGTCATCACTGGGAGCTAAAAGAAATGGTTGGAGGTAGTCATAATGTAAGATCAATGCTTTAAATATTGTAGTGTGTTTGTTTGTATTTCTTATGTTGAGGTTAAATAAATTGTATTGGGTAAAAGCAAGTTATTTTAAGCATTTTAGGTCTAAACTATGTCAATTTAAGTTTTATTTTGGACAAAATAATGATCTTAGGTATGATTTGATTGATTGTATATATTTGAACAATATCTTTTGATGAATGTTATGCAATCTTAGTGAGAGTCGGTGTTGTTGCAAAAGTGAAGTTTTAGAGAACGAAAATTGATGCATTTACTATTTTCAAGTCCTCCTATAATGTGAGAAGAGGTCGGAGACTCATGATGTAGTTGCTAAAAAAGGTCGATTCCTGGATAAAAAAATTATCTAGCTTTGATATTAAACACATCAATATTGTGATTTACACCTATGCCCATAATGTCACACCACCTCACAGTAGGAAAATACATGATATTAAGATAAGTGCATTGCAAGGAAGCACAGACACTTCTAGAAAGCCCCCGTGTCCGTGTCGGACGTGTTTTGGACACGGACACTTCCCGGACACGGCCCAAAACGTTTTGGGCACGGCTGGGACGTGTCCAGTTCATTTTGGTTTTTTTCGGCACCCCAGACACAGGTGGACACTGCCCGGACACTTCCTGGACATGTCATTATAGCAGCTGCTGCTGTAATAGCTTATTTTACAACGCAAATGTTGAATATACATCTACTGTTATGTCCTATTACTGAGAAAATGTAACATAGAGCTCATATATGATCACAGTTACAAGCAAATCTGTTGGAAAAAAACAATATGTAAAGTCTAAGCTGAATCAGATATTATGAATCAAATTATGCTCTAATAAGTTGGTTAAATGAGTAATATGAACTCGTATATATAAAAAATATGTAATATACTATATTTACATAAATACACATTTATTTTTCTTCTTCACATTGTCTCTACTACACACACACAAAGACACACCTCTATATGCATATAAGATTATATATACATAGATACGTTGATCTGGATAAATTTGAAAACATATTCCAGTTAATACATCATACACCCACATATATGTATACATTAAAAAAATATTTTCCCTCATCCAGTGTCGTGTCTGTGTCCTATATTTTTTGAATTTGTTGTGTCCCGTGTCCGTGTCAGTGTCCGTGTCCGTGTCTAGAAACGTGTATGTGCTTCCTTGGTGCATTGCAAACTAAATGTTTAATTGTTTAACCTATGGTCAAAACCACAATCAAACCTATCATGGAGATAAAAGGGAAATAATTTGAGAAAATTAGCCCAAGATAAATCATTTCTTTGAAAGAAACACTACACTGGAAGTTTGCAATATTGGTAATCTTGCATGATACTGACAGAAGTCATCACCCTATGCAAGATCTAGAGGAATACCTACCAACACTCTGTTCGTTCACCCACACCTCGACTTTCCCCATCTATCATGTGTCCTATGCAAGAGGAGGTCTGAGATAGAATGCATGAGGAACCATGCTAGATACATTTATGGGAGAGTGAGATTTTCAGCCTGATTGATAGTATGTTAACTCCTTATGTCTATTGTTGTTCTCACTTTTCAGCCCAATCAAGTGAAGAAATAACTAAATGAACACTCATTTCACAACCTTATATATAATAGGTATTGAAACTAAAATTGACTATTGGAAATCATATTCTAATACAATATTTGTTGTGTGACTGAACTCATGTATGTTGGTCCAAGTAATGTTGTATGAATTTGGTGCTAACAGTTCTCTGTCTACTGACTAGCTTCTTGAAAGAGCTACAACAAAGTTGTGTTTATCCAGACTCAACCTCAACCTACTATCATAAGCTTCTGGCTTTCTATGATGGGTGAACAATCACACAGAGGTTCACAGCATATTCATGACATCTTCTAAATCTTCAAGCATAATGATAATATGCATGAAAATAATTTAAACATCTATAGTACTATAAATGGAAGTTGGTTTCCAAGAAAATTTAAATATAAATTCAGGTGAGTTTGTGTCGTAGTATTAGGTGAGTTCGTGTGCCTAATATTAGATTTACTTCTTACAAGAAGTTTTATTAATATCAAGTGATATGTAGAATGTGAGTTTTTTGTACTAATAATATGCATTGTTTCCTAACTCGTATTAGGTGTACTTCAGAAATCTTCAGTAACCAGATTCATCAACCTCATGACCAGAGTTCCTTAGAACCACAGTTCATGAACCGCCTCCTCATCTCTTTCTCCACCTCCTTATAGTGAATTTTTATTTTCCTATGTGTTCATCCCTCATTATTTGGCCTCTCGATTCTACATCCTCTTGGTTTTTACTGACATACATTTTTATCTCCTATTTTTCTTGCACTTCACTCCATATTTTCAACTCAACCATGGTTTCCTCATCTTTTTCTTCTTTTCCCTCTTATTTTTTATATATTTTTTCCTCATATTGCTTCTAGTTTTCTTTTGTTGTTCATCCAAAACCTATTGTTGAGAGCTATTCGACATCATTTCTTATCTCATTTCATTAATTCTTATCTCTCCTCCACTTCTATGCTTCCAGTATTGGGTTCAAACCACAATGTCATTGTGGCATGTGGAAACACCAAGTAGTGATTTCTAGAGGATCATTGAGTGTGATAGATGCTCCGCGGTAGAGTGAAAAGAATGAAGGACATGTTTGTGAACAAGAAATCTAGGTGTGAGGATTATGCATATCATCACCCATAGAGATAGCATGATCCGTTTTGCAGTAGAATTTCAAAAGATGATCATCTAAGCTATTGCAAGCAGGGATCTATTTTTGTGTGAAATGATTACGAGGTCAAGTTTAAGATAAAACAATAGAGCACATAACACCTCCAAGACATTAAATTTCAAAAGATAGTGCTAATTTATTAAACCTTCTCTGTTAATTTGAGTAAACCTCTTGTGTTAATATAAGAAGGATGGGAATGTTGTGGTATTTTTTAGGTCCTATTAAATTTGTATTTGAAGATAGCAATGTTAGTTTGAGATGTGAGGATCTCTACTGGGTGGTGAACTTATTGTTTTCATCTCTTGTGGTTAGTGGTATTCTTATAGAGTGGTGAAAGGTCATCATTTATTTGCATTTTAGTGGTATGCATTTCGGTGGTTTACTCCTGTTGTTATCTTTAATGTTTGAAAATTATACCATGATGCAATTTCATTCCGATTAATGAGTTGGAGCAGTTTATATCTCATACTCAACACTTTCACAAAAACCATAGTTGTTTCCATCAAGACGAATAAGTCTAGGACCAGTCAATGCTGATGATAAGCTCCATGGATAGAGGTCTTGAAGAAATATTGCTGGATACCAGCTGTGAATACACAAAGAATTTTTGAAATGAACTATGGCATTACTAACCAGGAGTCAACTAAAAAGACACTACTGCACAAGATGATTCATAGACTTCTTTTGGAAAAGGAAGAAAATTGATTAAAAAGATACTACTGCTCTAGAGTTCATCTTGTCAAAATACTGAGTCAAGAAAAATATTTACAAAAATGTTGACTCTCTGCTCTTGCTAAGAGACACATTTCATTAATATCGAAGATCATTAGCTAACAACAACGGGAAAACCAATCTAGAAATATTATCATGGAAAATCAGAATTTTTGAAGCATTACGTCATGTGTTTATTTTTCAGTTGAAAGAGAAATATAATTAACATACCCTGTCACCGGGTTTGAAGCAAACATCGATCCAGACATCTTTGGTCCACAATGGTCGCCTCGAACTATGCCTCTTCCTACCTCTTGCCTTGCCTCTGTATCCTGTTTCCTACCTTGGAATTCCCGGCGGCCACTTAATGTTGCTGCACATAGTAGAGAGACAAGGTCATACCAAACTGAAGCCGCAACAATTGACGAAAAAGAATTTACAAGTGGGGGTAGTTTAAGTATTGCATTATTTAATGCTGAAGAAAAAGGAGGATCAACAATCACAAAGCTGAGTGATGGCATAAAACATGGAAAAAAGACAAATAATTTATGTCGTCGTTAGCTTGGTCGTTAATGCCTTCTTCTCTTGTAGTGAACCCACTTTATGTGATATACAAGAAAAACATTACTTGTAGGAAAGAAAAGTGTTGGAGTAGTAGATGGATTAGTATGTCTTAACTCTCATCCACTATTTCTGGGATTAAGAGAGGCATTATCTCTCCTTCTTCCATGCCCGTGACAAAGGCAACCCAGCTGTGAAAACCCAAAGAAGAACATGCATAGGATTTCCATAGTCAAACTAAGACATCCACTACAGTTGTGCAACAAACCTGACCCAACAACACAATAGCTTATTCCAGCAAGTAAAGTTCAACAGAACATTCTCATAAGGATAAGTCACATCTAAGGACAACCCAAAAGAAAAACTAGAGGCCACCTCACTTTGGAACATAGTAAGGAACTCAGCCCTCGAAGTTCAACCCTTGTTTCCCGAGGAAACCATGTTTATAGGTCGATAAACTTGTAGGGCATAACAGTGCAAAACTCTAGACAATGGAATATTATGAAATGCACATATTACAAAACCAAGTACACTACTAGAATTTGATATGATGTCAGCAGTCTGTATATAACAACTGGAGTCTGTAGACTTGGTAAATCCTCTAGTAATATAATACATCATAGGACATGACACAATACTCTAAAACAATAAGTAAAATAACACAATGAATCATCTAGTACTGTAATACATCACAGGACATGAGACAGTACTCCATTAAGAATCACCTCATAGAATGAATGATCCCTTAGTGAACCCAGGAGAAAAAAGAATTTATATTTGCCTTTTGGATTGGTATTAGAAGTGAAATAGACAACTAATTCAATAATGGTACAACATGATCTCACTTGATGTCTTTGGCTTTAGTTCTAAACCTTCATTAACGAGATGTCTTGACCCTAGTGGTGAATGTTTTCTGGATGATGTTCCACCATATGTCAGAATCAATATTCTGGATCATAGATTCATAACTAAAATTTCCAAAGAGGCACTGAAGGTCACAGACCAATTATGCTCGAGATAGGGAAGTAGTTGGAGCCGCCAATGGGGGCTTTCATAGATGGCACATGATCCATTTATGTCTCACCCTGATAAAACACAAATGTAGTCTCTAGGTGCCCTCCTTTGGTTACTTCATACCTGCTTGAGCCGGCTGACACCTGGGTACCTCGCAATGGGAATGACACCAACTAATGATGGGTGGATAACCATGAAGGTCATCATAAGATTGTGCCTAATAGGTTGGGAGACTATGTAGGAGTACCATGTGACTATGAAGATCAATGGCAACACTGTTCTAGGATTCAAGGTAGAAATGAAGAGTGTGGTTGTGGTGGGGTCAGTGATACTCACAAGTTGTTTTATCCTCTTTGAGGAAGACCGAGATCAGAGTGAGGGTGAACATAAGACAACGCTCGCAGTAGGAAATATGATAGTTGGTATGAAAAGAACTGCTATTGGGAGAGGCACTTGGGCCCCCATAGATGGAGAGTATTCAATAGGTTTGCCCGCTAATGAAAGTTGTAGGTCTAAATGGCATTGATGATGGTGATATACCCAATAGGGTTTACCCATATGCTAGACAAAGTGGCATGGGGACACTTGATGCAGTCATTGGACAATCATTGGCTGGAGCACAGGTTGAAGCTCGGAGGATGATTTTGATTATTTCAAGCTAAAATAACCAAACTGGAAGAGAAATCTAATTGTAATAGACTTGATGAGTAAGCTTGCATTCAATAAGAACAATGCACGACCAAAAAAGGTGCACTTGAACTCAAATTTATAGTTGAAGAGATCCAGAAAACAATACACCATCCTACAAAAACATACATCCATTAGAAGGCATTAGTTAGGGCCCTCTTTGGAATACGAAAAAATGGATTCTTATTTGTTTTTCATTAATATTTTTCACCCTTTTGGGCATTTAGGATATAAAAGTTCTATAAAGGTCTGTGATATATCATACTGGTTAGGACATAATTGGATATCTATATTATAACAGTTCCCAAAAAATCATTTATTTATTAGTACAAAAATCGTTCCAGATTGAACCATATAATGTGTGGATTATTGTTCCAGATTAAACCAAACACTGTTGTTTCTTTTTCATTCTGAAATCAACAATAAGTTCATTACGTATCCACAATTTCAAAGATGAAAGTGTATAAAATTATGAAATCAATATTATTTTAAATGTATATTGTAGGATTAAAACATAATCTTCTAGGGTCATGTTTGATTTAAACGAGATTGTATGTTCTATTCAAAATTGCCACTTGTTTCTAAGTTGAAAAATAACACAGTTTTGTAGGGAAGACAGAGACAAAACGGACATACCTTGTGGCTACACTTGAAGTAAACATGAATCTGATCACAGTGTTTGCTTCCAAAGTTCCTTCCTACCTCATGTCTTGGTTCCACAGCCCTTCCTCAACCCTTGGATCACCTGCTGGACACTGCTGGCTACTGCAGAAAATAGAGAGGAATGTATATCAATTAGGAAAGAGATGAGTGCGGGATGAGGAGCACAATGGATGCCTCCTACGACTTTGCTTGTAGTTGCTTCCTCTTGCACTAGATCGTCCGATGGTTGCCCTGCTACGGAACGACACTTGCCTCTCGATTCACGCCTGACTTTTGTGGCGCTGCCCTCCTGGATCGGCCGTCACCAGCTCCTGTACATCTCTAGCTGGGAATCCGCAAGAGATCGTAGTACCGTCGGGAGGAGGCGGAGGGGTTGCGGAGTGGGCTAGAACAGGGTCACTGGGCATGGAGATCGGTAGTATTGGACGAACAGACGTGTGAGGCGGAGTGGGAGCCAGAGCGGAGCGCTTTGTGGAGTCAATGGGCATCAGTTGTTGATCGCACGGGCCACGGAGCTTTTTGCGTGTGATGGCGGGGGTCAGGCGCGGGAGGGGAAATTTTGGCCCGATATTTTGAGTTATTTTATTTTCTTTTTAGATGATAAAAAATCAAATTTAGGTAGTAGGATGACATTTTAAAGAAAAATGACATAGTACTTAGAGAGAGAGAGAAAATTAGCGACGGAATGGACTACATATTTGTGATGGATAAAAAATTTGGTCGTTAATAATAGTATTAATAACGACCACAAAATTGTGTTGTCATGTTTGGAGTAACAATTACGACAAACTACATGTGTCGTCGCTATCTTGGTCGCTAAATCCTTCCTTTCTTGTAGTGATATCAAGAAGTACATAACGATTTTCCCAGGAATAAATCATCAAGCACACAACTTCATTTCCCATATGTTGAGCCCCTCTGAAATCCATGATGTTGTTCTTAAAATGGCACCCAACAAGGCTCTTGGCCCAAACAGGGTCCTCACTAAATTTCTCAAGTCCCACTAGCATCACGTTGGGGACTCAATTGTCAAAAATAGTGCAGTAAGCCTTTAACACAAGCGTCATCAATCCCAAGCTCCCGAACTCACACATGGTACTTTACCCAAAGTCTACCAACCTCAAAGATGTTCTGACTTCAGGCCCATCTCTCTCAGCAATAATTGTTTTAAACTGATCTCCAAGATCATTATTGAATGTATGAAACCATTCCTAAACATATGGGTTGTAGACACACAATCAAGCTTCATTTTTGGCAGACAGATAAGTGATAACATTATCTTAATACAAGATCTGATCCACTCCATGAAGAACAAGAGCTTAGGGAAGCAGTGGGTATACATCAAGCCAGATTTGTCAAAGGCCTTCAACATAATGCATTGGCCATTCATCCTTGACACATTACAAAAAATTGTCTTACCAGATAAAATCAAATCATTGATAATGTATATCATTTCCGGTGGTACAACCTCTATCTTATGGGATTGTGCCGTACTATACCCGCCTTTAAATCCACACAGGGTGTTAGACAGGGTGATCCTACCAGTCCTTACATCTTCATTTTATGCTTAGAACATTTGAGCCAGGCCATCCTAAATGAAGAGGGGAGAGGCAACTGGAAACCTGTTATAGTGTGCATAGAAGGCACACCACTCTCAGATATCTTCTTCATAGATGACATCACCCTGATGGTCGAAGCTACAGTGGTACAAGAAACCACTATTGCACGAGTCCTGGATACTTTATCCATAGTGTCAGGGCAAATGGTCTCTAAAGAAAAATCATGTTGCTACTTCTCCAAGAACACACCTTCCTCTATTAAAGTAGCTTTCAACATAAAAATCGGCATCCTCGGGATCGAGGACCTAGGGAAGTACTTGGGTGTTCCTATTCTTCACCATCACCTAAACAAAGAAACTCATGCCTTGATTGTCATTGCCCTGTGTGAACGCATGACAAGCTAGGCATCAAGGTAACTGTCTCTTGCCGGACACATTACTCTGGCTAAATCCACGCTCCAAGCGATTCCAACCTATGCTATGCAGACTGTCTGTCTCTCAATGAGCCTGTGTGATACAATCAATAGACACATTAAAAACTTCATCTAGTCAGGGGACCGAGAATAACATAAACTCTCGCTGGTCTCCTGGAAAAAAGTTACATATGACAAGGAGAATGGAGGCCTTGGGTCAAGGACACAAGAGACTAAAATCAAGCCCATATGCTTAATAATGTTTGGGCATTCATAAACAACCAACCTCACCTCTAGGTTCAGGTCATGAAGGAAAAATACATGCAGGATGGTGGCATTATCAAGAAACTATTCTCCCCTGTCTGGTCCTTCATCAAGAAGCACTTATGCTCAATCTCTAAAGCCAACCACAATATTGTTCTTTTGGGGTCTACCACAAACGCTTGGGAGGACAAGTGGATTTTCAGTCTCAATGTTCATGATCTAGACCCATCCTTTAACGCGCCTTCTGATCTTAATGACTTTACTATCAGCTCCATGGTATGTGACAACGACACATGGGATGATGATTTCATTAATAGTTATTTTCCACTGAATGCTTGGGACTTGATCTCAATCATCTCCGATCCTCGATCGGAGGAAGGCACAAACTGCTAGGTCTAGCCGCACAAGAAGCATGGAGTCCTCACCTCTAAGTCTACTTATCATTGGCTATGCGAGTCTAAAGAGGTGCAAGTTTAGGGTCACTGGAACTCAATTTGGCACTCTAAGGTGCCCGAACGTTTGCGGGTCTTTGCTTAGTTACTCCAACACATGGCACTCTTAAACAATACTGAAAAGATACAACATCACCTAGATGTGGATGCAACCTGACCAGTGTGTCATAATGCCCCCGATTTAGTACTCCACAGTCTGCAGGATTGCAACATCGTCAAATATATATGGAACTTCAAGGATGTTAATGTTGATTTCTTTTCTCTCAATGAAGACAAATGGATTTCATACATAATCAACCCGCCACGCTCGATTACACCTTCATGTATTCCACTTGTGGCATGTTGGCACATATGGAGAGTGATAAACTATCTGATTCATAACGCCACCCAGATACACTCACAACATGCATTGAGTTCATTAAGAGGTGCAACTCTACTATTGACAATCTTCCTTCTACACAAGTTGGGAAAGAGCCATCAATCATCCAACTGAACTACATCATCCATCCCTTTGAGTTTTATACCTTCTCAAATGCTGCTTTCAACCCATTAACCAAGAAGGAAGGTCTGGGAATTAATATAGTGAACCATAATGGGTACTGTGTGTTGGTAGCCGACCTCACGTTCATGGCACGCTCATCTCTGAGGCAAAAATCCATGTGATTGTCCATGCTGTTGTGACCTATAAATGAAGGAATATGTTCAACATCACCATCACCACTGACTCCAAGACTTCCATTGCCATACTAATGGCCGATTCAGCTCTGGGTTCGGTGCTCCAACCCTTATGGAGGAAATTTTGCAATCTCTGCCAGCAACCTATGGTAGTGGGCCTACACCATACCCCATGCAATCTAAATAAGGTTTCAGATGCAATCACAAAACACTCTCTTTCTAGTTCATCTATTGTTTCTTTTTCAACTAATAAGTCACCATGGCTCAATTCCAATTTGGACATTGTATTGACCCATTCTTTGGCCTATCTAGAGAACAAGATGAATAATATCTAAATCTCTCCTTTAACAAAAAATAAATAAATACAAAATCCCTTAAATAAAAATTATATTAAGCCTTATATGCTTTCTAAAAGTAGCACACATGAAAAGCTTGATCGACCAAGCATAGGTTACACCAAAGCATGGTGCGCCGTCTATCTTGTGGAAGTGTGATGATAATGCTGTAGGTTCTGTCAAAGTGGGGTGCATGATTATCGTGTCAACTTTTGGGTTAGGATTAAACTAGTGATTCTTAGAGCATCTAAGCCCAAAAGCATGCAGATGAGTATGGCAAGGAGTTGCATATATCATCTATCCAGAATTACATATGATGTAATTGGAAAAAGTTGCCTACCTTGATAATTGACTATGTATGTTGATGTTGGTCTGGTCATAGTTAAATTATCTTAGATCTGGTCCACTAGAATATTGTATGCTGAAATATTCTGAATTGATATGTGAGGGATATCAATTTGAAATAAAATTGTGGGAGCAATAATAATTAAAGACCTAACTAATATCATCAAAATTTTCAAATTAAAATAGAAAGTTTTGAAAAATGCAAATTTTCTCTTGTAGAATCAAATGACAAACAAATTCATATTTTGATCGGTCCTTAATAAGGACAAACTTGATGGGACAAATTTTCATGATTGATTTTAGACTTTGAGAAGGGTTATCAATGACGAGTGCAAGCTCTACATCCTTGATAAACTAGTGCCAGAAATGCATGCTCCTGATGTGCCTAAGGCACAAGTGGATGCTTACTGGAAGCATCTCAATGATGCCTTGGAAATAAAGTAGCTTATGCTTAGCTACATGAACTATGATTTGCATGAGTAGTGTGAAGACATGAGAGTTCTTGAGATGGTAACACATCTTAAGAAAGTAAAACTTGGCCTTACAAAGCAAGAAAGTGACAATATCATAAAGGTTACTTGAGTCTAAGCTGACAGAGGGAACCTCAGTAGAATAACATGTGCTCAATATGATTGGACATGTGTATCATCTTGAGGAATTGGGATTCACCTTGATCCAAGCGTTGGCGATGAATATGCTTCTAAAAACATTGTCGTAATCATATCGCCACTTTATTGTGTGCTATCACATGAATAATATGGCCAGAATGATGTCAGACTTGCTTTCCATGTTGACTCATATTGAAGAAAGATTGAAGAAGGACAAGCCCGTGATGATGATCAATAGAGTTGAGTCCAAGGATCAAAGTAAGGACGAGAAGAGTTTTGAGGTCAAGCACAAATCCAAATCTTCAACACTCAAGATAAGGAGAAAAGTACAAGAGGAACTCATCATTTGTACTTGAAGGCATTTAGGAAGAAGAAGATGGAGATGGGGATCTCCATTTTTGGTATATACATTATTGAGATAAATCTATCTAGTTCTTCATCATGGGTACGAGATACCATATGTAGGTCTCACATATGTTCAAATATGGAGGACCTGATAGGAAGTAGGTCTTTGGGAAAAGGTGAGGTGGAACTGCGAGTTGCTAATGGTGCAAGAGTTACTGTAAAGAGGTGAGATCACCCCCTTACTTAAATTGAACGGAAAATACAATACATCCCTCAAATTATCAAAAACATTGTGATGGAAGGATGTATGCATAATAAATCCATTTAAATAAGCATGGACCAAATACAACCAAATGTTAATAGTAGCAGCAGGAGAAAGTTAGATGAGAAAACTAAACTATTACATAGATTGTTCCAAAAGAAGAAGTAGATAAGAATCTAGGCTATTACAAAGCTCTTATTTCTAGAGTTCATAACATATATTTTTGAGCAAGGTCTTAGCAGCATCAACCTTGCCATGACAACAACTTCACTCCTGCCCTGGGTTTCCTTGTGCTTGATCTAGCCCTTGTCCTGGTTTTGGGTGGTTGGGAAGCACCCAGCAAGAGAAAGATAAAACAAGGTATGTGTCACAACATGATAATGTACATGAAGTGTATAAGGAATGGAAACATAAAGATTTTCTACACTAAGATTGTTCAAGAGTATGAGGCATATAAAGCAAATAGGATTTCTGCCAAGCATATAAGTCAAATATAGAACAAGCATGATTCATTATGACTAAGCTAAACTAACATAGGGTGAGGCACCTACCAACCTCAACTAGGAGGAGAGGGGAAATAACATCCCAAACCTCAAAAATATATATAAAGTGGCAGGGGGACTAAAACCCTAGTGCCTATGGCAGGGGGACTAAAACCCCAGTGCCCTGTGGGTGACTTGTACTCATGTACACTATATTAGTTAACTAGTCAAACTATCATTATCATGCTTACAATTCACAATGGCAGAGAAGACAAATAACATTTATTCAAGTGGGGCCCAATGACCCAAACAATTCCAAGAGATAACCATAAAAGATGTTCATACAACAAGATGTCATATTGGATATTCAAATGAATAGTTTAAGGGCAACATGTATACATAAAGATCTCAATCACATCAACAAGGCAAAGCAAGGCAAGTGGGGTCCCATGACCCATATTCATCAAGGAATAACAATATAGCAAGACTATGCATCATAGTTACAATTTTTCATGTCAAAATAGAAGATGGATGATATTATTAAAAGTATGCCTCATATGAGAAAACTAGGTTAAGCATGAAAGAAATCCCAACTGAGGTGTTAGAATGCACATACCTGATCTTGCTTTCTAGATTATCCCTTAACCACTAAGATGTCAGATCCAAACTCACTTTAACCTAGGTTCAACGGTTAATACATGCATTAGGTTAATTAAAGGCACTTTAAGTGTAAAATATCCATATTTATAAAACATGGGTAAAGGCTTTGGATTTTGGTTCTGGAAACAGGTCCAAACGATCCACAATAATTTTCTACTCGAGAAAACATATTTTATTGTCAAAAACGGAGTTAAAACACTATTATTATCATTTTACATCACTTTATACATTTAAATTAAGGTTTGAATTAATTGTCAGGCCTATGATGGAAATCAGGGTACACAACTTAAAGATTTGGATTCTATAGGTTTTGATCTTTCCAACAAGTATTTGTTTGTAATTTTCTGACAACCGAGTGATTTACTATGAATTAAACAAGATTGACTAGCTAATTGCTAAATAGGTAAAAATCTAATTTGAAGTTGACGGATCTGCCCTCGGCTAAAGAACCAGAGAGGAGGGGTGCGCAAGGGAAAAATGGTCATTTGGCTGTCGTCTTCAACCCCAGGCCGCGCCTAGCCTAGCGGCGGGGTACAAGCTTGCCCATTTGGGCGATTTTGCGATACTTAACCAAATCAGGTGTTCAGGTACTCGAAACGAAGGTAATCGAACTACGAACTCACCTAACCGATCAATTTTGATGCACGAACCGCCTAGCAACTGGAAGGAACTCCACAAGATCAGCTACAAAAACTCCACGTCGTCAGCCACACGTGCTTCCTTTGGCGAAATCGATGGTTTGGGTGAGTTTCTAAGGGTCCGACGAAGGCGTGAAGGTAGTATTTTATAGGTGAGCGAGCCTGTGGAGCCGTGTGGGATGGGGCCGTGAGAGGCCACATCCGGCGGCTCCTGCCATTCTGACTACGCTGCGTCTCACTGGTCGAGTGAGAGCTCAAATGATTCAGGAGCTCACCGCGATCATGTGGGCGAAGAAAATTCTAGAAATGACGGAGAAACGAGGGAGAATGGTGGAGATGAAGCGAGCTGCGACTGCTCGTTGCTCCTACTATTAGCCGAAGGTAGGAGATGAAGAGTCGACCCTTGGATCTTATCCGTGTCCACCTTGGACCATTGAATCGTGGCCCATGATGGGCCTGATGCGCGTGACAGCTGAACTTAGGCTTAAATGTGCAGGTTACATGACATATTATTGCAATAATGTCACACTTTATATGAAAACTTGTTAAATGCATTTGGAAGGTCAAATGAACTCCAAATGACCCCAAATTTTAACCCTAGGCTGCTAATGACATTTAGATTCATGCTATGAAATTATATTTGCGTTTTACCCACCCTTTGGCATCCAAATAATTATTTTGATCATTAAAGCATATTTTAATATAATGCTAGAGAAATAAATTGTGTTGCTTTTATAAGCAACCCTTGGTTCCCAAATTCGAGATTTGGAGTCCAAGAGTTCACCACTCACTAATATCATGTATTTGTAAAATTAATTAGCCCATAATAAGAGTGAGGTATGAAAATTGATTTTAATACACCCTTTAATTACTATTTCTAATTAAGTCACTTCTTATCCATTATAATTAATTATTGAGGTCCAACATTATCCATTAGATAACAAATTCGTGGTTTAATGGTAAATTGCATAATTACCCCATACATAAATAAATTTGTGGTATTTTGTGCATCTAACCCTCAAATTGGCATAAAATGTACTTCAATCATCAATTTCTCAAATATTCAATATTAAGGACACAAAAAGGAAGAGAAAGGAATTAACATAAAAAGTGAGGTGGAATATGATAATTTTATTGAACTCAGGACGTTACAGCACTCCACCTGTTAGAAAGGATTTCGTCCCCGAAATCTCATACAAAAAGAGAAGGGTGAGATCGGAGCATTTCTTCTCTCAGCTCCCAAGTGGTTTCTTCTAACCCATGATACTTCCACAACACCTTCACTAACTCGATCTCTCTATTCTTCAACTGTTTCACCCGAGTGTCTAGTATTTTTACAGGTAGTTCCTCATAGGTTAGGTTTTCATGAATCTCCAACGGTTCTATTGTGAGTACATGAGAAGGGTCCTTCACATACTTTCTCAGCACGGACACATGAAAGACATTGTGTATCTTATCATAAGCAGGAGGAAGAGCCAGGCGATATGCACAGTCCCCAATCTTTGCTAAGATCTCAAAAGGTCCTACATATCGTGGACTAAGCTTGCCTTTGACTTTGGATCGGGCAATAGAGCGTATTGGCTTGACCTTCAAAAACACATGGTCGCCAACTAGGAAACTCACATCAGACCTATGCTTGTCAGCATACATCTTCTGTCGATCTTGAGAAGCTTTCATACACTTCTTAATCAACTGAACCTTCTCTATCATCATCTGCATATTGTCAGTCTTCACTAAGGAACGCTCACCCACATCATCCCAATGCAACGGGGAACGACAGGGTCTTCCGTACAAAGCTTCATACGAAGGCATTCCTATGCTGGCTTGATAGCTGTTATTGTATGCAAACTCAGCCAGAGGTAGATATCTATCCCATGCACCTCCCCAGTCCATCACACAAGCATGAAGCAGGTCTTCTAAGATCTGTATAGTTCTTTCAGATTGGCCATCAGTCTGGGGATGATAAGCAGTGTTGAACCGTAGGAAAGTCCCCATTTCTTCTTGTATCTGAATCCATAGGCGAGAGGTGAACTTGGGATCACGGTCAGAAACTATCACTTCCGGTACCCCATGCAGACGAACTATCCACTCCAGATATATCTGTGCCATATCCTCCACTTTGTAGTTGGACTTGAAAGGCAGAAAGTGAGCAGACTTCGTGAGGCGATCAATGACAACCCACACAGCATCATAGCCTTTCCTGGTCTTGGGGAAACCAGTGACAAAGTCCATCGTGATCTTCTCCCATTTCCATTCTGGAATTTCAAGCAGATGGAGGAGACCACCAGGTCATTGATGTTCTATCTTAACTTGTTGACAGGTCAGACACTTTGACACAAACAAAGCTATACCTATCTTCATGTTCTTCCACCAGAAACTGTGCTGCAAGTCATTGTACATCTTGGTCGTGCCAGGGTGAATTGTGTACTTGGACCCATGAGCTTCACAGAGAATCTTCTGCCGCAGTTCGTCAACATCAGGAACCCAAAATCTTTGTCGAAAATGGAGTGCACCATCAACTCCAACAGAGAAATAGGATTGTGGTTTCAAGGTTACGGCTTTCATTCCTTCTAGTTCATGACTCTCTAACTAGGTAGTGATAATATCAGAAATCCAGCTCGGAGTGATCGACAGGCTATCCATGTGAACACATAGCTTATCATCAACTTCATCATCTGTGATCTTTGTCGGTTACGGTTGCCATCCAGAAACATACTCCATGTTCTTCCAAATGGAACAAGTTATAGCAGCACATGTCCCAGACTTCTTCCGACTCAAGGCATCAGCAACTACATTGGCTTTACTAGGATGGTAAGTGATGGTAAAGTCATAGTCCTTGAGATACTCCATCCATCTACAATGTCTCAGGTTCAAGTCTTTTTGTGTCAGGAGGTACTTTAACCTTTTATGGTCTGAGAAGACCTCAAACTGAACCACATAGATGTAATGTCGCCAGATCTTTAGAGCATGAACAATGGCTGCAAGCTCTAAATCATGCGTAGGCCAGTTTTCTTCATTTAGCTTCAACTGTCGGGAGGCGTAGGCAATCACCTTGCCTTCTTGCATCAGAACGCATCCCAGTCCTTGCTTGGGGGCATCGGTGTAAATGACGTAGGGTTTGCCTTCAACATGTAGAGCAAGCACAGGAGCAGATGTCAGGCATTGCTTCAGCTTTTGGAAACTGTCCTCACACTTCGGAGACCAAACAAACTTGACGTCCTTTTGTGTCAACTTTGTCATAGGAAGAGCGAGCTCTAAGAAGTTTTAGATAAACTTCCTATAGTAACCTGCCAGACTGAGGAAACTACGAATTTCAGACGAATTCTTTGGAGCCTTCCACTTGGTCACTGACTCAACCTTTGCAGGGTCAACAACAATGTGTCCTCCAGAAATGACGTGACCCAGAAACATAACTTCTTTAATCCAGAACTCACACTTGGAGAATTTAGCATAAAGTTGATTTTAGTGTAATGAGCGCCAACCTTAAGTGCTTGCGATGTTGCTCTTCCGACTCAGAATATATCAAGGCATCATCAATAAAAACCACGATGAACCGATCGAGGTAGGGGCGAAAAACTCGATTCATCAGGTCCATGAAAGCAGCTGGGGCATTAGTCAGACCAAATGGCATGACTAGGAATTCATAATGCTCATATTTTGTTCTGAAAGCTATCTTCGGGATGTCTTCATCCTTCACCCGCATTTGATAGTATCCACTCCATAAGTCCATCTTTGAGAAGACGGTGGCAGACTTGATTTGGTCGAAGAGGTCATCAATTCGAGGCAAAGGATAGTGATTCTTCACTGTAGCCTGGTTAAGCATGCGATAATCCATGCACATTCGCATAGATCCATCCTTCTTCTTCACAAACAAAATAGGGGCTCCCCAAGGAGAAACTCTAGGGAGAATGAACCCCATATCTAGAAGTTCTTGAAGCTGCTTCTTTAACTCAGCAAGTTCAGCAGGTGCTAAGCGGTAAGGCGGCTTCGAGATAGGTGAAGTCCCAGGTGCAAGCTCGATGGAGAATTCCACTTCGCGAGTAGGAGGCAACCCGGGTAGTTCTTCTGGAAAGACATCAGGGAAGTCCTTCACCATATCTATATGGTCGAGTGCAGGGGGTGTAGCATCAAGAAATATAGAGGCAAGAAATGCCCTACACCCTTGCGAGATAAGCTTTTCGGCTTTGATGGCTGAGATGATGAATTGCCGTTCTTCTCGTTTGCTGCCCTTGACACACATCCTACCTTCAATAGGATGCAACAAGCTAACCCTAAAATCCTCACTTGAAAAGGAGTGCTTTGTACTTCTTTAGCCAATCCATACCCAAGATAATGTCAAAGATAGACATATCGAGCAAGATGAAGTCAGAAGGAAACATCTTCCCCATGATGCACAGGTCCATGGTAGGAAGCTTGAGGTAAGATGAGCATATTCTACCACTAGGGGTTTTGACATCTAGAACATGGTCCATGAATTCAGACTCTATCTCTAGCATAGCAGCAAACTGAGTAGATATAAAGGTATTTGACGAGCCAGAATCAAAAAGTGCTTTGACAGGGCACATATTAAGGTGTAGAGTACCTTCAATCACATTATTCCCATCATCAGCCTCTTCAGCATCAAGAGCAAATACCCTTCCATTGCGCCTCTCCATAGGCGGACGTTGACCTTGCTGATTAGGGTTGCGGTTGTTGTTGTTGTTCTGGTGATTGTTGTTGTGGTTGTTGTTGTTGTTGTTCCTCGGGGGAGCATTTTGTCATTGTTGCTGCTGTTGGGCGGGGGCCTGTCCTTGGTTGAACCTAGGACAGTTCGGCCTGATATGGCCAACTTGGCCACACTCATGACAGATAGGAGCAGGCTGATCATGTCTATGGGGCGGTGCATTTCCAGCTGGACATCTCCCAGGAGGATGAAATCGGGAGCAAGTGTTGAAACTGCCAAGCCCCTGTGGACCACCAGGGTTCTTTCGCTTGTTGTTGTTGTTGTTCGAACCAGAAGCATGAAAGCCAGGGTACGCCTCCACGGCCAGAGCTTTATCTAGCATTTGTTGGAAGGTGAGAGGGAGCTGGGGCACCAGGTCTCTCCCTATGATGTAGTTGAACCCTTCCAGGAAGACGGTCACCCTTCAGTCATCAGTTAGACCCACTGCATAACGTTCCAGCACCAGGAAACGTTGTACATACTCATAGACTGACATATTCCCTTGCCGCAGACTGTAGAACTCAGCCTCCTTCTTCTTCAGGTAGGCCGTGCAGATGTACTTTGCCCGGAATATCTGGAGGAACTCATCCCAGGTCATAACTGTTGTGTCTCGTGTGCGGGTTATCCCATTCCACCAGACCCGTGCTGGGCCATCTAGGACATAAGAGGCGAAGCAGACTTTAAGATGTGGGGGACACGCCATGCCATCAAATGTGCGCTCCAGGGCTACCACCCAATCATCTGCCTTGTCTACCATGTTGTTCTCAGTTTCCCCCTTGAAGTAGGGAGGTTTCATCTTGATGAAGTCATTCAGGGTTGGCTCCTTAGGCTTGTTGGCATGGGCAGCAGCTGCAATAAGTTGCCCCACCAAGGTCGTGGAGAGTAGCTGTGTCAGCATCGCCAACTCTTGCTTAGGAGTCAGAGGTGTCTCAGGATATTCAGGGTTGGTGTCATCATTGTTTGAGCTTTCACCGAACAAGCTACCCTTCCTGAAAGACAAGTTTTTAGGGTAAGATTTCTAGAAGCATAAGATAGAAAAAGATAAGGCTACTATTGCCTATAGGCATGCTATTTCAGGCGTTCAGTATCAGATCAGGCCAGGCCGGGTCATATGAGCTCAGGAGTCCTCGTGACCAAGCTAGTGGGGCAGAGGAAAATATTACCAGCCCCCAAGCTCTGACCCTTTCTAGACACCATCACTTTCAACATCACACCCTAGTAGCTACCCGACAGGCTCTGATACCATGCTGTAAAGAGGCGAGATCACCCCCTTACTTAAATTTAACGGAAAATACAATACATCCCTCAAATTATTAAAAACATTGTGATGGAAGGATGTATGCATAATAAATCCATTTAAATAAGCATGGACCAAATACAACCAAATGTCAATAGTAGCAGCGGGAGAAAGTAAGATGAGAAAATTAAACTATTACATAGATTGTTCCAAAAGAAGAAGTAGATAAGAATCTAGGCTATTACAAAGCTCTTATTTCTAGAGTTCATAACATATATTTTTGAGCAAGGTCTTAGCAGCATCAACCTTGCCATGACAACAACTTCACTCCTGCCCTGGGTTTCCTTGTGCTTGATCTAGCCCTTATCCTAGTTCTGGGTGGTTGGGAAGCACCCAGCAAGAGAAAGATAAAACAAGGTATGTGTCACAACATGATAATGTACAAGAAGTGTATAAGGAATGGAAACATAAAAATTTTCTACACTAAGATTGTTCAAGAGTATGAGGCATATAAAGTATATAGGATTTCTGCCAAGCATATAAGTCAAATATAGAACAAGCATGATTCATTATGACTAACCTAAACTAACATAGGGTGAGGCGCCTACCAACCTCAACCAGGAGGAGAGGGGAAATAACATCCCAAACCTCAAAAATATATATAAAGTGGCAGGGGGACTAAAACCCTAGTGCCTATGGCAGGGGGACTAAAACCCCAGTGCCCTATGGGTGACTTGTACTCATGTACACTATATTAGTTAACTAGTCAAACTATCATTATCATGCTTACAATTCACAATGGCAGAGAAGGCAAATAACATTTATTCAAGTGGGGCCCAATGACCCAAACAATTCCAAGAGATAACCATAAAAGATGTTCATACAACAAGATGTCATATTGGATATTCAAATGAATAGTTTAAGGGCAACATGTATACATCAAGATCTCAATCACATCAACAAGGCAAAGCAAGGCAAGTGGGGTCCCATGACCCATATTCATCAAGGAATAACAATATAGCAAGACTATGCATCATAGTTACAATTTTTCATGTCAAAATAGAAGATGGATGATATTATTAAAAGTATGCCTCATATGAGAAAACTAGGTTAAGCATGAAAGAAATCCCAACTGAGGTGTTAGAATGCACATACCTGATCTTGCTTTCTAGATTATCCCTTAACCACTAAGATGTCAGATCCAAACTCACTTTAACCTAGGTTCAACGGTTAATACATGCATTAGGTTAATTAAAGGCACTTTAAGTGTAAAATATCCATATTTATAAACCATGGGTAAAGGCTTTGGATTTTGGTTCTGGAAACATGTCCAAACGATCCATAATAATTTTCTACTCGAGAAAACATATTTTATTGTAAAAAACGGAGTTAAAACACTATTATTATCATTTTACATCACTTTATACATTTAAATTAAGGTTTGAATTAATTATCATGCTTATGATGGAAATCAAGATACAAAACTAGAAGATTTGGATTCTACTGTTTTTTAGCTTTCCAACGAGTATTTGTTTGTAATTTTCTGACAACCGAGTGATTTACTATGAATTAAACAAGATTGACTAGCTAATTGCTAAATAGGTAAAAATCTAATTTGAAGTTGACGGATCTGCCCTCGGCTAAAGAACCAGAGAGGAGGGGCGTGCGAGGGAAAAATGATCATTTGGCCGTCGTCTTCAACCCCAGTGCCTAGCCTAGCGGTGGGGTGCAAGCTTGTCCATTTGGGCAATTTTGCGATACTTAACCAAATCAGGTGTTCAGGTACTCAAAACGAAGGTAATCGAACTACGAACTCAGCTAACCGATCAATTTTGATGCACGAACCGCCTAGCAACTGGTAGGAGCTCCGCAAGATCAGATGCAAAAACTCCACGTCATCGGCCACACGTGCTTCCTTTGGCGAAATCGATGGTTTGGGCGAGTTGCTAAGGGTCCGACGAAGGCGCGAAGGTAGTATTTTATAGGTGAGCGAGCCTGTGGAGCCGTGTGGGATGGAGCCGTGAGAGGCCACGGCCGGTGGCTCCTGCCATTCTGGCTATGCTGCGTGTCACTGGTCGAGTGAGAGCTCAAACGATTCGGGAGCTCACCGCGATCACGTGGGCGAAGAAAATTCTAGAAATGACGGAGAAACGAGGGAGAATGGTGGAGACGAAGCGAGTTGCGGCTGTTCGTTGCTCCTACTGTTAGCCGAAGGTAGGAGATGAAGAGTCGACCCTTGGATCTGATCTGCATCCACCTTGGACCATTGGATCGTGGCCCACGATGGGACTGATGCGCGTGACAGCTGAACTTAGGCTTAAATGCGCATGTTACATGACATATTATTGCAATAATGTCACACTTTATATGAAAACTTGTTAAATGCATTTGGAAGGTCAAATGAACTCCAAATGACCCCAAATTTTAACCCTAGGCTGCTAATGACGTCTAGATTCATGCTATGCAATTATATTTGCGTTTTACCCACCCTTTGGCATCCAAATAATTATTTTGATCATTAAAGCATATTTTAATATAATGCTAGAGAAATAAATTATGTGTTGCTTTTATAAGCAACCCTTGGTTCCCAAATTCGAGATTTGGAGTCCAAGAGTTCACCACTCACTAATATCATGTATTTGTAAAATTAATTAGCCCATAATAAGAGTGAGGTATGAAAATTGATTTTAATACACCCTTTAATTACTATTGCTAATTAAGTCACTTCTTATCCATTATAATTAATTATTGAGGTCCAACATTATCCATTAGATAACAAATTTGTGGTTTAATTGTAAATTGCATAATTACCCCATCCATAAATAAATTTGTGGTATTTTGTGCATCTAACCCTCAAATTGGCATAAAATATACTTCAATCATCAATTTCTCAAATATTCAATATTAAGGACACAAAAAGGAAGAGAAAGGAATTAACATAAAAAGTGAGGTGGAATATGATAATTTTATTGAACTCAAGACGTTACAGTTGCGGCCATCATAATTCGAACCTATAGTTCATCTGTGCCCACAAGGCTTGTAATAGAGTCAAATAACTGCTATTATGTACTTGGTATAAATAGAAACATCATTTCTATATTTTGTATGGACAATGATGCATTTCAATTCCATATTAAAATGATCAATATTCTTTTTTCAAAGATGCGATCTTTTATGGTAGAGTCCCAATGTCTTATGGTCTTTACTTATTAAATCTAAAGATAGATGTTTATAATGCTAATACCAAAAGACTAAAACTCAACAACTCAAACAAAACATACCTTTGGCATTGTAATGTAGGGCACATAAATAAGAATCACATATCGAGACTCCATAAAGATGGTTATCCAGACTCTTTTGATATATAATCAATCGAGACATGTAAATCTTATTTGTTGGGCGAGATGGCTAAAACCCCTTTCACAGGTAACAATGAGAGGTCTAGTGATCTATTAGGACTCATACATACTGATGTGTGTGGACCTTTTAGAACAACTATTAGAGGTGGATATCAGTAATTTAGTACCTTTACTAACAACTGCAGTAGGTATGGCTATGTTTACCTGATGAAACATAAGTCAGAAACTCTTGAAAAGTTTAGAGAGTTTATGCATGAAGTATAGAACCAGCTTGGTAAAAGTATTAAGGAACTTTTTTACGATCAAGGTGGAGAATACTTAAACTAAGAATTTGTAAACCTTCTTAAAGCCCATGGGATCGTATCCCAATGGACTCCACCTGGAACACCTCAACATAATGGCACGTCAGAAAGAAGGAATCACACATTACTGAATATGGTGTGATCAATTATGAGTATAGTTGACCTTTCGACTACCTTTTGGGGGTTTTCTCTAGAAACCACTGTGTTTATAATAAACCGAGTACCATCTCAATCGGTTCAAAAGACACGATATGGGATATGGACTAGGAAGCGTCCCAATATTTCTTTTATGAGGATTTGGGGATGTGAAGCTTATGTCAAGAGAATGTTTTCTGATAAGCTTGGCCCTAATTCTAATCAATATTATTTTGTTGGATAGCCTAAAGAGACAAAAGGATGTTAATTTTATTCCCAATATGACAACAAAGTGTTTGTTGCCAAGGATGTTGTATTCCTTGAGATGGATTTCATTTCCAAAGGAATCAGTGGGAGGAAAGTGGAACTCGAAGAGGTTCGAGACCAACAAGAGAACATTGAACCAATAGATGTACAAGAGGAACAAACAGAATCACAAGGTGTTGTGGAATCTCAAATTTCTCAAGTTACACAAGTACCTCATAGATCTAATATGACACACCTTGAGCCTGAAAGATTTAGATATCTTGTGACACAAGAAGGGAGTGAATTGATCATAGATGATGAGCCGATAACCTATAAAGATGTCATTGAGGGACCAGAGTCTGAGAATTGGCTTGAGGCCATGAGATATGAGATGGAATCCACGTATACCAACAAAGTATGGACTTTGATGGATCTACCTAAAGGGGTAAAACCCATAGGGTGCAAGTGGGGTCTTTAAGAAGAAGACTGACATGGATGGAAAAGTTCAAACCTATAAGGACAGATTGGTAGCAAAAGGTTTCAGACAAGTTCAAGGTGTTTACTATAACGAAACCTTTTTTCCAGTGGTTGTGGTTAAGTCCATAAGGATCATGCTTGTCATTACAACTTATCATGAGTATGAGATTTTGAAGATGGATGTTAAAACTACATTCCTTAATGATTTTTTTTTTAGGATGTGCACATGACATAACCTCAGGGTTTTATAAATCCAAAGGATTCAAATAAAGTCTGTAAGCCACAAAGGTCAATCTATGGATTGAACAAAGCATCTCAGAGCTAGAATCTTTGTTTTGATGAGATAATCAAAGAGTATGGCTTTATTCAAAAATGAAGATGAACCTTATGCACACAAGAAGGTTAGTGGGAGCATAGTGACATTACTCATATTATATGTAAATGACATAATATTGATGGGGAATGACATCCCTACTTTACAAAAGGTAAAGACATGGATGGGAAATATGTTTTCTATGATAGACTTGGGAGAAACATCCTATATCTTGGGGATAAAGATCCAAAGAGATACATCTACGAGGCTTCTTGGACTAAGTCAAAGCACATATATTGACAAAGTGTTGAAGCATATCAACATGGATAACTCAAAGAGAGGAAACCTACCCCTGCTACATGGAGTTGCCATCTCTAAAGTTCAAAGTCCCAATTCTTGTAAAGAAAGGGAACACATGAGTTTGATTTCATATGCCTCAGAAATTGGATCAATCATGTATGCAATGTTGTGTACTCGTCCATATGTCTTGTATATCTTGAGCAGGATGAGAAGATATCAGTCAGATCCAGGTGATGCTCACTGGATAGCCGTGAAGAACATCCTCAAGTACTTGAGAATAACTAAGGATCAGTTCTTTATCTATGACAGAGAGAAAGAGTTGGTGGTAAGACGTTACACCAATGCAAGATTCCACACTGACATATATGATTATAAATCATAATTAGGATTTGTGTTTCGCCTCAACAATGGAGATGTAAGCTGGAAGAGTTCCAAGAAAGAGACAATTTTCAATACTACAATAGAGGCCGAATATATTGCTACATCGAATGTAGAAAAGGAGGCTGTATGGATCAAGTAGTTCATTATAGAACTTGGAGTCATTCCAAGCATCAACAATGCAATCGAGTGTGACAACAATGGAGCTATTGCATAGGCTAAGGAACCCAAATTGCATCAACACTTAAAGCATATACAAAGGCTGTTTCATCTCATTCGAGAGATCATACAATGAGGAGATGTCAAGATTTGCAAATGACCAACTAAGACAATCATCTTGGTGAGCTAGACGACTGTATTGCATGTGCAACATTGCTGAGTACATGGGAAATTTGATTGCATCAAGAAATTAGTGCTGACATCATGTCGTCCATTAATTGGATTTGAATTCTCAATTTTGTATGTGATTGGGAAACTACAAAACAACCATCTCGTAATGTGAGACACCCATCTCGCATGCCAGATGACCATTTGGGTTTCCATACAACCATTTCAGTGGTCATAGGTTATGAAGATTCAAGATCCTATGATCCCTTCCACTCCCACTTAGATCCTGCATAGATTGGGGACCCTGATCCTAAACCCACCTATAAATATAGGGGTAATGGGGGCTTCCGAAGACACACTATTGAGAATCGATTGCTATGACAATTGTTATCCTCTCTGGTTATGGTAACCAAGAGAGACCAAGAAAGTCCTACCCATCAAATGGAGGGATAGTGATGGGAGAGAGCAACTAAGAATCATTGTTGTGAGAGAGCAAGTTGGAAAATAGTATGGCAATGAGAGGGACAACTCCTTCCTGTCCATTCTAGCATGATGATAAGAGTTCTAGGCGGTCCATGTGGACTTCTCTAGAGGCCAGGTGACCTTTTCCCATCGTTAAGGAGGACAACATCAACCAACAGTATATGGTGAGAGGATCTATTGTAGAAGACGACAATCGATGTTGTAGTATGTGGTGCAGACTAAGAAATGCAGCAGTCAAACAAGTCCCAATGTAACTAGAAGATAGTTACACATCTACAACAATGAGGAGATGTTGCTAGACTTGCTCTGAGACCATGTATATCCTCAAAATCATCCTTCCCATCTTATAGTTATTGACGTGATCTACTGGTTTATGGGAAATATGGTAGTTAAAACTTCTATTTCCGCTGCCTATTCTGTAGCCATATTTCCCTACAATGGAATCCACTCCCACACCCTTTTTATAGGCTCAAAAAGATCCATTTACTTTTCCTACACGGATCCATGTCATTGGGTCATCTAGTACATCAAATTGTATTATCTAATAATCCCCTCCAAATATTGTCCTACCTACCCCCTACCTTCATTTATAACTCTACATGTCAGATAGTCTCTTGGTTTTAGATTTGGATGACACGGTGGGGGGGAATAGAGGAAGATATGAGATGGGTAAATGGTACATATGAGATGAATAGATGGAATACATGAAATGAAGGAGAGGAGGGGGGGGGAATAAAAGATATGAATATATGGAGTATATGAAATGAAGGATGGGAATAGGTGAAGAAAGAGATGAGATGAACATAGAGAGATGAATGATGTGTTTTTCTTCTATTTATGTAGATCTTATAGCTTCATTCTATATATATTGTGGATCTTCCTCCTATGCTCATATTATATGAGGATCATTCTATTACATGTGATTCACTGAGAGATTATGAACTTCCTCTAAGACTACTATATGAGGATCTTTCTATCATGCATGCCTTATTTTTTATGGTTATTATAAGAATGGAGAGTCTTTGGATCTTCATATCTGCTGCTACTATGCATCCATATGTTTGTTTCATGGTTACTAATATGTATAAGAGGGTTTTCATTCTAGCTAACTCATCTCTATTTCCATTCTTATCCATGCATTAAGCATGTCAACTACTTTTCTTGTGTCTTGGCACTCTTTAGCTTGTTTGTGTTATATGCATATCACCTTATTTGCTTATTTTCCAACACTCTTTGGCTTGCCCATGCTTTATGCACATCAACTACTTTACTTGCGTTTTAACACTTATGAGATTGTTTGTGCTTCATGAACGAAGACTACTTTACTTGTGTCTCGTTACTCTTTGGTTGTTTGTGCTTCACACACCTTAGCTACTTTTCTTGTGTTCCATAACTCTCTAGCTTGTTCGTGCTTTTCTATGCATGTGCATGACTTACTTTGTGGATCAACACTTTTTGAAGTTACTACTTGTGATCCAACACTCTCTAGACTACTAAACATTGCTAGAACTGAGATGGTACCCCATTTGCCATGATTAGCTGCTACATATTGGCGGTCTAGATGCATTTCTCTTCTTTTCCTACCTTGTTGGTCTTAGTGTGATCTTCTTAAGGGGGGTATGGTAGAAAGTTTCCTACTGATGACATTGTACTATACTTGCTCGATTACCCTATTCTCGAAGATGGATATGAAACCGTGTTGTTTGCTAATGCTGATAGTTTCTACTTAAGGGGGAAGTATTGGAGTGTTTGAGAGTTTTTTTGTAAGTTTAAGGGGAAGTCATATCTTGTATGGGATTGGTTTATCTGGTTGTTCTTATTCTTTATTTTAGTTAGCACATTTACAATTTAACTTGAAAATCTCCCAAACTCTAGCTTGTGGGTGATAGATTATACGAGTATCTAGTTTTGTATATGAACTCAAATCTATTTAACACATTAGTGCTAGGACTCATAGTCTATCAGGGTTTTATTATGTTTTTTGTATATCAGAAACAATATGATCTTCTATCGATGACTAGAAACACAAACTACCATATATTCATTTTATCTCATTTTTCTACAATGACTCATCCCGATCTAGTCCCATAGTGTAACAACCTGGACCCACTACCCAAGGCTCTACTAGAATTTTTAGGAATGATGAATATCCCCATAGACCACCACACGGCCTTAGCATGCACCTTTTCCCACTCAGGCACATCCCAGGATCAACTTCATGACAACTCTGGGTTGAGGACGCTTAACTATAGAGATCTTTAGTGACAGGCTCCCTGAAAAGGAAGTACATGCACCTTGACAATATGGTTAGCCCAATCACTCATTTAAAGATTATTTTCTTCAAGTCTTCAAATCCTAGGATGTTATAATCTCCCCCACTTAGACTCTTGATGTCCTTGTTAAAGACTCACCTATATGGTTCATAATTACTCCCCATTTCCACACGACCCAAATGAATCTGTAAGGCCTCTTACCTCACTTAATATATAAACATAATTATTTGGCTTACTTAAATACTTAGTTTCAATATTTAGTTGTGGATTATAATTTAATGTTAGTTGACAAAGATATATTAAAATCTCATTCAAATTTGACTTCGTTAACTCAAGTTATGTAATTTTGTGTAATTTATTAACTTTTGTAAAACATACCTATTTCTAGGGGTCCTAAAATTATTTCAACACTTGCACAATTTGTTTGATGTTATTGTTAAGAACCTTGCAAAATTTTATTTCATTTTGATACTTTTTAACTTTATTGCATGTGATACAATTTCTCTATATATGTTAATTTAATTTGTAGTAATGTCATATAGTTTGTTCAATCAATGACTTATATATCTCTTGACTGCTAAAATATGCCAAAGTAATGAAAAATTTGGAGTTGTCAAACATTTCTAGTGAGCGAACAGTCCAGAGGGGGCCATCAATGGTTGACTAACGGGAACTTATATCTCATCGGGGCTGGATCGATGAGAGATTATGTCTATTTGAGTCCTTATTTTAATGACATATGTCAATGTTGTTTCTCCCTTGCGGATTGATGATAATTTTCTTTTGATTTTTTGTGAAGCCTTTGAGTATGGATAAGGGTCCACGATCCCTGTCTTTATGCCCGCTAAGTTTTTTTTAATCTTTATATCTTTATACCTATAAATAAAAGCGGCTGACATGTTTGCATGTTTACTTTTACGTGTCTGTGTGCTTGATTTTCACATGCATCTGTGCTTGTTTTTCCAGCAGCTAGGGTGTCTGCTTGGCACACATTTTGTTTCTTTTGATATTTCTAATAAGGTATTTGACATGCCCACGTGTTTGCTTTTCCAACAATTAGGTTGCCTGCTTGGCACCCAGTTCAGATTTTTTTTTCATTTTACATTTCCAATCTATGTAATAATTTTCACCTATTTCGTTACTTGTAATTGTTTATCAGGAAATAGAAGGTTAAGGGGGAATTAACCAAATTGTACCATTCAAAAATGCACTTTTAGCATCCATTTGATAAAGAAGAAAGTTCTTATAATTAGAAAAAGCAAGCCACGTACAAATGGACTCAAGTCTAGCTACAGGTGCATATATTTCATCAAAATCTATACCGTCCTGTTGATTGTAGCCTTGAGCCACTAACATTGCTTTATTTCTTACCACCTTGCCACTTTCATCTAGCTTGTTGTAGTACATCTACTTGATGCCAATGATATTTATATAAAATGGTCTTGGCACTAAAGTCCACAGTTTGTTCTTCTCGAATTTCTCCTATTCTTCTTGCATGGCTAGGATCCATTCATCATCCCCAAGAGCTTCTTTGACGTTCTTTGGCTTGAGTTGTGAGATGAAGGTGTTGTTTTCTTGTTCTTTGTTAAGGCAACCCACATATTCACTCTTTCAAAGGGTTCACCTAAGATAATCTCTTTAGGATGATTATTTGCAAAATAGGGAGTTGGATCCTTCTTTTATTCATCTTTCTCTTCTTCTTGAGTGGCCACCTCTTTTACCTTTTGGGTGATGTTGAGTTCTTTTCAAATAGGAATAACCTCACATGCAACATCATAATTCAGAACAATATCTTTGGGAATAGAGGGGTTAGTCTCAATAAATTTGACATTAATATATTCTTCTACTTTAGATAGATCAACATTAAATACTCTATGCATTGCTAGTAGTGTTATATCTAAGAAATGAAGCCTTGTATTATTTTGGATCAAACATGTCAAGAGAATCCTTCATGTTCAAAACAAAACAAGGACACCTAAAAATGTGAAAGTACTCGATAGAAGGCTTCCTACCACACCATATCTCATAGGGGGTTTTCTTTAAAGAAGGATGTGTGAAAACCCGATTTTGCCCAAAACATGAGGTACTAACAGCTTCGGCCCAAGACTTCTTTGGAGTATCATATTCTAAAAGCATGATCCTAGCCATTTACTATAGTGACCTGTTCTTCCTATCTACAACCTCATCTTGTTGATGTGTTCGAGGTGAATAGAAGTTATGTGCATAGCCTGATTCTTCACAAAAATGTTCAAAAAGTTCATTTTCAAATTCTCCCCTATGATCACTACAGATGGAATCTGACAAGAAACTTTGTTCTCAACTTGTTTACAAAAACTAGAGAAAACATCAAGTGTATCACTCTTGGAAATGAGAGAAATTCCAAGTATATTGAGAGAAATCGTCAACAATAACAAGACAATACTTAGAACCACAAAGAGATTGAGTTCTCATAGGTCCAAATAGATAAATATGGATAAGTTCAAGAGATCCCTTAGTGCAAAGAACTCCTTTGGATTTGAAGGAGGACATGGTTTTCTTTCCTTGGGTACAATGTTGGCATTCCTCATCCTTATCAAAATCCAATTTTGGATGTCCCTTGACCAAGTCCTTTTTTCTCAACTTCTTCAATTGATGCATATTTACATGACCAAGCTGACGATGCCAAAGAGAAATATCATTCAAATTGACTACAACACATCTACCAACAACATGCTTAATAGATTCAAGCACAACTACATAAAGATTACCATTTTTGGTTTCCTTATATACGACATGATAAGTGAAGGAATCTAGAAGCATGCATTCAAAAGAATAAATAGCACAAGATAACCATTATCACACAATTAACTTACACTTATTAAATTATGATGTACATCATCTACAAAGAGAACATTCTTGATACACAAGGATTCACCTACATCACCCTCACCTTTTACCTTACCTTTCTTGTTGTTCCCGAAAGTAACCGAACCTCCTTTCTTCTCTGTGAAATTGTTGAAATGGTTTATATCACATGTCATGTGCTTAGTGTAGCCACTATCAACATTCCATTTTCCTTTAGCCTGCAAGAAAGGAGAGTGTCGGTTACCAACTCAAACTTTGGGATCCAAAGTTTGCTTGGGGACCCATTTCATCTTTGGGTTGGTCCCCTTAGTCTTGTAAGGACACTAAGTAGAATAATGATCATCACTTTTATAATGAGAGAAAATCATGGGGTTCTTAGTGTCGGAAGACTCTCCAATGAAAAAAAGAAGTTTCCTTAATCTTTTCCTTACCTTTAGCCTTATTCTTTCTCTTAGGTTCTCCCCCTACAAATCCCAAACCACTAGTACCACTTTGTTTTGTAGAATGGTCAAGGATTTCATTTAGGGAGTTTTTCCCTTTGAGGAATTTCTGTAGAGAGGCTCTAAGTCTATGATTGTCATCAATAAGAGACATAATAGTAGCAGAAAAACTAGCAAGATCATCTCTAGAATGAACAAGGTTGGTCTCTAAATAGAGGGCTTTAGTCAAATAAGAATCCCTTTCAAGAGTAATGGAAGCAACATCATTACTAGGCAAAATAGGTCTAGAAGATAAATTAATTGACTAAGCAGCCTAGCATTTTTATATGTTAGCAATTGAATTTCTTTGAGATAAACATCCCTCTCATCTCTATGAGCATCAACAACAAGCTTATGTTCATCACTTTCAGTTTTAAGTATCTCAAGCTCATTTTGGAACTTTTGGTTGTCTTCCTTAAGACATTCAATGTTGTTAAGATAGACACCATTTTCTGACTCAACTCCATTTTATTGGAGCTCAAGATCAAAAAATTGGCCTTGCAAAGTATCAATGCTCTCAAGATGAATTTTCTCATTTTACTCAAGAATATCAAGTTTAACCTACAAATCATCAATGATTTTACCTAACCTCTTCTTCTTAGAATTACATTCATAATAAGAAGAATGAGTAGTAACAAGCATGTCAATAAGAGTTTCTTCAGCTAACTCATGCAAGCTTACCTCACTTACATCTCCAATATCTTCTTGTAGAGGCCATGAGTGCAAGTTTGCACTCTCCATGTTCACCAGAACTTGAGTCACTAGAGGATGATCATTCCCAAGCTGCATGAGATGCATATTTGTACCTTCTTTCCTTCTTGTCCTTCCTCTTGCATTTTCTATCTTTCTTGTACTCTTCCTCTTTCTTGGAGAGGCTCTTATAGTGTGTCTTACTAGCCTTAGGACATTCACTCTTGTAGTGTTCCTTTTGATCACACTTGTAGTACCTTGGAGTAGAAGAAGAAGAAGATTACTTTCCTTTAAAGTGTTTTCCCTTGGAGAAGTTGGCTTCATGCTCACTAGGGCCATCATCTTCACTTGAGGAGGAGTCAGAGGTCTGACAAGAAAGTTGTTGTTGAAGGATGAGGGCCTCCATTTGAGCTTTGAAGGTGCTATCTTTGATCTTCCTTGCTTCTTTTTCTTCTTACTTATCAAGTCTTGGTTCATGAGCTTGTAGATTGCCAATAAGCTCCTCGGTTGGAATGTCACCAAGACTTCTCACTTCTTAAATGGAGGTTACCTTTGATACCATCTCTTTGGAAGAGATCTCAAGATCTTTGAGTTGATTGCTCCTCTGTCCAAAGTGTGTCCCAATGCAGCTAGGCTGTTGATAATGATGTTGAGCCTTAAGTACATCTCGACAACTCCTTCTTTCTTCCCCATCTTGAAGTTCTCTAGGAGGTTGTTTCACATGTAGATATTTTCCTCCTTCACTTGCTTTGTGCCTTCATAAGTGATGCACAACTTGTGCCATATCTCATACACTGTATCCCATGAGGAGATGTGATTAAACTCGAATGGAGTGAGGGTTGCATAGAGGATGTTAATTGCTTTGGAATTGAGCTAAGCATTCTTTAGGGATACTTCATCCCATGTTGATATAGCTCCGGTTGGTTCCTTGTATGGTGTAATCATCACCATCCACATATCAAAGTTCATCCCTTGAATGTAGAACTGCATCTGCCTCTTCCAATAGAGGAAATTAGTGTGTGAAGACTGGGGAGCATGGAGAAGCCTCCTTCTAGGTTGAGGGAACCAAGTAGATTCTCACCCATCCTCTTGTCTCGTGGGAGATTTGTTGGTGAAGATCCTTGATCTGATACCTCTTGTTGGATCAAGTGATCTAGGAGGGGGTGAATAGAGCTTTAATATTCTCACAAGAATAGTTAGACCTTCAAATTATATCAATTGAAACAAAAAGCTAAAATGCAATTTCAAGTTATATTTAAACAAGCATTACAAGGATGAGAGAGATTGAAACAAACACTTGGACAAGGTGGTTAGAGTGGCTCCAATCTCCAAACTAGGAGACTGTCAATCCACTACCTAGAGAGGTCAACCTCTAGGACTTTGCAAATCATGTATACTTATATTCCATTATAAGGGATACAAGAAGACCACCATACATCCAAGGACTTACCTATTCAAGAAAAGAGTCTTTCACCTGCACAAGGACTTACCCACTTGATCAAGATGTCTTCAGCCTTCACCATGGACTTACCCACACTTGTATCAAGTCTTTGGCCTTGAAGGAATTATCCACTCTTCTTGAATCTTCTGCCTTGTCCTTATCCTTCACCTGAGAAGATCTTCACACCTTCTTCAACCTTGAAGAAGAACACAAGTCCTCCTTCATTCGGAGAAGATCACTTCAACCTTTGCTCTTTGAGAAAGGGGATTGGGAAGATTGATGGAATGATAGAATTACAAGATAACATGGAGGTAGCTCTCTTACAACATGCCTAACTCACTTATAATCACAAAATTCTTTGTAAATGAGATAGATAAAAGGGCTCCAAGGGTTGTAACACACTCAATTGTGGAAAGGACCAAGGATAATATGAATGAGCAACCTTGGAATGAGCTCTAGTGTTCCTTTGAGTGTTGGATCACTTAAGAACAAAAAATAGCCATTTTACAACTTGCAACAGATCTATTTTCATTTCCAACAACTCTCTAATGGTTGGAATCACTTTTTGTACATTTTTAGTATAGTACATTCAATTGAGTTTCAATAAAGATAACTCGACCGATCCACTAACCGACAAAGCCGATATTCAAACTATCAGTCAAGTTTGTCTTGGGAAACTCGATCGATGAGTCAAAATCAATTTTGGTCAGTGAGTTGGTCGATTGAGTTCTGTGAGTGTACAACTCAAACGATTGATCCAATTCTAAAAATCCATCACTGGTTGGTTGAGATCCAAACTCGACCGAAAAAGTTGCTGTGACAAATTTTGTAAAATGATTTTTGAGTGATCAAACATTGGAATTAAGTGTCCCTGATTTTTTCTCATCTTAGTTACAAGTCATATCATCAATACAAATGATTAAAAATATATTCTAAGGTGGTTTGGAGTGATTTTCCAAATTGCGCATTTGCATTGCTTTTGACTTGAACTTGGACAAACTAGGGCTTGTGTAATTTGATCCTTTTCATGTACCTAATGCCTAAAATCAATATTAAACAATAATATTAGATACATAAGAATGGAATGGTTAAGTCATTAGTAAAATATGGAAAATGTATAACTCTCAACTCAACACATATGACATACTTAACATTGCTTTAAGAACTAGGTATGGTTATTATGAGTTCATGATTATGCTATTTGGGCTAACCAATGCATTGACAATTTTTATGGACCTGATGAACATAGTTATTAAACAATACGTTGACCAATTTTAAGGTAGTTTTCATATATCACATCTTGATATATTTCAAGGACGTCAGTAATGTGAGCAGCATCGTTTCCATATGGTGGATTTGTTGAGGCATTATAGGTTGCATGCTAAGTTCAGCAAATGTGAGTTTTAGCCTACTGAGGTGTATTTCCTTGGTCATATCATCTTTGCTAAGGATGTTTGTATAGACCCCAAGTAAGTGGAGTCAGTGTTGGAGTAGGGGTAGCCCTAGACACTGACATAGGTTCTATGCTTCCTAGGTTTAGCTGGTTACTATAGGAAGTTAATCAAAAACTTTAGTACAATATCTTTATCTTTGACTAGGATAGCTAGGAAATGTGTTCCTTTTGTTTGGAATGACAAGTGTTAGTGTTATTTTCAATTGTTAAAGGAAAAGTTGACAAGTGCTCCAGTGTCGGTGTTTCCAAAGCCTGGAAACATCATTTTCTATGAAGCGTCAAAGAATGGGTGAGTGTTGATGCAAGAAAAGAACATGATTTCTTTTGCTTCTCGAAAACTTAAAAAACATGAGGAGAACTATCCTACTCATACCCAAGAGTTAGTAGTGTGGTTCTTATTTTGAAGATTTGGAGGCACTATCTATATGGAGAGAAGTGTCGAATCTTCATAGATCATAAGAATTTCCAATACATCTTCTTGAAGCAGGAGCTGAACATGAGGCAGAGGAGATGGATGGAGTTGATCAAGGACTATGACTATACAAAAAACTATTATCCTGGAAAGAAAAATGTAGTGGTTGATACAATGAGCAGAAAGTCATCTTCGTCTTCATCTATATATAAAGTATAGTTGTACTCCATGGTATGTCATAAGTGGGATATGTTAGTATCATTTTGGAAGATGCATGTATAGTTGGAAGTCTCCTTGTTGGCATGTTTTCTAGCACAATTATAGGTAAATATGACTTTGATACAATGAATTAGAGATGCATAGAAGGATGATACTATGACATAGATCATTAAGCAGAGTTTAGCATAAGAAAACATGATGTGTTTCTTGAGATGAATGATGGGACAATATGGTTTCACAATAAGGTGGTGGTTCCTAACATTGGTGATTTGAGGGAGATGGTATTTGAGGAGACTCATTCCTCAATATATGAAATGCATCCTGGTTGTACAAAAATGTGTCATAATCTCAAATATTTATTCTAGTGGCTAGGTTTAAAGAGGGATGTAGAACATTTCATGGCCAAATGTCTGGTCTTCAATCAGGTTAAAGCAGAACATTAGAAGTCTACAAGGATGTTGCATCCTTTGCCAATTCTAGAGTGGAAATGGAATCATACAACCATGGACTTTATATTTGATCATCCTAAGACATCCAAGGGTCATGATTCCATTTGGGTGATTGTTGACCGATTGACAAAGTCAACCTACCTTTTTCCATTCAAGACCACCCACACTATCGAGAATTTGGCACATATCTACATTGAAGAGATAGTTCATCTTCGTGACATACCAGTTACCATAGTTTCATATAGAGGTCCTCGTTTCAAGAGAAGATTTTAAAACATCTACATACATCTCTAGGGACACAATTGAGATTCAGAACTACTTTTCACCCCCATATAGATGGTCACTCAGAAAGGACCATAATATGTTAGAGGATTTGTTGAGAGCACACATACTTCAGTTTCTTAGAAGTTGAGATATTCACATGAGTCCGATTGAGTTTGCCTAGAATAATAGTTATCAACAAAGTATAGACATGACACCATATGAGGTGTTGTAGGTTGCCTCTTTGTTGGTACGAGGCAGATGAATATTTGTTATTGGATCCTGAGTTGGTTCACCAGACTATAGAGAAGATCAAGGTGATCTAGTAACAGTTGATGGAAACACATGATAGATAGAATACACACCCACACAATCGACATTGACCATTGGAATTCCAAGTTGAAGACTATGTATATCTCAAAGTCTCCCCTTGTAAGGGTGTCCTGAGATTTGGGAAGAATGATAAGTTGGATTCTAGGTTTATGGGACCTTACCCTATCATATCTTGAGTTGGGAAGGTGTATTATAGATTGGAGTTACTTCTAGAGTTACATTTGTTGCATGATGTGTTCCATGTCTCAATATTTAGGATGTGTCACCCATATTCAAAGCAGACTATATAATAAGTGGAGGTGGAGTTGAATGAGGATGTCTCTTATCCTGAGGGTACATTTTTTACCTTAGATCGATGTGTGCATAAGCTAATGAAAAAGAATATAAACTTAGTGAAGGTGTTACGGCATCAGCATGGGGTTGAGGAAGCCACGGGGGAGTTTGATAATGAAATGCATAGGAAGTATCCGTCTAGTTTGTTTAGGATTTTAGGGGCAAAATCCTTATTAGGGGTATATGGTTGTAAGGCCCCTAGTATCTCTTTATACATAAATATAATTATTTAGTTTAATTAGATTCTTAGTTTCAAAATTCCAATTGTGAAAGAAGCTATGTTTAAAATTTGGTTCACTTCCAACTTCATTTCCTCAAGTTATGCAATGTTATGTAGTTTTTGGATTTTTGTGTATTTCACCGATTTCTAAGGTTCAAAAAACTATCTTAACACTTGTATAATTTGTTTAATGATATTCTTAAGAAACATGTAAATTTGCATGGTATACTTTTATCCTACAAATATTATTTTAGTTGGTAGTAATGGCTTATGTTTTAATCAATTGATGGCATATAGACCTCTTGACTGATAAAATATACCAAAGTAATGTAAATCTTGAGATCTGTTGACCATTTCCAGTGAGCGGACAATCCAGCAGTAGGGATTATTGACAGTTGACAACCAAGAACTTACATATCCGTCAAGGCTAGATTGATGAGAGGTTGTGTCTGTTTGAGTCCTTATTTTAATGGCTGACGCCTGGTTGTTTCTCCCTCCCTGATTGATGAGACTTTTCTTTTAATATATTGTGAAGCATGGGACATGGATAAGGATTGGCAATGCTTGACTTTTCACCGTCAATGTTCGTATCTTTTATACAAGCAAAAGATATGTGCTGAGCATGTATTACACACAAAATCTATTACATATAATATTATAACAATAAATTTTAGAAAAATAGCAGAAGAACTACAAAAAAAATAGAAACACGTGTTACACAATTGAATAATCTGAACATTAAATATATATGTGAAAGAATATTTTCTAAAAAATAATAAAATAATTAGAATCAACCAATCAAGTAACAACCATTACATTATTAACATATGAAATGTAAAGAATAAAGCTTGAACAAATTATTTCATGCAAACATGGTAGTTTTTGGAGATTAAAAAACATATTTTTTTCTAGGGTGTTCCAATCACACACATATGAATTTTTTTAGTTTAATTGGTAAAAAATGCACACCACACACAAGAATTTTTGTATACATTCACTATAAATTACATATAATCATCTAAAAGAGAACAATTCAATTGACTACCAACTGACTTCCTACAATATGTAGCATGTCACTATCAAAATTATATATACTTTTCTTACTAAAAATGTTCAAGTTGATGGTTAATATATTATGTGTAAATCCAATAGCTTAAATACAAACCCCTAAAAGAGATCAACTCCACTAATTTACAACTAACTCCCTCAACTTCTACCATGTCATTAAAATTACATGTGTTTGTTGACAACCAATATATATTTATACTCACAATAATCTACACTTAAAAACAAATATGAGAAATACACATACCACCTGTGATCTTTCTGAGAGGTAATTGGATATAAAGTCACGGTAATTTACATACATAACAACTTGATTAACAGTCAAATGACTCCCTCCAATATGTAGTGTGTCAACACTAAAATTATATACACTCCCTTTTTAGATTTGTTGTTTTACATAATACATGCTGACATAACATGCAATGTAAAATAATATCTATCGTTCCTATAAGAAGACCGAATTTCAGCTGTTGGTCTAGCTACATATTTGCCTGTTTCACCTCCTATTTTGTGTGGTTCACCTACTATCTTATTTAATAAAGCTGTCGCTTTGCTGGTTGTGCCAGCTTACTCAATTAATGGTTTGTTTAACTATTGATTTGTACGGTTCATATATATATATATATATATATATATATATATATATCCAGTTAAGTTGTAATTTTAGTTGGTTTTTTGACCAATGTAATTATAGCCTAACTTATCTATTAATTTTCCTGATTCACATGTTTATGTTATTGGGTTTTAGATATAATGTTCCGAATAGGCTGTATCTTACACCCCGATCTCAAAATTACCATTAATCATGAGATTAGGGCATAAAATTGAGGATTTATCGTAATGCAAAGATCACACTTAACTTTTTCTTCTTTTTTCAAACTCTTTGTTTTCTCGCATTGAATCACATAAACAAACTTTACAAGAGAATTAAACCTTGATTACTCTAATATGATCTCAACATTAATGATACACATCCATACATTCATTCTGTTTCTCACACTTCCATGTACATACAACATGATAATCAAATGCATTCTCTCTTATTAAGGAAACGAAGATAAAAACATCATTTACAACTCTCTCACATCTATACAAGGACCTAGAGTGACAGGGACTGACTGAACTTAACTATACTCAGACTTAACTCTTGTGGCAGATCTACTCTGATGCAATGATATCTTCAAGTCCATGTGATTTCCCTAAATTTTTTGAGTAGAGGGGTGAGCCTACTCGCTCAGTGAATGAGTACTTCAAATAAATATTCTAAAGCACTAATATAATTACATATATACTTTTCAGCAGCTGATATCAATTATAACAACAGTAAGCTTTAAAGAGATTGATCATTGACAATCATAAATATGGCATGATACTCTAGATATCTATAAGAGTGAATCAATATTTGAAATGCTTGATTGATCATAAAGAAAACTAATAATTCAGAAACATACAAAGAATAATTGAAGAACTGTACACACTTGTTTTACCTCTCATTCATTTTTTATGCCCTGATCATATGCAGTGTACTCAACATATGAAGATTCATAGTGCACTACGATCACACCGTACAAGACTTAGCAGACACACTGGGAAATGCTAAGTCTGACTACTCTCCTGGTCTGCAAAAAGGAAATGGCTCTCTGGCCTAAACTGGACTCCTCTAGCCTGAGCACACAGGCGGAGAGTCAAGCCACCTCTTGGCTTTTATATACTCTAGTGCCACCAAGACTTCTGGTTGATGTTGGACACTATAAACTATAATTTAAGGAGACTTCCACTAGGGGCTTCATCTCCCGTGCCACCTGATAGAACGTTTTGACCCCCGTATACTGGATGCTACCAGGGTTAGGTCATTTCACCCCTAAGACGCAAACCTCACATAGGGGTTCTACGTTATTCAGGGCTCCTAAGTCTAATATTTTATTATTCCTAGAAAGCTCTTTCTACATTGTACCATTCTCTTACTTATACTTAACTTTGGTATCTCTATAGTGTCACATCTACTTATTTGAAGTTATAATACTACATGTATATCATTTAAAACTTGGCAGAGAAGTATATTCAAAACACTGTAATGTACTGAGTAATCAACATACTATACATACAGTCATACTAAAATTCTTAAATAAACAGATTACATGTCCACTTGGCACATACACACTAGAATCGTGCAATTTATCATCTGATTATACTGATAGGAGTTAATTACTTGACATATGAGTAATTGTCAATAGCATCTGGAACTTATCTATAATTTCTCAAAGAACATGCATATCAACCCAAATCTTGAGTTGTGCATCTCATAACTCAATTAATAGTTAATTACTTATCATTATAAGAATTTTTAATAAAAACTGAGAACATTGACATCATAATACTTGATTTATTGAACACCCTACCCTTAGGGTTTCATTTAATCACAAAATATGCTATAAAGAAAGGTGTAATACATCTATCACATACTTTTCCAATCTTTACAACACATGATACATGGGATCTCAATACCTTATCACATTACTAGGAATTCTCATCCCATCACATTTTTATCATAATTTCTGGATCTGGGTATTCAAACCCTTAGATCATTACATAGCATTGTTACCTCTGTAACAGGTAACCATTACCTCTAGGTCCTTAGACCAATGTATTCATCTCACTGGTTGTACAAGTATTCTCATGGCTCACAAGGTCATCACACATCTTGTCACCTCTCACTAGGAAACAACTTATTCCCATGGATCCCATAAAGATTTCATGCGACATAAACATTCACTGAATAAAGACTACTATCAACAAATTATATAAAATCAATATATGTATGAAACCTTGGAACTGAGCTGAATTTGGGTTTCCATGCCATTCACTGGAATATCATGCATCAATAATAACATTGAATAAATAAAGTCTATTATGTCAAAAAAATCCCTTCAAATGAATTTCACGATATCTATTCGCAAATATCCAACTTTCATCGCATCTAGGGTTTCATCCTCTTCATTGAGATACCAAACAAACACTACTCACTTTAAATGAAATCCAAGATAGTATCTGACATATATGTACTATGAATTTAGATAAATAATCATTCAAAACCAATGGGATCTAGATAAGCAACTTTCTCTATTTACTTATACAACAAATTCAGGCATATACAATATCCTATATTTCAGTTTACTCTTATTACCTCTGCGAATACTTAGGGAATTCTCATTAGAATGCATTGTATACATTTCTAATATGATTTTATCATCTGAAATTCATTCAAACAAAGGAATAATACATTTCATATCATTTTGCAACAACTTAAAACAAATAGACAATTCAGGGTTTGTAGTCGCATACTAAGCAATTAAAGATTATGGATGATTTAACTAATTTTTGTGCAATATACTTTTTAAAGGAAGTTCCCACTCACCCTAAGGTGTGAAAACACCTTAAAAATGTATTCCATATATGAAAATATCAAATCCATATCAAATCTCTAGCAATTCATCCAATTCTTCTTCCTTTCAACTCAGAAACCCTAAAAATGAAGGATTATGAAGAAAGAGTGAGAAAAGGGGAAGTTTTGATACCATTTTGGATCAAATTAGAGGAGGGATAGAATTTTGACATGTCAGTGAAGATTCACCATGAAATGATATCCAAAGAAGCTAAACGTGCATGATTTCATCATTCCTCGGACCGCAAAATCCTAGGTCAGCATCTCCATCAATTTCTCCTCTCAAACCCTAACTCTCTTGTTGAGTTTTAGGGGAGGCAGAGAAGGCAGCGGAAATAAAAAAAATTTCTCCCTAGACCCAGAACGAAGGAATCACGTCAACATCTATACAGTAGGAAGGATGGTTTGTAGAGACATACCTTGTCCCAAGGCTTGCTCAGCGGCATTACCTCATGGCTTGCGCGGTCTTCACCTCCGGTCTTGGACGGTGTCTGTGCAGCTCCTGGTCTCACCAGGACTGTCAGTATTGGTAGCTGTCCTCCAAGCGGCAGAAGTCTCCCGCCTCTATAGTAGTCCACACAGACCACCTGAAACTCTGATTGCCTTGTTACATAAGGCACCAGAAGGAGTCGTACCCTCCTATCGACATATTAGTCATCGACACACTCTCCTGTCACCAGTCGCCTTTCTATAGTTGTCTTTCCCTTGATGTGCCTCCCTTATCGGGTAGCACTTTGTCAGGGTCTCTTGGTTACCACAACCAGAGAGAACGACAACTTTACAGAGCAACTGGTGTTCCGAGTTGTACTTGAGAAGCCACCAATACCCCTCTATATATAGGAGGGGTCAAGGTCAGGGTTCTCTGCCCTGGGCAATGTGGGACTAAAGCAGGAGTAGAAGGGTCCATAATTTCCATAAAACAACCAACTACGCCATCTGAACTGATCATTTCATGCATGAACCAGTCAGTTGGGGACTTGAGCCGATCAGTTCACACATGAACCGGTCGGTTGGGACACCTGAGCCGATCAGTTCACTTCTGAACCGACAAGTTCACTGCCCTGGTTAGTTCCCGATTGACTTTTCCTCTTTTGTTTCGAATTGATCCAAATACCAATCCTTGTTCCAATCAAATTAGACAAGTGAAACGACGAGAAATTTCTCACCAACCTGACTTTCCCAACTCACTCGTTTGGACCAGTTGAGTCGATCGGTTAAACCCTTGAACTGGTCGATTTAGCCTGTCCTGAGCTGATCGACTCACCAATCTAAGTTGATCGGTTCACCAAGCTGAGCCGATCGGTTCATCATATGAGCCAATCGGTTGGGAGTGCACACTGTACGAAATCAGTCAATTGCAGTTTCAATCAATCTGATACTCTAATCAATTTGTCCAACACCTTGAACACTATGATACTGAGCTATCAATTGATTGAGTGTTTAATTAAACTACTAAACTCATTTAGAAATCAATCTAAACATCATTTGTGGATAAACTCCTCTTCCAGGTTAAATCTTATGTGTGTGACCATGCAGGCCCATTTCACGTTGGCAGTTAAAGTCCATAACACTTATGACTTCACAAGCAAAGAGCAGTGCCTAGTCGCACATCAATGCTACCCAAGTGAAAAGGAAAGTTAGAGAACAACTTTCAATCCTACAATCCGTGAATGGTGTTACAGTGAATGTATAATTCCTTGGTCACTGATATCCCGAATGAACTCAAGGCATGGAACAGTCATCCTATCAACGTTCATTCACTTTCTTGATCTCATAGTAGACTGGAGGAGATATGCATGGAATCAATATCACATACTGATTCACACATGCGTGCACACACCTATCTCAATCCTACTCATCAAGTGGCCATGGATATCAAACTCCCTCAGGAGGGACAAATCCCATATCTATCACTCACCCCTCAAAAGCCCCATGTGTCAAAGCCACCCAATCATCACCTTTATAACAACCCATGTTTCAGGACTGCATTTGATGATGTCAAAGTGTACCCAACGACATGTGTTGAGTGTAGTGATTTCAGGTCAAAGAATCATACTCATCACCATCACCGTGAGAACTGACTATGACTACCATGTCATGGTTCCATGTGTCAAACTCACAGTGGGTCTGTCCAGTACACTTGTTCTCTAACAAGTACCTATGTGTTTGGTTTGATATCTCAGTATCATGACTAACGATATTATGTCATCAACCAACACCGCAATATAGTCTTGTGTGTCATTGTTGTCTATCTACCTTCCATAATGAGATATGACTAGGGACATAATAAGAATGTACAAACTCTTTAGCATCTGTATGATCTCATCATTCAGGTCCTGAACCTAAAAGCATACGTCATTGAGTATTGTCATTCTCTAGACATTCAATTTGTTCTATCATTATCTCATATGACTGAACCAGAAAGAATTGGAAGCTTGCCTATGATGTTTATCAAGTCAATCTTAATGTATCCCACCAATCATCCCATGATTGGCTCTCAGGACATACATACCAACAAACTCCCACTTGCACTGCAAGCCAATCACCCTTGAATCATATTCATAGTGATCTTCAAACATGTCCCACATGTTACTGTGCTCTAGTGCTAGCATAATGAGTTATGGCAACACCTTGCCAAAGTTCGTATTAACTGCATGTCTCTCATCTCTTCGTTGTACGTCACATGTATGAGATGGAGTTGCTGTAATATGTGATCTAGTATTCCTTTGCTAACCTTTAGCCACATTGCATGACCAAGTACTCCTTACTTGTCATCAAAGATTGGAATATCTATAAGTTCATTTCATGAACTTCCAGATCTATATAGCATCCACTAATGTTCTCTAACACACGAATACACGACTTTCCTTTTAAACTACTTTATTGGAACGTTTCCATTTATCAACAAACATTCACTTTTATATATCCCATATATATTTTGCGATTAATTTTTTGTCCTTTTCAGAAGTTCGCATTAGTGTAACTCTTTACAGTGAACCCTTCCTTATTTCCATAGAACAAGTACTTCTCAAGTTCTTATCCAGTTCTTATGGTATTCCAGTAACCTTTACTGGAACTAGACAGACATCCACTCGTCATGTCCCACATACGAGTTATCAGGATGAGAACAACATATTGTCATGTCCTACATACAAGATGATGAATGCATTTTATTCTTGCTATGACCATACATGCAAGATAATGGGATGATTACATACATGATAGATCCATATCTATTCTTAGTGTTCCCATTCTTCATAAGAATTGGACACTTATCCTTGGGATACTAACTCCATGTAACATGGACAAGTTTTCTCCCACTGAATCTGTGCACACTGAACCCTTCAATATAGATTGCCAATGTATGCTTTCTCTTTTCAGGTCAAGAGGTTTTTGAGAACTATCTCTATAGATCTCTATTCCTATTACATAGGAAATGTCTCTATCTTCCCTAAAGATAATTTCCACTTTGGATTTTCATTCTAGAACATTTCCATTTCACATCAACATGTGGAATGTGAATATGCTCCCACTAAATCATAGATCCCTTCTTTATCTTTGACACATCAGTCAAACCCTTTGACTATATTATCAAAGTAAAGATCACAGTTCTGAGTTTCTTGTACTCAATCAATCACATTCATTAGTCCATTGTAACTTATAGACTTCATTTGCATTAATGGATTCATAAACCTTATAGGTTGTGTCACGTACACATCCTTGTTTTTATTCCTCATAGGAATGCGGTTTTAGTATCCGTATACCAAATTTCTTAGTCATTAAGTTGCAATCAACAAGCATCATCCTTCTCAAAATGTTATCGATGTGTCTTAACACTTAAGACTCATTCACACTTATGGATTTCATCCCAATGGGTGCTACCATCAAGGTCATACCTTATGGTTCACATGTAAGTCATTTAGGATGTAATGGTCATAAACTATAACTCAAAATTTGGCTCCTCATATTCATCTAGATAGTTGACTCATCACATGACCAAGTCATCACATAGATAATCGAGGTGTATCTGTCAAGGATATAAGAACTCATAACTCCTTGTGGTTCTTAATGTCTTTTATTAGTGTGGGGTACTCTTTATTTAAGAAGAATTTAGTTATTTGATAATCATCCTCTAACTCCTTAGAGTATGACTCCTTCTTGATTTAGACATCACCATGCCTAAATCACGAGCTTACTATGATACCGTATCATAATCACTCACAAGGTTCTCAAACATTTGGTCCAAGTATTTCATTCATTTATCTCATCAAGAATTAACACTTTACCAAATCCGTATTTCATCTATGATATTCTTGAACACTTCAAGATATTCATATTGGTATTTCTCTAAACACTATTTGAAGTACTATCATTAACTCTAATAGGTATGTAAATACATCACATGTATTATACCTAATAGGGTAATCATTCTCCCACTACCACTAATGAAGATTGATTAATCATGTCTAAGAGATTCATGTCTCTTACTGGTTCTCTAACCAAAAGAGTCTAGATTTATCCATCATATGGAAACTAGAAATGAATTTTTCATGATTTATGATAATTTGATTGTTTGAGTTATCAATAACTTTTAGGTATCATTTTATCTTATGCATACCAAGTAACACAAGATAAACAAGGCATTGCCACAAGATCATATCTTTGAAACATCAACTATATTGATAGCCATCTTGTCACTACAAGATGCAACAATAAAGTGTTTCTATTGGCAAATTGAAATAGCAGTTCTCAACTCTATTTTGTGTCCTTTAGGATGAAATAAACTGAAAGGTACTCCTATCTATGGCAACAACACTTTCTCCAATAATGAGTACTTCATTCTTGGTCCTTTCACAAAGGCATCACTTCTTTGTGGATCTTGTATATCATATATAACAGATCCATATCTTGGTATCATATACCTCAGATAAAGAAGTGTTTATTTCATGATACCTATGGTGGAGATCTCTATCCCCTCCTTTCATCTTCTTTTGTTCTTCCAGATATAGAGGGCATTTCCCTCGTTCACCCTCCCATGTGCCTTGAGGTTGAAGACGACTTGGGCTACTGGATAGCATTAGAACCCTTCTTAGCTTTGCCCTTGCCCTTGCCCTTGGAACTGCCTTTGTTTCTATTGATCAACATCACATACTTAGGCTTATCCTTCTTCATCTGTGCCTTGAGGCTGAAGACAGCTTGGATTGCTGGCTAACATTAGAATGTTTCTTTGCTTTACCTTTATCCTTGCCTTTAAGACTTACCCTTCATTGATCACATCAAAGATTAGGGTTTATCTTTCTTCATCTTTGCCTCTACTTTCCTCAACATGTCCAACAACTTTGTCAATGCTTGTCAAAGTTGTTCATGTTGTAGTTCATCATGAACTATATCATTCTCACAACATTTGCAGTATCATACCAGTAGCCAACTCTTGGCTCAAAGGGAATCCTTCTTAGTTAGGTTTTTCACATACCCAATCACATTGAGTGTATGAATACCTTACTAGATCTCCTTCTGTCATGACATACTAGGATAGTGTCTTGGAGACATCATATGTCTCATGTTGTCTCTGCAACTCATAGTTCAGAGAACACAACATCAAGCACTCCACATCAATGTCATCCTCGATATGCTTCCATAAGCATATTTTCAACCATTGGTGTGGTGGGATTGAGTTCATCTCATTTTGGTATAGCTAGGACTCAGAGCTTTCGCTCTTTGATTGAGAACACTTCTCAACGTCCTAACCAGTCGTGGAATTATTCCTATTTAATTTGTTGGTCTTCAGGACCGATCGCAAATAAAGTGATTATTGTTGATTAACCATTTATTGTACAAAAAGGAAATATATGCAATTTAGTCCAAAAACTCCTTTTTGACTTATTTGATTGATTTGAAAAAGTTTTACGATATAATTAGGACTTTGATTAATTATCGCTCCCACTATTTTTGTTCAAATTGATAGCCCTCACCATCAATTTAGAAGATTGTAGCGTATAATATTCTAGTGGGTCAAGATCCATATTTCATGAAGTAATGAGTCAGCTTTGGCTGATCGCCCACAACTTGACTATTTAGGTAGGCCATCATGCCAATTGCATCATATGCAACTCTTGGATAGATGACATGCACAACTCCTTGCCATTCATCCCGTGCCTCTGGGCTTAGATGTTCTTAGCATCACCAGTAAGTCTAACCCAAAAGTCGACACGGTAAACATGCATCCTACTTTGGCAGATCCTACATGTCTACCCTTCACACTTCTACAAGATGGACGGTGCACCACGCTTTGGCATAACCTACGCTTGGTCGATCGAGTTTTTCATGTGTGCCGATAATAGAAGGCGTACAAGACTTAATATTTAGATGAGGGATTTGGTTTTATAGGTACATATACATATCCAATCACCACAATACATAGTACATATCATATACATGCTATATCCCACAGAAAGCATGCAAAATGATAAAATCGATGATTATGGCCATCCTAATGTGATTCCTCAAGCCAAGAGGAATCACAGTCATCTAGGTACACATCACATGCAACCTGTACAAGATGAAGTCTGTGCTTTGCCATTCTGAGTTTGATCAACTCATCTCCATGATTGATCGGCTCGCCATTAGGCCAGTCAGTTGGGTGCCACCAGCCGATCGACTGGCGCCTCTAGCTGATCGGTTCACTGGTCGTCATGCATCTCCTCAGGTCACCACCCACTCGTCTTGCTCCTCGAATCGGTCGTATAGAATGCCAACCGATCGGTTCACGTCTAGAACCGATCGTCTCAGTTGTCGCCAGGTTGTTCGCCGTTCTTTAACATAATAGGAAATAAAAGTTTTGTCCTATTTACATTTGTATTGAGAAACCTCGAGTTACATTCGGGGGGAGCAAAGGTAGGAAAGAAAAATCAAGTTATCTCGAGTTACATCAAGAAAAGGAGGTAGGGAATTGGTACGCAGACCGTGATGCAAGCAACCACATTCAACCATACACAGGCATATGGTTTATTGGCGATAACTACACTATACATCCACAACAAAACTCATTTAAGGGCGACGTGTATCGAGTGCATTCATATTACATATCATATATGTATATTGGGATTTGTGGATTTAGGTTTGGACATACATAAAGCCAATTTTATTTGCATCGTATGCAATAAATAAAGGCGAAAAACCAAAATCGATCACATCGATAATCCTAAAGTATAGAGCAGTTGACGTGGCTCTGATACCACTGTTGGGTTTTAGGGGAGGCAGAGAAGGCAGCGGAAACAAAAAAAATTCTCCCCAAACCCAGAACGAAGGAATCACGTCAACGTCTTTACAGTAGGAAGGATGGTTTTTAGAGACATACCTTGTCCTGAGGCTTGCTCGATGACATTACCTCGCGGCTTGCGTGGTATTCACCTCTGGTCTTGGACGGTGTCTGTACAGCTCTTGTTCTCACCGGGACTGTCAGGATTGATAGTTGTCCTCCGAGCGGCAGAAGTCTCCCACCTCTATAGTAGTCCACACGGACCACCTGAAACTCCGATCGCCTTGTTGCACAAGGCACCGAAAGGAGTCGTACCCTCCTATCACTGTACTAGTCACTGATACACTCTCCTACTACCAGTCACCTTTCTGCATTTGTCTTTTCCTTGTTGTGCCTCCCTTATCGGGTAGTACTTGCTCGGGCTCTCCGGGTTAGCACAACCAGAGAGAACGACAAATTTACAGAGCAACTAGTGTTCCGAGTTGTACTTGAGAAGCCCCCAATATCCCTCTATATATAGGAAGGGTCAGGGTCAGGGTTCTCTGCCAGGGCAATGCAGGACTAAAGCATGAGTAGAAGGGTCTAGAATTTCCACAAAACAACCAACTGCGCCAACTGAACCGATCGTTTCATGCATGAACCGGTCAGTTGGGGACCTGAGCCGATCGGTTCACACTGAACCGGTCGGTTGGGACACCTGAGCTAATCGGTTCACTTCTGAATCGGTTGGTTCACTGCCCTAGTCAGTTCCCGATTGACTTTTCCTCTTTTGTTTTGAATTGATCCAAATACCAATCCTTGTTCCAATCAAATTGGACAAGTGAAATGAAGAGAAATTTCTCACCAACCTGACTTTTCCAACTCGCTCGTTTGGACCAGTTGAGCCGATCGGTTCAACCCTTGAACCAGTCGATTCAGCCTATCCTGAGCTGATCGAATAACCAATCTGAGTCGATCGGTTCACCAAGCTGAGCCGATCGGTTCATCATATGAGCCGATCGGTTGGGAGTGCAGACTGCGCAAAATCAGTCAATTGCAGTGTCAATCAATCTGAAACTCTAATCAATCGGTCCAATACCTTGAACACTATGTTACTAAGCTATCAATTGATTGAGTGTTTTATTGAACTACTAAACTCCTTTAGCAATCAATCTAAACATTGTTTGTGGATAAACTCCTCTTCCAGGTTAAATCCTATGTGTGTGACCCTACAGGCCCATTTCACGTTGGTAGTGAAAGTCCATAACACTTATGACTTCACAAGCAAAGAGCGGTGCCTAGTCACACATCAATGCTACCCAAGTGAAAAGAAAAGTTGGAGAACAACTTTCAATCCTACAATCTATGAATGGTGTTATAGTGAATGTATAATTCCTTTGTCACTGATATCCCGAATGAACTCACGGCATGAAACAGTCATCCTGTCAATGTTCATTCACTTTCTTAATCTCAGAGTAGACTGGAGGAGATATGTATGACATCAATATCACATACTGATTCACACATGCATGCACATGCCTATATCAATCCTACTCATCAAGTGGCCATGGATATCAAACTCCCTCAAGAGGGACAAATCCCATATCTATCACTGACCCCTCAAAAGCCCCATGTGTCAAAGCCACCCAATCATCACCTTTATAACAACCCAAGTTTGAGGACTGCGTTTGATGATGTCAAACTGTACCCAATGACATGTGTTGAGTGTAGTGATTTTAGGTCAAAGAATCACACTCATCACCATCACTGTGAGAATTGACTGTGACTACCATGTCATGGTTCCATGTGTGAAACTCACGATGGGTCTGTCCGGTACATTTGTTCTCTAACAAGTACCTATGTATTTGGTTTGATATCTCCATATCATGAATAATGAGATTCTATCATCAACCAACACCACAATCTATTCTTGTGTGTCATTGTTGTCTATCTACCTTCCACAATGACATCCGACTAGGGACATAATCAGAATGTACAAACTCTTTAGCATCTGTATGATCTCATCCTTCAGGTCTTGAACCTAAAAGTATACATCTTTGAGTACTGTCATTCTCTAGACATTCAATTTGTTCTATCATTATCTCATATGACTGAACCAGAAAGAATTGGAAGCTTGCCTTTGATGTTTATCAAATCAATCTTAATGTATCCCACCAATCATCCCATGATTGGCTCTCAGGACATACATACCAACATCTCTCTTTCTCTCTCTAGGATTTTGTTTCTCTAGATTGAATCATGAATTATGAGAGCTCCTTGTGTGTTAGGTTGACCATATAAAGCAATTGAGCTGCTTGGTCAAATGCACATTGACCCCTCACTAAACTTTTTCTTATTTCAGTAGATTGTTCTGTCATAAAAAGGTTTATGTGAATTCATGTATTTAAGAGATGAAAACTTCTCACAAAATTATGATAATTTATCATGTTATGTATAATTGAGTTAAAAAGCTTCAGTTATATTTTTAGATCATTCCAAGCTTTAATTAAATAAATTAAAATCAAATAGTGCATTGCTATCCAGAATTCTATAGAAATGTCAGTTACTATTATTCGTCTATTGATAAGGTCTAAACACATCCAAAAATTATGACAATTTTACTTGTTATTTTTGATTAAGTTTCAGATCTCCAGTTAAAATTTCAGATCATTTAATGTTATCAATAAATAACTAAAAATAAAACACTACACTGCTAAAAAGCACTCTGTCAGCATTTTGGTTGAAGTATAGTTTGACCGAGAACCACATTCAAAGAACACTGAAATATTATGAAATGTTTCTCCAATATGCATGATTCAATTATCCATATCATATCCAAAATTTGTAAAAAAATATGAAAAATCATTTACCACACCGCTATCCTGATCAAATTTCATACTCATGTACCATCAAAACCCTAATTTCAGCCTACTAGGGTTTATATTTCTCAAACCCTAATTTCTCAAATAATAGAACACTTAACGTTCTTATTAGATTTAAAACATCATAATTAAATTATCATCATTAATTAGATTTAATCAATGATCAATCCAATTAAGCATATAATCATCCAGGTAAATCCTAGTTTACCAATTAAGCTCACATGTGGTCATAACACTGTATCAAATATGTCTCTTTTAATTCTATTATTCATACAAACTCCCTGTTAATTTTTAGGGGTGTATTCTTGGGTGAATATATGAAAATAATTGTCTAGGATATAATCAAAACAATAAGATTGAGACAACAAATTTGGACATGTGTCTTTCAGCTAATCAATTATAAGTTAAAGTGATATTTTGAATCTCATTTCATGTTTGTGCGCTTCAATTGAGTAATTGTGGGATTAGATATATGTTGATATATAATAATATGGATATGTGCACTTAATAATGAAACAATTTTGCTGCTATTTTTTTGATTATATAAAAATGGTAACAACTATTCGAGAGATGGATTAAGATTTTTTTATTGTTGTTATCCGAGCATGTTGATTCTGTGGATTTTTTTGTTTGTCTTTTGCTCAGAGCAATCATGGTGTCCATTTACTTTGTCTAACTTTATATTTTGTCATAAAGTTATTATCTTTTGTTCTTGGGTTCTTTTGACTGGTGTCGCTACCGTATTTTATCTCATTTGCCATTATTTTTGTATTTTCTGGGTGAGTAAACTATGTTGTCTGTATTTATTACTCTGTTCAATTATTTGTTTTATTGATGACTTCGTTTGACTTTTTTTATATTCTGCTTATTTTCATCCATGACATGGCTCACGTAACTATCTGTGAGGAGAAAGTATGTGGACTATGCCTTTGTGACATACTTTCCTATTTATGCGTTTCAATGGTATGTCTGAGTTTTCATTAGTCCAGTCTGAATTTTAACAACGTGTTTGTCAACTCAGTGTCATGTTACATATTGGAGTCTGGTGGTAGTTAATCAATTTTTTTAGTAAGTTGTATGTAAATAATTACAATTATTAATAATATATTACCCTTCAACAGACACACCCCAACACATGTGAGCAGAAGTAATTTTGATAGTGACACAATATAAGTTGGAGGAGGTCAAATGTCAGTTAAGAATTGTTCTCTTATTCACATGTTGAAGGTAAATTGTTGTGAGTACTAATTATAAACTTGATTAAACAAATTAATTTAAAAATCTTCCTTTTAATGCATATTTAGGTAATAAATCAAACATTTTTATCTATGTTTACTCAACTAGTAATCATGTGCTTAGCACGCGCTTTCAGCTAGTACCTATACCAAGAGTAAGTCTGCTCTTTCAGCTAGTACCTATACCAAGAGTAAGTCTGCTGTGTGTTGGTCTAGCTGCCAGCTCAGCGCGGAAGCACACACAATCCCACCTGTGCCATTTTACCGTCAATGAACGCATGGCAAAATAATAAGTGCTTTGCAGCTGTTATTTTGGCAGAGTTCACTGCCCTTTCAAGGTATCTGAAACGTCGCTACGTCATACTTTTATTCGGTTTATTTCTTTTTACCGGATCCAAATGTAGTGTTTATCTTTATTTACTCTTAATCAATGGACATGGTACAATTGGAATTTGCATGGACGTCATATTGACAGAAGTGTTGGTCACGGCTGCTGAAGCAGTTTGCTTTGCATTGTTACAATTATTTTATTGTCAATTGTTATTCTCGATTAAAAAATTGGAAAGACGAGGATCACAACTATTTGAGGAACATGTTCAATTGGATTTTTTTAACAAAGTCTTCAGGAGTATATGTGACTGCTAATCGACATGTTTTTTTTATTTCTTTAGTATTTTTTCAAGCTAAATTAAAAGATATAAATGTTATATAAGTGTTAAGTTTTAAGTATGTGCTTTCATCAAACCAGTCCATGTGTATTTTAGTAATTCGATTATACAACAGTCTATTTGCATATTAATTAGTCCATTCTATTTGACATCATCAGTTTCTTCAAAGGAAGTTCCCAAAAATTATATGTGTTCATTGATCCGGTTCATTTGTGTGTTCAATCAGTCTATCTCAGTGCTAACTAGATACGTCTATTTGTATGTAATGTGAGTATTAATTGGTCAAATCTATTTGTATCTTTCGAGGAATCAATTGCTTTTAATCAAGATGTTTAGATTAGTGCATATTAATGCAGTGGCCATCATGAGTTCAACGATTTTTTATATATTTTATTAATGATGCACTACAAGTCAGAGATGTCTACCAATCAATGACAAATTACATTTACATGTGTCTAGTAGCTTTACTATGTGCTCATCGGTATATTCATTGATTGTGCTCTAACAACATATATGTGTGTTAATCAAACATATTTGTATGATAATCAATTTATCATATTTATGTGATTATAGATTAGAATGAGCCAATTGAATATTAATCAAACTACTTTCTTCTCTTAATGGGTTAGTCATTAATATGTAATTTTTGTTTTTACTAATTAGTTATACAACTAGAAAAAAGATTAATTTTTGAATTAATTTCTGAATAATCATCAAACATTCTTATAATGTTAATAGTCTATATTAAAGATTTTATTGTGGCTATTCACGTTCTTAGCACGTACTTTTAGCTAGTAACATAAAAAGCCAATGTCATGAGATAAATGTTCTTTTCTTCAAATTTGTCTATTGCAGCTATCTTGAACATGTTGAAAAAGACAATTGTCGACTTACAAACTTACTTTTTTATAGAAATTATTATTATTATTTTGAAACTTATCTACTGGCTAACGTACCACACACACGAGGAATATCTAGCAAGCTATCTGCATACATATATTGTGTTAGTTGTGCCTTGGTGCGTGGCACTTCATGGGAAATATTTCACACGGTCACATAGTTGCTGATGGATAAAACAATCAGATGAAAAAGTTAGCAGCGGTTAAATATTTAAAGGAAAAGCAAACATCTTGTAACAAATCATCTGTGACCAATATACATATAAATCCCGTAACAATGAAATAGTGTATTTGTACGGTGTTCCAATAACTATCGTGTCTGATAGAGGTCATCGGTTTACGAGTCATAGTTAAAATTCAATATTGCTTTCCACCCATAGACAGATGGTCGGTCTGAAAGGACCATCCAGATTTTGGAGGATCTATTTGAGGGCTTGTGTTCTTCAATTCTCAGGAAGTTGGGATGTACATCTCAGTTTGATAGAGTTTGCCTACAACAATAGCAATCAGAGTAGCATTGACATGACACCTTATGAGACATTGTATGGGAGACGTTACAAATCTCCATTGTGTTGGTATAAAATAGGAGAATATCAACTTCTTGGTCCTGATATTGTACAACAGAAAACAGAGAGGATCAAAGTGATATAACAACAACTAAAAGCATTACATGATAGACAGAAGGTTTATGCAGATAATCATCGCAGACCCTTGGAGTTCCAAGTGGGAGACAAGATATACCTGCATATTTCTCCTTGGAAGAGTGTTATGAGGTTTGGGAAGGAGGGTAAGTTGGCTCCCACATATATAGGAACTTACCCAGTTGTGGAACATGTTGGGAAGGTGGCTTACCGGTTGGAGTTGTCATCTAAGTTGTACATGTTACATCTAGTGTTCCATGTCAGTATGTTGAGGAAGTGTCATCCAGATGCATAATCAATGTTACAACCCGTGGAAGTAGAGCTTGATGAAGATGTGACCTATGTAGAAGGTCCAGTGTTGATCCTTGATTGGAGAGTGAAGAAGTTGAAGAGGAAGGACTTTGTGCTTGTGAAAGTTCTTTGGCATCATCATGTTGTTGAGGAAGCCATGTGGGAGCTCAAGAAAGATATGAGGAGGAAGTACCCTTCCCATTTCTCTAAGGATTTCAGGGGCAAAATCCCTTTTAGGGGTTTATGGCTTGTAAGGACTCTGAACCACGTCTTGGGATAACCCTATTTGTTTTTCTTAAGTGTGTTTCTTAGCTCCTTGCTCTAATTATCTGAGATGTAATTAGGGCATGTTAGAGGCTTGAGTTCCTTGTTTGAGCTTGTTTTCTTGGCGTTTCTGTGTTGTAGAGAGGTTTTGGTGAAAATTGTAACATACCTAGGATTGGGGTTGATGTGCAAGTTTGCCACCTCTAGTATGTTCATTCTCTCTCTTGTCATCATCTAGGGGAGTGAGAGAGATATGGACACCTTGGTTGACACTTGGTTGAGTAGTGACATCCTTCGTGATATTTTGCACTCATGTTTGAGGTGTATCTTACACCTAGGAGTGTTGTCTCGGGCTTAAGAGCCTTAGAGAGACCTTGTATCGGTTTGTGGTTTTCTTGAGGGACACCATATTGGTTTGGGGGTGCCTTGAGGAGGCATTGTATCATTTTGTGGTGGCAAGAGGTGTGCCATATCAGTTTGTGACCCTAGGGTTTCATCCCTATCGGTTTGTGAAGGGAGGAGGAGATGTATATCAGCCTTGACCTAGGATGGAGGCTTAGTGGGCAATCCATAGCTCTTATCACCTTGTTTCATGGTGTTTCATGTGGATCTTTCTTTGTGGACATGTTTCATCTAGAGTTCTTTGGTGGTGACACCTTTCCTTTGTTCTCTCTTTCATCTCTCTTGTATATATACTACTTTCTCTCCATGCATGAGCATCCTTTGGCCATTTTTGCTTCCTCTTGCTTGGTGGATGATCTTAAGCTTAAGGAGTGCTCTTCCTTGGAAGCTTGGGGGACAAGCCTAAGCTTGTGATGTGCTCTTTTCATCTTCTACCTTGGTAAGCCATGGTCCTTAGTTTCCTTTCTCTCCTTCTTTCTTCTTCTCAGCCATGGACCTTGTTTGATTCTTTTTCCCTCTCTTGCTCTCTCTTAACCATAGTTCTATATTCCTTTTAGAGGTGTTGTGCTGATGTGCTAGGAGGATCTTCTTCTACCTTGAGCTTGGGAATCTTGGATCTTGGTGGTGATCCTTGAGGCAACTTATATAACTCTAAACCCACTATGTTATTATCACCTTTTACTTGTTATCTTATTCTTGATCTATGGCTCGTTATCGCTTGCATGCTAGTAGATTTTCCTTGGTAGCCTTGTGTTCTATTTTGGAAAACAAGCTTGCTTAGTTGCTACTAGCGTTATACCTTCTTTTACCTTGTTTCTAACTTTGTCTTGGGGTTGAAGATGAAGTGGATGATATTATTGGTGGAGGCCGACACATAGGGTAGGCTGATATGTTGAGTGGTTTTCAAAGATGCCCCTGGCCATTACCCTTGTGGCAGGTCGTCATGACCTTGGTTAGGTCTAGAACGTCTCATTCTAACCGTCACACCTTTAGGAATGAGTGAGCCAATGTGAGATGAGAGTGATAGTTTGTTGGTGGTCATTGAACGACGTGGAGTTGGATTCTGATGTGAAGGAATGCTAGCTGATATGCCTGGGTTGTCAAGACTGGGTGTCACGACCAGGGATGCATTGATTGAAGCATTATTGGACCCTAAGGGGATCGCCACCTTGCTATGTCAATACTCTAGGGAGTTGCCCATTACCCTTGGTGACCGACACCCTATGTTGATGTTGCTAATAGGGGAGTTGGCCGATACACCCCATTACCGATATCCGTGTGACGCTAAGCCATCTTGGTGGAGGCATTGCTATCCCGATAACCCTGGCAGCTATCACGGCTTGGGTGTTTCCTGACATACCAGTGTTTTCGTTATCCCTTTGACGCCTGTTATGCCTTGATGGCATTGCCCGATATACCTGATTGGCCGACACATCTTGATGCCAAACCAATACACCATCCTGGTGGTAGGCTGATACCCTGGTTATTCATCCAGTGTAATCCCTAAACTGATAACCTTTGGGTGGTTGACCGACACACATAGGACAATCTGATATCCCATGTTGTGAACCCTAACTGATACCTTGTGGTAGTGTTTGAGAGATACCATGTTGATGCTAGGGTCTCATTGTGATGTTGTGATACCCTATAGAATAGTTATATGAAGGGTGTCGAGTTATGTTTCTATACCACATAACATGTTTTATAGTGATAATGAGAAACATGCTTTTATGTCTCATAACAAATCTCATAATTGATGAGGAAAGTTATAACCTAAGGGTGGTAGTTGATCCAACCCTGTAAACCCTAATCGGGTGAAGTGAAATTCTAATTGCTATGATGTAAACGTACGATGTAAATGTATATCATGAGTCCTATGAGATGATGATGCTTTGCCTTCTTGCTATCAGTTTTTAGCCATGCATGTGATACTAATTGATGTACATAGTCAGGTATGAACTATAGTGATTATGATCTAATGGATATTGGTCCTTGTGATGGACATTGATCCTTGTAATGGACATCGGCCTTTGTGATGGACATTGGTCCTTGAGATGGACATATGATGAATAACATGCATAAAGTGATGATGTGATGAAATCCCACCTACTATGTTTCAGTTTGTTCTGTTGATTAGTTATGCCCTATTTATGTAGATCTTGTTTAGAGGTTATACATTGTAACTTGATTGATGCTTAAAGATGTTTAAATTGATATAATTAATCAAAGTGAAATCTAATAATGTAGTTTCCCCATGCCATAGATCCATTCAAGTGTTAGCTTTATTGCTGGATGGTGAAACGAGTTTAAATTGAAGCACATAATTTTGATTATGCGGGGTACAAGTTGAGTAATGCATTGTATCCCTAAATACATGATGTATGAGATGACCATGCATGAGCCAATCTCATTGTGATATGGATGGTCATGTGTGAGCCACTCCTTTTGTTAGAATGGCCATGCGTGAGCCTGTTATTCTAGTATCGCATATATACCAAGGTGAGCTAGTTATTATTATATATGTGGATGGCCATGCGTGAGCCAATCCCTAATCTTGACTATATGTCATTTTTGTAGTTGACTGATATGTCTCTACAATATTTTCTCTTGTGTTGACCAAGAGGTGTGGTGAGGTTTTGGATTCCAGCTCTTCCATTAGACCTTGTGTGGCACCCATTTTGACTTATCAAGTGGTCAGTTGGATTTGGGTGGTACGAATCAAATCCTTGGGGTATTATGAAATACATAATCCACCGTATAGTATAATTGTATAGGATCGAATACGAAAATATTAGTTGAGGCCTTGCTTGATCTTTATATAATGATGTTGATAGAAAATATACATGTTCTTCATATTCCTCTTAAATTATTAAGATGCTTCATAATACAACAGTAATTGCCCTTCCTGTCAATAATCATTACCTACTTAATCTTAGTCGTATTTATGACTGTTGCTCAGTTTATCTTATCTATGATAATAATAGAGGTGGTGGTGATTTATGTCTCCTGGTGAGATTTGGAATCTCACCCTGTGGGTTTCCTACATCCTTTTTAGGTGGACAAGCATGAGGAGGTAGAAATCATGCATAGGAGGTTGAGCAGAAGCCAGAGGAGCAGTAGTTGATAAGGTTGGAGGTGATGTTAGATGTCTTTTGTACACTCGGGTCTTTGGGAACGTTTTGTAGATGTTTCACAAACATGGTTGTTTATATGGTTGGATTGTTCCCTTTGTATACCAGATTTGGTGGAATCATGTATATATGTTCTAGAATAGTGATTTCATTATCGGTTGTCAGCATGCCTTGTGAATGCTTTGAGGCATGAAATGACTTATGTGTAAAGGTTCTTTCTTCATGATTGTTTTATAAAAAAAGTTTAAATTTTTAGCATTTTTCCTAGTAATCTGTTTGTTAGTCTATCTTCCAAGGTATGTTTTGAGTAATCTTGCTTTGTGTGGCACATGGCATCACATTAGGTTGGTATCAGAGCTTTAGGTTTGCTAAGTCTATAGGGACCTATGACTAGGGTTTGTGTCTATTCTAGTATCCTCCAGTCTATTTTATAGTCACTTCTTCTTATGCAGAAGAAGAAAAAGCTAAAAGATGTCTGGAGAACACAAAGAACATCTTGACGAGAGCAGTGTTGTTGCACCAGGTGGTGATGCAAAGAACCAAGCATGAGAAGATCAGGTGCTTGAAGTCCCCCAATTTGACCCAGCCATGGTAGAAAACCCTACCTTTCAATCACTTTTTAGGCAGTTTATGGCAATGATGACTCATACGACGGACATGATACCTGCACCTCAGCCTAGGGCACATGTTCCCCATGCTGAATCTTCGGGTATTGGGAAGAATTTTGAGTGGATTTGGCGTGTTGGGCTGGTTGAGTATGATGGAACAGCTGACTCGGCGGATGCAGATCAGTGGCTGACTGAGCTTGAGAAGGCTTTCAAGATCCGGAGTATCCTTGAAGAGGATAAGGTGAAGCATGCTATGTACCTCCTAAGAGGGAGTGCTAGCCATTGGCGGGCCATAGAAAAGGAGAAGAGACATGGTGTTGTGGTTGGTTGGGAGGAGTTCTGATGAGAGTTTGTTAGTCGATACTTTCCTCGAACATATCTTGACATGACGATCAGTCAGTTTGAGAGGATTTGATAGGGGTCCATGATGATCAATGAGTATGAGGCAAGGTTTATGGAGTTGTTGATGTTCTATCCTCACATGGTTGTGACAGAGGAGGAGAGGATTCATCATTTTGAGAAGGGGTTGAACGCTAAGTTGTCTACCCCAGTTGTTGCTTTGGAGAATCGAGAGAGGTTTTCTATGTTTGTGGAGCCTTTCTGGAGGATAGAAAGATCTGTTGAGGAGAAGGGAGAGACAAGTGCCAAGAAATGGTATGCATAGTTTCAAGGATAGTCTCCATGTGGCTTCAAGAAGCTAAGGTTTTCTGCACTGCCAGCATTGTAGAGGTTTAGTTCTTCAACACAGTGGTCACCGAGTAAGGGGAGAGGTTGTAGTTTTCCACCCTCAGGAGGCTAGAGTGTTGCATCTACATCAGTGACATGACCACCTAGGCCTTGGTATGAGAACAAAATGTGTTATAAGTGTGGACAAGTTGTCCATACCAAACAGTTCTGTCCAGTCACTACTACATTTTTGGCCAATAACGTCGCTGCATGTAGGGTCAGTTTTTTCAAATAACCGACCTTATATGCCTACAAAAAATGCGGGCACCACTTAAGACCTCTTGGGTTAGTTTTCTTAAAATAACCAACCTTGTAGTATAACTCTATAGGGTTGGTTTTCCAAATAACCGACCTTATATGTCTATAAAAGATGTGGGCACCACTTAAGACCACTTGGGTTGGTTTTCTTAAAATAATCGATCTTGTAGTGTATCTCTATAGGGTCAATTTTCATAAAATAAGTGACCTTATAGACAATGGGATTAGAAAGCCCATTACAGTTTCCTGCGGCAAAAATTTGTTCAATTTTGGCTTCGCGCCTCAATCTATAGGGTCGGTTTTTTCAAATAACCGACCTTATATGTCTTCAAAAAATGCTTCATTTAAGACCTCTTAGGTCAGTTTTCTTAAAAAACTGACTTTTTAAGACCTTTGAGAGTACTTTCTCGATCTATAGGGTCGATTTTTTCCTTATAACCGACCTTGTAGGGATTCTCGGTCAAAATGTTTTTCGACCGAGTTGAATTTTGAATCCATTTTCTTTTCATGCATGTATAAGTACCTCTAGGATCAGTTTGTTCCTTTTAACCGACCTTATAGGTCTCCTCGATTGAAAAAATTGTCGACCGGGTAGATTTTTGGATCCAGTTTTTCCTTCGTGCGTGTACAAGTACCTCTAGGGTCAGTTTTTTCCTTTTAACCGACCCTAAAGGTCCCCTCAGTCGACAAATTCCTTGACTGAGGTGCCCTTGGTCGACAAAATTCTTGACCGAGTTTGAATTTGGGTGTTTAGGGTTTTGGATCCAGATTTTGTGCGTGTATAAGTTCCTCTAGGGTCGGTTTTTTTTCCTTTTAACTGACCTTGTAGGTCCCCTCGGTCGACAAAATTTTTGACCGAATAGAATTTTGGATCCAATTTGCCTTCACGCATGTATAAGCACCTCCAGTGTCATTTTTTTCCATTTAACCGACCCTAGAGGTCCCCTCGGTCGACAAATTTCTCGATCGAGGTTCTCTGTAATGACCCCACCTCCAGGTAACCCCCAATTAAGGGAGACCCGAAGGTCAGAGCCGTTATTCAATTAACAGGATCAAAGGTTCGACAAAAAATCAGTAATAATTAATAAACTTTACCAACTAAACTGAAAACGGGTATAAAATAAAACTTTTCTTACCTTAGAAAAACTGGGATTTCTAAACTTCTATCCATGAAGATGTTAATCTAACTAATCCTCCTGTGCACGTTATTTCTCATTTAATTCCACATATGTCACTTTACTATTTGTTCTTTTCATTTGTACCTAAAATGCCGACAAACAAAACGTCAGTCAACCGAAGCTGGTATGTGGGGGAAACAATAATTGTGCAACTATGTTAACAATGTAATCAACCAAATATCATTTAACAACCAAGATTACGTTTTAAGCAATACTACTCAATCCTTGCCTATCCCCTTTCTCTGTAACGTCCCTGCAGTGGACATGGATACCACCTCTCTCATATGGTAGATCCTTACCCCCATGGCCCTACCATACAGGTAGCCAATACCTAGGGTTATGGAGTCGCATGGTCCTACCCAAAGGTAGACCAATCCCTAACTCATGATGACTTGATGGACCTACCCCATTGGTAGCCATTTACTAAGTCATTTAATGACCAGATGGATCTACCCATTGGTAGCCATTTACTAGGTCAATCTATAAAGCTACAGAGGGGACTAGGATCTGAGCTAGTAGGCACATCTCTTATGTGATAGTCATATTCACATTATAATTTGCGTGAATTAAATGCAACCAACAGTTCAATTTAAGTCATCGATAAAACCTCAAAAATCCTAGAGAATCTAATTCGGGATATTCATAGGCGTAATCACATACCTGTCAAGTTGATGTGAGACAGAAACAATCCAATCAACCAATAGGCAAGCAAGCATTCAATAAGATCCTGAAACAATTATACAATTTCCTTTTATTACGCATGTCATTAAGATCAATTAAATCTAGCTCGCTTCCTAGGGTTTCTAGTCCACTTTTAGGGTTTCTATTGCAATTAGGGTTTCCCTTCATCGTTTATTATTTTAAATCCTAATTTAACACAATTGATCACAAACCCTAATTATTTCCACATCTAATTATCAATTCCGGATTAAAGGCATAATTAACCATTAATTAAGCTTATTAAGCCTCTTTTTATTAAAGCTACTATTTTTATCCTTTTAATCCACGACAAGATCATTATTCGCATTTATCATCAATTCATAGTCCATTATGGTCCAAATCACATATGCACTCGATTTACCATTAATTCTATCTTTTATTCATCGAAAAACCCCAATTACTTCATTTAGGGTATTTATCCACAAATTAGGAACTTAACGCTCAAAATAGCTTATAACCATGAAAACTCAGTTCTATTCATGAAATTAAAGCCATTAATAGTCCTAATTACCAACATTAGGGTTTCAAGGCCCCTTAAAGTATATTCATGCACATGAGACTCCAAATTAACTAATTATGTGCAAAGTTCATCCTTTTTGTTCTTAATGTACATTTTCATGATTAACAGGTTAACATCAACTTTAATCATCAATTAAACCTTACTAATCACATTAAACATACCAAAATAGAGTTCTTTAATCATTAATAGATTAAAGTTGATATCTTCCATTACTTTTTAAATTTCACAAGGAATTAGGCTTCAATTATATTTTTAATGGATTTCCCTCATTTTTCTGAGAAAATTTCATATTTTATGCATGCTAATCTGAGCAACGAATAATTAATTACGAAATTTAAAAAATCCACTTACTTTAGCCAATAGGAAGGCGCCACGTCACTATATCCATGCACCGCATCTCGGCTGTTTTAAAACATAACGATCTACCGATTTTACCCCTACGTGGTTCCTGGGACTTGCAAAGTCCGGAGGGGTAAAATCGTCCAGCTCGTCCTGTTCATCATCTCCTTCGTGGAAACCTCCGCTCCTGCTGATGTAAGGTGCTGGTGCGGCCGGGCCTCTCCTCCTCAGGCCCCGTCGGCCCCCAGCAACTACTCCCCAGCTCCGAAAAGCCCTCACGCCCCCATAGCCGCTCCCAGCTCGTGCCATTGATGGCGGATTCATGCGGCCAGGCCTGCACTTCACGTCCATCTTACAGCCGTCCTGCTACATCTCGGGGGATCGCCCCTCTCCAAACTTGGCTCGTGGACCACCGACAACAGCCGCCCAAGCTCTGCCATCGTCCGTCACACCTAGTGCTCCTCCAAACCACGGTCAAGCCGGCCGTTCTGAAGCAAAGCAGGTCTGCTACATCTTCCGCAACCATGGCTGCAAAGCAGAACTTGGGTAGGAGCTGCACGAAGACAAGGGCGCAGATTTGATTTCCTTTGCGTCGTAGGTTGTCGGAGAAGCTTCCTGCCTCTAACAAGACCACGAAACCAACCCTGTTTCTTCCAAGGATAGAGATATACTATAGGGTTAGGGTTTAGGCGGAAAGAAGAAGAAGAAGAAGTATCATGGCGTGAAACCCCTCTGGAACTCAAAGCGGGGGTGCTACCCTTCTTATAGGGGTGGGTATATGCACCCCAAGACATTCCCTAGTGGAAGCAAGTCCCACTCTTAAAGGAAACCTATTCCTTTAATGAGAAGAAATTTTCTCTCCCTCTTAACTTATTCCCTTAATATTCTTTTTTTTTTCTTTAGATTCTAGGATTTCGAAAATCCTTTTTCTTGGCCTCTCTTATGCTTGTCTTTTACTCCATAAGCACGAAATTATAGTTTCCTTTAGTTGAAAATATCACCCTTTTAAAAAAAATACCATGAAATTCATTTATTAAACATCACATTATCCTCTTATTTGACTTTATTGGTATTTTCTCTTTCCTCTTTCTTCATTGGGGCTCCTTGAACCCAAAGAAACTCCAAGATCTCGAAATTCCTTCTTAAGGATACTTATTATCCTTCTAGATGCATCTATATGCATTATTTCTCATTATTATGTTTATTCCTTATTAAAATATCTCTTTTTGAGGATTTCTCTTTATTTCTCTTTTATTTTCCTCATTGGTATTCCTTTTATCATTAGGAATCCTTGTAATACGAAATTCCACCAAGAAAAACTCAATTATACATCTTTTCACATATTTTCCACATTTCATCAATGTTTTCAATTTCTTTCTTAACAAAGAAATACTTATTTCATCTTTTTTTATTATTGTCTTTTCTTTGCAATCTTGGATTACTTGGAACCCAAGGAACCTAAAGGTACGAAATCCATCCTTGGATTACATTCTTTTGCCTTCTAGAGGTTTCCATATCTTTCTTTTCTCGAATTCTTAATTAATTGAATTTCCTTGTTATTGGGCCCAATAGCCAATAAAGCCCACAACACAATCATCAAGGCTATTGTAAACGAAAACCATTATATCATTATTTGTTCCAATATCTTTAAATTGGGAAATTACATTTCTCTCCACATGAACCCAAAATTGGGGTTGTAACATCCTTCCCCTCTTATAAGAATTTTGTCCTCAAAATTCCATCAAGCAAACAAACAATTCAGGATAAGCCTCTCATATGTCCATCATGGCTCCCATGTGGCCCTACCCTTTCCATGGTGCTTCCTAAGAACCTTTATCATCTCATATTATTCCATCTGAGTTCTTTCTTACCTTGGCATAATGTACCCTCATAGGTGACTCAGGACATTTCAACCTCTCAAAAGCCGAATAGGTTCAGGGCTTAGCACATGGCTTGGGTTCCTCACATAGTGCTCTAGATCAGACTCATGGAACTCATTACTCATCATGTTATCCTGAGGGCAAGGCTAAACACAACTATCTCCAACAGTCCATCTCAAATGGACCCATATATCGAGGACTTAGCTTTCTCAACTGTAGCTTAGAGGGGTCAGATTTTCACATCACATATTCTCCCATAGTGAACTGCATGTCAGTCTGCTTTGCGTCAGCTCGTGACTCATGTCACCTTTGGGCTCTCTCTTGGCCATTGCATGATCAAAGCGACTTCATCTACACACACTGTGGTTCTTTTCTGACCTTTGCGGGGCCCCCTTCACCAACATCATCTTAATGAAGTGGTGACAGACACATCCTCTCTATAAGACTTCTTGCATCCCGATAAAAGTTATGGTGGTTAACATTGCATCTTAAGAATTGTCTCTTTGTATCACCCTGAATGAGCACACATGCTCTCATCAAATCCTCTAGTCTGGATCACACTTTCCATTAGTATGGGGTGATAAACTGTACTATCATCGAGTTCTTCATGTATCTACTTCCACCTCATGGAAGTAAACCTTGGTCATAGCCAAGAACTTTTGAACTCCCATCAGGGTGTGGTTGAACCACCCTTCTCTTAAGTAGTTCAACCGAATCTGTCCAGTGATAGTGCTCTTCCTTTCTCATGTTATCTAGGTAAGGCGATCTACCATAACCCATATTGCACCTCGACCCTCCTTGGTCTAGGGGAGACTTACCACAACATCCATAGTGATAAAGTCCCATTCCCTCTCGGGGACTCTTTATAATTTATATCCATGCACTGGGTTACCGGTGTTCGTCCTTCACCTCCTATCATGCATGGCAACATACCACATGCAACTTCACCTTAGGCAACCAAAATACTACTGTCACTTACTATCTTTTGTAGTATTACGATATTTAGCGATCTTCAAACCATGATCTCCGATATGTCACGATTCCTCAAGATCAATACCTCGGAAGCCTTAACGACTCTCATCAGGGCTTCATCACTTTCCTTCCCAAAGAAGTACATCTGAGGTTCTACAAACATCCTTCCATTATATCATGGACTAGGCTGGCTAACCACACAAGACATATTCTTCCATGTATTTCACTTATCACCTCAAACTCGAATTCTAAGTCTATCTTCATTGAGAATACTTTTGATCTCATCTCCTTGATGATCAAACTCAACTTTGTATAACTTGTGAACTCCACCTAGCTCAAGATAAAATATCCTCACGAGATGATTTCCTTAATACTCTTATCGTTTGTACTTGTCCATGTATCATTCACTCCACCAAGGTATGATATCATCTCTGTCCTCATATCTCAAAGCAACATTCCAAATTGCATCGTCTTTTATATCCTTGGTGTATGGCATGCGTACCGTCCCATCTCTACCTCCCATAACAAGAGGAAATAAGTATTTGGCGGCCGTCCAAACACAAAGTTCTTCCTGTTCCAAGAGCAGAGATGATACATCCCACATCGCCAGTACACCTTCAATTCTAAGTTGGAACGTGCAACTTATGGCTCTAAGTCACAAACATCATGATATCAAAGTTTCTTCCCTGGAAAACTGGTCTCGAACCTACTTGGGTTTACACATACTCCTTGGTCATCTCCTCTAGGTCTATAGGGTGCCGGAACTTTTGGGGTCATCCCTCTTCCCTTATGCATCCAGAGAGTGCCCTACTCATCTGCCCTTTGGATCCCATGAGTTCATGAAGGTGATCAATCTCCTAACCCATGGCCCTTATACAATGATAGTTGTTACCTCCCAACCCTATGGTCATGTGCAACTAGGGAATTAGGAAACTCCTTCTCCCATCGGTCTTATCCCTACCTGACCCTAGGATAGACTTAGGATACCCTTATAGTACATGTTCAACTTAGAACCTTACCCAAGCCTTCATCATCTCTCTCTACATTCATGGGTTGTCTTTCATCCCTTCACAGGGGTCATGGCAACCTTCCTACCTTGGTCAGGCCCCATACTGGTTACCTCTATGATATCACACCCACATGCACTTCGAGATGGTTATCTATGGGTTTACAGGTTCAACCATGTACTTTTCACTTAGCTTCTCAAGATCCTATGAAACCTCTTTAGGTTACCTCAAAACCAACAAGACTGGTATACACCCTGCCAAAGGGTCCCTCTCCCAGGATGGGAGGTAAAACTATCTCTTGACAAGAAGGTCACAAAAGCTCTTAGGTCTAGGGTATACATCCTCATGAGCCTACTTAACCCTAGAAAGCTATTAAGGCACAAGAAAATCACCTAATAACCCACTCTAGGTCATACTTGATTCTCTTTCCTCAGCTTTAGATCAACTTAGTTGTGAGGGGTTCATCAAACATACCCTTACCTTAAAGGGTTTATTTTTCCTCTAATCATGCTCGTAACTATAGCGACTCAAATCTCATCCTGAGCATTAGGTACACTGCTTCCCCTCTTAGGCCTAGGAACCCTAGGTTCTCCTTTGGGTGTCCCACTGTATGCTCAGTCTCTTTACCACAAATCATGCATGTCCAAGGTATGTCATGTACCTCCATGATCCCTTGATATGAGAAACACCTCAGAGTTGAGTCCTCCTCAAGGACAACCAACTAGGTACAAGGCCTCACAACCTGTTACCCAACCTCTCTAGGTCTAAGGAACTCTTCTTCCTGTCTCAGAAGGTAAACACGTATACCCCAGGCACTTAGGTACTGAAAGCATCATCCTATCTCTCTAGTGTGTGGTTCCTCTAAAGGAAACTAAGACATCACCAGCCTTCAGGGATCATGCATGAGGCAACCACTATCATCCACTTAGGTCGCATCATTCTCGTCTCCCCACTATTTCTCACATCTCGGGGTTTTAGGCTTCCAACCTCCATGCTGGGGTCCTGCTTTCTCTCTCTAAAGCTAACTCCACATCCAACCATACTACTCGAGGTCCCCTCTCCATGAAGGATCAAGCTCACAAGCATACCCCTAAGTGGGTGAAGCCTATGCTCAACTCATGTTTGGCTCTAGACTATCCATATACTCATCTCATAAGCCATCCATCGTGCCCTTCTGGATAGGGTTTCAACCTACTACTATACCACTGACGTACTCTGGGTCCAAGCTATATGCTTCTTGCAACATCCCATAAGGTTTATATAGGTTCTTCTCTATCCTCATCCATGATGGAGCTATCCTTCGCTCAACCATGCACGACCCTCTCCAGGGTTGGGTCGCTAAAGGAACTAGGTCATCTAACCTCTTATGGCATCCCAAAGGCATGTCCAATCAAACACTCGGTCAACCATGACATCCAACTCATCATGTCATCTCTCTCTCAGACCTCCACTTAGGGTTAGGGTTAACATCATCCTCATAGGACGTACTAGGTCTCTACTTCTAATGGAGGTCTCTACCTCCAAGACTAACTCTCTTTACTTATCCTCATGACAAGAAGGTTTAGCCTCAGGTCTTTCTTGAGGGCAATGACAACTCATGTCATATGACCTAAGCATGTATCTATTCTCTTACGCTTACTCTATTAAGCTTATGTCCATGACATCTTATTTACATGCTTTTTATTAATTTGATGGAGGATTCCTTAATCCTTATCAACCTTACCCATACCTCAAGAGGGTGAGGAAGAGAGAGAAAGCCCTAATCCTTAAGGTCCTTAATAGAATTTGAGTTGAGAAGGGATGAAAAAGATGAGAGAGTCCTAAAGGTATCTTATTTCGAATCATACCCTAAGACTTTAGCTAGGCAGTCACACGGATCCGGGAGTCCTCGTATTCCGACTAGAGGTGCGGAGGAAAATATTGCCTGCCCCCAGTCGTGATCCTTTTCTAGACACCTCTGTCTTTCAGATAATCCTCTAATAACTCCCTTGGGTTCTATAGAATTTGTAAAATTTATTAATTATTAATGGTTAAATGAGGAACCTATGCTCTGATACCAATTGTAACGACCCCACCTCCTGGTAACCCCAAATTAAGGGAGACCCGAAGGTCAGAGCCGTTATTCAATTAACAGGATCAAAGGTTCGACAAATAATCAGTAATAATTAATAAACTTTACCAACTAAACTGAAAACGGGTATAAAATAAAACTTTTCTTACCTTGGAAAAACTGGGATTTCTAAACTTCTATCCATGAATATGTTAATCTAACTAATCCTCCTGTGCACGTTATTTCTTATTTAATTCCACATATGTCACTTTACTATTTGTTCTTTTCATTTGTACCTAAAACGCCGACAAACAAAACGTCGGTCAGCCGAAGCTGGTATGTGGGGGAAACAATAATTGTGCAACTATGTTAACAATGTAATCAACCAAATATTATTTAACAACTAAGATTACGTTTTAAGCAATACTACTCTATCCTTGCCTATCCCCTTTCTCTGTAACGTCCCTACAGTGGACATGGATACCACCTCTCTCATATGGTAGATCCTTACCCCCATGGCCCTACCATACAGGTAGCCAATACCTAGGGTTATGGAGTCGCATGGTCCTACCCAAAGGTAGACCAATCCCTGACTCATGATGACTTGATGGACCTACTCCATTAGTAGCCATTTACTAAGTCATTTAATGACATGATGGACCTACCCATTGGTAGCCATTTACTAGGTCAATCTATAAAGCTACAGAGGGGACTAGGATCTGAGCTAGTAGGCACATCTCTTATGTGATAGTCATATTCACATTATAATTTGTGTGAATTAAATGCAACCAACAGTTCAATTTAAGTCATCGATAAAACCTCGGAAATCCTCGGGAATCTAATTCGGGATATTCATAGGCGTAACCACATACCTATCAAGTTGATGTGAGACAGAAAAAATCCAATCAACCAATAGGCAAGCAAGCATTCAATAAGATCCTGAAACAATTATACAATTTCCTTTTATTACTCATGTCATTAATATCAATTAAATCTAGCTCACTTCCTAGGGTTTCTAGTCCACTTTTAGGGTTTCTATTGCAATTAGGGTTTCCCTTCATCGTTTGTTATTTTAAACCATAATTTAACACAATTGATCACAAACCCTAATTATTTCCACATCTAATTATCAATTTGGATTAAAGGCATAATTAACCATTAATTAAGCTTATTAAGCCTCTTTTTATTAAAGCTACTATTTTTATCCTTTTAATCCACGACAAGATCATTATTCGCATTTATCATCAATTCATAGTCCATTATGGTCCAAATCACATATGAACTCGATTTACCATTAATTCTATCTTTTATTCATCGGAAAACCCCAATTACTTCATTTAGGGTATTTATCCACAAATTAGGAACTTAACGCTCAAAATAGCTTATAACCATGGAAACTCAGTTCTATTCATGAAATTAAAGCCATTAATAGTCCTAATTAACAACATTAGGGTTTCAAGGCCCCTTAAAGTATATTCATGCACATGAGACTCCAAATTAACTAATTATGTGCAAAGTTCATCCTTTTTGTTCTTAATGTACCTTTTCATGATTAACATGTTAACATCAACTTTAATCATCAATTAAACCTTACTAATCACATTAAACATATCAAAATAGAGTTCTTTAATCATTAATAGATTAAAGTTGATATCTTCCATTACTTTTTAAATTTCATAAGGAATCATACTTAAATTATATTTTTAATGGATTCCCCTCATTTTTTTGAGCAAATTTCATATTTTATGCATGCTAATCTGAGCAACGAATAATTAATTACGAAATTTACAAAATCCACTTACTTTAGCCAATAGGAAGGCGCCACGTCACTATATCCATACACCGCATCTCGGCTGTTTTAAAACATAACGATCTACCGATTTTACCCCCGCGTGGTTCCTAGGACTTGCAAAGTCCGGAGGGGTAAAATCGTCCAGCTCGTCCTGTTCATCATCTCCTTCGCGGAAACCTCCGCTCCCGCTGCTGTAAGGTGCTGGTGCGGCCGGGCCTCTCCTCCTCAAGCCCCGTCGCCCCCCAGCAACTACTCCCCACCTCCGACAAGCCCTCGCGCCCCCATATCCGCTCCCAGCTCGTGCCCATGACGGCGGATTCATGCGGCCAGGCCTGCACTTCGCGGCCAGCTTGCAGCCGTCTTGCTACATCTCAGGGGATCGCCCCTCTCCAAACTTGGCTCGTGGACCACCAACAATAGCCGCCCAAGCTTTGCCATCGTCGGTCGCACCTAGTGCTCCTCCAAACCACGGTCAAGCCGGCCGTTCTGAAGCAAAGCAGGTCTGCTACATCTGCCGCAACCATGGTCGCAAAGAAGACCTCGGGTAGGAGCTGCACGAAGACAAGGGTGCAGATTTGATTTCCTTTGCATCGTAGGTTGTCGGAGAAGCTTCCTGCCTCTAACAAGACCACGAAACCAACCCTGTTTATTCCAAGGATAGAGATATACTCTAGGGTTAGGGTTTAGGCAGAAAGAAGAAGAAGAAGTATCATGGCGTGAAACCCCTCTGGAACTCAAAGCGTGGGTTCCACCCTTCTTATAGGGGTGGGTATATGCACCCCAAGACGTTCCCTAGTAGAAACAAGTCCCACTCTTAAAGGAAACCTATTCCTGTAATGAGAAGAAATTTTCTCTCCCTCTTAACTTATTTCCTTAATATTCTTTTTTTTTCTTTAGATTCTAGGATTTCGAAAATCCTTTTTCTTGGCCTCTCTTATGCTTGTCTTTTACTCCATAATCACGAAATTATAGTTTCTTTTAGTAGAAAATATCACCCTTTTAAAAAAATACCATGAAATTCATTTATTAAACATCACATTATCCTCTTATTTGACTTTATTGGTATTTTCTCTTTCATCTTTCTTCATTGGGGCTCCTTGGACCCCAAGAAACTCCAAGATCTCGAAATTCCTTCTTAAGGATACTTATTATCCTTCTAGATGCATCTATATGCATTATTTCTCATTATTATGTTTATTCCTTATTAAAATATCTCTTTTTGAGGATTTCTCTTTATTTCTCTTTTATTTTCCTCATTGGTATTTCTTTTATCATTAGGAATCCTTGGAATACGAAATTCCACCAAGAAAAACTCAATTATACATCTTTTCACATATTTTCCACATTTCATCAATGTTTTCAATATCTTTCTTAATAAAGAAATACTTATTTGATCTTTTTTTTGTTATTGCCTTTTCTTTGCAACCTTGGATTACTTGGCACCCAAGGAACCTAAAGGTACGAAAGCCATCCTTGGATTACATTCTTTTGCCTTCTAGAGGTTTCCATATCTTTCTTTTCTCGAATTCTTAATTAATTGAATTTCCTTGTTATTGGGCCCAATAGCCAATAAAGCCCACAACACAATCATCAAGGCTATTGTAAACGAAAACCAATATATCATTATTTGTTCCAATATATTTAAATTGGGAAATTACATTTCTCTCCACATGAACCCAAAATTGGGGTTGTAACATTCTCTCAGTCGACGAAATTCTCGATCGAGTTTGAGTTTGGGTGTTTAGGGTTATGGATCTAGATTTCCTTCGTGTGTGTATAAGCACCTCTAGGGTCGTTTTTTCCTTTTAACTGACCCTAGAGGTCCCCTCGGTCGATGAATATCTTGACTGAGGTTCTCTCGTTCGATGAAATTCTCGACCGAGTTTGAGTTTGGGTGTTTAGGGTTTTGGATCTAGATTTCCTTTATGCGTGTATAAGTACCTCTCAGGTCAGTTTTTTCCATTTATCCGACCCTAGAGGTAAACTCGGTCGACAAATTTCTCGACCGAGGTTGAGTTTGGGTGTTTAGGGTTTTGGATCTAGATTTCCTTCGTGCGTGTATAAGTACCTCTAGGGTCGGTTTTTTCCATTTATCTAACCCTAGAGATCCCCTCAGTCGACAAACCTCGGTAGACAAAATTCTTGACTAAGTTGGAGTTTGGGTGTTTTTAATTTACCCGACACGGGCACCACTTATCTCTTGGGTCGCTTTTTTGTTTTAACCAACCCTACAGGTTGGGCACGGAAATATACAAGAACCTTTCATTTTCACTACCGAGACCTACTATTTCACTCTCTCCCGTGCCCCCAAAGCTCCACTGCCGCCAAGACCTTGTTGCCACATCGCCGAGACCTCGTTGCTGCACCGCCGAGACCTCGTTGCTGCACCGCCAAGACCTCATTGCCGCACCACTGAGACCTTGTTGCCGCACCGCACCGCACCAGGTTGTCACCTCTTCCACGCTTCCATAAAGGTCGCCGCATCTTCCACGAAGGTCGCCACCGCTTCCAAGAAAGACTTTCCATAGGTAAGACCATTTATATAGGTCTATTTATGCCCACCGTGGTACCACCGCCACGACCAAGGTAGCGTCCAGGTCCACTCTCGATCGAGAATTCATCGACCGAGAGTCCACCTATGCACGGTGTCCAGGTCCACTCTTAGTCAAAAAATTCATCAACCGAGAGTGGACCTGGATGCCGCACGCAAGTGGACTCTCGGTCGACGAACTCTCGACCGAGAGTGGACCTGCATGCCTTTAACTGGACAATTATATTGTTTTTCTTTTTATATGATTGGTAACCCAACCAATAATAAAAAATGTATTTTTTCATATGTAATAATTATATAAATTCTAGAAATTAATATGATATTAGACATGTGTACTCCCAGATTGACACTTTAGGGTTTATAGATGAGATCATCGATGCATGATGTTTAACTTAATATATAAATATAACAATAATACATTTATGCATGTATCAACTTAGAAACCCATTCAAAATTTACTCATTAGGAGTGAATTTTGGATAGTCCCCGGTCTGGGACTGTTTTTGGATATTTAATCTCACTTAGGATGTAAATGTATAATGTATATTTAGTTTTGAAGAGAATTTTAGTAGTATTTCCTCATTTGTTCTCTGGGTACATATGTGGGTGGTTATTTTCCATTTACATCGATGTGCTTGGCGAACTTAGGGAAAATGCTGCTGAAATTTTCTTCAAAACTAAACATACATTATACAGTTACTAGTGAGATTAAATATTCAAAAATGGGATAGGTGGTACACTTCAGTATAAAAGTAATTAACTTCCTATCAATAAAAACTTACAGCTTATAGTATCAATATTAAATGCTTAGTTTATAATTAATTTTAATGTGATATAGAAAATTGATCGAAGTTGGATGTCTATCAAGAACCATTGCAGTCCAGAGTTTGCTAAAGGTCTTGATGAATTTATCAGATTTGCTAAGGAACATAGGAAACTACCTACATATAGGCTATATTGTCCATGTAGAAATTGTGGTAACAATTTGAAAGTTGATACAACCGAGGAAATTAAGAATCATGTCATATGCAATGGGATCATACAAGGTTATAATGAATGGTATTGGCATGGAGAGAAATTTAATTATGGATCAAAAAATGTCGATACTAATAGTTGTGGCATAGAAGATATAGATAATGATGATAATGTCAATGATGAACCGATTCAGGATGACCCGATTCAGGATGATTTGGTTGATGAGATGTTGTGTAGTTGTCGGGACAATGTCATTGATCCACCTTCTTTATTTGCAAACATTGTCGATGATGCTGAAAAACTATTATATAAGGGTTGTACTAAGTTTATGAGGTTGAGTGTTGTGATGTGATTATATACTCTTAAAGCTCAAAACTGGTGGACCGATAAGAGTTTCACTTCACTGTTTTCTTTGATAAAGGAAATTCTTCTTGAAGGCAATGAGCTTCCAATTTCAACATATCAAGCAAAGAAATAATGTGCCCAATGGGAATGGAGGCTAAGAAGATTCATGCATGTCCAAATGATTGTGTGTTATTTCAGAAGGACTATAGTAATTTGATAAATTATCCAAAATGTGGTGGGTCAAGGTATAAGACCACAAATTCAGCTAAGGCTAAAAATGGCTCTCCTGCCAAGGTGATGTGGTATCTACCAATAATACCACGATTTCAACACTTATTTGATAGTACAGAAGATGCAAAAAATTTGTCTTGTCATGGGGAGTTAAAGGCCAATGATGATGGCATCCTACGACATGCATTTGATTCACCACAACGGAAGAAAATTTATTTATTATACCCTCAATTTGGTAAAGAACCAAAAAACTTAAGACTTGGACTCTATATAGATGGAATGAATCCCTATGGTACATTAAGCAGCCAACATAGCACATGGCCTGTTATGATTGTTATATACAATCTTCCAACATAGCACTGTGTATGAAAAATAAGTATGTCATGTTGTCAATATTGGTATCAGAGCCCAAGCAACCTGGAAATGATATTGACGTTTACCTTCAACAACTAATTGATGACCTAATGAAACTATGGGAAGAATGTGTTATGATATATGATGCTTCACGTAAAGAGATCTTTAGTTTGTGTGCTATGCTGTTTTGCACAATTAATGACTTTCCAGCTTATGGAAAATTTTCTGGATATATCATTAAAGGATACAAAGCATGTCCTATTTGTGAGGAAAATACTGATTCAATCTGAATAAAACATGGTGGTAAAATCGTATATCTTGGTCATCAGAGATTTCTCCCACCAGTGCATCCTTATTGAAGGCAACACAAAACCTTTAATGGGTCAACTGATGAACGAAGTGCTCCTAAACCTATACCAGGAAATGTTGTATATGATCAGGTGAAACCTATTGTTAATGAATTTGGAAAGAGTTCAAGTAGTCGTACTCTCGCATGTGACAAATCTCTATACAAGAAGAGGTCAATATTCTAGAATCTTCCTTGTTGGAGATCTTTGGCAATTAGATACTGCATTGACGTCATGCATGTTGAAAAAAATGTTTTTGATAGCATCATTGGTATGCTATTGAACATATCGAGAAAGACTAAAGACGGCATCAAATCTAGGAAAGATTTAGAATTAATGGGTATAAGGAAAGAATTATCAGTGGAGATCAGGGGTCACCACACATATTTACCACCAGCTTGTTACACTTTATCAAAGCAGGAGAAAAAGACTTTCTGTGAGTGCTTGTATAATATTAAGGTTCCACAAAGATATTCTTCTAATATTCATAAATTGGTATCAAAGAAGGATCTAAAGTTGATAGGTCTCAAATCTCAAGATTGTCTCACCTTAATGCAAAAAATTTACATGTGGCTATTCGATCTATATTGCCGAAGCATGTAAGGTTTGCAATCACAAGACTCTGTTTCTTCTTCAATGAAATATGTAACAAAGTGATACATCCTAATACTCTCAATAAATTATAGAAAGATGTAATTGTTATCATGTGTCAGCTTGAAATGTACTTTCCTCCTTCATTTTTTGATATCATGGTTCATCTTATAGTACATATTACAAGGGAGGTGAAGATGTTGGGTCCAATTTTCTTATACTTAATGTATCCATTTGAATGCTACATGAGTGTTTTTAAAGGTGATGTTCAGAATCGTTATCGTCTTGAAGGGAGTATTATTGAGGGTTATGTGGCTAGGGAGGTGATGGACTTTTGCAATGATTTTTTGAATTGCAATGAAACTTCTAGAGATCTAAAAAATTCCCATCACACTAAATCTTATTGTGGCAAAGGAACTCTGGGAGGATGAGTGAAAGGAATCAGTTGTCAGTTATGGGAACAAACACATTTGTATATTTTACACAACATCGATGAAGTTAGTAGATACATTATAGAACACAATGATCTTATGAAAAGAAATCATTCACAATCCAGTTCAATGTGGCTTGCAAGAGAGCATAATTAAATATTTATTAGGTGGTTTGAAGAGAAAGTCTTTAATCAACTATCTGAATCACCGAATAATGTTGATGAGAACATAAAATGGTTCGTCTTTAAGCCAAAAATGGATGTCATGTCATATGAAGGTTATGACATAAATGGATTTTCATACTACACAAAGCGTCAAGATGAAAGTAGTGTAGTTCAAAATAGTGGGGTCATTGTTCAAGCTTGTTCGTTGTATTTTTCTAGTGCCAAAGATAAAAGACTACGCGAAGCTGAGATGTCATATTACAATGTCATTGAGGACATATGGGAATTGGACTATACACATTTCAGAGTTCCTATCTTTAGGTGTAATTGGGTTGACAACAACAAAGGAGTTTTAGTGGATGAGTTGGGTTTCAAATGGGTTAATTTTGAAAAGATTGGTGAGAAAGATGAGCCATTCATCATGGCAGACCAAGCAAAACAAGTATTCTATATTGATGACCTGACAAATAAAAATTGGTCTGTCGTTCTTCATGGAGAATGACAGTTTACTGTAGATCCTATAAATGAAGAAGAATACTACGAAAAGTATGATGATTCCAGCCCATTCTTAGTTGGTTTGCCAAGTGCAAATGTTGAAGATAACACTGATGAATACTATAAACGTCAAGACCATGTTAAAGTAATTTTACTTGACTAACAACTCAACCAATACTAGAAGCATGTATTCTTTGAATTATTTATTTTATTATCATTCAAGCACGTAATATTTTAAATATATATCATATATCATTCAACCACTTGTGCTTTTATTATCACTTATGTTTCTTTTATCATGTATACTTGCAGGTTCTAAAATGGAAAGTGAAGATGAACATTCTGAGCATGAACACTATGAGGATGGTAGTGGTGATGCTAAGAAAAGTAGAGGCCCCACACTGATGTGTAGGCTACAGGAGCTCCGGGCCAAAGGGGAGAAATTGGTAGTCTAGTTTGATGTCATAGGAGAACCTATTGGGGAACATGCTAGTGCTTTCAAGCATTACGTAGGGGCGACCACGCACAGTAAGGTGCCAATAGATATAGAAAATTGGCATGATGTTTCTAATGCCTTAAAAGACATCCTATGGAAATATATATCTATGAGTGGAAGTGATGTTATTTTAATATTTTTTTTATTGATTCTAATTTAGTTTGCTTGGAAAGACATATCATTTTTAAGACAACATTATTGCTTCTTTTGCATGTATAGGGTGTTTTTCATCTAAATGAATAAGATCACAAGAAAAAAGTTCTACAACATTGTGGTGTATGACGGAGGGCTTTTAATACATATCTCAAAAGGGAATTTATAGATAATCCTATACAAAAGAAGAAAGCAATAGATATGTATATTTTTATATATCCTAAGGTGTGGGAAAGATTTGTTGTAGCTAGGAACACAGAAGAGTTTGAGGTAATAAAGATTGTGATGTATTGTATGAATCCTTAATTTTATACAATTAAGGAGGTGAATCTTTTTATATATGTTTGCCAAGTCTAAATTGCAATACCTCATTTTAAATGATCAGGCTATTCACAAGGCCCAAAAGGAAATACGGGCCAAAAATGTGCATGACCATCGCTTGGGGCCCGATGGTTATGCCTTCCACTGCCAACTACAAGAGAAGAAACTCTCTTCTAGAGAAGAGTCTAGTACAACTCAAGTTGAGTGTCCACCTCGACACTTGCAGTGGATTGATGCTAGAACGAATCGAGCAGGTGAAATTGTCAACCCTACAACTAAGGAGGTGGCATAAAAGATGGTAGGTTTATCCCAACTTCGTAAAGAGTAACTCCCACAAACTTATATTTATTTATATCTAATTGATATTGTGATTTAATATTTTTATTAACTATGAATAAATTGATCTCCATGAGCAAAGGAAGGAAGGAAAGTTCATCCCAACTGGCCACATGGATGAACTATCAGTTGCTCTTGGTACGAAGGAGCATCCTGGCCGTGTTAGGGGATTAGGAGCTGGCATAGGATTCAAGTCTTATTTTGGCCCTTCACAATCTAAAAGAGGTCTAGCAGGAGGTCTTACACAAGAGGAGGCTGAAACCTTAGTAGCACAGAAAGTAAAAGAAATAATGTCTTCATTTCAGCCTACTCAACCTTCTCAACCTATTCATAATGTGTGTCTCTCAAGTGATGAGGTACAAGCCCATGCTCTAGTCGTAGAAGGTCATGGGAGCACTCCCAATGACCCACCACAACAATCTGCAGTAAGTTTTTGTTCTATATGTTGTGTTATTAGTATGATATATATACATACATATATATATATAGTTGTAATAGGTATCTGGTTTACCGCTTTGTATATAACTTATATTATTGCAATTCTAGATTGGTATGAACTGTAAACTTGCAGTGGAGGTTCCATAATATAATGTTGTGGAAGCAGGCAAGGTATACAACCTTGGTGGTACATTGCATTGCCAACAAATTACTGATGACATTTTTCGTGTGTCCATCCATCTTGTGTATGACGAAATGGGGGACAAACTACTACCCATACCTAATCCTGAATATAGTACAGTTGAAGAAGCTGAGGGTGCTATGGTGGGTTGACCTAGACACTTGGTTATCAATGACAAGGTATACCTTAATTCTACCATATTTTCATATTTAACTGCATATATGAACTCGTGTAATATAAGTATGAAATTTAATTAACATGTTTACAAATAAAAAAGTAAAAATTCTACTAGTCTTCCACCTATTCCCAAGCCATATTTTATTCCAGAATCCACATTAGACGAGTTGGGAAGTAAATGTAAATGTTTGTGTCGATATTTATCCAACCAAAGTTCTAGATTACAAATGTTGATCAATTTAACAGAAGATGCAACTGGGAGGGACTTTGACAGTTATATTTTTCTTGATGATATTATAGAGTTGTTCCGGTATGATTGGCTGAATGCTTCGATAATAGAAGTATGGATAAGGTAAGGATCTATCAATATAGAAAATTCCAATACACATTTTAGCTTATTTCTATATATGGAAATAATTACAAATGTTTTACAACCATTTATATACCGAGACCACAAACTTTGATATAAGAAATGTTGGATTCTTTGTTCCTTCAATCACTAGTCAAGTGGACATACATATTGAGGATGTGAATGAGTACTTCTCTACTACATTCAAATATTTTGCTAGTGAGGGGAATGAAATTATCCTAATTCCTTTTAATGTCTAGTAAGTATTATTATTCAATATAATTTTAATAATGAATAAAATTATTTATTTTAATGTTTGTTTTATTCTTACTCAGAGCTAGACATTGGGAATTAGTGGTGATTGTCCCAAAATTGATGACTCTTTATTATCTTGACCCAATGGGTAAAACAACAAGGGGTCACAAACCAAAATTGCCAGCTATGGAGTAAGCATAAATTTAGTCAATGCTTCAACATGATATTTCTATTTAGAATTTCTATTTTACCAACTATCGTTTAATTGATAGGGGTATAAAGGCTTTTCGTGCAGTTGGAGGACAAATATCCACAAAATTAAAGACATTGACTTTGAAAATGTCAAGGTAGCTACTTTGACAACTTCTTAGTCTTATATGTATTAATTTTCAACTCTTATATGTCAACTCTTATAGACTTATCTCAACTCCTATTTATAGTAGTTTACTAACATTAAGTATTATTCTTTTTTTGTAGTATCCTATACAAAAATAATGACTGGGCTTGTGGCTACAATGTAATGAAATATATGCAAGCTATTGTCAAACAAGCATCACATGACATTCAGACTATAGATCATGTAATAAAGAATAACATCATAAATTTACTAGTGATTGTAGTCATTTTATAAAATATTAGCATGTGCATTTTCTATTACAGATCTTTACAACTCAGCCTTACACACGTGAGGACTAAAATAAATTCCGAGAAGAGTGGTCAGATGCTTTTCTAAATAAAGCCAATATAGCATTGGATTAAATATGTCAGCTCTATTTATGTATGTATTTTTAGTACTCTTTCATATTTACTTTTGTATTTGTTAATATCATCTCAGACTTGCAATCTATCATTTTGTAAATTATGATTTGATTATGTGTAACTCAACTGAATATATGAATCAATTTTTTTATGAATGTGTGGTTTGGAATGGTGATGGTTGAGCATCAATGCTCCACTCTCCTAGAATATATGAATCTTCTTGTTCTTATGTTCTGTTTCTATTTCTATAGATTTTTTTTAAAATTGTAATTTCTAACGTCAGTTTTCTTAAATAACCGACCCTAGAGGTCTGGTTATCAAGCTCAATCTGTAGACCTTCTAGCATCGGTTTTAATAAATAACCAACCTAATAGGTCCTCTATAAGGTCGATTATTTATAAAAAACTGACCCTAAAGATTGAATAACCAACTGCAGGCACTCCCTCAGTCGACAATTTTGTCGACCGAAAACCTCTTGGTCGACCATTTTCTCAACCGAAGGTCTCTCGGTCGACAAATTTATCGATTGGATAAATCTCTGATGCTTCAGACAATACTTTCTTGGTCGGCAAATTTCTCGACCAAAATAATCTCGGTTAAAATATTTCTTGACCCAGACAGTTTATAGGGTCAACTTTTTTGGAATAACCGACCTTACATGCTCTTTTTTATCATTTGAAATAATCTCAGTCAAAATATTTCTCGATCGAGACAGTTTACAGGGTTGACTTTTTTGGAATAACCAACCTTACAGGCTCTTCTTTCTCGTTTGGGTCAAATTTTTTACGACCTCTTGGGTCGGTGTTTACTCTGTAAGGTCAGTTTTCTTTGGTTATGAAAACCGACGCTATAGAGTAAATTCTATAGAGACGGCCACTTAGGGGTCGGTTATAAAGTGATGCTAAAGGCTTAAAAAAACTGAAGCTACAGACCATTCATGTACTAGTGAGTGAAAGAGGATGAAGTGAACCATCAACTGAGGCACAGTCAGCAGGGCTCACATTGATAATAGAATAGTGGTGCAGGAGGATGAGGGCGGTGCTAAGTATCTCAAGATGGATCGTCTACTCAAGGAAGCAGAGGATGGGGGAGACAATAGAAAATTGCTATATTCTATGTGATAAGTCAGCCGGAGGCAGTGGTCAACTCACGAGTGGTGACAGGTCAGATGGAGTTATTTCATTCTGATTTGTCTTCTTCTTTCTTTATATCTATTTTGGTTGACCATGGTGCTACACACTCTTTTATCGCATGTGAGGTGCTTAGTGATTTTTCTTTACCTGTTAGTCGTAAGAAGAATAACCTATTGCTAGAAATCCCATTGGTTAGTTCTCCAATGTTGCAGAATGTGTATCCTTCCTGTGTTCTCTCTTTTTCAGGACACAACATTGAAGTGGATCTCATACCACTTGATATGGATGGATTCGATGCGATCCTTGAAATGGATACCCTAGAAAAATATAGATTGGTCTTGGACTGTAGTTCCATGAAAGCAACGTTTGTAGATGGTAGTGAGACGTGGATCTTCTAAGGAGATAGGAAGATTTTTTTGACGTGTATTGTGTCAGCTATGGTAGCAAGGAAGCTTCTGAGACAAGGTTGTGAGGCATTTTTGGCACATGTGGTGGATACAAAGGTGAGGAGTCTTAGTATCTAGGAAGTGTCAGTGGTTAGGGAGTTTGAGGATGTGTTTCCTGAAGAGTTTCCAGGTGTTCCCCCTCCCCGTGAGATTGATTTTTGAGATCAATGTGGTTCCTGGTACTCAACCCATAGCTCAGACACTGTATAGGATGGAAGCGATAGAAATAGTAGAATTGAAGAGACAGTTGCAAGAACTACTTGATAGGGGTTTCATCAGGTCGAGTATGTCACTGTTGGGTTTCTAGTGTTGTTTGTGAAGAAGAAGGATGGGTCTATAAGGTTGTACATAGACTATAAGTAGTTGAACAAGGTTTCAATAAAGAATAAGTACCATTTGTCAAGGATAGATGATCTATTTGACCAGTTACATGGCATGACAATATTCTCAAAGATAGATGTGAGGTTAGTATATCATCAGTTGAGGATCAAGGAGGATGATGTTCCAAGTTCATCTTTTAGGATGAGGTATGGCACTACAATTTCATGGTTATGCTGTTTGGGATGACAAATGCACCATCAATTCATAGATTTGATGAATAGGGTGTTCCAATCATTCATTGATCAGTTTGTGGTGGTCTATATAGATGACATCTTGATATATAGTCGTGATAGTCAACATCAGGAACAACATCTTCGTCAGGCGTTGACAATGTTGAAATAATACCAGCTCTATGCCAAGTTCAGCAAGTGTGAGTTCTGGTTGAGGGAGGTAGCTTTCTTAGGGCATGTCATATATACAAAAATAGTACATGTACATCCTAAGAAGGTGGATTCCATGACAGAGTGGGAACAACCTAAGATGCTGACATAAGTGTGCAATTTTCTAGGTTTGGCAGGATATTACAGGAGGTTCATCAAGGACTTTAGTTCTATCGCCCTACCCAACAAAGTTGATGAGGAAGGATCTTCTGTTCGTTTGGGATGACAGGTGTCAACGCACTTTTCATACGTTGAAGGAGAAGTTGACAAGTGCATCGGTTTTGGTTTTTCCTGAGTAAGGAAAGGGATACATTGTCTTTTGTGATGCATCCAAGAATGGTTTGGGATGCATGTTGATGCAGGACAAGAAAGTAGTTGCTTTTGCTTCTCGACATCTTAAGAAACACTAGGAGAATTACTCGACCCATGATTTGGAGCTAGCTGTTGTGGTTGATGCTTTGAATATTTAGAGGCACTATCTATATGGGGAGAAGTGTTAGATCCTCACAGATCACAAGAACTTGAAGTACATCTTTTCACAGTAGGAGTTGAATATGAGACATCGTCGTTGGATGGAGTTTATCAAAGAATTATTACTACATGATTGAGTATCATCTAGGAAAGGTAGATGTTGTAGTAGATGCACTTAGTAGAAAGTCTTCATCCTCATCCATGGATAAAGGTCAGTTGAGTTCTTTGATGTACCACAAGTGAGGCATGTTGGTCTCCTTACATCATATGAATGTCAACTTGGAAGTCTCCTTATTAGCCGATTTGTTGGCACAACTACAGGTGAAACATACATTGAGAAAACAAATTAAAGAAGCTCAACATATAGATACAGTGACACAAAATATTAGATTAGAGTTTGGCAGTGAGAAGTGTGATGGTTTCCATGAGTCAAAGGATGGGACAATTTGTTACCATAATAGGATAGTGGTTCCTGATGTTGATAACCTGAGGAAGATGGTACTGGAAGAGGCTCATTCATCCATGTATGCTATGCACCCAGGAAGTACCAAGACGTATCACAATTTGAATGATATGTATTGGTAGCCAAGCTTGAAGAAAGATGTAGCTAAGTTTGTTACAAGATGTGATGTGTATCAATAAGTCAAAGTTGAGCATCAGAAGCTTACAGGAACATTGCAACCGTTGCCTATACCTCAATGGAAATGGGATCATGTGACTATGTACATTGTGATTGGTCTACAAGGACAGCCAAAGGTTAGGATTCCATCTGGGTGATCGTTGATAGGTTGACCAGGTCAGTGCATTTCCTCCCCATAAAGACAACGTTCACAGCAAAGAAGCTTGCTCAAGTCTATGTTAATGAGATAGTGTGTTTTCACAGTGTTCCAAAAACTATCATCTCTAATACGGGTCCTCCGTTTATGAGTCACTTTTGGGAGCAACTGCACACAACTTTGGGTATGCAGTTAAAGTTCAGTACTACTTTCCAGGTGCAGACATATGGTCAGTCTGAAAGGACCATCCAAATCTTGGAGGATTTGTTGAGGGCTTGTGTTCTTCAATTCTCAGGAAGTTGGGATGTACATCTCAGTTTGATAGAGTTTGCCTACAACAACAACTATCAGAGTAGCATTGACATTGCACCTTATGAGGTGTTGTATGGGAGACATTACCAATCTCTATTATGTTGGTATGAAATAGCAGAATATCAACTTCTGGTCTTGAGCTTGTATAACAGACAACATAGAAGATCAAAGTGATACATCAACAACTAAAAGCAACACAGGACAAACAAAAGTCGCATGCATATAATCTTTGTAGACCCTTTGAGTTCCAATTGGGAGTGAAGGTATACTTGAAGGTTTCTCCTTGGAAGGGTGTTCTGAGGTTTGGGAAGAAGGGTAAGTTGGCTTCCAGATATGTGGGACCTTACCTAGTTGTGGCACATGTTGGGAAGGTGGCTTACCAGTTGGAGTTGTGACCTGAGTTGCACATGTTACATCTGGTGTTCCATGTCAGTATGTTGAGGAAGTGTCATCCAGATACAAAATTAGTGTTACAACCTTTGGAAGTAGAGCTTGATGAAGATGTGACCTATGTAGAAGGTCTAGTGTTGATCCTTGATCGAAGAGTGAAGAAGTTGAAGAGGAAGGAACTTGTGCTTGTAAAAGTTATTTGGCATCATCGTGGTGTTGAGGAAGCCACATGGGAGCTCGAGGAAGAGATGAGGAGGAAGTACCCTTCCCTTTTCTCTTAGGAGTTTGGGGGCGAAATCCCTATTAGGGGTTTATGGCTTGTAAGGACCCTGAACCACATATTGGGATAACCCTATTTGATTTGCTTAAGTGTGTTTCTTAGATCCTTGCTCTAATCATCTAAGATGTAATTAGGGCATGTTGGAGGCTTGAGTTCCTTGTTTGAGCTTGCTTTCTTGGTGTTTGTGTGTTGTGGAGAGGTTTGGGTGCAAATTGCAATTTACCCAAGTCTGGGGTTAATGTGAAAGTTTGCCACCTCTAGTGTGTTCCTTCTCTCTCTTAGAATAATCTAGGGGAGTGAGAGAGAGATGAACACCTTTGTTGAGTCTTGGTTGAGTGGTGACATCCTTGGTGATGTTTTGCACTCATGTTTGAGGTGTATCTTACACCTAGGAGTGTTATCTCATGCTTGAGAGCCTTAGAGAGACCCTGTATCGGTTTGTGGTTGTCTTGAGGGACACCATATTAGTTTGGGGTTATTTGAGGAGGCCTTGTATCATTTTGTGGTGGGAAGAGGTGTGCCATATCAATTTGTGACCCTAGGGTTTCACCCCTATCGGTTTGTGAAGGGAGGAGGAGATGTGTATCAAACTTGACCTAGGATGGAGGCTTAATGGGCGAGCCATATCTATTATCACCTTATTTCATGGTGTTGCATGTGGCTCTTTCTTCGTGGACATGTGTCATCTAGAGTTCTTTAGCGGTGACACCTTTCCTTTGTTCTCTCTTTTTTCTCTCTTGTATATATAATTCTTTCTCTCCATGCAAGAGAATCCTTTAGCCATCTTTGCTTACTCTTCCTTGGTGGACGATCTTGAGATTAAGGAATGCTCTTCGTTGTAAGCTTGGTAGATGAGCCTAAGCTTGTTTTGTGCTCTTTTCATCTTCTTCCTTGGTAAGCCATGGTCATTAGTTTCCTTTCTCTCCTTCTTTCTTCTTCTCGGCCATGGACCTTGTTTGCTTCTTTTTCCCTCTCTTGCTCTCTCTTAACCATGGTTCTATCTTCCTTCTTGGAGGTGTTGTGTTGATCATGCTAGGAGGATCTTCTTCTACCTCAATCTTGGAAAGCTTGGAGCTTGGTGGTGATTTGTGAGGCAGGTTATATAACTCTAAGCCCACTATGCTATTATCACCTTTTACTTGTTATCTTGCTCTTGATCTATGGCTCGCTATTGCTTGCATGCTAGTAGATTTTCCTTGGTAGCCTTGTGTTATATTTTGGTAAACGAGCTTGCTTAGTTGTTGCTAGCGTTGCACCTTATTTTACCTTGTTTTTAACATTGTCTTGGGGTTGAAGACAAAGTGGTCGATATGCTTGGTGGAGGCCGACACATAGGGTAGGTTGATATGTTGGGTGGTCATCAAGGACGCCCCTGGACGTTACCCTTGTGGAAGGTCATCATGACCTTGGTTAGGTCTAGGATGACTCGTTCTGACCGTCATGCCTTTAGGAATGAGTGAGCCAATGTGATATGAGGGTGATAGTTTGTTGGTGGCCGTTGAATGACATGGAGTTGGATTATGATGTGAAGGAGTGCTAGCTGATATGCCTGGGTCATCACGACTAGGGACACATTGCTTGAAGCATTGTTGGAGCCTAAGGGGATCGTCACCTTGCTATGTCGATACCCTAGGGCGTTGCCCGTTACCCTTAGTGACCGACAACATGTGTTCATGTTGCTAATAGAGGAGTTTGTAGATACACCTCATTGCAGATATCTGTGTGACACTGAGCCATCATGGTGTGGAGGCATTGCTAGCCCGATAACCCTGGAAGCCATCACATCTTGGGTGTTTCCCGACATACCAATGTTGTCGTTATCCTTTTGACGCTTGTTATGCCTTGATGGCATTGCCCGATATACCTGGTTGGCTGACACATCTTGATGCCAAACAGTTACACCATCTTGGTGGTAGGACAATACCCTAGTTATTCATCTAGTATAAGCCCTAAACTGATAACCCTTTGGGTGGTTGCCTGACACACATAGGACAATCTGATATCCCATGTTGTGAACCCTAACCGATACCTTGAGTTAGTGTTGGAGGCATACCATGTTGATGCTAGGGTCTCATAGTGATGTTGTGATACCCTATGGAATAAATGTATGAAGGGATTCGAGTTATGTTTCTATACCACATAACATGTTTTATAATGATAATGAAAAACATGCTTTCATGTCTCATAACACATCTCATAATTGATGAGAAAAGTTATAACCTAAGGGTAGTTGTTGATCCAACCTTGTAAACCCTAATCGGGTGAAGTGAAACCCTAATTGCTATGATGTAAATGTATAACATGAGTCCTATGAGATAATGATGCTTTGCCTTCTTGTTATCATTTTTTAACCATGCAGGTGATACTAATTGATGTACATAGTTAGGTATGAACTATGGTGATTATGATCTAATGGACATTGGTCCTTGTGATGGACATTGGCCCTTTTGGTGGACATTTGTACTTGTGATGAACATTGGTCCTTATGATGGAAATTGGTCCTTGTAATGAACATTGGTCTTTGTGATGGAGATTGGTCCTTGAGATGGACATATGATGAATATCAGGCATAAAGTGATGATGTGATGAGATCCCACCTACTATGTTTTAGTTTGTTCTGTTGATGAGTTATGCCCTATTTATGTAGATCTTGTTTAGAGATTATACATTGTAACTTGATTTATGCTTAATGATGTTTAAATTGATCTAATTAATCAAAGTGAAATCTAATAGAGTAGTTGGCATGTGCCATAGATCCATTCCACTGTCAGCTTTGTTGCTAGATGGTGAAATGAGTTTAACTCAGAGCACATTTTTTTTGAATATGCGGGCTACAGGTTGAGTAATTCCTTGTATCCTTAAATACATGATGTGTGAGATGGCCATGCATGAGACGATCTTGTTGTGATATTGATGGCCATGGGTGAGCCACTCCTTTTGTTAGAATGGCCATGTGTGAGTCTGTTCTTCTAGTGCATGAAATATGTGGATGACCATGCGTGCGCCATCCTTAATCTTGACTATATGTCATTTTTGCTATTGAATGATATGTCTCTGCAACATTTTCTCTTATGCTGACTAAGAGGTGTGGTGAGGTCGTAGATTGTGATAAAGTGGATTTTCTCCTAATTGTGCATAATTAATTTTTTTACTTTAAAATCCTCACTATTTATGTCTCCTCTAACTTCATAACTCTATAATGTCCACCAAAGTCAAAGATTCCCCCATTTTGAGTCAATATGATACACATATATGCATGAAATGTTAGTGTCGATGTACCCTTGAACCCTTTGATTAAATTCTTGATCATACGTGCTTATTTTAATTCGATATTTTGCAAAGTTGTTCTTGACCATATTATGAAGCTATGGTCCAAATTTGAGATCATTTGGACATTTCTACGATTTTATATAAATTCTCTAATATATATCCTTGTTCTAGCCTTGAATAGCCCTTCTCTTGCTTGTTGGGCCCAAAGTCTTAAATCTCGGCCCATCTGTTGGCTGCCTTCTGCCTTTCCCCTTTGGGAAAGAAGCGTAGGGTTGGAAAATCTGGTTCACCCTGCTGCCAAATCAGACAGTGAGGGAGGCATATGAGGGTTGGGTCTAACCCTAGCTTTTTCTCAATGTATTTAATCCGCCCCCATCTAACCCTAGTTCGTCATCCTTCCTTGCCTTCTCCATCCTCTTCCTTCCCCAGTTTCCCCCCTGCTTTGGTTCTTCCAAACCTTCTAGTTTGCCAGCAGATGGCTAGGACAACCAGCAACAACCTTGTCCATCGCGCCGAGCATCAAGGTCGTGATTGATGGCCGAAGTACCTTAGACCGCCGCCGCTCGGACGCAGCTCATTCAGGGCCTGGTGTGGACTCGACGATGCTCAATGGTGGGAGCCGATGGTACTATGTTCTGAACGCAGAATAGAGGATCTATAGTGGGTGCAGGGGACAATGGATGGGCGGTGAATGAGGGCTGGCGGTCGTGCGGGGTGGCGACTCCTGGAGACCGTGAGCCGCCCTCAATAGCTCAGTAGCGGTCTGCAACCGCGGGCAGAGAGGAAGGCGACCTTGGGTAGGAGTCCACCAGGGTGTGAACAAAAGCAGCGATTGGGGAGCGGTGTGTGAGGAAGAAGCCTCCTCTACTGTTGGATCAGGGGCTAGTGTCCCAGATCAGTCAATGAATTCAAGGTAACGCCCTATGTCAATCCATATAGTTTGAATGGAAATTTTGTAAAAAATATATCTTGCTAATCCCTTGGCCAAAAATGTCGAACCAATATATCAAATCGATCAACTCGACGAGACCTACACATTGGGCCTAGTCCCACACTAAATCAAATGTTTGTTCCCTGATTTCTTGAAAATACTCACATTAGTCATGTTTGAGCACATTTATTCACTATTATGATCAATCTTGCATCTTTGATGACTATTCACTCTCCTAATCATGAAATCAGTAATATTCATTCACCTTGAACCAAGATGAGATCTTAATCTCCCCTATTGATCCATGGTTGTCCCTAATGCATGTTGTAGCTTACTCATGGACTTTAATGCATGATTATGATGAAGTTTGAATCTTTGCTATACTTATAGCCTCCTAAGCATCAAATCAGTCACTCTTTTGCTCTTGTGACCCTAATGAGGGCCCTAATCAACCCATTGTTCATGAATGACCTCAGTTGTACATATGTACCTACTTTGGACTACAATGTTGAACCTTGCCTAGATTGCTAATCTTGATTCTAATGGACATACACCTATTTTGGGATATGTTTCTTATGACCTAATGTTGCTGATCTAAACCATCCCTTATGCTTGGCTCTTAATCATTGATTATCTTTAACCTTGATTACTCTATTGTGAGTCTTTTGACCTCCGAATGCATGAAAATGCCTTAAACCTTGATATTATCATAGAAAGTGCATGAAAATGGCATGAAACTTGAACCACACCATCATGATGACCTCTAGATCAGCACAATATCATATAATGTACTAATAAGCAACTTGTAACCCATCTTGGCCAAAATCCTAAAATGCATCTAAAAAGGATTAATGATGAGAATCTAATGCATATATGTAATCTTGTTGTTAATCAGGTTGGATTATGATCTAGATGGTAATGGACGTGTTAAGTTAAGAATCTCTGAATCAGGTATGGGTCTTATCTAGTTATATGACTACCACTTTCTTGCTTGAAAAGACATATATTATATGCTTGTTTGTCTATTTTCTCAAATATTGCCATGTAGTATTGCTATGTCATACTCGATGTTTGCTTCTTCTATTTTATAACTTGAACACACACACACATATATATATATATATATGGAACTTCATTATAATATTGTTGATAAAGGGCTCTTGGTTGCGACCTTGAGGTCCCTCTCGTATAAAAGGGTTAGCTAAGCTTGAGCACCCTTACGGACCCTTCCGCCAGGAAGTTGGTCAAAGGCCTTAAACATGTTTGATATTGTTGGTATAATGGAGTGAAATGACATAAAATATGGTTTCACATTTGTTAAACAATTAACATGTTTATTATTGTTCTTTTAATCTTGAAATCTTTTCAAAATTATGCAAAGCTTATATATATGTGTATCTTTCAGCTCCATACTCGACACCTCGTGTGTTGACCCATTTCTCGTATGTTGTTTTTAGGTTCAGAGATGGCTAGAAGGTTGATGGGCTTGGTGAGCTAAGCTAGGTGTACTTGTTGTAAGATCCTGAATAGTATACATGAGCAGACTTGTACAAAGTGACTCTTGAATATGTAATTCAAATCATGTAATATAATGATGTTGCTTAATATATCTTGTTGATTGTTGAGATTATATTGGTGCTTGTATCTTATTATCTGTTCATGTGTGCTAAGCTTTACTCTTCCGCATTTTGCGTTTGGTATACGTTTGGTTCATGCGAATGGGATTCTGGCTCCGTGACAGATGGTATCAGAGCATGAACAATAACTACACAAAACATTTCTCACATGAAACACAAACTAAACTCACCTTACATCTCAACCCTAGAAACTTCATGAAATATCCTTGTGGATTAGGTTGACTTAGCCTCTAGGTTAGAACCTAGATGTTCTAGAACTAGGTGTAGACTTGTGTAAGTTACCTCCCTAGACATGATTCGCGGCATGTGCTTAGGATGTCTACACAAGTGTGCACCATGTTCTTGCTAGTTCTCTAGGTGTCATGATACTAGACTGCCTAATGAGTGTGGTAACTCGTTTTGGTTTTTGTTTTATTCGGATGGAGTATGGTGGTTTTCATCGCCTGTTTAAACGTTGGAGAAAACATATTTCAAGTATTATTATATGTACATATGAAAAATGTTACCACACGCAGAAAGGTAGTGAGTTTCCATGCAACCTAGGAGAAAGAGATGTAACATCAAGTCTAGATAAGAGAGATTAGATGATAATGATGATCTCTAGAGTTGTTTAGAGCCATGATATAGGTTAGGCATGTGAGTAACCTAGAAACCTAGGTTGATGATTATGATATTGATGATGATGTTGATGCTTTATAAGATCTAAGATGTTTGAGGAAGGTTAAGTATGTTTGATGATATGAGATGAGTTTGACCATGCAACCCTAGCTAAACCTAGCACCTTATACGAGACATACCACTTGGTTGATGTGCTAAACATAGTTAGTGGGTTGGCATGCTTGCTTGTACCTAGTTTTGTACATGCTGAGATATGATATGTGACATGCAGTTTGAGACCAACACGGGCCTCAATCTCTTTACAAAGGAAGACCTCTAGCATGGGACATATGAATAGGGTGACCTGTTGATATGAGTTGACCTGTATCGGGAGAAGGTTAGAGTACCTAAACTCCAAAATATTTGAAATGTTGAATAATATGAATGATGAAATACTTGATGATGAGTCCCTAGCTAGAATACTTCTAAGTATATCAGTTGAGTGACCTAGTGGATGGTTTCCTTGAAAATGTTGAACCCTAGATGTCCTATGGAAATATCTAACCCTAGAGAAAGAGGCAATTGAAAATTTGATGCTTAATATATATATAGGTGAGGGAGATGTCCCAAGACCCTTAGATGATGTATACGATGTGTGATATTCATGATGAGCCTCATACTCGGGTTAGTAGTTGTATATAAAGGAATCTAGAGGTTATCCTTGTTTTTCAAAAGATGGGTAGAAATCTTTGTTACAAGTAGAAGGTTGTGGTTAACACGTCTTAGCTTGAGTGGCTTGAAGCTTTTTCGAGATACAAGAGAGAAAGTTACAAAATCTTGACATTAATGATAATGATGTTCCTCATATGATGCTTGTTGCATGAAATAATGTCACTTATGTTTAAAACTCGATATATGCCCTATAAGTCAAACTCTTAAGCTAGACCTAGTATGAAATCAAACCATACATGAAGATGTAGTTTTGAAATCATGAACTCGATACGGTGATGCATAGAGATCTTGGCTTGAATAAATAGGGGTAACATGCCTAACATCAAACCCAAAAAAAATGATTAACTCAATATGCCAATGATCTTGGAATCATAACCTGAATAAACGTGATGAATAAATTGTTTAATTTTAGATTTGAAATGGAAAAGAAAGAACATAATTGAATAGAGTTGGTAGAAATTTTGGGGAAAGAAAAAACATGCATGAAATCTACTGTAAAGATGAGATAAACACTTGATTATAGTCTTGTTTGAAGTCATGTCCATAAACATGATACTTTTGAGAAGTGATAACATAGATTTTGATAATACACCCTGGTCGTGTATGAAAATTAGTACAAAAACCCTGATATATGGATACAAAAGGATGGAAAACCCTAATGCCATGATGATGCTATAGTATGATGGAACCATAAGTAAATGTGTATATCATCGATATGAGTACATCCTTGATGATGACAACCTATTGTGCATCCCATTGTGCAGAATACCTTGAAAACCATGGAGGGATATCTGTACTCGGTAGATTTTTGACTTTGACTCTTAGATATGATCTCTGATAAATTTCGAGGATGAAATTTCTTGTAAGGAGGGAAGGATGTGATAAAGTGGATTTTCTCCTAATTGTGCATAATTACTTTTGTTACTTTAAAATCCTCACTATTGATGTCTCCTTTGACTTCATAACTATATAATGTCCACCAAAGTCAAAGATTCCCCCATTTTGAGTCAATATGATACACATATATGCATGAAATGTTAGTGCTGCTGTACCCTTGAACCCTTTGATTAAATTATTGATCATACGTGCTTATTTTGATTTGATATTTTTCAAAGTTGTTCTTGACCATATTATGAAGCTATGGTCCAAATTTGAGATCATTTGGACATTGTTACAATTTTATATAAATTCTCTAATATATATATCCTTGTTCTAGCCTTGAATATCCCTTTTCTTGCTTGTTGGGCCCAAAGTCTTAAATCTCGGCCCATCTATTGGCTGCCTTCTGCCTTTCCCCTTTGGGAAAGAAGCGTAGGGTTGGAAACTCTGGTTCACCCAAATCAGACAGCGAGGGAGGAGCATGAGGGTTGGGTCTAACCCTAGCTTTTGCTCAATGTATTTAATCCGCCCCCCATCTAACCCTAATCTGTCATCCTTCCTTGCCTTCTCCATCCTCTTCCTTCCCCAGTTTTCCCCCTCCTTTGATTCTTCCAAACCTTCTAGTTTTCTAGCAGACTGCTAGGACAACTAGCAGCAACCTTGCCCATCGCGCTGAGCATTAAGGTCGTGATTGACGGCCGAAGTACCTTAGACTGCCGCCGCTCGGACGCAGTCCATTCAGGGCCTGGTGTGGACTCGACGATGCTCAATGGTGGGAGCCGGTGGTACTCTGTTCTGAACACAGAACAGAGGATCTGTAGCGAGCACAGGGGACAGTGGACGGGCGGTGAATGAGGGCTAGCGATCATGCGGGGAGGCGACTCCTGGCGACCGTGAGCCGCCCTCAATAGCTCGGTAGCGGTCTGCAACCGCGGGCAGAGAGGAAGGCGACCTTGGGCAGGAGTCCACCAGGGTGTGAACATAAGCAGCAATTGGGGAGCGGCGTGTGAGGAAGAAGCCTCCTCTGCCGTTGGATCAGGGGCTAGTGGCCCAGATCAGTCAATGAATTCAAGGTAACACCCTATGTCAATCCATATAGTTTGAATGAAAGTTTTGTAAAAAATGATATCTTGCTAATCCCTTAGCCAAAAATGTCAAACCAATATATCAAATCGATCAAATCGATGAGACCTACACATTGGGTCTAGTCCCACACTCTAAATCAAATGTTGGTTCCCTGATTTCTTGAAAATACTCACATTAGTCATGTTTGAGCACATTTATTCACTATTATGATCAATCTTGCATCTTTAATGACTATTCACTCTCCTAATCATGAAATCAATAATATTCATTCACCTTGAACCAAGATGAGCTCTTAATCTCCCCTATTGATTCATGGTTGTCCCTAATGCATGTTGTAGCTTACTCATGGACTTTAATGCATGATTATGATGAAGTTTGAATCTTTGATATACTTATAGCCTCCTAAGCATCAAATTAGTAACTCTTTTGCTCTTGTGACCCTAATGAGGGCCCTAATCAACCCATTGTTCATGAATGACCTCAGTTGTACATATGTACCTACTTTGGACTACAATGTTGAACCTTGCCTAGATTGCTAATCTTGATTCTAATGGACATACACCTATTTTGGGATATGTTTCTTATGACCTAATGTTGCTGATCTAAACCATCCCTTATGCTTGGCTCTTAATCATTGATTATATTTGACCTTGATTACTCTATTGTGAGTCTTTTGACCTCGGAATGCACGAAAATGCCTTAAACCTTGATATGATCATAGAAAGTGCATGAAAATGGCATGAAACTTGAACCACACCATCATGATGACCTCTAGATCAGCACAATATCATATAATGTACTAATAAGCAACTTGTAACCCATCTTGACCAAAATCCTAAAATGCATCTAAATAGTATTAATGATGAGAATCTAATGCATATATGTAATCTTGTTGTTAATCAGGTTGGATTATGATCTAGATGGTAATGGACGTTTTAAGTTAAGAACCTCTGAATCAGGTATGGGCCTTATCTAGTTATATGACTACCGCTTTCTTGCTTGAAAAGACATATATTATATGCTTGTTTGTCTATTTTCTCAAATATTGCCATGTAGTATTGCTATGTCATACTCGATGTTTGCTTTGTCTGTTTTATAACTTAAACACACACACACACACACACACACACACACACATATATATATATATATATATATATATATAAATGGAACTCCATTATAATATTGTTGATAAAGGGCTCTTGGTTACGACCTTGAGGTCCCTCTCGTGTAAAAGGGTTAGCTAAGCTTGAGCACCCTTACGGACCCTTCTGACGGGAAGTTGGTCAAAGGCCTTAAACATGTTTGATATTGTTGGTATAATGGAGTGAAATGACATAAAATATGGTTTCACATTTGTTAAAAAATTAACATGTTTATTCTTGTTCGTTTAATCTTGAAATCTTTTCAAAATTATGCAAAGCTTATATATATGTGTATCTTTCAGCCCCATACTCAACACCTCGTGTGTTGACCCATTTCTCGTATGTTGTTTTTAGGTTCAGAGATGGCTAGAAGGTTGATGGGCTTGGTGAGATAAGCTAGGTGTACTTGTTGTAAGATCCAAACTAGTATACATGAGCAGACTTGTACAAAGTGACTCTTGAATATGTAATTCAAATCATGTAATATAATGATGTTGCTTAATATATCTTGTTGATTGTTGAGATTATGTTGGTGCTTGTATCTTGTTATCTGTTCATGTGTGCTAAGCTTTATGCTTCCACATTTCGCCTTTGGTATACATTTGGTTCATGGGACTGGGATTCTGGCTCCGTGACATAGATTCTGACTCTTCTATTAGACCATGTGTGCAAATTATTTTGACTTATCAAGTGGTCGGTTGGATTTGGGTGGTATGACTCAAATCCTTGGGGCATAATGAAATACGTAATCAATTGTGTAGTATAATTGTATAGGATCAAATACAAAAACATTGGTTGAGGCCTTTCTTGATCTTTATACAATGATGTTGATCGAAAGTACACATGTTCTTCATATTCCTTTTAAATTATTCAGATGTTTCATTATCCAACTATAATTTCCCTTCTTGTCAATAATCATTACATGCTTCATCTTAGTTGTATTTATAACTGCTGCTCAGTTTATGTTATCTGTGATAATAATAGAGTTGGTGGTGAGTTATGTCTCCCGGTGAGATTTGGAATCTCACCCCATGGGTTTTCCCACACCCTTTTTAGGTGGATGAGCATGAAGAGGTAGAGATCGTGTAGAGGAGGTTGAGCAGCAGCTTGAGGAGTAGTAGCTGATAAGGTTGGAGGTGCTGCTGGATGCCTTTTGTTGATAGATTCCTAGAGTCGACCCTGTACACTCGGGACTTTGGGAATGTTTTGTAGATGTTTCGTGAACATGCTTATTTATATGGTTGTCTTATGCCCTTTGTATACTAGATATGGTTGAATCATGTATATATGTTCTAGAACTGTGCTTTCGTTATAGGTTGACAGCATGCCTTGCGAATGCTTTGAGGCATGAAAGGACTTATGTGTAAAGGTTCTTGCTTCATGGCTATTTTATGAAAAAGGTTTTAATTTTTAACATTTTTTCTAGTAATCTATTCATTAATATATCTTTTGAGGTTATGTTTTGAGTAATCTCAGTTTGTGTGGCATGATGCATCACAATAGGAAGGTTGTAAGTTAGGGGTCAAACTCAAGAGAGAAAGAAGGCACTAGAGCTAGGTTAGTTTTAGCTAGGTTCCTACTATAGAGTCTAGGGTTGAAGGATTTGAAGGTTAATTCTGATTGTTGAACTAAGGTTGATCAATCAAGCAATCAAAGAAGAACAAGATTCAAATCCTAAGTTAACCCTAGACAATTACTTCTAAAGAGCAAGAAATTATAAGATCAACAATGAAAAGTAAAGAAAAGAGCAAATTATACTAAGGCGAGCAAGAAAATATCTACACTACACTAAGCTAGCAAACTAGGCAAAAGAGAAATTAAAGACCTAAATTAGAAGCAAGAACAAGGCAATGAACTAACTAAGTAGGTTAAGTGTTAAACAAGTAAATACTAGCTAAGCAAGAAGACAATTAGGGTTTATATGCAATTAAGAAAAGCGTGGGATGTTTGGAGGAATGCACTTGTCAATCGGGTTGGGGTGCGATAAAATGTTAACATTATTCTTTCATTAAGATTACCAAACCAAACAACAAGCTAATGCTAATGAATTTCCCTAACTACTAACTAGCCATGGATATGATGGGGGTATGTATAGGGGAACTAGTCCCTATCAGATCCTACCCAACCTTATGAGATTCAATTGGATTAGGGTTTAGATGGAATTTAATTAGGATCTAGTCAAGCCTAGGTTTCTAGGATAGAAATTCATAGGGTAATTAGGGGTCAAGTGTAGTGATGAGAGGTGGAAATGAGGTTGTAGACCTCACATCACCCACATTCTACCATTAAGAAGGCTCCAAGCTAATTACACTAAATGTTTCTATACTAGCTACTTAGATATCTCACTTAGGTGTAGGATAATAGATTAGTATGTAGGAAGGTGAAAACCTAACTAGGGATCCACTAATTAGTCCTAGGAGTGATTCCCAAAATTAACTACATATAAACATTTCCCCTAGAATCCTATGTGATTTCAAGCACAAACCTTATAGAAATTTATGAGAAATGAGATATAATTACAACATAATCATTAGCAAATTAAATTACAATGTTTACATATTACTTTCCCCCAACATGGTATCAAAGTATCATTTTTGACCCCAAACAACCCACCTAAGGGGCTTAGCTACTCATATAATAAGAAAATACAAAAATGAAGAAAGAATAATGAGTACAGGAGTGGAAAGCCATGGTAGCTTGGTGGAGAAATACTCCTTGTCTACCTCCTAGCAGTAGTAGCTTGAGCTTCTCCTTCTTCCAAGGTTTAAATGGTATGAATTTGAGGTGGAAAGTGGTTAAAATAATAGAAAACAAGGGTTTGGGTGGTGGAAATGGTGAAATGGAGTGGAAATGAGGTGGGAATGGGGGTAAAGGGGGATAGGGTAGGCTAAGGGGAAGATAAGAGTAGCTAACCTTGTACTACAACTGCCACCCTTGTATATATACATGGTGGGGAAGCACTAGGTTAAGTGGGGGCAAAATGGGTAGTTATAGGGTTTTGGTGGTGGCATGGCCATGCTAGGCAGCACATCAATGGTGGGTAGAAAGGGGCATGGTTGTGGTGGAGTGGAATCACCAAGGTGAAAAAAGGTAAAAGTTACAATTACATTATGGGTTCATAGAAGGCTGGAAGCATGGTTGTGCTGGCCAGCACAACCATGGTGGGTGCTAAGTAGAATGTCTGTGATGGGCGAGTTAGGGAGTTGGTTGTTCTACTTAGAATGCCCATTTTTCTTTTGGCCAACACAACCATGCTGGTTGACATGACCATGTTGGGTCTTCTTGGCATAGTTGTGCTGGCTAGCACAACTGTATTGTTGAGTTTGCTCTAGCCTTGTTGAGTATGCAATTATCCTATGTTTTTTCTTATGTAGAACGGCTGATCCATATCATCATGTCCGTGTTGGGGAGTTTGCTTGTACTTTAAACTTTGAACTCCTGATCGATGGACTTCTTTGCTTTAGCTTGACTCTTAGCCACTAGGGTTAAATTGGGGGATCTTTGGGGCCTTCTTTGAACCCCTCCATTGGTGGAGGAATCCTATAACACCTTCTTTCTCTCCCATCCATCCAATGTCCAAGTACCTTAAAAACATGCAAAAGACGTCCATAAGTGCACTTTACAAAAGTATATGTATTGAGGGAAATAACATGAAATCTAACAAGTTTATATGTGATTGAAGTGTACTAATATATAAGATGGAGCCCTAAATTAGGACTTCATCAACTATCTGCATACATGTAGTGTTCGTTTTTCCTTGGCATGTGGAACTTGATGGGAAATATTTCACACAATCAATTAGTTGCCGATGGGCAAAACAATCAGTTGAAAAAGTTAGCAATGGTAAAATATTTAAAGGAAAAACAATCATACCGTAACAAAGCAGCTAGAAAAGTAGTTGTGCATTCACTCTTTTTTATAGGGGTATAGATACCCAGACGACAACCTATGATTCAATGCCCAATGACCTGAGTGACTTTTTGAATAGATCTCTTCCTTGCTATGTGACTGATGAGGAATTTTGGAAAATGAAGACCAATAGACCAACAACTATTCACATTATTTGCATGAGGACCAACAGAATATTCTTGCTCAATAAGGAAATGGAAATAGATTCCAGCCCAACAATGTTGATGGGTACTAGTAATCGACAAACACACATCACTAGTAATAAGTGTGCCCAACAAAAAGTCTGAAGCCAATAGGTCAACAAACATTCTGAAGCTTACAGACCGATGAGAGCCCTTCCACTGACAACTGACCAAGCTCTGACGAGATCACTCGACATGATGTCTGGTGGGTTTTCAGTCTCTTTTAACCACAAAAAAAACTATGGCTTGACACTCTCCGACTATCACTGTAATGACCCATTTTCAAATGTCATCTAATTAGGGTTTACTTGGATGATTATATGCTTAACTAAGTTGATCATTGTTTAAAGCTTGATTAGTGATGGTACTTAATTTTTGATGTTTTAAATAAAATGAGAAGGTTTAATCATACTTTGATTCACATAATTAGGGTTAAGATTTAGAAACCCTAATCGGCCCAAATTAGGGTTTTGATGACATATGAATACAAAATTTGATAAAAATAGTGTCTCACTAAATGATTTTTAGTATTTTATGTGCAACTCTGATTTAATTAAAATTTGTATATAATTTGTATACCTCAATTTTTAACATTCTTGAAAAATATAAGAATTTTTGAATAATGTCCTAACCTATTTTTCGGTCGAGTTTGAAACTCGACCGATCAAATTTTAGATTGACATAGCAGTGTGGTAATTGAATTTTATATTTTTATTGGTATATCCAATTGATCTCAAATTTTAACTGTAGTTTTTAAACTCCATTATAGAAACAACATTAAATTTGTGTAATTTTGGGATGATATTTTATCCCTACAGAGAGGAGTGTCTGTCGAGTTCTGCGAAGGACAAACTCGATCGACCATGCTGCTGACTGCAATATAGCAGTGTATTATTTGATTTTTATTTATTTATTCATAACCACAAATGATCTTAAATTTTTACTATTTCTTATATCAATTTCAGACACTAGGTTAAAGTTTCATAATTTTTGGATGAGGTTTGAGTTTTGAAATGTGTGATTTGGATCGAGTTTATAACTCAAACGACCAACCAATCTGAGCAAAATAAAAATACATTGAGGGGCTTGTTTGCAATTGTTGTAAGCACCTCAATTCATCTATATGACTAACCCAAGGAGCTCTCATAACTCATCCTTATGGTCAAAGAAACAGAATTATTGAGAGAGAGAGGAGCTAGGGTTTTGAGTAGAGAAAGTGGTGGAGATGTTGACCTAGGGTTTCTCTATCCAAGATATGATGAAATCAAGTAATTTTAGCTTCTTTGCATATAACTTCACGATCTCACATGTCAAGATTCCGTCCCTCCTCATATTTGATTCAAAATCACATCAAATCTCCCCCTTTTCTCACTCTTTCTCTTCTAATCCCCATTTCTAGGGTTTCCGAGTTGAGAGGAGAAAGAATTGGATTCTTTTGTGAGAGTTTGTTTGGGTTTCCACAAATTCATAGGTTGACCTACGAAATTAAGGTGCTTGGCACTTGAGGTGAGTGTTTTTCTCCCTCCTAAGCTTTTTATTCATGTTGAAAGCCTAATTCTATCTGGAAAAAACAACCAGAAACCTTATTTGTATATGTATGTGATTGAATTTGATTTGGGAAAGATATTGGGGATCTAATTCTACCGATTTTGATTATTTATCATTGATTGAAACTTGATTAGTTCCTGATATATTGATTGAGGATTCATGGGTTTTTCTTATGGGTATATGACTATGCTATTTCATGTGAATGTTTCCTAAAAATCAGCCCAATGACCGATATGCTTGGAATTGAATTGACATGTGTAAAATCATATTTGAATTGTACTAGATTTTATGATACAAGTGTATTGCTAAATGTTAATAGAATTGAATGACCACATATACTGATTAGGATTTGTGTTGAGGAAGTGAATGAAATTAGTCAATTAATCAATATATACTTATGATTGATGAATGAAATGTGTGAAAATGGAAACTAGGGTTTCCATGTTTGTGAATAACCCAAATGAACCCTTGAGTCATGATTGGATTACTAAATGGTATGATTATTATGATATGTTGAACTAAGGAATGACTTCTTGAAAACCCTAAAAGTTTATTATTAAGATGATTATGAGTGATAAAGTTAGAACTTGTATATGATGTTGTAAATGTGATCAAATGCTGAAGTTGAAGGTATTAATACTTCAATTGAATATGATGAGTCTTACTAATATCATCTAAGTCTAATGCATTTGTTTTAGTATAATAAAGAATGATCATTGTTGATTATGGGAATGACATTAGTAGTCAATGACAAGGTACACTTGTCTAAATATAAGAGACAATATGAGCAACATGTACTTAATGGTGATTGCAAGATGAAGATGAAACTAATGAAGATAGTATCATGAAGTATTTTATCTTTTATTTTAATTACATGTGGCTTAACCCAAATTAAATGAAACATACTAAGAACCGTACTTTGATAAATGTTATGTAGAAGAGAAACATTGTATGTAAAGTGAATCAAGAAAGATTGGTCCAGATAATGTAATGAACATGAAATGAAAGAAGTTGAGACTACTGAGTATAAAATGATGGAAAAAGATAGGAATTAGTAGATGATTCTAAGAATGTAACTATTACCCTAAAATGATGAGTTTCATGATGCTAGTGAATGACAATCTCAAATGGGGGATTAAGACATGCACATAACTGTTTCAACTAAAAGATGAAAGTCAAGTATTTGAATTGATTTACAAGAATGTGTTCTTGAATTGTGAATTGTACTCTGAGAATGGACTAATAGTACAAACTTCAATTGATAGTCAACATGTGTTGATTAGTAAACCCATATGAAGAATGTGAAATAAAATAAGAAGAGAACTAAGTCTATTATGCATGTATATGTGTGAAATTATTGGCATCTATTCAGATTGGATGGAAAAGGCATATGTTGTATGATAAATCTATTCTGAGTATGAGGAATGATACATGATATCTATATGCTTTTACTATTTCTAGTTCTAATGCCTCTTCTAATATTTGTTCAGAACTGTGATATACAATGAACTGATAAGATTTATGTTGAAATTGAATTTAATATGCACTCCTTACATTGAGAAACCCTGATAAGGGTAAATGTTTCATAATGAGATTATATTTAGGGATGAAAGCCCACTGATGATGATAAAACCCTGATGGGGTAAATGATGGATAATAAGATTATGTCTCGAGTTGAAAGCCCATTGTTGATGATTGTTATGAGATGATGGAGAAGATAGAAATAATCATATGTGTTGCAAAATACAGATTTATTTAGTGCTTCTTGCTTTGATCATTGTTCTTATTGATAAACTTAATCTGCTTCATATTATTCTAGTTATGCGAGAATACACATATATGATATATAATGTTTTAAATTCTTTTAAGATGAGTAAAAGAGATTAATAATAAGTGAAATGATGGAACATCTAGTTAGGTGCCCTAAACATCGTGAGTTTCCCCCGAGGACCACACCGGGGAAACAAAATAGATCTCCTTGTAGTAATCGATGAATTATGAGAAGGATGTCCGGAGTGTGGATCGAGACCTTAAAGGTTAGACCACCAGGATTTAGGAGCGAGTCATCTAGAGTGGCTCTGGCCCTAAATCCTTACTGTGAAAGTCTATGTACAGATGGAATAGACTCTGATGAAATGAAATATGTGAAATATGAAATGAAATATATGTGAAATACTGTGATATGTGATATACTGCTTTTCTGGTTCCTATCTTGTGTACCCGAGATGAGGATGCGAGCCTCTTTAGGCAACCCTGAGGTGGACATCGTCTATTGTTGATATCTTAGGGTGGTCGGCTAAACCCTAAGATAGTGACGGTGAGTCGTTAACATGAGAATCAGGATTGGCAACTTCTACTTGGTGAGGTACAAGCCAAGTAGTTTCAAAGCAAATGAATAAAAGACGATAAGCTGTGTAGAACATGATTTGAATGGTTGTTACATTCCTTATACTGCTACTTGATGATTTGTCATTGTTGATTATGCTTCTTACTGTGGAAATTAATCATGTTGCTATAGACATTTTCATATTATGATTTGTCATGTTGACAAGTTAAAATGATGGGATTTATATCCACTCTGAATATGAGTTGGATTGCTTGCTATTTGATAGTATTGTTTGATAGATATGTATTATGTGTACTTCAACTTTAGGACTACAGGATGTGTTCCTGGTCTGGCTGGTGGAGTGTCACAAAGATAATGTTATTGTTATGTATTTATTCAAAATGTTTAGAACTTGACTTATTACTCATGCAGTAAGATTTTTAATCTGAACTAGAATTATCTGCTAATTTGTTCATAGACATGCTCTAAAAGATGTTTCAAAGTTATAATTGGTTTAAGTGATTACCTTATCTATTAGATGAGATTACTATTTCAAGATAGATATGACTCATGATAGAACTATCTGCTAGACTTTTCAATATCTGCATGTTTCTGTTGAGTTTATTATACTTAATCTGATGTTGATGCATGTACCTAGCTTGAGTGGGAGGTATCCACTCACTGAGGCTCTATATGAGTCTCATGAGGTTGTTTCAAATGTTTTTAGGTATAATTTTATCCAACGAAGAGGCCAAGACAAAGAAGATATAAATAGCATAATCTAGATAGATTAGAATGACCATGTACTCTCTCTTTCCCGAGATGGGTTGTAGATTAAGTTTGTTTGTCAATGTACATGTATCTGATGTAAACTGAACTGCATATGAGAATAAGATTTGATTCTAGATATAATGGAGTTGAATATGATTTGTGATATCTGAATGTGATCTCCTTGATGTGACATTTATTTATGAGTTTGCGAATAAAGAAAAAGGAAAAATTTATCTGTATTTTTCGTATATTGTTTATTCTCCTTTGTCGAGAATTCCTTATTTTATTTCATAATCTGGGTTTAGGTTTTGGGATTATCTCTAATGATTGGTATTTATACTGATCAAAAGAGTGGATCCCGATAAGTGTGGTATCAGAGCCTAGGTTAGATGAGTCTACAAGGACAATAGGATCTAGGACTAATTCATAATGTTGATGTTGAATATAACCTAAATGATGTGCATACTGACTGAACTCGATATCCAGATACTCTGGTCAAGTATTTGGGTATTGATCTAAGCTAGTATGGAATTGCCGACTATACTTCTTCTGGATTCCTTGACCAAGTATCCAGATGAACATAATTTGGTAGTATAATAAGATACATGATGAAAAAGAGAAGAATGGCAATAAAATGGTGAAAGAGAAGGATTTTATAATTCAATATGGAACCTATGGAAAACATGAAATTTCATATAATAAAGATGAAATCTTAATGGATTATGAACATAATCTCTAATGACTTTGAGTCTGAGTATGAAATCTAAAATTGTGAGAAAAAATCTATGAACTAAGATGCACACTAGATGATCTTCTTTATAAAGGAAATTGATGAATGAAGATGAAAATATGTGATTGAGTCATAATCTTAATCCATGAGATACACAATCAAATTTAAAAAAAGGATGTGAAAGGTGATGTTAATTAGATCTCAATAAATGATGTATTACTAATATTAGTGATTCAAATGTTTATAATACTCAAGGAGAGATATGATGATGACATATGATGAAATATCCATCTAATACAAAAAAAAGATGTCATATGAAAGAAAGATAAAATGAAAGTCTTTCTAGCTGGATGTAGAGAGATATGAATGATTAGATGATATGATATTATTCCATATCTTTTCTTGGATTTCAAGATGAAATTTTAAAAGGAGGGGAGAATTTGTAATGACCTATTTTCAAATTAGTCATCTAAATAGGGTTTACTTGGATGATTGTATGCTTAACTAAGTTGATTATTGTTTAAAGCTTGATTAGTGATGGTACTTAATTTTTGATGTTTTAAATATAATGAGAAGTTTTAAGCATACTTTGATTCACATAATTAGGGTTAAGATTTGGAAACCCTAATCGGCCCAAATTAGGGTTTTGATGACATATGAATACATAATTTGATAAATATAGTGTCTCACTAAATGATTTTTAGTATTTTATATGTAACTTTATTTAATTCAAATATATATATGATTTGTATATCTCAATTTTGAACATTCTTGAAAAATATCAGAATTTTTGAAGAATGTCCTGACCTGTTTGTCGGTCGAGTTTGAAACTCGACCGATCAAATTTCAGATTGACATAGCAGTGTGGTAATTGAATTTTATCTTTTTATTGGTATATACAACTGATCTAAAACTTTAAATGTACTTGTTAAACTCCATTATAGACACGTTATTAAATTTGTGTAATTTTTGAATGATTTTTGATCCCTACAGAGAGGGGTGTTGGTCGAGTTCTGTGAAGGAAAAACTCGACCGGCCATGCTGCTGACTGCAATATAGAAGTGTAGAATTTGATTTTTATTTATTTATTCATAACTTCAAATGATCTAAAAAATTTAATTTTTCATATAAACTCAATTTTAGACATTGGGTTAAAGTTTCATAATTTTTGGATAAGGTTTGATTTCTGAAAAGTGTGGTTTCAGTCGAGTTTATAACTCAGCCGACCAACCAGTCTGAGCAAAATAAAAATACATTGAGGGACTTGTTTGCAATTGTTCTAAGCACCTCAATTCATCTATATGACTAACCTAACATGCAAGGATCTCTCATAACTTGTCCTTACTGTCAAATAAATGAAATTCTTAAGAGAGAGAGAGGAGAGCTAGGGTTTTGAGTAGAGAAAGTGGTGGAGATGTTGACCTAGGGTTTCTCTATCCAAGATATGATGAAATCAAGTATGTTTAGCTTCTTTGCATATAATTTCATGGTGAATATTCTCTCACATGTCAATATTATGTCCCTCCTCTGATTTGATTCGAAATCACATCAAATCTCCCCCTTTTCTCACTCTTTCTCTTCTAATCACCATTTCTAGGGTTTCCGAGTTGAGAGGAGAAAGAATTGGATTCTTTTGTGAGAGTTTGATAGGGTTTCCAAAAATCCAGAGGTTGATCTACGAAATTAAGGTGCTTGGCACCTGAGGTGAGTGTTTTTCTCCCTCCTAAGCTTTGTATTCATGTTGAAAGCCTAATTCTATCCAGAAAAAACAAAGAGAAACCTTGTTTGTATATGTATGTGATTGGATTTGATTTCGGAAAGATATTAGGGATCCAATTCTACTGATTTTGATTATTTATCATTGATTGAAACTTGATTAGTTCCTGATATATTGATTGAGGATCCATGCGTTTTTCTTATGGGTAGATGACTATGCCATTTCATGTGAATTTTGCCTAAAAATTAGCACAATGGCCGATATGCTTGGAATTGAATTGACATGTGTAAAATCATATTTGAATTGTACTAGATTTTATGATACAAGTGTATTGTTGAATGTTAATGGAATTGAATGACCACATATCTTGATTAGGATTTGTGTTGAGGAAGTGAATGAAATGAGTTAATTAATCAATGTATACTTATGATTGATGAATGAAATGTGTAAAAATGGAAATTAGGGTTTCCATGTTTGTGAATAACCCTAATGAACCTTTGAGTCATGATTGGATTACTGAATGATATGGTTATTATGATATGTTGAACTAAGGAATGACTTCTTGAAAACCCTAAAAGTTTATTATTAAGGTGATTATGAGTGATAAAGTTAGAACTTGTATATGATGTTGTAAATGTGACCAAATGCTAAAGTTGAAGGTATTAATACTTCAATTGAATATGATGAGTCTTACTAATATCATCTAAGTCTAATGCATTTGTTTTAGTATAATAAAGAATGATCATTGTTGATTATGGGAATGAAATTAGTAGACAATGACAAGGTACACTTATCTGAATATAAGAGACAATATGAACAAGATGTACTTAATGGTTATTGCAAGATAAAGATGAAACTAATGAAGATAGTATGATGAAGTATTTTATCTTTTATTTTAATTACATGTGTCTTAACCCAAATTAAATGAAATATACTAAGAAATATAATTTGATAAATGTATGTAGAAGAGAATCATTGTATGTAAAGTGAATCAAGAAAGATTGGTCCAGATAATGTAATGAACATGAAATGAAAGAAGTTGAGACTACTGAGTATAAAATGATGGAAAAAGATAGGAATTAGTAGATTTTTCTAAGAATGTAACTCTTGCCCTAAAATGACAAGTTTGATGATGCTAGTGAATGACAATCTCAAATGGGGGATTAAGATATGCTTATAACTATAGTTGAATTCAACTAAAAGATGAAAGTCAAGTATTTGAATTGATTTACAAGAATGTGTTCTTGAATTGTGAATTGTACTCTGAGAAAGGACTAATAGTACAAACTTCAATTGATAGTCAACATGTGTTGATTAGTAAACCCATATGAAGAATGTGAAATAAAATAAGAAGAGAACTAAGTCTGTTATGCATGTATATGCATGAAATTATTGGCAACTATTCAGATTGGATGGAATAGGCATATGTTGTATGATAAATCTATTCTTAGTATGAGGAATGATACATGATATCTATATGATTTTACTATTGCTAGTTCTAATGCCTCTTCTAATATTTGTTCAGAATTGTGATATACAATGAACTGATAAGATTTATGTCGAAATTGAATTTAATATGCACTCCTTACATTGAGAAACCCTAATAAGGGTAAATGTTTCATAATGAGATTATATTTAGGGATGAAAGCCCACTGATGATGATAAAACTTTGATGGGGTAAATGGTGGATCATAAGATTATGTCTCGGGCTGAAAGCCCATTGTTGATGATTGCTATGAGATGAAGTAGAAGATAGAAATAATCATATGTGTTGCAATATACATATTTATTTAGTGCTTCTTGCTTTGATCATTGTCCTTATTGTTAAATTTAATCCATTTCATGTTATTCTAGTTATGCAAGAATACACATATATGATATATAATGTTTTGAATTCTTTTAAGATGAGTAAAAGAGATTAATAATAAGTGAAATGATGGAACATCTAGTTAGGTGCCCTGAACACCGTGAGTTTCCTCCGAGGACCACACTAGGGAAATAAAACATATCTCCTTGTAGTAATCGATGAATTATGAGAAGGATTTCTGGAGTCTGAATCGATACCTTAAAGGTTAGACCACCATGATTTAGGAGTGAGTCATCTAGAGTGGCTCTGGCCCTAAATTCTTATTGTGAAAGTCTATGTCCAGATGGAATAGACTCTAATGAAATGAAATATGTGAAATGTGAAATGAAAAATATGTGAAATACTATGATATGTGATATACTACTTTTCTGGTTCCTAACTTATGTACCCGAGATGAGGACATGAGCCTATTTAGGCAACCCTGAGGTGGCCAGGGTATGTTGTTGATATATTAGGGTGGCCGACTAAACCCTAAGATAGTGATGGTGAGTCGTTGACACGAGAATCAAGTCTGGCGACTTCTATTTGGTGAGGTACAAGCCAAGTAGTTTCAGGGAAAATGAATAAATGATGATAAGCCATGTAGAACATGATTTGAATGGTTGTTACATTCCTTGTACTGCTACTTGATGATTTGTCATTGTTGATTATGCTTCTTGCTGTGGAAATTAATCATGTTGCTATGGACATTTTCATATTATGATTTGTCATGTTGACAAGTTAAAATGATGGGATTTATATCCATTCTGAATATGAGTTGGATTGCTTGCTATTTGATTGTATTGATTGATAGATATGTATTATGTGTACTTCAACTTTAGGACTACATGATGTGTTCCTAGTCTGGCTGGTGAAGTGTCACTGTAACACCCCTGACCTGGGTTATGAACTAACCCTAGGTGTTTTGCTTAAAATTATGATTAGAGGCTTGTGTTTATCCCTTGATATGTCATTAAAGCTTTAGAAGAATCTATATTTTCATTTCTGCCCTTTTTGAACAATGTTGTAAGATTGTTTTGTTTAATAGGGACCTATGTGCAAATTACCCAATTAGAGGGGTTAACTTGCAAATTGCACATGTTAAGAGGTTCCTATGATGATGAGACATCATAAGAATGTATATGATGTGGTGATATGGATTCTCCAAGCTTGGGCACCAAAATATAGCTTGTCGAACAATCCGTGTACTTTAAAACCTAGTTTTGGTGTAAAGTGCAATTTACCCAAAACATAGGGTGCAACATGTAAAATATACCCTCTAGAGTACCTCTCATGCATTTTAGCATCAATTGGAGTAAAGAAAATGAGGGGGGGCACCTCATTTGAGTAACCATATAAGAAGGATAATAATTGTAATTGAATAATCAAGATGTATGCAAAATGACCCTTATATATGTATAACTTAATAAAGTGTTTGGATTCTTTTCCTCTAAACCAAGGTTGAGAGATAAGTTTGCATGTTATGAGAAGGTAGGAACGTGGCAAAGAAGTATGAGAGGGGCGTGGAGGATATAGATGTAAAAGAGAAGAAGTATTTATCATTGCCTTGGAAATATGCCCAAAAATATATAAGCAAGCTCTTTCCACGATCAAGGGATCGTTCCCTTAATTTCCTATTCTCATCCTTTTTCTTTGGGCCAACTAAGGAGGAGGTTAGGAACAGAGGAGGACGACCAACTTGATCTAGGTAAGTTTGGTCATCTTCTAGCTCGGATTCATGGAGGAAATTCCATTACAAGGTTGGTTTGCTAGTATTCCTTACACAACTCTTGCTTCTAGCCATCTTCTCCATCCAATTCTAGAAGAAAGGACCTTGGACGACCCCTGGAGCTCAAGCCACCATTAAATCTATGGAGCTTGGAGCTCTAGATCAGATTCTAAGGAGGGTTTTATAACTCTAAACCCTTAAACTTTGTTATGCATCTTTCTTTCTTGCAAAAGTAGTTTTTTCTTCTTTCCCCCATCCTTCCTTGCTTTCTTGCAACTAAAACCATGAAGAACAGACCTGGATCTGGAGGTAGAAGAAGGGGGCATGAATACCAATGTTACTTTAGCAAACCGTCTTGCACCCTTGGCCAAACGGTTTGCAAAACAGTTTGAGGGGCAAACAGTTTCACAAGGTTGGTAGGATCAAACGGTCTCCAAGTCCGTTTGGTTGAGTTGACCAAGGGTTGACCATTTGGGATTACTGTTAATAATTATGTTGGTTGATAACCCTACAAATTTGCGGGATTAACTCCAAAGGAATCGTGAGTTTAAGGCAAATCAATTAGGTAAATCTAATTGGATTAAGTGCTGATTTTCAACCTGATTGACTTGACCTTTTTGGGAAAACGGTTTCCAAACCCTTTGAGTGCGTTGACCAAGGGTTCAACGTTTGGGATTATTGTTCCTAATACTGTTTTTTAATGACTCACAAAATTTTATGGGTTAACTCCCAAGGAATCGAGAGTTTAAGGCAAATCAATTAGATAAACCTAATTGGATTAAGTGCTGATTTTCAACCTGATTAACTTGACCTTTTTGGACAAACGGTTTCAAAACCGTTTGAGTGCGTTGACCAAGCATTGACCGTTTGATATTACTGTTCCTAATTATGTTGTTTAATAACTCACCAAATTTTAGGGGTTAATTCTCAAGGAATCATGAGTTGAAGGCTAATCAATTGGGCAAACCCTAATTGAAATTAGTACTGAAATTCCAATGAGTTAATTTGAGATTTTGGGTTGATTAGCCCAAACGGTTTCAAAACCGTTTGGGGATCACCCAAACGGTATCAAGACTGTGTGGGGTCAGCCAAGACCGTTTGGATGTCTAGGGTGAAGTATGGATATATGTTTGAAGATCCAAAGATGTGGTATGAACCCTAATCGGCTAAATACTGATTTTGCAAGTGAATGAGATGATGTTTTGGGTTGATTCGCCAAAACGGTTTCAAAACCATTTGGGGATCACCCAAATGGTCTCACGCCCGTTTGGGGATCACAAAAGACCGTTTGGAGGTCTGGGGTTAAGTATAGTTGACCAATTGAAGGTCCAAAGGTACCAAATCATATTACAATTAAGTGTTGATTTGTTGATCAACTCGATAGACCAATCCTTGATAAATTTTCACTAGAATCCAAGGGTTGGATGAGACAAACGGTCTCAAAACCGTTTGGAGGTCACCCAAGACCGTTTGGAGGTCTAGGGGTGAGTATGGTTAAGCAATTGATGATCCAATGTTATTAAGTTAAAGTGTAATCAATTGCTGATTTGGTGATCAATCCAATGATCCAAACCTTAATTGGTTGACTTGGATTTTGGTGATATGATGGGAAAATGGTCTCAAGACCATTTGGAGGTCATCCAAACGACCTAATGACCGTTTGGGGTCAGGTCATACCCAATTTGGACGATGGTTCTATGGTTTCAAAGTAACTAGTCTTACATTGATTAGTATTGAAGGATCATCGATTCCAAACCCTAATTCATTAGAATCAAACCATAATTGATGAATAATTGAGGGTCAATTGAGGGTCAAATCAGTTTAAGGTTGAACTATTTAACTCAATTGAAGTATGATGATAGGTCCAATTGATGATTGGTTCCATGAATTCAATGATTGAAGGAATCAATATTGAGAACCCTAAACCGATTGGTGTAGTAGAGACCATCCTTGGTCCAAGCGGTTTTGAGGGTGTTTGGACCAAATGGTCTCAAGATCATTTGAGTCCAAACGGTCTCAAGACCATTTGGGACCAAACGGTCTCAAGACCATTTGGGACCAAACGGTCTCAAGACGGTTTGGTGGTCATGCGGTTTCAAACCGTTTGGAGGTTGAAAGTGCAAAACCGTTTGGGGTCTTTTAAGGTCAAGAATGCTTAATGCTTTAAAGGCTTAGATGGTTTAATGGTTGATTAATCTAAATCCTAATGATACCTAAAGACATTAAGGGAACAAGTAATTAGTTCATGGAAGCATGTTATGATCAATGGTGAACATTACTAAAGTACCCTTGATGGGTTTAAGTAGTCAACACCTCTTGATCAAGCAAACCCTAATGAACATTGTAGTAATAATGTGACTTATGTTATCAAGGTTGAATTGACCTAACCTAATCATAAGAGATGTAAACATCATCTAATAATAAGAGGGGAGAGAAGACTCCTAATATGAATGAGAATCAAGTAATATACTTCCAACATGTATGAATACACATAATTAGGGTATGATCCTTTACAATGGGATCATGGAAACCCTAATTATGATGATCAATGAATCTTAACCTAAGTGAAGACATGAATGGAAGTAATCTTCATACATAATGATGGTATGATCTCAATTCACTACTATGTGAATAGTAAACCCTAATCTAGGGTAATGTGATGCTATGTGAATAGTAAACCCTAATCTAGGGTAATGTGATGCTATGTGCATAGTAAACCCTAATCTAGGGTAATGTGATGCTATGTGAATAGTAAACCCTAATCTAGGGTAATGTGATGCTATGTGAATAGTAAACCCTAATCTAGGGTAATGTGATGCTATATGCATAGTAAACCCTAATCTAGGGTAATGTGATGTTATGTGAATAGTAAACCCTAATCTAGGGAGATGTGATGATATGAACAAGTAACCCTAATTCTGAGTTATGCTTTTAAGCATGAAACTCCATGATTGAGAAATGAGATAGGATTCACTATTCCTAATCTAGTTAAGAGGTGGAATAACTCTTTTTGGATTAAATGAGAATCCTAACCCAAGAAACCAGCTGTGGTATTATGACACGGTCGTGGTGAGTCCTTTGTTGCACGATCGTGCAAGGTAGCACGGCCGTGGTATCACATTTATAATTTGAGAAGAACCTGTATTGTGCTGTTATGATACAATATGCATGTTATTAGTAAATATTGATCATGCAGGTTTTCATAAAGAGGTGATCATATCCAGGTAAGGATTATGATATCTTATGTATTGAAATTACTTTACATGCTTCAAGTATAATGATATGCTATGATACCTAGTGAATGGTAAATTATGAGTTCAAGTACCTAGATTCTATAATCATGATGATAAATTTAGAAAGGTACTTGATAAGTTGAGGAATTGAGATCCTAACACTTTGTGAGAAAAAGTATGGCTACAGGCCATGACTCCCCAATAATAATGTCAGACATTAGATATATGATCTAAGTCTGAAGAGAGTTAATGTTGTAATAATGGTTTTGTAGTAAATAAATGCCATACATGTTCTTCTATTTCTTAAAAGATAAATGACATATGGGTTTATCAAATTATAGTTGTATTGCTTTAATTGGAAGAATGGTTTAATCTGTTAAACATTGTTTTAACTACTCCCAGACAAATATAACTTCTTTGTGTACATTTACTCTCTTAAACTGCAATAATTATGTTTCTGGCGAAGAGTTATATCTCTCGCTGGGACAATTTTATAATTGTCTCACCCCGTGGGAAACATATTTTTAGGTGGACGTGGGCGAGGAGGCAGAAATCCTTCAATAGGTGAAGGGCAACATCAATAGTACCAGGGATAGTAGTGAAGTTTCAGGTGGAGACACTGGCTGTTATGCCACGTATAGATGTAGTTAGAGTCCTATGTGTCATCTCTGTACTCTCAGGTCCTCGAAGTAATAGTTAGTGCTTTCGAGTTTTTGGTCCAGTACCTCGAGATTTCTATATCTTGCATTATATAGTTAACATGGTAGTTGATGATTGTAATCTCGAGATACGACCTTACAGAGATGTACTGATGGATCAGTTTGTAAATAACTTATCATGTTTCCTTATGAAAAAGCTTTACCATTTAAAGATCTCTTCACATAAAGTTTTAATATTTAGTGATTTTTGGTAATCCACTGCTTAGTGAACGTTTCCGCATTAGTTAATCTTGTTTTCTCGACATAGATGTTACATTTAGTGGTATCAGAGCTCTAGGTTCGCTGAATCTACAGAGACATAGGACTAAGGTTGTTGAGTCCGTTCTAAGTGTTTTCCAGATTATCTGATAGTATCTTCTGCTCTCATAGGAGAAGAAGAACTTGAAGATGTCTGGATCACATGAAGAGCATGCTGCTGAGGGCAGTACTGTTGCACCAGGAGGAGGTGTAGGAGACCAGAATAGGGAGGGGCCTGTACCTGAACAGCCCCAGATTGACCCAGCTGAGATAGAAAACCCAGCTCTCCATGCTTTATTTGATAAATTCCTGACAGCCATAACACACACGGCAGATAGGGTGCCACAATCTACACCTAGGGCACCAACCCATCAGGAAGGTTATGGAGCCGGAAAGACTTTTGAGAGACTTCGCCGGGTGGGAGCCATAGAATATGCTGGTACATCTGACCCAATAGATGTTGACCTATGGTTGACAGAGCTGGAAAAGGCTTTCAGGATCCTTGATATTCCTGAAGCTGAAAAGGTAAAACATGTGGTATACCTCCTAAAAGGGAGTGCTGGTAATTGGTGGCTGATAGAGGAAGATAAGAGACCAGGCGAAGAAATAGGATGGGAGGTATTCCGACGAGAATTCGTCAATAGATACTTCCCTAAGACGTATCTAGATGAGAAGATCACACAAGGAAAGATGAACGTTAGTGAATATGAAGCTAAGTTCATGGAGTTCCTGTGGTTTTGTCCGCAGATGGCAGTTAGTGATGAAGAAAGAATTCAGCATTTTAAAAAGGGATTGAACGCTGAACTAGCCACTCCGGTGTCTGCCTTAGAGAACAGAGAAAGGTTTTCCACCTTTGTGGAGTCAGTAAGAAGGATAGAGAGGTCGGAAATTGAGAAACAACAGACAAGTAGTAAGAAGATGTACACCCAGCCTCAAGATCAAAGGCCTGAAAGTTTTAAGAAGCCAAGATTTTCTATACCGACAGCAATATCAGGATTTCCTACCCAGACACAATGGATGTCAAGTGGAAGTAGGGATCATAATAGTATACCAAGAAGACCTTCCGACATAGCATCAACATCGGTAAATGGATCGTATAGACACCTTGCACCCAGGATCTGTTACCAATGTAGACAACCGGGACATCTGACAAAGGATTGTCCAGACAGGAATACAATAATGACTCAAACTCAAGGATAGAGTCTGCAAGGCTCACAAGGGAGGCAATATAATAATAGAGGACGTGGACATACGTCCCAGACATGTCAGATTAAATAGGTTTTGTTTTGATATTTCATATCAGGATTATATGTGTTAAAGATATGAAAATTAGCTGTTTTTGAATTCCTTTGACTAAGTCCTAGAAGGACACAAGGGAGATAAGAATTTATATATTACTCAGTATTCTTTAAAACAATTTATAATCTCCCTTAATTATGTATTAAAAGATGAGATATAGATGTGATACCTGAAGAATAATCTAGTATGGTAAATCATGTGGGTATAATGAGAAAAATGAGGAATATGATGATAAGTAAAATACATACTACGTAATCTCAATACTTATATAACCTGGCCATGTATATGGTTATTGTAGATAAGGCAAGTATGAAACTCTTAGATTGTTATCTTTTTGATTACTCTGATCAGGTAATTATTCTGAAACAATCTAGAGAGTATAAGGAAATTAATGAGAAAAGCTAAGTGAAACTTCTAAATAAATATACTCAGTGAATCTTCTTAGTTAATACTTAGTGAATATACTTAGTGAATATACTCAGTGAATACTTAGTGAATATACTCAGTGAACTTCCTTAGTGAATACTTAGTGAATATACTCAGTGAACTTCCTTAGTGAATATACTCAGTGAACTTCCTTAGTGAATACTTAGCGAATATACTCAGTGAACTTCCTCAGTGAATACTTAGTGAATATACTCAGTGAATTTCCTCACTGAATACTTAGTGAATATACTCAGTGAACTTCCTTAGTGAATACTTAGTGAATATACTCAGTGAACTTCCTTAGTGAATACTTAGTGAATATACTCAGTGAACTTCCTTAATGAATACTTAGTGAATATACTCAGTGAATTCCCTCAGTGAATACTTAGTGAATATACTCAGTGAACTTCCTTAGTGAATACTTAGTGAATATACTCAGTGAACTTCCTCAGTGAATACTTAGTGAATATACTCAGTGAATTTCCTCAGTGAATACTTAGTGAATATACTCAGTGAACTTCCTTAGTGAATACTTAGTGAATATACTCAATGAACTTCCTTAGTGAATACTTAGTGAATATACTCAGTGAACTTCCTCAGTGAATACTTAGTGAATATACTCAGTGAACTTCCTTAGTGAATACTTAATGAATATACTCAGTGAACTTCCTTAGTGAATACTTAGTGAATATACTCAGTGAACTTCCTCAGTGAATACTTAGTGAATATACTCAGTGAATTTCCTTTGTGAACATACTTAGTGAATATACTCAGTGAACTTCCTCAGTGAATACTTAGTGAATATACTCAGTGAATTTCCTTAGTGAACATACTTAGTGAATATACTCAGTGAACTTCCTCAGTGAATACTTAGTGAATATACTCAGTGAATTTCCTCAGTGAATACTTAGTGAATATACTTAGTGAACATACTTAGTGAACATACTCAGTGAATTTCCTCAATGAATACTTAGTGAACATACTTAGTGAACATACTCAGTTAATTTCCTTAGTGAATACTTAGTGAATATACTTAGTAAACATACTTAGTGAACATACTCAGTGAATTTTCTCAATAAATACTTAGTAAGCATACTCAATGAACTCCTTCAGTGAAAGCTTTTGAGACAACATACTTAGTAAATTTACTTAGTGAAATTTTCTTAGACAAATTGCTTAGTGAATCTTCTCAGTGAATATTTCTAAATTAATTGATTAGTAAACTTTCTTAGTGAACTGTTTCAAATAAATAAAGGATTGATGAGTGAATTATCTGTGTTAAGGTATGTATGTTTCTCTTTTGATAAACATTCTTGGGTGATACTAGAAGAATGTTCTTTTATGCTTCTTCCTTTCAAAAGTATGGACACCTTATGTTAGGGGTTTATGCTTTACACAAACATAAACAGTGATAAGAAGTTATTAATGAAAGGGACTTTGTGTGAATTACAAATCCATAATATCATCATAATTTTGAGATTATATGGGGAAACTTGAGGGCCTTACTAATGAATAATCTGTCCCTCCTTTTCCTGGGATTTCGGGGACAAAATCCTTGTTAGGGGTTTATAATTTGTAACACCCCTGACCTGGGTTATGAACTAACCCTAGGTGTTTTGCTTAAAATTATAATTATAGGCTTGTGGTTAACCCTTTATATGTCATTAAAGCTTTAGAAGAATCTATATTTTCATTTCTGCCCTTTTTGAACAATGTTGTAAGATTGTTTTGTTTAATAGGGACCTATGTGCAAATTACCCAATTAGAGGGGTTAACTTGCAAATTGCACATGTTAATATGTTCCTCTAATGATGAGACATCATAAGAATGAATATGATGTGGTGATATGGATTCCCCAAGCTTGGGCACCAAAATATAGCTTGTAGAGCAATCCTTGTACTTTAAAACCTAGTTTTGGTGTAAAGTGCAATTTACCCAAAACATAGGGTGCAACATGTAAAATATACCCTCTATAGTACCTCTCATGCATTTTAGCATCAAGTGGAGTAAATAAAATGAGGGGGTAGCCTCATTTGAGTAACCATTTAAGAAGGATAATAATTGTAATTGAATAATCAAGATGTATGCAAAATGACCCTTATATATGTATAACTTAATAAAGTGTTTGGATTCTTTTCCTCTAAACCAAGGTTGAGAGATAAGTTTGCATGTTATGAGAAGGGAGGAACGTGGCAAAGAAGTATGATAGGGGCGTGGAGAATATAGATGTAAAAGAGAAGAAGTATTTATCATTGCCTTGGAAATATGCCCAAAAATATATAAGCAAGCTCTTTCCACGATCAAGGGATCGTTCCCTTAATTTCCTATTCTCATCCTTTTTCTTTGGGCCAACTAAGGAGGAGGTTAGGAGCAGAGGAGGACGACCAAGTTGATCTAGGTAAGTTTGGTCATCTTCTAGCTCGGATTCATGGAGGAAATTCCATTACAAGGTTGGTTTGCTAGTATTCCTTACACAACTCTTCCTTCTAGCCATCTTCTCCATCCAATTCTTGGAAAAAGGACCTTGGACGACCCCTGGAGCTCAAGCCACCATTAAAGCTACGGATCTTGGAGCTCTAGATCAGATTCTAAGGCGGGTTTTATAACTCTAAACCCTTAAACTTTGTTATGCATCTTTCTTTCTTGCAAAAGTAGTTTGTTCTTTTTTCCCCCATCCTTCCTTGCTTTCTTGCAACTAAAACCATGAAGAACAGACCTGGATCTGGAGGTAGAAGAAGGGGGAGTGAATACCAATGTTACTTTAGCAAACGGTCTTGCACCCTTGGCCAAACGGTTTGCAAAACCGTTTGGGGGTTTGCAAAACCGTTTGAGGGGCAAACAGTTTCACAAGGTCGGTAGGATCAAACGGTCTCCAAGACCGTTTTGTTGAGTTGACCAAGGGTTGTACGTTTGGGATTCCTGTTCATATTTATGTTTTTTGATAACCCTCCAAATTTTAGGGATTAACTTCAAAGGAATCGTGAGTTTAAGGCAAATCAATTAGGTAAATCTAATTGGATTAAGTGCTGATTTTCAACCTGATTAACTTGACCTTTTTGGGAAAACGGTTTCCAAACCGTTTGAGTGCGTTGACCAAGGGTTCAAAGTTTGGGATTATTGTTCCTATTGATGTTGGTTAATGACTCACCAAATGTTATGGGTTAACTCCCAAGGAATCGAGAGTTTAAGGCTAATCAATTAGATAAACCTAATTGGATTAAGTGCTGATTTTCAACCTGATTAACTTGACCTTTTTGGACAAACGGTTTCAAAACCGTTTGAGTGCGTTGACCAAGCATGGACCGTTTGATATTACTGTTCCTAATTATGTTGTTTAATAACTCACCAAATTTGAGGGGTTAATTCTCAAGGAATCATGAGTTGAAGGCTAATCAATTGAGCAAACCCTAATTGAAATTAGTACTGAAATTCCAATGAGTTAATTTGAGATTTTGGGTTGATTGGCCCAAACGGTTTCAAAACCGTTTGGGGATCACCCAAACGGTATCAAGACTGTTTGGGGGTCACCCAAGACCGTTTGGATGTCTAGGGTGAAGTATGTATATGTGTTTGAAGATCCAAAGATGTGGTATGAACCCTAATCGGCTAAATACTGATTTTGCAAGTGAATGAGATGATGTTTTGGGTTGATTCACCCAAACAGTTTCAAAACTGTTTGGGGATCACCCAAACGGTCTCAAGACCGTTTGGGGATCACACAAGACCGTTTGGAGGTCTGAGGTTAAGTATAGTTGACCAATTGAAGGTCCAAAGGTACCAAATCACATTACAATTAAGTGTTGATTTGTTTTTCAACTCGATAGACCAATCCTTGATAAAATTTCACTAGAATCCAAGGGTTGGATGAGCCAAACGGTCTCAATACCGTTTGGAGGTCACCCAAGACCGTTTGGATGTCTAGGGGTGAGTATGGTTAAGCAATTGATGATCCAATGTTATTAAGTTAAAGTGTAATCAATTGCTGATTTGGTGATCAATCCAATGATCCAAACCTTAATTGGTTGACTTGGATTTTGGTGATATGATGGGAAAACGGTCTCAAGACCGTTTGGAGGTCATCCAAACGACCTCATGACCGTTTGAGGTCAGGTCATACCCAATTTGGATGATGGTTCTATGGTTTCAAAGTAACTAGTCTTACATTGATTAGTATTGAAGGATCATCGATTCCAAACCCTAATTCATTAGAATCAAACCATAATTGATGAATAATTGAGGGTCAAATCAGTTTAAGGTTGAACTATTTAACTCAATTGAAGTATGATGATAGGTCCAATTGATGATTGGTTCCATGAATTCAATGATTGAAGGAATCAATATTGAGAACCCTAAACCGATTGGTGTAGTAGAGACCATCCTTGGTCCATGCGGTTTTGTGGGTGTTTGGACCAAATGGTCTCAAGATCATTTGAGTCCAAATGGTCTCAAGACGGTTTGGTGGTCATGCGGTTTCAAACCGTTTGGAGGTTGAAAGTGCAAAACCGTTTGGGGTCTTTTAAGGTCAAGAATGCTTAATGCTTTAAAGGCTTAGATGGTTTAATTGTTGATTAATCTAAATACTAATGATACCTAAAGACATTAAGGGAACAAGTAATTAGTTCATGGAAGCATGTTATGATCAATGGTGAACATTACTAAAGTACCCTTGATGGGTTTAAGTAGTCAACACCTCTTGATCAAGCAAACCCTAATGAACATTGTAGTAATAATGTGACTTATGTTATCAAGGTTGGATTGACCTAACCTAATCATAAGAGATGTAAACATCATCTAATAATAAGAGGGGAGAGAAGACTCCTAATATGAATGAGAATCAAGTAATATACTTCCAACATGTATGAATACACATAATTAGGGTATGATCCTTTACAATGGGATCATGGATACCCTAATTATGATGATCAATGAATCTTAACCTAAGTGAAGACATGAAGGGAAGTAATCTTCATACATAATGATGGTATGATCTCAATTCACTACTATGTGAATAGTAAACCCTAATCTAGAGTAATGCGATGCTATGTGAATAGTAAACCCTAATCTAGGGTAATGTGATGCTATGTGCATAGTAAACCCTAATCTAGGGTAATGTGATGCTATGTGAATAGTAAACCCTAATCTAGGGTAATGTGATGCTATGTGAATAGTAAACCCTAATCTAGGGTAATGTGATGCTATGTGCATAGTAAACCCTAATCTAGGGTAATGTGATGCTATGTGAATAGTAAACCCTAATCTAGGGAGATGTGATGATATGAACAAGTAACCCTAATTCTGAGTTATGCTTTTAAGCATGAAACTCCATGATTGAGAAATGAGATAGGAATCACTATTCCTAATCTAGTTAAGAGGTGGAATAACTCTTTTTGGATTAAATGAGAATCCTAACCCTAGAAACCAGCCGTGGTATTATGACACGGCCGTGGTGAGTCCTTTGTTGCACGATCGTGCAAGGTAGCACGGCTGTGGTATCACATATATAATTTGAGAAGAACATGTATTGTGCTGTTATGATACAATATGCATGCTATTAGTAAATATTGATCATGCAGGTTTTCATAAAGAGGTGATCATATCCAGGTAAGGATTATGATATCTTATGTATTGAAATTACTTTACATGCTTCAAGTATAATGATATGCTATGATACCTAGTGAATGGTAAATTATGAGTTCAAGTACCTAGATTCTATAATCATGATGATAAATTTAGAAAGGTACTTGATAAGTTGAGGAATTGAGATCCTAACACTTTGTGAGAAAAAGTATGGCTACAGGCCATGACTCCCCAATAATAATGTCAGACACTAGATATATGATCTAAGTCTGAAGAGTGTTAATGTTGTAATAATGGTTTTATAGTAAATAAATGCCGTACATGTTCTTCTATTTCTTAAAAGATAAATGACATATGGGTTTATCAAATTATAGTTGTATTGCTTTAATTGGAAGAATGGTTTAATCTGTTAAACATTGTTTTAACTACTCCCAGACAAATATAACTTCTTTGTGTACATTTACTCTCTTAAACTGCAATAATTATGTTTCTGGCGAAGAGTTATATCTCTCGCTGGGACAATTTTATAATTGTCTCACCCCGTGGGAAACATATTTTTAGGTGGACGTGGGCAAGGAGGCAGAAATCCTTCAATAGGTGAAGGGCAACATCAACAGTACCAGGGACAACAATGAAGTTTCAGGTGGAGACACTGGTTGTTATGCCACATATAGATGTAGTTAGAGTCCTATGTGTCTTCTCTGTACTCTCAGGTCCTTGGAGTAATAGTTAGTGCTTTTGAGTTTTTGGTCCAGTACCTCGAGATTTTTGTATCTTGCCTTATATAGTTAACATGGTAGTTGATGATTGTAATCTCAAGATACGACCTTATAGAGATGTATTGATGGATCAGTTTGTAAATAACTTATCATGTTTCCTTATGAAAAAGCTTTACCATTTAAATATCTCTTCACATAAAGTTTTAAGTTTTAGTGATTTTTGGTAATCCGCTGCTTAGTGAACGTTTCCACATTAGTTAATCTTGTTTTCTCGAGATAGACATTACATTTAGTGGTATCAGAGCTCTAGGTTCGCTGAGTCTATAGAGACATAGGACTAAGGTTGTTGAGTCCGTTCTAAGTGTTTTCCAGATTATCTGATAGTATCTTCTGCTCTCATAGGAGAAGAAGAACTTGAAGATGTCTGGATCACATGAAGAGCATGCTGCTGAGGGAAGTACTGCTGCACCAGGAGGATGTGCAGGAGACCAGAATAGGGAGGGGCCTGTACCTAAACAACCCCAGATTGACCCAACTGAGATAGAAAACCCAGCTCTCCATGCTTTATTTGATAAATTCCTAACAGCCATAACACACATGGCAGATAGGGTGCCACCATCTGCACCTAGGGCACCAGCCCATCAGGAAGGTTATGGAGCCGGCAAGACTTTTGAGAGACTTCGCCGGGTGGGAGCCATAGACTATGCTGGTACATATGACCCAACAGATGCTAACCTATGGTTGACAGAGCTGGAAAAGGCTTTCAGGATCCTTGATATTCTTGAAGCTGAAAAGGTAAAACATGCGGTAAACCTCCTAAAAGGGAGTGCTGGTAATTGGTGGATGATAGAGGCAGATAAGAGACCAGGAGAAGAAATAGGATGGGAGGTATTCTGATGAGAATTCATCAATAGATACTTCCCTAAGACGTATCTAGATGAGAAGATCTATCAATTTGAGAAGATCACACAAGGACAGATGAACGTTAGTGAATATGAAGCTAAGTTCATGGAGTTGCTGCGGTTTTGTCTGCAGATGGCAGTTAATGATGAAGAAAGAATTCGGCGTTTTAAAAAGGGATTGAACGCTAAACTAGCCACTCCTGTGTCTGCCTTAGAGAACAGAGAAAGGTTTGCCACCTTTGTGGAGTCAGTAAGAAGGATAGAGAGGTCGGAAATCGAGAAACAACAGACAAGTAGTAAGAAGATGTACACCCAACCTCAAGATCAAAGGCCTGAAAGTTTTAAGAAGCCAAGATTTTCTATACCGACAGCAATATCAGGATTTCCTACCCAAACACAATGGATGTCAAGTGGAAGTAGGGATCATAGTAGTATACCAAGAAGACCTTCCGACATAGCATCAACATCAGTAACTGGATCGTATAGACACCTTGCACCCAGGATCTGTTACCAATGTAGACAACCGGGACATCTGGCAAAGGATTGTCCTAACAGAAATACAATAATGACTCAATCTCAAGGACAGAGTCTGCAAGGATCACAAGGGAGGCAATATAATAATAGAGGACGTGGACATACATCCCAGACAGGTCAGATGAAATAAGTTTTGTTTTGATATTTCATATCAGGATTCTATGTGTTAAAGATATGAAAATTAGTTGTTTTTGAATTCCATTGACTAAGTCCTAGAAGGACAGAAGGGAGATAAGAATTTATATCTTACTCAGTATTCTTTAAAACAATTTATAATCTCCCTTAATTATGTATTAAAAGATGAGATATAGATGTGATTCCTGAAGAATAATCTAGTATGGTAAATCATGTGTGTATAATGAAAAAAAATGAGGAATATGATGATAAGTAAAATACATACTACCTAATCTCAATACTTATATAACCTGGCTAGGTATATGGTTATTGTAGATAAGGAAAGTATGAAACTCTTAGATTGTTATCTTTTTTATTACTCCGATCAGGTAATTATTCTGAAACAATCTAGAGAGTACAAGGAAATTAATGAGAAAAGCTAAGTGAAACTTCTAAATAAATATACTCAGTGAATCTTCTTAGTTAATACTTAGTGAATATACTTAGTGAATATACTCAGTGAATTTCCTCAGTGAATACTTAGTGAATATACTCAGTGAACTTCCTTAGTGAATACTTAGTGAATATACTCAGTGAACTTCCTTAGTGAATACTTAGCGAATATACTCAGTGAACTTCCTCAGTGAATACTTAGTGTATATACTCAGTGAATTTCCTTAGTGAATACTTAGTGAATATACTCAGTGAACTTTCTTAGTGAATACTTAGTGAATATACTCAGTGAACTTCCTTAGTGAATACTTAGTGAATATACTCAGTAAACTTCCTTAGTGAATACTTAGTGAATATACTCAGTGAACTCCCTCAGTGAATACTTAGTGAATATACTCAGTGAACTTCCTTAGTGAATATTTAGCGAATATACTCGGTGAACTTCCTCAGTGAATACTTAGTGAATATACTCAGTGAATTTCCTCAGTGAATACTTAGTGAATATACTCAGTGAACTTCCTTAGTGAATACTTAGTGAATATACTCAGTGAACTTCCTTAGTGAATACTTAGTGAATATACTCAGTGAACTTCCTCAGTGAATACTTAGTGAATATACTCAGTGAACTTCCTGAGTGAATACTTAGTGAATATACTTAGTGAACTGCCTTAGTGAATACTTAGTGAATATACTCAGTGAACTTCCTCAGTGAATATACTTAGTGAATATACTTAGTGAATTTCCTTAGTGAACATACTTAGTGAATATACTCAGTGAACTTCCTTCGTGAATAATTAGCGAATATACTCAATGAATTTCCTTAGTGAACATACTTAATGAATATACTCAGTGAACTTCCTCAGTGAATACTTAGGGAATATACTCAGTGAATTTCCTCAGTGAATACTTAGTGAATATACTTAGTGAACATACTTAGTGAACATACTCAGTGAATTTCCTCAGTGAATACTTAGTGAACATACTTAGTGAGCATACTTAGTGAACATACTCAGTGAATTTCCTTAGTGAATACTTAGTGAATATACTTAGTAAACATACTTAGTGAACATACTCAGTGAATTTTCTCAGTAAATACTTAGTAAGCATACTCAATGAACTCCTTCAGTGAAAGCTTTTGAGACAACATACTTAGTAAATTTACTTAGTGAAATTTTCTAAGACAAATTGCTTAGTGAATCTTCTCAATGAATATTTCTAAATTAATTGATTAGCAAACTTTCTTAGTGAACTGTTTCAAATAAATAAAGGATTGATGAGTGAATTATCTGTGTTAAGGTATGTATGTTTCTCTTTTGATAAACATTCTTGGGTGATACTAGAAGAATGTTCTTTTATGCTTCTTCCTTTCAAAAGTATGGACACCTTATGTTAGGGGTTTATGCTTTACACAAACATAAACAATGATAAGAAGTAATTAATGAAAGGGACTTTGTGTGAATTACAAATCCATAATATCATCATAATTTTGAGATAATATGGGGAAACTTCTGGGCCTTACTAATGAATAATATGTCCCTCCTTTTCCTGGGATTTCGGGGACAAAATCCTTGTTAGGGGTTTATAATTTGTAACACCCCTGACCTGGGTTATGAACTAACCCTAGGTGGTTTGCTTAAAATTATGATTAGAGGCATGTGTCTAACCCTTGATATGTCATTAAAGCTTTAGAAGAATCTATATTTTCATTTCTGCCCTTTTTGAACAATGTTGTAAGATTGTTTTGTTTAATAGGGACCTATGTGCAAATTACCCAATTAGAGGGGTTAACTTGAAAATTGCACATGTTAAGATGTTCCTCTGATGATGAGACATCATAAGAATGAATATGATGTGGTGATATGGATTCCCCAAGCTTGGGCACCAAAATATAGCTTGTAGAGCAATCCTTGTACTTTAAAACCTAGTTTTGGTATAAAGTGCAATTTACCCAAAACATAGGGTGCAACATGTAAAATATACCCTCTAGAGTACCTCTAATTCATTTTAGCATCAATTGGAGTAAATAAAATGAGGGGGGAGCCTCATTTGAGTAACCATATAAGAAGGATAATAATTGTAATTGAATAATCAAGATGTATGTAAAATGACCCTTATATATGTATAACTTAATAAAGTGTTTGGATTCTTTTCCTCTAAACCAAGGTTGAGAGATAAGTTTGCATGTTATGAGAAGGGAGGAACGTGGCAAAGAAGTATGAGAGGGGCGTGGAGGATATAGATGTAAAAGAGAAGAAGTATTTATCATTGCCTTGGAAATATGCCCAAAAATATATAAGCAAGCTCTTTCCACGATCAAGGGATCGTTCCCTTCATTTCCTCTTCTCATCCTTTTGCTTTGGGACGAATAAGGAGGAGATTAGGATCATAGGAGGACGACCAAGTTGATCTAGGTAAGTTTGGTCATCTTCTAGCTCGGATTCATGGAGGAAATTCCATTACAAGGTTGGTTTGCTAGTATTCCTTACACAACTCTTGCTTCTAGCCATCTTCTCCATCCAATTCTTGAAGAAAGGACCTTGGACGACCCCTGGAGCTCAAGCCACCATTAAATCTATGAAACGTGGAGCTCTAGATCAGATTCTAAGGCGGGTTTTATAACTCTAAACCCTTAAACTTTGTTATGCATCTTTCTTTCTTGCAAAAGTAGTTTGTTCTTCTTTCCCCCATCCTTCCTTGCTTTCTTGCAACTAAAACCATGAAGAACAGACCTGGATCTGGAGGTATAAGAAGGGGTCGTGAATACCAATGTTACTTTAGCAAACGGTCTTGCACCCTTGGCCAAACGGTTTGCAAAACCATTTGGGGGTTTGCAAAACCGTTTGAGGGGCAAACAGTTTCACAAGGTCAGTTGGAGCAAACGGTCTACAAGACCATTTGGTTGAGTTGACCAAGGGTTGACCGTTTGGTATTCCTGTTCATAATTATGTTGGTTGATAACCCTACAAATTTGAAGGATTAACTCCAAAGGAATCGTGAGTTGAAGGTAAATCAATTAGGTAAATCTAATTGGATTAAGTGCTGATTTTCAACGTGATTAACTTGACCTTTTTGGGAAAACGGTTTCAAAACCATTTGAGTGCGTTGACCAAGGGTTTACCGTTTGGGATTATTGTTCCTAATGATGTTTTTTAATAACTCACCAAATTTTATGGGTTAACACCCAAGGAATTGAGAGTTGAAGGCTAATCAATTAGATAAACCTAATTGGATTAAGTGCTGATTTTCAACCTGATTAACTTGACCGTTTTGGACAAACGGTTTCAAAACCATTTGAGTGCGTTGACCAAGCATTGACCGTTTTATATTACTGTTCCTAATTATGTTGGTTAATAACTCACCAAATTTTTGGGGTTAATTGTCAAGGAATCATGAGTTGAAGGCTAATCAATTGGGCAAACCCTAATTGAAATTAGTGCTGAAATTCCAATCAGTTAATTTGAGAGTTTGGGTTGATTAGCCCAAACGGTTTCAAAACCGTTTGGGGATCACCCAAACGGTATCAAGATCGTTTGGGGGTCACCCAAGACCGTTTCGAGGTCTAGGGTGAAGTATGGATATGTGTTTGAAGATCCAAAGATGTGGTATGAACCTTAATCGGCTAAATACTAATTTTGCAAGTGAATGAGATGATGTTTTGGGTTGATTGGCCCAAACGGTTTCAAAACCAGTTGGGGATCACCCAAACGGTCTCAAGACCGTTTGGGGATCACCCAAGACCGTTTGGATGTCTGGGGTTAAGTATAGGTGACCAATTGAAGGTCCAAAGGTACCAAATCATATTACAATTAAGTGTTGATTTGTTGATCAACTCAATAGATCAATCCTTGATAGAATTTCACCAGAATCCAAGGGTTGGATGAGCCAAATGGTCTCAAGACCGTTTGGAGCTCATCCAAATGGTCTCAAGACCGTTTGGTGGTCACCCAAGACCGTTTGGATGTCTAGGGGTGAGTATGGTTAAGCAATTGATGATCCAATGTTATTAAGTTAAAGTGTAATCAATTGCTGATTTGGTGATCAATCCAATGATCCAAACCTTAATTGGTTGACTTGGATTTTGGTGATATGATGGGAAAAAGGTCTCAAGACCGTTTGGAGGTCATTAAAACGACCTCAAGACCGTTTGGGGTCAGGTCATACCCAATTTCTATGATGGTTCTATGGTTTCAAAGTAACTAGTCTTACATTGATTAGTATTGAAGGATCATCGATTCCAAACCCTAATTCATTAGAATCAAACCATAATTGATAAATAATTGAGGGTCAATTGAGGGTCAAATCAGTTTAAGGTTGAACTATTTAACTCAATTGAAGTATGATGATAGGTCCAATTGATGATTGGTTCCATGAATTCAATGATTGAAGGAATCAATATTGAGAACCCTAAACCGATTGGTGTAGTTGAGACAATCCTTGGTCCGTGCGGTTTTGAGGGTGTTTGGACCAAACAGTCTCAAGATCATTTGATTCCAAACGGTCTCAAGACCGTTTGGTGGTCATGCGGTTTCAAACCGTTTGGAGGTTGAAAGTGCAAAACCGTTTGGGGTCTTTTAAGGTCAAGAATGCTTAATACTTTAAAGGCTTAGATGGTTTAATGGTTGATTAATCTAAATCCTAATGATACCTAAAGACATTAAGGGAACAAGTAATTAGTTGATGGAAGCATGTTATGATCAATGGTGAACATTACTAAAGTACCTTTAATGGGTTTAAGTAGTCAACACCTCTTGATCGAGCAAACCCTAATGAACATTGTAGTAATAATGTGACTTATGTTATCAAGGTTAAATTGTCCTAACCTAATCATAAGAGATGTAAACATCATCTAATAATAAGAGGGGAGATAAGACTCCTAATATGAATGAGAATCAAGTAATATACTTCCAACATGTATGGATACACATAATTAGGGTATGATCCTTTACAATGGGATCTTGGAAACCCTAATTATGATGATCAATGAATCTTAACCTAAGTGAAGACATGAATGGAAGTAATCTTCATACATAATGATGGTATGATCTCAATTCACTACTATGTGAATAGTAAACCCTAATCTAGGGTAATGCGATGCTATGTGAATAGTAAACCCTAATCTAGGGTAATGTGATGCTATCTGCATAGTAAACCCTAATCTAGGGTAATGTGATGCTATGTGAATAGTAAACCCTAATCTAGGGTAATGTGATGCTATGTGAATAGTAAACCCTAATCTAGGGTAATGTGATGCTATGTGCATAGTAAACCCTAATCTAGGGTAATGTGATGCTATGTGAATAGTAAACCCTAATCTAGGGAGATGTGATGATATGAACAAGTAACCCTAATTCTGAGTTATGCTTTTAAGCATGAAACTCCATGATTGAGAAATGAGATAGGAATCACTATTCCTAATCTAGTTAAGAGGTGGAATAACTCTTTTTGGATTAAATGAGAATCCTAACCCTAGAAACCAACTGTGGTATTATGACACGGTCGTGGTGAGTCCTTTGTTGCACGATCGTGCAAGGTAGCACGGCCGTGGTATCACATATATAATTTGAGAAGAACATGTATTGTGCTGTTATGATACAATATGCATGTTATTAGTAAATATTGATCATGCATGTTTTCATAAAGAGGTGATCATATCCAGGTAAGGATTATGATATCTTATGTATTGAAATTACTTTACATGCTTCAAGTATAATGATATGTTATGATACCTAGTGAATGGTAAATTATGAGTTCAAGTACCTAGATTCTATAATTATGATGATAAATTTAGAAAGGTACTTGATAAGTTGAAGAATTGAGATCCTAACACTTTGTGAGAAAAAGTATGGCTACAGGCCATTACTCCCCAATAATAATGTCAGACATTAGATATATGATCCAAGTCTGAGGAGAGTTAATGTTGTAATAACGGTTTTATAGAAAATAAATGCCATACATGTTCTTCTATTTCTTAAAAGATAAATGACTTATGGGTTTATCAAATCATAGTTGTATTGCTTTAATTGGAAGAATGGTTTAATCTGTTAAACATTGTTTTAACTACTCCCAGACAAATATAACTTCTTTGTGTACATTTACTCTCTTAAACTGCAATAATTATGTTTCTGGCGAAGAGTTATATCTCTTGCTGGGACAATTTTATAATTGCCTCACCCCGTGGGAAACATATTTTTAGGTGGACGTGGGCGAGGAGGCAGAAATCCTTCAATAGGTAAAGGGCAACATCAACAGTACCAGGGACAGCAGTGAAGTTTCAGGTGGAGACACTGGTTGTTATGCCACGTATAGATGTAGTTAGAGTCCTATGTGTCGTCTCTGTACTCTCAGGTCCTCGGAGTAATATTTAGTGCTTTCGAGTTTTTGGTCCAGTACCTCGAGATTTCTGTATCTTGCCTTATATAGTTAACATGGTAGTTGATGATTGTAATCTCGAGATACGACCTTACAGAGATGTACTGATGGATCAGTTTGTAAATAACTTATCATGTTTCTTTATGAAAAAGCTTTACCATTTAAAGATCTCTTCAGATAAAGTTTTAATTTTTAGTGATTTTTGGTAATCCGCTGCTTAGTGAACGTTTCTGCATTAGTTAATCTTGTTTTCTCGAGATAGACGTTACATTTGTACTTTACCCCAAAACTAGGTTTTAAAGTACAAGGATTGCTCTACAAGCTATATTTTGGTGCCCAAGCTTGGGGAATCCATATCACCACATCATATTCATTCTTATGATGTCTCATCATCAGAGGAACATCTTAACATGTGCAATTTGCAAGTTAACCCCTCTAATTGGGTAATTTGCACATAGGTCCCTATTAAACAAAACAATCTTACAACATTGTTCAAAAAGGGCAGAAATGAAAATATAGATTCTTCTAAAACTTTAATGACATATAAAGGGTTAACCACAAGCCTCTAATCATAATTTTAAGCAAAACACCTAGGATTAGTTCATAACCCAGGTCAGGGGTGTTACAGTCACAAAGATAATGTTATTGTTATGTGTTTATTCAAAATGTTTAGAACTTGACTTATTACTAATGCAGTAAGATTCTTAATCTGAACTAGAATTATCTGCTGGTTTGTTCATAGACATGCTCTAAAAGATGTTTCAAAGTTATAATTGGTTTAAGTGATTAACTTATCTGTTAAACTAGATTACTATTGCAAGATTGATTTGACTCATGATAGAACTATCTGCTAGACTTTTCAATATATGTGTGTTTCTATTGAGTTTATTATACTTAATCTGATGATGATGCATGTACCTAGCTTGAGTGGTAGGTATCCACTCACTGGGGCTTTATATGAGTCTCATGAGGTTGTTTCAAATGTTTTTAGGTATAATGCTATCTAGAAAAGAGGTCAAGACAAAGAAGATATAAATATCATAATCTAGATAGATTAGAATGCCCTTGTACTCTCTCTTTACCGGGATGGGTTGTAGATTAAGTGTACACCCCGATCTCACAATTACCACTAATCATGAGATTAGGGTATACATTGAGGATTTAACGTAATATAAAAATCACCCTTACCTTTTTCTTCTTTTTCATACTCTTTGTTTTCTCAAATTGAACCACATAAAATAACTTTACAAGAGAATTATACTTTTATTTCTCTAATGTAATCTCAGCATTAATGATACACATCCATACATTCATTATGTTTCTCACACTTTCATGTACATATGACATGACAATCATTTGCATTCTCTCTTATTAAGGAAACAAACATACAAAACATCATTTGCAACTCTCTCACATCTATACAAGGACCTAGAGTGACATGGACTGACTGAACTTAACTATACTCAGAATTAACTCTTGTGGCAGATCTACTCTGATGCAATGATATCTTCTTAAAGTCCATGTGATTTCCCTAAAAATTTTGAGTAGAGGGGTGAGCCTACTCGCTCAGTGAATGAGTACTTCAAAGAAACAGTCTAAAGCACTGATATAATTACAGATATACTTTTGAGCAACTGATATCAATTAAAACAACAATAAGCTTTAAAGAGTCTAATAATTGACAATCATAAATATGGCAGGATACTCTAGATATCTATAAGAGTGAATCAATATATGAAATGCTTGATTGATCATAAAGAGAACTAATAATTCAGAAACATACAAAGAAATATTGAATAACTGTACACACTTGTTTGACTTCTCATTCATTTTATTATTCCCTGATCATATGCAATGTACTCTACATATGAAGACTCATAGTGCACTATGATCACACCGTACAAGACTTAGCAGAAACACCCGAGAAATGCTAAGTATGACTACTCTCCTGGTCTGCAATAGGGAAATGGCTCTCTAGCCTAAACTGGACTCCTCTAACCTGAGCACACAGGCAGAGAGTCAAGCCACCTCTTAGCTTTTTCTATACTCTAGTGCCACCAAGTCTTCTAGTTGATGTTGGACATGCTTTTCTGTAGTCTAGTGCCACCAGGACTTCTGGTTGATGTTGGACACTGTAAACTATAATTTAAGAAGACTTCCACTAGGCTTCATCCCCCGTGCCACCTGATAGCACATTCTGACCATCGTATATTGGACGTTTCCAGGGTTAGGTCATTTCACCCCTAACGCGTAGACCTCACATATGGGTTCTATGGTGTCAGGGCCCTTAAATCGATAATTTTATTATTTCCTAGAAAACTCTTACTATGTTGAACCTTTTTCTTACTTATACTCGACTCTGTTATTTCTATGGCATATCGTCTATTTAATTGCAGTTCAAATCACAACATGAATATCATTCTAGACCTGACAGAGCAGTATCCTCAAAAACATTGTGATTTACTAAGTAATCCATATACCATGAATGGAGGAAGATTGAAATTTCTTAAATAAACTAAACTCATATCAACTTGGCTCATATACGCTAGAATTATACAAGTGATCATCGTAACACACTAACAAGAGTTAATTACTTGACATATTAGAAATCATCTGTAGCACTTGTAAATTATTTGTAATTCTTCGAAAATCAAGCACATCAACCCAAATTCTAAGTTATGCATCACATAACTCAATTAAAAGTCAATTTACTTGACACAAAAAGATTTAATTGTAAAAACGTGCGCATCAACCCTAATCTTGAGTTATCCATCACATAACTTAATTAAGGGTTAGTTTCTTATCATGACAAGATTTATTAATAATAATTGAGAACATTGATATCACAATACTTGATTCATTGAGCACCCTACCCTTGGGGTTTCATTTATCTCATTCACTTATCACATGGCTCTCATAAGGATTTCATGCGACATAAACATTCACCGAATAAAGACTACTATCAACAAATCATATAAAATCAATGTATGTATGAAACCTTGGAACAAAACTGAATTTGAGTTTCCATGCCATTCACTGGCATATCATGCACCAATAATAACATTGGATAAATAAATTCTATCATGTCAAGAAAATCCCTTCAAATGGATTTCACGATATCTATTCGCAAATATCCAACTTTCCTCGCATCTAGGGTTTCACCCTCTTTACTGAGATATCAAACAAATACTATTCACTTTTAATGAAATCCAAGATAGTATCCGACATATATGTACTCTGAATTTAGATAAACAATCATTCATAACCAAGGGGATCTAGATAAGCAATTTTCTCTATTTACTTATACAACAAATTTCAGTCATAGACAAATTCTCTATATTTCAGTTTACTCTTATAACCTCTACAAATACTTAGGGAATTCTCATTAGGATGCATTTTATACATTTCTAATATGTTTTTATCATCTGAAATTCATCCAAACAAAGGAAGAATCCATTTCATATCATTTTGCAACAACTTAGAACAAATAGACAATTCAGGGTTTGTAGTCGCATACTAGTAATTAAAGATTATGGATGAATTAACCAATTTTCATATAATATACTATTTAAAGGAAGTTAACACTCACCCTAAGGTGTGAAAACATCTTTAAAATGTATCCCATATCTGAAAATCTTGAATCCATATCAAATCCCTAGCAATTCACCCGATTCTTCTTCCTTTCAACTCGAAAACCCTAGAAATGAGGGATTATGAAGAAAGAGTGAGAAAAGGGGAAGTTTTGATACCATTTTGGATAAAATCCGAGGAGAAATAGAATTTGACATGTGAGAGAAGATTCACCATGAAACTATATCCAAAGAAGTTAAACTTACATAATTTCATCATTCCTCAGACTGCAAAACCCTAGGTCAGCATCTCCATCAATTTCTCCTCTCAAACCCTAACTCTCTCTCTCTCTAGGATTTCGTTTCTCTGGATTGAATCACGAATTATGAGAGCTCCTTGTGTGTTAGGTTGACCATATAGAGCAATTGAGCTGCTTGGGTCAATTACACTTTGACCCCATACTATACTTTTTCTTATTTCAGTAAATTTTTATGTCATAAAAAGGTTTCTATAATTCATTTATTTTATAGATCAAACCTTCTCAAAAAATTATGATAATTTATTATGTTGTGTATAACTGAGTTACTAAGCCTTAGTTAAAATGTGAAATCATTCCAAACATTCAATAAATAAATAAAAATCAAATAATGCACTGCTATCTAGAATTATATAGAAATGTTAGTTACTATAATTCATCTAATGATAAGGTCTAAATGCATCTAAAAATAATGAAAATTTTAAATATTGTTTATGGTTGAGTTTTAGATCTCCATTTAAAATTTCAGATCATTTGGATTTACCAATAAATAATTAAATATCAAACAATATACTGCTAAACAACATTCTGTCAGCATGGTCGGTTGAAGTATATCTCGACCGAGAATGACTTTCAAAGAATATCCACAAATTCTGAAATTTTTCACTTAAATGCACGATTAAGTTATACATATTATATCCAAATTTCAAAAAAATCCAAATGACATAGAAAATATGATAAATTATTTACCGTACTACTATCTTGATCATATTCCATACTCATGTACCATCAAAACCCTAATTTCAGCTAACTAGGGTTTATATTTCTCAAACCCTAATTTCTCAAACAATAGAAAACTTAATGGTCTTATTAGGTTTAAAACATTATAATTGAACTATCATCATTAATTAGATTTAAGAAATGATCAATCCAATTAAGCATATAATCATCCAGGTAAACCCTAGTTTACCAATTAAGCTCAGATACGGTCATAACATTAAGTTTGTTCATCAATGTACATGTATCTGATGTAAATTGAACCACATATGATAACAAGATTTGATTCTAGATTTAATGGAGTTGAATATGATTTGTGATATTTGAATGTGATGTCCTTGATGTGACATTGATTTATGAGTTTGTGAACAAAGAAAAAGGAAAAGTTTATCTGTGTTTTTTGTATATTGTTTATTCACATTTGTTGAGAATTCATTATTTTATTTCATAATCTAGGTTTAGGTTTTGGGATTATTCTAATAATTGGTATTTATAATGATCAAAAGTGTTATGACCGTATCCGATTTTAACTGGTAAACTAGGGTTTACCTGGATGATTATATGCTTAATTGGATTGATCATTTCTTAAATCTAATTAATGATGATAATTCAATTATGATGTTTTAAACCTAATAAGAATGTTAAGTTATATATTGTTTGAGAAATTAGGGCTTGAGAAATATAAACCCTAGTTGGCTAAAATTAGGGTTTTGATGGTACATGAGTATGAAATTTGATCAAGATAGTAGTACGGTAAATAATTTATCATATTTTCTATGTAATTTATATTAATTGAAATTTGGATATAATATGTATATCTCAATCTTACATTTCAGTGAAAAAGTTTAGAATTTTTGGATGTTCTTTGAAAGTCATTCTCGGTCGAGATATACTTCAACCGACCATGCTGACAGAATGTTGTTCAATAGTATATTGTTTGATTTTTAGTTATTTATTGGTAACTCCAAATGATATAAAATTTTAAATGCGAATCTGACACTCAATCATAAATAACATGTTAAATTTTCATAATTTTTGTATGCGTTTATACCTTATCAGTAGATGAATTACTGTAACTGACATTTCTATAGAATTCTGGATAGCGGTGCACTATGTGATTTTTAATTATTTAATGGGAGATTGGAATGATCTCAAATTTTTATTGAAGCTTAATAAATCAATTATCAAAAGCATTATAAATTATCTTAATTTTTGAGGAAGGTTTAATCTTTGAAATAGACGAATTACAAAAACCTTTTTATGACAGAAAAATCAGCTAAAATAAGAAAACGTTTAGTGAGGGGTCAAAGTGCAATTGACCCGAGAAGCTCAATTGCTCTATATGATCAACCTAACACACAAGGAGATCTCATAATTTTTGGTGCAACCCATAGAAACAAAATCCTAGAGAGAGAGGGAGAGTTAGGGTTTGAGAGGATAAAATGATGGAGATGCTGACCTAGGGTTTTGCGGTATGAGGAATGATGAAATCATGTAAGTTTTTCTTCTTTGGATATAGTTTCATGGTGAATCTTCTCACCCATGTTAAAATTCTGTCCCTACTCTAATTTGATCCAAAATGGTATCAAAAGTTCCCCTTTTCTCAGTCTTTCTTCATAATCCCTCATTTTTAGGGTTTCCGAGTTGAAAGGAAGAAGAATTGGGTGAATTGCTAGGGATTTGATATGGATTTGAGATTTTCATATATGGGATACATTTTAAAGGTGTTTTAACACATTAGGGTGAGTGGGAACTTCCTTTAAATAGTACATAGCTTGAAAATTGGTTAAATCAACCATAATCTTTAATTGCTTAGTATGCGACTACAAACCCTAAATTGTCTATTTGTTCTAAGTTGTTGCAAAATGATATGAAAGGGATTATTCCTTTGTTTGAATGAATTTTAGATGATAAAATCATATTAGAAATGTATACAATTCATTCTAATGAGAATTCCCTAAGTATCCACAGAGGTTAAAAGAGTAAACTGAAATACAGGAAATTTGTCTTTGACTGAAATTTGTTGTATAAGTAAAGAGAGAAAGTTGCTTATCTAGATCCCCTTAGTTTTGAATGATTGTTTATCTAAATTCATAGTACATATATGCCAGATACTATCTTGGATTTCAATTAAAGTGAGTAGTGTTTGTTTGGTATCTCAGTGAAGAGGGTGTAACCCTAGATGCGAGGAAAGTTGGATATTTGTGAATAGATATCGTGAAATCTATTTGAAGGAATTTTCTTGACATAATAGACTTTATTTATTCAATGTTATTATTGATGCATGATATCCCATTGAATGGCATGGAAACCCAAATTAAACTCAATTCCAAGATTTCATACATATATTAATTTTATATGATTTGTTGATAGTAGTCTTTATTCAGTAAATGTTTATGTCACATGATATCTTTATGGGAGCCATGGAAATAAGTTGTTGCCTAGTGAGAGGTGATAAGATGTGTGATGACATTATGATCCATGAGAATACTTGTACAACCAGTGAAATGAATTCCTTGGTCTAAGGACCTAGAGGTAGTGGTTACCTGTTACAGAGGTAACAATGCTATGTGATGATCTAAGGGTTTGAATACCCAAATCCAGTAATAATGATAATGATGTGAAAGGATGATAATTCCAAGTAATGTGATAAGGGATTGAGATACCAGGTATCATGTGTTTTAAAGATTTGAAAAAGTATGTGATAGATGTATTACACCTTTCTTTGTAGCATTTGTGGTGATTAAATAAAACCCTAAGGGTAGGGTGTTCAATGAATCAAGTATTGTGATATCAATATTTTCAATTATTATTAATAATTCTTTTCATGATAAGTAATTAACTCTTAATTGAGTTATGAGATGCACAACTCAAGATTTGGGTTGATATGCACGATTCTAGTGTGTATGTTCCAAGTGGACATGAAATCTGTTTGTTTAAGAATTTTAGTTTGCCTACATGTATAGTATGTTACTTACTCAGTATATTACAGTGTTTTAAATATATTGCTCTGCCAAGTTTAGAATGATATACATGTTTATTATAACTTCAAATAAGTAGACGTGACACCATAGAGATACCAGTCAAGTATAAGTAAGAGAAGGGTACAATGTAGAAAGAGCTTTCTAGGAATAATAAAATAATAGACTTAGGAGCCCTGAACACCGTAGAACCCCTATGTGAGGTCTGCACCATAGGAGTGAAACAGCCTAACCTTGGCAACATCCAGTATACGGGGGTCAAAACGTGCTATTAGGTATTACGGGGGACGAAGCCCTAGTGGAAGTCTCCTTAAATTATAGTTTGTAGTGTCCAACATCTACCAGAAGTCCTAGTGGCACTAGAGTACAGAAAAGCCAAGAGGTGGCTTGACTCTCCACCTATGTGCTCAGGTTAGAGGAGGAGTCTAGTTTAGGCCAAAGAGCCATTTCCTTGTTGCAGACCAGGAGAGTAGTCGTACTTAGCATTTCCCAGGTGTGTCTGCTAAGTCTTATACGGTGTGATCGTAGTGCACTATGAGTCTTCATATGTAGAGTACACTACATATGATTAGGGCATAATAAAATGAATGGGAGGTCAAACAAGTGTGTATAGTTATTCAATTATTCTTTGTATATTTCTAAATTATTAGTTCTCTTTATGATCAATCAAGCATTTCATATATTGATTCACTCTTATAGATATTTAGAGTATCTTGCCATATTTATGATTGTCAATTATTAGACTTTTTAAAGCTTACTGCTGTTATAATTGATATCAATTGCTCAAAAGTATATTTGTAATTATATCAGTGCTTCAGACTGTTTCTTTGAAGTACCCATTCACTGAGCGAATAGGCTCACCACTCTACTCACAATTTTTAGGAAAATCACATGGACTTGAAGAAGATATCATTGCATCAGAATAGATCTACCACAAGAGTTAAGTCTGGGTATAGTTAAGTTCAATCGATCCCTGTCACTCTAGGTCCTTGTATAGATGTGAGAGAGTTGTAAATGATGTTTGTATCTTCATTTCCTTAATAAGAGAGAATGCATTTGATTATCTTGTCGTATGTACATGGAAGTGTGAGAAACAAAATGAATCTATGGATGTGTATCATTAATTTTGAGATCATATTAGAGTAATCAAGGTTTAATTCTCTTGTAAAGTTTGTTTATGTGATTCAATGCGAGAAAAGAAAGAGTTTGAAAAAGTATAAAAAGTTAAGGGTGATCTTTTTTTTTTGAAACGACAGATTGGATTATAACATAAAGTTCATACGACATCTACATATAGATCTGCTGTTACACCAGATCAGGAACAAAGGAATAACCAAGTTACAGTGATGAGATTGGAAATTGATTAACCGCTTCAGCTTGGATTCCTGGTTGGTAAGCGCATAATAAGCAGCTCGTCGATAGAATCCCTCCTCAATCTTGATCATCAGTCTGACTGGTAGAAACCCAGTTGCCTGTACATAAACTGGAGCAGCATCTCCATTAGTATCAGCCTTAGGCCTTCCTAAAATCATAGCCCGACGTTTGAGCACGCTCCAACAATCTGGACACAAAATGAGGTGACGAGGAGAAGCCCCGTCGCTGGCCAGAGATTCGGGGGAACCCCACACCCTGTCCACCTCCCTGACTGGAGGAGATAGAACCGCCACAGAAACCTGGCGAGAAACACGGAAAATGACCTGCTGAGAAACCACACACCAAAAGAGACCAACGAGAACCAGCAAGAAAAAAGACAAGCCGCTAAGGAAACAGGAAGGGATAGAGGTAAGAACTTCCAATCCGGCCAGATCTGCCGCGGGTGGCATAGGGGAACGAGACCAGGGTAGGAACAGCCGCCCGAGGGAGGCTTGGCACCGCGTAGAGTCGAAGAAGAAGCTGTAGGACTCATCCCTAGAGCCATCGCTACAAGCAGACGACAGGAGCAGATGAGGCACCCGGCAAAGGCGAGACGTAGCCCAGTAGCCGCCCCACCCGGATCGGAGGCCCATACCATGTGAAGCTTCACTGGATGGCAACGGAAGGGAGAAGAAGCCCAGGGGGGAGATAGGCAGGGCACACCGGCTGCCGCCCTCCCCCCCCGGACAGAGAAAAGCTCGCGAGCCCTAGGGGAACCCCATTATCGCCAGAGCCCAGACACGAATGATGGGTTGTTTCTGAAAAACCACCAATTAAGTTAAGGGCGATCCTTTTATTACTCTAAATCCTCAATTTTATGCCCTAATCTCATAATTAATGGTAATTGTGAGATCAGGGTGTAATAACTTTGGTATCAGAGCTTAGGCTGAGTCGTCAAGGGCCATTAAGTTAGTAAGTTAGAGTCATAAGTGTGGTAGATAGGAGATGTTATGATGTTAGCTCTGGGGATTTGAGTATTTGGATATCCTGGCCCAATATCTGAGTACTTGGATCAACCATTATCAAGCTACTCTGTCTATTCTTTCATGTATACCCTGGCCAGGTATACAGTGGATGGATGGCCAGGTATAAGATAAGTAACATGAATTAAGAGCACAAATATAAAATGAGATAGAGCTTTCATTTCATATTGTTCTTTTATTGTAGATGAGTAGACAAATTCTTATATGTTGAAATTCAGATATTCGGTATTTTGAAATATATATGGGTCTTTAAGATTTGTTGTACACTATGCAGTTGTAGCATTTATTAATTACATTCTTTGTATCAAGTAGACTAGAAATGATCTTTGAATGAACTTTCCTAAGTGGATATTCTTCAACATGTTTGAGATTAATAGGAGTTGGTTAATCTTAAGTCGCTCTTGGCTTCAGGACTGTAGGTTCGGCCTGGTCTGGATGGCAGGATGTGTTACTAGGATCTAATGACTCCTATTAAAAATATAATAAGAGTAGACTCTGGATAAATTAGACCCACATCATAGTGAGAATGTTCATACCGATGTTGAAACGTATGGGAAAGATTAGAATAGCTAAGAAACAGTTGAAACCGATGTCTGAGATCCAACTTTGGGGCCTCATATGAGAAACCCTTAATTGGGAATAAAGGAACACGACATAAGATTCTGATTAAGTTTAATTATTAGTATATATGAATTCTAAATATGAAATATGGAAAAGATATGAGAAAAGTATGTAAGGGGTCAAGATAGTAAGAATCAATCATGAGGAATGGATTATATAACTGAGTATAATGTTTTTATGTACTCCAAAGCAAAGAGAAAATAGAAGAAAAGAGTTAAGTATTCGATAAGTACATAGAAGTGAAGAGTCTTCAGAAGAGTTAAAGTGAAGAGAACCATATGAGCATGTAAATCATAAAACTAGGATAAGAAACTTAGTTGAAACAAAGAGAAATGTTGGAAATAATGAGCTTGATTAAGGAATGAGGGTTATCATATAATTGAGAGTATGGAATGTGTAACACCCCTGACCTGGGTTATAAGCTAACCCTAGGTGTTTAGCCTAAATATGAAATTAAAAGTTTGTAATTATCCTTTGGCATGTAATTAAAGCTTTTATGGAACATAAGTTTCCCTTTCTATCCCTTATAAACCAATGTTGAAGTATTGTTTGCAATACAGGGACCTATGTGCAATTTGCCCAATCAGAGGGGTTAAACTGCAAATTTCACATGTTTATATGTTCCTCTAATGTTGATACAACATAATAATGAATATGATGAGGTTTGAGGGATTTCCCAAGCTTGAGCACCAAGGTGCAGCTGTGGAAGCAACCCCTGTACTTGAAAACCCTAAATTGGTGTAAAATGCAATTTACCCAATTTAAGGGGTGCAACTTGTAAAATACATCATCTAAAACATCTTTTATGATTCTTGGCATTGTTTAGAAGAGAAATGATGAAAAGGTCACTTCATGTGAATAATCATATAATAAAGAACACCTTTGTGATTGAATAATCAAGGTGTATGTATAATAGCCCTTTTATGTGTATACTTTAGTGATGGGTTGATCCTCTTTGCCTTCAATTCTTGACCTTAGAAAGAGTTTGTACTTAGAAATAAAATGTGGGGACGTGCAAGGAAGAAAGGAAGGACTTAGATGAGAAATGAAGAAAGCATATGTCCTTATGTTGAAATTTCACCTAAGTATATATACTACTTTTCCACTTAGCAAGGGGACGACCCTCTCCCTTTAATTTCTTTTCCCCTTGCTCAAACCAACTAAGGAGAGCTATGGAGCTCAGGAGGACGACCAAGGGAGTCCAAGGTAGGTTTGGATTCTTCCTTTTTGCTTAAATTCTTGGATGAAACTCGAATTCAAGGTCAAATTCATGGCTAGCTCACTTAGCTCTATCTTTCTAGCCATCTCTTCTCAACTTTCCTTGGAGGATTCACCTTGGCCGACCTGTGGAGCTTCTAGGACGCCATTAAAGTCTTGGAGCTCGAAAGCTTGGAGCTCAAGGAGCAAGCTTTAGGCGGGTTTTATAACTCTAAACTTTATGCTTTGATTATACATCTTTTCTATGCATATAGTTGCTAGTTCTTCTTCTTCCCTATCTTTCCTTGCATCCTTGCAAGCAAAATCGTGAATAACTGCTACTGTTCTCAAGGTAGAATATAAGGGCATTAATTTCTATGCTTATCCATGGATTTCCACTTTATCAAACGACCTCCACCAATTGCTCAAACGGTTTCAAACCGTTTGGTGGGCAAACGGGTTCAGGGTCGTTTGAGGGAAAACGGTCTTCAAGACCGTTTGGTCCCGTTGACCAAGCGAAGAACGTATGAGAATATTGTTCATAATTATGTAGGTTAATCACCCACAAAATTTGAGAGGTTAACTCCAAAGGAATCGTGAGATATAAGCAAATCAATTAGCAAAACCAATTGAATTAAGTTCTGATTTTCAATCTGTTTAATTTTCATTTTTTGGGCAAACGGTCTCAAAACCATTTAAGATGGTTGACCAAACGTTGACCGTTTGGGATTACTGTTCATAATGATGTTAATTAACAACTCACCAAATTTGAGGGATTAATTCCAAACGAGTCATGAGTTGAAGGATGATTATTAGGGCAAACCCTAATTGAAATTAGTGTTGAATCTCCAATGAGTTAAGTTGAGAATTTGGGTTGATTAGCCCAAACGGTTTCAAGACCGTTTGGGAATCACCAAAACGGTCTCAAGACCGTTTGGAGGTCTGGGGTCAAGTATAGTTGATCAATTGAAGGTCCAAAGGTACCAAATCATATTGCAATTAAGTATTGATGTGATGATCAACTCAATAGATCAAACCTTTACGAATTTTCACTAGAGTCCAAAGGATGGATGGGCAAACGGTCTCAAGACCGTTTGGTGTCAACCCAAGACCGTTTGGAGGTCTAGGGTTAAGGTAATTTGATCAATTGAGGGCCCAATTACAGTGGGTTATTGAAATAATCAAATTGCTGTTTTCTAAGTATAGATCTTGTTGAGTTTTGGGTTGAAGGACCCAAACGGTCTCAAGACCGTTTGGGGGTGCCTCCAAACGGTCTCAAGACTGTTTGGGCACAACCCAAGACCGTTTGGAGGTCTAGGGTTGAGATAATCTAATGGTTTGAATGTCCAATTGCAATAAGTTGATGAATTGATAAAAATACTGAGTTTAGACCTAATTGGAGTTTAATCCTAGTCCAACCGACTTGGTTTTTGGTCAAACTTTGGGCAAACGGTCTCAAGACCGTTTGGATGATGTCCAAACTATCTCAAGACCGTTTGGGCCATGTTTGGGCCCAATTGGAGGTCAATTGATAGGTTCAACCTTGAATTGATTCACATTGTTGAATATTGATGACCATCCGATTTGAAACCCTAATTGAATTAGAATCAACCCTAATTGGCTTTCAATTGAGGGTAAATTTGATGTACAAATGATTAAGGCTAATATTAGTTAACTCAATTTATAAGTGGTTATCATGGATTTGGTTAATTGAGGGATTCAACATACATATCCATGACCAATTGTAACTTTTGAACCACTTTGGAGGTCCAAACGGTTTGAGCCCATTTGGACCAAACGGTCTCAAGACCGTTTGGATCCAAACGGTCTCAAGACCGTTTGAGGCCAAATGGTCTCAAGACCATTTGAGGCCAAACGATCTCAAGGTCGTTTGGACCAATCGATCTCAAGGCACTTTGATCAAACGGTTTCAAACCGCATGAGCTTCAAACGGTTTGAAAGTCAAAATGGTCAACACACCCAAACGGTCTCAAGACCGTTTGAGGGAAAACGGTCTCAAGACCGTTTGACACCAAACGGTCTCAAGACCGTTTGGTGGTTGAAGGTTGAAACCGTTTGAAGGTTTTCAAGGTGGTTTGTACTTAATCAATTGATGGTGTAATTGGTTCAATGGTGATCCAATCTAAACCCTAATGGTAACCTAAGTCATTAAGGGACTAAGTGATTAATGAGTTGACCCATGATGGTGATCATGAGGTAAATTATCAAAATACCCTTGAGGGATTTGATTGAGTAATACCTTGTTCTAATCAAACCCTAATCACTTGATAGTGATGTTTTAGCTTATGCTAGTCAATGAGGACTTAACCCAACCTGATCTAGAGTGGTGTAATCACCATATACTAGTAAGAGGAGAGAGAAAGTATCATAGGAGAGAGAAAGTACCCTTTTGTGGTGAAAACTCAAGGAAGATATTTCAATACACATAAATGTGCATGATTAGGGTATGATCCACCTATGTGAGATCATGGAAACCCTAATTATGATGTTTAGTGAATCTTAATCTTATCTAAGAGCTTTAATGATGATGTTTCTCATACATGATGATGTTATGAGTTCAATTCACCATGAGGTGAATAGTAAACCCTAATTTTAGGGTAATGACATGTGATGTGATTAGTAAACCCTAATTTATGGAGATGTTTATAAGGTAATACCTTTAAATAAAGTATAGTCAAATCAATGAGTATGATGTGTTCACACCATGATGAGATTGAGAAGTGAATTCATACCTTGAATTGATAATCATTATGATGTTCAATAAATGTTGTATTTAAGGCAAATACTCACCATACCCTGGTATGCTTCCAAGGATGGTAGAGTTGCATACTAAGAATTGGACTAATAATCCAAAAAGGAAATATTAACAATGAAGGATGGGGTATGTTAACCTTAGTCCTGTGTTATGCTTTTAGGTATGAAACCTTGAGAACAAGTTACCAAATATGATGTCTTATAAGATAAGGAGATTTCAATAACCTTAATTTGTATAGGGTGAAACCCTATTTCCAGTTATGCTTTTAAGCATAATTCCTCATGATTGAAGTATGAAATGAGGAATCAATATTCCTAATCATAAGTAAAGGAAATGAATAACCCTAATTGATGAATATTGGGGAACTTGACTCTTCTAAGAGTTTGAAAGTGTAACTTCTAGAATGAATTGTTTACTGTTATCAGTTGAATTAACCATGCAGGATGTCATGAGATGATGATCATATCCAGTTATGGATTATGAAACTATATTCATTGAAAGCATGCTTTAGCTTTATGAATAGTGATATATCATGATGCCTTGTCAATGGCAACCTATGAATTAAATGGGTTGTGAGAGCCATAAATACCATCAAGGTCATGCTTTAGAGATGATTTGTGATAAATGTATTGAGAAATGATGATCGATAAGAGTTAGGCTTGTTACATTTAGTATTCTCATTTTATAGTTGTTATGCCAATGTTATTGTTTGAAGAACAATGTATGATGTTGAAAGAATACTGAATGTACCTAACTAATCAAGTGAAATGTAGAGCCCTGATCATAGATCCATCATTGTCAGAGACCAAATGATGGTGAAACAGGTTTTCCCAAGGGAACTCCTGGATCACATACTCTTGAGTATGTGGGGGAAATGGATGCGTAAATCCTTACATCCTAGTGTAGGAATTGATACCGTCAATCCTTCACTACAAAACCAAATGGTGAGATGTATCACAAATCTCCCAAAGAAAACACAAACAATGCATCGGTGAGAGATAAACAAGAAATCTTCCGATAACGAAGAGAGTACAGAACGCCACTGTAACTCTAAAATAGCGAAGGACCAATTTACCCTGGTAAGCTATAACAAAAGACGTCCTGCCAGATGTCTAACAAACAATCCTCTAACTGACTGAGGAAGATGAGGTTTTAAGAATCCGGCTCTTTTAATGACCCATGTATGATACTGATGTGACTTCTTAGCGATCCGTTGGAGTATGAGTGGTATGCCTCATCTCCACAGGGCATAATAATGTTTGTAAAACATAATCAACCACGTAGTATATCTTCTTAGGTTGAACTACGAGGAACAATGTTTGGTGTTACATTGTTTACATTAGTGATCTGTTCAGATATTTTGTATACATGTCCTTTATATGCTTTAAAGACATGACTGCTTAAGTAGAAGTTGCTTCACTTGTTATTAAACCTGTTGTTGTATGATTTATGATATCTCGTCTATGATATTCCTTAATGTTATAATAAAGCTTCTAGTTGAGAGTTATAACTCTCGATGGGACAATTTGTATATTGTCTCACTCCGTAGATTTTAACTCTTTTTAGGTGGTCGCCAAAGACAAAGGATACCGTTTAAGAATGAGCAACAACGACAACAACAGTACCAGGGGCAGCAGTGAATCTCAGGTGGAGATACTGACTGCTGAGTTATGTAGTTAGATAGTCCTATGCGTCTCTGTACTCTCAGGTTCTAGGAATCAGTGGTTTGAGTTTTTGGTGTTGGCTCCTGAGGATTTTGAATCATGTTGTACATAACTACTCAAGAAGTGGTTTAACAGAGATGTAAACTGTTTACTTGGTTTCTTATAAAAAGGAATTTTATAATTTCCAGATCTTGTCTCAAAAATTTAAATTTCCAGTAATTTTTTCATATTCCGCAACTAATCGAATGTTTCAGCTAAGTTTATATCGTGGTTTTGGAGATCGGAGCCCACAATTAAGTGGTATCAGAGCTCTAGGTTCGCCGAGTCTACAGAGACATAGGACTTAGGATGTCGAGTCTGTCTTTAGTGTTTCTTCCTCATCTAATAGAATCTTCTGCTCCTCAGGAGAAGAAGACATATAAGGATGAGGAGTTTGTTGCAGAAAGCAAAAATGCTACACCTAGAAGAAGTGCAGAGGAGCAAGCAGTAGAGGAACACTTACCTGAGGTTCCCCTAGTTAATCCAACCATGATAAGGAATCCTTCCTTAGGAATCACTGTTGGAGAATTTAGGGCAACCATGATGTACCTAGTGGATCAAACACTAGCAGTACAACCCAGATTACCAGCTCCTAATAGTGATGTTTTGGATATCCATAGGATATATAACCCTCAGCAGCAGGTTGGAGCAGAAGTAAATGATGAAGCTTTGAACTCAAAGCAAGCCTATGCTCAGCCTCAAACTGATGAATCAGTCCACAGTAATGTAGGGATTAGAATACAGCCAGAAACTAGGACCTGTTATGACTGTGGGAAGCCTGGACATATCAGATCTAATTGTCTAGAAAGGATATATAGAGGAAGGGTTGGGAAAAGGCCTATCCAAACCCAGAAGCAAAGGGATGGAATTCCCAAAAGGAAGAAGTTTCTGATGTCCCCAACACAACCAGAACCTAGTACATCAAGGCAACGGTTATCCAGAAAGGATAAACGACAATTGGAGAAAAGCTGCTACAACTGTGGTAAGGTGGGGCATGTGATGAAGTACTGTCAAATTAAGCCTGTCAATGTGACACAGCCTCTGAGACAAGGGCAACAGGGATCACAGAGAAGGCAATTTCAAGGAGCAGCTCGAGGACGTGGACATGCGTCCCAAGCTGGATCATCTGCACCAAATCAACCACAGACAATAGTGAGGTTCTTTGCTATGAACCCACCTGATGCAGTGGTCGATCCACGGGTTGTGACAGGTCAGATGAACTTTTATATTCTGATATGTCTAATTCATGTGTAGTATCTGTTCTGATTGACCCGGGTGCTACGCACTCTTTTATCACTCGAAGAGTGATCCGTAACTGCAATATGACATTCAGTCATAGGGCAGGAAGTTGTTGTTAGAGACTCCGTTGAGTGAGTCTGCTGTTATGCAGAAGGTATGATCTCCCTGCATCCTTTTCTTTTCTAATCATCGCATTCGAGTGGATCTAATACCTTGATATGCAAGGATTTGATAAAATTATCGAGCCATGATTGATTAGACAAGATAAATGGTATTTCTTATAAATCTCTTTATGATCTTTTGGACAAGTTAAAATAGTAGTTAATTGAACTATTCTTTGATTGGTCTCATAAAAGTTTTCAATGATGCATCAGATATAGTCGTTTTATATTACATGTTTACTTCTATAAGAAGAAAATGTATTAAAGAATTGATCTGGATGTAGGATTCAATAAAGTTAATGATTATGTTTGTAAAGATGGAAAAAGAGAAGGAACATAGTAATATACAAGTACATATTTACTTACCTCAGTAATCATATACCCTGGCCAGGTATACAATTACTGATGATGAAGTAAATATGGAAACTTTGAAGTTGTTATCTTTTGATTACTCTGATCAAGTAGTCAATCTGAAACAACTTAAAGAGCATCATAAGATAAGAAAAATAAGAATAAAGAAGGTCAACCATGATTAGTAATGATTGAAAGAATATATGTAATGAGCAATGTCCCATGATAAAAGGGAAGAAAGAGATATAAAGTTTTGATAACACAAGTAACTAATACCAAATTAAGAATGTTAAGAACATCCCTTATTAGGGGTTTATGTTCTTAAATAAAGATAGAATTTTAAGAACATCCCTTGTTAGGGGTTTATGTTCTTAAAATAAACATATCTTCTCCAGAATGTCTGATAAGTAAATCTTTGTTTGACAAGAAAACTTTTCTTTATGATAAGAATGTATAACTGATAAGATAGTTAATGCATATAATAAAGGAAGTTAGTATGCTGATTATCAGATGTGATGATAGACTCAGGGTGAAAAGGCCCTTATATGGTCTTGAATAAATATCAGGGCTTGAATTTGATCCTAAAAGAATGTTGATCAAAATTCTATAACATCTCCCTGAAAATGGTATGATACCCAAGGATGTAACGAATGTGTGTGCTAAAACAATATCTGCTTTCCCCCTTTTCTTCCTGAGATTTCGGGGACGAAATCCTTGTTAGGGGTTTATGATTTGTAACACCCCTGACCTGGGTTATAAGCTAACCCTAGGTGTTTAGCCTAAATATGAAATTAAAAGTTTGTAATTATCCTTTGGCATGTAATTAAAGCTTTTATGGAACATAAGTTTCCCTTTCTGTCCCTTATAAACCAATGTTGAAGTATTGTTTGCAATACAGGGACCTATGTGCAATTTTCCCAATCAGAGGGGTTAAACTGCAAATTTCACATGTTTATATGTTCCTCTAATGTTGAGACAACATAAGAATGAATATGATGAGGTTTGAGGGATTTCCCAAGCTTGAGCACCAAGGTGCAGCTGTGGAAGCAACCCCTGTACTTGAAAACCCTAAATTGGTGTAAAATGCAATTTACCCAATTTAAGGGGTGCAACTTGTAAAATACATCATCTAAAACATCTTTTATGATTCTTGGCATCGTTTAGAAGAGAAATGATGAAAAGGTCACTTCATGTGAATAATCATATAATAAAGAACACCTTTGTGATTGAATAATCAAGGTGTATGTATAATAGCCCTTTTATGTGTATACTTTAGTGATGGGTTGATCCTCTTTGCCTTCAATTCTTGACCTTAGAAAGAGTTTGTCCTTAGAAATAAAATGTGGGGACGTGCAAGGAAGAAAGGAAGGACTTAGATGAGAAATGAAGAAAGCATATGTCCTTATGTTGAAATTTCACCTAAGTATAAATACTACTTTTCCACTTAGCAAGGGAACGACCCTCTCCCTTTCATTTCTTTTCCCCTTGCTCAAACCAACTAAGGAGAGCTCTGGAGCTCAGGAGGACGACCAAGGGAGTGCAAGGTAGGTTTGGATTCTTCCTTTTTGCTTAAATTCTTGGATGAAACTCGAATTCAAGGTCAAATTCATGGCTAGCTCACTTAGCTCTATCTTTCTAGCCATCTCTTCTCAACTTTCCTTGGAGGATTCACCTTGGCCGACCTGTGGAGCTTCTAGGACTCCATTAAAGGCTTGGAGCTCGAAAGCTTGGAGCTCAAGGAGCAAGCTTTAGGTGGGTTTTATAACTCTAAACTTTATGCTTTGATTATACATCTTTTCTATGCATATAGTTGCTAGTTCTTCTTCTTCCCTATCTTTCCTTGCATCCTTGCAAGCAAAATCATGAAGAACTGCTACTGTTCTCAAGGTAGAAGATAAGGGCGTTAATTTCTATGCTTATCCACGGATTTCCACTTTATCAAACGACCTCCACCAATTGCTCAAACGGTTTCAAACCGTTTGGTGGGCAAACGGTTTCAGGGTCGTTTGAGGGCAAACGGTCTTCAAGACCGTTTGGTCCCATTTACCAAGTGAAGACCGTATGAGAATCTTGTTCATAATTATGTAGGTTAATCACCCACAAAATTTGAGAGGTTAACGCCAAAGGAATCGTGAGATATAAGCAAATTAATTAGCAAAACCAATTGAATTAAGTTCTGATTTTCAATCTGTTTAATTTGCCTTTTTTGGGAAAACGGTCTCAAAACCGTTTAAGATGGTTGACCAAACGTTGACCGTTTGGGATTACTGTTCATAATGATGTTAATTAACAACTCACCAAATTTGAGGGATTAATTCCAAACGAGTCATGAGTTGAAGGATGATTATTAGGGCAAACCCTAATTGAAATTAGTGCTGAATCTCCAATGAGTTAAGTTGAGAATTTGGGTTGATTAGCCCAAACGGTTTCAAGACCGTTTGGGAATCACCCAAACGGTCTCAAGACCGTTTGGGAGTCACCCCAAGACCGTTTGGAGGTCTGGGGTCAAGTATAGTTGATCAATTGAAGGTCCAAAGGTACCAAATCATATTGCAATTAAGTATTGATGTGATGATCAACTCAATAGATCAAACCTTGATGAATTTTCACTAGAGTCCAAAGGATGGATGGGAAAATGGTCTCAAGACCGTTTGGAACTCATCCAAACGGTCTCAAGACCGTTTGGTGTCAACCCAAGACCGTTTGGAGGTCTAGGGTTAAGGTAATTTGATCAATTGAGGGCCCAATTATAGTGGGTTATTGAAATAATCAAATTGTTGTTTTCTAAGTATAGATCTTGTTGAGTTTTGGGTTGAAGGACCCAAACGGTCTCAAGACCGTTTGGGCACAACCCAAGACTGTTTGGAGGTCTAGGGTTGAGATAATCTAATGGTTTGAATGTCCAATTGCAATAAGTTGATGAATTGATAAAAATGCTGATTTTAGACCTAATTGGAGTTCAATCCTAGTCCAACCGACTTGGTTTTTGGTCAAACTTTGGGCAAACGGTCTCAAGACCGTTTGGATGATGTCCAAACGATCTCAAGACCGTTTGGGCCAAGTTTGGGCCCAATTGGAGGTCAATTGATAGGTTCAACCTTGAATTGATTCACATTGTTGAATATTGATGACCATCCGATTTGAAACCCTAATTGAATTAGAATAAACCCTAATTGGCTTTCAATTGAGGGTCAATTTGATGTACAAATGATTAAGGCTAATCTTAGTTAACTCAATTTATAAGTGGTTATCATGGATTTGGTTAATTTAGGGATTCAACATACATATCCATGACCAATTGTAACTTTTGAACCACTTTGGAGGTCCAAACGGTTTGAGCCCATTTGGACCAAACGGTCTCAAGACCATTTGGATCCAAACGGTCTCAAGACCGTTTGAGGCCAAACGGTCTCAAGACCGTTTGGGACCAAACGGTCCCAAGACCGTTTGGGCTCAAACGATCTCAAGGTCGTTTGGACCAATCGATCTCAAGGCACTTTGATCAAACGGTTTCAAACCGCATGAGCTTCAAACGGTTTGAAAGTCAAAACGGTCAACACACCCAAACGGTCTCAAGACCGTTTGGTGGTTGAAGGTTGAAACCGTTTGAAGGTTTTCAAGGTGGTTTGTACTTAATCAATTGATGGTGTAACTGGTTCAATGGTGATCCAATCTAAACCCTAATGGTAACCTAAGTCATTAAGGGACTAAGTGATTAATGAGTTGACCCATGATGGTGATCATGAGGTAAATTATCAAAATACCCTTGAGGGGTTTGATTGAGTAATACCTTGTTCTAATCAAACCCTAATCACTTGATAGTGATGTTTTAGCTTATGCTAGTCAATGAGGACTTAACCCAACCTGATCTAGAGTGGTGTAATCACCATCTACTAGTAAGAGGAGAGAGAAAGTACCCTTTTGTGGTGAAAACTCAAGTAAGATATCTTCAATACACATAAATGTGCATGATTAGGGTATGATCCACCTATGTGAGATCATGGAAACCCTAATTATGATGTTTAGTGAATCTTAATCTTATCTAAGAGCTTTAATGATGATGTTTCTCATACATGATGATGTTATGAGTTCAATTCACCATGAGGTGAATAGTAAACCCTAATTTTAGGGTAATGACATGTGATGTGATTAGTAAACCCTAATTTATGGAGATGTTTATAAGGTAATACCTTTAAATAAAGTATAGTCAAATCAATGAGTATGATGTGTTCACACCATGATGAGATTGAGAAGTGAATTCATACCTTGAATTGATAATCATTATGATGTTCAATAAATGTTGTATTTAAGGAAAATACTCACCATACCCTGGTATGCTTCCAAGGATGGCAGAGTTGCATACTAAGAATTGGACTAATAATCCAAAAAGGAAATATTAACAATGAAGGATGGGGTATGTTAACCTTAGTCCTGTGTTATGCTTTTAGGTATGAAACCTTGAGAACAAGTTACCAAATATGATGTCTTATAAGATAAGGAGATTTCAATAACCTTAATTTGTATAGGGTGAAACCCTATTACCAGTTATGCTTTTAAGCATAATTCCTCATGATTGAAGTATGAAATGAGGAATCAATATTCCTAATCATAAGTAAAGGAAATGAATAACCCTAATTGATGAATATTAGGGAACTTAACTCTTCTAAGAGTTTGAAAGTGTAACTTCTAGAATGAATTGTTTACTGTTATCAGTTGAATTAACCATGCAGGATGTCATGAGATGATGATCATATCCAGGTATGGATTATGAAACTATATTCATTGAAAGCATGCTTTAGCTTTATGAATAGTGATATATCATGATGCCTTGTCAATGGCAACCTATGAATTAAATGGGTTGTGAGAGCCATAAATACCATCAAGGTCATGCTTTAGATATGATTTGTGATAAATGTATTGAGAAATGATGATTGATAAGAGTTAGGCTTGTTACATTTAGTATTCTCATTTTATAGTTGTTATGCCAATGTTATTGTTTGAAGAACAATGTATGATGTTGAAAGAATACTGAATGTACCTAACTAATCAAGTGAAATGTAGAGCCCTGATCATAGATCCATCATTGTCAGAGACCAAATGATGGTGAAACAGGTTTTCCCAAGGGAACTCCTGGATCACATACTCTTGAGTATGTGGGGGAAATGGATGCATAAATCCTTACATCCTAGTGTAGGAATTGATACCGTCAATCCTTCACTACAAAACCAAATGGTGAGATGTATCACAAATCTCCCAAAGAAAACACAAACAACGCATCGGTGAGAGATAAACAAGAAATCTTCCGATAACGAAGAGAGTACAGAACGCCACTGTAACTCTAAAATAGCGAAGGACCAATTTACCCTGGTAAGCTATAACAAAAGACGTCCTGCCAGATGTCTAACAAACAATCCTCTAACTGACTGAGGAAGATGAGGTTTTAAGAATCCGGCTCTTTTAATGACCCATGTATGATACTGATGTGACTTCTTAGCGATCCGTTGGAGTATGAGTGGTATGCCTCATCTCCACAGGGCATAATAATGTTTGTAAAACATAATCAACCACGTAGTATATCTGCTTAGGTTGAACTACGAGGAACAATGTTTGGTGTTACATTGTTTACATTAGTGATCTGTTCAGATATTTTGTATACATGTCCTTTATATGCTTTAAAGACATGACTGCTTAAGTAGAAGTTGCTTCACTTGTTATTAAACCTGTTGTTGTATGATTTATGATATCTCGTCTATGATATTCCTTAATGTTATAATAAAGCTTCTAGTTGAGAGTTATAACTCTCGATGGGACAATTTGTATATTGTCTCACTCCGTAGATTTTAACTCTTTTTAGGTGGTCGCCAAAGACAAAGGATACCGTTTAAGAATGAGCAACAACGACAACAACAGTACCAGGGGCAGCAGTGAATCTCAGTTGGAGATACTGACTGCTGAGTTATGTAGTTAGATAGTCCTATGCGTCTCTGTACTCTCAGGTTCTAGGAATCAGTGGTTTGAGTTTTTGGTGTTGGCTCCTGAGGATTTTGAATCATGTTGTACATAACTACTCAAGAAGTGGTTTAACAGAGATGTAAACTGTTTACTTGGTTTCTTATAAAAAGGAATTTTATAATTTCCAGATCTTGTCTCAAAAATTTAAATTTCCAGTAATTTTTTCATATTCCGCAACTAATCGAATGTTTCTGCTAAGTTTATATCGTGGTTTTGGAGATCGGAGCCCACATAATGTATACCTTTATTGTGAAGTTAATACATTCATCTTTATTGCCTTTGGATTCTAAGTCTCTATAGAACAACAAACTAATTTCTAAAATAAGAACAAAAGAGTAGCTAAATAAATGAATAAGTCATACAAAGGTAGACTATATTGAGGAAGGAAAAGCTTGATTGAAAGAGAAACTATGTTTCACCCATGCATGAGCCATTTGATTTAAAATGAAGAATATGTAATGTATTAAACATGAGTTGAAACTAGTAGGGAGATTATTGATTTAGAATTTCAACTTCACATTAGTAGAAGGATAAAAAGAAATATATGCAACATGGTATACATGATCATACACCTAAAAGAAGCAACATGATCATAAGAGAAAACTAGAAGTTAAAGATGACATGTGGAATAGCAGTATATGGTAAGGGGATTATGGAAAGTAAGGAAGGGTTTGAAACATAATGGAGTAATATAGATTATAAAACAAAGAGGTTGCAAGATTCAAGAAAGTGCTAATTAGTCAAGTATCCTTGTTGATAACTATTTAAACCTACATATGAGAAATGTATTAATGAATGTTTGAAGATAAGAATTCTAAGTCTCAAAATCATCTTCTCTTTCATATATTCCTTAATTAGAGCAATGTGGGAATGAAGTGATGACATGTATTTTATGTACGTCTAAATGCAAGTGTACGCATCACATAATATAGGCCTTGTGAGGCCCTAGTCAAACATAGGGAGACGTACTCTCTGTGACTACTACTAACTATAGTACGATCAGCTAAGCCAGTTTAAAGTTTGAGAGAATCGGTTTTTAAAGCAAAACAAGAGAAAATTAAAATAAAAAAAGGGTTTGGTTGAGTCACGAGAGGTAGAATTCCTCAGGAATGCCAGTTTCACCACGGATCCCCGTTATATCTTCTTTCACTGACTTTTATATAATTTACCCTCTTCCTGAATAGAAAGCTCGTAGCGAGAATTGTCTACTTTTACGGTACAATCCACTACCTAATTCTAGGCCAATTCCATGTCTATGGTAATTTATATCTTAGATCATGTACTTTACATTCAATCTCTTGGTATCTTCTCACTACCCGTGCATTACCTTTACCAAGGAATGAGTAAGATAGTGTTTATGTAGGGGTTTCACACATTTAAATTATCCTTCCAGATTAATTATTCGCCTAATATTTCCAATGAAGGTGATCAATCAACAAAAGAACATTCATTCACACACATAAATATCCATGAATTAGGAGGGAAAATTGCATTAAATAATGTAAAAGTTGATACAGTGGTTCCACGGGCTACTCCCGGGACCTAAGGAATAAAGGGGTTTAGCCCTGCATGGTTTTCAGTTACAAATACATGGAAGGAGAGAAGAAAAACGTGTGAAACATGCAGGAGATTCGTGTAACCCCTGGAAAGGCAATGTTCCAAATGATCCTCCTCGAGAAACACACGTTCTGCAGCCTTCTGGCAGTAGAAACACCCGTCAACGGTGCTCGAATCGTCTGGTTGTCATCCTTTGGCTCCATGCTTCTCTCCCTCTCTTCTCTCGTCGTCCCGTGGTGCAACGTGATATATCCTTTAGGTATGACCATCCTCCCTTTTTGTTCTAGGTCACTTACGGTACCACATAACGTGGACCATTGGATCGGGCGACCAATTTAGATTGTTGAATTCCAACAGAGTCGGTGGCACTGACTTGGTGGTCAGTAGCACTGATAGTATCGAGCATTTTTCAATCTTTGGCTGAGTCGATGCCATCGACTGGGATGTCAGTGGCACCGAGCTGAGGCAAGTTTTCTCCCTTTCTCACTGAAGCTAACTCGGTGGCACCGACCCGTGTAGTCGATGCCATCGAATTGTATGGGCGATCACTTCCTTCACTATAGCTTTGTCTCGGTGGTACCGACTTAGTGGTCGGTGCTACTGACTCCTTTGGTCAATTTCTGCCTGGTCACTGATGCCACATCAGTGGCACCAACTTCAGGGGTCGGTGGCACCGACTCTGCACTATACATAATATACCTGAAAAAATGCAGAAAATCGAATATAAGTCCATGGAATGTATAAAATCATATAAATATGATGAAATAAGCATGATTTGATGCAAATAGAGTGTACATGCCAACAATAGTGATTTATGCAAATATAAACAAAGAAATGACAAATAAGTGTACAAAACACATATAAAATCGGCATGTAAAAGCGACTCAAAACCTGTGCATCAAACTCCCCTAAGTTGAATCTTACTTGTCCTCGAGCAACAATGCCTTTGGATCTGATTGAGATAAGTCAGCAAAATGACATCATGCATAAGGTACATATAAAAATCTCCACCTTACGGTCCTCATTCCGGCCTTTACTGACCACTGAACACTAACTGCCCTATAGGTGACCAAAAATCTCTGTCCAAGATGTCCGTCCCCCAATCTATGAAACACTATCAATTAAAGCAGTTAATATGACAAACCCGTTCGGTTCATACTTGGTGCATCGTGGGATCTCCTATCTACATTACCCTTTTTCTCTACCTACCATCTAGATGGAAGTAGTTCTCTTGATAGATAATGAATGAGGAGAAAATCAATTGAGTGGCCTACCAATAAGAGCAACGGGTGGTTGGAATGGGTGGCTGTGGAAGAATCATAAGCTCATAAAATTATTCATGCAATCACAATTATGATAAGCCTATGATGATGAAATTTTTAGAATGCTACTAATGCCTAATCATTGTGGTGAAATGATGCATGGAACTATTATTTTGTCTCAAGATAAGACAAAATATCTACAAAACTACATCATGTACTAATTCTTCCTTATGATATAGGTAAGATCATGCCCTTTCTCCCTCACTTTCTGAAACTCTACTCAATCCTTTTATTTTTTTCTTTTTGACTTTTTTTCCAAGCCCCCTTTCAACATGTTGTTACGGGCTTCGACTTACACTACAATTTTTTTTTAACATGACACTATTTTCTTCTTTATTTCAAGGGTATGGGCAAAGTCATTACATTCTTATATTTTAGAAGAATTCTTAGCACATGATGATACTATATGCTTTATGTAATGTAGTTGTAACTATATGAACACAAATTTTATGCAACTAAATGATATGCACCAAAAAAATTTCTTGTTGTTGTGCATGTATATTTTTCTATATTTTTTATTTTTTCACTAATGCAAGCAAAAATAAAAAAACTATTATGCAAGGTCTGTTATGCAATGTAAATGTAATAAAAAAGAAATAATGATAATAAGTACTCAATCATCTTATGGTGGGGTGTAAAGCAGATGTATGCGGTGGATGAGATCACATGACTAAGAGATAGAACCTTCAGAGAAAATCATATGTCCCTCTCTAATGACCTGTGTATAGAATAATCAAGGGGTTTCTTTCTTGAATTTGAATTTAAGGTCACATTAGTGTTTGATCAGTTCAGGCTCAACAATCCTTGTCAATCACTTTCTTAGACAAATTAGATGGTCATTTATGCTTTAATGTCCTAAAGCCGACTTACTTAGGCACTTCCTCAGTTATGTGACTCAATTACTCACAAGATAGGCTCACAGTTTTTTTTTTTTGAAATTTACTCATTTTTCATGTGCACCCAACCCCAGAGATTGATATACTCAAATGAAACCATGCATTTACTTCTCCACAAATTACACTAGATAGATTGTGGATCCTACAAAAGTAGTAAACCTAGAAATAAAGACAGCTAATTTATTCAAAAATAAAAACAACAAATGAAGACGAAAGAAAATAAGATAAAAGGTTGTTCCAACACCCCCTAATCTTGAATATGACTATGGCCTCATAGTCAAAACTCCAACTTAAGAGGTGGAACAGCAGTACCATTTGCTCTGAAGGGTGGTGGAGGTGGATGGTTGGAGGCTTATTTGACCAAGTTGTGCTTGAGAATCTCCTTCTTCTTAGTGGCCCATTTTTGTGTCTTAATGGTGCTAAGATGTGACATGCTTTAGCCTTCTTCGCTCTACAAAAAATGGTGCTAAAAAACTTTTTCAGTGTTTTTACGACTTTTTTTAGGTGGTTGTATGCCAGGAGTCGGTGGCCCCGACTCTGCCAACCATTTTCAGTGCATCGACGCACCCACCGAACCTGGAACAATCAACAATTTCGGTGGCACCGACTAGGAAATCAGTGGAACTGACGTTTTATTAGTTATACATGCCTGTACTTTTCTGAAAATATTCAAGGAAGTTGGTGGCACCGACTCTGCCTTCCCAAAGACGATCCAACACTGATCAAATCTCAGTGCCACCGACACGGATGTCAATGGTACTGACTTTGTAAGTTCTACACACTTCCAAATAGGAATTAGGATACGAATTTTACAAAAAAATACTAAAAATTAATGAAAACTAAGTGCATAAAATTAAAATAACATAAAGAAGCAATCAAAAAGTTGGGTTGCCTCCCAACAAGTGCCCTTGTTTAATTTCCTAAGCTTGACATGAGGACTACCTTCAACCTGGGTTGTCAAGGGGTGGCTCTGACGATTCAGATGGAAGCTTAAACTCAACTCTATCATCACCAATCCCAAGTTTCAAGTAACCTCACCCAATGGCAGTGATCACATCAACAGTAGATTAGAATGGCCTTCCCAATAACATCTCAGATCCTTTCATCTCAGGCATATCCATGACTACAAAATCTACAGGAAATATGAACTTGTCTACTTTGACAAGCACATCCTCACATATACCATGTGGCTTTACAATTGATCCATCAGCCAACTCAATTTTCATAGAGGTTTTTGTTGGCTTCTTCAAAATTAAATTTTGAAAAGTAGCAAGAGGCATGAGGTTAATGCAAGATCCTGAGTCACATTGTGCTTGTGGGAATTTATGTCCACCTATAGACCAAGGGATGTAGAAACATCCTAGATCCTTCCTCTTCCTTGGCATCTTTTCTTGAATAATAGAACTCACCACTTCATCAACACAACAAACATCTTTATCTTTGATCCTCTGTTTCTTGTTGATGATGTCTTTCATGAATCTTCCATATGTAGGGATTTTCTCTATAGCTTCCACCAGTGGGATGTTGATGTGGTGCTTTTGGAAGATCTCAAGAAATTTTCTAAAGTGCCTTTGCTCTTTCCTCAGCTTCAGACTATCTGGGAATGGCACACTTGGCTCCTCTATGCGCTTGTGCAGTGGAACATAAGGAGCTTTGAGGGTCTCCTCCCCTAAGCTTGCTTCAACACCACCTTCTGAGATAGAATTTGACACATCTTCTGTGGATGGAATGACTTGTGGCTGCTTCTGTTTGCTCATGGGTGTCTCCTTGTTGATTATGGTTGCTCCACTATGGAGTAGAGCCTTCACCTGCTCTTCCTTGTGTGGTGTTATGCACCCTCCCGGTAGTCCATGCAAACTGCAAGGGTATGGAACTTTGGGGACATATTCCATATCTAGATGCATGACGTTCCACTCAGGTATCTCCTCAATAGGGGGCTCTAGCTCCTTGCTGACTGAGATATATTTAACCTGTTGATATTGTTGAGCTTATTCATGGAAGCCATCTCCTCCATAATTTGACAAATTTGACACTACATGCTCTGCATCTGTACCCCATGGCTTTGAAGAACTTGTTGCGTCTGTCCCATGAACAAATCATTTTGCTAGGGTAGTTTCCTCAACATCTCATTGGCATTATCTTCTTCTTTGTTTCTGTACCCCTGCTGCCTCATGTACTTGACCTTTTCTACCTCTTCTTCTTCTTCCTTCTGATATATCTTCTTAGCAATCAAATCAAGTTTTTCATTTAACGCATTGATTGCCTTTGACTCTTCCATAGTCTTGATGTGCTTTGGGCATTCTCTCTCATTACCTTAGGAATGTTTTTAGCCATGTTCTGTAGTATCTCTTAGCACCTAGATGGCGAGTTATTAAGAAAGAAACTTGCGCCTGCACTGTCCAGAGTGACACGCTCATTGTGGTTGAGACCAAAGTAAAACATCTTGACTTGGTCCTCCTGATCTACCCCATGATGAGGGACTTTCCAGAGCATGTTCTGAAAACACTCCCAAGCCTCAGAATAGGACTCAGCTGCTTGTTGTTTGAAATTGTTGATGTTCTTCACCAGCTCGTTTGTCTTTTCAAGTGGGAAATACCTTTCAAATAAGACCTCAATCATTTTATCCCATGTCTCAATGAACTCCTTTGGCAGGTTGTATAGCCATTCTTTTGCCTTGTCTGCCAGTGATGATGGAAACAACTTTAGGTAAATAGCTGTCTGTGGAAATTTATCCACTTTCACCATGTCACAACACTCCACAAAGTTGCTTATGTGTGCCACTGATTCTTCATGAGTATGCCCATGAAAAGCTTGTGACTTGACTAGTGCAATCAACCCTGGATCAATCTTGTATTGTACCACATTCACCACCTATTTCTTGATCGAGCCCAACTGAAAAATCAAAGAAGACACCTTGATCTTCTCCTGTATGGTCTTTTCTCCAACTGTTGCTCCGTCACCCATTGTTGCTTTACTAGTACCTTGAAATTTCAAATAAAAATATATGAACTGGTACTAACAATTGAGAAAGATAAATAAGAATTGCAATTCAGTTCAAAAGATTAAAATAAAATTACAAGAAAAACAAAAAATGGCCTAGAGTGGCCGACCACAACACTCGTAGTGCTGAGAGCTTGTCGTCTCCCCGGCAACGACACCAAAAACTTGACCCATATTTTACATACATCTAAACACAAGTGTACGCGTCGCGTAATACAGGCCTTGTGAGGCCCGAGTCGAACACAGGGAGACGTAGTCTCAATGACTACTACTAACTACAATACGATCAGCTCAGCCAGTATAAAGTTTGAGTGAATTGGTTTTTAAAGCAAAACAAGAGAAAATTAAAATAAGAAATGGTTTGGTTGAGTCACGAGAGGTAGAATTCCTCAGGAATGCCAGTTTCACCACGGATCCCCGTTGTATCTTCTTTTACTGACTTTTATATAATTTACCCTCTTCCTGAATTGAAAGCCCGTAGCAAGAATGCTTTCACGGTACAATCCACTACCTAATTCTAAGCCAATTTCATGTCTATGGTAATTTATATCTTAGATTAGGTGCTTTACATTCAATCTCTAGGTATCTTCCGACTACCCGTGCATTACCTTAAACAAAGAATGCGTAAGATAGTGTTTGTGCGTGGATTCCAGGCATTTAATTTCTCCTTCCAGATTAATTATTCACCTAATATTTCCAATGAAGGTGATCAATCAACAAAATAACATTCATTCACACCATAAATATCCATGAATTAGGAGGGAAAATTGCATGAAATCATGTAAAAGTCGATACAGTGGTTCCTCGGGCTACTCCCGGGTCCTAAGGAATAAAGGGGTTTAGCCCCGCATGGTTTTCAGTTGCAAATACATAGAAGGAGAGAAGAAAAACGTGTGAAACATGAAGGAGATTCATGTAAACCCTGGAAAGGTGATGTTCCAAATGATCCTCCTCAAGAAACATGTGTTCTACAGCCTTTCGTCGGTAAAAATGCCCGTCAATGGTGCTTGAATCGTCCGTTTGTCGTCCTTCAACTTCGTGCTTCTCTCCCTCTCTTCTCTCATCATCCCGTGGTGCAACGTGATATATCCTTTAGGTCTGGCTCTCCTCCCCTTTTGTCCTAGGTCACTTATGGTACCACATAACGTGGACTGTTGGATCGGACAGCCGATTTAGATTGCTGAAATCCGACAGAGTCGGTGGCACCGACGGTTTTGGGCCTTTGTCGATCTATGGCTAAGTCGGAGCCATCGACTGGGATGTCGGTGGCACCGAGCTGAGGTGAGTTTTCTCCCTTTCTCACTGAAGCTAACTCGGTGGCACCACCCTCTGTGGTCAATGCCATCGACTTGTCTAGGTGATCGCTTCCATCGCTATAGCTTTGTCTCAGTGGTACTGACTTAGTGGTTGGTGCTACCAACTCCTTTGATTGATTTTTGCCTGGTCACTGATGCCACGTCGGTGGCACCGACTTCAGGGGTCGGTAGCACCGACTCTGCACTATGCATAATATACCTGAAAAAAATGCAGAAAATCAAATATAAGTCCATGGAATGTATACAATCATATAAATCTGATGAAATAAGCATGATTTGATGCAAATAGAGTGTACATGCCAACAATAGTGATTTATACAAATATAAACAAAGAAATTACAAATAAGTGTACAAAACACATATAAAATCGGCCTGTAAAAGTGACTCAAAACCCGTGCATCAAGTGATAAGAAAATGAATCATATATGATGCATAACCACCATGGTAGAGAAATCTAGTGAATGTAATAATGGCATACAATATGATGATGAAACCCTAGCAGGGTAAATTGAGAGTGTAATCCATCTGAATGGCCAAGTAAGAGAAAGGAAATTCAATTGATAAGATAAGGAGGACTTTAGTAAAACTTGTGAGATCCAAATTTGAATTTCAAATTAAGGGAGAAAAGTCACATCACAATAACATCATGCTACTGATAAGGACCAAACCCTAGAATGTTTAGAGTTGTAGTAGTTCAAGGATTGTCACTAGTGATTTGACCTTGAATACTACATCTCTATAAAACAAGATCATGCGATTTTCACTATGAGAAGTAAACTAGCACTGATAGTAATCCTAGATAATCTGAAAGGTTGATGAATAATATGAAAATTATTCGGAGCAAAGAGTAAGATATAAATTTGAAATGTAACAAGTGTGGTTTGAACAAAAGGAGAAATACAATATGAGTGATGTGTGATATGAAATAAATTCTTACAGTGATAGCAAGAATAATGAATAATCTATTCATACCTTGTATGTTTCAATTTTAAGGATGTTTAATCTACATGATTAAAATGAGAAGGATAAGTAACAAAAAGTAAGTAGTAATGAATGAGGAGAGAGATAAGAGAAAATAATGTCTTTTAGTAATATGTGAATTTATTTTTAGAAGTATAATTTGTTGAAGGTATATTAAGGGATGTAAATTGGTTTTACGTATGATTTCAGTGTACATATGCAAGCAATATGTTAATTAAATGTGTCTGATAGTTGTAGTCATTCATACCAGTAATCCATCTTTGTATTGGACAATTGTGGTATGGTGATATGGGTTGAATAATGATGGAACAAATGAAGGGTTACCCTGAATAAGGTAGTCTTACCTATTCATTCATATGAATAGAAAGGATGATAACCATATTGTATTGATATGTAATCCTAATGAGGTATAGCTTGTTATACCTAGCTTTAATATAATTAAGTGATGGTAATTGGGTATGAATAGTCCTTTAATGACTAATACAATCATGGAGTACTTTGTTACTGTTGTTGAAACCCTCGTATGCTATAACCCGATGGTTACACCTTGAATTATGTGTGGGTTCATATTTGAGAATAGTATGGAATGTGATGGTAATGCTTCACCTTATGCGTCCATGATCCAATGGGGATGCCGTGAGTAGTATTGTACAATTGTTTTTGAATCTACTCTTTAAAATCAAGACTATTTTGCTATTTGAGTAGCAAAATAGTAAAAATTCAAAACAACATGGTGAACTCTTTTTTGCGACTTAGAGATAATACATAACAATAGTACATATTGAGCTGTATGAATTGAGATAGTTGGGTCGGATTATCAATGTTGAGGTAACACCTCAAATGTATGCAAATATTGAAATGGTTATTTCTCTCTCTATCATGTGATTGATTGTGACATAGAAAATTCATTTGTTATCATTGAGCAGTCATGATTTAACATGTTGTGGTTAGAAAAGAAATAAAGGAATTAATGTTGAAAATTGCATTCAAGTATGAAATACACGAATATAATTACATGTAAGATTTTAGAAGCTTAAAATAAACCTTAAAAGTACTTTTCTTGCACATTTATGTTTCGGGGATGAAACTTTTTAAAGGGGGGGAGAATTGTTATGACTGTATCCGAGCTTAATTGGTAAACTAGGGTTTACCTGGATGATTATATGCTTAATTGGATTGATCATTTCTTAAATATAATTAATGATGATAATTCAATTATGATGTTTTAAACCTAATAAGAATGTTAAGTCTTCTATTGTTTGAGAAATTAGGGTTTGAGAAATATAAACCCTAGTTGGCTGAAATTAGAATTTTGATGGTACATGAGTATGGAATTTGATCAAGATAGTAGTATGGTAAATAATTTATCATATTTTATATGTAATTTGGATTTAATTGAAATTTTTATATAATATGTATAACTCAATCTTGCATTTCAGTGAAAAATTTCAGAATTTTTGGATGTTCTTTGAAAGTCATTCTCGGTCGAGATATACTTCAACCGACCACACTGATAGAATGTTGTTCAACAGTATATTGTTTGATTTTTATTTATTTATTGGTAACTTTAAATGATCTTAAATGTTAACTTCAGATCTGAAACACAATCATAAACAATATGTAAAATTTTCATAATTTTTGGATGCGTTTAGACCTTATCAGTAATGAATTATAGTAACTGACATTTTTGTAGAATTCTAGATAGAAGTGTACTATTCGATTTTTAATTATTTAATGGGAGGTTGGAATGGTGTTAAATTTTAATTTAATCTTAATAACTCAATTATACACAACATGATAAATTATCATAATGTTTGGAGAAGGTTTGATCTCTTAAATACATGAATTATAGAAACCTTTTTATGAGAGAAAAATCTGCTGAAATAAGAAAACGTTTAGTGAGGGGTCAAAGTGCAATTGACCTAAGTAGATCAATTGCTATATATGATCAACCTAACACACAAGGAGCTCTAATAATTCGTGGTTCAATCCAGAGAAATGAAATCCTAGAGAGAGAGGGAGAGTTAGGGTTTGAGAGGAGAAAATGATGGAGATGCTGGCCTAGGGTTTTGTGGTCCGAGGAATGATGAAATCATGTAAGTTTTGTTTCTTTGGATATAGTTTCATGGTTAATCTTATCTCACATGTAAAAATTCCTTCCCTCCTATGATTTTTTCTAAAATGGTATCAAAACTTCCCCTTTTATCACTCTTTCTTCATAATCCCTCATTTTTAGGGTTTCCGAGTTGAAAGGAAGAAGAATTGGGTGAGTTGCTAGGGATTTGATATGGATTTGAGATTTTTAGATATGGGATACATTTTAAGGTGTTTTCCCACCTTAGGTTGAGTGGGAACTTCCTTTAAAAAGTATATTGCATAAAAATGGGTTAAATCAACCATAATCTTTAATTGCTTAGTATTAGACTACAAACCATGAATTGTCTATTTGTTCTAAGTTGTTGCAAAATGATATGAAATGGATTATTCCTTTGTTTGAATAAATTTTAGATGATAAAATAATATTAGAAATGTATACAATGCATTCTAATAAGAATTCCCTAAGTATTCACATAGGTTATAATAGTAAACTGGAATATAGGAAATTTGTCTATGATTGAAATTTACTGTATAAGTAAATAGAGAAAGTTGCTTATCTAGATCCCCTTGGTTTTGAATATTGATTATCTAAATTCATAGTACATATATGTCAGATACTATCTTGGATTTCATTTAAAGTGAGTAGTGTTTGTTTGGTATCTTAGTGAAGAGGGTGAAACTCTAGATGCGAGGAAAGTTGGATATTTGTGAATAGATATCATAAAATCCATTTGAAGGGATTTTCTTGACATAATAGACTTTATTTATTCAATGTTATTATTGATGCATGATATCCCAGTGAATGGCATGGAAACCCAAATTCATCTCAATTATAAGGTTTCATACATATATTGATTTTATATGATTTGTTGATAGTAGTCTTTATTTAGTGAATGTTTATGTCGCATGAAATCTTTATGGGAGCCATGGAAATAAGTTGTTGCCTAGTGAGAGGTGACAAGATGTGTGATGGCCTTGTGAGCCATGAGAATACTTTTACAACCAGTGAAATGAATACCTTGGTCTAAGGACCTAGAGGTAATGGTTACCTGTTACAGATGTAGCAATGTTATGTGATGATCTAAGGGTTTGAATACCCAGATCCAGTAATCATGATAATGATGTGAAGGGATGAGAATTCCTAGTAATGTGATAAGGGATTGAGATCCCAAGTATCATGTGTTTTAAAGATTTGAAAAGTACGTGATAGATGTATTACACCTTTCTTTGTTGCATTTGTGGTGATTAAATGAAACCATAAGGGTAGGGTGTTCAATGAATCAAGTATTGTGATATCAATGTTCTTAGTTATTATTAATAATTCTTGTCATGATAAGTAATTAACTCTTAATTGAGTTATGAGATGCACAACTCAATATTTGGGTTGATATGCACGATTCTAGTGTGTATGTGCCAAGTGGACATGAAATATGTTTATTTAAGAATTTTAGTCTACCTACATATGTAGTATGTTGATTACTCAGTATATTACAATGTTTTGAATATACTACTCTGCCAAGTTTAGAATGATATACTTGGTGTATTATAACTTCAAATAAGTAGATGTGACACCATAGAGATACCTGAGTCAAGTATAAGTAAGTGAAAGGTACAATGTAGAAAGGGCTTTCTAGGAATAATAAAATAATAGACTTAGGAGCCCTGAACACTATAGAACCCCTATGTGAGGTCTGCGCCTTATGGATGAAACGACCTAACCCTGGCAGCGTCCAGTATACGGGGGTCGAAACGTGCTATCAGGTGGAACGGGGGACGAAGCCCTAGTGGAAGTCTCCTTAAATTATAGTTTGTAGTGTCCAACATCAGCCAGAAGTTCTGGTGGCACTAGAGTACAGAAAAGCCAAGAGGTGGGTTGACTCTCCACCTGTGTGCTCATGTTAGAGGAGGAGTCCAGTTTAGGCCAGAGAACCATTTCCCTATTGCAAACCAGGAGAGTAGTCAGACTTAGCAGTTCCATGGTGTGTCCACTAAGTCTTGTATGGTGTGATCGTAGTGCACTACGAGTCTTCATATGTAGAGTACACTTCATATGATCAGGGCATAATAAAATAAATGAGAGCTCAAACAAGTATGTACAGTTATTCAATTATTTTTTGTATGTTTTTGAATTATTAGTTCTCTTTATGATCAATCGAGCATTTCATAGATTGATTCACTCTTATAGATATTTAGAGTATCCTGTCATATTTATGATTGTCAATTATTAGACTCTTTAAAGCTTACTGCTGTTATAATTGATATCAATTGCTCAAAAGTATATATGTAATTATATTAGTGCTTTAGACTGTCTCTTTGAAGTACTCATTCACTGAGAGAGTAGGCTCACCCCTCTACTCACAATATTTAGGGAAATCACATGGACTTAAAGAAGATATCATTGCATTAAAGTAGATCTGCCACAAGGGTTAAGTCTGAGTATAGTTAAGTTCAGTCAGTCCTTGTCACTCTAGGTCCTTAGATATATGTGAGAGAGTTGTAAATGATGTTTGTGTCTTCATTTCCTTAATAAGAGAGAATGCAATTGATTATCATGTCGTATGTACATGGAAGTGTGAGAAACAGAATGAATGTATGGATGTGTATCATTAATGTTGAGATCATATTAGAGTAATCAAGGTTTAATTCTTTTATAAAGTTTGTTTATGTGATTCAATGTGAGAAAATAAAGAGTTTGAAAAATAATAAAAAGTTAAGGGTGATCTTTGTATTACGATAAATCCTCAATTTTATGCCCTAATATCATGATTAATGGTAATTGTGAGATCGAGGTGTAACAAAAAGAGTGGGTCCCGCCGATCACTCTGCCTACAAATATCCCTCTTCTTTCCTTTCTAACAATCTTTATGAATCTCTAGATGTGTTATGGAGGAAAAAGAGTGTCCATATAAGGCCAACAAACTTGTTGGTTTGTGGTTACATGCTTTAGATCGAGCTTCCCCTTGACTGATTTAAAAATTTTCATCTGATTTCTTGCTCCATATAAGATCTCATTTTCTAAAACTTTTTTCATAGTTTTTCCTCACCCTCTCTTCTATCATGGATGAGATCCATGGTGCTACAATTTGGAAACCTATACATATTACAAAGGAACCATCTTTTTCTTCCCTCTTTGCTCTAGATACGGAAAGATCTTTGGATTTAGGATTTTTTTAGAGTTTTGGTGGACAAATAGGAGATTTATTTCTGATTTTTTCATGATATTCATCTTCAGCTTTGTGTTCTTAATTTAAAAAATGAGTGATATAATAATTAATGCATTTCTTGCCTACTTAATACATGCAAGGCCTTAATCTTGTTCTATAAAATCTATAATATATGAAAGGATGATCTTCTAGTATAATGATATCATGAATCCTTAACTCTATCTTAGTCTCTTTGGATATTTACTACTGTAAAATGAATTTTCTTGAACTTAAAAAGTCTGAAATTTTGAAATATAAGTCTAATGACTCCTAGAAATGTTTTTATAGTGTTTTGTACACAATAAAAACGAAATTCGACCCCTATATTATTCCTTACTGAATGATGGTTATCTTATGAAATTTTAGGGTTTGTAATTTACTTCTATAATTTCATGATGATGTTGGACAAAACTCCTAGTAGTTATGGTAACTCATCCATGATAGGTTTGAGCATATGATTGCCTAGTTTTTAGAAATAACATAACTTTCACATTCGTTGGTGTTTTGATATGAAATTTTGGTTTCTACCTTATTTATGTCTTGCTAAGATCTTTAAAAAAATTTGGATGAAAATGAGATGTGTGCAAGGATATATTACTATTTTGTCCTTAATGACATTTCAATTTTTGTGTCCTAGTTTGAAGCTTGGTTCTTTTTACGATGAAGGATGGATACATATTCTATGATAGATAGCATGGAACCATCTTATATGTTTAAATATTCTGAAGTTGTAATCCATGATATATTTTGTAAGAATCATTTAGGTGCTTGTATGTAACTTGATTGATGCAGAAAAAATACTTAATTAGCCTAATTAATCAAATGTAACCTTAATCATGTAGTGTCCTGAGACTGTGAAACTATTTTAATGTCAAAACTTACTGGATAGTGAAATGAGTAAACTAAAGGAACTCAGAGTCATATACTATCTAGTATATATAGGTGTAGGTAGGGTATATCTCTGTCCCTGGTTCCAAGGTTTTAGAAAGCGGTTGATTTGAGACTGTGTCTCGAATTTGAAGTGATAGGGAGCGACTATGGTGGTAACTCAGATTTTAGGATATATATCCTACTTTCTAGTATTGTGGCATGCGTATCTAAGATGGACCAAGATGTTTTTAGTAGTTGGGATGATGTGCCTATATGATTGTTACTCATACTGATCGAGGGTAAGATATTTGTAGGAGTCCAATCATCCTAAATTTCATATAGGGCTGATCTCTACTTCGTAGTGGTCAGCTAATAGTTTGAGTGGTACACTTCAAACTGCCTAGAGAATAATAAAATTAGTAACTTAGTTGTGTAGTATACTTGATAGAGTATCTTTTACGAATCATATTGGATGATAACCATTCCTTTACTTTTTTGGCTAGCATTATATGTGATTCATAACTTCTCATGTGAATTACCTAAAGCAGTCACTTTAATTCATGCTTGATCATTTTATATTAACTGTCCAATCTTTTAAATCAGTTGTACTATCTTCCTTAATGTTTTAATTATGTAACACATTTGTAACAAATATATGTCACTAGAGGTTATATCATATCGATGAGACATGAGTCTCACCTACTGGGTTTCTACACCCTTTTACATGGTTGACATGATTTTATCGTGTGTATAACGCAAGTGCACGTATCAATGTAATATAGGCCTTGTGAGGCCCGAGTCGAACTCAGGGAAATAGAAATTTCGGTAGACTACTACTAACTGGTCGTGATCAGCTAGACCGATTGGAAAAGTTGATTGTTTGGTTTTAAAAAGAAAATAAAGTAAAAAGAAAAAACAAAAGCGAGTAGTGATTAAATGTTTAGTTTAATCAAATTAGTGGGAATCCTTAGGATTGCGGTTTCATCACGAGGTCTCACTATATGCAAATCTATACAATTAACATAATTTGTTCCCTTTCCCTGATTATGGCCCGTAGTCAGAATTTCTCACTTCTGTGATACAATTCACTATCTAGTTCTAGGTCAGTTTCATGCCAGTAGTAACTTATACCCTAGATCTAAGTGCTTTGATTATTTCTCTGAGTATCCACCATTAATCGTACATTACCTTGTCTAAGGAATTTATTGATTAATGTGTTAATCGTGCCTTTTCAACCACTAATTCTCCGTTAGAAGTAATTGACGATATTAGAAATCAAATATTGTGATCAAGCATAGTAAATTGCAATGGAAACACGATAACATATCAAGGGAAAGTGAGACAAATTATGATATTTAATATAACCTTTCCATGCAGTGATTTCCCAGGATACTCTTGGTCCTAAGGATAGAGGGGATTAGCCCCACATGTTCAATTCAACAGTACACATGGAGAAAAAAGAGGGAAACATGGAGAAACGAATGAAATTATGGTGTAACCCCTGAAACAGAGAAAATCTGGATGATCCTCGGTGCGAGACGCACGTTGTGCAGCCTTTCAGCGGAAGAATCATCCGTCTACGACTCTGGAAACGTTCAGGGCATAGCTCTGGGCTCCGTTCTTTGCTCTCCTCTTCTATGGGACTCGTGCAACAGAATAGAATGTGATCCTTAGGTCTGGCTGCTTTTCTTAGGTATAGGCATGACTTACGGCAGCCAAAAGATCGCAGTCATTCGATCGTGGCAATTCTGGGTGCAACTTTGATCCGACGGCGTCGATACCATCATCGGGGTGTCGATGGTATCAACACCTTAATATGCACTTCTGATGCTAAAAATAAAGGAATCTGTCGCTAGAACCTATGAACTCTCGATACTATCGACGTTGTTGTAGATAGTATCAAAGACTTTACTTAATTCCCGCTGAAGCGATCTCAAGACCATCGACGGATTTGGTCGATGGTATCGACTTAGATGCTCTTCCTCCGGTCTGGGCACTGACGTCATGTCGATGGTATCGACAAATCCATCGATGGTATCGACGGGTGCAGATATACAAAGTACCTGAAATAGAGAGAGAAACACAAATTAAATCCAAGAATTCTCATAATGTATACAAAATAAGATAGAATAAACCAAATTTGATGCATATGATGATTATAGGATAAAGGAATATGAATCATGCTATTATAGTCATAAAATGACACATAACCACACAAAACAAGTATGAAACCAACCTATAAATGCGACTCAAATTCACTGCATCAAACTCCCCTAAGCTAGAATATTGCTCATCCTCGAGCAACAAAACTTAAAATCTGATTGAGAGGGTCAACTAAAGAACATAATCACAAAATTGATATCACAATATGATTCCCGCCTACAATTCACATACCGGACCTTACCAACCACATAATGACAACTACCCTTCAGGCGAAAATAATCATTCATAAGAAATTTCCATCCCAAGATCACAAAAATTATTAAGTAAAGCAGTTAATATAATAAAATCCTCAGGTTCAGGCTTGGTGCATCTTGTGATCTCCTATCTACGTTGCTCATTTCCTAACTACCATCTAAGTGAAAGCAGATCTCCTGATATACATGAATGAGGAGAATATCATGGGTGGCCTACCACTTAGACCAATGGGTAGATGGAATGGGTGGCTATGGAAGAAATGGAAGCACAGTACATTCGATCATGCAAAAACAAAAATGACTGACCTATCATGCTACAAATGCAAATGAAAATGCCCTAATGCTACATTTTTGGTGGAATGGTGCATGCACTATCATTCCGCCTCAAAGTGAGATGGAATATCTAAGAAAACTACACCATGTGCTTGTTCTTCTTAATATGTAGGTGAGAACATGTTCCTTTCTCCCTCTTATTCATACTTTTTTGTTTCTTTTTTTTCTGTTCATTCAATTTTTTAAAGCCCTCATTTCCATAAATGTTAATGTATTATTTGTTGGGCTTCCTTCTTTTTTACATAACTGGCACATTTGATGCATTCTATTCGGAGGGAATGGAACAAATTCAATACCTTTAATTTTTCAGAAGAACATACCACACATGATGTACAACTATATGCTCAAAAGATGTGAATGTACTTCATTATGACAATTATGTAATTAAATGACATGCACCTAAGGATAATGTGCATGTATAACTACTCTATATCTTTCTTTTTCCATTTTTATGCAAAACATGCAAAAATAACTAGAATGCATGACATATCTACATGGAATGTCATCAAAGAGTGAATGACAATAATGTGCTCCAGTTCTTATGGTGGAGAGTGAATGAAATTTTGGTGGATTAGATCACAAGACTAATTGACAGAACCTTCAAATAAAATTATATGTCCCTCCTAATTGACTTGTGTACCAATTAATCAAGGGGTTTCTCTCTCTCTCTCACTTCAAATTAAAGTCACGTTATCATTTGGTTGGTTTAGGCTCAACATCCATATCAATACTCTTAACATGAACCATAGATATACACAATCATGTTCATATGCTTTTAAGTTGACCTACCCAATTAGTTTCACAAGCAATGTCCTCAAGTTCTCACAGGACAAACTTACAATTTCTTAAGGATTTTTCATTAAAAATCATTTGCTCACAAAGCCCCAAGTAAAAATGAGATAACATGCAATTAAATTAGACTCCACTTATTACACTAGATAGATAATGGATCCTAGAAAACAGTAAATGTAGCAATTGAGAAAATTAAGATAAAGAAAAATGAAAATTTCAAAAGTAAATAAAATATCAAATAAAAAAACTTGATAGATGTTGTTCCAGCACCCCCCTAAGCTTGAACTCAACTATGGCCTCATAGTCTAAATCCTAACTTAAGAGGTGGAACAGCGATACCCCTTTATTACTCCGGTGGCGGGTACTGGTGGCTGCTAGGATCCCAAGAAGGATAATGCCCCTGAAATGACATATTAGATGGGGGCATCGTTGGTGGTTGTGGGTATCCTCCAAAAAAGTTTTAGCTCTAGTAGTGGTCGTAAAACGGCTGCTGCTACATCTCCATCCTATACAACCTGTTGTGGATAGTTTCTTGGTTGGTGAAGAGGAGGCGCTCATTCTCGTAAATTGCTTGTTGAATCTCGAACAGCCGATTTGTTGTTTCTTAAATTCCCACAAAAGAGGCGGTATGCTGGTGTTGCTTCTACTGAATATCCAGCAACATTGTATACATCCCCTACATTGAATAGACATCCTCTCCACCTTGATAGGGCTATGGTGGCGGTGGCTGGGAAGAAGAGGAGGCTCCATAGTGTCGTGGATGCTTTTGCAGAGCAACTCATCGTCGAAGAGGAATGGTGGCTTCCTCCTCCTCTTCTTCATCATCATCGCCAACTTGAACTCCTACTTCTTCAGCTTGTTCTTCCTCATCCTCATCAACATCAATGATAGGCCACTTGTAGCTTTGGCCAGGCCTGATGTTGAAAGTAGGGTTCGACAATTCCCTCCTCTGAAAGACTCTTACCACGTGGCAGGTGGTGCCATGACGGGCTTCAATGAGGCTTGCATTCACAAAATGGCTCAAATTGAGCGTGTTATTGCACTCCAGCTTAGGTAGCCCGGACAAATCCAAGCCCAGGTGCATTGCAATCAGCGTAATTAGGCCCCCAAAATAAATGGGAGCCATGTGAGAAATATTCCTCTTAACCGCCATTACACGCATGAGGAAGAAGGATCCAAAATTGATGGGTGTCCGCTCCAGCAGACTATAGAGGAAGAACATGTTTGTCTCCTAAAATTTGTTTTGAGACAGCTTTGATCGGGCAAAGAAGGTGTTGGAGAGAATCTAGTGCAAGATCTTGACAAATGGATGCTCAAAATCAGCTATGGAGGCATTGTGCCAGCTGATCGAGTACCCAGCCGGTACGGTAACTAGCTTTGCAACCATGGCGTCATAATCCGCATTATGTGTTGGCTGACGGAGGTCGTTATGGGCCCACCCATAAATCGCGTTGAAGTTAAACAACTTATAAGTACCTATTTTTTATCAACGACGTCCACGTATATAAATACATCATAAAAAACATCCATATCTAAATTTCAAACTTGAAGAGCTCTCTATAATAAATTACATATTTTTTAAGGAGTATCCAAACATGTTTTGTGGCAAATTAGACATGTTTCGTCAACTGAAAATACATGTATCATAAGACAATACTTAAAATAAAATGATACTCGCATATACAAGCTACTGGCATCAACAAAGTCAAATGAATTAGAAAGCAACATGGCAATGGAAATCCGAAAGAAAGAACCTATCTAAACGACGTCGTTGAATTAAATAAATAATAAACCTATGAGCACATACAGTAAAACAGGAAAAAAAAAACTAGATACGTGATGTACGAACTACAAACTCAAAGATGATGTAAAGAGAGATAGAGAGAGAAAAAGGACAGGCACACTAGCTGGTTTTGGTTGGATTCCCCCCTGTAGGTAGGAGCGTTTACAATCCCGCGTATGGGAAGAAGACCCAGCCGTCCTCCGTTCGATCGATGGAAAGGTCCTCCTGAGCACCGCACCGTCCAGTAGGTGCCAGCACAGACAACTGAGTGCAATCACCGCCCTCTCTCGTCTTTCCCGAGATAGATCCACAATCTGTTACCGCAGCTAGCCAAGAACGGCATGCACACCGCGTATGAGCCGATACAGGAGTTCACACAATTAAGTAGCACTTAGCCGGGTTATTGTACGTGTATTATTTACTCATCATTGTATAGCTGTAAACCGCGAACGAGGTTCTGCTTTTGACTCCAACAACGTATTTATTACGTGTGTTTCGGTACTTTGTAACCTTCTTACATGTCGTCTTTGTTTATGACGTCTTCCTAACTGCAGAGTCAAAATATTACAACGCATAATTGTTTGGAATTTTTTGAGAAATTTCACTGACTCATATTGAGAATCTAAAAGTGTCAAACACAAAAAGTACAAACATATGTTGATTGTTAAAGCACGCTTTATCATATTTGACCATTTTGACTGATGTAGTTTTTATGACAGAATTTCACATAAAAATCTCCACTTACCAATCTAGTTAGTGAGAACTTCCCTGATTAGATCCATACAACACATGCTTATCCCTAATTCTTAAAAAATCAGAACATCCGCTAATTTAAATGTTGATCTTCACTCATGCAGATTGGTGAAAAAAATTACAGATACTTCTTTCTTAACAACAACTGTATGACAATTTTCATGACAATTGACGTGATTCTCTTTAAAAATCCATCGTTACCAGCTCCGCTGAAGTGTTCTAGATTATGTTATTAGATTCGTGTGGCATCTAGTTTAAGGAGGGGAAATGTCACACCTTGATTTGAAAGCCCAACCTAGAACAGTTCAACTATTAATTTCAGTTCAAGTAAGAAAGAGAGAGAGAGAAATGTCGTTTTACCTTACCTTGCAGCTGCCATGACGGTGGCTTCATTACATGGAGTATTTTAATATCACCAATCGTATTCTAGATTACACCTATTCATCGCCTTCTAGATTATAACCATTAATTCTTCGTTGATGATCACATTTCAAATATGGTGGCACCTTACATCATCCCCTATCCCAATTTTATATATTTTATAAATAAACTCTTTGAGCCACTCTTTCTTATAACACTAGCCATATATGGTACATTTTATAGGTCTGAAAATATTGAGTCTCGTTAAAAGGTGTGATGTCATGTTGCATCATCTTATCTGCTTAAAGGAAAAAAGAAATACAAGATTACAGTTTATAGGCATAAGCAATCACCTTGTGAGTAGTAGACTGGAAGGAAAAACATGTATTGATAGTTGTTCCGACAAATATTGTAACACATAATGTTAAGGGAGAACAACTAGATCGCTAAAAAGAAAAGTCAAGTAAATAATAATAAATGTCTTTGTAACACTACATGGCTTTTTTCCATATTATATTTGAGCGATTATCGTCATTCACCTCCTTTGATCTTGGTTGTACCATACTTCCAATAGCAACCACGAAAAGACAATACAAGTGCGTAGATCAATAGGAGTCAGCTCCCACCATAACCGTAGATACAATTTTGTTAGTATACACAAGACCAAATGAATAATTCAAAAAATTATAAGAAAAATTTACATGCAACCTTTCCATGACCTTAAATATATAATAAGACAAGAGTCAATTTGTAATTTGAAAATGAACAACCCCGCATACCTTTCAGAATAGCCTTATTAGAATACAAAAAGAATAGTTTGTATATTATGAAACTAAAAACATAATATCCAAATTCTTTTTGTTTTCTCACACCACTACTTCATTACAATGGAAGTGTAATTTGTAACAAAAATAAAAAATGTATATATATACAATCCTGTCAACTCTTTTGCGTATAACATAGAAGAGAGTACAAGGAGCGCAAGTTGACTCATTAGAATAAAAGCATAATTTGCAAACAAAAATATAAAAAAGTGTATACGATACATTCATATATAGTATAGATTGCAATACAAGGAATACTTTAGAATTCAAAAATAGAAAAAATTACAAAGATAATCATCTATATTTCTTCAAAGACTTGTATCTGCAATGTTATATCATCATGCTCATCTAAAGAAAAAAATATAAAAGTATTATGTTATTATATTCTGAGTACAAAGGCTCAAGAAATATACATATGTTGAAACTTATTTTGACTAATGTTGTAATATACATAATTTTAAAATAGAAAATTACTAAAAAGAGATGCACGGATGCAAGAAATATTTGATGGTGTTTGGGGTTGGCAACGTCAGTGTGAGAATCATATGGATGTCACATCAAAATGACCACATCCTCCACCTCCTGTGACGTTAGTTTGCTACACTCCCGACCCTCCATCACAAAAGGAGGGTGTAATGCATGTAGAGGCCGATAGGAATACATTTCCAATTTGTAAACCTTCTGACAGTATTTCATCTATAATAAGACAATGGGCAATATGTAATTAAAGAAAATAAAAGTAAAAATTACATTAAACCCCTTCCATGACTTGTCATTTAACCTTATTATAATATGGACCAATTTGTAATTTCAAAACTAAAGAAAAAATTATATGCAGACCATTTATGCTCTTGCTTTTCTATCTTATTATAGTAAAAGAAAATTTAATAACGAAAAACATAATAACAGTTGCATATAAAACCTTCCACAGTCTTTTATACTAGTTTATATTAGACAAAAAGGATAAATTTATAATTCAAAAAATACAAGAAATTTTTTTGTTGAAAATCCTATGTGGGCTTTCTTATATAATATAGTTGAAGTACAAAGAACATATTGCTATGATGATGTTCAAAAAATCTGACACATACATTGTCGGGATGGCTTTTACCAATTTACATTGAAAAAAAGTCCTCCATTGTTAAAAAGGGAAGTTAACAAGCACAATTTCCATTTTAGATACTATTTCCATACTTAATATCTCCAATCTATCATCTTAGGTCCCCCACCCTCCATTCTATTATGTTAAGATACTCACCGAGTGTAACATCTTAAGATTTGAGATGTAATGATTTTTAAAGAAATGAAAGGACTACTAAAATTACTAAGACGCGACTCCTTTTCACAGGGTCATCTATAGTTAAGTATGCTCAGCTCAAACAAGTACTACGATAGATAACCTATCGAGAAGTCCATCTTGGACTATGCGTGAATGAGGAAAAAACATGCATGAGGCTAAGTGGTGGTCTGTGGGGACAGTTGTCTTTTTTAAGGAATATTGGAAAGGATCTCTGAGTTGATGGAGCCACCCTTATGTTGGTAATTATGTATGGGATTTGGGTATACATGAGTATGTGGCAACACGTAAAGCTAAACGAGATTACTCAAAACCAAAATATTGTGAAAATACTAACTAAACATATTACCAAAAAGTAACATAATTAAAGTCGAATAAAAATTCCAAACATTTCAAAAGAAACATTTACAAAAGGTCCAACATTACTTATATTCATATCAGGTCTTTTTACATGTGTTTAGTGATCTCAGCCATAACTTGTATACAGTAGATGTTATCCATATTATTATAAAATTACATTTCAAGAAATACAACCAAAATCTCGAGCAGATATACATGATATAATAATTCCCATGCTTGGTCGTCAGAGTATAGGGAAGACTCGGGACCCCATACAACCACACCAACCTCTCAAGCTCTACCATTCTTCATACTTCCTCACCACCACATGTTTGTCCTGTTGTTGACCATTGATGCAGTGAATTTGAGTCACATTTATAGGATGGTTTCATACTTGTTTTGTGTGGTTATATATATATATATATATATATATATATATATATATATATATATATATATATATATATATATATATATATATATGAATTATGTTAATTGTGTAGATTTGCATACAGTGAGACCTCGTGGTGAAACCACAATCCTAAGAATTCCCATCAATTTGATTAAACTAAACAACTAATCACTGCTCACTTTTATTTTTTTGTTTTTACTTTATTTTCTTTTTAAAACCAAACAATCAACTTTTCCAATCGGTCTAGCTGATCGTGACCAGTTAGTAGTAGTCTACTAAAATTTCCATTTTCCTGAGTTCGACTCGAGCCTCACAAGGCCTATATTACATTGATACGTGCACTTGCGTTATACACACGATAAAACCGTGTCAAGTTTTTGGCGTCGTTGTCGGGGAATACGATAAATTTTGGCACTACGAGTGCTACAACCGGCCACTCTAGGCCACTTTTTCTTTTTATTTGAAATATTAGTTATTGAGATTAATTGACTATCTTTCAGATTCTTTATTCATCTAGCACTGTACTTATTCGATTTTACACATTGTAGGTACTAGTGCATGGTGAAGACGCGTAGTACAGACTACGCACAGTCGACTCCTGAGGTTTCTTCTTCAGGATCTGAAGATGAGCATATAAATACACCACCTGAAGATGTTGAAGAAGACCTTGAGACTTTCACAATGGCCAAGGAGCAGACCATTTGGGAAAAGATTAAAGCTTCTTCTTTCTCTGTGCAGAAAGGGCCAATCAAGAAACAGGCTATCAACATACCTAGTTACAAGATTGACCCAGGGTTGATCTAGTTGGTCAAGTCGCATGCTTTCCATGGGCTATAGAATGAAGATCTAGTTACCCACATAAGAACCTTTGTGGAACATTGTGATATGGTGAAAGTGGATAGATTTCCATAGGAGGCAATTTATCTAAAATTGTTTCCATCTTCTCTAGCAGGAAACACAAGGGAATGGCTCTACAACCTTGATGATGAGTATGTGGAATCATGGGACATGATGATTGAAGTTTTCTTTGACCGAGATTTCCCACCTAAGAAGACAAATAATCTCATGAGGAGGATTCATAATTTCAAATAGCAAGCAGGTGAAACATACTCCGAGACTTGGGAGTGATTCAATATTATGCTGCGAAAATGCCCACATCATGGGATGGATCTAAAAACTCAGGCAAATATCTTTTATTTTGCCTTTAATGAACACGACAGGAGTAATTTGGACTCAGCAGGGACATGTTTCTTTCTGAACAATAAAGACTCAAAGTGTAGAGAAATTTTAAAGAACATGGCTAAGAAGCAATCCTAGGGTGAAAGAGATGCACCAAAGTAGGTCAAAATCGTAGGGGAATCCAAGGCAATCAAAGAATTAAATGAGAAGATGGACCTGATAGTAAAGAGACTGCTAGCAAAAGATGATGAAGGATCTGATGATGAGGCACATGCTAAGTTCATGCGTCAACAGTAGGGCTACAAGAATAATGATTATTCATAGAGAAAGGACAAGAAATTCTCCTGGAAGGACCCAAATAACTTTTTGCATGATCCGGATCAGAAGCCACAACCCAGTGCAGAAGATAAGAGTAATGAGTTGCTCAACTAGGTGATAAAGAAAAATCCAGAGTTGATGAGCACTTTCGGCAAACAAATTAAATCTCAAGGAGAATTTATGTGTGGCAACACATCCCACTATCACACAGACAGTGAGGTGTTATGGGAAAATGTGCAAAAATCACCATTACCACATATTATTGAAAATATAGGTTAATTAAAACTGATTGCGGAAAGTAGGTAAACTGAGAAACCTATTACATTCAAGTCCACATCCTGTAAGGAAACATGTTATATAACATATACAAGATCTGATACGTGTCCACAGCTTAGGAGACCAGCTTTCATGTCATCACATGAGTTCATCACCTATTTATACATACATAACGGCCCACAACCAGCCAACAGCAGGATATACAAAACATCAACAGCTATACATCGTGAAACAACATCAAAACACCTCCAAGGACCTGAGAGTACAGGGATGACTCTAAGACTCTACTACAAAACATCCAAAACAGCAACATATCCAAAGCTTGCCTCCTACAGCTCGTCTTGCTGCTCGGCCGCCACTCCTCGACCACCACCACGTCTAGCTCGAACACCTAAAAAGGGTGTAAACCAGCGGGGTGAGACACACAGTCCCAGTGAGAAACATAACTCCCCGCCGAAACCACAAAACCTCAGAAAGGTAAAAGCAACAACAGCAGATCACTGCTAAGAGTTATAACAAGGGTAGTCTATATAGAAAGGCTATTCATACCATCAAGCTTACCAGATGTACGGAAGGCATATACTCAAGTAATCCTTTATGGAACATGATTAACAAGATAAGATTTATAAGGTATGACTACATATCATGAGGAATGTATAAGTAACTGCAAGATATAGCAAGAGCAATTACACAAGCAAGGCCTCAATCAATGTTCCGTGTTTTACCCTAAGCAGTAAATTCTATTCGGCTGACTTACGTATTATTATGCCCTGAGGAAGTGAGTTGTACCGCTCAAATCCAACTGACGGCTGTGAAACCCGGAGTCGGTGCCCTACAAGGTAAATGGAAGAGCCGGACTCCACGACCTCCCACCTCGTGGTCAGTGCACGAGAACCAAAGAAGGACTGCAGTCTCTTGCTTAAGTGGCCTCAGCCACAGGGTCAGCTCCATAGGCTACCCTCCCTCTAGCCCACATTGGTACAGGTCACAGCGCTAGTAAAACTAAGCCACATGCCTATTCACCGTGCTCTGAGCCATGAACGCATTCATGCTCTATCACACTAAGCCATGGGCCTGTTCACCATGCTCTATACATATCTCGAGTCTGCAACTATAGCTGCACTCGATTCCCTCTCTATTTTAGGCTAGGAGAAACCTCACATATTCAACAATATGCGCTCCGGGTTAACCTGCAGGAGAACCCGTTTCACCATCACCAGCTCATGACGATGATGGATCTATGGCCAGGGCAAACTACATGATACATTCCACTATGATTAATTAATATCTTTTAGGTAGATTGCAAGATTCAACCAAGTTATATAACATGTAAACTATAACAAAATAAATAGTAACAAACTCAACAGTATGCTTTCATTGTAATCAACATCATCTTGATCCATCACAAGGATCCCACATTACATGTCATCACTTAGCCTCTTGCCAATCATCCAGATCTATCTCAAGGATCATCATATTTCCATGGGATCTCAATCCCTCATCCCATAGTGTTACTGCCTCCCAAGGCTTATATCATCAACATGGAATAGCAATCCCAAGTACTTTAGTCAAACATATCATACATATTATCTCATTATCAAGAGTAATCATCACAGCAGAGTTACTCAATATATTTACCTCATAGCCCTTTACCTGGCTATGCATCTGTTTGAGAGCTGCATGGTTAGTATACATAATCATCATGAATAGCTTAGAAGTTCATATCATCAACATAGTGGTGACGTGGATGTTCTATCAATCATGCCTCAACTTGTGACCATAGACATTGATCATATTATCAAGCAAAGCATCTTACATGCTTACCATTTTCTCGGCATTATACATAATATCAAGATGATCACATACATATGTAATGGTCATGTTAAGCTCCATGGATAAGCTATACCATAACGATTACCATCAAGCATATTAAGGGTCACCAACATAACTAAACGTGATAGCAAGAACAACATCTAACATATCATTTCCATAAGGGATGGGACCCTCACTAAAAGCCCCCACTACCCTCACCAAAGGTGGTATCGGGTAGGGCACCCTCATCTATCGTCCAACCATACAACGAACCAGAAAACCAGCCATCTATCGGCCAAGCAACCAGAAGGGGTGTCAGGCTACCTTCCCAAGGTATGTTGGGCAACAAGGGACCAAGCTAACTCGCACACCCATGTGTATTGTGCAACGCGTGTCGTGCACATATGTGTCATGCAACGTTGTGTCATGTGTCAGGGATAATAGCCACAGGGCCTGCTGTGCAGCCATACCTACCATGCCTCTTAAGACGAGCAACACAGTGTCAGGCATATCGTCATAATGCCATGATGCCCAGCATCTCATAAGCTATCGGCCAACAAATGAGCCCAAAGTATAACGGCCGACACTCCACACTGCTAGGTGTAATGGCCACTATAAGCAACGTGCAGCTCAGGCTAAGGGGTGTATCGTCCAACTACCTGCTAACGAGCACCCAAGACATATCGGCCAACCACCCATGTCAGGCACTAGAGTGTCGTGCAATGCCCGTCAGGTGTAGGGCTGTCGGCCGACACACACAGGACTGGTGTGACGCCCGTCACTAGATCAGGGACCAGGGGTATCATCCATCACAGCTACCACAACATATCGTCCAAGGCTCTAGGTCAAGAGGTATCAGGCAACACAAGGAACAACCCTAAACGAGTTCCACAACTACCATCAAGCTCACCCTTCAAGTCCATGGTGAGAGGAGGGTGTTGCTCAAGGTACTAGAACACAAGCTCACCTCTCAACTTAAACGAGAGAGGAGTGTTGCCCATGATACTAGAACTCAAGCTCACTCCTCAAGACCTAGGACAGAAGGGAGTATTGCTCACCAAGAAACCCTAGAACACATGGTTCGGCCAACAAGAACAACTTTAGCAAGGAACTAACTAGCAACTCATATAGCCGACATGATCATAGCAACATATAAGAACATAGAAAGAAGGTAATGTAGTTAGGGTTAGGAGTTATGTAACCCACCTTAAGAAAGCTCCAAGCTCCTAACTTCAAACTCCACGCACCACCAAGGAAGAAGGAGGGAAAGGCACTCTAGGGTTCGACCACCACTAGAGGAAGAAGGAGACTCCAAGGCAAGGATCAGCCACCAAGCTTGCAAGAGAAGAGAGTGTGTCATGCACCAAGGAGAGGAAGATGAAGGAACTAAAGGGATCCTTAGCAAGGGAAAGGAAACACATATATAGAAGGGGATGGAGGAGAAAACAAAGCAAAACAAAGCAAGGTGTCGCCCACCTAGGGACACTTGTCCATGGGCAATGCCACCACTCTAACATGCCCAAAATACATGTCTAAGGCCCTTGCCACATGCAAGCATCACGCACCAAGTGTCCACTAGTGGTGACACAAACAAGGTCAAAGAAGGTCAAAGACCCATGGACGACACACATGGATGACACACCACCGCCATGGGTGACACAACCTGGGAGACACAAGCATCCTCTTGCCCGACACAAGGTTCAACCAAGTAAGGGCAAGGCACCACAAGGCCCAACAAGCTTCACCAAGCCCAAAGGAACTCAAGCAACGGGCCCAAACCTTCCTCTCAACACTAGAGGAAGCAAGGAGAGGGAGGAACACCTCATAAGGTGACAAACTTGCCCACAAACCCTAGACTTGGGTTAATTGCAAGTCACACCCCCAACTCTCAACAAGGCACCAACAAACCCTAATCACCACTAAAGGTGATTAGTAAGCAACAAAGCATCAAGGTTAAGCAAAGAAAACAGGGTAAACCCTAAATGAGGGTCAGGGTCCTTACAAGCTAACCCCCTACAAAGGGATTTCGTCCCCGAAATCCGAAGAGAAAAGCGAGGGATACTTCCTCCTCATCTCTTCCTCAAGCTCCCATGTGGCTTCCTCAACACCACGATGATGCCAAAGAACCTTCACAAGAACTAGGTCCTTCCTCTTCAGCTTTTTAACTCTTCTGTCAAGGATCATCACAGGACCTTCCTCATAGGTCACATCTTCATCAAGCTCAACTTCGTATGGTTGTATCATTGTTCCCGAATCTGGATGACTTTTCTTCAGCATACTGACATGGAATACTAGATGTAACCGGTGCAACTCTGGAGGCAGTGCTAACTCGTAAGCTACCTTACCAACACGTGCTATGACCGAGTATGGCCCCATATATCTGGGTGCTAGCTTACCCTTCTGGCAAAACCTCAGCAAACCTTTCCACGGAGAGACTTTAAGATACACTTTGTCTCCAACCTGGAACTCCAAAGGTCGTCGGCGATTGTCTGCGTAAGACTTCTGCCTGCCTTGTGCCGCTTCCAACTGTTGCTGTATCACCTTGATCTTTTCAATTGTCTGTTGTACTAACTAAGGACCCAAAAGCTGATATTCACCGGACTCATACCAACACAAGGGAGATCTGCACTTCCTGCCATACAAGGCCTCATAGGGAGCCATATCAATGCTCTTCTGATAGCTGTTGTTGTAAGCAAACTCTATCAAACTGAGATGCATGTCCCAACTGCCTAGGAACTTCAAAACACAAGCTCGAAGGAGATCCTCCAGAATCTGAATAGTCCTCTCAGACTGTCCATCTATCAGTGGGTGGAAGGCGGTACTGAACCTCAACTGCGTTCCCAACACTTTGTGCAACTGTTCCCAGAAATGACTCGTGAACTGAGGACCTCTGTCAGAAACTATCGTCACTGGCACACCGTACAAATGTACTATCTCATCCACATATACTCGAGCGAGCTTCTCAGCTGTATATGATGTATTCACATGTATGAAATGGACAGACTTCATCAATATGTCCACTATGACCCAAATGGAATCATGATTCCTAGTTGTCCTGGGTAGACCAACTACGAAATCCATGGTTATATGATCACATTTCCACTGTGGTATCGACAGGGGTTGCAATGTACCTGCCGGCTTCTGATGCTCAGCCTTGACTTACTGAAAAACCACACACCTAGCCACGAACTTAGCTACATCCTTCTTCAAGCTGGGCCACCAATACAAGTCCATCAGACTATGATACATCTTGGTGACTCCTGGATGCATAGCATACATCGACGTGTGTGCTTCGTCGAGCACTAACCTCCTCAGATCATTAGCATCGGGGACCACCATTCTATCACGATAGCAAACTAGTCCATCCTCGGACTCATGGAACCCATCATGCTTTTCGCTGTCGAACTCTGATCTGATCAACTATACTACATCATCCGTTTGCTGTGCATCTTTGATCTTTTGTCTCAGCGTAGGCTTGACTTGCACCCGTGTTAAAAGTCCAGCTAACAAGGAAACTTTCATCTATACATTCATCTATCACAAGGAAACAAGCATATCCCGCTTGTGGCATACCAGGGAACTCAATTGTGCCTTCTTTGAAGAAAAAGAACAAGACTTTTGGCTAAGCGCATCAGCTACCACATTCGCCTTACCAGGATGATACTCGATGGTGCAGTCGTAATCATTGATTAGCTCCATCCATCGACGCTGTCACATGTTTAGCGCATGTTGCGAAAAGATGTACTTCAGATTCTTATGATCTTTAAAGATCTGGCACACTTCCTCGTAAAGATTGTGTCTCCAAATCTTTAAGGAATGAACCACTACTGCCAACTCCAAATCATGAGTCGGATAGTTCTCCTAGTGTTTCTTGAGCTGTCGCGAAGCAAAAGAAACCACATGATCTTCCTGCATCAGCACACAACCTAAGCCTTTCTTGGAAGCATCACAGAAAACAACATAGCCCTTTCCAGGCTCTGGCAGGATTAACACTGGGGCACTGGTCAGCTTCTCCTTCAGATTCTGGAAAGCTTGTTGGCAATGATCATCCCAGACAAAAGGTACATCTTTTCTTGTCAACTTCATCATCGGCAATGCAATTGCACTGAAGTCCTTGATAAACCTCCGGTAGTATCCTGCTAAACCCAGGAAACTATGAACTTTTGTTGGCGTCTTCGGCTATTCCCAGTCTGCAATGGACTCTACCTTCCTCGGGTCTACTTTGACTCCTTCTGCAGATATCACATGACCCAAGAAAGTCACTTATTCCAACCAGAACTCACACTTACTGAACTTGGCATACAGCTGATGTTGGTGAAGAAGAGTCAACGCTAGTCGAAGATGTCGCTCATGCTCTTGCTTGTCCCGACTATAGATCAAGATGTCATCTATAAAGACTACAACAAACTGATCTAAGAACGGACGGAACACTCTGTTCATCAAATCCATGAAAGCATCAGGTGCATTGGTTAGCCCAAACGGCATAACCACGAACTCGAAGTGACCATACCTCGTCCTGAAAGCTGACTTTGGTATGTCATCCACCTTAATCCTCAACTGATGATATTCATACCGTAGACCGATCTTCGAAATCATTGTAGCACCATGCAACTGATCGAACAGATCATCTATCCTCGGCAACGGGTATTTGTTCTTGATCGTGACCTTGTTCAACTATCGGTAATCTATACATAACTGCATCGATCCGTCCTTCTTCTTGACGAACAACACTGGAGAATCCCAAGGCGATGTACTCGGTCGGATGAAACCTTTCTCCAACAACTCTTGCAACTACTTCTTAAGCTCTGCCATCTCTACTGGAGCCATCCTATACGGTGTCTGTGCGACTGGTTGTGTATCTGGGACTAGATTGATCTCAAAATCAATCTCTCGGGGTGGAGGAACACCAGGAAACTCATCAGGAAACACATCCGCAAACTCTCGGACAACCAGAACCTCCTCGAGACTAGGACCTTTCACCTTGGTAGCCACAACAGTATCCACAACGTGAGCTAAGAACGCCTCACATCCCTATTGTACCAACTTCTCTGCCACCATAGCAGATATCAGACACGTCGGAAGAATCTTCCTATCTCCCTAGAAGATCCACTTCTCTCCACCATCGTCAAACACTTCCTGCTTGGAACCACAGTCCAAAACAACCTTATACTTCTCTAAGGTATTCATCCCAAGGATAATATTGAAACCATGCATAACAAGTGGTATAAGATCCACTTGGATGCTGTGTCCCGAAAAAGATAAGACACAAGAGGGACACTCTTCTCGAAGCATCGAGGAACCATCAAGAGGGGTTTCTAACAATAGGCTATCTTTCTTACAGCTAACCGGTAAATGACAGTTTTCAAGCATACTATAGGCGATAAAAGAGTGTGTAGCACACGGGTCAACCAGAACAGATATAAAGCAAGAAGAAGACATATCAGAATGAAATAACTCCATCTGACCTGTCACCACTCGTGGGTTGACTATCGCCTCCGGCTGACTCATAGCATAGAATCGAGTCGTTGCTTGATGTCCACGTCCTCTGCTTCCTTGAGCAGACGATCTCTCTTGTGACGCTTGACCACATCCTCACCCTCTACTACCACTGGGCTGTTGTCTATCTGACCCTTGATGATTCTGCCTCCGCTGCTGTGTCACTTCAACATCTCTACTTGGGAAACTCGCCTTAAAATGCCCCGTCTGTCCGCATATATAACATGTCTTAACCTCAAATCGTGGCCTAGATGGCCCTGTCACTGCCACAGAAGTTGTACTATGTGCTTTTGGAGGTGAAGAAACATAACCTCTTTCCTTACTCGGGGACCATTGAGACAGTGCACTGGAACCTCTCATCACTGACGGTACTGAAAACCTTGGCTTCTTAAAGCCGCCATACCTCTGTCCCTAAAACTGGGCAGGTCTCTTATTAGACATAGACTCTCTCTTCTCCTTTACTGATTGTTCAATCCTCCAGACGGATTCCACAAACATAGTAAACTGCTCACGGTTCTCCAACGCAGAAATAGGTGTTGTCAGCTCAGAACTCAGACCTTTCTCAAAACATCTGATCCGCTCCTCATCTGTCGCCGCCATGTGAGGACAAAACCTCAACAGGTCCATGAACTTAGCTTCATACTCGGTGATGTTCATCATTCCTTGTCGCAGACTCTCAAACTGACTGATCTTCTCGTCCGGGTACGTCTTCAGGAAGTATCTACTGACAAACTCGCGTCGGAAAATCTCCCAACTAATCACCTCACCAGGTCGCTTCTCTTCCTCGATGGTCCACCAGTTACCAGCACTACCTTTCAGAAGGTATACAACATGCTTTACTTTATTCGCTTCGGGGATGTCGAGGATCCGGAAAGCCTTCTCAAGACTTGTCAGCCATAGATCTGCATCCGCTGGATCAGCCGTTCCAGCATAATCCGAAGCTCTGACTCAGCGAAGTCGCTCAAAGGTCTTCCCGAGACCCAATGTTTCACCATGGGGAGCCTGTGCTCTCGGCGGAGGCACTGGAAATCTCTCTACCATGAGATTCATCGTAGCCATTATCTGCCCCATAAGCTGTTGATAGGCAGGGTGTTCAAGAATGGTTGGGTCAGGTTGGGGGACCTCAGGCACTCGATCTTCATGTGCCTGCCCTATAGCTCCATTGAATGATGCAGCATCATTGTGCTCAGAAGCATGTTCTTCATGGTTTCCAGACATCTTTACTTTTCTTCCACTGAGGGTTGAAGACGAGGGTAAGAAAATCTAGAAAACTCATAAGAACAGACGCAACCTAGTCCTAAATCCCTATAGACTCAATGAACATATAGGTCTGATACTAAACTTGTGGCAACACATCCCACTATCACACAGACAGTGAGGTATTACACGAAAATGTGCGGAAATCACCATAACCACAGATTATCGAAAACATGGGTTAATTAAAACCGATTGTAGAAAGCAGGTAAACTGAGAAAACTATTACATTCAAGTCCACATCCTGCAAGGAAATAGGTTATATAACATATACAAGATCTGATACGTGTCCACAGCTTAGGAGACCAGTTGTCACGTCATCACATGAGTTCATCACTTGTTTATACATACATAACGGCCCACAACCAGCCAACAACAGGATATACAAAACATCAACAACTATACATCGTGAAACAATGTCAAAACACCTCCAAGGACCTGAGAGTACAGGGATGACTCCAAGACTCTACTACAAAACATCCAAAATAGCAACATATCCAAAGCTTGCCTCCTACAGCTCGTCTTGCTGCTCGGCCGCTACTTCACGACCACCACCACGTCTAGCTCGAACACCTAAAAAGGGTGTAAACCAGCAGGGTGAGACACACAGTCCCAGTGAGAAACATAACTCCCCGCCGAAACCATAAAACCTCAGAAAGATAAAAGCAACAACAGCAGATCACTGATAAGAATTATAACATGGGCAGTCTATATAGAAAGGCTATTCATACCATCAAGCTTACCAGATGTACAGAAGGCATATACTCAAGTAATCCTTTATGGAACATGATTAACAAGATAAGATTTATAAGGTATGACTACATAGCATGCGGAATGTATAAGTAACTGCAAGATATAGCAAGAGCAATTACACAAGCAAGGCCTCAATCAATGTTCTGTGTTTTGCCCTAAGCAGTAAATTCTATTCGGCTAACTTACGTATTATTATGCCCCAAGGAAGTGAGCCGTACCGCTCAAATACTACCGACGGCTGCGAAACCCGGAGCCGGTGCCATACAAGGTCAATGGAAGAGTCAGACTCCATGACCTCCCACCTCATGGTCAGTGCATGAGAACCAAAGCAGGACCGCAATCTCTTGCTTAAGTGGCCTCAGCCATAGGGTCATCTCCATAGGTTACCCTCCCTCTAGCCCGCCTTAGTATAGGTCACGACGCTAGTAAAACTGAGCCACGGGCCTGTTCACCGTGCTCCGAGCCATGAACGCATTCATTCTCTATCACACTAAGCCATGGGCATGTTCACCATGCTCTATACATATCTCGAATCTGCAATCGTAGTTGCACTCGATTCCCTCTCTATTTTAGGCTAGGAGAAACCTTGCATATTCAACAATATGCGCTCCGGGTTAACCCGCAGGAGAACCCGTTTCACCATCACTAGCTCCTGACGATGATGGATCTATGGCCAGGGCAAACTACATGATACATTCCACTATGATTAATTAATATCTTTTAGGTAGATTGCAAGATTCAACCAAGTTATATAACATGTAAACTATAACAAAATAAACAGTAAGAAACTCAACAGTATGCTTTCATTGTAATCAACATCATCCTGATCCATCACAAGGATCCCACATTACATGTCATCACTTGGCCTCTTACCAATCATCCAAATCTATCTCAAGGATCATCATATTTCCATGGGATCTCAATCCCTCATCCCATAGTGTTACCGCCTCCCAAGGCTTATATCATCAACATGGAATAGCAATCCCAAGTACTTTAGTCAAACATATCATACATATTATCTCATTATCAAGAGTAATCATCACAGCAACGTTACTCAATATATTTACCTCATATCCCTTTACCTGGCTATGCATCTGTGTGAGACCTGCATGGTTAGTATACATAATCATCATGAATACCTTAGAAGTTCATATCATCAACATAGTGGTGACATGGATGTTCTATCAATCATGCCTCAACTTCTGATCATAGACATTGATCATATTATCAAGCAAAGCATCTTACATGCTTACCATTTGCTCGACATTATACATAATATCAAGATGATCACATACATATGTAATGGTCATGTTAATCTCCATGGATAAGCTATACCATACCGATTACCATCAAGCATATTAAGGGTCACCAACATAACTAAACGTGATAGCAAGAACAACATCTAACATATTGTTTCCGTAAGGGACGAGACCCTCACTAAAAGCCCCCACTACCCTCACCAAAGGTGGTATCGGGTAGGGAACCCTCATCTATCATCCAACCATACAACGAACCAACAAACCAGCCATCTATCGGCCAAGCAACCAGTAGGGGTGTCAGGCTACCTTTCCAAGGTATGTCGGGCAATAAGGGACCAAGGTAACTTGCACACCCATGTGTATTGTGCAACGCGTTCTGTGAACATCTGTGTCATGCAACTCTACGTCGTGTGTCAGGGATAACGGCCACAGGGCCTGTCATGCAACCATACCTACCATGCCTCTTAAGACGAGCAACGTTGCGTCAGGCATATCGTCATAACGCCATGATGCCCATCATCTCATAAGCTATCAGCCAACATATGAGCCCAAAGTATAACGACCGACACTCCACACTGCTAGGTGTAACGGGCACTATAAGCAATGTGCAGCTCATGCTAAGGGGTGTATCGTCCAACTACCTACTAACGACACCCAAGACGTATCGGCCAACTACACATGTTGGGCACTAGAGTGTCGTGCAACGCCCGTCAAGTGTAGGGTTGTCGGCCGACACACACAGGACTAGACCAGGTCAGGGACCAGGGGTATCATCCATCACAGCCACCATAACATATCGTCCAAGGCTCTAGGTCAAGAGGTATTAGGCAACACAAGGAACAACCCTAAACGAGGTCCACAACTACCACCAAGCTCACCCTTCAAGTCCATGGTGAGAGGAGGGTGTTGTTCAAGCTACTAGAACACAAGCTCACCTCTCAACTTCAAAGAGACAGGAGTGTTTCCCATGATACTAGAACTCAAGCTCACTCCTCAAGACCTAGGAGAGAAGGGAGTATTTCTCACTAAGAAACCCTAGAACACATGGTTCAGCCAACAAGAACAACTTAAGTGTGGTGTACACCCGCCATCATTTAAGATACCAAGCGTCGTCAGCTGTAACAAAACATTGCGGAAGCGAATCATTTGCAGCGGATTAGCAAAAATCACTAAAAATTAGAGCCATTTGCAAAGAGATCCATTCAAAGGAAAACTCTTTCATTCAGAACCAAAGTAAAACTTTACATCCTGGTTCATATATACATATCATGTACTATTACTTCTCGAGGAATACAAACATCAACTACTTTGTCTTAATTGTACACAGGTAGTATAAAACCCTCGAGTCTTAAAGCCAAAATCTCAGATCGAATCTTCAAAACATTACTCCTAGGACCTAAGAGTACAGAGACGACTCCTAGGACTATCTATATACAACTTGACAGCTCATATCCCCACCTGGGATTTACTGCTGTCTCTGCTACTACTGTTGCTGCTCTTCCTCTGTAATAGGTTCTTTGCCTTTTTGTCGGCGGTTACCTAAAAATGTTGATCCCATGGGGGTGAGACAATATGTAAATTGCCCCAGTGAGAGATATAACTCTCCGCCGAAAACATTGTTATTGCAGTTTAATGAAAATAAATTGAACAATGGAATCATATGTAATCAACAACAGATAACTCAATATCTATGCAGTTTAGAGCAACATTCCTATGCAAGTATATTAGTTATAACTTGATTAAGCAGCATGTCACTATTCAATAAAGAGTTGAATAATACAGATAACATTTATGCATCTAGAACATGCTAAGCAGGATAACATCAACCGGTGATTCTCGTATTTGAAACTTATGTAAATACACTACTCGGCTGATTACATTTTACAAACATAACTTAAGCTCTGAGGAGATGAGGTATACCCCTCATACTCCAACCGACCACTTCTAGGAGTCGAAATCGGTACCATACATAGGTCTGGGGAAGAGTCGGGTTCCCATGACCTCACTGCCTCCCGGTCAGTGCGAGAGAACTTGCAGGACATCTTGTGTCTCTTCTAAATAGCTTGCCAGGGTATAGTGGCATCTAGCTATAGAGTTACAGCCTCAACTGCACTCTCTTCGAGATCGAGAGTTTTACCCCATTGACCCGGTATCCTCGGGAGATTCGTGATACGTCCCTCCCGAAATCCTGAGTAATTGAGAGGTTTGTTATTAACCTTTCCCTCAATTTCCTCAAATCCAGACGTACGGATATTTTCACCCATTTACCCCCGTATATTCAAAATATACGAACCCCAAGAGATCCTTCTGGAAAACCTGTTTCACCATCACCTGCTTCTAACGATGATGGATCTATGGTCAGAGCACTACATGAATAGATTTCACTTGATTAATTAAGTACATTATCATATTCTTTTAGCATCAGTCAAGTTTTCAAACATAACTTATTAACACAATGCTATAAAGAAACATGTACTTATTTTCAGCAATATACTTCTTAATCTATGTAAGACATTGGGATCTTAATCCCTCATTTCAATACAATAACCATGTAATACTGGGTATTCAAACCCTTAGCTCATTACCTGAGCATTGTTACCATATTCTCATGTAACTAACACCTTTAGGTCATCTGACCAAGATAAGTATGATACTTGCTACACAAGCATCCATCATGGCACTTGAGGCCCATTAACTCTCTTACTACCTCTTACCAGGCAACAAGGTATATTATGGAACACATGGCCCAATAAACAATTCAAGTTAATAACACTTCATAGCTCATACCTGGCTATGCCCATCATCTCATGATACCTGCATGGTTAGCACATATGATAGAAGTACATCAATAATCTATCAACACCATGCAAAATAAATGTATCATTATTTCAAGGGTATCACCCTTATTCCTTTACCAGGATTAGGGTTTCCTATCACATATCTCATGTATCCTTCATCCAATTATATTAGACTTATAACACATCAAGGTATACGACCATATTAGGTCACTTTCAAATCATCTCTAAGTCAATTATAGAGCACCACGGCCTTGCTACATTAAATCACCTCATGAATCATATTCAAGTATGAATTCTATTCTTTCATTAGGGATTTAGGGTTTCACATACCATCTCCCTTCTTTAGAATAGGGATTGCATATAGCATCACCCTTCATTAGGGTTTCATATCACATTTCCCATAACTAGGGTTTACTAATCATTCCCAATTAGGGTTTCTCATAGAATCACCCTCAATTAGAGCTTCACATGGATACACCTTCAATTAGGGTTTCATATAGATACACCCTAAACTAGGGTTTCACATGGATACACCTTCAATTAGGGTTCATATAGATACACCCTCAACTAGGGTTTCACATGGATACACCCTCAATTAGGGTTTACTATAGATACACCCTCAACTAGGGTTTCACATGGATACACCCTCAATTAGGGTTTACTATTCATCCTAGTTAGTGATTTCACATGTAGACAACCTCTTATTAGGGTTATACATGGAATCAGCCTCAATTAGGGTCTACATCATGTATTGGATCCATGCATTTGATATGCATTAATGACTAGTACCATTAAAGGTATCTCCCACCTAATCACATTAGGTTTTCAAAAAGGTTTGATCAATTAGACCTTCAATATCATGAGGTATCCAAATAGATTGACCAATGGAACCTTTAATTGCACTAGGTATCCATTTGGATTAGTCAATTGAGTCTTTAATTTCATTGGGTACCCAATTGGATTAACCCATAGTTCCTTCAACTACATTAGGTACTCAATTGGATTAACTAATTGATCCTTCAATTATATTAGGCATCCAATTGAATTAACCAAATTGAACCACACTCAATTCTAATCAATGGAACTTCAACCAATTGGATCATCAACTCAATCATCATTTGAATCATGGCTCACCCCTCAATTGGGACTTAAATTATGGTCTGATCTCAATGGGATTAGGGTTTATAAACACCAATTAGAGCTTTTAAGTTGATCATCAATCATGCTACTAATTGTGTTTCAATTGATTGCACTGGACCTTCAACCATTGAATTCATGGAACCAATAATCAATTGGACCTATGCTCATACTTCAATTGAGTTTAATAGGTCAACCTTAAACTAATTTGACCCTCAATTGTTCATCAATTAGGGCTTGATTCAATTGAATTAGGGTTTAGAATTGATGATCCTTCAATACTAATCAATGTAAGACTAGTTACTTTGAAACTTTTGAACCATCATCCAAATTGGGTATGACCTGACCCCAAACGGTCTTGAGGTCGTTTGGATGACCTCAAAACGGTCTTGAGACCGTTTGCCCATGATATCATCATAATCCAAGTCAATCAATCAAAGTTTTGGATCATTAGATTGATCACCAAATCAGCATTTGATTGCAAATCAACTTGGTACCTTTAGACTTCAAACACCTAACCATACTCAACCCTAGACCTCCAAACGGTCTTGGGTGACCACCAAACGGTCTTGAGACCGTTTGGATGAGCTCCAAACGGTCTTGAGCGGTTTGGCCCATCCATCCTTTGGATTCTAGTGAAAACTCATCAAGGATTGGTCTATCGAGTTGATCAACAATTCAGCACTTAACTGCAATATGATTGGTACCTTTGGACCTTCAATTGATCATCTATACTTGACCCCAGACCTCCAAACGGTCTTGGGGTGACCCCCAAACGGTCTTGATCCCCAAATGGTCTTGAAACCGTTTGGGCTAATCAATCCAAAATCTCAAATTAACTCATTGGAATTTCAGCACTAATTCCAATTAGGGTTTGCCTAATTGAATAGCCTTCAACTCACTATTCCTTGGGATTTAATCCCTCAAATTTGGTGAGTCATTAGACCACATCTTTAGGAACAGTAATCCCAAACGGTCAATGCTTGGTCAACGCACTCAAACGGTTTTGAAACCGTTTTCTCAACTAGGTCAAATAAATCAGGTTGAAAATCAGCACTTAATTCAATTAGATTTCCCTAATTGATTAGCCTTCAACCTATGATTCCTTTCGATTTAACCCCTCAAATTTGGAGGGTTATCATCCTACATAATTATGAACAGGAATCCCAAACGGTCAATGCTTGGTCAACTCACTCAAACGCTTTTGAAACCGTTTTCCCAAACAGGTCAAGTTAATCAGGTTGAAAATCAGCATTTAATTCAATTCGATTTGCCTAATTGATTGGCCTTAAACCTACGATTTCTTTGGAGTTAACCCCTCAAATTTGGTGGTTAATTATACTACATAATTAGGAACAAAATTAATAAACGGGCAACTCTTGGTCAACCATCTCAAACGGTTTTGAAACCGTTTTCTCCCAAACGGTTTCAAACCGTTTGCCCTTAAACGGTTTGCTAAAACCGCATAGCCAATCAAATTAAAACGATTTGGAGTAGCTATCAAAATCGTTTGGCTTGGTAATTTTCTTTGGATAAGCATCTATGATGATGTCATCATCCCCTTCCTTCGAAGAACTAAGAACAACAACCGTTCTTGATGGAAATTGCAGCAAGAAACAAGAGTGCATCAAATTGAAGAAATCAATCAACAAAGCATAGAGAATTGATGCAATAGCAATGTTTAAGGGTTTAAGTTATAAAACCTGCCTCCAATTGAGCTCCAAAGCTCCAATCTCACGCCATTTATGGTGGATGAAGCTCTTGCAACTCCCCCTAGGCTCATCCTCAAGCTTTTGATTGTAAAAATTGGCTAGGGTTGAAGAGGAGATCGAAATAAGAAGGAATCCATAATTTATTTTCGATTTCCACCATGAAATCATGAAGAACAAGGGTCAAGAAGCTTACCAACAGGTTGGGGCTCGTCCTCCTGTTTCTCCTAAGTCCCCTTGAGCTCACCCAAAGCAAAGGAAGAAGAAAGGGCCGAAAAAGCTTTTCAATTGATTTGGAAAAGGCACTTTTATAAGGAAATTGATGAGAGAGAAAAAGCCTTATAAAAATCCAATTAATCCAAAAATTATGGCCGCCTCTCCCCCCTCAACTCCATGGATACGAGGCATCTCCATTTGCCTTTTATTCCCCTTCATTATCCTCAATTTTAAAAAAAGCAAATTAAGCACCTTAATCATATTATATTAATATCCCATATGTGAGTGGAATTACTTTCCTTTATAATAAGGTGAGTGGAGTTTCTCCTCCTTTAGATATTTTCGTTCCTTATCTTGGAAAAAGAACGTCCATCCTTATTCAAAATCAACCAATAACATTTTGGTTGAAGGCCCTTTAATTAATACATTCATTTTTGCTCTAAATTGAATTAAGGTTTCAATTAGGATTAAATCTTGATTATTTTAATATCAAGATTCTCTCTCCTCCAACTTAATTCAAATGAGGCACCCCTCTCATTTTATTTGATCTACATGATGTCAAGAAACATTAGGGACCTAATTGAAGTGGTAAATTGCATATTGAACCCTTGGTTTTGGGTAAATTGCACATTACACCAAAACTAGGTTTTAATGCACAAGGATTGCTTTACAAGCTTAATCTTGGTGTCCAAGCTTGTGGAAACCATACTACTACATCATATTCATTCTTATGATGTCTCAACATCATAGGAACATCTTATCATGCAACATTTGCAAGTTGACCCCTCAACTTGGGTAATTTGCACTTTAGTCCAAAACAAGCAATCATTGCTTTAACATTGTTCAAACAGGACCAAAATTGAAACATAAGTTTCTCATGAGCCTTAATTACTTTTCACAAGATAAGATTAAGCATATAATCATCTTTCTTAATCAAAACACCTAGGGTTAAAGCATAACCCAGGTCAGGGATGTTACAAATTATAAACCCCTAACAAGGATTTCGTCCCCGAAATCCCAGATAAAGGGAACAGATATTATTCATTCATCATATCATCATGTCTCTTCATAACACCTCATTGTTATGGAGACATCATAGAACTTTGATCAGCACAAAGTTCCTTCACACAAAATTCTCATACAGTCAATTGAGAACTTATCTTAAAGACATATTTAGTTGTTATGTTTGTGCAAAGCATAAACCCCTAACATATGATGTTCATATCATTTTATATAATCAGACTGATTTCATAGTTGACCACTTCCTCATATACACATACTAATCTGAATTCATATCAGATCCCTCTTTCTTGTACTTAAGGTATGATACATTTATCCATACCATATTTCCAATTTCATGATACTCATTAGATTGTCTCATAATGATTGCTTGATCAGGGCAATCAAAAAGATATCAATCTAAGAGTTTCCATACTCACTTTATCATCAATAGTTGTATACCTGATCAGGGTTTACAAGTACTGAGATCAAGTAGTATGCACTTACATGCTATCATATTTCTTGCTTTTCATATTATCATAACATAAGATTTAACATCCCTGGATTTTTATCCAGGCATCTCTTCTATACCTCTTCCTCTTTCATAGAGGTAAGATCAATATAGAACATTTAAAAGGATACTGAATAGAATTCAAATTCTAGTTCTCATCATTCCTTCCCTATATAGCAACCAATAGGGAAAACAAAATCAACAATCCTCCTTTTTATAACAAAAAGGGTTTAGTGTACTCAACATGTACACATTTATAACATACCTTGTCCTCACATCATGGTCTTATTAGTTTTATTACTGAAGCAGAAACTAAGCCATGTAATCTTACAGGTGAAAGGTTAAGACCTTTGCACTTATTTAGTGGCTACTGCCCTGGTACACTAGGCATTTATTGCACTATTAGTACCAAAACTTGGCTTTTTAGAACCATTAGGCAACTGTCTCTAAAATTATAGAGACCATTCCCTACTTCTAAGCTTATTTCCCTTCCTTGAGCACTGCCATCATAGGTTTATTATATGACTAAACTCATGGTAGAGTCTACTTTCTTGCCATAAGTTAATCTTTTCCATATTTTCCCTTGTTCCAACATGACTAAGTCATTCAGGAACTCTTTTAAAGCTCAAGCTTTCAGTATTAAGGACTGATAATCTAGGTTGTAAGGCTAGTATCCAGTCCTCTATATGTATTACTGTTGCCCTAATCTGCCCAACAAGAGCATGATCATAGGATTCTCTATCTTGATCATGTCTTAATGGGGATTCTCAGGCACTTGTTCTGCTCTTGCCTGATCCCATGCACCCTATCCTGGTGCAACAACATTTCCCTTAGCAATGTGTTCCTTGTGCTGTCCAGTCATTTTAAAACTTTACCCTTTCTCTACACAAGTAGAAATCATTATAGGGTATACTGGAGGACACTAACACAGACTCTACTACCTTAGTCCTATGTCTCTGTAGACTCAGCGAACCTAGAGCTCTGATACCACTAAATTGTGGCGTACACCCGCCATCATTTAAGATAACAAGTGTCGCCAGCTGTAACAAAACATTGCAGAAGCGAATCATTTGCAGTGGATTAGCAAAAATCACTAAAAATTAAAACCATTTGCAAAGAGATCCATTCACAGGAAAACTCTTTCATTCAGAACCAAAATAAAACTTTACATCCTGGTTCATATATACATCTCATGTACTATTACTTCTCGAGGAATACAAACATCAACTACTCTGTCTTAACTGTACACAGGTAGTATAAAACCCTCGAGGCTTAAAGCCAAAATCTCAGATCGAATCTTCAAAACATTACTCCTAGGACCCGAGAGTACAAAACCCTCGAGGCTTAAAGCCAAAATCTCAGATCGAATCTTCAAAACATTACTCCTAGGACTATCTATATACAACTTGACAGCTCATATCCCCACCTGGGATTTACTGCTGTCTCTGCTACTGCTGCTGCTACTCTTCCTCTGTAATAGGTTCTTTGCCTTTTCGTCGGCGGTTACCTAAAAATGTTGATCCCATGGGGGTGAGACAATATGTAAATTGCCCCAGCGAGAGATATAACTCTCCGCCGAAAACATTGTTAATGCAGTTTAATGAAAATAAACTGAACAATGGAATCATATGTAATCAACAATAGATAACTCAATATCTATGCAGTTTAGAGCAACATTCCTATGCAAGTATATCAGTTATAACTTGATTAAGCAGCATGTCACTATTCAATAAAGAGTTGAATAATACAGATAACATTTATGCATCTAGAACATGCTAAGCAGGATAACATCAGCCGGTGATTCTCATATTTCAAACTTATGTAAATACACTACTCGACTGATTACGTTTTACAAACATAACTTAAGCTCTGAGGAGATGAGGTATACCCCTCATACTCAAACCGACCACTTCTAGGAGTCGAAATCGGTACCATACATAGGTCTGGGGAAGAGCCGGGTTCCCATGACCTCACTGCCTCCCGGTCAGTGCGAGAGAACTTGCAGGACATCTTGTGTCTCTGCTAAATAGCTTGCCAGGGTATAGTGGCATCTAGCTATAGAGTTACAGCCTCAACTGCACTCTCTTCGAGATCGAGAGTTTTACCCCATCGACCCGGTATCCTCGGGAGATTCGTGATACGTCCCTCCCGAAATCCTGAGTAATTGAGAGGTTTGTTATTAACCTTTCCCTCAATTTCCTCAAATTTGGACATACGGATATTTTCGCCCATTTACCCCCGTATATTCAAAATATACGAACTCCAGGAGATCCTTCTAGAAAACATGTTTCACCATCACCTGCTTCTGACGATGATGGATCTATGGTCAGAGCACTACATGAATAGATTTCACTTGATTAATTAAGTACATTATCATATTCTTTTAGCATCAGTCAAGTTTTCAAACATAACTTATTAACACAATGCTATAAAGAAACATGTACTTATATTCAGCAATAAACCCACAATTATTTTATATGCTTCTAAGACTTTGAATGATGCCCAACTTAATTACACCACCACAGAAAAAGAATTGCTTGTTGTGGTTTTTGCATTCGAAAAATTTAGGCAATACTTAGTGGGGTCTAAAGTTGTGGTATGGACGGACCATGCCGCCATAAAGTACTTAATGGAAAAGAAAGATGCCAAGCCTAGACTCATTAGGTGGATCCTACTCTTGTAAGAATTTGACATTGAGATTAAGGATAAGGTGGGCATTGAGAATGTGGTTGCGAACCACTTGTCTCGGTTAGAGCGGGTAGATGAGAGACATACTAACATACCCATTACCTAGACATTCCCAGATGAGCAAACCCATTCTATCCAATCTAAGGACCCATGGTTTTCGCATATCATAAATTATCTTGCATGCAAAGAACTCCCAGATGATTAGACTTACCAAGAGAAAAAGAGGTTTTTCCATTCTCTGAGATATTATTTTTGGGATGACCCTATTCTTTTGAGATAGTGCAGGGATGGAATTTTACACAGGTGTGTACCAGAGAGCGAATATGATAGTGTGCTCAGTCATTGTCATACATTGCCCACCGACGGTCATCATGCAAGCACAAGGACGGCGACTAAGGTATTGGAGAGTGCCCTTTATTGGCCCACACTTCTCCGAGATGTCTATGATTATGTGAGGAGGTGTGACTCATGTCTAAGGGTAGGTAACATCTCAAAGCGGCAAGAAATGCCCCTTAATGTGTTTCAAGAAGTTGAGGTATTTGATTTGTGGGGCATTGATTTTATGGGACCCTTTGTGTCCTCCAATTCTAATTTATATATCTTTCTTGCTGTTGATTATGTGTCGAAGTGGGTAGAGGCAATACCCACAAGGACTAACAATGCTGCAGTAGTGTGCAGGTTCATGAAAGAGAATATCTTTTGTAGGTTTAGTGTGCCACAAATGATTATAAGTGATGGTGGTACCCACTTCACGAACAAGAAATTCACTGCACTATTGAGTAAATATGGGGTCAAGCATAATGTAGGTACCCCATACCACCTACAGATGCAAGGCCAAGTGGAGGTGTCCAATAGGGAAATCAAGAAGATCTTGGAACGCACGGTGGCCTCTTCTAGTTAAAATTTGAGTGCACTACTACCGGATGCACTATAGGCATATATGACCGCGTTTAAGACACCGATAGGTACCACGCCTTTTAGGCTGGCTTACGGGTGAGCTTGTCACTTGCCGGTGGAGTTAGAGCATAAGGCACATTGGGTGCTAAAGAAGCTAAACCTAAACATTGATGATGTAGGGAGAAAGCAGATGCTAGAGCTCAATGAGTTGGACAAGCTATGGATGAATGCATATGAGAACTCGAGGATCTACAAGGAGAGGACAAAGCAAATACACGATCGCCACATTCAATTGCAAGTTTTCAAGAAGGGTGATAGTATGCTAATGTTCAATTCGAGATTTAAGTTGCATCCTGAGAAATTGAAATCCCAGTAGAGTGGACCTCTTGTCGTTGAGGAGGTGCGACCCCATGGTGCTATCATGGTGAGAGATGGTGCAAGAATATTCTTGGTGAATGGTCAGAGGTTTAAGCACTACTATGGGGAAGACTACGCAAGGAAAGTGTATGAGATCAAGCTCATGGCACTACAAGAGGAATGAGGAGCATGATTGCGTCTAGCCCAAGACGTTAAATGAGGCGCTTGTTGGGAGGCAACCCAACCTTGGTAGCTTACATGGTTATTTCTTGAAATTTTTCATATTCCTAGGTAGTTTTCATTAATTTAGCACTTAGTCTCTAAAAATGATACCCTGATATGTTTGTTGAATGTGTACGCTGGGAAACAGTCGATAGCATCGATGCATGGGTCGATGGCATCAAAATTGGAATAGTGAAAAATTCTACCGAAACTTCATCCCGTCGATACTATCGACGGCCTCGCCGATGGTATCGAGATGGGAACATGCAGAAAGATGGTAGACGTCGATGGTATCGACAAGTCATCGATGGTCGCGAGATGTCTAAAGATTTTTAGAATGGTTTTTCTCAGTAAAGTCGATACTATTGACACCCTAGTCGATGGTATCGACTGCCTATTAGAAGGAGCACCACCAAACCCTCGCGAGGATCAGAAGAATTCATAGGTGTCGATACTATCGACATCCAGTCGATGGTATCGACAGACACATCAACGATCTGTGCATTTCCATCAACGATCCACAATGCCGATCTGAGGGCACTGACGATGGTATTGACACCCCGTCACTACCATCGACACGCAGACGATCCGGGCCCCCACATCAGGCCATCACCAGCCGTCAATTGCAGCGAGTTGTGGATTTCAACAGCCATCAATACTATCGATGGATGCGGCGATGGTATCAACACGCCAACAGTACGGCGGCCGACCCTTATAAAAAGGGAGGCAATTCTTCAATCTAAAATCACATCCTCAGTGCTTATCCTCCACAACTGAGCCTAAGCACTCCGAGCACCCGGGAGCAACTGAGATCACCACCGACGATCTTCCTCGCGCATCTTCTTCAGCTCCGCGGATCTCCATCTTCTCTGAGTGCCTCAACCGTCTTCTCTGAGCTCCATTCTCCTTTCTCTCTCTCACTCGTTGCTTGTGCAACAATGGTGAGATCTGGAGCTTCGTCATCCAAGACGACACCACCTACCCTACCTGCCCCACAACAAGGATGAATTTCTCATCTGAGGCTAATCCATCCATCTCTGGAAGTTAAAAAGGTGTATGAGGAGCTATGGGAGCGCTCCATCAAGCCGACCCGGTATGGAGACTAGAAGTTGATCAAGGATCTAGGTTTTGAGGCCAATATGGCCTATGTGCTGCAAGGACAATTTAGCGAGTCCCCTAGGTTGTGTTGTGACCATGCCGACGGTCATCCATTCTTCAGCTGGTGGCCCACTTATAAGGAGATCGTCATCGAGTTCATGGCATCTCTGGACATTTGTGTCATTCCCAAAGAATTAGTACCGTTCAGCGGGTGGCCCACTTACAAGGAGATCGTCATCGAGTTCATGGCATCTTTGGACATTTGTGTCATTCCCAAAGAATTAGTCCCAAAGAATTAGTACCGGCACGCACAGAGTGGAAAGAGGGGCACGTTTCTTTTCGCCTCTATAACAAGGACTATACGATGACCAAAAGAGTAGATCTCATATAGATCAGTAAATGTCTTGTCTTTTAGTTCAACCAAGTGAAAACATGTGTTGTGTGGATATGATACAGTTTTCCCGCTAACGGATTTGACGGGTGAAGCTTTGCTAGACATCCTGTCATCAAAGTTACTTTTATAAAAGTGATCAAATACGAGAAAACATATCTTAACAAACAAGACACTCTTATAGTTCTGGCCGCTACTTTTGGGTTCTTCACCGTAGAGGTTGTGGAGTTTTTTAAAAGGATTGAAAAAGTTATATATGGTAACATCGTGGAGCCCAAGCCTATCGATGTGATGTTCGAGATAAATAACTTTGGTGTAACACAATTTGTTGTCATCTACCTTCCATCACAATATAATTTATTTCCTATCTAAGCCCATAATACTTTGTATGACTATATAAACTGTTGAGAGAATTTGTTCCTCTCATTCTCAAGCCAGTCCGCTTCTAGACGAAGCAAAGCCGAAGCCACGGAAAGTATGCCTTGTAATCGTGGGAAAAGGAAGGGAGAGCGACAAACACATTAACGCCGGCAGAACCCATAAACACGGGCATCGCATCTCTGGTACTAACCTACCGAGAATTTATCGAAACGGACGTATGCCAATTGTCTACCGGAAATTCATCGTATATTGTTCTATGGATGTACCGTGTCGAATCCTGGGAGACGGGCATCTCATCTCTTGGTATGATAATATCGACCGAGTATTTTTCCAACAGAATATATGACCAGTGTCCATGATTCTATGTGGAAATCATTGTATATTATTCTACAGAGGTTCGTAGTGATACAAAACCAGTATAGGGATTATTCGGATGCAACTTGGTATTTTTTTTTCGGTAGTTCAAATATCAATGATACACTCCAAAAATGGTGGTTCACACCCATACATTGTCTGACGACATTGACATGGAACACTCGCCCTTTGTTCTACACAAGTTATATTTGGACTAACAAAAGAGTTTTAAACAAGGTTGCCCACTTCACATAACGTCGATTTCGATTTTCTATTATGTAAGGGGAATATCCTTCATTCTCCACTCTCACATTCAATGCCCCATTCATCATATATCCTTGAACAACTAGGGAAAATTTTTGGCAGCTCTATGTTCCTATGGATATAGCACCATATTTGGATGCCATTATCTCAAATTACATTTGGGTTTCCATGTATTAGCATTGAGAAACCATTTAATTTTGTAGTCAAAATTTATCACAACACATATAACTATATGAACCAAGGAAGTGTACTCAAATTATTCATGAACCGATTGAATTGAGAATGTTTGCTCCAAATACAAGATCAATACTACTCCCTTTGGTTGGCGTTTGTACTTGATGAGATTGAGATTGTGGATAATATAAACTTGAGATGTATCCAATCACAATTTTACAGTAGAGAATGATGTTCGTAAAATACTTCAGGATCAATCTCACAGAGAGCACAAAAGCCATTTGAAACTACCATCAAATTATCTAGTTGGATTGATTAAGAGAATGAAATATGATTTTGTTATAAACAAACTAAAATGAACAAAGAAAGTAATGTTGGGAATCAAATCTTTAATAGATATAGTGTAACGCCCTGGCCCACTGCCCAAGGCTCTAGCAGAGTTTCAGGAATGACGACTGGCCCCACAGACCACCACTAGCCTTAACTGCACGCTTTTGTCCACTCACGCGCAAGCCAGGATCAACTTCCTGACTGGTCACCCATCCTAGTACTACTCCAAGCTGAGCACGCTTAACTATGGAGTTCTTTAGAGATGGGCTCCCTGAAAAGGAGGTACACCTTGGTGATATGGGTAGTCCAATCATTCCTTTTAAGATCATGTTATCCGAGGCCTCAAACCTGGGATGTTATATTTTGTCTCTTGGATTTAGGTGAAGGAGAGGCTTGGTGACTATTGTGTGTGACTTGGTGGGGTTGATTGTGGATCCATACTTTATTCTTTCCTAAGATCTCGGTGTTAGTGGTTTTTTGGGGTCTTGGGTTCCAGTGGGCAGAACCAAGTAGCATGGTGCTTAGTGTGGTCCTTAAAGAAGGTTACTCTGTTACTAGGGTGTTTGTCCTGTAACTTGATAGTATAAACCATGTCCCCATATTTAACGTTGAGGTGGTTGGATAATTTTTTCTTCTTTATGGACAGAGAGGACTTAATATTTTTTGTTGAATTTGGGGTGTAGGGTATCAGGGCATTGAACTGAAGGGCGACACCAAATGTGTTGGCAATCTTTTTGAAAATGGCTTCATCCCAAAGATGTGGTGGAAAATATGAGATACATGCTCATCTAGATCCTCCTGATTCATCAAAGGTGGCACCATTCAATCACCCATTTGTTGATATGTTCTTGAGAATATACTTCATAACATGGGAAAATGATGATTTTTTTAATGATATGCTCAAATTTAGTGTCAACGGGAAGGGAGTAGAGCAACTGACATGAGGATAAGATCTTAGGTTTTGGTATGGTACATCTAGGAAGGAGGATGGATAAAGCTCTGGTGACATTAGTACATTCAATGTCCTGGTTGCCAAGGTTGTTGATGATACTTAGAATGATGTTGTGGGTGGTAAGAGCCTTTAGCAATCTCATGCATGAAGCATGGATTTCAAAGGGTCATTGAATGGTGGGGGTGAAGTCATATTGTTGTTCCATGACATCAGATTGAGAAGAGTTGAGTGGGTTTTGTTGAAAGGTGATGGGGGTAGGTGGAACAAATGTGTAACATCCCTGACCTGGGTTATGAGTTAACCCTAGATGTTTTGCCTAAATATGTAATTAAATCCTTGTGATTAACTTTGGGCATGTAATTAAGTTTCTCAGAAACATATATTTCAGTTTTTGCTCCTTTTTATATAAAGTTGTAGCATTGTTTTGTAATACAGGGACCTATGTGCAAATTACCCAGTTAGAAGGGTTAACTTGCAATTGCACATGTTGAGATGTTTCTCTGATGTTGAGACATCATGAGAATGATTATGGTAAGGTTTGAGGGATTTCCCAAGCTTGGGCACCAAGGTGCAGCTGTGGAAGCAATCCCGGTGCTTGAAAACCCTAAATTGGAGAAAAGTGCAATTTACCCAATTTGAGGGGTGCAACTTGTAAAATACATCATCTAAAATATCTTTTAAGACTCTTGTCATCATTTTGAGAAGAAATGATGAAAGGTCACTTCAATTGAATAATCATATAATGAAAAACACCTTTATGATTGAATAATCAAGGTGTATGTACAATAGCCTTTTATGTGTATGCTTAAGTTATAGGTTGATCTTCTTTGCCTCATTTCTTGACCTTAGAAGAAGGTTTGTCCTTAGAATTAATATGAAGGGACGAGCATAGAAGGATGGAGGGACTTAGTTAAAAATATGGAGAACTTATGAGCTTATGTTGAAAATCTCACCCCAAGTATATATACTCTCCACCTCTCTAAGCAAGGGAACTTTCCCTTCGTTTCCTTCACTATTCTATTCAACCAAACCGACTAAAGAAGAGCTGTGGAGCTGAGGAGGACGACCAAGGAGTGCAAGGTAGGTTTGAATCCTCCCTTTTGCTTAAGTTCATGGTTAGAACTCGAATTCAAGGTCAAATTGATGGCTAGCTCACATAGCTCTACCTTTCTAGCCATCTCTTCTCGACTTTCCCTGGAGATTTCACCTTGGCCGACCTGTGGAAGCTCAAGGACGCCATTAAAAGCTTGGAGCTCGAAAGCTTGGAGCTCAAGGAGCAAGCTTTAGGCGGGTTTTATAACTCTAAACCCATGCTTTGTTATATACATCTTGTTTATGCTTTTAGACGATAGTTCTTCTTCTTCTCTACCTTCCTTTGCTGCTTTGCAAGAAAATCCGTGAGAAATCCTTACTGTTCCTGAGCTAGGAGATGAAGACATTATTTCCAAAGTTAATCCAATACCTTTCACTTTACCAAACGGTCTCCACCAAGTGCTCACACGGTTTGCAAAACCGTTTGGTGAGCAAACGGTCTCAAGACCGTGTAAGGGAAAACGGTCTTCAAGACTGTTTTTCCGCATTGACCGAGCGTGGACCGTATAAGAAATCTGTTCATAATTAGGTAGGATAATCACCCACAAAATGTGAGGTGATAACTCCAAAGGAATCGTGAGATATGGCCTTTTTAATCAACAACTTTAATTGAATTTACTCCTGATTTCCAATCTGTTGAAATCGCCCTTTTTGGGAAAACGGTCTCAAGACCGTGTAAGAACGTTGACCAAGTATTGACCGTATGAGATTACTGTTCAAAATAATGTTGATTAACAACTCACCAAATTTGATGGACTAATTCCAAACGATCTAAGAGTTGAAGGATGATTACTAGGGAAAACCCTAATTGAAATCAGTACTGAAATCTCAATGAATAACTTAGTGTTTTTGGGTTGATTGACCCAAACGGTCTCAAGACCGTTTGGGGATCAACCAAACGGTCTCAAGACCGTGTGGGGAATCACTCAAGACCATGTGGAGGTCTGGGGTCAAGTATAGTTGACCAATTGAAAGTACAAAGATACCAAATTACATTGCAATTAAGTATTGATATGATAATCAACTCAATTGACCCAACCTTGAAGAATTTACACTAGAATACAAAAGTTGGATGGGCAAACGGTCTCAAGACCATTTGGAACTCATCCAAACGGTCTCAAAACCGTGTGGTGACAACCCAAGACCGTTTGGAGGTCTAGGGTTAAGATAATTTGATCAATTGAGGGCCCAATTGCAATAAGATATTGAACTAATGAAAATTCTGATTTAAGGCTCAATCAAGGTTCAACTCCTATCAAATCACATTAGATTTTGATGAAATCTTGGGAAAACGGTCTCAAGACCATGTGGAGTTCATCCACACGATCTCAAGACCGTTTGGGCCAAGTTTGGGCCCAATTGGAGCTCAATTGAAGGGTTCAACCTTGTGTTGATTCACATTGATGAGTGTTGATGGTTGAACGTTGATGAACCTTAATTGAACCAACTTCAACCCTAATTGGATAGCAATTGAGGGTCAATTGAGTGACCGATTGGTTAAGCATAACCCTAATTAACTTAATCTATAAGTGGTTACCATGGCTTTGACCATTTGGAGGCTTCAACATTGATAATCATAAACGATTAAAATCATTGAACCATGTTGGAGGTCCAAACGGTTTGAGACCAAGTGGACCAAACGGTCTCAAGACCGTTTGAGGTCACACGGTCTCAAGACCGTTTGAGGTCACACGGTCTCAAGACCGTTTGAGGTCACACGGTCTCAAGACCGTGTGAGGCCTCACGGTCTCAAGACCGTTTGGGGCCAAACGGTCTCAAGACCGTTTGGACTCAAACGATCTCAAGATCGAGAGACATCAAACGGTCTCAAACCGTGTAAGCCCTCTCGGTCTTGAAGTCAAACTTGTTAAACGGTCTACACCCTCACACGGTTTGGGCAAACGACCTTGAAGGTCACACGGTCTTGGAGTCAACCCTAGCAAACGGTCAACTCATCCAAACGGTCTTAAACCGTTTGGAGGTTGAAGTTTGAAACTGTTTGAGGTTTTCAAAGGTTGATTTCACTTAATCACTTGAAGATGTAAATGGTTCAATGATTCTCAAATCTAAACCCAAAGGGTAACTTAGGACATTAGGGGATTAAGTGACTAATGAATTAACCCATGATGGTGATCAATGGGGTGAATTACCAAAATACCCTTGAGGGGTTTAATTGAGTAAAACCTTGTTCAAATCAAACCCTAATCACATGATAGTGATGTTTTGGCTTATGTTAGCCCATGAGGACTTAAACCAACCTTATCTAGAGTGGTGTTATCACCATCTACTAGTATGAGGAGAGATAAAGTATCTTAAGAGAGAGAAAGTACCTTAAGAGAGAGAAAGTACCCTTTTTGGGTGGACACTCAAGTAAAGAACCTTCAATACACATGAATGTGCATGATTAGGGTATGATCCACCTATGTGAGATCATGGAAACCCTAATTATGATATATGATGAATCTTAAGCCAATATGAGAGCATCAATAATGATGTTCCTCATATATGATGATGTTATGAGTTCAATTCACCATGTGATGTGAATAGTAAACCCTAATTCAAAGGTGATGACATGTTTTATGAGTATTAAACTCTATTTGATAAGAATCAAAGAACTTAGCTCTTATGACAAGAATGGAAAGTATAATCATTGCTTTGAATTACCTTTATTAGTTGAATTAACCATGCAGGTTCTGATATGGAGGTGATCATATCCAGGTATGGATGATGATACTATATTCATTAAAGGCATATTGATAGCCTTATGAATAAGTAAAGTATCTTGATGCCTTGTCAGTGCATTCTATGATAATAATGGGCTGTGAGAGCCATGAATACCATCAAGGTCATGCTTTAGAGGTGACTTGTGATGAGTATAATGAGAAATGATGATTGATGTGAGTTAGGTTTGTTGCATTTAGTATTCTATTTTCATAGCTGTTATGCTACTGTTATTGTTTAAAGAACAATGTATGATGTAAAAGAATACTGAATGTACCTAACTAATCAAGTGAAATGTAGAGCCCTGATCATAGATCCATCATTGTCAGAGATCAAATGATGGTGAAACAGTTCCTACGGGGACTCCTGGATCACATACTGTTGAGTATGTGGGGTATATGGATGTGTAGAACCTTACATCCTAGTGTAGGAAATTGATGTAGATGTGTAATCCGTCAATCCTTCACTACTAAACTCATACCATATCAGTGGATGGTAAACATGAAACCTCCTGATGATGAGGAAAACATAGATATCTGTATCAGTGAAGATAAACATGAAATCTCCTGATGACGAAGAGAGCACAGAACGCCACTGTAACTCTAAAATAGTGAAGGACCAGATTACCCTGGTAAGCTATAATAGTAGAGACACAAGATGTCCTACGAGTGATCCTCTTACTGACTGAGGAAGGTGAAGGTCATGAGAATCCGGCTCTTTCGATGACCTAGTATGATACCGAGGCACTTAGCAGTGATTGGTTGGGGTATGAGTGGTAAACCTCATCTCCACAGGGCATAAAAGTAATGTTTGAAAAACATACTCTACATAGTATACCTGTTAGAGATAACTACGAGTTAGTTGATTGATGTTACACTGTATAGTGCATATGTTCTTCATGCTTGATAAATTTTGAACTCTTGTTTACAACTGCATCTTCTATTGAATACTTTGTAAGCTTTTACTGCTTAAGTTATTCTTTGATTTTATAATAAAGCTTCTAGAGGAGAGTTATAACTCTCGCTGGGACAATTATGTACAATTGTCTCACCCCATAGACTTCAACTTTTTAGGTGGACGTCGAGGACGGAGGAACAGGTCTACAAGTGACCAGTCCCAGCAGCAGCAGCACCAGGAGCAGCAGTAAATCTCAGGTGGAGATTTAGCCTGCCATGTGGTGTAGTTAGAGTCAGTCCTATGTGTCCTCTGTACTCTCATGTCTTGGAGTCTTTTGTTATGAGTTCTTGAGATTTTGTATCTTGATGTATATAATTACTCAAGAAGTAATTATCATGAGATGTAAATAGTTTATCTCTTGTTATGAAAGAAGCTTTTAAGGATTCAAGCTCTTGTCTCGAAAAGTTTTAATTTCCCGTGATTTTTGTCTTCCGCTGTTTATCGAATCGCTTCCGCTAAGTTTATATCGTGGTTTGGAGATCAGATCCCACAAAATGAGTTTGCTATGATGGGTTTGGTTGGGGGAGATTTTATGAGTTTCTTTTATATGGGGTAGAAATTATTGATGGAAGGAATGTTAGATGAAATCCTCATGGATTGTTTTATGCATGTGGTGTCATGAGGAGTGGGGTTTGAAGGATGGGGATAGGTGGGTTTGACATGTTTTAGAACACTGGGAGGGGTGAAAGGGTTGTAGTAGAGTGGATATCCACTAGATACACAAGATATCTTATTGGTGGATGTCCTCACATGTGGCATGTCGCGGGGAGAGGGGGAACTGGTGATAGGCTCAAAAGGACAATGGTTTATTGTGTAGGCGAGTGATGTAATGGGTTTGAACATGTTCAATTTAGTAAAATGTGAAGGCAGGTGTGGTCTGTAAAATGGGAAACGGTGAGAGATGTGTCCATAACCTTGACATGCAAAATAAAGAATTAAATATCTACAATGTTCTCATATGTGTTCATATGGGAGACACCTAAAACAACGGTGATATTTATAAGGATGACGTCATTTGTACTTCACCAAGATATGTCAGTATCCATGTTAGGGATTCATCATCTTTCTTATTTTTTATTATCAATGGTCATATACTAGATTAGATGTATTCAATGAACTCAATTACCATGATCTCTTCATTGAATAATCACATCCAAATGCAGTGGTCCCATCTCTAATCCCCAACACCTCCCAATCTTATTTTATAAATAATTTCTCTAAGAGGTTATTTTCCACAACATGAAATACAAATAATTGATGATTGGATGATTTTAAAAAATTATCATTTATTTATAATCAGAATGTAGTTTTACCTAACTTAAATGAAAACAAGTCCTCTATTGTCCCAACCTCCATGTCAGTTATTTTAGGTAAACACACATTCACTAAACTTAAATGTATATCCATGGATTGTTGTTAGATGGATGGTCAAATCTCTATGAACCATATCTTATGTACTACTTATTGTAAATTGGTTATAATTGTAATAAAATACAAGTAGAATATGTTACCAAGTCATTGAGGCATGAAAAATGCCTTGTCCCTAATAGTATTTCTTATTGGATCAATGGGCTCTAGGGGGGGGTGAATAGAGCTACACACACTTCACAAAATCAATTAGACCACCAATTTAAACTTAGTGTAGAAACTAAATCAAGCAGCAACTTGATGTCCTAATCTAGCATTCAAAGCAAGGATAAGAGACAATGAATAGCAAGCACTTCGACATGTGGTTAATGTGGTTCCACGTCCTAAACTTAGGAGCGATGTCAGTCCACTATCTAGAGTTGGTTAGACTCTAGGATTTGCAACTTGGTTCTCTTATATATCACAATAAGATTACAAGATACATAAACCACACAACTAAGGACTTAATTTCTCAAGCTAAGATCTTCTAACTTTCCAAGTACTTACCCACGAAGAAAGATTCTTCAGCCTTCTTCAAAGGACTTACCCAATCTTACCTTAGTCTTCAGCCTTGCAGGATTTACCTATCTCACTTGAACTTTGCCTTGCGCCTCTCCTTCTCTTGGAGAGCTTCTCTACGTTTCACCTTCACCAAGGGATCTGGAGCAGTAAGCTATCTTCACTCTTGAAGAATAGCCATCATCTTCACCTTCACTCGGGGAAGACCAGCAACAACCTTTCTTTCACTTGGAGAAGCAGCTTCAATCAATCTTCAAAGGGAATAGGAGGTAGGAGGAGATAAAGGAGAGATGTACATCATACAAGGGATAGCTCTCATACACAGGGACCTAACTAAATCATAACTCACGAATTTATCTTGAAGGTAGAGAGAGAAAGGGGCTCAAGGGCTTGGAACACTCTCAACTAAGCTAGCACCAAGTTTGCAATGGAAGAGCAGCTTGGAATGAACTCCAAGGGGGTCTATTTATAGTTGAGGGTGTCCCTTTAAGTTGTGGGACACTTGGATACAAAAATAGCCATTTTTCGTTCAAGAAAATGACTCTATTTTTGCCCAAAACACTTCACCAATGGTCACATCACTTTTTCTGCAAATTCCGTACAATGCAATCGGTATGGGGGTAACTCGACCGATCAAGTAAAAGACAAAACCAATATTTAAATGATCAGTTGAGTTTGTCCTGACAAAAGTCGACCGACCATTTAAACTCGAAATGGTCAGTGACCTGATCGGTCGAGTTCTGTGCAAGCACAACTCGACTGATGCAATCTTCATAAAATTGACCAAGGATTGATCGGTCGAGTTTCAAGCCAGGGAAACTCGACCGACCAAGTGCCTATAATAAATTTTCTAATATGCATTTAAAAGTGATTAGCACTTGGTGAATTTTTTCCCAAACATTTTTCTCTTCTAAGTTACAGTCAATTCATCATTACAAGTGATTACATAGATGTAAGGTCATTTACATAGAAAACCCAAAATGCACACTTGTAGCCATTTTGACTTGAACTTTACCCATTCTAGGGCTTTGTATATTAGATCCTTTTCATGTACCTAATGCCTGCAAACAATCTTAAACACACATATTAGATACATATGAGTGAAATGGTTAAGTCATTATCAAAATATAGGTAATTTATAACCTCTAGGTCAACATTCTCCCCCTTTTTGACAATGACAAACCATTCCTCAAACATATTGAAAAGGATAAGAAAGTTATACATTTGCCTTGTGAATTGGGGGAATTCATGATAAGAACAATTTTGAATTACTCCCCCTCAAACTATGCTTCCTCTCACCTGCATGTTAGTTTCTCTACACATAGCAATACCAATATCCATGTAATGTGTAGTCCTTTTCAAGTTCACATAAAGAACAGTGAATTTGAACAAGAAAGGGATCTCACAGGAAAAACAACATTTTCTATCAAGGTGAAAACAATATGATTTGAGTTTCAAGACTGATCTAGCTTGAACAAAACTCTCCCCCTTTTGACATTATCAAAAAGAGAGGGGGTAGAAGAGCAAAGAAAAAACCAGGTCTTCTCCAAAAACTCAACCAAAAACATGTATGCAAGGTAGTAAACAACAATGTAAAAGCATATAGCACACAACCACAGAGGAGAACACACAATCCAAGTCAGAATCAAAATATAGCTCAAAAAGGACCAAGCATAAGATAAAATAGAGAAAGTAGCCAAAGTGCATATATAGCAGATTACAACTCAGATACAAGTCCTCATGAAAGCAAATACAACCATAAAGCGAGAAAATAGAGATAAGAAAATAGTACAGCTCAGAATAATGTTCCAGGATGTTTCTTATACAAAAGAGTGTAGAAAGATGTATAAGTTTGACATGCTAGACTAGAAGCTAAGAAACCACCTAAACATCTAAGCTATCTATATCTACGATATCATCATCCTCGCCAGGGGGTAGTCTGCATCCCCGTCTGAAGGCAGAGCAGCAGTGTCAGCATAATATCCAACACCATCACCACCATATTTGTCAGAAGCATCCTCACCATCACCGTCTTCAGCATCAACATCTTCATCAACATCCTCAGACTGGTCGGGCATCTCCTCGTCATCAGGAGGATAAAAGAACGACTGGCCCAACGGGCATTCTGCTCAACCCATGACATACCAAGAGCAAGAAGCTCCTTGGCCTATGGGAAGGACAGAGTAGACTCTCCCAAGGAGGCGAGCGGAGTGGCCAGGGGGGCAGCAGGTAACGGCAGGAAAGCAGGAGCATAACTACCAGTAGCGAACGACGGCGGAGTGGCAACGGAAGGCTCGGGAGTAGGGAAGTAATGCTCATATGCATAAGAATCATAAGCACTACCTGGGTATAGCTGGTAGGTGGGGGAGGGTGAAGCACAAGATAGGTTCATGGTGGACATGATCGAACACAGATCCTGGTGTAGGTGTTCCTGAACCTGAAGGTTGTACGCCTATTCATGCATCATATATCCCAGAAGGGTTTGATTGGATGCACGGAAGGACGCACGGCTGGGTCGGGGATGTGGCTACGGAGGTGGAGCATGGGTGGAGGAGGGTGGGTCAGCAGAGGCAGAGGCAGAAGTACCAACGGCAAGGGAAAACACAGGAACAACCTTCTGAAGAGTGGTTTCACTAATACAAACTCCTTTTCTAGCAACTAGGTAATGGAAGTCAGAAAAGAGGGATTTATCAGTGGCGAACAGGAAAAGACCACAGATCAGATCTAGGTAGGGAGGGTGGGTGCCTTTAGTATTTTTGTCGGTGTCGAAATAGGTCATGTGGTGCAAGATATATATAGCCCATTTGACACCGATGTTGTTTAGTAAACAATACATAATGACCATTGTGTTTTCCACAATGTCCGTTTGATTTCTCTTAGAATGGACATTGTAGTTAATCACCAAGGCCAGTATGTGCCTCCGAAGGTCAAGAGAGGATGAAGGTAGGGTTGACTTCTTCTTGTAGGCCACATCGGGTTTCTTTAAAAATCGATGAATGTCTGGTAGCGTCAATTCATGGTGATTATAAAAACCTTCTAGGTCAAGAAGATCAAAATACTATCCATAATCCTTACGCCAAGTGTTGTTTTCCTCGTCTCTGGCAAAAAAGAGATTTAATGTATCCTTGGAGATTTGGAAACGGTGACCGGCGATCATGGAATTTAGAACTATTTCAGTATTTGGTGGGGGAACAAGCGAATCATAGTTCCAACACAGGTTTGCGTAGAACTCATGTACTGCCTTTGTGCTACACATGTGATTGTTAAAGCAGTCACATTCGATCGCAAGAGCGGACAAGTGATGGCTGGTGAGGAGCCTCGAAACAGAGGTAATAACCGCTTGAAAACGATTGGGGTCAACCAAGGGGTGAAATGGAAAAGGAGATCGGGGAAGAAGATCCTTATACCGATTTATCACCTCAAGAGACACAAAAGTGGTGTTATCGAATGGAATCAAGCGATTAGTCGAGGAGGAGGCTTGAGCATTGTCGGGAGTAGAATGTTTTCGTCTATGGGAAGCCATGTAAACAAAAATAAGGAGAAAAACGTGCACACGAGCAAGATCAAACCTCAAACACTGAAGAACTACCACCACGAGCGCCCGTGGAGGTCAAGAACGGGGTTGCTAGGTCGCCCTAGGGTTAGGAATGGGAGGTTTAGGGATAGGTGTGAGAGCTTAGGGCTTGGAGGCAAGGAATCGGTCGGCTATTTTCTAGTTGCAAGGGAAAATAGTCGGCCGATCCTAACTTTTAAGTTGGCTCAGCCCGTCGATCGGTCGAGTTTTGAGGGTGGCAAACTCAACCGAACGATCCATTGAAGAACTTCTCTCGACTCCTGATCGGTCAAGTTTTCCAGGGTGGAAACTCGACTGAAGGTCAACCTAACCTAACAGTCTCATTCTTATATTCTAGCCATATACAAGCCAATTAAATTCATTTTTCATTCTATTATGCATAATTAACATACTTAGGCACATTTATCTCATCATTGGGCACTATTTAGCGATAAAACACAAAATTCGATAAAAACCCAAAAATAAGCAAAAACTAAGCATGTTGACAGGCAATTTAAGCACAAACAAGCATATATAGGCAAAGCAAGGTGACGATAGACATGCGCAAGCATATAGGAAAGAGACAACTAGCTAGATCACATGGTAAGCTCATTTAAATCAACAATAAGTAGTTTAGATCGAATAAATTAAATTGATCTCTAGCTAGAGGTTTTGTAAAGATATCCGCCAACTGATTTTCTATGTCCACATGTGTGATATAGATATCTTCCTTGGAAATGTGGTCACGAAGAAAATGATGGCGAACCTCTATATGCTTGGCTCTACTATGCAATATAGGATTGTAAGATAGATTGATTGCACTAGTATTGTCACAAAAGATAGGAGAAGCATCAAAAAATATGTTGAAGCCTTGGAGCATTTGCTTCATCCATAGGACATGTGCACAACAACTCCCGGCTGCAATGTATTCAGCTTCAGTAGTTGATAATGCCACTGTACTTTGTTTCTTAGAGAACCAAGATACTAAGCATGGTCCTAGAAGGAAGCAAGTGCCACTAGTGTACTTTCTATCAACCAAACACCCTACGTAATCTGCATCACTATATGCTCTAAGAGTAAAATCCATTGATTTAGGATACCACAATCCAAAATTTTGGGTTTTGGCTAAGTAGCTCAAAATCCTTTTAACAACAGTGAGATGCGACTTCTTAGGACTAGATTGAAAGCGAGCGCACAAGCCAACACTAAACATAATATCAGGTCTAGAGGCAGTTAAATAAAGTAAACTTCCAATCATACCTCTATAGAACTTCTCATCTACCTTTTCACCTTCTTCATCTTTGTCAAGTTTGGCGGTGTTTGACATGGGTATCTCCATCGACTTCATGTTCTCCATCCCAAAGCGCTTGAGTAGTTCACTTGTGTACTTGCCTTGGTTGATGACGTTTCCTTCTTTTGTTTGCTTGATTTGAAATCTGAGGAAGAATGTTAACTCACCCATCATGCTCATTTCAAACTCACTCTGCATAAGAGAACTAAACTCCTTGCAAAGATCAAGACCAGTCCCGCCAAAAATGATATCATCAACATATATTTGAATTATAAGAAAATGATTAGAAGTGTGTTTTAGAAACAAGGTAGAATCAACTTTGCCCATGGCATACCCGTTATCTAACAAAAAGTTCTTTAGTTTCTCATACCAAGCTCGAGGTGCTTGTTTGAGTCCATAGAGAGTTTTTTGCAACAAATAAACATGATTGGGTAACTTGTCATTTTCAAATCCCGGAGTTTGAGCAACAAATACTTCCTCGTCAATTGTACCATTCAAAAATGCACATTTAACATCCATTTGATATAACAAGAAATTTTTGTAACTGGCAAAGGCAAGTAGCATATGAATAGATTCTAATCTAGCAATAGGAGCATAAGTTTCATCAAAGTCAATACCTTCCTGTTGGTTGTAACCTTGTGCTACTAACCTTGCTTTGTTTCTTACCACATTTCCTTGCTCATCTAGCTTGTTGCGGTAGACCCATTTGGTGCCAATGATTTTTCTATCACTTGGTCTTGGCACTAAGTTCCACACACGATTCTTTTCAAATTGCTCTAGCTCTTCTTGCATGGCAAGGATCCACTCATCATCACCAAGGGCTTCTTTGATGTTCTTTGGCTCTAGTTGGGATATGAAGGCACTATCTGCTTGTTCTTTGTTGTGAGCAGCTCGTGTCCTCACTCTCTCGAACGGGTTGCCAATGATCAACTCCTTGGGGTGATTCTTTGCAAAGCGGGGAGTGGTATCCTTCTTTTCTTCTACTTCTTCTTCTATCACCTGCTTACCTTTATTTTTGATGTTGAGGTCTTTTAAGATGGGAATCAACTCATCTGCAACATCATCATCACCAATATGCTTGCCAACAACAAGGTTAGTTTCAATAAACTTAACATTGATAAATTCTTCAATTTTAGACAAATCAATGTTGAATACTTTATATGCCCTGCTAGTAGTGCTATAGCCTAGGAAGAAAGCCTTATAGGATTTCGGATCAAACTTGTTGAGAGAATTCTTCGTGTTTAAAACAAAACAAGGACATCTGAAAACATGAAAGAAATCTATAGACGACTTCCTACCACGCCATAGTTTATAAGGGGTTTTCTTGAAAGAAGGATGTGTGAAAACTCGGTTTTGCACAAAACATGACGTGCTAATAGCTTCAGCCCAAAACTTCTTAGGAGTGTCATACTCAAGAAGCATGGTCCTAGCCATCTCTTTTAGCGACCTATTCTTCCTCTCAACAACCCCATTTTGTTCAGGCATGCGAGGAGAAGAGAAATTGTGTGAATAACCAAGTTTTTCACAAAAATGCTCAAAAAGATCATTTTCAAATTCTCCCCCATGATCACTACAGATAGAAACAATTCGGCAAGAAGCTTCATTTTCAACCCATTTACAAACGCTCGAGAAAACATCAAGAGTATCACTTTTAGAAACGAGAAAGAAAGTCCAAGTATATCGAGAGAAATCATCAACAATAACAAGACAATACTTGGAACCACGAAGCGTTTGCGTTCTCATTGGTCCAAATAGATCAATATGAAGAAGTTCAAGAACTCTCTTGGTACTCATGACTCCTTTGGATTTGAAGGAGGATTTGGTTTGTTTCTCTTGTGTACAAGGTTGGAATTCCTCATCCTTATCAAAATCCAATTTAGGAAGTCCTCGAACCAAATCCTTTTTGTTCAACTTCTTCATTTGATGCAAATTCACATGACCCAAATGACGATGCCAAAGAAAAAAATTGTTTTTATCCACAACCAAGCATCTATTTAGTATGGGCTTAAGAGCATCAAGAATAATAACATAAAGATTACCATTTCTAGTTCCCTTATATATAACATTGTAGGAGAGGGAATCTAGAAGCAAGCATTCTAAAAAAGTAAACAATACAAGATATCCATTGTCACAACGTTGACTAATACTAATTAAATTGTGATGCAGGCCATCAACAAGCAACACATTTTTAATACATAGTTCATTGCCTACATCACCCTCACCTATGACCTTACCCTTCTTGTTGTCCCCGAATGTTACCGATCCTCCTTTCTTTTTCACAAACTTGTTGAAGTGGCTAATTTCTCCAGTCATATGCTTAGAGAAGCCACTATCAACTATCCATCTCTTTTTAACCTGCTAGAAAGAAGTATGTCAGAACCCAACTCAAATGTTGGGATTTGGGGTTAGCTTGGGGACCCATTTCATATTTGGGTTGGTCCCCTTGGGCTTGTAAGGACAATAAGTGGAGTAATGGTCATCACATTTGCAATGAATACAAACCATAGGGTTCTTAGAGCCGAAAGTCTCTCCATGGAAAATGGGAGGTTCCACACTCTTCTTCTTACCCTTGTTCTTGCCCTTTTTCTTACCTTTGGGAGCAGTCCCATCATATCCCAAACCACTAGTACCAACATGTTTGGTAGAGTGTTCTAGGACATCATTGAGGGATTTCTTTCCTGAGAGAAACCTTTGCAAAGTAGATCTTAACTTAGCATTATCATCACTAAGATTTATAATAGTAGTAGAGAGACTAGCAAGATCTTATCTAGCATGCAAAAGTTCAGCCTCAAGACAGAGGGTTTTAGTAAGAAGGGAATCCTTTTCTAAAGTTAAGCTAGCAACTTCATTTCTTGGCAAAATAGGCCTAGAGGATAAATCATTAACTTGAGCAAGCAACTTTGCATTTTTAGATTTAAGCACAACAATCTCTCTTTGATAAGCATATACTCCATCTCTCTGAGCATCATCAATAAGTTTGAGTTCCACATTTTTAGTTTTAAGAACTTCAAGCTCATCTAGGCACTTTTGGTTTTCTATCTTAAGATTTTCAATATTTTTAAGATATACACCATTCTCAACCTCTACTCCATTGTATTGAAGTTCAAGGTCAAGAAATTACCCTTGCAAGGAATCTATGCTCTCAAGATGCAATTTTTCATTTTTACCAAGAATATCAATTTTTGCATAAAGATCATCAACTATCTTACCTAATCTTTTCCTCTTAGATTTACATTTAGCAAAAGATGATTGGCATTCATTAAGCATATCAATGAGAGTTTCCTTCAATAGCTCATGCAAATTAACATTTCTTACCTCACTTACCTCATTTACATCTTCACTAGTGGAGGCCATGAGGGCAAGATGGCATTCTCCATCTTTGGAGCTTGAGGAGCTTGAAGAAGACTCCTCCCACGTTGCATGAGCTGCATCTTTGGATCTTCTCTCCTTCTTGTCTTTCTGCTTGTACTTAGCTTCTCTCTTGTACTTGTCTTCTTTCTTATGGCTGCTCTTGTGATGGATCTTCTTGGCCTTTGGACAGTCACTCTTGTAGTGGCCCTTTTGACCACACTCATAGCATCTTGGAGTTGAGGAGGAGGGCTTGCTCTTGAAGTGCTTCCCCTTTGAGTAGTTTTCTTCATGCTCATTGGAACCTTCATCTTCACTTGAGGAAGGGCTGGGAGACTTCAAGGCAAGTTGTTATTGACGTACCATTTCTTCAACTTGTGCTTTGAAGGCTGTGTCCTTTATCTTCTTAGACTCCTTTTCTTCTCTTTTCTCTTCCTCTTCTTTCTTGTCAAGCCTAGGTTCATGGGCTTGGAGGTTACCAACCAGCTCCTCGGTTGACAACTCACTTAGCTTGTACACCTCTTCAATTGAAGTAACCTTAGGCTCCCATCTCTTAGGAAGAGATCTCAAGATCTTGGCATTGATAGTACCTCTATCCATTACACTTCCAAGGGCTTCCAGGCTATTCAAGATGACATTTAGCCTAGTGTACATATCCACCACTCTCTCAGTCTTACCCATCTTAAAGTTCTCTAGAAGAACACCAAGCATGTAGACTTTGGCCTCCTTCACTTTCTCAGTTCCTTCATAGGTGACACACAATTTGTGCCATATCTCATGTGTCGTATCCCAAGAAGAGATCTGATTGAACTCGGATGGAGTAAGATTGGTGTAGATGATGCTCACAACTTTGGCATTGAGTTGAGCACGCTTCATCTCAGCTTCCATCCATGTGGCGATGTCCCCTTTTGGATCTTCATATTTGAGGTGGACAATCTTCCACATTTCATAGCTCACACCTTGGAGGTAGAATTGCATTCTCCTCTTCCAATATAGAACGTTTGTGTCATTGAAGACTGGAGGTCTCATGGAGAAGCTCCCTTCAAGGTTGAGTGACCCAAGTGCTGAATCGCCCATCTTCTCCTACTTGTTGAAGTAGCTTGGAGAAGACCTGCTCTGATACCACTTGTTGGATCAATGGGCTCTAGGGGGGGTGAATAGAGCTACACACACTTCACAAAATCAATTAGACCACTAATTTAAACTTAGTGTAGAAACTAAATCAAGCACCAAATTGATGTCCTAATCTAGCATTCAAAGTAAGGATAAGAGACAATGAATAGCAAGCACTTCAACAGGTGGTTATAGTGGTTCCACGTCCTAAACATAGGAGCGATGTCAGTCCACTATCTAGAGTTAGTTAGACTCTAGGATTTGCAACTTGGTTCTCTTATATATCACAATAAGATTACAAGATACATAAACCACACAACCAAGGACTTAATTTCTGAAGCTAAGATCTTCTAGCTTTCCAAGGACTTGCCCACGAAGCAAGATTCTTCAGCCTTCTTCAAAGGACTTACCCAATCTTACCTTAGTCTTCAGCCTTACAGGATTTACCTATCTCACTTGAGATTTGCCTTGCACCTCTCCTTCTCTTGGACAGCTTCTCCATGTTTCACCTTCACTAAGGGATCTTGAGTAGTAAGCTATCTTCACTCTTGAAGAACAACCATCATCTTCACCTTCACTCGGGGAAGACTAGCAACAACCTCTCTTTCACTTGGAGAAGCAACTTCAATCAATCTTCAAAGGGAATAGGAGGTAGGAAGAGAGAAAGGAGAGTTGTACATCATACAAGGGATAACTGTCATACACAGGGACCTAACTCATGAATTTATCTTGAAGGTAGAGAGAGAAAGGGGCTCAAGGGCTTGGAACACTCTCAACTAAGCTATCACCAAGTTTGCAATGGAAGAGCGGCTTGGAATGAACTCCAAGGGGGTCTATTTATAGTTAAGGGTGTCCCTTTAAGTTGTGGGACACTTGGATACAAAAATAGCCATTTTTTGTTCAAGAAAATGACTCTATTTTTGCCCAAAACACTTCACCAACAGTCACATCACTTTTTCGTACAATGCAATCGGTCGAGTTTCAATGGGGGTAACTCGACCGATCAAGTAAAATACAAAACCGATATTCAAATGATCGGTCGAGTTTGTCCTGACAAAACTCGACCGACCATTTAAACTCGAAATGGTCAGTGACCTGATCGGTCGAGTTCTGTGCAAGCACAAATCGACCGATGCAATCTTTAGAAAATCGACCAAGGATTGATCGGTTGAGATTCAAGCCAGGGAAACTCAACCGACCAAGTGACTATAATCAATTTTCTAATTTGCATTTAAAAGTGATTAGCACTTGGTGAATTTTGTCCCAAACATTTTTCTCTTCTAAGTTACAGTCAATTCATCATTACAAGTGATTACATAGATGTTCTAAGGTCGTTTACATAGAAAACCCAAAATGCACACTTGTAGCCATTTTGAATTGAACTTTACCCATTCTAGGGCTTTGTATATTAGATCCTTTTTTTATTTACGAGAGAACCACCCCCGCACGAGCGCCACTTTTGTGACCCCCGCAGGCGGTGTAAACTCTCGGGGACCCTGCCGCCCATACCGGGTATCCCAATTCAGTCGCATCGTTGGCCGGCCGACGCGTGGGCTAATTCACTTCTGGGGCATAGCCAGGAGTCGAACCCGTGACCTATCGCAGAGGCCGTGCAATCCTTTTCATGTACCTAATTCCTGCAAATAATCTTAAACACACATATTAGATACATATGAGTGGAATGGTTAAGTCATTAACAAAATATTGGTAATGTATAACCTCTAGGTCAACATTTCTGACATTATAAACAATGAAAATTGATATAGTTGGATAGATGGCTATCCTCTCAGGATACAAGAACTTTTGGTGCCATGGGCAAGCACATATAAATAATAATGTCCTTCAAACGGCTTTGATCATTCTTCCAATGATTATCAATGGTACAATTAGGAATCAGTGTCAGTAATAGAGCAAAAGAAAAAGAATAATGATGAGAGTTTTCATGTTTTGTAATGGCTCAAGGAGACACAAAGGCTTCATCATGTAAAAGGTTTTTCATGGTTGTTAAGACAAAAATCTACGTGATTGATGAGAATACCCAAATTCAGCAATAGTTATGAATCACACAAATGAAATGATGATTAAGATTTGAATAGATGCTACACATTCCAAATATCTTTTAATGGTCCAAGGGGAAAAATTAAGTCAGGGTTACACCCTTGTAAGGAGTTCTTAGTTGTAGGATTTGCACCCTTCGCATGAAGGACATGACATATAGTGACATGCTCGATAAAAGACTTACCATCTCATCTCAATCCCCCTAGTGGTTCCCTGCCATGCACTGTGTAGAACATGATCCCTTTAACTCTTCAACTAAACAATATATAAGGATATATATGAAAGGAGGAAGTAGGTTTCAGAGACTAAGATCACCCATGTGAGACTAAAGTTTCTCCTTTGGCTTTAAAATACCACTTGAGTACAACACCCCCCCCCATCTTTATTTCAAAATAAAGGCTTAAAAAAACAAGAAAACAACTTAACAAGCTTTGATGGAACTAGGTTCTTGAATTAAAGCATAAAATTGTGTCTGTAACCGATAGAGAATTGGTGGAACTATGTTATTTAACAATTTTCATCTTTATCTATTAGAGGTTCATTAATCACATAACATGAATAGAAATATATTACCATTTTGAATGGTTTGCGTGTTTTGGCAATGCACCTACAAGGGATGTTTATGAATGTTTAACATATATACTCCACTCCAGACTCATACATTGCACTCTCGTAAGTATATATTGTAGTCATATACACCAATATCAGTGACTATGAATCCCATTAAGAATCAAAATCATATTTAACTTACTCCCTAGTCCCTACATAATATTGGTACATCATAAGAATGAGATACAACATGCTTACAATACATTGAGTCATTCAGGGGCTTGTTTTTCCCATTGAACCTCCTTCTCAACATCATTGTTCCTGAAGATTGGGTATGCATCAATTTGACTTCTAGTTTAGCATAATCCCATTCTCCATGTTGTGTTGCTTACTAGTCCTTGATTCCACGACTTTGTCATAGGATCGATTAAGTTCAAATCTTATTTTACATAATCCATTTAGAGTATTCTACTCACATATAATATACCTCACAAAATTATGATAGAAAAATATGTCTACTCTTCCCATATAAACATTACAGTTTCACTTTATATGACAATTTGATTATCACAATGTATAATAATTGGTGGATAAGTTCTTTACCTTTCGACAAATCCAATCAAACATACCTTAGTCATTTAGATTTTGTACCAAACTTTTCCAAGGTAATAAACTCTGATTCCATAGTCTGATGAGCTATACATGCTTCCGTGATGCATTTTCAAGACACACTACCTATACCCATGGTGAACATGTAAAGACTTGTGGATTGAAATTTATTAAAACTTTAAATCACATTTATCATCACAATATCCTTCTAGCACTATTGAGGATACACAAAAAACCAATCCATGATCAATTTTGCCTTTTATGTATTTTAAAACCCTATGTAGAACATCCCACAATCCTTGCTCAGATTTTGAGAATATTATCCCAACTATATATGCTATATCTAAATAGGAAATGTTGATTAATTTTATATTGGTGGTGAAGAACTTTTAGAGATAGTGATGAAGGTAACCCTTGTTCTTGTAGTTAACATGAATGCATAGTTATGTTTCCATGTTGCTTAATACCTTGATGAAGAGTTAATGATGAAGTAGAACATGCTACATGTTGTTTAGTTTTATTTATCCTTGTGACTTTAGTTTTGTTTGTCTTATTTGGATAAGCCTTTTTAAGGGTTGGAGTGTAGATGCTTAGTAGTGGTGTTATATAATAACTAATACTAGGATAAATGACTTAACCCAATTTTCTTAGAAAATAATATAAGATAATGATATAGGTTTAATATAACTATAAAATTATAATACAAACAATTAATATGTCACCATGCCAAGTTTCAACCTTATTGGATAATTTTCATCAAAAAACTTATTGGATAATGCTACATATCTAAATTTATTTAGAATAGAGAGTATCCAAAAATTAGTCATAATGTAAATCAATTTATGTTTGTTTTTATGTGCATCATTATTTCTCTATGTTCATGTGTCATACACTACCTAATATGCCCAATCACGTATAGATGATGAGTTTTCTATTCTTGGCCGTTTTATGTGCCTTTTTCATTCTGTGAATCCTATCCAAATGCTAGGAGATCGTATCCTACTAGGATTGGAGGCTACTAGAGGAAAAACAATATGTTTTTTCTTCTCTCTCCCTCTCCTCACGACCCTTGTTTGATCCCTAGAGCCTTATGACCTTTGGACACCTAGAATCCCCCCTTATAGTATCTATGTCTTAACTCCCAACTCTACTTTAAGCTAACCCCAACACAACCTATACACACACACAAGCACACACACACACAAGCACACACACACACACACATATATATATTATATATATATATATATATATATATATATATATATATATATATCTGTGTGTGTGTGTCTGTGTATGTAGAAAATATCTATCCAACATTGATGACCCTATAAAAATCAAGAAGATGCTTTTGTTTCTCAAATCAAGAAGAGCACCAGTGATGAGTTTCCTTCCACCAAGGAGGAAGATTAAGACATTGTTATTTGGATACTCATTCAGTTGATTCCTTTGGTAAGAACCATATTTAGATCTTTTGAATGTTTTCTCTTATTTATTATTGTAGTTTTAGTTAAGATAAAATTCTAGTAAACTAAATGTAATCGTGTTGGATATTAGACATGGACCTATCTTCTTGTAGTTTTCACACTAAAAAAAGGCTTGCATGAGTTAATGATCTATTAACTGAGCTTTTCTATGCTTTGGATTACTATTTGGCTCATCATTCCTAAACTAGAGTTTTGATTTTATGTCATCATGGTTTCCTATGATCTTCTTTTTCCCTATGGTTCCATGAAATAAAGGGTGAGTCATGGTAGTTGTGTCCCTATGACCTTAGTACCCATTGGATGAAGGTCAAGCAATACATCAAGATATTGTTGCAACTATTGTTCCTTGCCCTTGCGAGAAGAGGAGGGAGATAACCAATTCTGAATTTACAATATTGCTTTTATTAATATTTCCCCTTTTCATGGCATTTGATGTCTTTTTATAATTGGTTTTATATTTGATAGTGCTCGTGTATAACAAGATAATGGACCATTTGCCCAGTCACAGATCAAGGAGTTGATGTGTTCTAAATGGGTAGTATCGTCATTTTTTGTGCCATTTCATATAATAAAATAGTAATAACTTTATCATGTAAAATTCATATTAATTAATACATAAGTCATACAATTAATACAAAATATGTTTTGGAATCAAAATCTAATATCTATGTTTGGTCTAGGTTTTTGTAACCTAGTTTCACTATGATAAATAGTGTTTGTTATAGGATTTATGAAATACATATAAATAATTTCTTTAGTATGTAACTCAATGATAGGTAATGAATACCCTATTTGGATCTAGGATTTGATCCTCACCTATTGTTACATGTTTGAGATATGATACACTTATTTATGAACATAGTGGACAATTTATCCAATTAATCTATGTTGATTGTATACTACTTTAGTTTATGAGTCATATTGGTCAAAGATGTATGTTGCATCTAATTTCTGGTCATTTTAGGCAATTATATTATATGTTCTCTGTCTTTGAACTACATCATGATGTATCGTCTTGAGTATCCATTATCAACATCTATTTGACATGATTACACCCAATGTCTTGAAAGCGACCTAATGGACTATAGTGAATGGAAGTTGTATCTTTTCTTGTATCTTGTTTCTAATTTTTCAATTTTCACCATAATTAAACTTATTGATCCATTCATACAATGGAAACCCTAATTGCCATATATTTTCCATGTTATGTCATTCATATCATACTCTAGAGACTAATCTAATTTTTACATCTTTAAGATGTAACCTTAAATTGCGTATCTGATGTCACTAGTCTTATCTTGTCTTTCTATTATATGCATGTTGGATTTTCTGAACTATTATTATTTTGTTGTATAAGTGCATTCTAGGGGTGGGCCCAATGATTTTTTTACTATATATGGATGACGGATGTTCTCACCTAGCCTAGATTCTCTCACATTATTTATATATCATTGTACAGAGGATTGTAGGCTTCCTCACCTCCTTCCTCAACATGGAATGTGGAAGTTTGCTAATCCCGATTTAACATTTTATTCCCTGCTTTAAAATCTACTTGCAATTGAACAAAAATGATTGATGCCATTTTTATTATCAATATTTTGATATAAGGCAATAATGTATCATTAAAAAAATATTTGTTCATTATTGAAACCCTATTCTATGATGTTGTTTTGATATGCATTTAGAAATATCAACCTTCCTCCTTGTTTTGAACCTTTTAAAGTTGAATTTGATGTCCCTTATTCATATAATGTCCCATGCCTATTTAGTGCACGTACTAGCTTTCCAATGATATACTTCCACTATTTTTCTTTTGTGGAAGGATTATGTGCCCCTTATGTGACAAGGCATTTGGTATAGTTGAGCTTGACACACAAATTGCAAAAGAGTACATGGAGATTGGAGGCATATTGAAGTAGACATAGTTGCTCTAAAATTTACCTTTGTGCATCCACGTGGTGAAGAACTATATTAGAAACAAAATTTGTAAAAAAAATTATATAACTGCTATATTTGTGGTATATGGTATAACCTCATACTGGGATTTTAGTGTATCATCCCTTGTGAAAAAATATGTAATGTTTGGAATGAGGATATTTTCTATCATTCCCTTGAGTAAGAGAGTGGATCCCCTACCAGGTCCCACTCCTTACAAGAAAAGTAAAAAAAGGCAATCTTTGTAATGATCTATATGGAGGGGTATTTATACTAGTTGATTAGGAATGAGGGTTCAACGTTAGGAGAGATGTTTCACAAATCGATTACCATCAAATCATGATAAAAAAATGGATTCATGCCCTGAAGGGCCCTATAAAATGCTTGTTTCCACAAAATAAAACACGAGCCCCTACCACACGACAACCTAGTATAATGCTAAATTCCACTGGGATGTCCCTACACAAAAAAACATGTGTTTTCCATATTTGAGTCTCTAACTTTATTGAAGTTTGAGCATACGTTGGATAGAAATTTCCTTTTTGATTGCAAGATTGTGTCATTCAATCACAAAATGTGAATTCAAAAAAGAGGAGAAGAGAAGAGATCGAATTTTGAGGGAGAAGTCTTCCCTTTTCTTTTTCTATGTCAAAAAGATATGGATTAGAATTTGAATATCGTCTCTATTAAAAATAATGGCATTTGATTTTAGAGAGACATTAAAAGTCAATTGAATTTGCAACACGTATTAGATATGACTATTTAATTCATGGATGATTCAATTGGGAAATTCATTGGAAAATACTTATGAAGGGATCTTTGTTAAAGCGAAAATCACATTTAAGTCTAGAAAAAATGATTGTATTAATGTTGAACCCGCAACAAGTTGCAAATGAGTGAACATGAGTGGATTAAATATGTGGAGAAGTGTATAAAAATGTGGAGTAAATAGGATGGATTTATTCATCATCCATATAGAAGATCTAATCCTGCTCATAGATTTATAAAATATAATATGAGGTTTCAAACAAAGTACTTTACATGAAGGATGATATTTTTTAGACCATAAATTACCCACTTGATTACCTACAACACATGGTCATAGTTTTTATATGAAATTATATCCCCTCTTCTACTAACAAAATACTTTGATGAAAACTAAGGTAGCTCAGTTAGCTATCTAAGGTGATCAATGAATGTGTATTCATCCCAATTTTAGTTGATTTCTATTTTATCTTTGATTCATTTCTATCATTTTATTTTTAAAACTAGATTACATTTAGGATTTCATAATTTTAAGTTTATGTATTTAAATATGATCCAAATCCCTAGTGTTCTTGGTAGGTATTAGATTCATTATATATACATGAGTGAAGGATACAATGGTCCTTGTAACTGGCTAGCAGGCATAAGAAATTTTATAAGAAGGGACTAAGATTTTAATTAATCAGTCCCTTTGTCGGTTGACATCTCCATCAAGCAACTACTTCATTGGTGTTGGCCCTTCCCCACTCAAAAATAACCCTAAGGGTGGGCTTGCATATTTGTGGAGATCTTTCCAGACAATGGAAACCATCACATGACTATCAATACTCAGTCTAGCATTAGGCATCAATGGCGGACCACTAAGAAAGATCTAGACATTAACCCCCAGATGAAAGACCGGCTGAGCATTGATGCCCAGTCTCGCCGCTGATGGTTGGGCTGACCCTCTAAATTGAAAAACATTTTTTGCTCATACTCTGATGCCAAACTTACACCTATGCTCCATGCCCTATCGAGTAAAGTTCTCTGATGAAAACCCTACTCAACACCAACAAATACTCTATGGTCCTCCAACGGTACTCACCATGTGCATGTCCTCCAATGGTAGGGAAGACCCAAAGAACTGATGGTTGTCCTACACTTCAACTCTAATGGGATACTGAAGCGTTATGAGACTCTTCACCTTTTTCCCATTGTATCAATGTGGTAACTAAGAATCAAGTGCAAGGTGACTGGGAAGGGTTCTAAACCCTAGCCTCTACCTATAAATACAAGGCCAATCACACCATTAAAAGGGATCCACGATCGATGCCACCAGGATGCCATTTTCATTCCACAACATTCATATCCATCTTCCAATGACCCTTATTCAGTGTTTGCCTCCATTGATTGAAGGACCTACGTGATTCCAACCACCACAATAACTCTACAATTTTGATTCTAGAGGAAGTTAGAACCAATGTGTGCATTTCCCATTGATCCATCATTCACCTGATACACCTCCATAAAAGCAGATCCTAGCCACAAGGGAGAAAGATCAACAACTCCAGTCCATATCTAATGAATGTCAAGGAGGTTTTCTTACTATTTGGTTGATGTCTTCATCCCTGAGTCAGAAGAACATCCCTTTCTCACCACAACTATGATTCCATCTTCTAATGTGAGTATGGACTTCTCTCTCTTTTTCCTTGTTGTAATCAGATTTGCTACCATGAGAAAGTATTCCTCTCAGTAGGGTGTGTAGAGTAGCAATGCTACCTGATTTCATTCTCTTTTCTACATATATTATTGTACAATCCATTATATGTATGGAATCAATACGTTTTATGTTTGCACTCTTTCCTGATCATCATATTTACTTGTATATAAGATCATTGGTATAGAGAACTTTGAAGCTAGGATCCATGATGTCTATTAATTCTTATTAAAGCCTAGATGAGAACTTCAGATGGATGTTTTCCAAGATGATATATGTATGATCTCTAGGTAACACAATGGAAAGCTTGGAGTGATGTATATTAGGGCTTTAATCCTAATGCCAAATGAGGATTTACCTTGCCTCAATATATATTTTTTTGGTCACCCAAGTGTGTTTCTCCTCTTTATTAGTTTTCAAGAATAAGGGATGGGCCTAAGTGCCACATCCGTGTACAGTCCATAAGGGATAGGTCAATGTGACCACATCTAGTTCAAAAGAAGAAAACAACAGACTGAGGACTATACAAAATAGCAGAAAACTATCTATACAGTGAACTGTAATCATTAGAAATATGTTTCCAATAGGAAAGAGGGTCAGGAATCAGATCCTCAAAAACAATATTGTTCATGTAGCTCCATATATGGTAGAGGATGGTAAGGCACACCCCTTTCATATGGTTACTATTCCATTCCAGCAACTCCAGAAGCATAGATGGGATTCTAGGAATCTTGAAATTAGTAGCATCAAGGCTCCATATCCTTTGGGTGAACTCACAATTGAAGAATACATGATTAGCATCTTCTCCATGATTCTTGCACAAGAAATAAAAGGAAGTGATGTAAACACCCCTTCTTTTGAGAAAATCCACAGTAGGATGGCATTCAGAATACAACTTCCAAGCATGTAACTTGAATCTCATGGGGTGTTTTTGCTTCCATACCCAACTCGCCCAGACAACATCAAATTTGCTTCTACAGAACTCCCAGGCCTTTCTTAGATTGATATCCTTTTCATTCAACAAAATAATAACATCTTCATTAGAATTAGGAAAGTAATTAGAACCCAGGAACTTGTTCAAATCAAAACATTGTCTATTGTCAGGAATGTTCCACTGGCCATTAAGAATAATAGACTCCAAACGAGCCATCTTAGCTTTACCCAATTTTAGGTATGAGCAGGAATCACATATTTCATCCAAATAATGATGACCCTTGAGCCAAGGGTCATTCCAAATAGTGAACTTGTCACCTTTACCCAAGATGAAATTAACCTCATATCTGATCTTATGTCTGGTAGAAAGCATCTTATTCCAAAACCAAGAAAAGTTTGGGGAATTAATAGCTTTCCAAATAGTGTTCTTCAGTAGGTATCTACCATGAATCCAACGAACCCAAATAGATTCTTTCATAGACACCACACTCCATAGGTTTGAGATAAGGCCAGCCTTACAAATATCAGAAGTTTTTCTTAAGTTGAGACCCCCTTCTTTTTTAGGCTTGCGCACTTTCACCCAAGCCTTTAGGTGGATATGAGAATCACCATCCACATCACCCCAAATGAAATTCCTGCACATCTTATCAATCTCAGCATTGGAAAAATGCTAGCCCAAAATTGGATAATAGATGATAAAGTGGACCTCACGAGCTCTACTCTTCCAGCTAAGGATAGGGATTTGGATTTCCAGGAGTCCATTCTATTTTTTAGCTTATCAGTCAAGGGATAACAAAGCTTTTTGGTCAACCTGCCCGAGAAAAGAGTAACTCCCAAGTAAGTAGTTGGAAGATCACTCTTAATAATACCCATATATTGTGATAAACCATCAACATCAACATTCTTGCTAAAATAGGCCATGCTATTTGATTAAGCTTCAAACCAGAAAGAAGACCAAAAGTATCAATAATGTGCTTCAAACATTCAAAGTTCTTAAGGCTAGCTTCCCCAAAGACAACAAGGTAATTAGCAAAAATGACATGAGAAACCTACGTGCCAGGGATAACTCCCATAGGAGTAAACTCCTTTTTATCCACATAATGATTAATGATGCTAGAGAATCCCTACATACAAAGGACAAAAAGAAGAGGAGCAAGTAGATCCCCTTGTCTTAATCCTCTGGAGGGTTTAAAAGGTTCTGAGGGTTCCCCATTAATAAGGATTTGGTAAGTCACTGAGGAAGAATATTGTAAATCTAGTTGTACCAGAATCTGGGAAATCCCATGCCTTCAATGACACACATCAAGATATCCCATCTAACTGAGTCATATGCCTTAGTAATATCTGCTTTGATACAGAATTTCTTTCCAAAATTGCATTTGTTAAAATTACTAAGTAGTTCATTAGTCAACATGACATCATCTTTAATATTTCTACCTTTCCCAAAGGCACAATGACTTTTATCAATTAGATCAGACAGAATCTGGCTCAATCTATTGGCCATGATTTTAGAAATAGTTTTTTGAAAAAAATTGCATAGAGCAATAGGCTGCTAATCTTTCAAGGTGTTAGCATTCTTACACTTAGGAATCAGAGTAGTGAAAGTTTTATTCATCTCCTTTAGAATTCTGCCTTTTTTGAAAAAATCCAAAATAGCTTTAGAGACTAGGTCACCCACCAGGTGTGAGGATTCTTTAAAAAAGTGAGCATTATAGACATCAGGCCCAGGGTCCTTATGTGGATTAGCTTCTTTTATAACAACATCAATTTCCTCCCTAGTAACTTCTTTCGACAAAATATCAATGTGCTCATTATTAAGAGAGGGAATAATTCACTTCTTATCCCAACTAATCTTTGAATGATTAGATTCAGAGAACAACTCAGAATAGAACTGAAGAATATGGTTTTAATAGTATTGATATCAGAAACTCTATGGCCATCAATATCAAGACAAGTAATGCAATTCCTTTGCCTTCTAGTTCTCAAGGAATTGTAGAAGTATTTCGTATTACTATCACCATTTCTCAGCCACATGGCTCTAGACTTTTGTCTAATAAAAGATTCCTCCTCTTCCAAGGCTTTTATGGCTTTAATTCTAGCAACATTAGACAAAATTTTGAGATTACATACAAAGGATTCATATCAGAGATATTATGAACAGTGAGGCCTTCTACTTCTAGACGTCTGTCATTATCAACTATGTTACCCACTTCATGCTTATTCCAGGCAATAAGTTTTTGTTTAACCTCTTTAAGCTTCTTGACCACTTTGAACATGGGACAACCTTTGATGTCAGTATTCCATGCCTCACTAACCACTTCCTTAAACTTTTCTTTGTCAGTCCACGAATTAATGAACCTAAAAGGAATATGCTTCTTCCTGTCCTTAGGCTCAAAATTGATTTTAAGAATCTTGTGATCATTTTACAAGGTAGAGTAAATCTCCCCTATGTAATTAGGCCATAAATCTAGGAACACATTATTGAAAATGATTCTATCGATTTTTGAAGTGGTGAAATTACCCCCTTCTTGTCTATTATCCCAGGTGTACATATGACCTTTCATCTCTGCATCAAACATTGCTTGATTAAGCATGAATTTATTAAAATTGTGCATGGACATATAAGAAGTATTAGATCTTTCAATGCACTCAGAGACTTGTCTAACAACATTAAAATCTCCAACAAGAATCCAGACATCACTCATACTACAAGCAAAATATTGCTAAGCTCGTCCCATAGAAGACCCCTTTGTCTATCATCATTAGAACCATAGATGGCAGTATAAAAAAACATACATCATTAGAGAATATTTTCACATGGATGTGTTGACCAGACTCGTTAATATAGGAAACATCTGTTGGGTTTTAGGGGAGGCAGAGAAGGCAGCGGAAATAAAAAAATTTCTCCTCCCCAAACCCAGAACAAGGAAACGTGTCAACATCTATACAATAGGAAAGGATGGTTTGTGGAATCATACCTTACCCCGAGGCTTGCTCAACGACAATACCTCGCGGCTTGCGCGGTCTTCACCTCTGGTCTAGGACGGTGTCTGTGCAGCTCCTGGTCGCACCAGGACTGACAGGATTGAAAGTTGTCCTCCTAGCAGCAGAAACCTCTCGCCTCTGAAGTAGTCTACACGGACCACCTGGAACTCCAATCTCCTTGTCCCACAAGTAATTAGAAGGAGTCGCACCCTCCTGTTGACGTACTAGTCGCCAACACACTCTCCTGCCTCTAGTTGCAACTGCAGTTGTGTTTCCCTTGCTGCAACTCCCTTTACGGGTAGTACTTGCTCGGGCTCTCTCTCAGTTACCAAAACCAGAGAGAATGACAACTTTACTGAGCAACTGGTTGCACTGAGTTGTACTTTGAGAAGCCCCCAATACACCTATATATATAGGAGGGTCATGGGACAGGGTTCTCCATCCCGGGCAATGCGGGACTAAAAGCAGGAGTAGAAGGGTTCGAGATTTTCCACAAAACAACCAACTCGCAACCTGAACTGATCATTTCATAACTGAAATAGTCGGTTGGGGACCTGAACCGGTCGGTTGACACCTCAACTGATCGGTTGGGACCCATGAGCCGATCGGTTCATTTCTGAACCGGTCGGTTCGTGGTCCTGATCAGTTCCTGATTGACTTTCCTTCTTTTATTTCTAATTGGTATCCAATACCAATCCTTGTTCCAATCAAATTGGGAAAGTGAAACGCAAGGAAAATTCTCACCAATCCTACTTTCCCAACTTGCTCGGTTGCACCAGTTGAATCGATCATTTCAACACTTGAAGCAATCGTTTCACCTTGACATTGAGCCGATCGACTCAACACTTGAGCCGACCGGTTCACCAAGCTCAGCCAATCGGTTCATCACATGAGCCGATAGGTTGGGAGTGCAGATTGTGTAGAATTAGTCAATTGTGATTTCAATCAATCCGATACTCCAATCAATGTGTCTAACACCTTGAACACTATGATTTTGAGCTATCAATCAATTGAGTGTTTAATTGAACTACTAAACTCCTTTAGTTATCAATTTAAACATTGTTTGTGGACAAAACTCCTCTTCCAGGTTAAATCCTATGTGTGTGACCCTACAGGTCCTTTTAACGTTGGCAGTAAAAGTCCATAACACTTATGACTTCACAAGCAAAGAGCGGTGCCTAGTCACACTTCAGTGCTACCCAAGTGAAATAGAAAGTTGGAGAACAACTTTCAATCCTACAATCCGTGAATGGTGTTACAGTGAATGTATAATTCCTTTGTCATTGATATCCCGAATGAGCTCGAGGCATGGAATAGTCATCCTGTCAACATTCATTCACTTTCTTGATCTGAGAGTAGATTGGAAGAGATATGTTATGACATCAGTATCACATACTGACTCACACATGCATGCACGCCTTTCTCAATCCCACTCATCAAGTGGCCATGGATATCAAACTCCCTCAGGAGGGACAAATTCCATATCTATCACTCACCCCTCAAAAGCCCCATGTGTCAAAGCCACATAATCATCACCTTTATAACAACCCATGTTTCAGGACTGTGTTTGATGATGTCAAAGTGTGCCCAATGACATGTGTTGAGTGTAGTGATTTCACGTCTAAGAATCACACTCACCACCATCACTGTGAGTACTGCCTGTGACTACCATGTCATGGTTCCATGTGTCAAACTCACAGTGGGTCTGTCCGGTACACTTGTTCTCTAACAAGTACCTATGTGTTTGGTTTGATATATCTATATCATGACTAATGAGATTCTGTCATCAACCAACACCACAATCTAGTCTTGTGTGTCATTGTTGTCTATCTACCTTCCACAATGACATCCGACTAGGGACATAACAAGAATGTACAAACTCTTAGCGTCTGTATGATCTCATCATTCAGATCCTGAACTTGAAGGCATACGTCATTGAGTACTGTCATTCTCTAGACATTCAATCTGTTCTATCACTATCTCATATGACTGAACCAGAAAGAATTGGAAGCTTTCCTTTGATGTTTATCAAATCAATCTTAATGTATCCCATCAATAATCCCATGATTGGCTCTCAGGGCATACATACCAACAGACTCCCACTTGCACTGCGAGCCAATCACCCTTGAAGCATATTCATAGTGATCTTCAAACATGTCCCACATGTTACTGTGCTCTTAGTGCGAACATAGTGAGTTATGGGAACACCTTGCCAAAGTCAGTATAAATTACATGTCTCTCATCTCTTCGCTGTACGTCATACGTATGAGATGGAGTTGCCATAATATGTGATCTAGTATTCCTTTGCTAACCTTTAGCCAGATTACATGATCAAGGATTCCATACTTGTCATCAATGAGTGGAATATCTATAAGTTCATCTCATGAACTTCCAGATCCATATAGTATTCACTGCTGTTCTCTAACACATAGATTTCCTTTTAAATGGTTTTATTGGAACATTTCCAATTATCAACAAACTTTCACTTTTATATATCCTATATATATTTTGTGATTAATTTTTCTTTCCTTTTCGGAAGTTCGCATCAATGTAAATCTTTACATAGAACTCTTCCTTATCTCCATAGAACTAGTACTTATCAAGTTCTTATGGTTTCTAGTAACCCTTACTAGAAGTAGATAGACATCCACTCGTCATGTCCCACATACGAGTTATCAGGATGAGCACATCATATTGTCATGTCCTACATACAAGATGATGAATGCATTTTGTTCTTGCCATGCAAGATAATGGGATGATTACATACATGATAGATCCATATCTATTCTTAGTGTTCCCATTCTTCATAAGAATTGGACACTTGGCCTTGGGATACTAACTCCATGTAACATGGACAAGTTTTCTCCCACTAAATCTGTGCATACTGAACTCTTCAGTACATATTGTCAATGTATGCTTTCTCTTTTCAGGTCAAGAGGTTTTTCGAGAACTATCTATAGATCTCTATTCCTATCACGTAGGAAACATCTCCATCTTCCTTAAAGATAATTTCCACTATTGGATTTCCATTCTAGAACATTTCCATTTCACATCAACATGTGGAATGTGAACACGCTCCCACTAAATCACAGATCCCTTCTTTATCTTTGACATATCAATCAAACCCTTTGACTATATTATCAAAGTAAAGATCCAATTCTGAGTTGCTTGTACTCAACCAATCACATTGATTAGTCCATTGTAACTTATAGACTTCATTTGCATTAATGGATTCATAAACCTTATAGGTTGTGTCACGTACATATCCTTGTTTTATTCCTCATAGGAATGCAGTTTTAGTATCCATATGCCAAATGTCTTAATCATTAAGTTGCAATCAACAAGCATCATCCTTCTCAAAATGTTATCCATGTGTCTTAACGCTTAAGACTTATTTGCACTTATGGATTTCCATCCAATGGGTGCTACCATCAAGGTCATACCTTATGGTTCACATGGAAGTCATTTAGGATGTAATGGTCATATACCATAACTCAAAATCCGGTTCCTCATATTCATCTGGATAGTTGACTCATCACATGAACAACTCATCAAATAAATAATTGAGGTGTATCTGTCAAGGATATAAGAACTCACAACTCCTTGTGATTCTCAATGTCCTTTACTAGTGTGGGGTATTCTTTTATTAAGAAGAATTCAGTTATTTGATAATCATTCTCTAACTCCTTAGAGTATGATCCCTTCTTGATTTAGACATCACCATGCCTTAATAATGAGTTCACTATGATACACTATCATAATCACTCATAAGGATCTCAACATTTGGTCCAAGTATTTCATTCATTGATCTCATCAAGAATTAACACTTTACCAAATTTGCACTTCATCTATGATAATCTTGAACACTTCAAGATATTCATATTGGTATTTCTCTAAACACCATTTGAAGTATTAGCATTTGTTCACATGTATCATACCTAATAGGATAATCATTCTCCCACTACCATTAGTGAAGACTGATTAATCATGTCCAAGATATTCATGTCTCTTAACGGTTGTCTAACCAAAACAGTCTAGATTTATCCATCATATGGACACTAGAAATGAATTTCTCATGATTGATGCTAATTTGATTGTTTGAGTTATCTATAACTTTTAGATATCATTTTATCTTATGCATATCAAATACCACAAGATAAGCAAGGCATTGCCACAAAGATCACATCTTTAAAAGATTGAAACAACAACTTTATTGATTGCCATCATTGTCATACAATATGCAAAAATAAAGTGTTTCTATCTATTGGCAAATATGAAATAGCAGTTCATAACTGTATTACATGCCTTATAGGCTGAAAATAAACTAAAGTACTCCTATCTATGGTGGCAACACTTGCCCCATTTATTGAGTGCTTTACACTTTACATTTTGGTATCATATACCTCAAAAAGTGTTACAAGTTTACTTTCATGACACCTTTAAGTAGAGACGTTTATTGCCTCCTTCTTCATTTGTTCTTCCAGATAGAGAGGACAAATCCTTTTCCAATGTCCTGGCTTTTGAAAATGGTGGCAATTTCCTTTCTTGGTCGCGCCTCCCTTGGCCTTGAGAGCTGAAGTCGTCTTGGGCTCCTGGCTAGCATCAGAACCTTTCTTAGCTTTGCCCTTGCCCTTGCGCTTGGACTTGCCTTTCTTGCTCGTGATCACCATCACAGACTTAGGCTTGTCCTTCTTCATCTGTGTCTCGGCTATCCTCAACATGCCCAACAACTCTGACAATGGCCTATCAAAGTTGTTCATGTTGTAGTTCATCACAAACTGACTGTAAGATTCTAGCAACGATTACAGTATCAGGTCAGTAGCCAACTCTTGGCTCAGTGGAAATCCCAGTATTTGCAGGTTCTCCACATACCCAATCATCTTGAGTGTGTGAGGACTAACTAGATCTCCTTCTGTCATGACACCCTTGAACAGTGCCCTCGAGACATCGTATCTCTCTTGTCGTGCCTTATCTTCATACAGGTTCCTAAGATGCTGAATCATCTCAATGACACCCATATTCTGATGTTGTCTCTGCAACTCATGGTTCATGGAGCACAACATCAAGCACTTTGCATCAATGGCATCATCAGAATGCTTCTTGTAAGCATCCCTTTCTGTCTTTGGTGCTTAAGGAGCTAGTTCCTTTGGAATTGGAGTATCCAGGACATAGAGCTTTTTCTCTTGAGTGAGAACAATTCTCAATGTCCTATACCATCATGGAAGTTTGTCCCATTTAGTCTGTCCTTTTCAAGGACCGATCGCAAAGAGAAGTGATTGTTGTTTGTTGTCATTTTCACTACAAAGGAAATATGCAATTTTAGTCTAAAACTCATTTTTTGACTTATTTGATTGATTTGAAAAGCTGACGATATAATTAGGCCTTTAATTAATTATCGCTCCCACTATTTTACTTCAAATTGATATCCCTCACCATCAATTCGGAAGATTGCAGCGTACAACCTTCTAGTGGGCAAGATCCTAAAACCCTCTAAGTCATGGACCATCTAGGGCTATCACCCACAACATAGATCTCTCAGGTAGGCAACTCTTGCCAATTGCATCATATGAAACTCTTGATAAGATGTCATATGCAACTCCTTGCCATGATCATCTCCATGCCTCAAGGTGCTAGATCCTATCTAGGTCACCTTGTTAAGTCCGAACCAAAGCAAACATGATGAATATGCACCCTGCTTGGGCAGACCCACACATTCATCCTTCACGCTTCCACAAGATAGACGGTGCACCACGCTTGGGCGTGCCCACACTTGGTCGATCAAGCTTTTCACGTGTGTCGCATTTGGAAGGCATCTAAAACTTAATATTTTAATGAGGGATTTAGTTTTTATATACATATACATATCCAATCACCACAATACATAGTACGTATCATATACATGCTATATTCCACATAAAACATGCAAAACGATAAAAGTGATGATTATGGCCATCCTAATGTGATTCCTCGAGCCAAGAGGAATCACGGTCATCTAGGTCTACATCATATGCAACCTGTACAAGATGAACTCTGTGCTTTGCCTTCCGAGTAGATCAACTCATCCCATGAATGACTTGCTCGTTCTGGCCCGATCGTCTGGGTGCCACCAGCCGATCGGTTGGCTCCTCCAACTGATCGGTTCACCTGGTCATCGTGCATCTCTTCATGGCCGCCACCCGCTCATCTCGCTCCTCGAACCGGTCATCAACCGATCGGCTCACTCCTTGAACCAATAGTCTGGAACGTCAACCGATCGGTTCACGCCTTGAACCAATCGTCTCAACTATCGTCTCGATGTCCTTCATTCTTTGACATAATAGAAAATAAAATCTATCCTATTTTACATTGTTAAAAGAGAAACCTCGAGTTACATTCGAGGGGAGCAAAAGCAGGAAAGAAATCTTGAATTATTTCGAGTTACATCAGGAATAGGAGAAGGAAGATCGGTGCGCAGACCGAGAAGCAAGCAACCACATACAACCATACACAGATAGGGTTTATTGGCCATAACCACACTATACATCCACCACAAAACACATTTAAGGGCGACGCGTATCGAGTGCATTAATAATACATATCATATATGTAATTGGGATTTGTGGATTTAGGATTGGACATGCATAAAGCCAGTTTTATTCGCATCGTATGCAATAAATAAAGGTGACAAACCAAAATCGATCATATCGATAATCCCTAAAGTATAGAGCAGTTGACGTGGCTTTGATGCCACTGTTGGGTTTTAGGGGAGGCAGAGAAGGCAGCGGAAACAAAAACATTTCTCCTCCCCAAACCCAGAACAAGGAAACGCATCAACGTCTATACAATAGGAAAGGATGGTTTGTGGAATCATACCTTGTCCCGAGGCTTTCTCGGCAACAATACCTCACGGCTTGCGCGGTCTTCACCTCCGGTCTTGTACGGTGTCTGTGTAGCTCCTGGTCGCACCGGGACTGATAGGATTGAAAGTTGTCCTCCTAGCGGCAGAAACCTCCCGCCTCTGAAGTAGACCACACGGACCACTTGGAACTCCAATCTCCTTGTCCCACAAGGAATTGGAAGGAGTCACACCCTCCTGTTGACGTACTAGTCGCCAACACACTCTCCTGCCTCCAGTTGCAACTGTAGTTGTCTTTCCCTTGCTGCACCTCCCTTTGTGGGTAGCACTTGCTCGGGCTCTCTCTCAGTTACCAAAACAAGAGAGAACGACAACTTTGCAGAGCAACTAGTTGCACTGAGTTGTACTTAGAGAAGCCCCCAATACCCCTATATATATAGGAGGGTCATGGGATAGGGTTCTCCATCCCGGGCAATGCAGGACTAAACGCAGGAGTAGAAGGGTTTGAGATTTTCCATAAAACAACCAACTCGCAACCTGAACCGATCATTTCATAACTAAAATGGTCGGTTGGGGACCTGAACCAGTCAGTTGACACCTCAACCGATCAGTTGGGACCCATGAGCCGGTCAGTTCATTTTTGAACCGGTCAGTTCGTGGTCCTGATCAGTTCCCGATTGACTTTCCTTCTTTTGTTTCTAATTGGTATCGAATACCAATCCTTGTTCCAATCAAATTGGACAAGTGAAATATAAGGAAAATTCTCACCAATCCTACTTTCCCAACATGCTTGGTTGCACCAGTTGAATCGATCGTTTCAACACTTGAAGTAATCATTTCACCCTGACATTGAGCCGATTGACTCAACACTTGAGCCGACCGGTTCACCAAGCTCAGCCGATTGGTTCATCACATGATCCGATCGGTTGGGAGTGTAGATTGTCGAGAATCAGTCAATTGCGATTTCAATCAATCTGATACTCCAATCAATGTGTCCAACACCTTGAACACTATGATTTTGAGCTATCAATCAATTGAGTGTTTAATTGAACTACTAAACTCCTTTAGTAATCAATTTAAACATTGTTTGTGGACAAAACTCCTCTTCTAGGTTAAATCCTATGTGTGTGACCCTGCAGGTCCTTTTCACATTGGCAGTGAAAGTCCATAACACTTATGACTTCATAAGAAAAGAGCGGTGCCTAGTCACACATCAGTGCTACCCAAGTGAAATAGAAAGTTGGAGAACAACTTTCAATCCTATAATCCGTGAATGGTGTTACAGTGAATGTATAATTCCTTTGTCACTGATATCCCGAATGAACTCGAGGCATGGAATAGTCATCCTGTCAACATTCATTCACTTTCTTGATCTGAGAGTAGATTGGAAGAGATATGTTATGACATCAGTATCACATACTGACTCACACATGCGTGCACACCTTTCTCAATCCCACTCATCAAGTGGCCACAGATATCAAACTCCCTCAGGAGGGACAAATCCCATATCTATCACTCACCCCTCAAAAGCCCCATGTGTCAAAGCCATCCAATCATCACCTTTATAACAACCCATGTTTCAGGACTGCGTTTGATGATGTCAAAGTGTGCCCAACGACATGTGTTGAGTGCAGTGATTTTAGGTCTAAGAATCACACTCACCACCATCACTGTGAGTACTGACTGTGACTACCATGTCATGGTTCCATGTGTGAAACTCACAGTGCGTCTGTCTGGTACACTTATTCTCTAACAAGTACCTATGTGTTTGGTTTGATATCTCTATATCATGACTAATGAGATTCTGTCATCAACCAACACCACAATCTAGTCTTGTGTGTCATTGTTGTCTATCTACTTTCCACAATGACATTCGACTAGGGACATAACAAGAATGTACAAACTCTTAGCATCCGTATGATCTCATCGTTTAGGTCCTGAACCTGAAGGCATACATCATTGAGTACTGTCATTCTCTAGACATTCAATCTGTTCTATCACTATCTCATATGACTGAACCAGAAAGAATTGGAAGCTTGCCTTTGATGTTTATCAAATCAATCTTAATGTATCCCATCAATCATCCCATGATTGGCTCTCAGGGCATACATACCAACAACATCAACTCTGGTAGGATCCCAGATAACAACCACCCTCCCCAGCACATGGGAGTTATGGTTAGATAACCACAAATGATTAGGCCAGATCCTCTTCATAGTCTTGTACATCTTTTTCCTACGAATTTTAGTTTCAGACAAGAAAATAACAGGAGAGTTGATCCTCATTAACTCCTCCTTAACTCTACTTTTATGATGTCCTCTATTAAGACCCCTAACATTCCAGCAGGTAATAGAAATATCTTCATTCATTCTTGGCTCTTATAAGCTAGAGACATGCTAGCTTCAGTAACTTCCTTCTCAACATAGTCATAGAACTCCAACTCTTTAAATTTATTTAGGAGAAAATAGTCTGGTATCTTTGGATAACATACTTATCAATTTAGTTTTTGTAGCCCCTCTTGGAGGTACTTTAGTTCTAGACACCAATTGGAAACCATCTTTATCAATCAAGATACAGCTAGAATTAATGCTTGGGGAAATTCCTTGAGAACCAGTTAGTCTTTTAGAGCTTTTAAGACTTTCCACACATTCTAATCTACACAACAGAGACTTAGGATCGGAATCATTATCCCTGACAGTAATAGAAAAAGGCGTCTCCATGAGACAGGAATCACTGCAGACTTTGTGCTCCTGTTGAGAATTTGGAACATCCTCAATTAGAATCTTGGACTCTTCAACTATACTGCCTCCAGTAGGAATAGGAACATCATTAACCATCCTAGCATTTTCCTTGACTTCCAGAGTGCTTGATTCTTTAACAGGTTTAGGAATCCATTTTCCTTTCTCTTTAGATGTCTACTCTAACATATCTGGTTTACTTTGGTGAGTGACGCTAGATTTAGGGTAAGATTTGCTATCATGACCAAATGACAAATAGCCAGAGCACTTGCTTGGAATCCATTCATAGACGATGTCAATCGTATGCTCAGTACCTATGTCACTTCTTATAGTGATCGACCTGGGGAACTTTGAATCCTTTCTTATAAGGACAAGAAGGCAAGAAAACTCAAGTCTAGAACACTTTATAGTAGCTAGATCAGTGTCAATCGGGAACCCTAAGAAGCTTCCAATTCTTGAAAACATAGAATTATCCTAGAATTCCAGCGGAAGATTAGGTAGCCAAATCAACACAGGAATGGAATCCAGGGATTCCTTCTCGAGTTTACCTCCGATTTTCCAGGGTTTGAGAATGAGATGCTTACCCTTAACCATCCAGGGCCCATCCTCAAGAGCATGAGTTAAGTTGATCTTCTTAGAAAACCTGATGATGAAGAATCTGTGACTTCTTGCATTCATCTCGATGCTTCCTTTGACCTTCCATATACAAGCTAGATGCCTTGCAAGAGTGGGGAGATGAGCTTTCAGATCAACTATGTAGCCAAATAGCGTGTTTGCCCATTTCTCCGCAATCTTCTCCAACTCCTCCTGTGGGTAGACAAGCCTGCCTTCAAAGATTTCCACATCACTCTTCTGCAGCTTCTCTTCCGTATTGGATTTAGGCTTGAGATTTTCCCAAATCCCCTTTGCATTCCCTAGCTCCTCCTCCGATCATACATGATTGGATGAAATCCCTCCCAGGATTGGCCATTCTCCCCCCATCGTCTCTCCCGCTCCCGCGCGGTTCAAACCCGACGGATCCATCCTTTCCCAAGTACCTTGCCTCAAAATATGAATTACAATGCTTGTTATGATGCAACAAGAGAGTAATGCTATGTACTAGTGGTGAACCTATTCCACCATAGTGTCTGAATTATCTAATAAATCTAGACTTTAATCCAACAATTTAATTATTGAAATGTTAGTACAAATAAAACAACAATTTGTTGTGATAAGTGCTAGTTATTCTAGTTATAATGATCTAAAAAATTCTTAAAATCATTGACCTCTGGGTACAATCATGAAATGTAATATGATCGTGTTTGTCTACTTGTCTGTGGGATCACCATACACTTAATTAAGGTAAACTATAGGGATTTCATTCCTAGTGAATTTTCTCCTGTAATAAAATACACATCAAATTTGGCATCATTGTCAGAGATAACATAATTGTTTGATTAATTTAACTAACTTCAGATAACATCATTGCTATAAGATTTTCTTTTACAATTTATGATATTGAAAATCATCTTGAATTTGACTCATCTTCAACCATCTAATATTGGTCCTGTGCACCTCACAAGTGACATTTACTGTGCATTATACACTCTTATAGAATCAACTTCATCACAAATTTTGACCCTGAGATCAAACAAACCTATTGTAGGCTCCTTCATGAATGCAAGGCACAAATGGAAGAAGATAAATCAACCACAAAGTTGAAGCTAAACTAGCAGTACAAAGAGATAGACTTGTGGCAAAAGCCAAATCTATTGTGCAAGTAGAACTACAAGAAATTTAAGAAGTCAAGAGACCACGACTGGTATAAGAATCTCCAATCGAAAATCTATAGATATTCATAACCCCATTTTCCATCCAGCCATCAAAGCCCAAAAAAATTGAAATCATGGTGTAATGAGTGATGATGATGCAAAACAATTGTTTTGTAGGATCATTAGGTAAGAAATTGCATGCTAATTTGTATAAAATTCATAGATCTCTATGGACTAAGCAAGCAAGTTGTCACATCCTAGGAAGCCTCAAAGTGAATCTATTCAATTATTCCCTCACTGACATGGATAGAGTGTGGTAGAAATTCATATATGTTGACAACATAGCCACTTGGTAAAATCTTCAAGAAATGTTCCTAGAGAAGTTGTTTCCACCCTTGCTCACTGACAAAATATGAGGGCAAATCACCCTATTTTAACAATACACATTCGAAATTCACTTTGAATCTAGGGAACTATTCAAGGAGCTACTACACAAATGCTCTGACAACAACATTCCCCCTTCACACCTTATGCAGAAATTATTTAGGGGAGTCTATGATGACATGAAACAGTTCATTGATGCTACTTCCAATAGTGACTTCATGCAGAAACGATTCCATGACACATGGAAGGTTGTGAATAGGGGATTTGATAACCATGCTAATTGGGGCTCATTGCACAAGAGAGGTTTTTTCAAGCTGGCCATGGGAGAAAGCAAGTATGATTTGAAGGCTATCGTTGAATCTCTAAAGGCCCATGTTCTCAAACAAGAAAACCTCGAGTCTTCCCTCTAGAGGTATGGAAAGAGAGGGTCAACTTCTTTTGCAACTAGGACTACATTAGAGGTCAGAAAAGTCTACAGTGTGGAGGGTCACACAAGTATGGGATGCAACCACATTTATCAAGCCACAATGAACATACACAACCTTAGTATAAAAGCTTGGTCATTGAAGAAGTAAATGTTGTCAGTTGCATTATAAGGTAGGGCTACTATGACCCAAATCAAGTGAGTAGCCACCTAGGATTCTAGTATGGGAATCCATATGGAGCATCGAATGCACATCATCTTAACAAAGGACCCAAGCAAAACCAAGTTTGGGTATTGTTGGTTTCTAGGAAAACCTAAATTACCACTAGAATAACTTCAATCTTGGACAACATCACAACAAATTCAACCAAGGAAACAATTATAGTCCACGACAGTAGTCTTACAACAAATAAGGACCACTTCTCCTTAGTCAAGGAAACCAACAAAACATACCCATTTCTAATAATCAAGGTCACTTGGACGCCATCAAGAAGTCATTTGCAAGTTGATAGGAACACAATAAGTTCATGGAGGCCCAACTTGTGTAGATCGCTACAACCATTCACCCTCCAATAGGTTCATTTGTTGGTCAACCTGAGAACAACCTCAAGAATTAAGAGGAGTAGATGTAACCACACATTCTGGGCTTGTTCTACCAAAACCTCCAGCCCTAGTCAGCAATAATTGGTAGGTTCTTGAATATGATGATGATAATAATGATGACATCATCTGATGGTTGAACCTATAGAAATAGTCTTTGAAATACCAAGCAAGGTGACACATCCACTCCAAAGGCAAGCAATACACCCAATCTTGAGAAGTCACCAAAACTTATGCCAACCACTCATGCTACCCTAGTGGTGTCTATCTATAAACCATGTGTCTCTTACTAGAGATGTCTAGCTCTGACACAAATGAAGTTTAAATTCATGAAATTAAAGGAAGTGATGAAAAATCTACATGTTGACATTTTTTTCCTTGATGCTCTGCTGCAACTCCCTCATGCACGAAGTTCTTCAAGTTATCCCCATTTGCAAGCACCTAACATAGAAGTTTGAGGCCATGAAACTATCATGGACAACTTTAGACATCATCCAAAGCAAGATGCCTAAAAAATCAAAGATCTAGGATCCTTTGGCATCTCTTACATTCTTGGGGACTCCACATGTCAAAAATATTCAACGGACCTTAGAAAAAAAGCTAGGCTTCTCCACTGACATCCTTTCCACCAACATAATGATCCAACTTGTTGATTCTTCTATGACCACCCTAATGGGGATCGTAGAAGATATCACAATGAGAGTGGGTCCCAATACCTATTGCCCCTGTGATTTTATCATAATGGGCATCAACGAAGATCTTCACTATCATCTCATATTTGGGTGCAAATACCTTGGAATAGCCAGAACCTTTGTCTATGTTGAAGTAGGATTCTTAAAATTAAGGCTAGGTACAACCACAACTGACTTCAAGGTTTTTGAGAGTGTTAAGGCTCCCTGTTTTCAGTACCAATGCTTCCTCATTGACTTCACTAACAAGAAGGAACAACTATAGAAGGAGGTACCTACTTTTGAAGACCCTCTTGGGACTGTTCTATTGACCCTAACATGCATGAGTTGAATGATGAACAGGTGGTGCATATTATTTTTCACCTCAATAACATGAAAGAAGACCTTGAAGCTAAATTTGAAGAGATCAAGTCTAACTCCATAGATGAAGAAGAAGACAAGGGTCTTGGCCACCAAAGATGAATCATCTACCCAAGGGAACAAAATACATCTTCTTATATGAGAAAGAGGTCTATGCAATTATCATAATGCAAATCTCATTACCAAGAAAGAGGATACACTTTTTACTAAACTAAGGAAAAGGTAGAAGATGTTAGGCTATAGAATAACTAACCTAACTAGGGTAAGATAAGCTCTCTGCATGCACATAATCAACTTTATTGACAACTATAAGACCTAGATGTGTGTGTTATTGCACATGTATATTCACCTAGGGAAGGGTCCCTAGATTTTTTACCCAAAATACATACAATAATTACCACCCATAAGAAGACATATCTTATCATAGCATAGTTCAAGGTCTAACCCAATGGGAAATGTTTTAAAAAAATTATTCTGATCAAAGTAACCAATCAAGAACAAGTGATTAACACAAAACGTTGGTCATTTGTTTGATTACACTAAGATCACAATAGAGAAGCTATATTAAGGGTTGACCAATTGATGGGTGGAAACACTAGGGTGGAATGGGTCCAAGGACATCACAAACCTAGTCTTAGAGCATTATAAAGAAACATATATGGTGTTTATTGGGAAAGTTGCCACTTTATGGTGAAGGAGGGCATTGTTCTAGGACATTGAGTTAGGTCCAAATACGTTGAGGTTGATTAAGAAAAGATCAAAGTGATTGCCAAGCTATATCATACAACCAATGTCAAAGAAGTTTGGACATTTACGGGACTTGATTCTATAGGAGATTTATTCCTGACTTTAGTAAGATCACTAAGTATCTTACAAATCTTTCCTATAAAGACATGGATTTCAACTTCAAGTCAAACTACATGAAGTGATTTAACACTCTCAAGGAATCTCTTTTCATTACCCCAATCCTCTATTCCCCAAATTGGTCTCTCCCATTTTAAATCATGCGTGATGACAGTGACTACATTGCAGATGTAGTTCAAGGGCATCATGTTGAAAAGAAACATCATGTCATCTACTATGCAAGAAATATGTTGGATGATGCGTAAAAGAACTATGTAACCATTGGAAATGAGATTCATTCAACTGTCTATGCCTTTTACAAAATTTTGTCTTATCTAATAGGTTTTAAAGTGATTGTCTACATTGATCTTATTGCTATCAAGTTCTTTATGTCAAAGAATGATTAAAATACTAGATAGATGCAAAGACTAGGATGCTAATTCTTTAAGAGTTTGATCTAGAAATCAAGAACATGAAGGGAACTAAAAATGTTGTTGTTGATCACCTTAGCTGATTATATTCAAGATTTTGATGAAGTCCCCATCAATGACCCTTTTCCTGATGACCACTTGCTAATGGTATCAATGTTCACCCCGTGGTATGCCTATTTTGTGAATTATCTAGTTGTGAGAGTTCTTCATCTAGATCATATGGGGAACAAAAATAAGAAATTTATGTCTAGAATACACCATTTCTATTGGTATGAGCCTAATTTATTTAGCTTGTGTTGATATGACCTCTATAGCCAGTGCATCTCCGAAGAGGAAGCTCCTCTTATTCTAGAACAATGTCATTATTCCATATTGGGGGGCATGTGAGATCCAAAAATACTGCATTTGAGGTCCTTCAATGTGTGTTCCTCTGTCCTTCTATCTTCAAGGATGATCATAGCTTTGTCAAGTCTTGCAACCAATGTCAGTGATCTTGTAATATTTCTAAAAGGGATGATATGACACTCAATCACTAGTATGAAGTTGAGATATTTAACGTTGGGGTGTGGACTACAACGATCTATTACTCTCTTATTATGACTTCTCATACATTCTAGTTGTTGTATATTATGCTACCAAATGGGCCAAAAATATATGCATAATTTCTGGCAACTCCTAGCCGATCATCAAACTTTTCAAGGACATCATCTTCCCACACTTTAGAGTCCCATGCATTGTCATTTATGATGGTGGAGGATCACACTTTCTTCATCATATCTTTAAAGAGCCCCTTCACAAGTATGGTGTTTCTCACCCTATTGATACCCCATATCATCCTCAGACGAGTTGACAAGTGGAGGTTTCCAATTGACAAATCAAATCCATTCTGGAGAAGACATTCGACTGGACATGGAAAGATTGATCTCACAAGCTAAATGACACACTCTGGGCCTATCAAACTACTTACAAGATCTCCCTAGGAACTACACCATTCTATCTCATTTATGAAAAGACTTGTTACCTACAAGAGGATCTTGAGCACAAGGCTCAATGGGCCATCAAAGAACTCAACTTTGATCTCCATGCATCAAAAGAAAATCATTTTCTTCAATTTCATAGACTAGTAGAGCTATGACTGCCAACATACAAGAAAGGCCACATTCATAAGGAGTGCATGCAAACGTGGCATGATGGCTACTTGAAGTGGATAGATATACATGTTGGAGGTTAAGTATTACTTGAGAACTCTTGTTTGTCTCTTCCTAGGAAATCTTAGGACCCAATGGTTAGGTATGTTCATCATCAAGCACTTCTTTCCTCATGGAATTGTTACAATATGGAGTGAGAAGACTGGTGAATTCAATGTTATTGGCCAATGTCTCAAGTGCTATTTCACAATGAACAACATGCATGCCAACCAACACCTCTTGCTCCATCCCCTTACATATCATGATTGAGATTCAAGTCGTCGAGAGGCAAACATTAAAAAAAAGACACTTCTTGAGAGGCAACCCAAGTGTTACTTCATATTTAGCTATGTTTCCACTAAATCTTATATTTGCATTTAATTAGTTAGTGCATTTCATGAAAAGATCATTTGTTCTAACGACTTTGATTGTAGGCATATGACTATTATTGAATGAAGAGAAATCAAATCTTGTGGTCCAAAAAACACAATTGTTTCCCTCGATCATGGATTTAGTGTTTGCTTGAGGTTGAGAAAACGTATAAGTTTGGAGTGGAGGGTGGGTGTACATATTCTAATATTCTACCCACACCTATTGTAGCTTATGTTCTCGTGATTCCATTTCCACATTGCATTTAGCCTAGATTTTTCATGATTTTTATTTTCTAGAGTAATCAAAGCCATTGCCTAGCCATATTAAATGCAAATTTCTATTTTCATCAATGAATGCTTAATCATTTAACTCTTCCTACTGAAGCAACACCTAACAATGACCAATCTCTAAAATAATCTAATAGATAGAAATGACCTTGTGTGTCCTAGGAACCCAAACATCATGTTTCAAGAGGATGGAAAGTATTTGAGGAACTAGGAGGGATCAAATACATTTTTCCTCAAGATGAATAGTGAACATGATGTAAGTCCAAGAAAAGGGAAGAAGATGGGGTAGAAGATCCAAGGAAAAACACCATAAAGGAAAGGTAAACACTTACCAAGGTAAAGGATGAGCAAGAATCGCCACAAGCACCACATGTAAGGTTGAACATCCTTCAAAGCACCAAAAACAACACATTCTTGCTCCACCAAGCTTCAAGAATGACCAATCAAGAAAGGAAAAGGAAGACAACCAAAAGCAATCACTTACATGGAGAGAACAATGTAACATGGTCAAGACACTCCACACAAAGCAACTTGTTACAAACCAAAACCAACCAAAACCCTCTTGGTTTTGAAAACCACACTTAGGGGAGGTGTCTCAACCATGAAACCCACAAACCATGTCCATGGCCGTGACCTAGGTCAAGACAACCCACAAGTTGTACATGGTCAAGGTACACCAAACCCTAGAAAACCCTAATCACCCTCAAGGGTGTCACCACTCAACCGAGCCTCAACCAAGGTTCCCCCAAGCACCAAACTCCCTCTCATGGAGCTAAGAGAGAGAGAAGGAACATTGTAGCGGTAGAAATTTACAAGATAACCCTCACAAATGGGTAAATTGCAATTTGACCCAAAATAAGCAAAAAGCACAAACATCATCCAAACAAGCTCAAACCAGAAACATAAGCTTTCCACAAGCTATAAAAATATATCAAAGGAATATATCAAGGTTCTAATCACTTAATCAAGCCAAAGCAAATAGGGTTAGCCCAAAACATAGGTCAGGGGCCTTATAAGAGGCGTCACCTCAAGCTATTTGGGATGTTCAAGCCTCTCAGGCTGCTCTGGTTGGTCAAGCTCAGGTACCCTCTCCTTGTGTGTACACTAACTCCCAACACAATCTAGTAGAATATATATACCCATAGAGTGTTCTTCATGAGGTCCAACAATATATGCATAACTACAACTAATGGTTAGATATTGTAGAGTGGTAAGAACAAACATGACAACATAATCATGTGCTCCTATAGACTCAACAAATCTAGGATGTGATATTAAAATGTGTGACAATTCAATGTCATAAGAGTGGGATTACGTATACTTGAATTAAAAGCAAAAACATCATTGATCACATAAGACACATAGAGATCACATGATAAAAAAGCATTCACCAAATACCACAAGTAAGGTTAACATATTCACATGATTCATTAAAGAGTTCATCAAGATATATTACAAGTTTCTACAAATTATAAGAATTTTCCTTACAAAATATCCACACATAACACCCATAAAATCTTTAAAAATATAATAATTTTAAGCATCACATATGTGAAGTTAATATATAACATGCATACATAATCCTAAAACTCATATAACTACATTTCTAGAGTCGTAGTGCATATGAAAACCTCAAGCTGAGAAGTAGATACATCAACACATTCCCACACAAACTTGAGTGTATAGTGTCAAAGCTAGAACTCTATCCCTATATACTTTATCTCTGGAGGAGGTCTCACCTAACCTTTGAGATACCTTCACGTAGACACCACCTACCTCTGATTCTAGGTCAGAGCTCCTCCTTATTGATCCTCTCTACCACTATAGGGATAATTATGTCACTCACCTAAAAAGGGTATGAAAACTATAGGGTGAGACTCAAAGTCCCAACAATATGAAATAACATCTAAAACATATATTACTTACTAAATAAAGAAGACTTTTGATAATACTTGACATTTTTTACATATATATGAATATATCAGTGTAATTAAAGGTACACACTTACCCAACCATGCCAGCATTGTGGTGAACCTAAAAAATAATTAGACAACATATACATTTCAATTCTATAAATGCATTTATCATTTCAAGAGAACATCCATGTTTAGAGCCAAGTAAAACTAAATATATATGCTACTTATATGGAATGTATTTTATATTCCATGAGTTGATTGAGGCTTATGACTCAATCCACTATTTAGATTCTAATAATCCATCCTAACAATCCATACAAGATCTAAGGATATCTAGATTCCCTAGATCTCTCCATACAACCTTCAATCAAAGAGATGTCACCAAAATGTAGGGATCCCACTGGCTAATATATCGTGGGTATATTTGTAAGAGTAGATTGACCACTCTCAAACTCACCCTAGGTATAAAAGTCATGCCACCAATCATAGGGTAATAACCCTCTATGTCATATTCAAGCACATCGACATACTTTACATACATTTCCAACGGACTGTTGGACTTTGTTGAGTCCTAAAATTATTTAAATGTGATAGTATGTAGTGATCCTAATGTCCCCATATATTCACTAATATACTACTCAACATGTTCTTACAACTTCATATTGCTATGAGATTTACTCATTTCACTACTCCCTATAATGGCCCAAGGGAATAGATCTACTGAACCAGGGCTCTACAACTTACATTTTTATTAGTTAGATTATTTATCCTATGGATATTTCACACACGTGGTATAAATCAAGCTACCAAAATAAAACAAATAGTCATGCACTAATGATGTCCCAAGATATAAAATGTTTGATCATAGGAATCTAACTTCTCCAACTAGGCATGTGCTCCATGCCTCTATCACATTGAGGCTTCCCACATAACTCAAACCTCTAAGGGTAAGAAGCAAACAAATCTTTTTTTGAAATTCATCAGGTAGTGCACCCTCAGGTACTCACAACAAAATAAGGTAAAAGCACATTTAAAATCATCATTTTTCCATAAAGGATCCATTTATATTTTTCAACAGCATAATAGTAACAAAACAGTTTAGGAACATGTACTTATGTCATACTCTAGGAAAGATCAACATGTGCTCAACACCATATAGGCATGCATGTCATACCATAAATGCACAAGTAGACATCTTTAACATCTAGAGTCATTAGAAGTTGAAACTACCTTGAGAAGAATTAAATAATCATTTGTTAATGCAAAAGAGCTTCTCGTGTTGCACAAGCTCGACATGAAAGATATATACTCATTGGGCTAGTTTGGGGAGAACTTTTAAGTAATATAGTCGTGAGATCTTGACATGTAATCATATAGTAGGTGATAAATGAATCAAAGGTTCTATCACTCACCTGGCAAGAGCAAAAACAAGTCCACTCATGAAAAATGACAGTGAAGATCCAAGCTTCACTACAAACTTTGGCACTGAAGGAAAACTCTTCAAGATCTATCCTACCCATTAACACATTCTACAATGACTGATTCATGACCTAGAAGCAACTAAGAAAGGACAGAAAAGGTATAATAGGGTGTAACACTCAACAGTCAAAACCATGTAGAAAAATCACCTACGAGATGTCGAAGGAAATCAAAGTTCTACTTACTTAGATCCAAACTCAGAAGACACAATATGACTCACCACATATCATTAGAGAAGAGAATGATGGTAGATGACGATGAAGTCAAAGACCAAAGAAAATGGGAACCCATAAATTTTCATTTATTGGTGGTGTATCACTCTATAGTAGCACTTTCAAGGTTCAGTTCACACAAGTAAGGCAAGAACGGAAGACAATGGGGTAGATATAGCCCTAGGAGAGAGAGAAAAAGATGGTCAAACTATCTCAACCTTAGTTAAAGTGTTGTACATATGTTAGATTGTGTCTCATTGGTTGAATGAACCTAACACTCCATTGGTACACACAACTAGAATCTCCATTAGTAGACACAAACATAGGTTCTTGTTGTTGGTTCATGTTCTTAGGAAAAACATCAAAACATATAATCTTTAGAGTCATCATTAATAGTGCTCATACATAAAACTATAAATACATAATGCATGCTTTCCATCAATACTCAACTGATGAACCCCACCTCTCATCCATCTAGGTGCTTTGTTGGTGTACAACCAACAAAAACACATAAGGACACAAGGTGGGACTCTCCCATTGGTTCCCTACCAATGGAGTGACAAAACAATATTGTTAGTAATAAATTGATAAAAAGACAGATGTACGCAAGCCATTAGACAAATAGAAGAGACACATCAGTCTTCAACAAATGAAAAGCCAAGTGTAACTCTGTCGGTCCCAATGAATGGAACGATAAACCACTTCTATCGGTTCTCAACCAGTGAAAGGGAAGCAAGGCTTAGTCAAATCACCTAAGTATGTCCACCAAGTCCAAGCAATAGAGAGAAAAGGGGAAGGAAACAACATGCTATGTACATATTGTAAGGAAACCCTCAACCATGGGTAATTTGTTATAAATTCACAAGCAACACACAAATCAACAAGATACTCTAAACATGACTCAACAAGCATCATACATGTGATAAGGATAACAAAGTAGGGTTAAGAGGTTAATCTAGGTCAGGGGTCTTACACTATTAATGATTATGAAACAACTATATAATAGAGAGGGAGGGGATTTTACATCATGAAGTCAAGAGGAATTTTTGAGAGGAAGAAACATCAAAGTCAACTAAGGAGCAAGAACGAGTTGATCTAGGTGGATTTTAGACTCCATCGATTAGAGTGGAAGGAATTGAGAGGCACCCTCCATCTGTATCACTTAGTTTCTTCTATCTTCCTTTACTTATCATATTTTTGTGTCAATCTTGAATTTTTGTATTTTTTATTGTTATATCTATGTGCGAGTGGATCATCTAGTTAGGCCTGGGGTGTAACTTAGTAGAACAGATTCCCACTTTTGTGTAGCTCTTCATGCATTTACCTTATTAGTTGAATATGTCTTGTTTCCCTTATGCTTAATGATACTTTATGTTTGTTTGTCCTATATTCTATTATATTGTAGCATGAGAAACAACTTGATAGGATGAGTTTGGATTAGATTAAAAAAGTGAGCACTTCTTTCATATATTGAGGTATAAGAGAGAGTTGTGGAAAAAATTATTGGCCCAATGGATTATTGAGAGTTTGAGCATCGTGAGAGTGTGTCCTTCTTTATAATTATTCATATTTACTATATACTCAAAAGAGGAATTAGAAATTATTCAATCAATTTAAAATATTCTAACAATCAAGGGTTGTGGAGAGTGATTTATTAGAAATTGCAACTTTTCATGGTGGTGAACCCCTACACCTAACTATTTGTAACGCCCTGGCCCACTGCCCAAGGCTCTAGCAGAGTTTCAGGAATGACGACTGGCCCCACAGACCACCACTAGCCTTAACTGCACACTTTTGTCCACTCACGCGTAAGCCAGGATCAACTTCCCGACTGGTCACCCATCCTAGTACTACTCCAAGCTGAGCACGCTTAACTATGGAGTTCTTTAGAGATGGGCTCCCGGAAAAGGAGGTACACCTTGGTGATATGGGTAGTCCAATCATTCCTTTTAAGATCATGTTATCCGAGGCCTCAAACCTGGGATGTTACAATCTCCCCCACTTAGACTCTTGACGTCCTCGTCAAGGCTCAACTATATGGCCTCATAATCTGACCCCATTTCAGTGCAGACCCTCAATGTCCCATAGACACCCAACTCCCATCCACGGCTACCAGTGCAAGGGCGGCTCCATCTCGTCTCTACGGATAGCCCTTTCCAACTTGCCTGGACCGCACGGCTCAAGACTGGCATGCCACATGCCCATGTGGGCCCCACCTACTGGAGGGGTTATGGCTCTAATATCATTTGTAACGCCCTGGCCCACTGCCCAAGGCTCTAGCAGAGTTTCATGAATGACGACTGGCCCCACAGACCACCACTAGCCTTAACTGCACGCTTTTGTCCACTCACCCGCAAGCCAGGATCAACTTCCCGACTGGTCACCCATCCTAGTACTACTCCAAGCTGAGCAAAAAAAGACCACCAATACAAACATAGCCTACCTGCCACCACTAGTTCACAATCCTCTGTATAGCACCCAGAAACATATAAACTTCCCCTAGATTGACCAATACACTATGAACAAGATCAAACAAGTGGTTATTAAGGATCTCAAGATGATAAAAAACTCATGTATGTCAGCGGATCCACTCACATCTTACCATGAGGTGCATTCATTTTGTGCCTTAATCTGCACTCTAGAGTCCCAAAAAAAGTGCAAATTGTTTGCTTGGACGATCTCAGTAAGCACATCTCTACCTTCTCTCTTGACATTGATGCCACATGTCCACAATCATACTCTAGAGATATATAATATAATGACCAGGTAAAATCTGACTGGGATCACAATAATAAACTAGCATCATGGAACACCATTGATGAGTTTATTGCATTCTCCAAGAAGCTTGGATTTTCATTTGATAGCCAAGATAATGTGAAGGATTTCCTTCATTCTCTAGAATTTTCTAATGGGTGGGATAACATCCTCTGCCTACACTCAACTATAGATAAGCTTGCTTCCGTTACATTATAATTATCCTCTATATTGGTTTATTATACTGTGTTGTTGATATATCATTTGGTGTTATTACCTCTACTATATGCATATTTTATCCCAAAATGTTTGTGGACTGGCTAGATTTGGTAGACTACACAAAATTAGGCAAAAAATATGCAATAATAAAATTGACCTTATCACCATACAGGAAATGAAAGCCCATCTCAATGAATACCAGCTCAAATCAATTGGAGCTCAATAAATCAACTCATTGACTCAACTTCCCTCAATGGGATTCTGGGGTGGAGTTACTATAGGATGAAACAACATTTTCATGAACATCACTAACGTCCATATTATACATCACAACATCACTATCACCATACACAATTTGGATGATAACTTTTACTAGAACTTCACTAGAGTTTATGGTGAAGTGGGACAAAACAACATTCCCTTTATACATGAACTTCATGAAACAACTAGACAACACAAAACACTCACATGGAAGAGAGAGGGAGACTTAAACCTCACACTTTGTTGTGATGAACACAACACCTAGAATACCATTGACACTCATTACATACACAATGTTTGATTTAAAAGTTTCATATGCTTACCACTAACGGTCTATGGATGTGGAAATGTGGAAAGCATAAGGCTACACTCGACCGCTTTCTATTCTTATATAGTTGGAACAACTGACACCTACCTGTTTGCACCATGGTCAAAATATCTAGTCTATCTGATAAATTCCATGTCATGATCCAGACTATGTATGATACATGGGAACATTAACCCTTTCGTTTCAAGCATTTCTAGACCAAACGTCCATTGTTCCTACCTCTTCTTCACGATCACTGCCTTGTTGTGTAGTGTCGCCTTAATTGAGGTTCTAACATCCATATATAACTTAAGAAATTGAGAACTACCATTCATAACTAGAACAAAAAGACCTTTGGTAACCTGTAGAGAGAGCCATCAAGTCTGAGGAGGACCGGCTTATCACCCATTCTCATGCCTTGCAAGAAAATAATGAATATCAAACCTTGATGGATGATATCTGACTTCTATTGGACTTAGAGGAAACCATATGGAAATAAAGATCCAAAAGAAGATGGCTCAAGGATAGTGACAAAAACACAAATTTTTTCCATGCATTTTGCAATAGCAAAAAGTGATATCTACTATATATAGCCTCGATAACATAGGTACACAATCTCATATTCGACAAAAGATCATCTCACATGTCATCAAATTTCTATATACAGTTGTTTAATATGGGACACACATCACCACAATCTATGCACATTGACTACGATAACATATGAAATAACAATATCACATCACGCTACAACCTTATAGATCATTTGACATCTTAGGAATTCAAATGTGCTATGGCAAGTCTTGGAATTGACAAAAAATAGGACCTGACAGCTTTACCATGGCCTTCTATAGGTCAACATGGGAGCACATTAAACACAACTTTAACAATATCTTCCACACTATCCATAGGGACATGCACATTTCACATCACATCAAAATTCTTAACCAAACACATGTTCCATTGATTAAGAAGAAAGACAACCCACATCTATACATGATTTCAGGCCTATCAACTTGATTAATGCCTCGTATACAATCATGTCAAAATTTCTTGGTATGAGGATGGAACCTTGTCTAGAGCACATCATTCAACTTTCTCAATGTGCTTTATTCCCTAATAAATGCAATCAAGATGCATATATACAGTCCTAGTACTATCCACAAATGCCAGACAAAAAAAAACCCTTCTCACCCAAAAACTTGATTTTGAGATACCCTTTGACAACATTAACTGGTGATTTCTTTTCAAATGCATGCATGTCTATGTCTTTCCATACAAATGGAATGAATGGATGCACTCATGCATTAGTACTAGTTCCTTCTCCATCATCATCAATGGATCTCTATTTGGCTATTACACCAGCTCAAATATACTATTCCAAGGAGACCCCCTTTCACCATATCTCTTTATCATTGTCACATCCATTTTTTTAGGCTCATTCAACTTGGCACTACCAATCGAGTGATTGATAGACCTAAGTGATGTCTTAACAACATTGTTCAATATGCAGATAAGACTATCATATTCATCAAACTTGATGATTGATAGGTTATCAAAGTTGTCCACATTCTTGGTATATTTTCATATCTTTCAGGACTTAAGATTAATTTCCACAAATTGACCATCATTGGGTCTCATGTTACTTCCACTAAGATGGAAAAATACCAAACCCTCCTAAGATGCAATATTTAAGAATTCACTATCCAATATCTCAGACTACTTCTTTCTCCCTAGTGCATCATTGTAAAAGAATGGAAACCAATAATTGAGAAATATCCAAGTGCCTTCCCTCATGGAAAAATCATTACCTCTCACTTGTCGGAAGACTGACACTCCTTTATGCATCATTCACTCCTCTCTTCTCGTACAACCTTAGTTGTATTGCCCCTCCTAGAATTGTTGTTAGTTGCATTGATAGAGAAACTTCCTAAGGAACCACAATAGAAAGAATACACATCTTGTCAACTGGGACACCATATGTAGTCCCAAACCCTACGGAGGATGGGGTATCATCAATTTCAATACATACACTCTTTGTCTCATGCATAAGCTCATGGTGTCCATCTGCTAGAAGGAACACCATCTATGGACTAACACCATCTTTGACAAATACTATACCAGAAATAACCCATGGGACAATATGCATATAAGAAACATCTTAACACTATGGAAGTACGTTGCCAAAACCATCCACCTTATTTAAAATACCTTCACACTCCGCACCACTGGCTGAAGATTAGTTTTTGGCTTTCCATGATGGAAACGAATGGTCCCCATCACTCACTTCGCAAATCAAGGAATGATCCAATTAATAGAAAACATATAACAACACAAAAAGCACTTAGTTTACTCAGCTCACGAAGACAAATTCTTTAAGAGCACTATTACTAACCTTTTCTCAAATTTTGATCTAAAGAATATGATGACACACACAACTGGAAATGAACACAACATCTAACATTTCCTGGAATATAGGCCACAAATATAAAACCAAGTATACATATCTTTTCTAAACTTACGAAGGATATGAGTTCCTATACAAGAAAATATGAAATATTCGTTGCCCGCCCAAAGTACACATTATCCTACAACTCATATGGCATGATAAAAACCCAATAATACATATTTTTGGAGAATAGATTTGCTTGGTGTGCCGATCACAAGAAAAAAAATAATCAACACCTTTTTTCGTATGCCAAATGGTATTGTCGCATTACACCGTACAGCCACCGCCACCAAGGCATGCACTAGGCTCAATATGGAACACGTGTTTTGCAGTGATATTAGCCATCCGAGAGGTGCCTGTAACAATAAAACAATATCCGCAAAGATCATTTGGGTGATATGGGCACTGATTCACGAAAATAACAACTCTACTAGACACTATCTATAACAATTATCTTTTGTACAGATGAAGCTAGTATTGGAGGTCTCTTGGCCATCAAAACTACCCTAAATAAAGAAGACAACAACAATAACCAACGTATCACTGCTTTAAAGTAAATCCTAAAGAGGTTAATGAAAATTAGAAGACTTATGTTTTAGTCCTTTTAATAAGGGGCATGTTTACAGGGCACCCCACCCTATGACAGACTTAACATTAACGCCTTTTCTCCTTTCATCGGGTTATGTTGGTAGACATCGTGATTACTAACAACATATGTTGGAACATGTTATCTACTTATGCAGTTACATATGAGTTATTTATATTTATATATCATAAATGATTACAAGAAAAACAGTAACATCTCACTATCCCTCTCTCTCTCTCCATGTAACGACATCTCTCTCTCTCATACTTGAAATTGAATTTTCTGGTTATAGATTAGGTGTGACGTTTTCCCTCTTTAAAGTAGATACCACACGAATTTAGTAACACACCCTACAACACTCCAAATGCACTCGCAGTGACGAGTATACAACGAATTTTCTAAAAGAATCAAGTTACTCGTCACTCGAAGACGTCATTATACGAGAAGACGATAAGTGAAGATCAAATAGTGCCAAGCACAGTACTCAATAAATACTTTGTTGGAGCCAAAGGAGAAAACAGAACTATGTTTACAGTTTACAGCTATGCAATAGTTAGGGCTCAAACGCGGTGTGCATGCCTTGCTGGGGGGCTGGCTAGGTACGGTTACAGATTGTATTATTGTCTCGAGAAGGAGGAGAACCAGGGCGGTGACCGCACACAGTTGTCTGTGCTGGCATCTACCGTGGTCCGTGGGCGGTGCTCCACGAAAGCGAACCATGCCATCTCCACCGTCATTGTAAACACTCCTGCCTACAGCGGGCAGTACAGCAGTCCAGCTAGCATACCTCCTTTTCCTCTCTCTCTCTCTCTTTCTCCACCACCTCTCAGTTTGTAGTTCGTACTTTTTCCTGTTTTTGTGTTTGAGCTGCCCCCGGTTTCTTATTTTCTTAAGTATGCCCTGTAATCGTGGGAAAAGGGAAGGGAGAGAGACAAATACAAATACCTACCCCGGCATAATCCACGAACACGGGTGTCTCGCCTCTTGACATTATATCTGCCGAGAACTTATCGAAGTGGACGTATCACCAGTGTCTACGTTGTCGGGAAATCATTGTAATATCCTTCTATGGATGTATCGTAGCGATACAGAACTACTCTATGGATTATTGGGAACCAACTTCATGAATTTTCTTCATCTGGAAATACAAGTATTTAAATAATATACACTTCAAAAACGGTTGTTTGAACACCCGCACACTGTCTAGTAACATTTCTTTTAATAATCAACATAGAATATAATATGAAAGATATGAAGGCTACATCACATAGACGTGAAGAGTCATCAAATCTTTGATAGGGTAGAGCATTAAGAGAGTAAGGGTAGGGGCACAAGACAGAGTAACACATTAGTATACAATCTTAAAAGGCTCACAACTCTTAGTGTTCTATAAGATTATGAATTCCATTTCGGTAAGAACAATTACAAGTATAGGAGGGGGAGCTCCCTTAAACATGGTTCTCAACCGCAAGTAGTTAGATTGTTCACATGAGGGTGTATAGGGTGTTGTTTCGGTGGATATAAACATGATAATAGTAACCAATGAAGAATATCAAATTCGCTGCGTCATGCAAGTATATATTGTCTTTAAGAGTATTTTTATCTTACTCGACGAGGAATACCAGTGGAGTAACAAACACAGCGGCTACTCTCTCAGGATACATCAACGTTTGGAGCCGCGATGCGTGCACTCGCAAGTCGCAGTCTTCAACGAACAACACTTGATCGTTCTTCCAACAATCACACGAACCACATTGGCGGCAATGACAAAAACGTAGAGAAACAAGTGGGAGAGAGTTTTGTTTTCTAGTTATTCTTTTTTGAAAGACTCGACAACTTCGTTTTGTAGAAAGGTTGTGATAGCGGTTTTCAAATGAAAGGACATGGTGGTTGTCAAATGAAAAGTCACCGGCAGTTAGACTCTTCCAAATAGTCTCAACCGCAACTTTGAAAGGTTGCGTCACATGTTAAAAAGGACCAGCAGATCAAGTGGCAAAACCGAGTCGGGACTGTGTCCTCACAAGTGGCTCCGGGATGCCAGATTTGCACCCCCTTACACGCAGGATGCAACGTGTGCCGACGCGCCTGGTTAAAGAGTTTCAGACCGGATTGGCCTAAATCTAATTGGGTTGCCCCACCATGTGTGTGCAGCCCTTATCCCATTGTGTTCCTCAAATATCTTATGGATAAGAATCCATATATAAGGAGGATGGAAATGTCAGAAGTCCTCAATGTGGGACTAAAGCTAATGCCTTTTGGTTTGAAATATAGTAGAAATACAATAATCCCCAATTATTTCAAAATAAAATTAAATTAAAATTCTAATAAATTACTGGAAGAACTTAAACAAATGACATGCATATGCTTTAGTAGAACTATATTTTTTGAACCAAAACATAGAGTAGATGTACATAATCTGTAGAAGATTGGTAGAACTATGTTCTTGAATCAATTCCTCTTTTATCTTATTAGAGGTTCATTACTCACATGACATTCATAAAATCAATTGTCATTCTTACAGTTTGGCGGTTTTGGCCATGCACCTAATGAGAATATTCATGAGTGCTCTAAAGACTTGCCCATGTCTCAACATGAGCGACCCCACTCCACACTTATATAGTTAGACCTTCATCAAGTATATACTACAGTTATATACATAACCAATAAAGGTTATGAACTATATTAAAAATAAAATATATTCAACTAATTCACTACAAATTATTGTTTACATTATAATAATGAGATACAAATCATTAGAATACATTGAGTCGACAATGATTTTGTTTTTCCCATTGAATCCCCTTCCCGAGATCTCTATTCGTGAAGGTTTTGTGTCCATCACATTGACTCTAGGTATGGGCATAACCCCATTCTTCTCGATGTGTTGCTCACAAATTTTTGACTTAATAGCTTTGTCAGATGATTGACCAAGTTCAACTCTAATTTCACATAATCCATAGAGATTATGCTATCATACATAAGCTGCCTCACAATATTATGACGTAGACAGATATGTCTACTCTTCCCATTATAAGCTTTATTTTTATCTCTCGCTATGGCAGCTTGATTATCATAGTGTATATACAGTGGTGGAGAAGGTTTCTCCCAAATGGGAAGATCTATTAGAACATGTCTTAACCATTCGGCTTCAGTTCCAGTCTTTTCTAAGGCAATAAACTCAGATTCCATAGTAGGACGAGTTATACATATTTGCTTGGTGGACTTGCCAAGACACAACACCTCCACCCAAAGTGAAGATGTAGCCACTTGTAGATTTCAGTTCAACTGAATCAAAAATCCAATTGACATCATAAAATCCTTCCAGCATAGTGGAAGATCCAGACAAAAACAATCCATGATTCATTGTGCCTTTTCGGTATCTTAAAACCCTATGTAGAGCATCCCAATGATCATTGTTAGGATTTTGAGTCTATATACTTAATCTCCCAACTGCATATGCTAGACCAGGATGAGTATAATTCATTAAGTACACTAGGTTTCGAATTACTTGTGCATATTTTATTTGTTGAATGCTCACACCTTTATTTTTCTTGAGATTACAATATGAATTAAAAGGTGTACTAATATACTTACAATCAAACATTGAAAATGTTGTAAGAATTTTCTCAACATAACGTCCTTGAGAGAGCTTGATGCAATCATCAAATTTAAAAAGTTTAATCTTCAAAATTACATCTGCTTCTCCCATATCTTTCATGTCAAAATTAGAAGGCAAAAGACTTTTTGTGTTGTTAACGATATCAATATTAGTGCCAAATATAAGCATGTCATCCACATAAATACATATAATGATACAACCTTGATTATCGACTTTAGAATAATATATTTATCTCTTTCATTTATATGGAACCCATATGATATAATTACTTTATCAAATTTCTCATGCCATTGTTTCGGCGCTTGTTTCAAGCCATAGAGAGATTTGATAAGTCTACATGCCCTATGTTCCTTCCAAGGACAAGATAACCTTCCGATTGGCCCATATAAATTTCATCATATAAATGTCCATTCAAAAATGCATTTTTGACATCCATTTGATGTATAATTAATTTCTTAATATATGTCAATGCTATTAAGATTCTGATTGAAGACATTCTAGTTACAGGAGAAAATGTATCAAAATAATCGATATCCTTTTATTGTATATATCCCTTGGAAACTAAACAAGCTTTATATTTATCAATTGTTCCGTCAATTTTTAATTTCTTTTTGAATATCCATTTACAACCTATAGGTTTCATACCTTGTGGAAGATCCACTGATTCCCATGTGTGATTGGATAATATAGATTCAATCCTACTATTAAGTGCTTCTTTCCTAAGAGAGGAATTAGAGGATCTAACAACATCATGATAAGATTGAGGATCATTATCCACAATAAAGGAATAGACGTCATCACCAATATTCTTTTCCTTCCTCATCCTAGTGGATCTTCTAGGTTCTAAACTATCAGGTTCAAAAGAACCGTTACTATTAGATGTATGAAGTATAGTCTCTAAAGTTTCATCTAATGGACTCGAACTTATTTCTATGGGAGTTTTCACAGGATATATATGTTCAAAGAAAACTGCATTTTTAGATTAAAAATAATATTTGGTTCTACAATATATTTGCTACTTCTAAGAACTAGAAATCTATATGCAGCGCTATTTTGAGCATACCCTATAAAACACCATCAAGAGTTTTTGGTCCTAATTTTTGTTTCTTAGGTTTAGTTAGTAAAACTTTGGCTAAACACTCCACACTTTAAAATATTTTAGGTTAGAAGGATAGTATTACCTTGATTCATATGGATTTTTATTTGACTTTCTACTAGAAATGTGATTTTGAATAATACAAGATGACAGAATAGCTTCCCCCCATAAGTTGTTGGGTGCTCCTGATTTTATCATAATAGAACTCATCATCTCTTTTAAATTTTATGTTCAATAATTCCATTTGATTGAGGCGAATAAGAAGGAGTATATTCATGTATAATCACATGAGTTACACAAAAATTATCAAAAGGTGAACAATCACATTTGCCACGCCTATCTGATCAAAGACGTTTTATCTTTTAATTTAGTTAGTTTTCTACTTCTGTCTTATATATAACAAACATCTCAAAAGCTTCGTCTTTTGAGTGTAACAAATATAATTTTATATAGCGTGAGAAATCATCTACACAAAATATGTAAAATCTTTACCCACCTCAGGACATATTTCCTTTTAAATCTCCAAGATCAGTGTATATTAATTCTAATAATTCAGAATCCTGATGTTGAGTTTGAGGACACGATTTCTTTTTAGATTTAGTTTCAGCACATATTTGACACTTATAATTTAAATCAACATGTCATGCATATCTTTGAGAAATCCTTAACATTTCGGACATCGTACATATTTAAAATTAGCATGTCTAAGTCTATTATGCCAAACATCAAAGGAATCAATGATATAAGCAGAAGAAGTAATATTATTTACTAAAATTTTTAGTACATTAAGAATAAATAAACCACTTGAACCGTAACCCATGCCAAGATATTTCCCAGACTTAGAAAGTATGGCCCGATCAGATTTAAAGGACACCTTAATCCCGTACTTAACTAGTTGGGAGATAGAGAGTAAATTTACCCTAAGATCGGGCACAAACAACACATCTTTTATCAATAAGAATTTCCCAGAAGTTGTCTTGATCTCAACATTAACCTTGCCGACTACGAGGGATGCACTTGAGTTGTCCATGACAACTCGGTGCATATCCCTTCCTACTTTTGTGTAGGTCACGAAGACATATCTATTGCCACTAACGTGATGTGAAGCCCCAGAGTCGATGATCCAATCACAATTCTGAAATGATTCCATATTGTTAATGTTGAGGAATGTCACAAACACTTCTTCCATCACAAGGTTGGTCGTTGATTCTTTCAAATCTTAGACCACTTTCTTCTTTCTATATCTGTACTTAGGAGAAGTGTGACCAGGTTTACCACAAACATAACAAAAAATTATTTTTCTTAATGTCTTTGTGACCTTTATTTTTATTGTTGTTTCTTTTATCCTTTTTTATTTTTCCAACAATTTTTAGCATGATCAGAGAATTTATTATTTTGTTCAACGTCATTGTTACAAAAATTTGTGGAAGACATCAATTTTTTATTTAAATCAGATCTTTCTCTTGAACGGTTTTTATCTTCAACTCGGATGTGTATAATTACATCATCTAGCGACATAGTCTTTCTTGTAAGTTTTCTAAGAACTAGGTAATTTTTCAATTAAACAACCAGGGATGAAAGACTCGGGAAGATATATCTTTTCATTTTTCAATTCATCAAGTAAAATTTGAAAATTATGAATTTGAGATGTTATTTTCTTATCTTCAGATATACAAAATTCCAAAAAAATTACAATAGTTAATTTTTTGGTAGAATCTTCTTCTAAAATATATTTCTTATTTAGGCTTGTCATATTTCAAATGCAATTTTAGTTTGAAAATAAGTGTCAAACAACTGATTAGAAATGGTGCTTAAAATGGCATGATGACAAATCTGATTTGTCTTTTCCCATTCAGCATAATCATTTACTAGTTTGGGTTCAGATAGAGCAAATGCTCCGTTAGCGACTTCCAATGCAGAGGATACCTTTTCTTGCCAATGATGATAGTGTGATCCATCAAAATTTTTGATCATAGTTATGTTAGGCAAAGAATTTGTAGACATGGTAGAAACAATAATGATCTGGTTATTGAAAGCGGACAACGTCCCATGAGTAAGAGGGGTTTCAAACCCTTCCATGTTATTACCATTGAAAAATGAATTACTCTCAAGATTGTTGTTATGGTAGATATAAATAGGATAATAGTAACAAGAAAGAATACTAGATTCGCTGAGGCATGCAAGTATACATTATCCTTAAGAGTATTTCCACCTTAATCAATGATGAATGTCGATGCAGTAATAAACGTGGCGGCTACTCTCTCATGATACAATAACATTTGGAGCGGTGATGAGTGCACTCACAAGCCGCAATCTCTGGTGAATAGTTTTTTATCATTCTTCCATCTATCACACAAAAATGTTGGTGGTAATGGCAAAAATGTAGAGAAACAAGTGGGAGACAGTTTGTTTTCTGTTATTTTTTTTTGAAAGACTCGACCATATTTTTATTTTATAGAAAGGTTGCGAGAGAGGTTGTTGAATGAAAGGACATGGTAGTTGTCAAAGGAAAAAAAATCCACGGTTCGACTCTTCCAAACAGTCCCAACCGCTTTGAAAGGTTGTGTCACATGTTAAAAACGATCAGCGGACCAAGTGACAAAATTGAGCCGGGGCTGCGCCCATGCAAGTATCCCCGGGATGGTGGATTTGTAGCTCCCCTGGGTGCAGGATGCGACGTGCACTGACGTGCCTGGTTAAAGAATTTTTAGATCGAACATGCCCAAATCCAATTGGACTGTCCGAGCATGCGCATGCAAAGCTCTTATCCCATTATATTTCTCAAATATACTATGGATAAGAACCCATATATAAGGAGGAGGGAAGTGTCACAATTCTCCAATGTAGAACTAAAGCTAATGTCTTTTGGTTTGAAATACAGTAGAAATATAACATAGACAATACTGTTGTAGTACAAGCTCCATTAATGAAGAGTAACGGAAAAAAATATAATTGATTTTTTTTTATCAACAAAAATGGTCACGTGTGTTCGGAGGCCAAGGATTTGACTGTGAGTCAGTTAAGTCTAGTGTCGGATCCAACCAACATACATAGGTGGGCACAATTAAAATCTACCAGGAAAATAGTGTATAAATTTCTAGCGAACGTTATGGATACAAATTTATGCATTCAATCAAATGTTGACCATAGAAAATATCAAATTATAAACACTCCTACCACTAGCAAGCAGTACAACAGTCTAGCTAACATACCTCCTCTCTCTCTCCACCATATCTCTACTTCTAATTTGTATATCATATATCTACTTTTTTTCTATTTTTCTATTTGTGTTGCCCCCAGTTAATTGTTGAGTTAAACATAGTCAGGTTTGCATCTCACTACCCACACACATCGAGAGTCTACAAAATACCTATAGCCTCTTTCTGCGGATATGAATCATTTTGATGTAGAAGTCAAAAAGTCTCAAATTTCTCTCACCATTCTTTTCTCTCCCAAAAATACTTGTCAATTCATGTTCTCTCTCGCAACTCATCTCTTCGATCATTCCACCCAACTAGTGCTTCTGCACTAGTACATACTTCTAATTCACAACTTCTTCCGTCGAACCTTTCTATCACTGACATACAGTACTCGAGTTCAACCATGTTGTACTATTTTTAGACGCTCTCAGTCTTGTCGAGGCAACAGAAGCTAGGATCCCTTCCAAAAGTTAGGATCATCCCCGGTCGTCACGAAGTCAAAAAAAGCTAGTATCCCTATCAGAGCAACACAGACCCTGAAGATAGGCTCCCTTCTATTGTGCTCAGGTAATTTTTAGATTTCAATCTGACACAGTACGATTTTTTTGCCCCCAAATATGGATAAAAATCATACATTCATATTCCCCCAAATCTTGCACATTACGTACTTTTTCCAAAAACTTACACAATATGTGCTTCAAAAAAATACTACTCTAGATATGATTTAATTTGTTGATATACACTTATACAAAAACATCTTTCGGTGTCTTATACATTAGGTCTAGAAGTACAATACCCATAGATATTGAAGTAGTAGTACTTCATCCTGAGACAAAATAAAAATATACATATTATGTTCAGAAGTATTGTACTTTTAAAAATGAATAAGATTTAAGCTTTTTAGGTACTTTGTTTTCTGGATATGGATTCTTTTACTTTTAACGGTTATGATTCAAGGTCGTTGTTTGATGAGATAGATATTGTGTGTTCTAATGTTAAGGTACTATACATATTTTTGGATATAAATTTTATTAGTTCAAGACTAGTTGTTTTGGTTCTTCAAGAATTGAACTAGTGTTGTACTAGAAAATTAAGTATATCAATGTTATCTATTTTTAATATTTGCCTTGTTCATTATGCAGGGGAGGTGTTTTTTTATATTTCGATAAGAATGCAACATAGTTCATCAAGTCCTTCTGAGAAAATGAAAGATTATCAAATGATCTACCTTCTGTAATAGAATCAATCATATATTTAGTGGGACAAATACGTATAAAATATAGATGTTGATATTGCATGTCCTATACTATATATCTTGTACAGTATGTAAAATGACATGACTATACATCTTGGAAATATAAAAGCAAGATGAGTACCTTTTTGCAGAAAAATAACATGAATGTGCGCAATTTTGACAAATGCTATAAAAGAAAGGACTGACTGTTAGTATTGTACTTCTTGTACTGCAAAATGTGACCATTAGTATTGTATTTCTTGTACTGTGTGTTTGTTAGTATTGCACTTTTTTATACAATTTTGTCAAATATTGCACTTGAAATTTATTCAAAATGTGGTTGTTAGTACTACACATCATATACAATGTGGTTGAAAGTATTATTCTTCTTGTATATAATTTTGAAAAAATGCTCCATTTCGAATGTATGCAAAATATGACTATTAGTATTGTACAATGTGGTTGTTAGTACTGTACTTTTTATATGCACAAATGCTACATCTGAATGTATGCAAAATGTGATTGTTAGTATTATACTTCTTTTATTATGCGTGAATCATCTTCATTAGTACTTAAAAAGAATTGTTAATATTATACGATAATCAGAGTTAGTACTGTACGATTGTACAATGTAGTATGATAATGTGAGTTGCATTTGTTAAAACTAAAATTTTACTATTGTATGATAATGTGAGTTAGTATTGTATGACTGTACAATAAGAATCATAAGAAATAATCACTTGAACAAGGAATTATCTTTATTGGGTCTAAAAAAAAATATTCAACTCAACATAATCCATTAGTATAAAGTAATGAGTTAATAATTATAATGATAATTTATGAATAAAAGACTATTCATGTGATGTTGTATACAATAATGTTAGGTACTACTGATGATGTACTGCTCAATAAGGTGAACAAGTATTGTGCGTATAAATTTTGACACTTATAATTTTTTGATAGAAAGTTCAAATCTATAGACAATGTTTGCAAACTAAGACATTTGCAAGCAAAGATGAGTACATGATGAAACACAGAGAACAACACCAGAAGTGTGTAACATGTGTTTGAGTTTTAGCCCTAATATGATAAAGAGATAAAAGTATGAGAAATCTAGTAAAGTGTTATAGAAACAAAAGCAAATGATAAAGTTATGGGGGAGGCACTAGTTAGCAATATGCCTCAGCAAATAGTGGTGTTAGATGGAAACGACTAAGATAATCTCTAATCTGGAACATGTCTATCCATAGTCATAAGCCAAAATCCCCTCTAGCGTGTAGTGAAGTCCCTCATTGTTGTGATTGGCAAAGATCGCCATCTGGGTGTCTTCATCTTCCATCACATGTGTTGATGTTGATGTCCGCCTATGGTGCAATATGATTGAACACTTATAATAATTGAACAGTCAATTAATATTGTACGTATGTGTAATATCTGGATACTATAGGGTGACATGATACAGTATTTTTGGAAAGTTGTGTACTATATTTATGAAGTAAGATTGAGAATTGAGTGTTGTGAATTAGTATTGTACAGTCGAAGAGATGCCTACTGGAAATAATTTAGGAAAAATACTTTGTTACTAGATTGTAACATGATGAATTAGACAAATTAACTAATTTAATAGAGAATGGTTAATGTAAGAGGTTTATGTTATATGAATTTTAGTATTTGATGTTAGTAGTAATAAATAAAAATGTTTGATTATTAAGATGTAAGAAACCTGGTGAAAGTATGTTCATAATGAGAAAATGAGTTGCTTAATACATCTATATAATATAACGACATTAGACGCAATATATAGAATAAACTATAAATAAAAAGTATCAACGAATGAAGGTACAATACTTGTGTATTTGAGAAGGAATTTGGAGTAAGAAAAAATAGGGAGTCAACATAGTTTTTTGAAAAAAAAATGAGGGAATTAGAAATCTACAAAAATAAATGTAAGTGATTTTAGTAATATGTGGTAGATTTGGATGTCACAAGTGTAATTCGTTGGAAAATAGATAGGACATATGCAATTTGCATGGGCTTTGTATGATTTTATATGGATAATAATATTAAAATTAGATGCAGGTGGAATATCTTTTGGACACATTAAAACTCACTTTTTTCTGAATTCAGAATAGGTCAACAGATGGGTGGTTGGTTATAGCTAGAATTTTTCTTAATTACAAATTTTGGGCAGGAAACTGATTTATCCTCGCCTTCTCATGCAAGTTGACTTTCACTTCAAACAAAGCCACATAATAAGGTATGCCTTCTAGTCATGGGCGAGAGGGAGGAAGAGCAACAAATACAGATACGACGCAGGCATAACCCATGAATACGGGCATCACATCTCTTTGTACTATATCTGGTGAGAACTTATCGAAATGGACGTATGATAGGTGTCATGTGTCGTAGCAATACAAAACTACTCTAAGGATTATTGGGAGCCAACTTCACAAAACTTTTATTGTCGAAGGAATATGCACTCCAGAAATAGTTGTTTCAAAACCCCATGCCTTGTCTAGTGACGTTTCTTTTAATAATCAACATACAATATATTGTAGTAGATATGAAGGCTACATTGCATTGCGTGGAAGTGAAGAGCCTTTAAATGAAAGTAAAGTAGAGTAGGGAGTAAGTGTAGCGGTACAAGGCAGATGAACACATAAGCATATTATCTCAAAGAAGCTCACAAACGGAGAGCTTTTGCATTTTGGTGAGGACGTCCACACATGTGGGAGGGGGAGCTCCCTTCAACATGGTTTCCAATTGTAAGTAGTTACATTGTTCACATGAGAAGGTACTCCTATAGTGTAAGACCCATTGGTGGTAGGTAACCAAAAAAAAAACACTAAAGTGGATTTATGATTTCCATAAATAGTTGTCACGTGTGTTGGAGGGTTGAGGATCTTCTTGGGTCTAAGAAGTCACCATTGCCATTCCTCTTGGAGCTGACTAGAGCCATAAATGAGATTGTCGATGCAGAGGGTATGGGAGGTTAAGAGCTTACACTTACCCTTACCCACCAAGTGTGGTGGGTAATAGTATGGATAATTCTCCACTCTATCAATATTCTTATCCTCCCATCACCTTTACCATCTTACCTACATGGTAAAGCGAGAGGATAAGGATCAAATGAAGAATTTATGTCTTCTCAAATTTTGTGCTAGTATCAGTGTAACACCCCTCCCTAGGGTTTCTTACGTAACCAGTGGAAGCACAGCCTAATCCCCAACATTATCCATAATGTGGGGTACTTGGCATATCAGGGAGGGATTGTCACATGCATGATCTCATATCAAGAAACAATTAACACATGGCATTATTGAAACATAGATTCATACATAAGTTCTTGGAAAGAAAACTACATCATAATTCTAAAGCTACACATATTCTAGATAACATATGAAAGATAGGATCTTCATAGATGGACGTCCCACCAGGCAACAACTCCTTATATCTTTGGGTCCTTTGTGTTCTCAAGATGATTCCTTCTCTGTAGCTCCAACTCCGGCAGACATCTCGTCCCCACCCATGCAAAGGAAAACATTCATGATAAGTAAGCGACATTGGCATGTTATAACACATAAAATAACATATAAAGTGATTTAACATAAACATGAACATGCATTTACATTAATAATTTCTTGGCATCTTTTACATAAAGAAATTGATTAGAAATATATGCTCCTCTCTTAATGCCCCATAAGGAGCCCATAATTGCTCGGAAAGCCCATAATTGCTCGGAAAGCCCATAATGCTCGGAAAGCCCATAACAAGGTGCATATAAATCTAACTCAATTTCCCTCAATCATGATCTTTCATAGACTTGACTTATCTTCTTAATAACCTAAACTTGATCTTAATTGGGATTTCTCCCTCTTGAACATAATTGGGATTTCTCCCCATGAAACATAATGGGATTTCTCCCTCTTAAGAATGGATGGGAATCTCTTCCCTCTTAATCTTGGTTTCATGTATCTTAATCATAAATCATAATCTTAATGTGATTTCTACTCTTAGACTTAGATTATAACAATCAACATCCAATAATCATATACATTTAGGAAAAACATGTCATTTATCATGACTTGAGTATAAAGAGCATAAACATATCATAATCATTCAATAAATCAAATTTACTATGCCAAAGGCATGGCCCGCTTACCTTGATCTAAAACACCTAAGTCAAACCTGATTTGACTAGTTGGATCCTCTTAAATACCTGAAATTAACATAATTACCCTTCATTACACAACATTAAACCCTAATTTGTTCATATAAAATTTGAGATGTGAAAATAGATAAATCAGGCGATAAAAACTAAAAAATAGGATTCCTTATTGAAAATCCTTTCCAGAACATATTTGTTTATATTTTTCTGAGGTTGTATGCAAAAGTTATGAATTTTACACTTTGGACCAATCAGAAATCAAGAAAAATCCACGTATATATAGATATATCCAAATCCAGGAAATCGGGGCCCACATCTGACCTGGCCCAATCGGGCTTGGCCAACTAGGCCGCGATGCTTGCTTGAGCGATCAAAGAAATAGGGTGTGGAAACCCAAAAATACCCTTGCGGGAGTAAAACACCAAAAAAAAGACAGGGGCACTAAGGTCATTCCAGGACCTCAATTGCTCCCTGCTTGCTCCATGGCGAGAGCAGCACCAGGAGGTTCATCTCCGATCAAAACCTGAGGAGGCAGAAAGATGTTGGTGGTATAACATCATCCATCACCCTCGCAACACCAAGGCGACTCTAAAGAACTTGGAATCGAGCCCTGTTGTGCGTCTGAGCACTGGTCCCCATGGTACAACCATGACCACAGGGCACCGCCATGGCCATCGAAGAATGGAAGCTGAGAAGAGAAATCATGAGGGGCTAAAGAAATAATGACAAGAGGCTCGTGAAGTTGAACTAAAGGTGAAGGCATGGTCACCTGAAGCAAAGGCACACGGAAGAGCGAGCGTGGTCAAGGAACAGAGAAAATCGGGGAAGAAAAGGGGCGGCGGCGGCGGTTCAACACCGGTGAAGGCATGCGTGAATCGATGATATGAGAGTCAAAAAAGGTTCACGAAGTGAAGGCAAAGCTACATTCGGCACTTCCGTGGTCAGAGGGCCACTGGTGTGGTCTGGAGCTAGGGTGCCGGCGAGCACTCCTACTGGTCCTATAGGACACGACGATCAGGGAGATCTCGCGGCAACCTGAAAACGTGGAATTGAAGCTGAGGTGCCGAGGATGCTCACCGCGATCAGAATCGGGCTGGGGTGGTCGGAGAAGGCTGAACAACGTCGGAGTCGTCAGAGTTGTAGGTCGAGCAGGCTGAGGCTCCTGAGGGTGTCGGAGGTCGAATTGACTGGGGAGGAGTGCCGCTTGTGGTACGGTTGTGCTTGCGGGCTACTTAGGTGGAGGTTCGAGAGGCTAGGGGAGCGTCGGGGAGAGCTAGCTGTGAGCCCTAAAATGGGCATTTTTTCTACAGTGAGTGAGAGGGAGCGAGCTGGGGCTTGTTAGATTCGGGGAGACGAGCTGGACTCGGAGGCGAAGAGATCTCGTGAAACGGTCCCGTAATGAGGGAGAGAGAGACCAACGAAGGAGACTGTCGGGCTGACCGTAGGACTGACGAAGCATTGAGAGGTGGAAGACAAGTTGCGAACCGTTGGATCCTGATCCCATGGTCACGGACGCACGCGGAGAAAAGGAACGGTTGAAATAGCCGTGTAATAAAGTAAATCGATTAAAGTGTGACAAATAATACATTGATTCATATACTATAAATCATATAGAACATATAATTAGCATTTGGAGGGTCATTTGAAGTCCAAATGACCTAAAATTTCACCCAAAGGTTAAAGAGGTGCATTACAACACAATGGCTCAATTAATTTCGTATTTTAGCTCACCATCACTACTAATTAGGCAAAAAGAATTCAATACACTTAAGTGAATATATTAAAGCATATAGAGCTATTCATTAATGACTAAATGGAGATAATTCAGATAATTCATCCAAATATCAACAATAAACATTTTGAAAAACATTAAGCAAGCTCTTATGCATAAAAACCACTAATGATAATAGGAGAGAGAAAAATGATATAAAAACATCCATTTCTATTTTCTAAACAAGAGTGCATAAATGCGCAAGAAAATACTTTCTAAAGGTAAACCATGTGTAATAAAGTAAGTGAACATAATTTTTCTTCACATGAAATGAAATTATAAATCTAATATGGGTGAATTGCATAAAGGTCCTCAACATTTATACTATTAGAAAAAGAGCATGCAAAGAATAAAATATTTTGAAAAATTGCATAAAAGATTGGGGTGTTACAATCAGCAATGGTGGACTTCCTCATACATTTATATATTTAAGTGATATATTAAGATGCTTCATGTTGTCTATTAGTTATTCAAATGATTCTAAGTAATCTGTTAACATTTATACACATAGTTTTATGTTGTGCTGAAACTATATTATCAAGAAAATCGTTGTTGCATATACAAATAGTAGTACTCCTAAAATTGGTTTATGAACAAAAAATTGTCCTTCCAAAAGAAAAAGCTTGCTACTCTAAAATGATACCAAATGACAATATGCCATTAAAAGCTATTGCTACAAACATACATATCTTACACCCTCCAAAATGTTATCATATAGAAAAATATTAAAGCACAAATGAAGTAGATAACACCACCAAAAATATGTATCAAACATTACACTAATGATTAAATCTTGCTATTATATACCTATGTGTTATAAACCTTCATTTTTATAGCATATTTGATCAATAAGTACCAAACGAAGTAGAAACACCACACATAATGTATGAGTCAGTTCATAAACTATAAATTTTAGTTATTTCTATGTCTGACACCTCCAAAATATTATTGTAGACACATACAAATTAGTTACATAATAAATATTTAAGAATATTATATATCATATCTAATGATGACCACATAATATTGAATATTATTTTGACCTAAGTATTATAATTACTATATATTTAAAATATTATACATAAATATTGACGAGCAGTGCATTATAGGGTATTTGTAATAGCTTACCCATACCCTTACCCACTAAGACAACGAGTTAGAGGTTAGGGTGTATGTGAGTAAAGAGTAAGAAAATAATTTACATTTATGCTTCCCCTATAGGGTAAATGGGTTTACCTTTACCCATTGACAACCCTGGTTAGGATTATCGAGAGGCGTAAAGGATTGGATCTTGTAAGGAAATTATGTTGGAAGAGCATGTCGCGAGAAGGTAATACATGTTAGGCATTATGAAAGATATTAACATTTTTTGTTGGATTAATATGCCTTGGATTTCATATATAATGAATGTGCCACTTACTAAAATATAGTATGTTTTGTCTATTTGAGTAGAGAATGAAAATATAAGACATAATATCTACAATGCTTGGTAATGTAATTTGTAATAGAAGGTAATCTAATGATGAAGGTTTAGGGCTTGTCCGATTACATCAAAAATTGGCAAGAGAAAAAAATGTGTTTGATGAATTCCATCTCATCCCAACATAACGTGATTGGAAATGAACCATTTATATTTCTAGAGTAAGGATTAGGTCCAAGAAGGAGCTTGTTAACACATACGAACCATATAAATAATTTTAACATTAGGTTTGATATTGATATCCTACAAAAAGGTGTGTTTGAGCCTCTAATGATTTGGAAATACTATGCTTGTTTGCTGGAGAAGTTTTGGTTCAAATGCATGAGATAACATGGTTGACTTGTGGCAGCCAATAAAATCCATAATGCATGCAAAACTATGATTGAGAATAATGGCGGAGCTTCGTCATTTGAAGTTGATGTTTCATCACTTGAGGAAATATTTTTGTGTCTGTAGAGATGGTGATATGTAGTAGAGGAGGTATAAGATGTCTAATAGAAATCTAGGTCATAAGAGTGGATCAAATGGTCAACTAAAACAAAGTGTTGAAATCATTATTGATTGATATTTTAGTGTTTTTCTTCAACATTTGTTCATATTTAGCTATATAATTATGTAAAAATAAGCATTTTAATGATGATATTTTGGTTGACAAGGGAATCTTCTTATATTACTTGGAGATAGTTATTGAGCATCAGGGAGCACTAGAGTTATCTATGAGGGTGAAGAAGCTTTTTAAGGTATAACATGAGTACATGATAGAAATGTAGAGAATGCCCTAACGACCTTCAGATATGGGGAGGTATATAATGTCTCATGCTACCAAATGAATTTTTACACATTTCCATTGAAAGAACCTTTGAAGTTTGTGTAGGGAGTGTTTAGGTTTTTGGGAGTTCTATACAAAAAAGGAAGTAAGAAGGGATTTGTGTACAAATAACATTTATCAAGACTACACATCTTGCACAAGAGTCAGGGTGACCACTCCAGCCAAGAAATTTTTTCATAAGAATTCATAATAGGATCATAGGTGTACTTTCAGGGTATGTGAAGAAAGAGATAGGAAAATGTGTTTTCTATGGAAAATATCAAAACAACATTGGAGGATTTATGAAAAAGAGTCATTTGATCCTTTGGTGATATGTAGCAACTGAGAAAGGAGGACTTTGTGTAATTTATAAACATTAAAGTATCCAAATGAAGTGAATTCAAGGCTTAATTTTTTTGTTGTAGATTTGAAAAGGTATTTTAGGTTCACTTTTGTCACTAACTAAAGATAACTACTAAGCCATGTAAGATCTATGGGTTCAAGGGGGGGAGTCAATTGACCTAAACCCACTTAAACAAATTCACTAGACCTTCAAATATCTCATTCATCAAGTAAAGCAAGTATTACAAGCAAGGGATAAAAATTTGAAATAAGCACAAGTGAAGGCTATATTTATAGTGATTTGGTCTGTCAAGGGTGTAACTCCACCATCGAAAGAGGTCTAACTTTAGGATAAGGAGAAGCTTTAAACACTAAAGAATGCATTCCCTTATTGCAAGATACCTTCACTTCAACTCCTCTTTTTCAAGACACTCTCTCTTCACCATGGTGTTCATTCATATTCCAAGGGTTGCATGCCCTTCTTCTTCTCTTATCCTATAGAAACAATCAATATTCAAGTTAATACAGAGAGAGTTTTGGAGGTAGATAAGTGAGAGCCTCACAATATAAACATGGTAGGTTTAGATCTCTCAAAACAATCATATAAATATTAATAGATGTAAACACATGATTAAGATCATGACACCCTTGAGGAACAATCTCTAAACTATTGTGTGGGAGCCTTATGAGTCTTCCCAGGGATCTTGGGAGGTGCTACTCCTACATCTTAAAATAATCACTAATCATGAATCATGACAGAAACCAAGAATTTAACAATTCCAAACCTCATTGTTAACTTATTTTGAATGAAGACTCGTGTGTTTCTCATATTCATTCACACGAACTAAGCATTTCATATGGATTTAAAACTTCAATCATTTGATCTAATTCCATTCGTATGGACGTTGATTTATACATTCATACTAAATCTTGGATTTCTAGTTACACAAGTCTTAATAATTATAGACATACTACATTAATAAAGAAATGATACTACACATCATTTTGCAACTCTCTTATTTCCTTACGAGGACCTAGAGTGACAGGGACCAACTAAAGTCACCTAATGTAATACTTAACTCTTATAGAAGATATACTTTGATGCATATGTAGATTTGATTCATATAGTTTCCCCAATACATTTGTGAGTGGATGGGTGAGCTACTAATAGCACCGAAATTTAGGCATTAATGCTAACTATAGTTTCGTGCCTATAATATCATTTGTATTCCTAAATAACTCAAGTTACTTAGGTTTTCATCATTTATACCCTCTTTGAAGATATAATCACTCAAAATTAGTCAATTTTGAGACTTGCAAGCATCAAATTGAGAAAACATCGACTTCCTCAAGACTCAGCTTGAAGACTATAGAGACTTAGATGGATTCAACTAGTTTCTACCACAAACCCCACCAGGGTTCACACAAAACTGAGCAGGGTCATAGAAACTAACCTTGGTCGTGCAACATGGATGGGTTAACATATCCCAACAAACAACATTCCATATCCATGAAATTGGTTAGGAATCACATGAATTGACCCAGGTTCATCTGACACTTCTAGACATCAATTATCTTCATCGACCACTGCATCCACCAATGATCCAACAAATGATGGGATGAAACTAGCAAGGGTTTTCTTAAAATTGACATGGGTTCTCACCTTCCCACACATGATTGTTGGAGACAAAATCAACCAGGTTCCATCCAAATCAACTCGATCTTGTCTATATTGGGCTCATCGAGCTTCCTTAATCAGACATCAACCATTTAACATCAATCAATGTCACTTATCAATTTCATATAGTAATCAACTAGGTCATCGAGCTTCTAGTTATCTCATCAAGACAACAAATGATGGAACAAAAGTGACCAAGCTCATCCTAATTGGGCGAGTTTTGTATTGCTCATACTACGTCATTAACCGAGCCATCAGTGGATACCAATAGATGATATCACATGATGGTATCTAATGATGATATGAAGTAGAAAACACATGAATAGATGTAAATGACATGTACAATGATGCCACAAAATAGAGCATGATTCATCAAAATATGGTCAATTTCACAACCATACATCCATGACCCATGGAGGAAAACATACATTGGTTCATCCAAATGAGGTTTTATTTTGTCCCACTTACTGATATATCACCTAACACTATAATATTGTTCCACATGTGTTGTTCCCAAACCTCTATCTTAGAGCTTCTATGCCTGAGAGGGCTAAGGATTTTACCCTAGATCCATTCCAGTAGATTTTATGTCCATATTAGTTCACACCCTTTTCCATCCCTCCCATCCTCCACACATTTCTATCTGCTACCACCCTGCACCCTTCCACCCACCAGATGAAACCAACCTTGATTCGTCCAATTGGTGTGGGATTCATCTACATACATTCACACATGCTACTATTTCATATATACTCGAGAAGAAGGAGGCCAGTGAGTCTAAAAGATTAAAGAAGATGACAAAATGATGATACCTAACCCATATAGAGGCTAAAAAGTAAGAGCCACCTATCCTCCACATGCTAATCTCTTCCTCATCAACATTTATTCTATTGTTCTCCTTTATCCATGCACAAACATGTATTTTCATCATTTTTTAGTGCCAACTATGCTTGTTTATGGCTTGAGAAGCTCTTTCTAGGTTATCTGGCCCACTTTGGGCATGTTTATGTTTTTTTATTCTAAACAAGTACCCTGACCAGCACCGTCAGCTGGTGTTTGTCGATGCCACATTCCAGTATCATTCTCTGAAGACGGGCATAGGGGTTCTTGTCTCTGATGCTAGTGGCAACTATCTTCTTGGTTCCGGCTCCCATGGTCTGGCCTCGTCCGTACTGGAAGCTGAGATCAAGAGCATCATTCATGTGATGCATATATGCCACACTAATAATTGGCTCAAACCAGTAATCCTGTCATATTCTTCATCGGCCATTACCTTCCTCCAGCAACCAACGTTGCCGGCTTGTAAGCTGCAACCACTGAGAAGGGAGTTCTCCCACGCCCTCCTCCTACTGCCAGATCTTTAGTTTGTTTGGATCAACATGAAACACAACCAAGTAGTTGATGCTATCGCAAAACGCTCCATGTACCACTCATCTTAGTTCATCTTCTCTTCTATAAAGTCGGACTGGTTGTCGAAAGACATTAATATCCTACCCCATAGAATTTGGCCCACAATAGAGAGCAGGATGAATAATATCTGATCTCTATAGGAAATTTAAAAAAATATAGCATGCTACAATTTTACCTTCTCTTTGGTTATAATTTTTAGATTATTAATCTCTTTCTTGCATGAACTTATATTTTTATTAACCTCAATAGATTAGTGGTTAGAACATGTAGATAAGGTAGTTTAGACCAAAATCCAAGAGGATAAGGTCCAAGGAAGGATTTTCCCACAATCCAATGTCAGTGAAGTCTAATCCAACATACAAAAACTAACCCTATTTCAACTAACTCGACCAGGGTTTGTTGTGATTTAGATTCATGGAAGATCTTAGACACTTCAACTACCCTATTTGTTTTGGACCGAGAGATGACCTGATATAATTAGGGTGTTTGTTGAAGATTCCTAAGAGAGGTATTGGAATGTTGATGGGATTTATGGTTACATTGCACAAGAGCGAGTGGGATGGCATCCATGAGCAACTACTATGGTACGTGTGGGGTTACCGTGTTAATTTCTATATAAGGTGTTCAAGGATTGTCTACATCTCTTGGACTATGACCTAAAAGTGGACCAACCAATTGATTTACATTTTAAAAAATGGTCCTAGATCATAACCTGAAACTGAACCAAACCCGCAGTCACATTTTCAAACCTTTTTGGGTCTTGGATTAATATTTCAAACTAGACTACAATCCCTGTCTTGAATAGGCACCTTTACTCCTAATAGAAAAGGCCTACGCTCAGGTAGGCACCTACACTTAATCCCTATTATCAGTAGACACCCCTTCTCTCATGTCCTATTTAGAATAGGCATTTCATTTCTCAAAGACCTATGTTTAGGTAGGCACTACACTATATAAACCCTACACCATTTCGGAACTCCCGAATGAATTTCAAGATCAACCCTGAATCTGGGATTGTAGTCCACACTAATCAAATTCAAAATTTCATGATCATATCCTGAGTAGGAAATTCCCTTTTTTAAATCCCTACATTTAGGTAGCCATCACTTCAAATCATATTCCATATAGGTACTTCCAAAAAAAAACCTATAACATGGTATGCCCCTCATAGAATCCCTATGTCAAGGATAGCATCTCCCCAAGACCTATCCAAAATATGCATTCCCTCCAATTCAAGCCTTACCTTTAGGTATGCATCTCTACAAGCCCTATCCCAAATATGCATTTCCTCTAGTGTAATACTTACTCTTAGATAGGCACCTTTGTTGAAAACCATACATTCAGTATGCAGGTCAGCAAACCCTGTCTAGAATAGTCATTTCCTCTAGTCTAAGCCCTACATATAATAGGCACCTTTGTCCAAGATATCCCAAATAGGCATTCCCTCTAGTTTAAGCCCTACATTCAAGTAGGACCCTACTTTCAATCACTATCTTGAATAGGAATCCCTCTTGAATAAAATCCCTACATCAAGTAATATCCAGACCAAAGCCATAAACACAAATAGGAATCTACTCTAAATCCATATTGTAATTAGACATACATTGACTAACTCTGACAAATATTTTGTGTCCTATATTATCCTAGGCATTCTTCATGAACCAAGTCCTATCCTAACTAGGCATCAACATTTAAGCCATGTCTAGAATAGGTGTCTCCTGGAACTCAATACTTAGGTAGGAACACCCGACAAAGCCCTATAATCAATCTGTCAGTACTTACAGAATCCCTATCAACTAATAGGAACCTTGATCAAAGTCCTACATATAGTAGGAAATTCCCGCTCTTACCGCACTAAACCATTTTGTATTCAAAATTTTCTCTTGGGAGAAGAAAATCATCTGATATAGTCAGTGGTCTTACATGCCACATCAAATCCTAGAAAACTTGAATAGTTTCTAGCTTTATCTATCTTGAGAACTTTTCAAAAACAATAAAGGCTTTCAGGGACATACAATTGATCGTTATAGTAACTAATCATGAAAACCATGTTCAATCAAGCAATCTATTTGGAGCCCAATCTTATCAATAGTGTCAATCATAGTGATACCAAGAGATGTTCTAGGTATCATACAAATGACTGATATAGTCATTGGTCGTGAAGGTCACCTTAAATTTATAAATTTGTATGATACCCAACATATCCATCGTGAGCTCTCTTGTAGAGAAGCTGAGACTATTCTTTCGAAGGTCTTAACAAGCATCCTGGAGCTCTTTGAAGGGCATGCTAATACTCTATTTATTCCTATATATAGTAGGAACTTTCCCATGATCATATATTTCCATTTCCATATCTATCAATACTCCTTGAAGACTTCAATAAGAGTCTTATATCTTCATACCTAATCAGACTGAATATCACTTTGAGAATGAACCATTCATGGTGGGATGTAGTTCAAAGGAGGGTTGATTGAATCAAGTGAGAACTAGAGATTCAGGGATAATCATTCATGGTCAATCTAGGGGATATATGATAGACCAATGGAAAAACATGTTGTGGACTCCCCTTTGATGTTGGATAATCACCTAATGCCCGAGCTAACTAATTTTTAGCACTCTTCCTACAAACTCTATCCTATATGGATTGTGAATACTTTGAGGAACATATGATTAACCTTCTACATTCACTAGTCATTAAGGCCACCTTAAATCAGATATTTTTCTAGTTCTAAATCTCATCCATCTTGAGCATGTTCAAAGAACTTGAACAACTGTGACAATTCTTTGAAAGATCCTAAAAAGCAACCATAGTTGATGTTTTAGACATTAGAAAGTTGACTGATACAATCATAGGTCAATAAGAAAATCTTATATTCATAAATTTTCCTAAGGTCAACCTTTATCTATCTTGAGCACTTTTGAAAACTAACACTCTAAATCAATAATTTGTCTAATATCAATCAATGGTCTTGGATCATGACCTAAAACTGAATCAATTCTAAACATGAATTTCCACGTCTATTTGTGGTCCTAGATCATGACCTAAAACTAAACTAATCATGCATTCATTTTCAAATCAATCGACAGTCCCAGATCATGAATTAACATTGAATAAATCCCATGATAATAGTTCTAAATCATTTTGGGACCTACTAAACCAATCTTGCGTTCATATTTCAAAATCTTTCAGGATCAAATATCATGACTTGAGAATATACCAGTCATGTCATGAACATATATAAAGATTTCCAATCCCTACATCTAATATGAGCTTTAAGAAGATCATAAACACTATTGTTTTTATATTTCACGATCCATTTGCAGTAGTGAAGTATTTCAAAAGAAGATGAATTAAATCAAGTGAGAACTAGAAAATCAAAGATAATAGTTCATAAACAATCTAGGGGAACATATGATGGACCAATGGAGGAACATGTCGTGGAGCCTACCTTACTGCTACATGATAACCTGATACCCAATCTCAACTTTTTTAACACTCTTCCTATGATATTTATCCAACGATATCACACATTCACTAGGGAGCAGACAATTAACCAACATTATCACTGGCCATATAGGTCACCTTATATAGGAATTTGACTGTGCCCTGATGTTCAATCTTGAGCGATCAAAGCCATATTTTTTATAGGCAAGCTCACATGATTTTACCTTTTTGGGTTCATGCTCCTAACTGTAATTTGGTACACTCCTCCATTTACAAAAATTGAAAAAAATTAAAACTTAAATGTGTATAAAGAGAAGAGAGATGATGGCTACATTTTAAGATCTTTTCACATTCAATCAATTGCCACAATTCTCAATGATAAGACTCGTGATCTTAATATCTTTGACAAACCACAAATCATACCTACTTTTTTACATCCATCTTTTCTCACTAAGGCATGAGTTAGTGGGAGGTTCAGATGTGCACTGTGAGAACCCATCACGCTATATGAGATTACTCAAAACACAAAAACATGATCAACCACTAATTAACCACATAGCAGAAAAGGGGATAATTATAATCGATTTATTTCACCAACATACTCAAGAATATTTGCATAAAATCCCAACATCTTGCTTGTATTAATATATCAAGAAAAATATCTTCTACAATTATTCCATGGCCTCAACCGCAACATATGCATATACAAGATCATTATCCACATATCCACCCATCAAAATACTAATAAAAGCTCAAGACGATTGAAACATCATATACAAACTTTGCTTCCCAAACTTGGGAGTACAGGGATGACTCTAGGACATACTAGACATCTAACAACCTTCTCTAAGGTCTATCACCATAGATCCTCCTCACTTCCATGGGTCTTCTACTATTGTTCTTGATAACCTAAAAAGATGTGGTGACCTACGAGGCAAGATTCATGTCCCAGAAAGAGATATAACTCTCAACAACCCTTATTGATTACAACAAGTTAACCAATTAAATACATACAGTAGATTATATAATAGAATAACACCACCAGATATAAAAATTCTTGAGAACAATTCTATTTAGAGTCATATTTGTAGCATTGAAAGATTAACATTATTATCAATGATCAAGTGTAGTTAACAATATGGCCATAGCTATCAACATGATTCTAACTAGTATCATTTGTATAGCTAACAATTATTAGCATGTCTAATAGGATAGACATATTTAACTACATAGGCATGGCTAGCAGTATAAGCATATCTAACATCATAAGAAAGTCTAGCAGCATAAAACTTAAGTTTTAAGAAAGTCTAGTGGAATAAGAATAGCTAACATCATAAGCAAGTCTAGCAGCATAAGAATAGCTAACATCATAAGCAAGTCTAGCAGCATGGCATATCTATCAACATGAGTATATATATTAGCATGAGTATCTAGCAACATAAGCATGGCCATTTTCTATATTGCATTATACAACATCTATTTATATAAAAGGAGAAAACAAGGGTTATCATCCAATGTCAAGTGTTGTGTATAACCCTAATAGATATACTACACGACTAGATTACTTCTGTTGTTAAGCCCTGGGGAGTTTGTGATAGACCACTCAGACTCCAACTGATCGTTGTGAAGTATTATTCTGTTCTGCATAAGATCTCAGAGAGCCGGCATCCTAAGTTCTCCCACCCTCAGTTAGTATGAGTAGAAAGGTAGTGACATAAAAGTCTAGCTACCTACATTGACATATAGTCAAGCTTCTAAACACCAACTTTTCCTTGGTATAAAGGTCACAACATCTGAAACCAGGGTATATACCACCCTATCATCTAAGGTACAACCACAACTGTCCTCAATCACATCACATATACAAATATTCAAACCAAGGAATGACCGCAATCATACTCCATAATCTTGGGATCTGAATGTCAAGGATGTACACTCCCTGCACCCCGCATACTCAAAAGTAAATGCTCTGAGTTTCCCTTAGGAATACTCATTTCCCCATTCAGCAAGTCCTCACATAAAATGGTTCTGTGGTTCAGGGTACTACATGATTAGGGGTTCACTTGATTAGTTATGTCAATTGGGTGAATTAAGGTTGCATCAAACAAGTGGACATAGAAACCCTAATTTTTCCAGTAAGAATTAGATATATAACAACTCCAGAAGATATAAATTGTGTGAGACATGACACCAATCATTGTCACATCACAAATAGGATTACACCTCCATAAGGGCTCAAGATATTCCCAAAGATCATCAAGACCATTCTCATAATCACGTATAGGAAGAACATTTTCTTTCCACACCTTGTAATAAGGCTCAACAGACCATAACCATAATTGTGATACACAAGTTTAGCATAACATTGCATTAAGAATCTTATGATGTTCATATAACAACATATTTTGGTTAGGTGTAACAAGATAAGTTAGTTTAGTGTTATACATCAATACATTATGGTGACTATTAATTTACATTTATATGAGGGCAAAGGTAAGACTACCAAGTTATGCACATTGAAGCGTAGATATAACATAATCAAAACCAAATCATCAAACCATGAGCTTCATTCAAAACCATCAGATGTTGGAACATAAGACTCTGACCATTGAATCATGTTCTACATCCAAGACCATCAGATGTAGGATAGATAAAACCATGGGTTGTAAAACTAGCAAAACCATGACCCATCTACTAGGGAAACCATCAAGTTAAGACCTAAAAGAATCACCACATATTACCTAGTCAAGACATCATTTGTGGTGTCCAGGATCACCATCAGTTGTAACACCAAGGGTCACCACTAATTGGGGACCATCGGATCATGAGTCTGAAGAACCATCAACCTACAAGTCAGAAGAGCCATCAAGTGTTGAACTAAAAGAACCATTGGTTGATGACCCAGGCTAGCCATTGGTTGTGAGACTCAGGGTCACCATTGCTTGTTGTCAACAGATTGAAAACTGATCCAAAAACTAAGGGACAACCATCGTTTGTTGAACCAAAAGAAGCATCATTTAAACCAACACATGTAAACACCAAAGACCATCAAATGTGGGAACCCTAATGATCATTTATGAAGGGGAAAACATGAACATCATTTGTGTGCTTATGATAGAACCCAAAATAGAACTTAAACCATGACCATCACAAGAAATCCAAACAAAATAGCAACAAAGACCAACCCGTGGAGTTAGAAAAGAAGGGTAAACTATTGGTAAATACGGGCACAAAGTATAGTAGTAGAAACAAAATTTTTATCTATTTGTATTCCCATAACAACAAGATTGTGTCAACTAATATTAAATAGGAAGGATGGTTTTAATGATTTATACATGGTCCTGGAGCAAGTCCAGTAAAAAAAACTCACTTCTTTGCAACTGTTGACTAGTTGCTCTTGGATGGTGGTTGTGCAGATCCTGGTCTTCACCACAAATCAACTGTCTGTGCAACTTCTATAATGACTTTGGTAGTCTGGCCACACACTACAGGTTGACTTTGTTCTCTGAGTAGCATCAAAAGGTCTCCTACCTCTAGAGTAGTCCACACGGACCAACTAGAACTCCTATTGTTCACCAAGAATGGATAAGAAGTAGTTGTCCCTCCCGTTGGTGTACTAATCACCAACCTACTCTCCCACAATGACAACTTCTTAGTTGTTCTCTCCCGTTGTATATCCCTCCCTATCGGGTAGGGCTTTCTTAGGCTCTCTTGGTTACTACAACCAGAGAGGACAACAATTGTCAGAGGAATTGATTCTCAGTTATTTGTGTTGTATCATGGGAAGCCCCCAGTTCCCTCCTTTTATAGGGGAGGTTAGGGTCAACGTTCCCAGTATGTATGGGGTTGTGTAATAGTGGAAAAGATAGGAATAACTTGAACTTTCACAATCTCCAAGATGGAAAACGTTCGTCTGGAACGCCCAGATAGTCATCTAGGGTGTGAGACAATTGTCTCGCACTACCAAATGGCCGTTTGTTAGTTTCCCAATTGGATACAAATTTCACAATTTCAATCCAATTAATATACATATTTATTTTACTTTCTATCCAAGTATTTTCAAAAAAACTATTTGGGAAACATACCGAACCTTCATTCAGCCTCAACCGACCCATCTCACCCAAGTGAGACGCCCGTCTCACATCTGGTGAGTTGAGTTGAACCGGTGAGTTCAATTACATTGAGCCAGTTGGTTCAAGGGTAGAACTTAGCCAATTCGCACTCCGATCAGCCTAATCCTCAAACGACCGTCTCAACTTCTTGAGATTCCCATCTGGTCTTGCCTAAATGGTCATCTCACTTAGTGAGATGGTAGTTTGGCAGACCTATTCAGCCAATCGAGTGATCAGTTTTGTGAATTGAATACCTAAACACTTTAGTAATCAATCTAACTGTCATTCAAGATCAAACTTCTCTCTTAGATGATTTTCTATGTGTGTGACCCTATAGGTCCCATATCACATTGGTAGTGAATATCCATAATAAATCATATGACATCACCAGTAGAGAGTGATGCCTAGTTGGACATCAGTGCTACCCAAGTGAATGGAATGTTGGAGTACAACTTCTACCTATAATATGTGTAAGGTGTTGCAGTGATTCTATAATTCCTTTATCTCTGATATCCAGGATGAACTCAAGGCACGGAAGGTTATCCTCTCAATGTTCAATCCATGTTTCTTGAACCAAGAGCAGACTGTATGAGATAATGTGACCTCAATATCATATATTGATTCACATGTGTGCATGTGTTTCTCAATCTCGCTTATCAAGTGGCGTAGGATATCATACTCCAATTGCAGGGACGAATCCCATATCTATCGCTCATAGTCTATCCCCATGTGTCAAAGTCATCCAATCACACCATTATAACAAACCATGTTTGAGGACTATGTTTGATGATGTCAAAGTGTACCCAATCACATGTGACGAATGGCAGTGATTTCAGGTCTAAGAATCACAATCACCACCTTCAGTATGAGAGATGATTATGACCACAAAACCATGTGTCACTCTCAAGGTGGGTTTATCTGATACACTATTCCCTAACATGTATCTGTGTGCTTGGTTTGATATAGTCATATAATGACTAATGAGATTAAGTCATCAACCAACTCACACTCTGATCTTACATGTTATTGTTGTCTATCAACCTTCTACAATAACAACCGATTAGGGACATAATGAGAATAGGTATATGTATTCTTAACATTCCTATGATCTCATCCACAAGGGTAGTAACTTGGATACATATGTCATTGAGTAATATTATTCTCTAGACATTCATAATGTTTTTCATTATCTCATAACTAAGTGAAACTGATGAATTGGGAGCTTACCTTTTTAAGTACAAATCCTTTTAGGTAATTATGCCATGTCAATCATCATATGATTGTCTCTATTGACATACCTTACGGATAAAAACAAATCATAAACCCTAGGTATGACCATCGTTTAGAGAAAAAAAATCATCGTTTGACCACATACAAGCTAGGTCTAAAACTTCCTCTACCAAATGAAAGTATGTGCATGAGGTTTAAGGTCCATATATGGTGATAAACTACTCAAGATACATCAATTATACTTAAACCCCAGGCAAAGGTAGTATCTTTATGCTTAGAATTGCATTTTAGAGAAAGAGCATGTGCATGCAAGGTAGTAGTAAGAAATAAACGTGAAGAAAGTTATATAACTCACCTATAGGAAGAATATGAAGCTCCAAACAACAAGGTAGCTTGAGAGGAAGAGGAATAAGCCCTATCTTGAGGACTCCACACAGCCAGGCTAGCTACTTCTCCAAGCAAGCAAGAAAACCCTAGGTCAAAGAAGCAAGAAAGATGTGTTCTTTAGGATCTAGAACTAACTATACCATGAAACACCATGGTTATGACCTAGAATAAGGAGGAAGGAGGTAGGAAAGCAAATAAAATGAAGGAAAGGAAGGATATCTCTAAGCCAAGAAACCAAGCAAGGAAGCACCAAATGACATGTACTAGGGTAGATCTGAACCCTAGGTGCACATGCAAGCTAGATCAGACACCTTCTTCTACCTTGGGCTCCTTATGCTCCACCAAGAAAGGGGGACTATCTCCAAGTATAGATAAGTTAGAGGGAGAGATTAAAGGGGTCATTTGGGTGGAAGGTGGGAGGTATATAAGGCTATGGGTGAGAGAGGAGAGAATGTTAAGGTGTCCTAATAGGTTTTCCATGTGTCCATGGCCTAAAGGGTCACATCCATGTAGATACATAGATCCATAGGTTGTGGGAGTCCCTAGGGACATCAAGTAATGACTTCCTAGGGTGTCCATTGAGTTTCAAAGCATGGTGACCATCGGTTGATCTACCATGGGTCACAAGGGTGAAAACCATCATTTGTGCACCTCTCTTGGTGAACCACCAACCCAAGGAGCCTCAAGAGGGGAAACCATCACCCTCAAAACTCAAGGGACCACCATCAATTCCCAACTCACAAGTATGGCCATCATATCTCAATCATCTAGTAGAACCATCAATTTTTGGCCTCCAAGGTAGCTCATCCATGAGGGCAAAACCCTAATTGAACCCTAGATGGATGTCACAATTAAACCATGGTACAACAAGGCACCCCAAGTCTCAAAAAACTAAATAATGATGAGAAAAAATGTAAGGTACAACAAGCATGTGAAAATTTGCAAGAAAAACCATAGATATGGGTAAAATATAGAAAATTCCAAAATAAGCATATAATTGCATAACTTGCTCAAACAATGTCCAAATTGGACTAAGCTTGAAACTTAGGTTTTTCACATGATATAAAAGCAAATATTATAGTTTTATTATGGTTTTAAGATTGTAATTAAGGTAAGAAAGCATGTTCAACCAAAAATCAAGGTCAGGGGTCTCACAACCATAAACCCCTAACAGGGATTTCACCCCCAAAATCCAAGGCAAAAAAAGATAGGTACTCCCCATGCACCTAATCCATTAACCTCGACATGGTTACTTCCACCTCATGGTGATGTCACAAGACTCTCATAGAAGCCATGATCTTCTCCCTTAAACTCTTTTCTGTGTCATCTTGGGACAACATAGAACCATTCCTATAAGAAACATCCTCACCCAACTCGACCTCCATTGCATGTATCTCTTGTGTTGTACCATGGTGTCACTTCCTTGTTGTGTAACATAGAAATTGTTTTGTAGAATGTTCAAATCTTGGTAGCAACTTTGACTTGGAACTCTAGTTGAGTGTCCTAAACTATTTCCATATGTTGTTGAGTCACTACATCGTTCACTATAGTGTGTTATATCAACACATCATGTAGAACCTATTACTTTACATGTTCTTTACCAAACAAGGAGTGTCTTGTATCTTATTCTATAAAATTCTTCACTAGGTATCATGTTTATGCTCCTCTGGTGATTGTTGTATTGGCAACTCAATCAGTCAGGTGGACCTCCTTTATTTGTCAAAAAAAGTTGTTGGACATATGTTCTTTCAAGATTCCCCAATCTTCTACATGATTCTTTCTAACTGTCCATCTATCTAAGGTTGTGCTAAACTTCAACTATATACTTCCATGCTTCTTCTAGGGTTTCTCCTTGACTTACTAAAAATGGTACACTTGAACATATCTATGACATACCCAGTTCTATGCTTGGATGCCACTGCACGTTCTTCACCTTATGATACATCTATGGATTTACCAGATACATCATATGTATTGAAGATGAGTCTCCTTAGGTACCACCTTACTCAAACCATCCACATATGGAACCTTGTTTGGTTGCAGAATCATACATTGTCTTGTCACTTATCCTATGGAAGCTATCATGCTCCCAGTTGTGCAATTCAGATATGATGTCTGGTATCATGGTATCATCCACATGTACTTCTCTGTCCAATTATAACAGTATTGATTTGACTTGTAGATGTGTTCACGAGCCTACCAACTGAGATACTTCCAACTGCATATCCTCCAGCCAAAGTGATGCTAGCATGTCCCATTTCATGATGTGTTGAAGAGCATAACCATGCCCTGTCTGCAAACATTAATGAAGATGACTTCCTAGTTGTCCCTATAGCGTATCTTCACGTATCCCAAATCATTCCTTGAAGCACAATAAAAGGCAATATATCCTTCCCTTTGTTCTGGCCACACTAACACTAGAACACTTGTCAACTTCTCCTTTAGTGTCTTGAAAGAATGTTGACACCAACATTGACGCATGTCATTCCATGCAAAAATGAACACCTTTCTTAGTCAACCTTGTTAGGGGTACAAAAATAATGTTGATGTTTTGAATGGTCTTCGTGGTGTGTCCTGCTAGGCTTAAGAAACTTCAGCTCTCAATCGATGTCAGGGGTTTCTCCCACTTCATCGTTTTCTTTGCCTTATTTAGATGTATACAATATCCTCGATAGATATATCATAACCCTGATAAGATACTCTAGTCAACCTCGAACTCACTCTTGCCGAACTTGGCACATCGTTATTGCTGCTCCAACCCTCTTATGACTTAGTTAAAATGCTATTCATGCTACTGACCATCTCTGAAGTACATTGAGATGTTACTTGCCACAACTCATAAAGATACAACCTGAGCACTCTTTCCTCAAGTCCATAAACACTATTTATGAATTGGTTAGTCTATACGGCACAATCATAAGCTCATAGTGACTATGAACTCATGGCATCCACTCTACTCTTCATCTGATCATATCCCAAACTTAGGTCTATCTGAAGGAACACTACAGCACCCGTCGACTGATCAACAAATCATCTACCCATGAAAATGGTTAGTCATTCCTTGTTGTGATCTTATCCAACTATTCTATAACCCATATACATTATCATGGGACCACTCTTCCTTTCTCCAAACAACACTTGAATGATCTCAACATCAAACTCTCTCTCTAAGGAAAAGAAACACCAAGAAGCTCATCTGATAAGCATCTTCAACTCACATACTACTGGTACATTCTAGATATAGGATGCATCACCTTGGTATCCACTTCATGTGCTAAGAGAAACTCACATCTCAGTCTCATCATCTTCTCTGTCTTCATAACCAACTCAAAATGTATAGGAGGAGTCTTCCTAACTCTTAGAAGGCTCAAAAAGCATGCTCATCACAACACATCATGGTCTTGGAACTATAGTCCAAAGAGATTACATGCTACATCAATATATCCACCTTCTAGGATTACAACAAATCCACACATAGCAAGTGGCATAAAATCCACTTTAAAGTTGTGCCCTGAAAAGAAAGAACACAAGGAAAACATACTTTCCATTACCCAACAACACTATCTAGGGGTTACTAACAAGGGGTTACTGATTCTATCTTCATTATGATAATTATGATTTTTTATGTATCATTTTACCTTTTTCATTTAGGTTCCTTTCCATCAGCATAGAAATTATCATGATTATCATATCACCTTTCTATTTCTTGTTAATGATTTATCGTTATTGTGTATGTCCCCTAATTTCATTATGTTTTTTAGTTACTTATCAAGGGGGTGGTTCCTCATATTTCACATTTTCTTCATTAGTTTCTTTTACATGTCATGATAATTTCACTTTAACACTTTCTTACACACATAAGTTTGAGATTAGCTCAAGTTCCACTTTATTCATATGTCATTGTTCTTATTCATCTTCTCATATCGCACTTATCTCTGGAGTTCTATTCTTCTTATGTGATTTTTATACCTTGAATCATGTCAATAGAACATATTTATCTCTCCTTTACATCCTTATCATTTACAATTACAACTTCAAGAACTACTCTTTAGCTTATTTGTATTCATATTTAGGTTTGATGGCATCTTATATATCTATATAGTTACCAAACATTAATATTTTTTATGAGTTATGATGTGATTTTCACCTTTATTTACGGTGGGCTTAAGGTATTTTCACCATTATTTCGTATTCATTATTCTCATTAGATTGTTTCAAACCTATTACTTGATCAAAGTAATCAGAAAGATAACAGTCTAAGAGTTCTACACTTACCTTTTCTTCAATAATTGAATATCTGGCCAGGTCATCCAAGTACTAAGATTAGGAAGTAGGTTTGATGTTTACATGTCATGTTCCTTACTTAGTCATCATCCTAGTCCTATTCTTAGTGTCTTTGTTGACTCAGAGAACCTAAAGATCTGATACCAACTTGTGATAATATGTCACATAAAATGAGATTATTCAAAACTAAAAAAACACGATTGATAACTAATTAACTACATAGCAGAAAAAGTGGATTTAAAACTGATTTCTTTCACCAACATACTCAAGAGCATTTACATAAAAGCCCAACATATTTCTTGTATTCATATATCATGCCAAATATATTTTACAATTATTATGTGGCCTCAAACACAACATATACATACAGAAGAGCATTATCCACATATACAAGCATCAAAATACTACCAAAAGCTTGAGACGATAATAACATCATATACAAATGTTCCTGCCCAGACCAGAGAGTACAAGGATAAATCTAGGACACACTATACATCTAACTACCTTCTCTAAGGTTCATCACCATAGATTCTCCTCACTGCCATCAGTCTGCTACCATTGCAGCTGATCACCTAAAAAGATGTGGCAACCCACAAGGTGAGACCCATGTCCCAGCGAGAAATATATCTCTCAACAACACTTTTCAATTAAAAAAAGTTAAGTAATTAAATAGATAGAGAAGATTATATAACATAATAGCACTACAAGGTATAAAACTTCTTGAGAATAGTTCTATTTAGAGTCTTATTTTTAGCATTGAAAGATTAACTTTATTCTCAGAGATCAGGTGTAGTTAGTACTATGACCATAACTATCATCATGAGTCTAACTAGTATCATGAGTATAGCTAATAGTTATTAGCATGTCTAAAAGGATAGGCATATTTAAATACATAGGCATGGCTAAAATTATAAGAAAATCTAACAATATAAGAAAGTCTAGCAGCATAAGAATAGCTAACATTTTAAGAAAGTCTAGCAACATAAGTATATCTAACATCATAAGCAAGTCTAGCTGCATAAGCATATCTACCATCATAAGCAAGTCTAGCAACATGGCACATCTATAAATGTGAGTATATATATATCAACATGAGTATCTAATAGCATAAGCATGGCTATCTTCTACATTGCATTATACAACATCTATATATATAAAAGGAGCAAACTAGGGTTATCATCCAATGTGAAGCGTGTTGTATAACCCTAACTAATATACTACATGGTTGGATTATGTCTTTTATTAAGACATGGGGATTTTGAGGTATACCACTCAGACTCATCACTACGAAGTGTTATTCACTTTTGTATAAGATCTAGGAGATCTAGAATCCTAATATCTCCCACCCTTGCTCAATATGAGTGAAAAGGCAATGACATAATAGTCAAGATACCTACAGTGACATATAGTCAAGCTGCTAAACACCGTCCCAACCTTGGTATAAAGGTCATGACACCCAAAACCAGAGTATATAACACCCTATCATTCGAGAACAATTGCAAATATCCTTAATCACATCACATTTACAAATACTCAAACTGAGGCATGACCGCAACCATCCTCCATAACCTTGGGATCTAGATGTCAAGGATGTACACTCCCTGTACCCTTCATACTCAAAAGTATGCACTCCAAGTTTCCCTTAGGCATACTCGTTTCTCCATTCAGAAAGACATGACACTGAATGGTTCTACGACTCAGGGCACTACATGATTAAGGTTTCACTTGATTAGTTATGTCAATTTGGTGAATTAAGGTTGCATCAAACAAGTGGACATACAAACCCTAATTCATTCTAGCAAGCATTAGATATATAACAAATCTAAAAGATATAAAACATATGAGACATATTTCTTATCACATAATCACATGGTACCAATCATTTTCACGTCATGAAGAGGATTACACCTGCATAAGGGCTGAAGACATGCCCAAAGGTCATCAGGATCATTCTCATAATCACATGCAAGAACATCATTATCTTTCCACACCTTGTAACAAGGCTCAACAGACCATCACCATACTTAAGATACACATGTTTAGCATAGCATTGCATTAAGAAGCTTATGATGTTCATATAACAATGTACTAGGGTTAGGTGTAACGAGACAAGCTAGTTTAGTGTTACACATTAGTCATATATGTTGACTATCAATTTACTTCATATGAGGGAAAAGGTAAGACTACCAAGTTATGGGCATTGAACAATCAGTATAAAATCATCAAAATCAAACCATCAAACCAATAATTTCATTCAAAACCATTATATGTTGGAACATCAAATTGTAAGCATTGAATCATGGTCTACATTCAAGACCATCAGATGTAGGATAGATAAAACCATGGGTTACAAAATCGGTAAAACATGGAACCATTCAACTAGGGAAACCATCAATTTAAGACATAAACGAATCAACGCATAAGATCTAGTCAAGCTATTGATTGTGGTGTATAGGATTACCATCAGTTGTGGTGTCTAGGACCATCATCGGTTGTGACACCTAGGGTCACCATCGGTTGTGAATCATCAAATCATGAGTCAGAAGAACCATCGACCTACAAGTTAGATGAGCCATCAAGTGTTGAACCAAAATAACCATTGGTTGATGACCCAGGCTAGACATCGATTGTGAGACTCGGAGTCACCATTGTTTGTTGTCAACAAATGGAAAACTGATCCAAAAACTAAGGAAAATCCATTATTTGTTGAACCAAAAGAAGCATCATTTATACCACCACATGTAAGCACTAAAGACCATCAAATTTGGGAACCCTAACCATCGTTTGTGGGGGGACAAGACCATAGATTGTGTGCCCATAATATAACCCTAAAAATAACTTAAACCATGGTTTTCAGTTGGAACAAGAAATCTAAGAAAAACAAATACAAAGACCAACCCATCGAACTGCAAAAGAAGGAAAACATCTCATAAACCATAGGTATGGCCATCGTTTAGAGAGCAAAAACCATTGTTTGACCAGATAAAAGAAAGGTATAAAACTTCCTTTACTAAAGTAAAGTATGTGCACGAGGACTAAGGTCCATACATGGTGATAAACTACTCAAGATACATCACTTAATCTTAAACCTTAGGCAAAGGTTGTATCTTTATGCTTAGAACTGTGTTTTAGAGCAAGAACATGTGCACCCAAGGTAGTAGTAAGCAATAAACGTGATGAAAGTTGCATAAATTGCCTCTAGGACGTCAATGAATCTCCAAACAGCAAGGTAGCTTGAGAGGAAAATGAAGAAGCCCTAGCTTGAACACTCCACACGGCCAAGCTAGCTCCTTCCCCAAACAATGAAGAAAACCCTAGGTCAAGGAAGCAAGAAAGCAGTGTTCTTTAGGCTCTAGAGCAAGGTCTACCATGAAAACCATGATTTTGACCTAGAATAAGGAAGAAGGAGGTAGGAAAGCAAAGCAAATGAAGGTAAGGAAGGATATCTCACATACCTAGGCCAAGAAACCAAGCAAGGAAGCCCCAAACGACCTCTACTAGGGTAGATCTGAACCCTGGGAGCACATGCATGCTAGATCGACCACATTCTTCTAACATGGGATACTTATGATCCTCCAAGAAAGTGGTCAATCTTCAAGCAACATTAAGGAATAGGGAGAGCCTAAAGGGGTCATCTGGGTGGAAGGGGAGAGTTATATAAGGCTATGGGTGAGAGAGGGGAGAAGGTTAAGGTGTCCGACTAGGTTTGCCACATGTCCATGGCCTAAAGGGTCATGTCCATGCAAAGCAGATGTTCCATTAGTTGTGGGAGTCTGTAGGGCCATTGAATCATGATGTCCCATGGTACCATCAAGTTCCAAAGCATGTTGACCATCAATTAATGCACCATGGTTTACAAGGGTGAAAACCATCATTTTTGCACCTCTTTAGGTCAAGTATGGCCATCGGATCTCAAAAATCAAGGAGAACCATCGAGTTTGGTCCTCTAAGGTAGCTCATCCATGAGGGCAAAACCCTAACTCAACCCTAGATGTATGTCACCATCAAACCAAGGTACAAAAAGGTGCCCCAAGGATGAACTAACTCAAGTATGATGAGAAAACATGTAAGGTACAACAATCATGTAACAAATTGCAAGAAAAACCATAGATATGGGTAAATTTTAGAAAAGTCCAAAACAAGCATATGATTGTATAACTCGCTCAAACAATGTCCAAACTGGACTAAACTTGAAACTTAGGTTTTTAACATGATATCAATGCACATATTATGGTTTGATTATGGTTTTAAGAATGTAATTGAGGTAATAAAACATGATCAAATAGAAATCAAGGTTAGGGGTCTCACATGCACTACTTTAAGACTGATGCAATGATGAGAATGATTTTTGTGGTATATAAATATATTGAGAGTCATAAAAACTATAGGGGAAACAATGATTGGTCAGATATAGGAAATTGGCTAAGTCATAGGCTTCCCTTTCTCTAGATAAATAATTTATTTCTTATATTTTCCTCACTAATTCATCCTTAGAAGAAAAACACAGCACCTACACTTTCCATCCTCCAAAAGGTTTGTCAAACATCTTTGATGAGTCCAACCTTTTGGCCTTCTGTGCCCAAAATGGGGGTCAGACTTCTATCAAGCATGTAGTTCTCACTCTTATCTTGAACCTTGCCTTGAGTGGGGAAAATTATTGACACACCATCTATGTTCACTCAGTAGAAAATCATGCTTACATGTTAATTCTATGACTAATGATGAAGTTCATCTCAGTTTTATAGATTTTGTCCCTTTTCCACATTTTTCAATTTCCTCATATTTTTTCAACTATTTCATTCGCCCACTTTAACCCAGTTTGGGGATTTTCTCAAATAAAATCTTTTGTCTAGACTTAAGTGAAATTTTCCTATTGAATGTGTATGGATTAGAAGTTCCTAAAGAGTCTTTGAGATGCTCTGACACACCAAAGGGGAAGGGGGCGTCTTCGGCCGCACTTCAAGCAGGGGTCATGGGCAAGGGGGAAGATGATGGAAGGGTGAATCTTCTAAGTTTCATCATGCTATTGACCAACCTTCACTAGAGTTGGGTTCTAAAATTGATTCTCCTCATCAAGAAGAATATTGCACTAACTAAAATATTACTGCATGGATAGTTTTCCTGCAACCCATCGGGACACATATGTTTTGCATGATGGTGATCAAGATAATAGTTAGTCATTGCTCAATGAAGTTGGCATTCATCTACAATATCGTGGCCTACATCTTTCAAACTAAAAATCTCCTCATTCTTTTAGAGGATGTCTTAGTGCAATATTTGTATCAGAAAGATCATATTCTTGATTCTCTATATAAGAAAATGAATCATCAATTTGATACTTCTTCTTATGAAATGACACCATAAGTTATTAAACCTACCATGTATTTTCATATTGTGTCAATTCTAGAATGTGAAAACCCTAATTTGTTTGTTGATATTGACACTCCCAAAGAAATCAATCCAGAGGATATACCATTAGTCAATGAGCAAGGTTTCATGAAGTATACATTTCTCCTGAGGCCTATGAGATTCTTGACAAGCCTTTTTGGTTTGCTGTTGTAGTGAAATTAATCAAAAATTATATTGGTTATCTGACTCCTAGAGATCGGATTTTTCTATTTTTGAAACTAACTACTCGATGGAACATTTATGAGTTAAGTATGAATCACTATGTGATTCAACTTACCTACAAAATAGATTATCTATAATTCTCTAAGATGTGGACCTTGGTCTATGTACGGATGCAATTCAGTCATTAGTAGATAGTCAAGTGACTTCATTCCTACAATGGCATTCGTTATCATATTATTATTTGGATGAGAATTATCCATCTGCCTATTCATTTATATAACTCCATTATATTCATTCGAATGGGTGAAGTCCTTGGGTGGCTTGTGAAGGTAGTTGAACACACTAGTAATTGCTCGAGAAGCAAATTTGCAAGATTGGCCCTTGAGGTGAATACTTCTAAGCTTGTTAAGATGGCAGTTATTATCCATGGATCTATATGTAAATTTGAGTTAATCTATACCCTCTATTTGTTCCATTTGTGGTGTCGTGGGTCATTCTCATAAAGAATGCTCCATACAAAATACTACCCAAGATATTATTGATGAAATTGTTACTTCATAATATGATGGTGTCAAATGACTTCTCGAAGAGGAGAATGGTATGTTTCATATGGTAGAAACATTCATTCGATGAGAAATTCTAAAAAGAATACTAAATCAGATCCATAAGTAACAACTATTACTTCATATGGTAACAAATATGTTGCCTTGCGTAACAAGGAAGTAAATGAGTCTGATGTCAAGGATTTGGACTATGTTGTGCATGATGATGAACAACCATCCACATAGAAACCAATGACAAAAATATGGACAAAGAAAATGGAAGATGCTCCAACTACTACTACACCCTTAGATGGCACCATTTTGGAAAATTCAATAATTCAACAAGAAAATGTTTCCCAACCTAGTATTCCACTTAATAAAGTTCAGACTACTCATCCAAGTGTTGATAATGTTGATAATATAATGTCTGCCAATGTTACTCATTCTTCTATTGATCCTTCAACTGATGAATTTATCCAACATTGTCCTAATGCAATTCTTGTTTCTTTGCCAAAAATTCCTAAAGAACTAGATGATCCTCCCATATTACAACCTTCTTCTTTATCTGGTAAGATAGGCTAAGAGACAAGAGGTTTGAGTGGTAAAATTAAGAAACTACCATATCAAACAAGAAGCCAAACAAAGAACTGGTATGACGACTTTGTTGAGGAGGTGGAGCACGAAACTCCCACAAGTTAATTTATGAATAACATCATATGTTGGAATGTTCGTGGAATTGGTCACAATAGTACAATTAATTGCATAAAAAAATTTCATCTCTTGTTCTCATCCTTCCATGTTTGTTATTCTTTAACCTCAAATATCTACTTCAAGGGATGATGAGGTTTTACATAGACTTGTATACTCAACTTCTCATATTGTGGAGGCTCGAGACTTTTCTGGGGGTATTTGAATTTTATGGAAGACGCATATTTGCAGTGTTTAAATTATTGAAATTCATCAACAATTCACCCATTGTTGTGTGAATGAGCACTAATATCTTACTATTGTATATGATCCAAATGTTACTACTAGAAGGACATTTTAAAAGCATTTACCTCTATCTACATTTACATATTGATATACCTTGGGCAGTAATGGGTGACTTTAATCCAATTCTATTGGATACTGAAAGAACAAGGTGGAAGTAGATTCAATTATAGTAAGGTATCCACATTCCAAAGTTCTACTATTTTGGCAGTTCTAACTAATATGAGTTGTTCTAGTTTTCCATTTACTTATAAAAAAGGCTCTCTTCACAAAATATCAGATAGAGTTCTCATAAATTCTCTATAGCTTCAATCTATCTTTGAAGACCCTGTTAAGCATTTACCTTGAACTTATTCTGATGATAATCCTATCTTTCTCAATGATACAAGACCCCATAATTATAAGCATGTTTTTCATATCAAATCATCATAGAATCATGATAAATCATTTAAGTCTTTTCTTAGAATTTTTGGCCTTCTCATCTATTGAGGGTGTTAAGCCACTCATTATTTATTGAGATAGATCATGTTTTGGAGAACACATCAAGCTAAACATCTTATCCTCACAAAACTTGAATCTTTGTAGTCATCATTGGATCAATCTTTTTTAGATATCATAGATGACCGTTGTACTAAACTTTAGAACATGTATTAATCTATTCTTGCTGATGAAGTAATTAATCTTAGATAGAAATTGCATGTTAAATGGTTGAAGCAAGGTGGTCAAAAATACATATTTCTATAATTCTTTCTTAAAATCTATAAGAATGAGAAATAAAGTAACTTAGCTACATAATTCTAATGTTGTTTACATTTTTGATTCAGATGCTTTGAAGACAATTATTTTAATCATTTCAAGAACATGTTCTGCACATCCATTACTACATCAACGAAATAAGTGGATTGTTAACCGACCTTTTTTTATCCTATTTCAAGTGTTGGTTTCTAGAGTCTACAATCATTACATACTGAAGTGGTGGTTTTAAATACTCCTAAAAATATGGGTCGGAACAAGACACTGGGACCATATTGTATAAACTTGGAGTTCATACTCCAACTTTGGTCTATAGTAGGGCATTCTATGATTTCTACTATCCAATCAGCTGTACCAGGTCTTCTATTATCAAGTCAAATGTTTGATGATAATGCCATTCTTATTCCAAAATTTTCAATATATCCAAGTGTGTTCAATTGCGTCCGATTTCTTTGAGTAATGTTGGATTAACTAGTCTCAGAAATAATCATGGAATGACAAAATCTTTATATGTCAAATTAGATAGATCCTACTCAAAGTGCTTTTGTTCCTAGATGAAGCATTTCAGATAATATCATTTTGGTTCAAGAACTTGTTCAAAATATGAGGCACTGACATTAAGCACCTATGATGAAAATCAAGATTGATCTATCGAAAGCTTATGATACAATTTTGTGGTCATTTGTTCTTGGTATCATAAAGCATGTTGGTTTTCGTCCTTCAATTATAAGATACATTATGAACTCTTTGCCTGATATCCAGATCAGCCTTCTATAGAATGGACAAAAGCTTCCTAGTTTCAAGGCAGATAGAGGTCTAAGACAAGGTGATCCACTATCACCTTATATATTTATGTTTTGCCTTAATCACCCAAGTCATCTCATTAATGGTCTTCTCAACATAGGTTCCTAGAAACTGATATTTATTACAAAAGGCCCAAGAATATCACATGTAGCTTTTGTGTATGATCTCATACTATTTTCTCGGGCTACTATGCCTAATATAGAAGCTATCATGCATTGTTTTCATTTATTTGAATCTGCTTCTATCCTATTTATAGAACCTAAAAGAGTGTAAACGTTTTCTCAAAATTTATCAATATACGTGTGAGGAACTTGATTTGCTCGTATGCAAAAATGACACAGGTAAATGACCTTGGTCATTATCTTGGTGTCCCTAAATTACATGGTAGGATATCAAAGGATAAATGTGGTGCAGTTTTTCAGAAGTCCAAAGTCATGTCACTTGTTCTGATCACATAAGTTATGTGTGTGTGGTCATGTTTGCATGGTGAAGTCAATACAATATATATGTGTTGAATGTTCTCAAAGATTGTTAAAATACAAAGGGTGCATGTAAGCATCTTCAGATTGATAATCAATACCCAAAATTCTTCCTATCTACCTTTGATTCTTATCTAAGATACTATCAATAGTTTCCTCACGGAGCTTGTAATATTTTTATCATTACTTGATTTGAACTATGTAAGAGTATAAATAACTTCATTTGCAACAATGATGTTGTTCCTTCAGCCTCAATTGCTTGATCTGTGTTACACACCATTCATTGTGTTGATCAGGTTTGGTCATGAACAAATCATAATACCATCTTATTGCAACATGTACTTGTACCGACTTCTTAGCAACACCCTCCATGGGTATGGCTGAAGATTAATTGTGATGCATCTGAAAAGATCTAGAGGAGTGAATAGAGCTTTATAAAATATTTTAACAAATAAAAGTGATAAGCAAACAACCAAAGATGAGAAAGGATTTAGAGTGGTTCCGTCTCGATGCCACTCTCCTACCTAGTTGTTACCAACTAGGATTTGCAGCAAACAACTTTGTTAATTTATCTGTGAGGACAAATTACAAAGTAGTTGTTGTAACTAAACCTTCTTCTTTACTGGCCATAGAAGAGCACCAACCAAACCTCTTCTTTTATGAACTCTGAAGTACTGATAGACAAGGAAGAGAATCGAATGCCACCTCTTCTTTTACGTACTTCCAAAGCACCAATGGATGAGGAAGAGAACCAGATGCCACCTTTTCTATGATAGATAAAGGAAGAGTGCCTTCTCTTATGGAATCTTGGACAACCTTCTCCTCTTAAAGTAGTCCGGCCACAGTTACACAATAGTACAAATAAGATGGGAGAAAAGAATACACCAAATAAGCTCCACAATATTTTATAAATCAAGCTTATGGAACAAATCACTAAGGATGTATCAAGTTTGGGTGATGGTTGGATAAGATAAGGCAAGGACACAAAAAGCACTACTGTTAATGATTTGCAAGAGGGCTGCTACAACTCTATTTTCTCAAAATGTAATGTATTCAAGTACGCAAGTATTTGTGGGGGTGTTTGTAGACCATTACTATTTATAGAAATGCTTTACAAGTGGCTAGAACATCTTTGAGCAGCTTCTAGAGGGTTCTAAGGGTTAACTAGATGATTGGATGAAATAAATTTAGGTGCAACAACTAGTTTGATCATAAGAAAAGTCCACTCCAGAAAGTTCCTTGGTCGAAAATTTTCTCGACTAGAAGTGTCTCGGTCGACTAGTTTTTCGAAAGAACATGTGGTGAGCACACAAAAGCTCCAATGGCTATATGTCGATCTACCTTCTTGGTCAAAGTGTTGCAATGACTCTTTCATGTTCAACAAAAACTTTGATCGAATGTGTTTTGGTCCTCAAATACTTTGACCAAAAATTGACTCAGTACTTAATGTAAATTTCAGTTTCATAAGTCCTCAACCAAGCAGTGTCTCGGTCCACAAAATACTCAATCGAGAGAGTCTTAGTCCACAAGTTCTTTGACCGATGAAAAACCCTATAAAATGGATGTGTAAACATTTGAAGATCCTATCTACGAAATATTATAGTGTGACCTACATATCCAAGACACTTGGTATTGACATATGAAATGGTTTGGGATATGTGATGTTGGTCCATAGCTTGATCTTACATGAGTTCTAAAAACTTGTACATTTGCAATACAATAAAAGCACATATGAACAAATTTTCAATTATTTGATGTATCAATCTTGATTTTTCCAAGAGGTTCCTAAAACATTAGAGTAGCATATTAAATCCACAAATAAGAAATGCTTGTCATCATCAAAAGATAAGACAAGATAATGTTTAATTTAGTTAACAATTTCCTCCCTTTTGAAGATGGCAAACATTTCTAATTACAATAAAAAAACTCAAAATGAAATAACCATAGCTTAGTGAAGTTATCCTTGAGTATCTTCAAATTTTTTCATGTTTACATTTGAGAGGTATGGAACATATCATACATCTCTCAAATTAAAGTTGTATAGAAGAGAGTCTCTTTTAGTAAAAATGTGAAATCTCAAATGACAAGCTCAAGGAAGGAAGTTTTTGCTAAAGAAATATTTCTCCCCCTTTGTCATATCAAAAAGGTAAACTTATATGAAGAGAAGTTGACTCCCCCTAAGTGGGATACCCCCCCATATATGATTTTCATATTAAGATGAAATGTTAAATTTAGTCAAAAATGATTCATTTATCATTTTTAATGGATGTTAAGCCTAGAAATAAGAAGAAACTCCATAAGAACGAAAATCACAAAAAGGAATGTGTGATAGAGTTCTCTTCTGAAACCTGTAATACTAGAATTCATATGTTGAGTTATCTTGAGAGTTCCAAGTGTTTTGTCAAAGTTTGGATGTCAAATAATATTGATATCATGATTAAGATCCCTAAGTTCAGGCCTTTTTGGAGTATTTAATTAGATGATCAAATATATAAACTTTGTCACCAAATTTGAGTAGAATGTATCTTGAGAGGTAGTAAACCTATGGTTAAAAATTTGGTGGCAATTAGAGTGTCCTAGAGGAAGTTATTTGGGTATGAATATTTAAAATAATGTGTTAAATGACCATTGATGGACCTAAGATTTAATACCTATAGCTTAAGAATTAATTAAAGGAGATGTCATGCACCCTCCTACCCCTTTGGAGTTTGCATGAAAGAAGATACATAATTGAATGTTATGGATACTCAGCATGGCATAGTGGGGACCGTTGGATGGCCTGGCTCGACGGTGGATTCACCTTCTTCCACCTCTGTCAGTTACACAACCATGGGGAGAAGTTGAGGCCACGACATTGCCTCCACGACCTTGATTGTGGGTTACCACATGACCAAATGTGAGTAGAAGGCCTCCAAATAGTCATGGGATCCCTGTTGACCCCTCATTTAGTGTGCTTTAGCGGACTGGTCAGGGATAATGAACTCCCTATCCCAGGTGCTTCTCCATTGTTGTTCAAAGGTAGTGCAAGAAGGAAGGAGTCAAAGAGATGAAATCTTAAGAGTCTTTGAGGTATAAGGAATAAGGAAGAGAGGTCTAAGGAGAAGAGCCCACATGAAAATGAGAACCTCTATGGTAGTCTCATTAGGCACTGAGCTCACCCTCACTAGAGATGAAGATCGAGTTTGTTGAGGGATGCACCAGGTTTTCCTTTGAGAGTTAGACCCTTGGTGGAGTTGAGAAGGACCAGGAGATGCTAATGGAGGTGTTCTATGAAAGATTGGATGCATAAATACTCTTGCCCTCTTATGCTCCATCACAACAGCATCAGTGGTGGTGAGCTCCTCAATCTACCAGGAGGAACCACCAACAGAGAAGCCAAGCGACCAACGACGTATAGGGAGAAAGGCTGAAGCTATTGGCCATGTTTTACCCTAAAGAGGAGCAAGATTATATGACCAAGACCTCACCAGAGAGAAGCCATGTGGTGGCCCCACAAAATAGAGCAAGTGGGTGAGGAATCATGTGAGAAAGGGAGAGAAGGCGGTCCAGCGAGTGAACCACCCTGAATCGGATGAAGCCTGATCCACTCAAAGCAGGATTGAACCAATCGAGAACTGGCCTCCCCACCCACCACCATGAAAAGAAGTCGTGTCCCTAGAGAGGACATGTGGCATATTCTGATTGAACCATGAAGGTAAATATCTCAATAAATGTTCATTTCTTAGATAATTCATAGAAAATAGCTTGATTATCAGAAAAATATAATAAATACACCAAAATTCTCAAAAAAATGAGTAGAACAACATGAAATAATAATTTCAAGCTTTTAATGTACCAATATTAGTGATATCATGTAAGTTATGAAATGATCATTTCATGAATAATAAATATCAAATGATGGCCTAAAATTATGATGAATGCATATTCATCATGATTTTCAGTCGCCTTTTTGGGACAAATTTGACTCAATACATCCAATTTCATTTCCTAACTATCACAATATGCAAAGTTACTTAATTGATGCAATTATCAAGATTATTAACTGAGTTCATATCAATTTTATGCAGGTCATGATAAGGTTGTACCATCAGGTGGCACCCACATCCTTTTAACCCTAATCCACCCTCATCATAATCATCACTATCCCTTGCTTAATTTCATCTTTATCTCCATCAACCATCATCCAAATCAAACCCTTTTGAGTGGGATCCACCTTTCTCAACCTTTGATTGACCATACAGTTTCGACCAAACGGTCTTAACCATACAGTTTCATCCATACGGTTTTGACCTATCGGTCTTAGTCGTTCATCCATTCGGTCTCAGACCACGAGATTTTCTTCACCATCATATCGTTGATCAATGGTCCTCATCCATTCAATCAAGCGATCTGCCCTAATGATCTTGGGGTATCATTTTTCCTCTAAACAATTTTACAAGACCGTATGGGCATCTCTTCTCAAGACTGTATGAGCATCTCTTCTCAAGACCGTATGGCATCTCCATTCAAGATCATATGGATCTCCAAAGAGAAGAGACACCCTCCTAACAACAACAACGCCTTCTTCTTCCTCCTTCCACCTGACCCGCAAACCCTAGCACATAGCAGTAGTGATGCCGATCCACCAACCTCGTCCCTTGCTCCTACACCACCTGCAACTTCTTCACAACACCTATGTTACCGCCTCCTCAACATCATCGTTCACCATTGCCACATGATTGCACCACTACCTGCTCAACCTGCAACCCTAAGCCTGCTACGGGCATCGCTTTTCCTTCCTTCTACGGTAGTGATCATCTTCAACACCCGGTGCCCAGCGATCCCACGCCTGGACCTGCTAGCCACCATCATGCAAATGATCTCTAAGACCAATCAAGCACAAATGGTCTGCAAGACTGTTAGGTCAGTAGAGACCACCAAACCGTTTGGAGCCCGGGATCACCACATCACCTGCTGCTTCTCCACCTTGACCACGCCAGCCCGCACGGTCTTGCAAGACCGATTGGAGCCAGCACACGGTCTTAAGACCGATGGGAAGTGATTGGTCTCTGAGACCGTTTGGGAGTAGAGAACGTTAGGACTACGAGGATCATTTAGTCCGCCGACCGCTAGGGTGTCAAAACCATTTGGAGCTGATGAGCACAAGATCGTTTATTCACCGACTCGAGACCAATTGGAGAAGGGTAGAAGACCATATCGATTGGTCATTATCAGTCTACCAAACCATTTGGAGGATACACTCTACAACTATATGAAGGTTGAACTTCAAGACCGTATGGTCTTATGTACAAGATCGTTTGGAGTTTAGAAGCAAAACCGTGTGGAGAGAACTTAATACATGACCGTATGGAGCCACAACCAAGACCGTTTGGTCATCTAAACGGTCTCTAAATCAAACTGTGAAAATTACAACAGGGCCCAAAATGTCAAGCCCCCATCTGAGCCTATAAATAGGACCAGCAGGGTCCTCATTTGGGGCATTGGATCTGGGACGCCGCCAGGCTGCCTGAGCACAAGATTCAGTCCAAATCTGTCATCTACGCCAGTGTCACTTCACCTGCTACTCTTGCTGTGATCAAGGGGATCGAGGAGAGAAGGAAGGAGGAGTGAGAAAGACTGCCCAGTCTGTCTTGGCATCCCTCATTCCTCGTCCAGATCTGTTCTGCCACGACGTAGAATACCACATCATCTTCACCAAGCTGCGACCACCTTCTGCATCATGCTCATGGCAGAATCTTCCCTCTCTCTCTCTTTCTTCTTGTTTCTCGCATCATGAGCAAGTAGTTCCTTTTCACCGAGGTACAGGGACTAGCCCCGCTGCCCATGCAAGCATGTCCTTTTGTTAAACATTTCATGGTAATGTATATAACTTTTCATTTTGTTGTTAATCGTTAATGTTTGTAGTTTGATTACCTACTTGTTTTCATCTTGTTCTTCCCTATGTTTTGAGAACTTCTTTATGTAGGGTAGAATGTCGATTAACGAGGTTGAATCCCAAACTAGAAATAGAATGGGATTCCTTGAGGTCGTAAGTGTATGATCCATGAGGGGACGAGCCATCTAGCCTATGGTGATGCTTCTATGTGCCTAACGCCTGTATAGGGGGGCCACAACCTTAATTGGATTTTGTATCTTCTTCGTTAATCGTCGATGTTTGCTTGTAGATTAATCGATTGCTTGCTTAACATTTAGCACGGTTGACTCCCAAACTAGAAATAGAATGGGATTCCTTGAGGTCATAAGTATATGATCTATGAGGGGACGAGCCATCTAGCCTACGGTGACATTTCTGTGTGCCTAACGCCTGTATAGGGGGCCCACAACTTCAGTTGGATTTCTGTATCTTCGGAGCTGTAAGTGATTGATCTGGATGGTGATGAGACATCTGATACCTAAGGTGACACTTACACATGCCTAATGCCTGTATGGGGGGTTTTGCAGCAGCTCCATTTGGATGGTTATATCTTGCCTGGATGTTTGATGTAAGGATGTGTTTGCATGTGAAGTGGTGGTGAAACCCGATACCATCCCAGTGACTCCATATCATTAATCTAGAACAAACCTTAACTCTGCTCTTTTACTTTCTTGCATTTAGTTTAATTAACCTCAAATCGACCAATCATTCTAAATATTAGTCTTACTTGAGCTATATTTGACTGATAAAGATTCTTAAAAATGTTGTCCTTTGGGATTCGATCCTTAACTATACTACGATAAGACCTGTCCGCTTGCGGGTGATATTATTGCATAAGGTTTTGGTAAAAGCTCAGGGATCTCAACCCTGAGTGAATTTGTTAGTGCGATAATATTCCACGTCAATTCTGGCACTGTTGTCTGGGACAATGGAATCAATTAGTCAAATCTAGTTCTTTTAAGGCTAATCTATGATTTAGTTTTTCTTTTGATACAATCGATCATCTACTTGAATTCCACTCCACTTCATCAATCTTACTTCAGATCTTTTCATTTCAGGTGCCCCCAAGACTGGTGTATGCACCGTTTGAACAGTCCCGAACTCACCGCCAGCTTTGATCCAGAGATAGACAGAACCTTTCATCGTCAAAATAAAGAGAACCAAGCAAGAATGGCTCAAGAAGAGGAAATAGCCCGAAGGGTGGCTCAAGCCATCAATGCACATAAAGAAAGACTCATGCAAGAAGCTAGGGTTGCAGTTCAAGAAGAAATCCTAGCAGCGCAAGCAGCAGAACTACAAAAGGATCTTAGGGAGTTCTCAATCCCTAAAGCTGTTGATGTTCATCACCCAGTTCAACCTCCTCCCATCCATGATCCCAACTTCGAGATACGAGCACATTGGATTACCTTGCTTCAAAACAGCCCATTCTATGGTAAACAAGGAGAAGATAGTCAGGAACATCTTCTGAGGTTCATTGATCTATGTGTTATGACAAAACAAAATGGAGTCACAGACGTTGCCATTCGACTCTATCTCTTTAAGTATTACCTTGTTGATAGAGCTATAAATTGGTACAAATCCTTACAATGCGAGCCCATCACTACCTGGGAACAACTTCAAAATGTTTTTCTAGAAAAAATTTACCCTCCTTATCTCACCTATGAAATTAGGGGTCGAATAACAATCTACACTCAAGCCCCTAGAGAAACCCTTGCTGAAGCATGGGAAAGGTACAAAGAGATTCTACGTAAGTGTCCACACCACGACATTCCTAAGAATCAGCTTATCGAGATCTTCTATAGGGGTTTGGATGATGATATCAAGAGATTTTTAGACTCCTCATCCAGAGGAAACTTCATGCGTCAAAGTTATGATAGTGCATGGAAAGTTGTCATCGTTGGAGATGAAAATCAAGCCAATTGGGGTAGATCTATAGGTAAAGGCATGTTGAAGGTATCTATGGCTGAAGTTATTCCATAATACAAGTCTAACTCCGAAACCCTCAAACTCCTTATCGCAAAGCAAGACCATATCGAATCATCCCTTGCTGCATTTGGAAGAGGACGTTCACCCCCTCAACAACAAGAACAGATCAAGTCAGCTTCATTATTCTATGAAGCATGTAAAGGTACCGATCATTCCACTTTAGCTTGCAATGTTCTCTATTATGTTGTTCTAAGCAACGCATTTGGACAAGGAGATAATAGTCAAATGGAATATCTTAATGTTGTTAACACCATTCTTGGTCAAGGATACTATAATCCGAATCAGAATAGGAACCATCCAGGTTTTCAATATCAAAATCCTTCAGGAGAGGAAAACTCACGACAACTTGGTTCAACTAATCAACAAAGAGGCCCACCAGGATTTCATTATAACCAACAATAAAACTTTGGAAATCAAGGGAACTTTAGAGGAAACTTCCAGAACAAGAACTACAACCAGTACCAGAACAACTCTCAATTCCAGAATCCCAACCAAATCCTTTACCAACCATAAGGGAGACAAGCCGGTCCCGTATCTTCAGATGACAAACTAATGGCAATTGATAAGATGTTGCAATCACAACAGACTATGATATCTAACCAGCAAGCCCATCAGAAGGCTATTGAATCTCAACTAGCTCAACTTGCAGCTAGCATGAAGCCACCTGCTGGAGCCTTTACTGGCCAACCCGAGAACAACCATAAGCATCCCGAACAATTGAAGGCTGTCACCACCAGATCTGGAAATAATTATTCTAATCCTCCTGTCAAGACACATGTGGTTATTATAGACGAGGATGAACCAATGATTGTTCAAGACTCTAAAACACCTGAGTCTCAACCAAAAGAACCAGTGACTGCTGAAAAGATAGATGAGGAAAGTTCTAAAAAACTTGCTATGGAAGAAGAAGAAGCAACACCAGAACCTGATATCCCTGTATACAAGCCTCGTATACCTTTTCTAGCTCGTCTAAGGCAAACGAAGCTTGATACTCATTTCAATAAGTTCAAAGAAACTATGAAGAAGCTTCATGTTGATATACCCTTTCTGGATGCGCTGGCTGAGATACCAGCTTGGATGAAGTACTTGAAGTCACTTCTCACAAGGAAATATATAACTGAAGAATATGAAATAGTCAAGTTTGCAACAACTACTTCAGACATCATCTAGAGTAAGATGCCCAAGAAGCAGAAAGATCCAGGATCTTTTGGGATCTCCTGTCATATCAGTGATTCATTGTGTAAGAAAGGATTGGCCGATCTTGGAGCCAGTATCTCCATCATGCCACTTAGCCTTTGTAAAAGGATAGGGTTTGCTAAACTGCTCCCGACTGGTATGACAATACAACTTGTAGATAGCACTATGACTCTACCCCTAGGAATCATTGAGGATGTACCTGTCAAGGTAGGGAAAGATTCCTATGTTCCGTGTGACTTTGTCATCATGGATATAAAAGAAGATACTAGATACCCACTCATCTTTGGACGTCCATTCCTTGCCACTGCAAGAGCACTAATTGATGTTGAAGCAAGAACCCTGCTACTTAGATTAGCTAAAGAAACTCTTGAATTCAAAGTTTTTGAAAGTATGCGAAGACCAAGTATGCAAGAAGAAGTCTACTTGATTGAGTACATAGAGCAGATGACACTACTTATGCAAGAAGATTATGAATAAGATGATCCTTTTGAAGTGGCTCTAACAACCCCATCTGCTGATGATTCCATTAATGAACAAATAAAAGATCGTGATGTTTAACTCAACACTGCCAAAGAAGATCCTGAAGCTAATTTTGAGGTACTCAAAGTTGTGGATATTACTGAAGACTCATGTGAGAAACCACAAGCTCCTGAAATGAAGCCCCTACCTGAAGGATTGAAATACGTGTTTTTAGATGAACTAAAGATCTGCCCATTCATTATAAATTTAGAACTAACAACGGAGCAAGAAGATAAACTCTTGACGGAATTAAAAGAAAAAAGAAGAGAAATAGGGTATAAGATGAGTGATCTCATTGGGGTTAGTCAAGCACTATGAATGCATAAAATCCCCATGATGGAAGATCACAAGCCAAATGTTGAACACCAAAGGAAGCTTAATCCGAATATGAAAGAAGTTGTCTGCCTTGAAGTTATAAAGTTGCTCAAGACAGGAATTATCTATCTGATATCTGATTCACCATGGGTAAGCCCCGTACATGTGGTCCCGAAAAAAGGTGGAACTACTGTGATTCAAAATGAAGGGAATGAACTCATCCCAACTCAAACAGTCACAGGGTGGAGAATGTGTATTGATTATAGGAAGTTGAACAAGGCGACTCAAAAGGATCATTTCCCAATGCCTTTTCTTGACCAAGTCCTAGAAAGGCTGGCCCACCAAGAGTATTTTTGTTATCTCGACGGTTACTCCAGATTCTATCAAATACCTATACATCTAGATGATCAAGAGAAAACTACCTTTACTTGCCCATTTGGAACATATGCCTTCATAAGGATGGTGTTCGGGCTCTATAATGCACCTGCAACTTTTCAACGTTGCATGACATCTATATTCGTTGGTCTCACTAAAACCATCATGGAAATTTTTATGGATGGTTTTTCTATCTACGTGGATTCTTACAACTCATGCTTGAAGCACCTCTCCCTTGTCCTCAAACGGTGTGAAGAAGCACATCTCGTGTTGAATTGGGAGAAGTGTCATTTCATGGTAAAGGAAGGCATTGTCCTTGGTCATAGAGTGAGCAACCGAGGTATTGAGGTAGACAGAGCAAAAATTGAAGTGATTTCCAAACTCGTGATCCCAACAAGTGTAAGAGAGGTTCGTGTATTCTTAGGTCATGCAAGCTTTTACAGATGATTCATAAAGGATTTCCCCAAGATAACCAAGCTGATGACCAACTTGTTACTAAAGGAGGCTGATTTCCACTTTGATGAAGAATGCATCAAAAGTTTCAACAACCTAAAGCATGCTCTTACAACAACACCAATCATTAGAGATCTCAATTGGGATCACCCCTTTGAAATTATGTGTGATGCTAGTGATTTTGTTGTGGGTTCTGTTTTAGGTCAATGTATAGAAAAGAAACATTATGTGATCTACTATGCATCGAAAACCCTTGACGAGTCTCAGAGGAATTATGCAACTACCGAGAAAGAACTCCTGGAAGTCGTGTATGCCTTTGACAAGTTCAAATCCTACCTCATAGGTTCAAAAGTCATTGTCTACACAGATGATGCTGCCATCCATTACCTCCTAGCTAAGAAGGATGATAAACCTAGGTTAATAAGATGGATTCTCTTCCTACAAGAATTTGATCTGGAGATAATAGATAAGAAAGGTACAAAGAATGTTGTAGCAGACCACCTCAGTCGCATCCACACTTCAAATACCGAGAAGATCCCGATTAACGATTCCCTTCCAGATGACCAACTAATGAAGGTATCAAAAGCTACATCGTGGTACTCGAATTATGTGAACTACCTTTCTGCTGGGGTTATCCATCCTGAATGCATTGGAAATGCACTGAAGAAATTTATGCATGATGTGAAATAGTATCACTAGGACGAGCCATACCTCTTCAAGCTCTGTGTTGATGGTCTTTACAGACATTGTATTACTGAAGAAGAATCCAAACTCATTTTAGAACAATGCCACTTGGGCTCGGTTGAAGGCCATATGAGTTCTAAGAAAACGGCTATAAAAGTTTTACAACGTGGCTTCTTTTGGCCAACCATATCCAAAGACTCCTATAACTTTGTTCAATCATGTGAAAAATATCAAAGAACAGGTAACATAACAAAGAGAGATGAGATGCCACTGAAGTTGTGGCAAGAAGTTGAGATATTTGATGTTTGGGGGGTGGACTACATGGGTTCTTTCCCATCTTCTCATGGATTTTCCTACATCCTTGTGGCAGTGGATTACGTCTCAAAATGGGTTGAAGCTATACTGACTATCACTAGCGATTCCAAACATGTCATCAAGATGTTCAAAGATGTTATCTTCCCCCGATTTGGTGTCCCCCACACTGTGTTATCCGACGGCGGTCCTCATTTTCTTGAAAGAAACTTTGAAGCATTGTTGAGGAAATATGGTGTAACTCATAAGGTAGCATCACCCTACCACCCACAAACAAATGGATAGGTAGATATTTCTAAATGACAACTCAAAGCTATTTTGGAAAAGACAGTAGGCCGAAATCGAAAAGATTGGTCAGTAAAAATCAATGATGCATTGTGGGCCTACCGAACCGCTTTTAAGACTCCCCTTGGAACTACACCATTTCATTTAATATATGGAAAGTCTTTCCACCTACCTGTTGAACTCGAACACAAAGCATAGTGGGAAATAAAACAACTAAATTTTGATATGAAGAAAGCAGGCCAATCCAAGATTCTGCAACTCTAGGAGCTGGATGAACTCTGGATGACAGCTTATGAAAATGCACGAATCTAAAAATAACATATGCCACTTTGGCACGATGGTCATCTGAAAAGAAAAAACATACAAGCGGGAGACCAATTTCTTCTATTCAACTCAAGACTAAAGTTATTCCTAGTAAAACTCTGTTCTTGCTGGACTGGACCCTACATTGTCAAGAGCATCTCCCCACATGGTGCTTTCTCTTTATGGAGTGAAAAGTCAGGTGAATTTGTAGCTAATGGTCAACGCTTGAAGAGACATTTCACCTCATCCGACACAGGCACTGAAACAAAGCTGGAACTCACCAATCCAACAGATCCGCTGTAAAGTTGAAGGAATCAAGTCGAGCGATCAACATAAAACAAAGGCGCTTGTCGGGAGGCAACTGGATTAATAAATTTGTTTTTACTTTTAATTAGAGTTTTCCTTAATTTTGTTTTTAAATTTTGGATAAGTTTGCACTAAATAAAGATCACATCACAAGATGCCATTTTGAGTTCTGATCGATCTTCATTTTGAGATTTTCATATGGAGGATGCATGTTGCTTGGAACACAACCACATCTGATGGTCCATACGGTGTGAACTTTCCCCTCCATCTTGGATTTAGGGTTTTCTTGGGATGAGAAAATCTATAAGTTCGGGGTGGAGGGTGGGTGGTACATATTTCAATTTCCACCCTCGCCCATCTAATTTATATTTAAGACCATCATTGAATTTTTGACCAAAATTTTCAAAAATTTTAAAAATTTCCAAAGAAATTTGAACAGATACTGGATGAAGTTTTGACACTTTTTCATTTCAATCTATATGCATTTTGGATCATTATACCCTCCTTATTCAAAGCAGATCCTCAAAAGGACCTTCTTCTGAAAACTAGCCTTTTGATTGAAATCATCTTGTGAAGCTTATGAATCCTAACATCACGATCTTTATGCAAAAATGGCAAGTGTCTGTCGAACTGATAGGGATCAAACACATCATGCTTCCTAACTGACTAGTGGAACAACAACATGGAATCCCCACCAGATCCTCATCAAGTCATTATTTGAGCTGAGTACGATAAAGAGAACAACTCGGTGCATAGAATTGTAAATCAAGTTGCATTGTGATTTGAACTCTCTTCTACACTTCTTCTATCATCTTTGTACCCCTCCATCCATAAAAAAGAAACAAAAATAGCCAAAATAGTGCCAAACCCTAAGTTTGGGGTGGCACGCCACTTCCGTCTATATCTGCTTCTTCCATACCCCTCGCAAATTAATAGGGGCATACCACCAGGAAAAAATGCCAAAGCGCACACAAAATAGACAATCTCGAGTCGAATAGAGGAGAGATTCACACAAAAAATGCAATAAATGAAATTGAAAATAGTATAATAAAAATCTTGAGTCGAATATAGGAGAGATTTATTTCTTCCTTCCATACCACCCTTCACTCCCTTTTCTACCTAAAGGCACAATGAATGCCTCCACTACCCTGAAATACACCAGTGTCAGATCAAATGCACACTTGTTGTTCTGCAGGTATCTCTAGACTCTTACAAAACTCTTTGACATGCTTGTTGTTGGAAAAAGTGAGGATGAAATGAAGTTGGAAAGCAAACTCAGGAATGAAGATATGGTAAGATGTGTTCAGTGGACTCAGGAAGTTGAGATGCTTAGTCATACTGAGAAAAAAAGGAAAACAATCGTGATGTGAAGAGGAGGAAATCACATGATCAGAAAGTATTCATTTGGCGATTGTTTCAGATTTTGTGTTACTCGAGGATGAGCAACGTTTAAGTTCGGGGTGTTTTGATGAATGCATATTCATCATGATTTTCATTTGCCTTTTTGGGAGAAATTTGACTCAATACATCCAATTTCATTTCCTAACTATCACAATATGCAAAGTTACTTAATTGATGCAATTATCAAGATTATTAACTAAGTTCATATCAATTTTATGTAGGTCATGATAAGATTGTGCCATCAGGTGGCACCCACATCCTTTTAACCCTAATCCACCCTCATCATAATCATCACTACCCCTTGCTTCATTTCATCTTTATCTCCATCAACCATCATCCAAATCAAACCCTTTTGAGTGGGACCCACCTTTCTCAACCTTTGATTGACCATACAGTTTCGACCATACGGTTTCATCCATCTAGTTTCGACCTATCGGTCTTAGCTGTTCATCCATTCAGTCTCAGACTGCGAGCTTTTCTTCACCATTAGATTGTTGATCAATGGTCCCCATCCATTCAATCAAGCGATCTGCCCTAACGATCTTGGGCTATCATTTTTCCTCTAAACAGTTTTACAGACCGTATGGGAATCTCTTCTCAATACCTTATGGGCATCTCTTCTCAAGATAGTATGGCATCTCCATTCAAGACCGTATGGATCCCCATACAGTAGCGACACCCTCCTAACAACGACAAGGCCTTCTTCTTCCTCCTTCCACCCGACCTGCAAACCCTAGCACACAACATCATTAATGTCGATCCACCGACCTCGTCCCTTGCTCCTACACCACCTGCAACTGCTTCACAGCACCTGCGTCACCACCTCCTCGACATCATCATTCACCATCACCACCTGATCGCACCGCTACCTACTCAACCTACAACCCTAAGTCTACTGCGGGCATCGCTTCTCCTTCCTTCTACAGTAGTGATCACCTTCAACGCCCAACGCCCAGTGATCCTGTGCCTAGACCTGCTTGTCACCATCGCACAAACGATCTCTAAGACCGATCAAGCACAAATGGTATGCAAGACCGTTAGGTCAGTAGAGACCGCCAAACCGTTTGGAGCCCGGGATCACCACATCACCTGATGCTTCTCCGCCTCGATCACACCAGCCTATACAGTCTCGCAAGACCGATTGAAGCCAACACATAGTCTCAAGACCGATGGGAAGTGATAGGCCTCTAAGACCATTTGGGAGCGGAGAACGTGTGGACTGTGAGGACCTTTTGGAAGGAAATCGTGAGGATCGTTTAGTCCGCATACTGCTATGTTGTCAAAACCATTTGGAGTTGCTGAGCGTGAGACCATTTAGTCACTGACTCAAGACTGATTGGAGAAGGGAAGAACCCCAGGCCAATTAGTCATTATCAGTCTACCAAACTATTTGGATGATACACTCCAAGACCATATGAAGGCTAAACTTCAAGACCGTATGGTCTTATGTCCAAGACCGTTTGGAGTTTAGAAGAAAAACCATTTGGAGAGAACTTAATACAGGACCGTATGGAGCCACAACCAAGACCGTTTGGTCATCTAAATAGTCTCCAAATCAAACTGTGAAAATTGCAACAGGACCCAAAATGTCAAGCCCCCATCTGAGCCTATAAATAGGACTAGCAGGGTCCTCATTTGGGGCATCGGATCTGGGACGCCGCTAGGCTGCCCGAGTACGGGATTCAATCCAGATATGTCATCTACGCCAGTGTCACTTTACTTGATGCTCCTACTACGATCAAGGGGACTGAGGAGATAAGGAAGGAGGAGTAAGAAATATGGCCCAGTCTGTCTTGGTGTCCCTCGTTCCTCATCCAGATCTACTCCGACACGATGTAGAAGACCGCATCATCTTCACCAAGCTGCGACCACCTTCTGCATCATGCTCATGGCAGAATCTTCCCTCTCTCTCTTTTTTCTTGTATTTCGCTTCATGAGCGAGTAGTTCCTTTTCACTGGGGTGTGGGGACTAGCCCCGTTGCCCATCCAAGCATGTCCTTTTGTTAAACATTTCATGGAAATGTATATAAATTTTCTTTTTTTTATATGATCAGAGCTTATTTATTCATCATGTGCTTTGGACAGGCCAAATACTGGAAACATCTACATTAAGTTCCTCTACTGGCCAAAGAGGCTCATTACAATTGAAAGAAAGGGGAGTGTGGGACTGAAGAGTAGTTTTAGCTATTCTGTCTGTGATCCGATTGAGTTATCTAGGGATATAAATCATCCATAGATTGTCCAGATCAGCCTTGGCGACATGGAATTTCCTCCATAGTTGATGGAGATTTAGTTAGAGACATGTTGGCTGATGCACCAGCTGCACCAACAGACTGGAGTCAGTAAGGATAGCCACATTGCACAGGTTCTCAGATCGGAAGATGGTAGTAGCTGTGATGATGGCAGTGAGCTCACCGTGGAGGGCTGAGGTTGTCTTGAGGGTCGCACTTCTAACAGATATGAATTGTCCCATGGAGTTCGTTATATGGATTCCAATGGAAGTTTCCTTGGAAGCGTTGTTGTAGGCAGCATCGACGAAGATGAGGTAGTCTACCGGCCCCGGGCAGTAGGAAACTGGTTCATGTTGTCAGACCACTTATGTGGATGGTAACTTATTATCCAGGATGGATCTTGTTCTCTCTTGGATGAACAACAACTGAGCTTGGACGAGTGGCTCTATACGGTCATGTATGTGCTTGTTTATGATGTTCCATACGTGCCAGCATGGAACAATGTGTAGTATAGCTGAGTCATGTGTATCGGCAGTGGGAGAGATGACCCAGTGGATCCATGCTTCTTCACCAAGCAAATGAGAGCTTCCAGGTAAAGCTAATCGGGCCCATATGCACTTGCTGAAGATACAGTCTATTAAGCAGTGCAGGAGGGTGTCCTCATAGTTATTGCAAAGTGGGCATAAGGTGTCCACATCCATATGATGTCGTTTCATTTCAATTTTGGCGAGGAGAGCGTGGTGCTGTAGAAGCCATAGAAAGATCTTCAGACACTCCGGTATATGTTGTTTCCAGATTGCCCTCCAGTTGCCAGCGGTGGCCTGATGGGTTTCCTCCTTGATCCAGTTATATGCAGCTTTAGCAGTGAGGTTGCCTAGACTGTCATGTGGCCAGACCCAGAGGTCTGCTAAAGAATCGCCGGTAGGCGGGGGAATGTAAGATAAGATGTTGTGCGTAGCGGGGGGCATAAAATTGGTGATGAAAGAGGTGTCCCATTCGCCATTATCTAGTCACATGGAGCTGACCGTCATGTCCTGAAGCTCAGGGGGGACAGACCAGGAGGGGTCTAAGCTCATAACAGACTCCCCATTAATCCATTTGTCTGACCACACATTAGTATTGGTACCAGAAACGATAGCTTTTTGGCATTGTCTGGTCACATCGTTCATGTACCTCTTGAAAAAAGCCCAAATTGAAGAGCATGGTTTCTTGGTGATTCGGTTCCCTCGCATATACTTTTCATTGAGAATCTTCACCCAGGTTGTAGGATGGTTGTTGAGAAATGACCACACATTCTTGAGCATAAGTGCTTCATTTTTCTCGTGAGCATTCTTTATGCCTAGCCCACCCAACTCTTTGTGGTTTGTGACCTTCTTCCAGGACACTAAGGAGAGCTTCCTCAGCTCTCTTCCTCCCGACCAGATGAAATTCTTGATGTGCCGATTGATGTTTTCGCATAAAGGAGGGGAAAGATGCACCGTCTGCATAGTGTAAGATGGAATTGCCTGTAAAGTGGCCTTTGCCAACGTTACCCTACCACCTAGAGAAAGGTGACATGCAGACCAACCCGTCATATGATCCTTGATGCTAGAAACTAGATGTTGATGTGTGTTTTTATTAATGCGGTGATGAAGAATTGGTACCCCTAAGTATCGTCCCATGTCATTTGTACTTCTGAAGCCTATGGCCTCACAAAAACAGTGTTTATCGTGGCTAGAAGTGTTTGCAGAGAAATAGCAATATGACTTGTCCATGGACATTGCTTGGCCTGATGCCTTGCTGAAGTTATCAAGAATGTTTTGGATGATCTGTGCCTGCTACTTGTTGGCTTCGGCCATAAGGAGAATGTCGTCTGCGAAGAAGACGTGGGAGAGTGGTGTGCCATGCTTGGTGAGGCGAATAGGTTTCCATTCGTTGTTGACTACAGCTTCGTTGATAGACTGAGAAAGCCTCTCCATACAGAGTACGAAAACATATGGGCTGAGGGGGTCGCCCTGACGGACTCCTTTCACAGCTTTGAATGACAGAAGAGGAGCACCTTCCCAGAGAATAGAGGTGTTCCCACTAGAGATGATGTTCATAATTAAGGAGACGGTGATGGGTGGAAGACCTGTCTTTCTCAAAGTGTCCTTGATAAATAACCAGTCCATGTGATCAAAGGCCTTTGAGAGGTCTAATTTTATACTGACCCATTTTTTCCCCGATTTCTTTTGTCGCATGGAATGCATCACCTCTTGCACAAGGAGAATGTTGTCACTGATGCGCCTTCCAGGCATAAAGCTTGATTGGTTGTCAGAAATCCAGGATGGGAGGTGGGGTTTAATTCTTTCCACTAAGATCTTGGAGATGAGCTTGAAATAGGAATTTTTCAGGGAGATGGGACGGAGATCGGCGCATCTCTGGGGCTGTTTCACTTTGGGTATGAGGACCATATAGGAATCGGCGAGTTTGTCTTCTATCTTCCCAGTGTTGAAGGCATGTTGAACTATTTGAGTGATTGAGGGGCCAATCGTGGGCCATTGGTTCTGAAGGAAGCCATTGTGGGTGCCATCAGGGCCAGGGGCTTTTGAGGGTGCCATCAACTAGAGCGTCTTACAAATTTCATCATGTCCTGGGGTTCTTGCGATGAAATTGAGGGTCTGCGGCATGAGAGCTTGGAAGTTGCCAATGTAGTTTTGGGTATGTTGGCTATTCACAGTGATATTATTTTGTGCCATAAGATGGTGGAAGTGGTCTAAGATGGTCACTTTAATGTTAGCAGGAGTGTCCACCCAGACACCATCAACGTTTCTCAGCCTGGCGATCCTTGTGGCGTGACGACGCCCTTTAACATAAGAGTGGAAAACTTTTGTGTTACCATCGCCGCATTGCAGCCACTAGATATGTGCTTTTTGTTGCCAATCGAGCTCTTCAGCAAGGAGGATGTTAGAGTGTTGCTCTGTTAAAATGGATGACAAAGAGTCGTTAGATGAGCAGGAAGTGACACTATCTCGTACCTGGCAGCAGTCCAGATTGGTGAGGATAGAGTTCTTTCGCTTGTTCTTCTACTGGCAAGAGTGTCTTTCCCATTTGAGGACAACACTTTGAAAGGGACAGAGGGTGTCTAGGAAAGGTTTTGATCTGTCCCAGGAGGGCATGACAGCCTTCTCAAAGTTTGGTAGAATCTGCCAGCTTGCCTTTGTTCTGAAAATAGCAGGTCGAACATCCCTGGTGGGATGGCTAGTTAGAAGGATGGGGTTATGGTCGGAATGGAGTCTAGGCAGGATAGAACTGTTGAGGCCCCCTTCGGATGTAAGCCAAAGGTCGTTTGTGAGGACTCTGTCCAATTTTTCAAATAGCTGGTGGCATTTAAAAGTGTAGAATTGGCCATTAGTTCTAACTTCCACAAGGTCAGATTGTTGAAGCAAGGCATTGAAGAGACGGCTATTGGCTCTGTCAAAATGCTTGCCACCCTTCTTCTCTGAGGGGTCCAGCATTGTGTTAAAATCACCCAGAACTACCCATGCATCGGTGACCTGCTCGGAGATTTCCAGCAATCTGGGACAGAGGAGCTTACACTTAGAGGGAGTGGGACTGCAGTAGACAAAGGTGGTGTGCCAAGACATGTTCAGTCGAAAGTGGATGAATTGCCTGTGATTTTTGAGAATGTCAACATGACAGCGAGCATCATCCCAGAGGATCCATATGCCTCCTGAGAAACCCAACGCTTCAACACGGTGGGAGGAGGAGAAGTCAAGTTTCTTGATGATAGTGTCAGCCGTGGTGCCACTACATCTGGTTTCTAGGAGGATCATCATATGTAGCTTATACTTGATTTTGTATTCTTTAAGAAGATGTATGGTATGTTTAGATCATGCTCCTTGAGTGTTCTAGTATATGGTGTTAAACATTAAGAATGATTGGGTGGGATGATTACTGGATTGCAGCGAGTAGACCCTGGCCCGGGCCATCGTCGTCGTATCCAACTTCTTCCATAACTTGCAATTGTTCCGGAGGTACCTCATCCATGTCCAGGCTCTCCGGTGTGAAGTAAAGTTGTTTGTGGGCTCCTGGCGGTTCGATGTGGCCTGCCCCATGGGCCTACTTTCCCTTCTTGCGCACCCTCTCAGGGCTAGCACCAACATGTTGGTAGGTGATTTGCCTACTTCTGAGGACTACCCCATTATTCCTTCGTGTCGAGGTGCCCCATTGGAAGGTGTTTGGATGAGAAGTAGTGGTGACTGGTGGGGCTAGGCTTTCGAATCTGAATGACTCCCCTTCATTGGGCACCAAGTTTCTACCCTTGGAGACTTCATCATCTACCAGGGTGATCGCGGTTTTAGCCTACAAATTCCCGTGGGCTTCCTTGTTACCGGAGGTGTTCCCCAGTGGTACAGGCTGCCCATGTTTGGATTGGTTCTTCTTCCTATTCTTCTTGCTAACAACTATCTCCTAGTCAGGTTTCGAATTAGCATTGGTTGGAGGGTCCCCTTGCCTCGCAGTGTGTGCCAGAAGGTTCACCTCAGTAGCATTAGCATTAGGAGGGCTGCCCTGGTCATCATTAGGGTTAGGCGTCTTGGCCTCCTGTCATCGTTGAGGTTTGGGGGTGTAGATTGCCTCAGTATAGGAACATGGTGCTCAGAGAATCGGTGCAGTGGATGATGAGGATTCGTTGGGAAAAAATGGTTGGGCATGGGTACAGTCTTTCGTGGAGTGACCGAGCCGACCACATTGCATGCAGACTGTTGGTAAGTTCTCGTACGCCATCCTGTAGTTCTCTCCATTGAGGAAGATGGCTGGGAAGAGTGGCTTCATTGTGTCAACCTCGACTGCAAGGCGGGAAAACTTCCCACAATCACTGGTGGATGTTGTGTTGTCAATCTTGATGGTTTTACCCACCAAATTGCCAATGCACGCAAGAAGCCTATTTTGAAATAGGAAACTCGGAAGGTCCTTCACCCGCAGCCAGACAACAAGGCGCTTTGGGATGGGATCAGAGGGCCTAAACTCCGTCGACCATGATTGAACAGAGAGATAGTTCCTGAACACCGTCCAAGGACCTCCCATCATGGCCTTGACAAAGTCCGTTTCATTAGCCAATTGGATGACATAGTACCCCATCTCGAGGTCTATTGCTCAAAAAGTATCGGTTGGTGTCTAGAGAATGGAGAGACGGTTGACAAGGGTGTGGAACCCTATGCTTCTTCCGATGAGCTTGATGATAACCACGTACTTCCATGGCTCCAGGAGCGTAGGAAGTGACGTCGGGTTCATCGTGATCGCTGGCAGTGCACCGCTGCGATCCACGCGAATATCAGCATTAGTGAGGGTGTCGGGGGAAATGGGTTTAAGGGCGGGTGAGACCTTCTTCCCTGTCATGGCTTCCATATATGACTTTTCCTTAGTATGTTCATGGTTCTCGCCGTCCGCTGGCTTTGTTGACAGATCTCCTAGTGTGGCGTCAGGGTCCTGTAGGTTCCCTACACGAGGGGGGATCCCCGAGCCACGACTGCCACCTCCACATCCACTACTTCTTCCTCCTCGACCATGGCTTCCGCTACCGCCTAACCCTAGGTGACCGCCTTCCATAGCGATTAGATGTTTGAATATGCTTGGCAATGTATATAACTCTTCATTTCATTATTAATCATTAATGTTTGTAGTTTGATTACATACTTGTTTTCATCTTGTTCCTCCCTATGTTTTGAGAACTTCTTTATGTAGGGTAGAATGTCGATTAACGAGGTTGACTCCCAAACTAGAAATAGAATGGGATTCCTTTTGGTTGTAAGTGTATGATCTGCGAGGGGAAGAGCCATCTATCCTACGATGACACTTCTTGTTCCTAATGCCTGTAAAGGGGGCCCACAACCTTAGTTGGATTTTGTATCTTCTTCATTAATCGTCGATGTTTGGTTGTAGATTAATCGATTGCTTGCTTAACGTTTAGCACAATTAACTCCCAAACTAGAAATAGAATGGGATTCCTTGAGGTCGTAAGTGTATGATCCATGAGGGGACGAGCCATCTAGCCTACGGTGACACTTCTGTGTGCCTAATGCATGTATAGGGGGCCTACAACTTCAGTTGGATTTATGTATCTTCAGAGCCATAAGTGAGCGACACAGATGGTGACAAGACATATGATACCTAAGGTGACGCTTATGCAAGCCTAACGCCCGTATGGGGGGTTTTGTTGAAGCTCCATTTGGATGGTTATATCTTTCCTGGATGTTTGATGTTAGGATGTGTTTGCATGTGTAGTGGTGGTGAAACCCGGTACCATCCCAGTGACTCCATATCATTAATCTAGAACAAACCTTAATTCTGCTCTTTTACTTTCTTGCATATAGTTTAATTAACCTCAAATCGACCAATCATTCTAAATATTAGTCTTACTTGAGATAGATTCAACTGACAAAGATTCTTAAAAATGTTGTCCTTTGGGATTTGATCCTTACCGATATTGCGATAAGACCTGTCTGCTTGCGGGTGGTATTATTGCATAAGGTTTTTGTAAAAGCTCGGGGATCTCAACCATGAGTTAATTTGTTAGTGTGATAATATTCCACGTCAAATTATGATAAAATGTCAGTAAATTTGTATTAATGTTTATAATCCATTTAAGGTCAGTGATTATGATGTTGATGTATGAAATCATGTAATGTGCTCCATATGGATAATTAGGGCTAATAACCCTCATATCAATAAATAGAAGCTAATATGGAACTTTGATATCAGTTGGATGCATCAAATTTCATGGTATACAAAAATCTTTGCTCTAATGTGATATAAATCCTAATATATTTATTGAATGTGATATAGGTAATACATGCACACAATGATATCGAACTAATGGCATACAATTTATTCTAATCTATAATACAACATCAGTAACATCAATCCCATGTAACAATAAGAGTAAGACAACAATTTATGATGGGAATATCCTAATGAGATAAGTAAAACCCTAATGAACATGAGTAGGGTTAAGATGATAAGAACCTGATGGTGATGCATGATCTTCTCTTTATCAGGGTTTGTTCAAGAGTGATAGTTGAATCCAGGAATGTGGTATAGATTATCTCTTTTGAAGGTACACCCTTACCTCTTACTTGGCTTATTTTACACTATGCTTGTATTATATGTGTAGTCAAATAATTAGCATATGATATTGGATGAATTGATTGTTCTTGTATGATATCTTTCTTGATTTTACATACTTATGGATATGAACACATGAAACATAATATATATGTTCCATTATATCCAAGCACTTCAACTCTTTGGTAGTAACTTGAAAGTAAAGTACTTCAACTCTTTGGTAGTAAAGTACTTGAAAGTGATCCAACTCTTTGGTAGTATATCACATTGTGAAATGATCCAACTCTTTGGTAGTAGATCATAAAGGCCTTAATGCATTCAACTGTTAAGTAGTAAATGCATGGATGATAGAATGAAAAATGTGCTTAATATATGTGGTCTCTTTGTTAATGAACATCTTTGTGCAAGTATATGCTTTTTCTTATATTTCTTTATACCTTCTAAGTATTAGTTTTATTTTATTGCCAAACTTAGTAATGAGAGGTATATAAAAAGTCACGTAAGTTTACTCAGCACAATGTTCTTGAATATTGTGCTGGTGTGTACCAAATGTAATCTTTTTTTTAGGTTGTGAACATATGATCTTCAAGAACCAGGTTAGTTGATGAGTTGTATAGAAAGCTGATGTACAAGTGCACATGTGTCTTAAGATCCTATTGTTTAGTGGTAGTACATGTACATGTAAAATCTTATTGTACAATATGTAATATCAAATGTTGTAATAATTCATTTTATAATTATATGTTGAATAGTGAACATGAGTTGTATGGTTTTATTATTGTTCATGTGCATGTGCTACTATTGTTTCCTTTTGACTTCCTTTGATTTTCTTCTTCTTAGCTTGGTGTGTGGTGTAGAAATTGGGATTCTCACTAAGGTGAGGTTTCAATTTGTATGTCACACATTAGATTAAGTTTTATAAAATCAAGGGATGTCACAGGTGGTATCAGAGCATGAACAATAGAAAAGCTTGATATTTTTCTCATTATACAACTAAAAACTAAAGAACCTTAAACTTAAACAATCTTTAGGGTTAGATTAGACGTCCTTTAGAGACTAGAACTAACTAAGTCTCTAGATTAGAACCTAAATGTCTGAGAACTAGGTCTAGATTGGTGCTTGTTGTATAGCAGGTCCTTAGGTGTCGTTCTTTCCTTCTAGTACAACGGTATGGGATGTTGCATTATTTGGAAATGGAACACATCACTAGAAGAGAAACCTTTGACATATGATGCATCTATGATTTGGGTAGCCACACTAGTCTACTCCCTGTTCTCACCCTTTTTATTAGGTAACATGACATTGGACTCTCTACTATGTGTGGGGCACTCATTTTGTGGATTTGGTTTTTGATTCCAATCAGATCGAACCTCGATATTTTTCTCTGACGTTTGTTTTATCAGAGAAAAACTATAAAGTATTTTATTATATATGTAAGTATTACAAAAATGTGTCCCCATACATGTACGAGTCGGAGGTGGTCATTCAACCTAACTAAAAGTGAGTGACATCAGTCTAGAAGAAAGAGTAGTTCTAGATTAGATGTCTAGAGCCTTGTTAGAATATATGATAGATGGAATAGATGAAATAAGTTTTGATGATATGATGTAGGTCTTATATAGATGATATAAGATGGTTTATGATGAACAATGTTGTCTTTAAGGATTAAGGTTCAGTTTTGAGGATGCAAGATGAGTTTCGATGATTCAAGTAACTAGGCTTTTATGAGATAAGATATGTTAATTTAAGACAAGGTGGTGACTTAGCATGAGCCTCAATCTCTTTTACGAAGGAGGACCTCTAGTGTTAGGACTAGTTTTAACTCTAGAGAGAGCAAGACCTAGAGGGAGAAGGTCAGAGAACCTAAACTCTAAGATATGAGAATGATGAGAAATTTGTGATATGATATGTCCTAAACTAGAATACTCCTGAGTGAATGAGTTGAGTTGCTTTATGTTTGATTTAATAGTCTTGTTGAACCCTAGATGTCCTTGGGAGGACCAAACTCTAGATTCAGAGAGAGGTTGATTATATATGCATATTTGAATATGAGAACCTTCCATCTAGGTGAGGGAGAGAGAGTCCCAAGACCCTGGAGGAGGTAAAACCATGTTAGTTTATGTGAAAGCCTCATGCTCGGGTTGGTGGTTCCCATGTAGGATTCTAGTGGTGTACATGTAAGATAGAAATGAGATATAGTATTTCATGTTAGAGATCTATGAAAAGAGAATATCATATTGTGGTTTGGTTTGTTCTTATGTGGCTAGAGCTTATAAAGCTATCACTAGTATCAATGAGGTAATCTAAGAACCCTAGACTAAGAGAGGAAAGATAAAGTATGCGCATATGAGATCCTCATAGAGTTGAGTTAGATCAGAGAGACTAAGCATAAACCCTCAAGATAAGGGTTGCGAGAACCTCAATTGGACTGGATAAAGTTTTGATACATGTTTGACAAGCCACTCATATAAGTTTGTTTAGCACAACCATGATATAATATATGCGTTCATGATCTAATCTCAAGAAGTAATGTATGAGGACATAATAAGATTAGAAAACCCTAGTGATGTTTTGAAATAGCTCTCTATTAGTTGGCTATCCATATGTATGAAATATGATAATGTGAATAGTTGGCTAATCTCATGATGGAAATCTAGTGGTGGTTAATAACTCTCAATGTATAAATGGTTAACCATATACATGATTAATGGTGACACTATAAGGTTGGTCAATTTCATTATGAATTCACTAGTAAAGGTTACAGACTAATATGTGTAAGTGAAATGAGATGATATTAATGATATATGTGAATAATCTATTAATATTAGTGTTTAATGAGTATGTTGAATATGTTGTAACAAATAACACAATATAATGATGATGACTTTTTTATTTAATACAGATGGATAAAGTTGGTTAATTATAGTTAACTCCTAACAAGCATGGAAAATGTATCAATGAAACCTTAATGCATGGGTTAAATATAGCGATATACTAAAATATGAAACATGTCATGACATAAATAGAGTTTCAAAACCTTGTTTCAACCTTGTATGGAGTGATGATGCACCTAAGATGTTTGGATAAAATGAGGATGTAAATCCTAAAATGTGAAAAATGCCATGTATAATCTATTGTTTGAACTTATGCTTGGGTGAAATTACTATAAAAATCCTAATTGGTATGTGACACAGGCTTAGCATCTACATTATGTTATATGTTGAGGGGTTCACCTAAAATACTTTTAAAATATCTTAGAAGTTCTTTGGATATATGGTTCTAGGTATCCTTTGTGGATATGTTACACATAGAGTGGTGTCCTACATATGGATGAAGACTTTTTGGTTTTTCATTGAAGTATGAGGATGGTTTAATTTTGAGGATGAAATTTCTTTTAAGATGTATATGATGTGATAGAGTGGATTATTCTTTAATTTGGAGGATGAAATTTATTTTAAGGTGTGTAGGATGTGATAGTGTGCTCTTTTGAAACATTTGATCTGCAATAACATACTGGAATTCATATGTTTAGTTATCTTGAGAGTTCCAAATGTTTTGTCAAATTTTGGATGCCAAATGATATCGATATCATGATTAAGATCCCTAAGTTCATACCTTTTTTGAGTACTTAATTAGATGATCAAATAGCTGAGTTTTGTCACCAAATTTTAATAGAATGTTTCTTGAGAGGTAGCAAAGATATGGTTAAAATTTGGTGGCAATTAGAGTAGCCTAGAGGAAGTTATTTGGGTTTGAATATTTGAAATAATGTGTTAAATGACCATTGATGGACCTAAGATTTAATACCAATAGCTTAAGAATTAATTAAAGGAGATGTCACACACTCTCCCATCCCTTTGGATTTTGTACGAAATAATACACACACTACAGATACTCAGTTGGGCACAGTGGAGACCGTTGGATGGCCTGGCTCGACAGTGGACTCACCTTCTTCCACCTATGTCAATTACACAACCTTGGGGAGAAGTTGAGGCCATGACACCGCCTCCATGACCCTGATCGTGAGTTACCACATGACCAAATGAGAGTAGAAGGCCTACATACGATTGTGGGATCCTTGTTGACCCCTCATTTAGTGTGCTTTAGTGGACTGGTCAGGGAGAACGAACTCACTATCCCATGTGCTTCTCCACTATTGTTCACAGTCAGTGTGAGAAGGAACGAGTCAAAGAGAGGGGATCTTGAGAGTCTTTGAGGTACAGGGAAGAAGGAAGAGAGGTATGAGGACAAGAACCCACATGAAAATGAGAACCTTGATGGTAGTCTCATTGGGAGTTGAGCTCACCCTCACTGAAGATGAAGATCAAGTTTGTTAAGGGATGCACTAGGTTTTCCTCTTAGAGTTGGACCCTCAATCTACTAGAATGAGCCACCAACAGAGAAGCCAAGTGACCGACGACATAGAGGGGGAAAGGCCAAAGCTGTTGGCCATGTTTTACCCTAAAGAGGAGTAATATGCTGCAACTGAGACCTCACCAGAGAGAAGTCATGTGGCGGTGACCCTGAAAAGTAGAGCTGGCGGGTGAGGAATCGTGTGAGAAAGGGAGAGAAGGCGGTCCAGTGAGTGAATTACCCTGAACCGAACGAAGCTCGATTTGCTTAGAGCAAGAGTGAACCAACCAAGAATCGACCGGCCCGCCTGCTCCAAAGAAAATAAGTCACGTCCCCAGAGAGAACACATGGCGCATTCTGATTGGGCCACGAAGGTAAATATCTCAGTAAACGTTCAATTCTTAGATAATTCATAGAAAATAGCTCGATTATCAAAAAAATACAATTAATATATCAAAATTATCAAAAATGAGTAGAACAATGTGAAAGCATAATACCAGGCTTTTGATGTACTAATCTTAGTGATATAATGTAAGTTATGAAATGCTCATTTCATTAATAATAAATATCAAATGATGTCCTAAAATTATGATAAAATGTCACTAAATCCATATTCATGTTTATAATTCATTTATGGTTAGTGATTATGATGTTGATTCATGAAAATATGTAATTTGATCCATATGGAAAATTAGGGCTAATAACCCTAAAATAAAATACAATAAATACATACATGCTCAATAAATGATGGAATTTATGGAATTCCCTCATATCGGTAAATACAAGCTAATGTGGAAATTGGATATCAGTTAGATGCATCGAATTCATGTTATACAATGATGTTTTCTCTTAATGTGATATAAACCCTAATATGTTTAATGAATGTGATCTAGGGTTAATACATGCACACAATGATATGGAACTAATGGTCATACAATTTATTCTAATCTGGAATACAACATCAGTAACATCAATCCCATGTAATAAGAGGAGTAAGACAAAAAGTAATGATGGGAATCTCCTAATGAGATAAGTAAAACCCCAATGAATAGGGCTAGGGTTAATATGATAAGAACGTGATGGTGATGTATGATCTTGTCTTAATCAGGTTTTGTTCAAGAGTGATAGTTGAAAACAGGAATGTAGTGTAGATTATCTCTTTTGAAGGTACACCCTTACCTTTTACTTGGCTTATTATATAGTATGCATGTATTCTATGTGTAGTAAAATACTTGGCATATGATATTGGATGAATTCATTGTTCTTGTATGATATTCGGCTTGATTTTCCATACTTATGCCTATGAACACATGAAACATAATATATCGATTCTGTTATATCCAAGCACTTCAACACTTTGGTAGTAAAGAACTTCAACTCTTTGGTAGTAAAGTACTTGGAAGTGATCCAACTCTTTGGTAGTAGATCACATTGTGAAATGATCCAAATCTTTGGTAGTAGATCATAAAGGCCTTCATGCATTCAACTCTCAGGTAGTAAATGCATGGATTATATAATGGAAAATGTGCTTAAAATATGTGTTCTCTTTGTTAATGAGCATCTTTGTACAAGTATATGTTTTTTCTTATACTTCTTTATACCTACCAAGTTTAGTTTTATCTTATTGCCTAGCTTAGTAATGAGAGGTATATAAAAAGACTCGTAGGCATACTCAATACAATATTCTTGAATATTGCTTGACATGTACCACATGTAATCTTTTGTTTAGGTTGTGGACATATGATCTTGAAGAACCAGGTTAGTTGATGAGTTGTATGGAGAGTTAATGTACAGGTGGACCTGTTTTCTTAAGATCCTATTTTTTAGTTGTAGTACATGTATATGTAAAATTTTACTGTTCAATATGTAATATCGAATGTTGTAATAATTCATTTTATAATTATATGTTGAATGGTGAACATGTGTTGTATGGTTTTATTATTGTTCATGTGGATGTGCTATTGTTGTTTCCTTTTGACTTCCTTTTATTTTCTTCTTCTTAGACTGGTGTGTGGTGTTTAAATTGGGATTCTCAATAAGGTGAGGTTTCAATTTGGATGTCACCGATTATATTAAGTTTTACAAAATCTGGGGACATCACAAAATGTTAAGCCACGAAGCACCATCAAAATTCTACAAAAAATCTCAAAATCTGATGTCAAATGATGTATTTTGGTAAGACAACTATAAAATCTTAAACAAGACATAACATCATTTTGAAAAGATACCAAAATACACATCCTCAAGAGGAAAAATGCATAATTTATCTCTTATAACTCAAAATTGTTCCAAAGCAAGAGGTTTTTGTGAAAATATCAGCTAATTGATTTTCAATATCAATGTCATGAAGATAAATATTAGTCTTAGCAATGTGATCGTAGAGAAAATGATGTTGAATTTCAATGAGTTTAGCACGAATATGTAAAATAGGATTATGTGCTAAATTTATGGCACTACTATCATCGCTAAAAATTAGAGTTTACGATAGAGAAAATTCATAGTCATTTAGCACTTTTTGCATCCATAAGACTTGTGCACAACTAGAGCCAACAACCATATATTCGGCCTTGGTGGTGGATAAAACAATGATATTTTATTTCTTACTAAATCAAGACACATGTGATTTTTTGATCAATAAACAACCACCACTAGTACTTTTACGATCAAGATGACAATAAGTGTAATCAACATCCAAATAGGCTTTAAGGTCAAAAGGTTGATCTTTTAGATACCAGATACCATAGTCAATTGTATCATCTAGATATCTCAAAATTCTCTTAATGGCAACTAGGTGAGAGTTCATAGGATTGGATTGAAAATGATCATAGAAACCAACAAAAAACATAATATCAATCTAGAAGCAGTTAAATAAAACAAGCTACCAATCATGCCTCTATATAAGGAATTGTTAGTAGGTTCACCATTTACATCCTTATCAATTTTGGATGAAGTACCCATAGGAGTGTATGCATGTTTACAATTTTCCATATTAAAGCATTTTAAAAATTCTTTTGTATATTTTTCTTGGTTAAGGAAAATACCACAAGGGGTTTGCTTCATTTGAAAAGCACCCATGAAACTCATTTCAGATTCTTTTTGCATGATATCACTAAATTGTGTGCAAAGTGATTCATTTGACTCGTCAAAAATAATATCATAGAAATATATTTGAATAATAAGAAAATCTGAGTTGTACTTTTTGATAAATAGAGTAGGATCCAATTTTCCCATAGATAATTTATTTTTGAAAAGATGATTTTTGAGATGTTCGTACCAATTTCTAGGGGCTTGTTTTAAACCACATAGTAATTTCTTTAACTTATAGGATTAATCAATACATTTTGAATCTTCAAAATCTGGAGATTGAGAAACATAAACTTCTTCTTGAATAATTCCATATAAAAATCCACTTTAACACACATTTGAAAAAGTTTGATGTTCTTAAGTGAAGCAAGAGCTAATAGCATGCGAATTGATTTAAGTCTTGCTACTGGAGCATATGTTTCTTTAAAATCAATTCCTCCTTATTGATTATACCCTTGAGCAACCAATCTTCTTAGGTTGAGTAACCTATGAAGAATTCTTTTTATGATTCAGGATCAAATTTATCTCTATCATCTTTCGTGTTTAAAATACAACATGGTGTTCCAGAAACATGAAAATAATCCACTCTTGATTTCCTAGTTCATAAGGGGTCTTTTTAAGTTTGGGATGAATTGAGATTCTATTTTGAACATAACATGCAAAATTAACAGCTTTAGCCCAAAAGTCTTGGGTGTATTATGTTCTAAAAGTATAGTTCTATCCATTTCTTGCGAAGAATGATTTTTCCTTTCAAGTATACCATTTTGTTGTGGGGTGCAAGGAGCAAGCAAATTGTGAGTATATCCTTTAGATGAGAAAAAATCTTCAAAAGCATGATTTTCAAGTTCTTCTTGTGATCACTCCTAATGGTGCAAATTTTATTCTTAAGTTGATTTTCAATTTTAGAGAAAATCTCAATTAATATTTCAATAGTATCATCTTTGCTAGAGAGAAAATGTACCCAAACATATCTATTGTAGTCATCAACAATAACAAAGTAGTACATCTTTCCACCTATATATTGTGTTCTTATATGTCCAAACAAGTCGATATGTATGAGTTCAAGATGTCTATATGTACTAAGGATTTATTTTTCTTTAAAAGAAGTTTTAACTTGTTTTCCTAAGGTACAAGTTTCACAATTTTCAGAATTTTCAAAAGATAATTTAGGCAAACCACGAACTAGATCGTGTGTAATTAATTTTCTATTAAAATGAGTGCTATCATGTCCTAATCTTCTATGCCATAAATTTTGATCATCATTTTTAATAAGACATTCACCAACAACTAATTTCATAGAGTTATCCCTAAGAATATAAAGATTTTCTACTCTTTTTTCTTCATATACTATAATATTTGTGTCTTATTCATGTAATTTGTAGCAAGCTTTATTAAAGAACACATCATAACCATTGTCACATAATTGACTAACACTTAGCAAGTTCTAGTGCAAATCCATCTACTAATAATACATTTTTAATTGTAAGATTAGTTCCAATATTACACATTCTAGTGATGGTTCCTTTGTCGTTGTCTACAAATATGAATGATCCTCCCTTTTTCTTTTTGAGTGAATTGAAGGCATTTTTGTTTCTAGTCATATGCTTGGAACATCTACTATCAACCACCCAATCCTGTAATAGAAGGTTTTTTGAACCTAATTAAAGTCCATGATGATTATTGTAGAATAAAGAAGATATGAGTATAACTTATACTTATCAAGCCATAAGAATTTACAAATGAATCTAAAAGATATGCAAATGAATCACAAATTAGGTTGAGATGTGACATAAATATTTTTATCAAATTAAGAATAGGTCAAATCTCAACATGATCCCTTCATTCTAAGTTGGGGTTTTAGGGACCCAAATCATGTCAATTTCTTTTTTCTTTCTATATTCACATGAAAAGGAGTAATAACCAAAACATTGACAATAATGGCATGAAACACAAGATATTCCATTTCTCTTTTCTACAACATTATTTTTAGGCACATATACAGTTTTGGTCTTTGGACATATCTTTTTGCTTCTAGGGTTTATTCTTAGACACATATACTAAACCACTCTTTCCTATTTGTTTGGAAGTATTAACTAAGATGTTATCAAGATTTTTATTTTCTTGCATTAATCTTCAAATTTGTTTTTGCAACTCAACATTTTCAAAAATCTTTTTAGTAACATATAAGTTTACGTGAGCAAGATTTGAAAGTAAAGCATATCTTTCTTTTATCAAAGCATCATAATCTAAATGATCCCATAAAATAGGTTGAGATTGATAATCATGTAGTTTAGCAAGCATATCAACCTTTTCTTGATAGAGAAGACTATTATTATTTTCAAGAGCAAGTATTTTAGTCTTATAAATTCCAAAAGATTCTTTTAATGCATTGTTCGAATATTATAGAGTATCATTTTTAGAAATAAATGGTTGAATCAGTTTTAAGTTTGGTTATAGTTTTGACAAGTTTCTTCTTTTGTTTCTTGCAATCAATATATTTAGCATGAATTTCTTCAAGACTAGTAACTAGTTATTCTTTGGATAATTCAAAAATATCTACATCATTAGTTTCTTCATCTTCTTTTGCCATATCTTCTTTTTCCATATATCATTCTATCTCCTCCTCTTCACTGATTATGTTGTTGTCTCTTGATTGATCCCAAGCAGCTTTGTAGGATTTTTCTCCCTTCTCTTTCTTCTTGGATGAGGGCTTTTTCTTCTTAAGTTTCAGGCACTCACTTTTAAAGTGTCCCTTGTTTCTACACTCAAAACACCTGAAAGAAAGAATATGTTTATATTTCTTACCGTTTACAATGAGAATATTTTCCTCATACTCATTGCTTATGTCACTACTTTCTTGAGTAACATTTCTTGATGATGCCTTGGAGGTAGCTTTAAGTGTGGTGTCTTTATTCTTTCCTCTTTGTTATTCAGCCTTGATCTTCTTCTTCTAGAGTAACTTCATGTGTTTCTAGATTTCCAATGAGTTGCTCCATCTTAAGTGTTGTAAGATCATTGTCTTTTTCAATAGTGGTGACCTTTGACTTGTATCTTATAGGTAGAGATCTAAGTATCTTGGATACTTTATCTTCCTCACTTATATTCTTTCCCAAGGGACTTAGGTTATTTATAATGTTAGAGAATCTAGTATACATTTCTACAATACTTTCATTAGGTTGCAAGTGAAATAATTCAAACTTGTATTTTAATGACAATCTTAGTGTTCTTTACTTGTGTAGTGTCCTCATGAGTTATTGAGAGTTTATTTCATATTTCATAAGTGGTATCACAAGTAGATATATGATTAAATTTGCTTGGAGATAAAGAACAATAAAGTATGCTTACAACCTTTGTATTTAATGTCTCTTATTTTACCATTTATGCATCCCATTATGCCAGTTCAATAGTTGAAAGTTTGTAGGATCTGGCGATCATTTTCAAAGATGAAAATGTAATCCTTGAAAATAGAACTGCAACCTCCTCTTCTAGTAGATGCAATTTGTTCCATCAAATACCAGTGGTCTGTTTACATATGTGACGTCCATGTTGAGGTTGCCAAGTATGCCTTCCCCCATTATTCAAGACATGTAAGGGCTCCTTGAAGACTTTCCATGATACCAAATGAAAACATCTAGAGAGGGGGGGTGAATAGAGCTTTATAAAATATTTTATCAAATAAAAGTGATAAGAAAACAACCAAAGATGAAATAGGATTTAGAGTGGTTCCGTCTACATTGTCAGTCCACTACCTAGTTGTTGTCGACTAGAATTTGCAACATCTAATTTTAATAATTTATCTACGAGGACAAATTACAAAATAGTTGTTGCAATTAAACCCTCTTCTTTACCGTACATGGAAGAGCACCAACCAAAACTCTTCTTTTATAAACTCTAAAGCACCCACGAATGAGGAAGATAATCAGATGTCACATCTTCTTTGATAGACTCCCAAAGCACAGAAGGGCGAGGAAGAGAACCTAATGCCACCTCTTCTTTGACGAACAAAGGAAGAGAACCTTCTCTTGTAGAATTATGGACAACCTTCTCCTCTTGAAATAGTCCAATCACAGCTCCACAATAGCAAAAATAAGATGGGAGAAAAGAATGCACCAAGTAAGATCCACAGTGCCCTTATGAATCAATCATATGGACCAAACAACTAAAGATATATCAAGTTTGGGGGGTAGGCTAAGGTAAGGCAAGGACATAGAAAGGATTGTTGTGAATGATTTACAAGTGGGATGCTACAAATCTATTTGCTCAAGATGTACTGTATTCAAGTATATAAGTATGTGTTAGGGTGTCCCTAGACCACTACCACTTATAGGAATGGTTTAAAAGTGGATAGGACATCTTTTAGGAGTGTCTTAGAAGGTTATAAGGGGTTAACTAGTTGTTTTGATGAAATAAATTTCGGTGCAACAACTAGTTTGATTGTAATAAAATTCCATTCTAGAAAGTTCCTTGGTCGACAATTTTGTCGATCGAAAGTGTCTTGGTCAACTAGTTTTTTACCGAACATGTGCTGAGTGCATAAAGTTTCAGCGATTATATGTTGGTCTACCCTCTTATTCAAAGTGTTGCAACAACTCTTTCTTAGTTGACAAAAACTTTGACTGAATGTGTTCGGTCCTCAAACACTTTGACAAAAAATTGAGTCAGTACTTAATGCAAATTTTGGTTTCCTGATTCCTCAACCAAGTAGTGTCTCGATCAAAAAAAATACTCAACTGAGTGATTCTCGGTCCACAAGTTCTTCGACCGACAAAAAACCATATAGAATGGATGTGTAAACATTTGAAGATCCTATCTACAAATTTTTATTGTGTGAACTACCTATCCAAGACACTTGGTATTGACATATGAAAAGGTTTGGGATAGGTGATGTTTGTCCATATCTTGATTTTACATGAGTTCTAAAAACTTGTACATTTATAATTAAAAAAAGCAAACATGAACAACTTTTCAATTATTTGATGTTTCAATCTTGTTTTTTCAAAGAGGTTATTGAAACACTAGAGTTGCATATTAAATCCATAAAATAAGAAATGTTTGTCATCATCAAAAGAGAAGACACACTAATGCTCAATTTAGTCAACAACATCTACTAAAAATGGCAAGGTGACTACTGTGATGGTAGTTAGAGATCATGCTAGAGCTTGGATCTCTAGTTCATCAAAGTTGATTTCTACTTCTTCTATTCTTGTGGTTGAGACAAAGGCTATACTACTTGCATTACAAAAAGCACAGGTGTTGGTTGGACACACATATGTATTGAAACTGACTCTATGACAACATAAAATGTAGTCCACCAAAACTTAAGAAATTTCTCCTATTATTCATCCTCAGTTGCATCATATAGATGATTTTCTAAATAGGGACTATAATGGAAAGATTCAGAAGATATCTTGAGTTCTTAATACTGAGGCAGACTATTTGATAAAGCTTCATCACAGTCTTACATAGTTACAAGTAGACTATGTTTTAGATTTTGCATCCTTCTATGGTAATGCGAGATAAATAAGAACATTTATCAATGTTCCCAAAAAAGTGAAATTTGTCCATAAGTTCCACCTTTTACAGTTCCTTTTTTATAAAATTGCCCAATGAAATTATCTTGAATTAAGCATTCTCCTTTTTTTATACACTTGGTTTTTTATTCACACAAAAATATAGAACTTTTGGATAATAATGAAGGATAACCCTGGATTAATGCATTTTATCTCTCCTTAGTTATTTAATTGACTTTTATTCAAAATCTACCTTTTCCAAGATTTTCTTGAGAAAATTTTTGAAATATCCAGTAAGATCTAAAAATGGCTTTACCCTACCTGATCCATTGGGAGAATAAAAGTAATATGTCGATGCCACGTCATAGATGGCCTCTGTTTGCGGGCCATGCCTCATGGTGCATCAATGCAATTTGTTGTCTCGTCTAGAATCTTCTAGTTAGATACCTTGAATCCCAAAATTCACCTATAAATAGACCCCCAACACCCAATGTATTCCAGATCCTTTCTTCTCTCCTAAAGCCAGAGAAACAACTACCTCTCCCTGTTATTTTCTACATTCGATTAGAGGATCCTTCATTTTATACTAATTCTTCTAATACTGGTAGGATGCTCAATAATAGCTACTACTTTTTTCTAGCTACATCCATAACTATTGCTTGCTCTGATGTGTTCATAATTGCTCACATAGACACTCTCTTTGCCAAAGATCAAATCTTTATCTATTGAACACATCTCTCTTGTCTCCCTTTCTTCCCACACATCAGTCATAAACACCACTTCCTGAGGTGATTAGGACCAAAACACACATAAAAACTAGGGCCTTTGGGGATATGATGGGAAAGCCACAAACTTCTCTAGCCCCAAGGTTCTACCAGCATAAAAACCACCTTTTTATTATTTTTTCATCATTTCCTTTAATAACAACCTCGATCACTGTTGTTTTTAACTGAGATTACTTAAAAAGTTACAATATTTATTGGGTGATATGGGGGTGTTAACATCTTCCCCACTTGTAACATGATCAATGAATCTGATCTCTAAATTAATGCATCCCTTTATCATCCACTCTTTAGTGGAGTCAAAATTGAGTATCCTTAAGTTTACCTACTAATTTAAAATCCAACTTCTTTTTTTCCTTATTTTACTTTTCAAATCGGGTGGTGATTCAAAGATTTATCAATTTATCATTTTCTTCTTACTTTTTCATTGTTACAATGAGCATATGATCCATTGGATCAGGTTGGATACAACAAGTTCAATATACTTAATTTGATGTCATTGCATGTACTCAGCTTCAATGGGAGGTATCCACCTAGTAGGGCTCTATATGAGTCTGATGAGGATGTTTCAAATATATTTAGGTATAATGATGTCCAACAGACAAGTTGAGAAAAAGAAGATATAAATATAATAATATAGATTAGAATGTCCATGTATTCTCTCTTTTCTGAGATAAGAAGTATACTATGTTTGTTATTTCATGTACATGTATGTATTGTAAATTGAATTGCATATGAGTAATAAGATTTGATTTTGACTTTAATAGAATTGAATAAAATTTGTGATAATGTGAAATTGTTTTATGAGGTTAAATGAGAAAAGAAATTTTAAAAATTTATCTATATTTTTGTTTATTTTATTTTTCATGTTTGTTGCAATTGAGGTATTTTGTTTCTTAATCTAGATTCAATAATATTTCTCTATAATGGTTGGTCTTTATAATAATTTAAAGAGAGTCCCAATTAGCCTATAACTAAAAAAAACCATAAATAAACTCTCACATAGGAAATATGAAATTCTCAGCTTGGTTAGATCTCACACTCTTCTAAACTTGTCATGCATCCCATCATCACTATTTTTATAGTTGTAGTCCTCTTACAACAAAGATCATCTCCCAACCCGAGAAAATCAAGAGGAATTTTTTGTGGGGTGGATAGGGAGCAAACCATAACTTTTCTTTATCAACTAGAAAACAATATGTCAACCAAAATCCGAAGGATTTTGGGGTATCATCAATACTAAGATAAACTCACACTACCTCATGAAAAAATTATTGCGTGTCTTTGCAAGGATAAATCCACTATTTGGACAGAGCACACCTTTTTTTGTTGTTGAGAAAAACTAGAGATTAGGTTTTATTCATGCTTCTCTCTAGTGCAAACCAAATCAAATTAAAATCAACAAAAGTGTCTAGAGACAACTAGTGTGGTTGCTCGTTGGTGAAGGAACATGGTAGGAAGGAATACAAGGTGGTTTGTGTGATGGCATCATCTATCTTGTTGTAGCTATGTGAAATGAAGGAGAGCTTTAGACACCACATCTCCCTCATTATATTTCGGAACCTACGTCTATGAGGTTCCATCTTGGTTGAGGTATCATTAAGACCATGAAGCATTTTGATTGTAGTAGATGCGTTAGAATATATGATAGAATTGTCCCACTTTTGTGATATTCATGGTTCGATTCCATGCAGGATGGCTGAGACCTCAACCTCCAACGCTCAAGAGGAATGCATGGGAAGGCCCTGTCCCATGATGCATTGACCATTGATTTAGACGACATGGATGTCGGAACCCATTTTGAGAGAGTGGTATTGGAAGGCTACATCGACAAAGAGGACAATGTCATTAACAGTATGTTGAAGAGTGCTCGGCTATAACAACCCGCCTCCCAGTAACCCCCAATTAAGGGAGACCAAAAGGGCAGAGTTGTTATCCCAATTTCTGGATCAAAGGTTTGACAAATAATCACTAATAATTATCAAATTCTACTGAACTATACTGAAAGACTGTAATAAAATTAAACTTTGCATATATTTTTCAAAAACTTGGTTAACTATTTATATCCACATATGGAGTGTATTCTAACTAATCCTCCTTTGCAATTTAATTTTTATTTAATTCCACGTATGCCACTTTACTGTTTGTCCTTTTCATTTGTACCTAAAATGTCGACAAACAAAACGTCGGTCAGCATAAAGCTGGTATGTGGGGAAAACAATAATCGTACAATTAACCATAACAACTTATTGCATTCAATTATAGTTTAACAAACAACTTTACGTTTTAAATATAACTGCGTGATCCATACATACCCTATCCTCTATGCTGTCCCTGTAGTAGACCTGGATGCTACCTTCCTTATGGTAGATCCCCATTAAACCCCTCATGATCCTACCTAACTGGTGAATAAGTTTCTAGGGTTGAGTCACATGGCACTACCTATAGGTAGCCCACTTCTTAACTCATGGCGTGCTATAGAGTCTCATGGCACTACATGTGGGTAGCCCAATCTCTAACTCATGATAGCCTAGACCTTACTCTAGGTTACCCTTTTTAGCATTTGCAAAGCCACAGAGGAGGATCCGGATCTAAGCCAGTTATATATATGTATTTATAGTGATAATCATAGTCACTTTATAGTTGCATGAATTAAAAGTCATCCAAGCAGTTTATTTCAAAGAACTGATAAAACTTCATAAATCCTCAGAAAACTAATTCTGGATATTCATAAGCATAACCACATACCTGTAACTGTAGATTTGGAGATAGAATCAACTATGTAGAGAAAACCCAATCAAGTAAGCAAATATGCACAGAAATCCTGAAATAAACGTACCAACTTCCTTTTATCAATATTTATCCAAATTCATCTTGTTTCTTAGGATTTCTATTCCAATTTTAGGGTTTCTACCCCTTTTTAGGGTTTCACTTGCAAATAGGGTTTTGCCTTTACTTTTAGTACCACAAACCCTAATTAGACAAAACTATTTTTAAACCCTAAGTATCACATCCTATTTCTCCTAATAGGTTTAGGATCAACATTTATCAGCATATTTCCAAGTAATTCAAATTAATCTCCTCCTTTACCCTAGATTAGGGTTTCTACATGCATTATTATGGATTCATAAATTAAAACCCTAAAACAAGCAACTTCTCATCTAAATTAGATTCGATTCTTTAATCACAATTAGGGTTTTAATCTAAGTTTCATTCACTTTATAATCAACTTAATGTACTTTTGCAAATAGGAACAAAATCAGGTTTTAATATCATTTTTATTGGATTCCTCTCGTTCTCCTGACCAATTTTCATATATAATATATTTCCATCTGAGTTACCAATTTTGAATTAAGATTTTTGTAAGAAAAATATATTCTGACCAATCACTAGGTGACACGTCAGCGTCTTACCCAATTGTATTCATTTAGGTGGCCAGATGGTTTATTGCTGAAAGGGCATCTTTGCCCTTTTTCGTTGTTCTTGATCTATAGGTGCTTGAGGGGCATATTCATCTTTTGGCTCTTATCTTCTCCTTCCTTCACGCGATGCCTACAACGACGTGAAGCCGTGTGCCCGTAGCCGTGACGGATTTCAGTGGCCCTGTTCGCCCGAGACTCGGCGCGATGCAGAGCCTGACTACAGTGTCGCTCCCACAGTAGCCAACGAAGCTACTACCGCGGTTGCATCTGCTGGACACCATACAGAAAGAGGGTTGCCACCAACTCTCCCTCAACTCCGTTAGCATATCCATCACCGAGCTCTGAACTTCTGGTCATCTTCTTCCTTAAGAAAACCCTAATGATCAGACTCCCTTGATTCCATAAGGTATGGCAGCACTACCGCCCAACTAGTCTGATCGCTAACCTCCCACACTCCGCATGTGCCTTCCTGCACAACCTCTGTAAGGGCTAGAGAGACCCCGCTCCCCTTGCTCAGCGCTAGCGGCTACAAGGCAAAGCCAAGGTGGTTGGAACCAGTTCTTATGTGAGCAGGTCTTGACCCTCATCGTGCCCAGGAGAAGGGAGGAAGGAGGAAGGTGAGGTTGTGTTCTAATGATCTCATCGCGGCTCTGTCAGCCATGATTCTAGACCGGCTTCAAGTCTACCTTGTCTTGTGGCATAATTAGGTGTAGGTAGGAAGAACGTGGGCAAGGGAGCATTGCTATGAAGGAGCCTTCCTTTCTGGGCTTCCCATGGACAATCGAGACAGATGAGAAGTCTGGGTCTTTTTTATGGGTTCCTATATCTCTCTATATATACACACCTTGGAGGAAACCCTAAGGGATATGAGAGGGCATGAGAAATAACAAGGGACAAATAGGTTCTTAGGAAAACCTGGTCCACTAATAATTTCTTTTCTTGTATTATTTCCGTACCAAGACTTCTTGTCTATTTCCTTCCTTGATTATTCATATTCCTTAGTTATTAGGAAGTCTGAAAATTATCTCTTTCTTCATCTTTGTGCTTGAATTTTAATCCATTGGCCATGAAATCTTACTTCCTTATAGTAAAAAGTATCTCTTCTAGATAATATCAAAAAGTCATTAATTATGTATCACATTATGCTCTTATTTTGTATTATTTTGCATTTTCTCTTTCTTCTTATTCATTGGGACTCCTTGTGTTAAACCCCGATCTCACAATTTCCTCAAATCATGAGATTAGGGCGTAAGAAAGGATTTATAATTAACACAAAGATCACTCTTAACTTTTTCTTTTTTTTTTATTTTCCTTTAAAAACTCTTATTTCATCGCATTGAACCACATAACATCCTAACAAGGAATATGAACATTTTCATTACTAATCAAACTTTAACAGAAAAGGTACATATATAAACATTCATGAGGTCTTTCACAACTTGTGCACATAAACCTTGTTAATTAGCATACATATCAAAGAGGAACAACATTACACATTGTATTTACAACTCTCTCTCTTATCTCTTACTGAGGATCTAGAGTGACAAGGACCGACTGACTCAACTAATCTCATACTTGACTCTTGTGGCAGATCTACACTGAAGCTCTGATCATCTTCAAGTCCACGCGGTTAACCCTAAAATGTTTGAGTAGAGGGGTGAGCCTACTCGCTCAGTGAATGAATACTTCATGGAAACAGACTAATGCACTAATGTGATCAAAGATATAATTTGATTAAACGATATGAAATTTAACAACAATAAATACTACACTGAGCAGTTCTAAAGCAATATAATTGAAATAGCAAAGAATATAAATATTGCATCCAAAGAATAACTACTAGAAAACTATACTCTAGTCTTTCTTAACTCTTTCATTTATAAGGAACTCTGTGAACCTATATGATCGTATTTTAGATTATGCCCTAAATATATGCAGTGTACTCTGCATATAAAGATCCGCAACAAGTCCATGCTACGGTCCCACCGTACAAGACTTAGCGACACACCCGGGAAGTGCTAAGTCTGACTACTCGTCCTGGTCTGCACAGGACACAGGCTCCTCGGCCTCCTCGCACAACCACGTGTGCTGCACAACCACGTGTGCTCTCGACTCCTCCTAAAACCTGAGTACACCGGCGGAGAGTCACAGGGTTACCTTCGCGACACAAGCACGAATGGTGTTAGATAACCAAGTTTTCTGGTGAAATCGCAGTGCCATTGTGACACAAGCACAATTGTTGTTAGACACTGCCCTTTTTTTTCTCTTTCCTCGTTTGTCCGCGACACACGCACGGATGATGTTGCAACACGAGTTTCACCCCAAAGCTGCAGATACCACTTATGGGGTTCTACGGTGTTAGGGCATCTAAGTCTATACTTGATTAACAAATAACAATTAAACAGGAATATATTGAAATATAAGAAGTCCTGCAGTATGTAGATATCATTTCAGAGAGAACAAGCATATAAAGTTAAATGCACTAGAAACATACAATTCAATAGTTAAGCATCACCACATCTCATATCGAGACCTTTCATATTACCATAGCATGATTCATTGAACACCCTATCCTTAGGGTTTCATTCGCCTTATTCATTCATCACATGTCAACACCCTACTCGTAGGGTTGCATTTGCCTCATTCACCTTTTCATTTACCTCATTCACTTGTCACATGGCTCTCATAATGATTTCATAAGATATGAGCATTCACTAAATAAAGACTGTTTCCAACAAATCTTATATAATCAATATAGATATGAAATCATGGAAACTTAACTAAACTTAGGTTTTCCATATCATCACTGTGATATCATATATCCAGAATAAGATTCAATTAATATAACCCACGAGGTACATCCTAACCACATATAGGATTTCTAGTCTTTTTCAAACAGGTTGAAACCCTAGCGATATCCCAATTAGGTCAAACCCTAATTACATCATTTGATATGAATCTAAAAGCATACTCAATAGGAAGTGTTGCATACGAATCTGATATGAATCTACCATTTAGGAGTCATTCAAACAGAGAAGGAATCCATATCATATCAATTTACAATAACTTAAATCAAATAGACATTTCAGGATTTAGAAATCGCATGCTAAACATTTAGGGGTTTGGTTGTTATAATCAAATTCGTCCATTAGAATGTTTGAAGGAAGAACCCACTCACCCTAAGGTGTGAAAACACCTTAAACCTGCAGCTCCACTCAGGGAAATCTCGAATTCCCATCAAAACCCTAGCAAATCTCCCAATTCCTCTTTCATTCAACTCGGAAACCTAGAAAAAGAGGGATTATGAAGAAAGGGTGAGAAAAGAGGGAATTTCGACATCCTCTTGGATCAAATCAGAGCATGGACGGAATCTTGACATAAGAGAGAAGATCCACCATAAAAGTATATGCAAGGAATCCGAACTTACTTGATTTCACCCTTCCTGGAATCGCAAAACCCTAATTCAGCAATTCCCCCACTTTCTTCACTCAAGCCCTAATTCTCCCTCTCTCTCTAGGAGCTCGTTTCTCTGGAATGGATGACGAGAAATGAGAGCTGCTTGAGTGTGTGGTCGTCCATATAAGTCAATTGAGCTGCTTGGGGTCAATTGCATATTGACCCAACACTTAACTTTAATTATATAGGCTGAATATTCAGTTATACAAAAGTTACTGTAATTCGCTTATTTCAGAGATCAAACATTCTCCAACAATTATGGGAATTTAGCACGTTGTTAATAATTGTTCTATAAGGCTTCAGTTAAAATTTGAGATCATTTGGAGTTACCAATAATAAATTAAAAATCGAACAGTGCACTGCTATATTGCAGTCTGCAGAATATATTCGGCCGAGTTTGTCCTGCACAAACTCGACCGACACCCTTACTGTAGGGATTCAAAAGTCATCCAAAAATTATGCCAATTTAACAGAGTGTCTAAAATTGTATTTATCAAATACTGTTAAAATTTGAGATCGATTGGATATACCAATAAAAAGATAAAATTCAATTATCACACTACTGTAAAATTCTGAAATTGTGATCGGTCGAGTTTGAAACTCGGCCGACAAACAGGTCAGGGCATTTTTCAAAAATTCTGATATTTTCCAATATTGTTCACATTTTATATATCTAAATCATATCCAAATTTGAAGCAAATAAGAGTTACACATAAAATACTAAAAATCATTTAGTGAGACATTCCACTTATCAAATTCTGTATTCAAGCATTATCAAAACCCTAATTTTGGGCCGATTAGGGTTTATGCTTCTTAAATCCTAATTCTCAAAACAAAAGAACATTTAGACTTCTTATCATAGTTAAAACATCCTAATTGTGTTATCGTCATTAACTAGATTTCGAGAATGATTATTCTAATTAATCTTTGCAATTGTCTAGGTAAACCCTAGTTTACCAATTAAGCTCAGATGGGGTCGTAACAACTCTCCCCCCCTTAGAATGTTTCGTCCTCGAAACATAAACCTACAAGAAAGATACATTCAAGGTTATTCTAAGCTTCTAAAGCCTTCCATGTCATTATACTCTTGTATTTCATACCTGAATGTAGTTTTCAACATTAGATCTTTTAATTCTTTACTAAATCACAACATATTTCAAATAATTCTCAATGATATCAAGCAAATTCTTTATGCCACAGTCAAACATAGAATGCAAAGATAAACCACCATGCTTTCGCTGCGCAACTCTGATACTCTGATACAACTATCTTAACTTATGCTGCTCAGAAAGTTCTATTATTCTGTATCACCTTTAAGTGTCAAAAGCAAGTTCACCATACTGTTTTAAACTTTAATCAAGTGCTATTCAAATAGCAAAACAGTCTTGAATTAAAAGACTAGATTCAACAATCATTTGCACAATACTATTCTTGACATCCCCATTGGATCATGGATGCGTGAGGTGAAGCATTACCACCTCATTCCATACTATCATGTTTCGATCCTGGGACATGTGGGTTATGGGCCCACACACAATTCAAAGTGTAACCATCGTATAATATCATTTTACGGTTTCAACCACAGTAATAAAGTAATCCACAATTGTATCAGTTATTCAAGCATTAATCATACTCAATTACCATCACTCAGTTATATTAGAGCTAGGTATAACAAGCTACACCTCATTAGGGTTACTTGTCCAGACAATCTAATTATCATCCCTTTCTATTAATATGAGTGAATAGGTATAACTACCTTATTCAGGATATCCCTCCATGTGTTCTGACATCATCCAAATCGTATCACCATGTCACAAATACACAATAGTAAGATGCATATCATGTATGAATTTCTACAACTATCATACGCCTTTAATTTAACATATAGCTTACACACATACACTGAAATCATATATAGAACCAGCTTTCATACCTTAATATGCCTTCAACAAATCATACATGTAAAAACAAATTCACATATTACACAAAGCTAGTGCTTCCCATATCTTTCTGCTCATTCATTACTTCTTTACTTTTGCTACCTATCCTTTCATATGATTATATACAATAAACATCATTAACATTGAAGCATTTAAGATAGGAATAGATTATTCATCATTCTTGCTATCACGCAAGAACTTATTTCTTATCACACTTCATCATATTGTATGTCACTATTACATTCACTAGATGACCCTACCAAGGTAGTTATGCACCATATATGATTCATTTTCTTATCATTTCATTCCCACCTTGCTCTCATTAAGGAATATATGAAAGAGAAGATGATTTTAAGACTTGGAATACTTGTATTCAAGCATTCCCTTAATACATTCTCATATGTAGATTTACTTAGTTATCAATAGAGATATTTGATTAATTAGCACTTGCTTGAATCTCACAACCTCTTTATTTTATAATTTCTCCATCATATTTCAAACCCTTTCTTACATTTCTTAGTCCTCTTACCATATACTATTCTTTATCCCATCGTCTTTAATTCTAAATTAATAGTCCTTCTATTAGTTTTTACTCATGTTGAATACATTACATATTCTTCATTTTTACATCAAGTGGATCATGCATGGGTCAAACGTAGTTTCTCTTTTCAATCAAGTTTTTCTCTCCTGAATACAGTCTACCTTTGTATGACTTATTCATTCGTTAAACTACACCTATGTCCTTTGCTTAGAAACTAGTTTGCTGTTCTAGTCTTATGAATTACATGTTCATACGATTCTCTTTACCTTTACTCCTTTAAAGACTCTTTACTTCTATGGACCTATTGAATGCTCAACCCTATTCTTCTACTTAGCCTTTGCTTTAGGGTTCATAAAAGCATTATACTCTATTCTATGATTCATTCTTCATGATTGATTCTTGTTATCTTGAACCATACATACATACATTTCACATATCTCTTCTATATTTCATATGTTTAGTTCATGCAAAATTAACCAATAAACTAATTATGAGCTTCATATCATGTTCTATTATTCCCACTTAAGGGTTTCACATTTGAGACCCCAGAGTTGAACCTCAGATATCAGTTTCAACTAATTCTTAGTTGTTCTGATCTTGCCCATATGTTTCAACCTCTTACTGTATGTACATTCTTACTCTGATGTGGGTCTAATTATTCCAATTCTATTCTTATTATGCTATTGATAGGATTCATTAGATCCTAATAACGCATCCTGACAACCGAACCAGGCCAAAACTGAAGTCCTGAAGCCAAGAACTACAAAGGATTACATTTTTCCTGAACTGCCACTCACAGCTCAGAAACTCGGCCGATCACTCTGGAACTCGGCCGATCGCCTTCCAGATTCCGAAACTCGGCCGACCAACTTCGGCCGATCAGCAGGAAACTCGGCGGATCCTCTAGGGAACTCGGCCGATCGAAACACTACTTGTTTACCTACAAAGAAACTCGGCCGATTCAAGACCAAACTCGGCCGACCAAAACACTGTTTGAAATCCTAAACAAGGAACTCGGCCGACCAAAACATGAACTCGGCCGAACCGCTCACAGACTGAAAACCTAAACAGACCTGCTGATGTCAATTTCACTCGAATCAGCGGGGAAAACCATAGAAACAAAAGCTCATTCAAAAGTCAATTCTAGTCTACTTGTTACAAAGAATAAAATCAATAAATGCTACAATTGCATAGTATACAACAGATATTAAAGACCCATATTTCAAGGTATTGAATATCTCAATTCAAACATATAAGAGCATTTCTATACATTTCCAACAAAAACAACATTATGAAATGTAAGTTCTATCTCCTTTTACATTTATGCTTTTAATTCTTGTTTCTTTTCTCGTTTTCTAACCCTAACATTTCTAGGGTTCCTCTCTAGCCCATTCTTCCACTGTATACCTGGCCAGGGTATACGTGAGAGAATAGACAGAGTAGCTTGTACTGGCTGATCCAAGTACTCAGATATCGGGCCAGGATATCCAAATACTCAAATCCCCAAAGCTAACATCAAACATCTCCTATCTGCCACACATAGGACTCTAACTTACTAACTTAATGGTCCTTGACAACTCACCCTAAGCTCTGATACCAAGCTGTTAAACCCCGATCTCACAATTTCCTCAAATCATGAGATTAGGGCGTAAGAAAGGATTTATAATTAACACAAAGATCACTCTTAACTTTTTCTTTTTTTTTTATTTTCCTTTAAAAACTCTTATTTCATCGCATTGAACCACATAACATCCTAACAAGGAATATGAACATTTTCATTACTAATCAAACTTTAACAGAAAAGGTACATATATAAACATTCATGAGGTCTTTCACAACTTGTGCACATAAACCTTGTTAATTAGCATACATATCAAAGAGGAACAACATTACACATTGTATTTACAACTCTCTCTCTTATCTCTTACTGAGGATCTAGAGTGACAAGGACCGACTGACTCAACTAATCTCATACTTGACTCTTGTGGCAGATCTACACTGAAGCTCTGATCATCTTCAAGTCCACGCGGTTAACCCTAAAATGTTTGAGTAGAGGGGTGAGCCTACTCGCTCAGTGAATGAATACTTCATGGAAACAGACTAATGCACTAATGTGATCAAAGATATAATTTGATTAAACGATATGAAATTTAACAACAATAAATACTACACTGAGCAGTTCTAAAGCAATATAATTGAAATAGCAAAGAATATAAATATTGCATCCAAAGAATAACTACTAGAAAACTATACTCTAGTCTTTCTTAACTCTTTCATTTATAAGGAACTCTGTGAACCTATATGATCGTATTTTAGATTATGCCCTAAATATATGCAGTGTACTCTGCATATAAAGATCCGCAACAAGTCCATGCTACGGTCCCACCGTACAAGACTTAGCGACACACCCGGGAAGTGCTAAGTCTGACTACTCGTCCTGGTCTGCACAGGACACAGGCTCCTCGGCCTCCTCGCACAACCACGTGTGCTGCACAACCACGTGTGCTCTCGACTCCTCCTAAAACCTGAGTACACCGGCGGAGAGTCACAGGGTTACCTTCGCGACACAAGCACGAATGGTGTTAGATAACCAAGTTTTCTGGTGAAATCGCAGTGCCATTGTGACACAAGCACAATTGTTGTTAGACACTGCCCTTTTTTTTCTCTTTCCTCGTTTGTCCGCGACACACGCACGGATGATGTTGCAACACGAGTTTCACCCCAAAGCTGCAGATACCACTTATGGGGTTCTACGGTGTTAGGGCATCTAAGTCTATACTTGATTAACAAATAACAATTAAACAGGAATATATTGAAATATAAGAAGTCCTGCAGTATGTAGATATCATTTCAGAGAGAACAAGCATATAAAGTTAAATGCACTAGAAACATACAATTCAATAGTTAAGCATCACCACATCTCATATCGAGACCTTTCATATTACCATAGCATGATTCATTGAACACCCTATCCTTAGGGTTTCATTCGCCTTATTCATTCATCACATGTCAACACCCTACTCGTAGGGTTGCATTTGCCTCATTCACCTTTTCATTTACCTCATTCACTTGTCACATGGCTCTCATAATGATTTCATAAGATATGAGCATTCACTAAATAAAGACTGTTTCCAACAAATCTTATATAATCAATATAGATATGAAATCATGGAAACTTAACTAAACTTAGGTTTTCCATATCATCACTGTGATATCATGTATCCAGAATAAGATTCAATTAATATAACCCACGAGGTACATCCTAACCACATATAGGATTTCTAGTCTTTTTCAAACAGGTTGAAACCCTAGCGATATCCCAATTAGGTCAAACCCTAATTACATCATTTGATATGAATCTAAAAGCATACTCAATAGGAAGTGTTGCATACGAATCTGATATGAATCTACCATTTAGGAGTCATTCAAACAGAGAAGGAATCCATATCATATCAATTTACAATAACTTAAATCAAATAGACATTTCAGGATTTAGAAATCGCATGCTAAACATTTAGGGGTTTGGTTGTTATAATCAAATTCGTCCATTAGAATGTTTGAAGGAAGAACCCACTCACCCTAAGGTGTGAAAACACCTTAAACCTGCAGCTCCACTCAGGGAAATCTCGAATTCCCATCAAAACCCTAGCAAATCTCCCAATTCCTCTTTCATTCAACTCGGAAACCTAGAAAAAGAGGGATTATGAAGAAAGGGTGAGAAAAGAGGGAATTTCGACATCCTCTTGGATCAAATCAGAGCATGGACGGAATCTTGACATAAGAGAGAAGATCCACCATAAAAGTATATGCAAGGAATCCGAACTTACTTGATTTCACCCTTCCTGGAATCGCAAAACCCTAATTCAGCAATTCCCCCACTTTCTTCACTCAAGCCCTAATTCTCCCTCTCTCTCTAGGAGCTCGTTTCTCTGGAATGGATGACGAGAAATGAGAGCTGCTTGAGTGTGTGGTCGTCCATATAAGTCAATTGAGCTGCTTGGGGTCAATTGCATATTGACCCAACACTTAACTTTAATTATATAGGCTGAATATTCAGTTATACAAAAGTTACTGTAATTCGCTTATTTCAGAGATCAAACATTCTCCAACAATTATGGGAATTTAGCACGTTGTTAATAATTGTTCTATAAGGCTTCAGTTAAAATTTGAGATCATTTGGAGTTACCAATAATAAATTAAAAATCGAACAGTGCACTGCTATATTGCAGTCTGCAGAATATATTCGGCCGAGTTTGTCCTGCACAAACTCGACCGACACCCTTACTGTAGGGATTCAAAAGTCATCCAAAAATTATGCCAATTTAACAGAGTGTCTAAAATTGTATTTATCAAATACTGTTAAAATTTGAGATCGATTGGATATACCAATAAAAAGATAAAATTCAATTATCACACTGCTGTAAAATTCTGAAATTGTGATCGGTCGAGTTTGAAACTCGGCCGACAAACAGGTCAGGGCATTTTTCAAAAATTCTGATATTTTCCAATATTGTTCACATTTTATATATCTAAATCATATCCAAATTTGAAGCAAATCAGAGTTACACATAAAATACTAAAAATCATTTAGTGAGACATTCCACTTATCAAATTCTGTATTCAAGCATTATCAAAACCCTAATTTTGGGCCGATTAGGGTTTATGCTTCTTAAATCCTAATTCTCAAAACAAAAGAACATTTAGACTTCTTATCATAGTTAAAACATCCTAATTGTGTTATCGTCATTAACTAGATTTCGAGAATGATTATTCTAATTAATCTTTGCAATTGTCTAGGTAAACCCTAGTTTACCAATTAAGCTCAGATGGGGTCGTAACACCTTGGACCCCAAAAAATTCTATTATTTCGAAATTCCTTTTTAAGGATACTTATTATCCTTCTAGATGCATCTACATCCATCATTTCCCATTATCTTTATTATTTCTTTATCAGAATATTCTTTTGCAAGGATTTCTCTTTATCTTTCCTTTCCTTTTTCCTCTTTTCATATTCCTTTTATTAGAAATCATATGTAAACGAATTTTACTCAATTGTGGCCATTAATGCCACTTTCTAGATATTTCTAAGTATTTCTCATAAATACTTTGCTTAATATCCATTATCTTTTATCTTTTTCCATTATTTGGACTTTCTTCTTTTATATCCATTATTAGATTAATATATTAATAGGAACCACGAAATTCCTCTCAAAAGGAAGATTTGCAAATAAATCCATTCTTTGAAGCAAAGCATACCACCTTTTTAATTAAGTCCATATTGACAAAAACATTACATTTCACTTATGAAACACATGCGAAATTGAGGTTGTAACATCGGCCATTTGGGACTATTGATTGACTTGTTGAAGAGTTTTGGGAGGGATGTGACAGCCTGTGTTTGAGTTTTGATGAAGGTGACGATGGTAGTAGTAGAACATTTGACTCCTTCATGGAAATATTCATTGCGGAACTTCCAAATTTCCTAGTAGGAAATAGTTGTTTGGATTCCCAGAGTTGGGTTCGGCATTGGCATGGTGATGAGGTTGATCCAATCTCCTTCACTGGTGTTAAGAAATCTCAGGTCCATCTTGAGAGCTATCCATATGGGTCTGCTAAAGATGCAGTCTTACAGGCAGTGTGTGATGGTGTCTAGGTTGTTTCCGTAGATAGGTTAGGCATCTTATTTTGTAATATGTCTTCTTTTCTTTTCATAGTTGGTCAGTAAGGCTTGATGCTGGAAGATCCATAAGAAGACCCGACATCATTTTGGTAAGTGAAGGGCCCAAATCTTTTTCCATCTCTGTGTATCTATGTTTGCTTGTGGGTGGAGCCAACAATAGATGGTCCGAGTAGTGAGAATTCTAGATGGCTCGAAGGGCCATACCCATGTATTGTTTCCATCCTCATTATCAGGGGGTGGAATACTCTTGATCAGGTCCCATGATTGTTGTGGGAGGCAGTTCTTGATGAAGTTCCAATCACACCCATGGTCAGTGGGTGCCATGGAGTTGATTGTTAGATCTGTAAGTTCAGGTTGAATTGGTGTGCCAGGGGCTAGTTGTAGAATGAACTTGCCAAAGATCTATTTGTCCTTCCAGGCATTGGTTTGTAGGCTAGAGTTGATTGTTTTGATGCATACATATTGAACTTTGTCGAGGTTCTTTTTTATGAACGCCCAAGCAGCAGAGCAAGGGCATTTTGTCATCCTACTGTGAGGCATATATTTCTCCCACATAATCTTGACCCACGGAGATTAGGGTTGTTCATGAACCTTCAGACGTTTTTCATCATTAAGGAATAAATATAGTCTTTTTCTCATTTGATACCTAACCCTCCATGTTGTTTTAGGCAAGTGATTTTGGTCTAAGACACCAGTGAAGTATGTTGTTGTGGGCGTCTGGCCGACCAGATGAACCTATGAACATGTTGATCAATTCTATCACATAGGGATGAGGAGAGCTTGATTGTCTGCATGGTGTAGGTAAGTATGGATTGGGGGCAGGACTGGGCGAGGGTGATGCCCAACTAGGGATAGTTGTCATGTCGACTAGCTGTTCATGCAACCTTACATCGTGTTGAGGATATTGGCATGGGTGTACTTGATGAGACAATGATGCAACACTGGGATGACGAGGTATTTGCCAAGGTCCTCAGTGCTAGGGATGCCTAGTTGTCTACAAAACCTTTGTCTCTCAGATGTAGTGCTATTTGGTGAGAAGAAACATTTCAAAATTTTCTTTGGATATAGTCTGCCCAGATATTATAGCAAACTTGGATAGGATCTTGTTGATGATGGAGGATTGCTAGGGTGAGACTTTAGACATGAGAAGGAGGTCATCGGCCAACATCACATGGCTGAGGGGCGTGCTTCTTCTCGAGATAAGGATGGGATACCACTGCCCTTTAGTGACAGAGTGTGAAATTTCTTGGTTAAGACTTTCCATGCAAAAAACGAAGAGGTAGGGGATCTCCCTGATGCACGCCTTGAGATGCTTTGAAGGGTTCCAAATGACTACCCTCCCAAAGGATTGTGGTGTGACCAACGGAGATGATCTGCATAATCAGTGCAATCAAGTTCAAGGGTATGCCAGACTTCTATAAGGTGTCTGAAATGAATGCACGGCTCATTCTATCAAATTCCTTAGATAGATTGATTTTGATGCTAGCCCATTTTTTGCATGTTTGTTTGTTCCTCATTAAATGAATGATCTCCTAGACAAGGAGGATGTTGTCAGTGATGTTGCGAATTGAGATAAATCTTGATTGATTTATAGAAATCCATCCATTGAGCAGGGGCCTGATTCTATCAAAAATGATTTTTGAGAGAAGTTTGAAACAACAATTATTTAGGGAGATTGGCCTCAGGTCACTGCAGCATTGAGGTTGGTTCAGCTTTGGGATAAGAACCATCAAGGAATTTGCCATATGTTCAGGGATGTTGCCACTTTGGAAGATGCCTCTTATTCAGCTGGTAACTGAAAGTCCCACATTATTCCAGTTAGCTTGGATGAACTCATTGTGGACTCCATCGGGGCCCAGAGCTTTGGCTGGTGCCATTTGGAAAGCAACTCTCCTAACTTCATCATGATCAGGTGTTCACTGAAGGTGCTGCTTAGTGGCTATGTCTGGGAACACCCCAATGTAATTGTTAGTCTGTTGTGATGTTGCAGAGGGGAAGGGTGGGGCAGTGAGCAAGCCCTTGAAGTAGGTGTGGACATGGGCTTTTAGAGTAGTAGCAAAAGTAATCCATTCGTCCTCTGCATCTAGCAGCCTGGTGATTTTGTTCCGATGTAGCCTGGCTTTGACATAGGAGTGGAAAAAGTTGTTGTTTTTGTCCCTTAGTTGTAACCAATTCACATTTGCTTTTTGCCTCAGATCTTCTTCCTCCTTATGAAGGATAGCATCGAGTTGTTCTTGTATATTAATAGACAAGAGTTCATTAGATACATTGGGTGAGGAGGAGACTTGTACCTAGCAACGGTCCATCTACTTGTGGATCTTGTTCTTTTATTTGCATTGTTGTTTCAGATGTCTGGTGTTCCATGCAATGGCCACCTTCTTGGAGTTAGGTAGTGCCTCATGGTAAGGAAGGTTTGCATCCCATAGTGGGAGTACGTCCATCTTGAATGATGGTGTCATGTTCCAACTAGATCTAGTGTGGAAGTGAGGAGGGCGATGTGTCTTGAATGACTTCTCATTGATGAGAATTGGGTTGTGGTCATTGTGAATGTGTGGCAGCACAATGATTGTAGTGTCAGTAGTAGCGTTTATCCAGGAAGAGTTAGCAATCACGCGGTCCAATTTTTCATATAGGTTCCCCATTTTGAAGGCGAAGAAGTGTCCAACACCCTCCATATCATGGAGGTCTTTTGAGAGTTGAAAAGAGTTGAATTTGATGCTAGAGCGGGTTTCAAACCCCTTGCCGCCCTACTTTTCAAAGATGTTAAGCATCGTGTTAAAATATCCGACTACCGCCCAAGCTTCGTTGGTAGATTTTGACACCTCAGTGAGTCTATTCCGTAGCAGACTCCTTCTTTGTGGGCTAGGGCTTCCATACATAACGATGAGATATCTAGCACTGTTAACACGACAGTGGATGAATTGCCGATGGTTGCAGACAATGTTGAGGTTACATTTGTGAGTGTCCCAGAGTAGCCAGATGCCGCTTGAGAATCCCAGGGCTTCCACACTGTGGGACGATGTAAATCCAAGCTTCTTGATGATGTTTTCAGCTTTGGTACATTGCATCTGGGTTCAACAATAGCCAAAATTTGGAGTTGATATTGGCGTTTGTATTCTTTAAGTGGATTTATCTTATCTTTGGAGTGAGTTCCCTGAATGTTCTAGTAGAGTAGATTCATGAGAAAGGGGGAAGGGTTAAACGATGGTGTTCTAGAGTCACATAGTTTGGTCCTCCAAGCCCATGGCATTGTCTTCATCTGCTGCTACATTTTCTAGGTTTAGTTGTTGACGTACAAAAGATTGGTATTGACTATCACCAAAGAGCTGAGCGTGCTTGCCTTTCTTGCATTCTCTACCATGGCTAACCATCTGGTAGATGACCTTTCGGTTACGTAGCATGACACCTCCACACTGACTCCTGTTCCCCCATTGGAAGTTGGTGGATTGAGATGGTGGTTACCCCTCTGCAAGGAAGTGGAAGGGGTTCGCATCACTAGGTATGCTATCTCTGCCTGCGCTAGTTTCATCATCAACGAGTATAATTGCAGTATCCATACGCTCAACAGTGTGGGCTTGGTCTGTTGAACGATGGGGGCAGATGTATTTGTAGGGGGGTTCTTTGGAAATATGCTTTTTCTTTTGTTTTCGATTCAAGATGGTTTTCCAATCTATCTTTCTAGAGTTGGACGTGTCTGTCTTTGGCAGAGTGTCATCTGTCGTCAAGCCTGTCTCTCTGTTGGGTTGTACTTGGTTGTCCTTTTCGACCGATGGCTTGCTTTTTTCGACTGTTTTGTTGTGACCAATGTCGGTGGCTACCAATTTTGGTTTAGTTGAAGCTCTTCGCTCTGACATCTTCGTGTGGATGGCCATGGAGCAGGGCTTATGGACATTCAGATGTGTGGTTGTGGATGATGACGGGTTCACAACCGAAAAGAGGGGGACGTGTTTGCACTCGCCGTCAGCGTGCCCTAGGCGCGTGCATCTAAGGCACATGATGGGGAGGTTCTTGTATTCAAGTCGGAATTGCTCTCCATTCACGGTGATGGCGGGAAGCAGCGGGATGACAATGTCCACTTCAACTGAGATCCTCGCAAACTTGTCGCGGTGCCTAGATTGCATGGTAGTATCGATTTTGATTGTCTTGCCAATTAGGTTCCCAATGCTTGTTAGTAGTTGGTTTTGGTATAGGTAGATAGGCATGTCTGCAATCCTAGTCCAGACGACTAGTTTGTGCGGGATGGGATCGGATGGGCGGAACTATGGGGACCAAGATTGAAATGAGAGGTAGTGGTTGAAGATCATTCAAGGTCCGCCAGTCATAGCTTTGATGAAATCATCGTTATTAGCGAGTTGGATGATATAATAGCCCATCTCTAGGTCGATGGCATGGAATTCTTCAGAATGTTGCGAAATGATTGTGATTCGGTTCATCAAGGCATTGAAGCCTGCATCAATCCCCATGACTTTGATGACAACGACGTAACGCCATGGTTCAAGTTGTGGCTGGAGGACTTCAGGGTTGATCGTGATGGATGGTATACTTCCTGATCTGTCGATGTGAATATCAGACACCTTAATTGTGTTCGGCGAGACTTGGGGTAGAGAGGGCGGCGTTTTTATAGAGCGTCCGGTCATTGCTTCTTTTTAAGATCAAAGAGGTTGTTCATCCATTGGGGCGTCAGCGCCCGCCGTTTCCATCGCTGGGTTGTTTTCTATGGTTTGTGTTGTCGTCGAGTGAGGGGGAGGGCGTCTGGCGCCACGACCGCCACCCCTACCCTGAAACCCTAGCACTTCGTGTGTTATGGAAAGAGCACACCTTGGATAAGTACAAGTATCACAATCGTTAGCATAGAATCTGACATACAAACATCTCACCTCTATGGAAATATATCAGCAAAATTATTTACATTACTCAAAATAGTATTTTGATTCACCCTTTTTATCATAATAATAGTCGTTTTTGCTCAGACCCTCGGATGAATGGATGTGTTGTCTCTAAGATGAAATTTTCTATGAACGTCTTAAACCCTATCAAGCTCACCATTACTACTCAATCCAGATCATTACTCCTATCCAACCGTAACAACTCACTCAAATGACGCATTATCTCCAATCATTTTAACCCTAATGACGTCAATTACTTGATTCATCGTCTTACTACTTCTCTATACGCAATGGGATACTTTTTAGTATGGTTGGAATCGGCGTATATGCTAAGCTGGTGTGGTTTAGCCACGAGCCGGATTGGGAGGTTGAATCGGGAGTAATAATAGAAATTTGAGATTGCCGTATAGAAATGGAGGTGTCGTTTATCCGACCAAGGACTGAATGGTGGGCGTGGGGTGGACTGGGAAGTAAGAAATAAGAAAGGAAGTGCAGGTACATAGCCAGCTCAGACGACACCTGAAGGTGGTTCCGATCCCATCGGCCACCCATGACCCAATAGCTGGCTATCCTTACTTTGACCGGCAGCATGTTAATGCACTTATTACTTCTTCGCGCAACTTTAAGTTCCTGTTTTCTTTTTCTTGTCTATCGCTCGGTCTGTCCCCGCCTTCCCAAACTAGCCCCCTGTTCGTCTCCTCCGCCCCTGGAAGGCTGAGATTGGAAATCGATGGCCGTACCACTCTAAGCCCACCGCCACCCACCGGCTCGCTCCCCCAATCTCCTTCCTCCCCCACTGCCACTGCGCCAGCTGGACGAGGTTAGACAATTCTCCTCCTCCCGCAGTCCGAGGAGGACCTCCATGTCGGCCCACACCCACCTCCGGCCTCGTCGAGTCCTCGGTGGTTGCACTGCCACCCGGCCCCAGTCTCAGGTCACGTGCAGAGGTGAGCCAGCTCCAGCTTTCTACTGCAGGCCGCGCTGGACGAGCCGATGATCCGCAACACCGCTTGCTTGCTGGCTAGCTGGCCTGGTATCAGCTGGGTTTGGTGTTGCTCTGTGCCATTTTGATCCTACCATTTCATCCGTTTCGTAGTTCCGATCTGGTGTTGCTCTTTTTTTCTCAGTGATTCAAAGGGAGGGAGGGAGTTTTTAGCTGTATCCCTCACCCCAACCACAACTCCAGGAATAGCACTAGGGCACTCAGCAGGTTTTATCTATCCACCGGCGAGCGTCCGTGCGTCATGACTACTACCTCGACAAACTAATTGTGGATAGGGGTGAGGGGCATCCGCCAGGCCCGGCCGATCTTACCTGATATAGACCGATCTATATCTAGGCCCACATAACCTAGATCCAGATATTTATACGGCTATGGGCCCAGGATCGGGTTCCCTGACCTCCTACAAATACATCATCCCTTCTTATTTTATGATGAAACAACACCATATCATAACCGAGAGAGAAGGCTACAGCAGTGACATGTTTGATCTTCTTAAATTTGGTCGCATTGGATTGTCTTTTGTATCCATTTGCGGAAAAGTTTTGTTTTGCTTGCGGGACTTGGAAAATAAAGTTTATCCTGGGATGTTCAGATATAAAGAAAAATCTGTATTTTAGTTTCCATCAAAATTCTTCCAAACATCAAAATTCAAATGTGGCTGGTTGGTGGATCAAGAAAAATATATATATACTTTACAAAGAAGTCAAACATAAAGTTTAAATTTATAGGATTTGACAATGTTGTATTTTGGAAAATGCAAGATAGTCTAAACGCAGGACGGCCTAAATGCATTTTAAATAGTTTTACACTAAATGATGTACCATCTAAAATGATTCGAAAGACACTATATTAGATATGGAATGGAAGGTGTCCCAATATGCTTTTGTAAGGATTAGGAATGACAGATTATATAAGAAATTAGTTTCTTAAAAAGCTTTGTCCACAAATCACATAAATATTATTTTATTAAATACTACTTTTATATTCCAATCTGACAATAAAAGGGTTTGCTTCCAGGATGGTTGTATTCCTAAAAAGTAACATAATTCCAAGGAATCAGTGAGCGATAAAGTAGAACTAAAAAAATTCAAGACCAACAAGAAAACATTGAACCAAAAGAGGTATAATAGGAACAAGGAGCATCACAAGTTGTTGTGGAATCTCAAGTACCATATGTAACACAAAACTTCATAGGTCTAGTAGCACATGTCTTGAGTCTGAAAGATTATAATAACTTATAACTCAAGAAAGTGATGTGTTGGTCATAGACCATGAACCAACAACCTACTAGGAAGCTATTAGGGACCATAGTTTAAGAAATGGCTTGAAGCCATTGTATCCAAGATGGACTCTATGTACACCAACAAGGTATGACCATGATAGATTCACCTGAAGGGGTAAAACTTAGAGGGTGCAAATGGGTCTTCAAGAAGAAGACTGGAATGAATGGTAATGTACAAACTTATAAGGGAAGATTGGTTGCTAAACAAGTTAAAAATGTCAAACATTATGAAATCTTTTCTCCATATGTCATGGTTAAGTTCATCAGGATCATTTTTTCCGTTGCAGCTTATTATGACTATGAGATTTGGCAGATGGATGTTAAAAATACATTCCTTAATGGGAATCTTCTTAAGGATGTGTACATGACACAACCCGAGGTTTTTATAAATCCAAAGCATGCAAATAAAGTTTGTAAGTTGCAAAGGTCAGTGTTTTGATTGAAGCAAGCATCTTGCAGCTGGAATCTTTAGTTTGGTGAAACAATCAAAGAGTTTGGTTTTAGTCCAAATGAAGATGAACCGTGTATTTACAAGAAGGTTAGAAGGATCATGGTTGTGTTCCTCATATTGTATGTAGATGACATACTATTAATGGGGAACGACATCCCTACTTTATGAAAGGTAAAAACCTGGCTAGGAAATACAATCTCTATGAAGGACTAAGGTAAGGCATCCTACATCTTAGGAATCAAGATCTATAGAGATAGACCTAGAAGGATTCTTGGCCCAAGCCTGAGCACATACTCTGACAAAATGCTAAAGAGGTTCAACATGGAGAAATCCACGAGAGAGGAAATCTACCCATGTCTCATTGTGTTAATATCTCTAGAGCTCAATGTCCTAGTTCTTGTGAAGAATGATACGACAAGAGTAAAATTCCATATGCATATGCAATTGATCTATCATGTATGCAATGTTATGTACTCTTCCCGATGCCTCATATGCCTTGAGCATGACAAGCAGATATCAGTCATATCCTAGTGAGGATCACTAGACTATTGTAGTGAACATCCTTAAGTACTTGAGAAGAACTAAGGATTAGTTCCTTGTCTACAACATCAAGGAAGAGTTGGTGGTAAAGGGTTACACCGATGCAAGCTTCTAAACTGACAAAAATGACTCTAGATCGTAATCTGAATTTGGTTTTGCCTTAACAATGGAGTTCTAACTTGGAAGAGTTCTAAGCAATAAACATTTGTTGATTCTACAACAGATGCCACGTACATTGTTGCATCTAATGCAGCTAGGGGTGGCAATCACGTTTGGGTTGAGCGGGTTTTATTTCAGGTCATTTCGGATCAACACTTTTTGGCTAGACCCTAAACTTGCAAAAGATGGATTTTCGGGTCGAAACCCTTGACCCTAACCCGACCCGCAAATAATTTCGGGTCTATCGGGTCTGACCCATAAATCCGACACCAAGACAATAGTTTAAAAAAAAATCTATGATTTGCCTAGTCAATGATAATTCCCAAGTATAATTAACAAATTTCATTGTGATAAACTTACAATATGATTGAGAAGCACATATAAAGCCTATTGTAGTTTGTTCGAGACTTTTAAACACAAATTCCTAATATAATTAGTATAATAAATCATACAAATCAATACAAAACCATGTAGAATTGCCAAATAAACTTCATGATTGATGGATTAGTAAATTAATGGGCCATCGAGTGTCTTAAAGTATAGTATTTGTAGTTTTATTTGAAAATATAATTCTGAATTTTGGGCCAATCGGGTCAATTCTGGTCTAAAGTCCAAACCCAGACCCGACCCTAAATTAATTTCGGATTCTTCAGGTTCAGGTCAATTTCGGATCGGGTCAAAAAACCTTAGACCCTAAACTTGCTTAAAAATTTTAGTTGGGGTCGGGTCTTGTTTTGCTAGGCCTAAATGCAGCAAAGGAAGTTGTTTGGATAAAGAAGTTCGTTACTAAACTTGGGGTGGTTCCAAGCATCAACAATGCAGTAGAGTTATATTGTGACAAGAATGAAGCTATTGCACAAGTTAAGGAACCTAGATCACATCAGCATTCCAAGAACATACTACAGAGTTTCCATCTCATATGAGAGATCATAAAGTGAGGAGATGTGAAGATTTGTAGAGTGCCAACTAAATGCAATATTGTCGACCCCTTGATAAAAACACTTTCATAGCAGAAGCATGATGGTCATGTTAAATCACTTGGGAATAAGTTCATAGGTAATTTGATCTATGTGCAAGTGGGATTCTATTGGTATGTATGCCCAAAGAGCCAATCATATGATCATTATAATGGCACATCGTGTATACAATTTGATTAATAATAAAGGCAATCTTCATCTATATGTTTTTTCAATTATTAGATAATGTTGTAACATGATAGATGTCTAAAGAATGATGTTACTCAATGGCATATGTCTTTAGATTGAGGACCTAAATAGTGAGATCATATATACGATAAGAGTACATACATTCTTGTTATGTCCCTAGTCAAATGTTATTGTGGAAGCTTTTAGATAGCAATAATACATAATACTAGTGTGTGTTGGTTGATGACAAAATCTCACTAGTCATGATATGTGCTATCAAACAAAGCACACATGTACTTGTTATAGAATAGTGTATTAGACAGGCCCACCTTGAGAGTGATATATGGAAACTATTAAATGGTAGTTAAAATCAACTATCATAGTGATAATGGTGATTGTGGTTGTTAGACCTAAAATGACTACACTCAACACATGTTGTTCGATGTCCTTTGACATCATCCAACTTGACCTTGAATAAGGGTTACCATAAAGGTGATGCTCAGATATGATGTGACACATGGGAATGACTGTGAATGATGGAGATGGAATTTGTCCCTCCCATAGGAGATTGATATCCTGGCCACTTGATAAGTAGACTAAGAAATGTATAGCCATACTCATGTGACTCAATATGTGATATGTGAGCTCACATGCATCTCATACAATCTTCTCTAGTTCAAGGATCATGGATTGAATATCGAAAGGATGACGATTTCATTCCTCAAGTTCAAATTGGATATCAGAGATAAGGGAACTATACAATCACTATAACACTGATAACAAATTATAGATTGAAGTTGTTCTCCATAATGATGTGTTGCTAGATATCGCTCATTACTTGTGATGTCATAAATTAGTTATGAACATTCACTACCAATGTAATTTGGGACCTATAGGGTCACACACATAGGATGCACCCATAATTGAGATTTACTCATGAATGAGGTTTAACTTTATAACTAAAGTGTTTAGGTATTCAATTTAAACAACTTCAGTTGTACATTGGCTAAATTGGAATCTATTGATTCAGAAGTGAACCGAACGGTTCAAGATGTGAGTCGTCTGGTTGAGTAATCAGTAATATTGTACCAAGGATTGATGCTGACATCATGTTATGCATTATTCATCACATTAAAAGTCAATATATTTGCGAATAGGAAATACAGTAAACTGGCCGGTTCTAGAGTCGAATCAACCGGTTCACATGTGAACCGATCAGTTTGTCATTCACAACAACCAGAAATTTTTGAAAATCCGTCTCTTTGACTCCTAGTTGATCTGGAAATCCTAACCTTGGCCCTCAATAGAGGGTAGTCAAGGCTTTCAGGAGACAAAACAACAAGATATGATAGTTGTTGTCCTCTCATAGTTGTGGTAGCTGGAGAGTCCGAATAAGTCTTACCTATAAAAGGGAGAGACAACCAGGGAGAGAAAATCAATGTTAGTATATGGACATTAAAGGAAAAACTCTTTCATGTTGACTTTGGGAAGCGCATAGTGGGTTCTCAACGGTCTGCGTGGACTAAGTGGAGGTGTAGAGGTTGTTTCCACCATGCTAGGAGGATGACAATCGCCGATAATCGTTGCGGTACTACTTGCAAAAGAAGTGTTATAACCTCAAATTTAGTAAAATTGGATTATATAATTGGATTGTTTTGTAATTTCACCAATGGTACTATTGGAGGAATAATAATTTTAATCGCATTTGTGGCATGTGTGCTTGTAGCACAAGGGAAATATATAAAAATAGATTTGTACACTGGTTAATGATAATGGTTTTTTGTTGTCAAATCCAAGTCATAATAAAAGTCAAGATTTCCATATAAGGGAAAATAAGGAGAATGAGTTTAATTGTTTTCCAAATAAAATACCTTGCATTTCCCCTAATACCACTTAATGCTTGAAAAGAAAGGCATCTTTATAAGATAATGGAAAAAGATATATCTCTTGATGGAAAGGTATTGATTGCTTCTTTTCCTTAAACTAAATTCACATCATATGATAGTGGTGGTTTCTAATAGATCTATATAGAGAATAACCATGGGGTTTGTTAATTAAAGGGATATCCACCTTTTTATTTGGAAAAGAATTTGATGAGGTTCCATGTGGGGAGGATGCTTGGTTTAAAAGATATACCAAAGAAATAGAGTCATAGTGTGCTTTTGTTTCTACCTACGTGTATGGGAAAGGGAATACTTATATTTCCTCTTTGGACAGATTGCTCTTTCTCCCTCCTTTCCTTCTCGTAGTACCCTTTAGGGTTCCTCTTAGACATGTATATAAAGGGGACTCTGGAGCCACCATCCTTCATCTCCTGTCTATGAGAAGCATTGAAAAGGAGAGAACTAGAGTCAGGTTGTAGACCATCAGTTCGGTTGTTCATGAAGAACCCTTCACCGATCTTGTACCCGCACATGTCCTTCCCCTTCCTGGCCCAAGATATGTAGCTTGGTGATGAGCAAGAAAAGACGTTCCTAGACATTGGCCAAGATAGCATAGCCGCTCCTCCTACCATCTCCTAGGGCGGCCTCGACAACAGGTGATCTGGGACTACACCTGGTTCCTGGGCTGCTCATACATGTAGGGAGAAAAGGAAGGGAACATCAGCCAGTTAGGATGCCACCTAGGGTCTGTGGGCACTGGCCAAGGGAAAGATCCGCTGGGAGGAGTTGACAATTTGGGTGATACCGCGCTCGGGTACCCGAGCCATGGCTTTGGTGGCGGGTTGCAGGCAGGGACGATAGAGCTTTTCAACTACTATCCAATTCGTCACTCGGGGAGAAGGATGGCGAGGACTTCGACTGGAATCGGTGATGCCACCATCATCATTGGGTCCTTAGCTCGCAGCTAGGTACAACCTTGTCTGGGTCCGATGAGGGCCAGTGTGGCTGCCCTATGCCTTCTGGCCTTCAGGCTGCGAACCTGGGAGACGGGGTGAGCGGGAGCGGGCATTGGGAGGCAGGAGCGCTCTCCATAGTGTCGTGCATAGCAGATGGAGGTCATGCCTCCACAGCAGTGAGGACACAGTGAAGGAGGTGTGCTGGGAAGAAGATTGTGAGCGACACCTCACATGGGACTAGTTAGAGGTGACCTGCGTCGTGCGTACGCACACTGAGCAGAGGTGCGGGTCGGGAGCAAGGTTGAAGACAGGTCACATATATTATACCGTTTTTCCCCTAGGCGAGAGGAACCCCAAAGCGATGGGTAAGGGGTAGTGGAGTCCTTTCGTCATGTTTGCAAGCCCCATCTTTGCTGGAACCAAAGGATGAGCTGGCCGCAACCCACTGGTCACACTAAGTGCAACACCCGCAAGGCTGACGTGGCACCTTCTGATTGGTCAGTAAGTGTTTGTCTTGTAATAATTCTAGTTAATTATTGATAACTCGAAATATAGTGAAATTATATATCAAATTGATTAGGAGAACAAGAGGAATCTAAATAAAATATATTTAGAGTCTAATTAAGCTTCTTGTTTTAAAATTATATGCAACACATGTGATAATGTGTTTAGAATACAGGGAAAACCTAGATTTTGCTTAATTTAATGCTTAATTGAATAGATTCGTTCATGTTAGGCTAACACCTAATCCTGCCATGTATAATGAGTAAAACCTTGATAATGTTGAATAATGGATGATTCTAGATTAATAATCTTATACATGTTGATTTAGGGTTGTGAAACCAATATAGACATCTTGCTATGATCTAATGTCGATAGTGTGATCTAGGTGTCATGAATAGTCTAATATGCTTAAGTTGAAGATTAGGGTTTCACCTAATATGCATAACTAAAGGTTGTAATCTCATAAACCATGATATGATGGAATTAGGATTTGTAACCCTAATCCCTAGTCCAAATACGAGATAGCCCTAAACCCTAGTTTAGGAGTGAATCTAGATTTGAATAATGTAATGTGAATACATGGTGACACATAGGTAGTATGCTTTGTTTCAGATACTTGTTGATTTCATGCTTTGTTTCCTGGATGTTTGGATACTTTCTTAAAGTACATGTTAGATTCTGCATGGTTTCTATGATGGCATAAGGTACATGGTTACACTTATGAATACATGTATCGAATTCTGTGATTGCTGATATTTCTCGATGAGATTGAATGACAAATAAATTGCTTGCTTGTTTATTTAGTTCTTGAAAGCTATAAAGTTTCGATGAGTATCATATAAATAAATAACAATATTCTGAACCTTGGGTTGGACTGATATTAAGGGTAATGCACACAAACCCTGGAGGGACAATGATTACACCTAAGGTAGTTGACCATATATGGGTTAGAATATGAAATAAGTTTATGTTCTTAAATGCAAGATAAATACGTTTGCTTATATGTGTACTTGTGATTATTGTTTGAACCCACATACCCATGTAGAAATATACTGACCGCATATTTGTTTGTCGGCGTTTTAGGTATCATATTTGCTTGATTTGTGGACATGAGGGTACATATAGAGATGTTGAAGACACTACAGTTTAATCATGAAGGTTTAGTCTTAATGGTTTATCTTCACACATGTAAAAGTTAATTATGTTTAAAAGTAATGTAACTCCTTAAATGAGCTTTTTATGTAAACATGTAAATATTTGTTCATTAATGGAAATTGTTTTCTATTCTGTATTATTTCTTGAATCTAATCCTGGAAGTTATGATTAACGATCTATGACTTTAAGGTCTTTTAGATACTCAAAAGTGTGGGTTGTTACATTTGGTATCAGAGCACACATTCATCAACTAATACATAATATTTTATAATTTCAAATCATCCTTAGAAACTTTAAGAGAAAAATTAGGTTTAAAAAGCTTTGAAAATAAAATATTAATAAGAGAAGTAAAATGTGAAAAGATGTAACCTTTCATGTAGGTCCCTCTAGAGAGGGTAGACACTAGAAAGATACATGTTTGGGTAAATCCTTTCTTAGAGGAAGGACCTAGAATACGTGTGAAAATTCTAGAGAGTCTAGGGACAAGAAAACCCTGAGAGATAGAGTGCAGTCCCTAACCCTAACACTAAATCCTTTATCTTAAATAATGAATATGGTGTGGTGGTATGGGACACTACCCATGTGAAACTTAAAAACATGAATACGAAAGATAAAGGGATGGGTTTAGGTGACCCAGTCTCCCATGCATGTGTGCATGAGGAGCATAATGCTTATGTAAGATGTCTTAAGATGAATAAGAACCCAAGATATATATATATATATATATATATATATATATATATATATATATATGAAGATGAAAGTGAATATTGCTTGCTCAAACCCCTTATGTTGTCTCTAGAAGTTTAGTGATGGTGGCCAAGCCCCTGGAGGGGAAGACCAAGGTAGCACCAAACCCCTGGAGGGGAAGGTGACCCAAGTTCACTACATGGACAAAGACCATGGGGGGGGGGTATTCCAGACATTGAGCAAACATGGGTTGATATGTTATAATTATAAAAGTTATGCCTAATGATAAAAGAAAGAGGTCTAAGAAACCTTTAGGGTTAGTGTGCCAACCTAGGGTGGGTCAACCCAAAGAGTGGGAAGATGACCTATGAAGGAGGAAAAACCTAGATCTTGGGATCAGGTTGTGGCTAGAGAGCCTAACCCCCTCCTATGAGCCAAGAAGGCACCCTAGGATAAGTCTTTTCCTTAAAAGGTAAGTGAATAAATGTATTTAAGTATTGAGATAACCTTAATCCTCACGTAGAGGAGTGAAGAGTTAAATATATAAAAATGAAAGCACTTCAATTCTTTGAACCCAAGGATGCCAACTCTGAGTGACACAACTGGTCAAGCCCAGGAGGGAAGACCAGTAAAGAACCAAGCCCAGGAAGGAAGGTGGCCTAAGTGGATGACCAAGCCCAGGAGGGAAGACCAGACACACACCAAGCCCAGGAGGGAAGGTGGCCTAAGTCCACAATGCAGTTGTTTAGGATCAAGCCCCTGGAGGGGAAGATCACAGAGGTCAAGCCCAGGAAGGAAGACCAACATGGAACCAAGCCCTGGAGGGAAGGTGGCGCGAGCCCAATGATGGGACGACACTGCATTATGTGTACTCAAAAGAGAGATGAAGGAAATTCGGGTTAAAGAATTAAATAAGAGAATAATGTGCTTAAAAGATGTGACATCTCAAAAGAAACCCTTAGGGAGGGTAGAGTCCTAATACAATCCTAGGGTCAAGTAGGGTGTATTAGAGGTACATAGAACCAATGGGTTGGGAGTTGATAAACCTTGAATGCACATGACCAAGTGGTCGGGAGGTAACCGTTGGTTTGCCCTAGGCCTATGTCTCAGGAGGTTGGCCACCTCCATGATGTTCATATGGCTCAGTAGGGTGAATGTAAAGACACTCTCTTGATGCATAAGGATGAGATCACCCCAAAAAGGTACCTATACCCCTAGAGACCCCAAAGATTTGTCTAAGGCTCATAATGACACATGAAATGTAAATATAAAGGTATAAGGAAGTCATGAAAACTTGAGAGAAGTTGTGCGCTAACTTAAGAGTAAGAAAAGGGACACTTGACTTCATGGGATATAAGAATGTTGTGAAATTGAGAACAAGTAAGTTTAGAGTCATATCGAGTATGATTTAACTTAATATGTGAAATTTAAAGGTAATGTGTGGACGTACTATCTCCACTCTTGGAATGGAATGAACTTTGTGTTTGGGCTGCAGCCAGATGCTTATTTCATCTCATTATGAGGGAGGGAGATTGGATAGACACACATTATGCTTAAAATTGAGAATAAATATCTTAAGATGAATGTGTAATGGCATGAACTAGGGTTAGAGGTGTTACCTCACCCTTGTGTTAAAAGTAAAAAATTATAGGTTGGAAACCAGAGTGAAAAGAGAAATCACCAAGAAATAATGAAATCACTAATAAGAATAAAATCATCAAGGGTTGATGAGGTACGAGTACTCTGGATGTGGATATACTTGAATTTCGATTCATGTACCAATCTTAGTAATAAAATGAAAACTGATATACTAAAGAAAAGTTGTTAAAGATATTTGAAGTGGGGTGGTAACCCTTAGTTTTGAGGATAAGATGAGTATCATTCACCTAGGCTTAGTAGGCCTGAATTTTGAGGGAAAATTTCCTTTTAAGGAGGGGTGAATGTTATAACCTCAAATTTAGTAAAATTGGATTATATAATTGGATTGTTTTGCAATTTCCCCAATGGTACTATTGGTGGAATAATAATTTTTATTGCATTTGTGGCATGTGTGCTTGTAGAACAAGGAAAATATATAAAAATGGATTTGTACACTGGTTAATGATAATGGCTTTTTGTTGTCAAATCCAAGTCATAATAAAAGTCAAGATTTCCATATAAGGGAAAATAAGGAGAATATGTTTAATTGTTTTCCAAAAAAAAAACCTTGCCTTCCCCTAATACCACTTAATGCTTGAAAAGAAAGGTATCTTTAAAAGATAATGGAAAATGGTATATCTCTTGATGGAAAGGTATTGATTGCTTCTTTTCCTTAAACCAAATTCACATCATATGGCAATGGTGGTTTCTAACAGATCTATATAGAGAATAACCATGGGGTTTATTAATTAAAAGGATATCCATCTTTTTATTTGGAAAAGAATTTGATGAGGTTCCATGCAGGGAGGATGCTTGGTTTAAAAGATATACCAAAGAAAGAGAGTCATGGTGCACTTTTGTTTCTACCCGCATGTGTATGGGAAAGGGAATTCTGATATTTCCTCTTTGGACAGATTGCTCTTTCTCCCTTCTTTCCTTTCTCGTAGTACCCTTTAGGGTTCCTCTTAGATGTGTATATAAAGGGGACTCTGGAGCCACCATCCTTCATCTCCTATCTACGAGAATCCTTGAAAAGGAGAGAACCAGAGTCGGGTTGCAGACCATCAGTTCAGTTGTTCATGAAGAACCCTTCACCGATCTTGTACCTGCACATGTCCTTCCCCTTCCTGGCCCAAGATCTGTATCTTGGCGATGAGCAAGAAAAGGTGTTCCTAAACATTGGCCAAGATAGAAGAGCCGCTCCTCCTGCCATCACCTAGGGCGGCCTCGACAGTAGGTGATCTAGGACTACACCTGGTTCCTGGGTTGCTCATACATGTAGGGAGAAAAGGAAGGGAACATCGACTAGTTAGGATGCCACCTAGGGTCTGTGGGCACCAGCCAAGGGAAAGATCTGCTAGGCGGCATTGATGATCTTGGTGATACCATGCTCGGGTACCTGAGCCATGGCTTTGGTGGCGGGTTGCAGGCAGGGACGATAGAGCACTACTACAGAACCTACCTTTAATGTCGGTTATTTAAAGCCTTTAGTGTCAGTTTCTAAGCGAAACCTATGTGGGCGACACTAAAAGCTCACCCATTAGGCGTCAGTTCAAAAACCGATGCCCAAACTCTTCGCGCGCCACCGAAAACGCGCCATCATGGCACTATAGGCATCAGTTATTAGATACGAATCCGACGCCCAAACCCTTCGCACCACAGAAAGGGCGCCATCTTGGGCACTATCAGTGTCGGTTTTTTACAAATAACCGACGACATATATCTTCGCGCCACAGGAGGGCGCCAACTTGGGCACTATAGGCATCGGTTATTAGCTAATAACCGACGCCATATAACTCCCAACACGGCCGTGCTGGACAACACAGCCGTGCTGGACAGCACAGACGTGGTGTTAAGGAAATAGACGTTGGTTTCTATTAAAAACCGACACTATAACTATTTGGCGTCGGTTTTATACAAATAACCGACGCCTATTGTTTTTTTTTCTGTCAGCCTGTAGACCTGCTGTGGCTGGTCGCAGGATGAGAAACCTATTTAGTTCAGTTATGAATTGTAGGTTTTACGACATCCATTGATATCAGCCGACAACAGGCCACAAACCTGCAAAATTAACAACAAAAATATTCACACATGCATTTAGCAATGCAACCTGCAGTTCCATTTTATTTTCACACATTTAGAAACATTCATGTAGCTAGCAATCTGTAGTTCCATTCATTCACATTCACACATGTAGAAACATTCATATAGAAACCAACACTTTCATTCATTTTCACTCAGACACATGTAGAAACATCCAGACATGTAGAAACATTCACACATATATTATAATTCAGAAATTCATTTACAAAATATCATTGTTTAGTCATTATTCGCTATCAGGATCCCAATTATATTTTAAAGCCCCCACTATTTGTATGGTTGTTGCCCATTCTTCTCTTACTTCATTTAATTCTCCCATCGTATAGGGAGCATGTACATCTGGTAAGTCTGTTCTTGTAGTGGGGTCAGCTTTAAACACCTGTAAAGAGAATGATATATATAATTAATGAGCTATAAATAAGATTGATACATTTCATATTATCTAATGAGACTATATAATACCTGAGCAATACAATCGATGTCCATACAACATGACAGACTAACACATATATAGTACATAACAACAACATCGTCGAATTTACATACAACACTAGCTTAGTACATATATAGTGGGACTTATAATGTGACGATCCCACCTGGTAAAATAGGTTACCGACAACTACATGTTACGACTGGGAGGTCGTGATTCAGCAACCGTATGCATTAGCAGGAGGACAAACATATCACCATATGTTTGTCCTCCTGCTAATGCATACGGTTGCTGAATCACGACCACCCAGTCGTAACATGTAGTCGGTAACCTGTTTTAGCAGGTGGTATCGTCACCTTAGTCCCACTATATATGTATTAAGCTAGTGTTGTATGTAAATTCGGCGCTGCTGTTGTTATGCACTGTATATGTGTTAGTCTGTCATGTTGTTATATGAATCTGAAGCACTTGTATGTGCTGCACTTTATGTATTGTATCTGTATCCTGCTTCTCTTCATTGGGGCTTTTTTTGCTGTTTAGCATTTGTATTAACTAGAAGATAATGAAACATCAAATCAAAAAATGATATTGATATTAAAAAAGTAAACATTTAGCTTCAATAAAAAATATAAACATGCATGCCTCTAAAATTGTGATCTTTTATCAATTAACAATCCTTCATTGTGATCTCCGCGCACATATAAGTCATCATTAGCTTCTTCAATATTTTGTGGAGTTGGCAACCCAACTGAGAATGGACTGGAGTCATCATATTTATCATAGTACTCTTCTTCATCTATAGGATCTTCAATGAACTGTCTTTTACCATGAAGAACAACCGACCATTTATCATTTGTAGGATCATCGATATAAAATACTTGTTTCGCCTGTGATGCCAATATGAATGGTTCAGCCTTCTCGCCAATCTTTTCAAAGTTCACTAAAGTGAAACCCAATTCATCCACTATAACTCCTTTGGTGTTATCAACCCAATTACATTTGAAGAGCAAAATTCTGAAATCTATGTAGTCAAATTCCCATATCTCTTCAATGACACCATAATATGACATTTTAGCTTCACGTGGACTCTTATCCTTTGTACTTGCAAAAAACATAGTCGATGCTTGAAGGGTGACCCCACTGTTTTGGACGACACTCTTATCATCTTGGCACTTTGTGTAATATGTGAATCCATTAATGTCATACCCTTCATAAGACATAACAGTCAACTTTGGTTTAAAGGCGAGGCATTTGATAGTTTCAGTAATATCATCTGGTGTTTGAGATAGTTGATGTAAGACTTTATCTTCAAACCACTTAATAAAAGTCTTGTTATGCTCTCTAGCAAGCCACATTGTATTGGCTCGAGGATATTGTCTTTTGATGAAATTGGTATGTTCCTCGATATAAACGTTCACTTCATCCATGTTGTGTAAAATATACAAATGACCTTGTTCCAACTGCTCACGGCTGATTACTTTCACACGTGATCCCAAAAATCCTTTGCCAAATAGCTCATCAATATTCTTGTCATTATCAGGATTGTCATTACCATTGAGAAAGTCATTGCAGAAATCCATAACCTCTCTTGCCACATAACCTTCAATAATACTCCCTTCAGGCCGATAACGGTTTCGAACATCACCTTTAAAAATGCTCATGTATCGTTCAAAGGGATACATCCAATGCAAGAAAACCGGTCCCAAGATTTTCACTTCCCTAGTCAAGTGGACAACAAGATGTACCATGATATCAAAGAACGAAGGAGGGAAATACATCTCAAGCTGACATAGGGTAACAACCACTTCTCTTTGCAAATTATCGAGAGTCTCAGGGTCAATAACTTTGCTGCAGAGACTGTTGAAAAAGAAACAAAGTCTGGTGATTGCAAACCTTACATGCTTCGGCAATATAGATCGAATTGCCACGGGCAATATTTGTTGCATTAGAGTGTGACAATCATGAGATTTAAGACCTATCAACTTCAGATCTTTCATTGATACCAATCTACGGATGTTGGATGAGTAACCATGTGGCACCTTAACATTTACCAAGCATTCACAAATAGCTTTCTTCTCCTTTCTAGACAATGTGTAACAAGCGGGAGGTAAGTATGTTATTTTATTACCCATTTCACGTAATTCTGTTAATTCTGACCTTATTCCCATTTCACGCAGGTCTAGTCTGGATTTTATCCCATCTTTAGTCTTACCTGGTATATTTAACAGAGTACCAATGATGCTATCACATACATTTTTCTCAACGTGCATTACATCGATACAATGTCTGACTGTCAAAGAACTCCAATAAGGAAGATCCCAAAATATTGCCTTCTTCTTGAATGAAGAATTGTCACTCCGTGTAGTACATTGTGATCTCTTACCAAATTCATTGACAAAGTCTTTTACTCTTTCATAAACAACCTCCCCTGGTATAGGTTTAGGTGCACTGCGTTCCTCATTCAATCCATTGAATGCTTTGCGCTTCCTACGATACGGATGGAATTTTGGAAGAAACCTTCGATGACCGAGATATACATTCTTACCGCCATATTTTAGTCTTGTTGAATCAGTGTTCTGTTCACATATAGGACACGCTTTAGCTCCTTTGACACTATATCCAGACAAATTCCCATATGCTGGAAAGTCATTAATAGTGCAAAACAACATAGCATGCAAACGAAATGTCTCTCTTCTTGAAGCATCATAGGTCATCACACCTTCACCCCAGAGTTTCTTTAAGTCATCAATCAGAGGTTCAAGATAAACATCGATGTCATTTCCAGGTTGTTTAGGGCCCGATATCAACAACGAAAACATTACGTACTTATTTTTCATACACAGCCAGGGAGGAAGATTGTATATAACAAGCATGACTGGCCAAGTGCTATGTTGGCTGCTCAATGTCCCGTACGGATTCATCCCGTCTGTACAAAGCCCAAGTCTTAGATTCCTGACTTCTTCACCAAATTCAGGGTACAATACATCAATCTTCTTCCACTGTGGGGAATCAGACGCATGTCGTAGGATCCCATCATTATTTTTCTTAACATCTGCATGCCACCTCAAATTCTTCGCATCTATCGGATTGGCAAACAAGCGTTGAAACCATGATATTATAGGTAGATACCACATCACCTTGGCAGGAGAACCAGTTTTGGACTCCCCCGAAGTCATCAATTTATACCGTGACGCACCACATTTTAGACAATCTTTCAAATCCGCATAGTCCTTTTGAAATAATACACAATCATTAGGGCATGCATGTATCTTCTTGGCATCCATTCCCATTGGGCACAACAATTTCTTTACCTAGTATGTTGAGATTGGCAGCTCGTTTCCTTCAGGAAGCATTTCTTTCAACAAAGACAACAATGACGTGAAGCTTTTGTTGCTCCATCTATTGTTAGATTTCAACTTATACAATCTCAACATAGTGTTAAGCTTTGTAAACTTAGTACAACATGTGTATAACGACATCTCAGCATCATGCACAATGTTTCTAAAAATGGGAGGTGGATCGGTGTGCTCTACCCCAAAACTATCCAACATCGCATCAACGATGTCTACTGGAATTGGTTCATTCACATCTACGTCATCGTAGGCAATTTCTTCTTCCACACAAGCACTGCTATCGACATCCACTGGTTTCGGGTTTGAAATCTCTCCATGCCAGTGCCATTCTGTATAGCCTTGTATAATCCCATTGCACATGACATGAGTTTTGATTTCGTCACCAGTGTTGACTTTCAAGTTGTTACCGCAATGCCTACATGGACAGTAGAACCTATCTCCAGGTTGTTTCCTATGTTCCTCGGCAAATCTAATGAACTGGTCAAGACCAGAAATAAACTCTAGGGTGCAGCGATTGCGAATTGACATCCATGATCTATCCATTCTATGATCAAAGAGAAAACAAGTATATATTAGGACAAGATTAGGGTCTAGGGTTAACAAATACATGTGATGTCATTATTATATATAATAAATGTGTACCACCTATCCATTCTTGAACACCTAATCTCACTAGTAAGTGTATAATGTGTATTGGGTTTTCAAGAAAATTTCGGCAGCATTTTCCCACTGTTCTCCAATACACATTATACACTTACATCCTAAGCGAGATTAGGTGTTCAAGAACAGTCCCAAACCGGGGACTATCCAAGATTTACTCCTAATGAGTAAATCTTGGACGGGTTTCTAGGCCAACAAATAATGTGTTGTCATTCTTATACACACTTCAGTTATAACCATTCATGTAGCAACTTTCAGTTCCATTCATTAATCTCTTTTTACATCCACACACAGGGGTGTACCCCTAAACAATAACTAAACAAAGGGGTTGGTGTACCTCTAAATATGTGCATAATTAAAAAAACTATTAATACAGACAAGTCTAGATAGATAGACAACTAAATACTACACCAACATGGTCCCGCATGCATCAGTAACGTCTTTTTGATGATGAAGCTGTGTCATGAAGCTCCTCACTGTATTTCGACGAATCTGAACTGACAGGGGCCTCAGATTCAGATACCTCATAGATGATATCTGACGCCGTGCGCTCATACCGCAGAAGATGATCGGGGGTCTCACAGTTACTGTTGGTTATCCAAACTTTGATGGAATTATGGCCAACTGGACGGAGAAAAAGCCTGTTCCAACGGACCACATGCAGCTCTCCAATCCAATCACGCCAACTGGATTTTGATACAAGATTTCCCACCAAATCATACTCAACCTCGATAACATGTGAATAATTGCCAAAAGTTAGGGTCACTTTACCAGGCATGTAGTGTCTTCCTTTTAGAAAACGCCAATGTTTGGGTATGACCAATTGGTTTAAGGAACGATCATCTAGGATGATGTCCAATTGTTCTTCAATAGGGAACGTTAACATTGACATAGAGGCCCAGTTCATAGTGACTGTTATGGGTGGACAGAGACTGCATAATATTATTATTAACAAAGTGTAAGTACATATAACAATGTTATATATTTTCAGAAAAAGTTGTATAACATCAGTTAACCTTTTATTGCTTGTCATAACCAACTTTATTGTGGTAGACATGATAGCTTGAAAAGAAGTCTACATATGTACTTAGAGAACAAATGAGGAAATGCTACCGAAATTTTCTCAAAAACCCAATACACATTATACACTTACATCCTAAGTGAGATTAGGTGTTCAAGAACAGTCCCAAACCGGGGACTATCCAAGATTTACTCCTAATGAGTAAATCTTGGATGGGTTTCTAGGTGCTTACTAAAATAGAACCATTATATGGAACTAATCCTACATTATACACATACTTTTCATGAGTAAGATAATGTGCACTTCATGGAATTATTAAGATCTGAATATATATAAGTTGTTTCCATTTAAGGAAAAGTTCATCATTTACATTCCAAGCATGTCACATGTGTGCATTACAGTTCATCGTTAAGCAAAATAAGGGTGATTAGGATTCTCACCAAGAATATAGCTAAAATATTAAACAATGATTATAGCTAAACTATTAAATAATAGACTTGCCACACATAAAACACCCTATACAACTATAAAACAAAAAAGTATTAAGTATATATGCATGATACAATAACTATTTTGCATCACATTACAACAGACTTATCATTGATACCTTACTAACTTATTGCTACATTTACATATCATCACTTGATCAAAAATTACAGCAGTACATTTAACTAAAGTATGCATTCTAAAATCTATGTCATGATTAGTTACATGTAATTTACTTGGATATACAACAGTACCCGATTACTATGTTTTACATACAAAGTATGCATATTAAATTAACTAAGGCTTATCATAGAACATGTATTGTATAGACAATAGAGGATTCAGCTCAGTAGAAGCACAAAATCAGTACCTAAACCCTAAACTCACACCTTTTTAGCATTTATTCTAACAGGTTTATGTACATCAATATGTGTATGAGCCCTAATTAAAACTGATTCTCATAGGAAGTAAATAAATTTAAAAAAAAAATGCCCAGCAGCAGGGCGGGCACCTTGAGGGAAGAGGAGCAGAGGAAGAAGAAGAAGGTAGGGCAGGCACCTTGAGGGAAGAGGAGCAGCGACCGGAGCAAGTCCTAGCATCTGCCGGCGGCGAGGAGAGGAGCGGCAGAGAGGGCGGCGAGGCTAGGAGACCTAGCTGCTACCGGCGACGGCGGAGAGGGCGGGCGGGCGGAGACTGCTTCTCGTGGCGACGGCGACGAGCGGCGAGCACGGAGGAAGGAGCGGCGGCAGAGCACGAATGGCAGGGAGCAAGAAATCGCCGGAGCTAAGGTAATCGGGAATGAAAAAGGGAAAGGGGAAGAATCGGTCGGGCTGGTGAGCTATTAAGTTGACAATAAGTGTCGGTTATTAAAAACCGACAACTAAACACCCTTTAGTCGTCGGTTATTTAGCTATGAACCAACGCCTTTTATAAAATTTTGGAGCCAATTTTTTCGCTGGAATTTTGGGTTTGGCGGTTGAGTTTAGGTGTCGGTTGTTTATTAATTAACCGACACTTAATAAAAGCGGTACCCGTGTCTGGTCGACCTTTGTAGATTGGATGTCGGTTTATGTTATCAACCGACACTGTAGAATTTAGGTGTCGGTTTTTGTATACAACCAACACCTGAAAAAGTGACTTTATAAGCCATTTCTGTAGTAGTGGAGCTTTTCACCTACTATACAACTCGCCGCTTAGGGAGAAGGATGGTGAGGACTTCGACTGGAATAGGCGCCTCCACCATCACCGTTGGGTCCTTAGCTTGCAACTAGGTACAACCTTGTCTGGGTCCAGTGAGGGCCAGCATGGCTGCCCTACGCCTTCTGGCCTTCAGGCCATGAACTTGGGAGATGGGGTGAGCAGGAGCAGGCGTTTGGAGGCTAAGCGCTCTCCATAGCACCGTGCATAGCAGATGGAGGTCATGCCTCCATAGAAGCGAGGACATAGTGAAGGAGGTGTGTTGGGAATCTGATTGTGAGCGGTGCCTCATGTGGGACCAATTGGAGGCGACCTGCATCGTGCGTACGTGCGCTGAGCAGAGGCACGGGTCAGGAGCAAGGTTGAAGATGGGTCACATATATTAGACCATTTTGCCCCTGGGCGAGAGGAACCCCAAAGCGATGGGCAAGGGGTGGTGGAGTCCTTTCGTCATGTTTACAAGCCCCAGCTTTGCTGGAACCAAAGGATGAGTTGGCCGCAACCCACTGGTCACACCAAGTGCAACACCCGCAAGACTGATGTGGCACCCTCTGATTGGCCGGTAAGTATTTGTCTTGTAATAATTCTAGTTAATTACTGATAACTCAGAATATAGTGAAATTATATATGAAATTGATCAAGAGAACAAGAGGAATCTAAATAAAATATATTTAGAGTCTAGTTAAGCTTCTTGTTCTAAAAGTGTATGCAACACATGTGATAATGTGATTAGAATAAAGGGAAACCCTAGATTTTGCTTAATGTAATGCTTAATCAAATAGATTTGTTCATGTTAGGCTAACACCTGATCTTGCCATGTATAATGAGTAAAACCTTGATAATGTTGAATAATGGACAATTCTAGATTAATAATCTTATACATGTTGATTTAGGGTTGTGAAACTAATATAGACATCTTGCTATGATCTCTATAATAGCATGATTCATATTCCTTTAGCCTATAATCATCATATGCATCAAATTTGGTTTATTCTATCTTATTTTGTATAAATTATCAAAATTCTTGGATTTGATTTGTGTTTCTCTCTCTGTTTCAGGTACTTTGTATATCTGCACTCGTCGATACCATCGATGGATTTTTCGATACCATTGACATGACGTCAGTGCCCAGATCGGAGGAAGAGCATCCAAGTCGATACCATCGACCAAAGCCGTCGATGGTCTCAAGATCACTTCAGCGGGAATTAAGTAAAGTCGTCGATACTACCTACAACAACGTCGATAGTATCGAGAGTTCACAGGTTCTAGCGACGAATTCCTTTGTTTTTAGCGTTGGAAGTGCATATTAAGGTGTTGATACCATCGACACCCCGACGATGGTATCGACGCCGTCGGATCAAATTTGCACCCAGAATTGCCACGATCGAACGACTACGATCTTTTGGCGACCGTAAGTCATGTCTATACCTAAGAAAAGTGGCCAGACCTAAGGATCACGTTCTATTCTGTTGCACGAGTCCCAGAGAAGTGGAGAGTAAAGAAAAGAGCCCATAGTTATGCCCCAAACGTTTCTAGAGTTGTAGACAGACGATTCTTCCGCTGAAAGGCTGCAGAATGTGCGTCTCGCACCGAGGATCATCCAGATCTTCTCCGTTTTAGGGGTTACACCATAATTTCATTTGTTTCTCCATGTTTCCCTCTTTGTTCTCCATGTGTACTTCTGAATTGAACATGAGGTGCTAATCCCCTCTATCCTTAGGACCGGGAGTAGCCTGGGAAATCACTGTATGGAAAGGTTATATTAAATATCATAATTTGTCTCACTTTCCCTTGATATGTTATCGTGTTTCCATTGCAATTTACTATGGTTGATCACAATAGTCGATTTCTAATACCGTTAATTACTTCTAATGGAGAATTAGTGGTTGAAAAGGCACGATTAACACATTAATCAATAAATTCCTTAGACAAGGTAATGTACAATTAATGGTGGATACTTGGAGAAATAATCAAAGCACTTAGATATAGGGTATAAGTTACTACTGGCATGGAACTGACCTAGAAATAGACAGTGAATTGTATCGTAGAAGTGAGCAATTCTGACTACGGGCCATAATCAGGGAAAGGGAATAAATTATGTTAATTGTGTAGATTTACATACAGTGAGACCTCGTGATGAAACCGCAACCCTAAGGATTCCCATTAATTTGATTAAACTAAACATTTAATCATTGCTTGCTTTTTTTTTCTTTTTACTTTATTTTCTTTTTAAAACCAAACAATCAACTTTTCCAATCGGTCTAGCTGATTGCGACCAGTTAGTAGTAGTCTACTGAAATTTCTATTTCCCTGAGTTCGAATCGGGCCTCACAAGGCCTATATTACATTGATATGTGCACTTGCGTTATACACACGATAAAATCGTGTCAACCATGTAAAAGGGTGTAGAAACCCAGTAGGTGAGACTCATGTCCCGTCAATATGATATAACCTCTAGTGACATATATTTGTTACAAATGTGTTACGTAATTAAAACATTAAGGCAGATAGTACAACTGATTTAAAAGGTTGGACAGTTAATATAAAATGATCAAGCATGAATTAAAGTGACTACTTTAGGTAATTCAAATGAGAAGATATGAATCACATATAATGCTAGCCCAAAAAGTAAAGGAATGATTATCATCCAATGTGATTCGTAAAAGATACTCTATCAAGTACACTACACGACTAAGTTACTAATTTTATTAAGCTCTAGGAAGTTTGAAGTGTACCACTCAAACTATTAGCTAACCACTACGAAGTAGAGATCAACCCTATATGAAATTTAGGATGATCAGACTCCTACAAATATCTTACCCTCGATCAGTATGAGTAACAATCATATTGGCACATCAGCCCAACTACTAAAAACATCTTGGTCCTTCTTAGATATGCATGCCACAATACTAGAAAGTAGGATATAAATCCTAAAATATGAGTTACCACCATAGTCGCTCCCTATCACTTCAAATTCGAGACACAGTCTCAACTCAACTGCTTTCTAAAACCTTAGAACCAGGGACAGAGATATACCCTACCTACACCTATATATACTAGATAGTATATGACTCTGAGTTCCTTTTAGTTTACTCATTTCACTATCCAGTAAGTTTTGACATTAAAATAGTTTCACAATCTCAGGACACTACATGATTAAGGTTACATTTGATTAATTAGGCTAATTAAGTATTTTTTTCGGCATCAATCAAGTTACATACAAGCACCTAAATGATTCTTACAAAATATATCATGGATTACAACTTCAGAATATTTAAACATATAAGATGGTTCCATGCTATCTATCATAGAATATGTATCCATCCTTGATCGTAAAAAGAACTAAGCTTCAAACTAGGACACAAAAATTGAAATGTCATTAAGGATAAAATAGTAATATATCCTTGCACACATCTCATTTTCATCCAAAATTTTTTAAAGATCTTAGCAAGACATAAATAAGGTAGAAACCAAAATTTCATATCAAAACACCAACGAATGTGAAAGTTATGTTATTTCTAAGAACTAGGCAATCATATGCTCAAACCTATCATGGATGAGTTACCTTCACTACTAGAAGTTTTGTCCAACATCATCATGAAATTATAGAAGTAAATTACAAACCCTAAAATTTCATAAGATAACCATCATTCAATAAGGAATAATATAGGGGTCGAATTCCCTTTTTATTGTGTACAAAACACTATAAAAACATTTCTAGGAGTCATTAGACTTATATTTCAAAATTTCAGACTTTTTAAGTTCAAGAAAATTCATTTTACAGTAGTAAATATCCAAAGATACTAAGATAGAGTTAAGGATTCATGATATCATCATACCAGAAGATCATCCTTTCATATATTACAGATTTTATAGAACAAGATTAAGGCCTTGCATGTATTAAGTAGGCAAGAAATGCACTAATTATTATATCACTCATTTTTTAAATTAAGAACACAAAGCTGAAGATGAATATCATGAAAAAATCAGAAACAAAACTCCTATTTGTCCATCAAAACTCTAAAAAACTCCTAAATCCAAAGATCTTTCTGTATCTAGAGCAAAGAGGGAAGAAAAAGATGGTTCCTTTGTAATATGTATAGGTTTCCAAATTGTAGCACCATGGATCTCATCCATGATAGAAGAGAGGGTGAGGAAAAACTATGAAAAAAGTTTTAGAAAATGAGATCTTATATGGAGCAAGAAATCAGATGAAAATTTTTAGATCAGTCAAGGGGAAGCTCGATCTAAAGCATGTAACCATGAACCAACAAGTTTGTTGGCCTTAGATGGACACTCTTTTTACTCCATAACACATCTAGAGATTCACAAAGATTGTTCAAAAGGAAAGAAGAGGGATATTTATAGGCAGGGTGATCTTCGGGACCCACTCTTTTTGTTACACCCCGATCTCACAATTACCATTAATCATGAGATTAGGGAATAAAATTGAGGATTTATCGTAATACAAAGATCACTCTTAACTTTTTCTTCTTTTTCAAACTCTTTATTTTCTCACATTGAATCACATAAACAAACTTTACAAGAGAATTAAACCTTGATTACTCTAATATGATCTCAACATTAATGATACACATCCATACATTCATTCTGTTTCTCACACTTCCATGTACATACGACATGATAATCAAATGCATTCTCTCTTATTAAGGAAATGAAGATACAAACATCATTTACAACTCTCTCACATCTATACAAGGACCTAGAGTGACAAGGACCAACTGAACTTAATTATACTCAGACTTAACTCTTGTGGCAGATCTACTCTAATGCAATGATATCTTCTTTAATTCCATGTGATTTCCCTAAATATTGTGAGTAGAGGGGTGAGCCTACTCGCTCAGTGAATGAGTACTTCAAAGAGACAGTCTAAAGCATTGATATAATTACATATATACTTTTGAGCAATTGATATCAATTATAACAGCAGTAAGCTTTAAAGAGTCTAATAATTGACAATCATAAATATGGCAGGATGCTCTAAATATCTATAAGAGTGAATCAATATATGAAATGCTTGATTGATCATAAAGAGAACTAATAATTCAGAAACATACAAACAATAATTGAATAATTGTACACACTTGTTTGACCTCTCATTCATTTTATTATGCCCTGATCATATGAAGTGTACTCCACATATGAAGACTCGTAGTACACTACGATCACACCATACACGACTTAGTGGACACACCCTGGAACTGGTAAGTCTGACTACTCTCTTGGTCTGCAACAGGGAAATGGCTCTCTGGCCTAAATTGGACTCCCCCTCTAACATGAGCACACAGGCAGAGAGTCAACCCACCTCTTGGCTTTTATGTACTCTAGTGCTACCAGGACTTCAGGTTGATGTTGGACACTACAAACTATAATTTAAGGAGACTTCCACTAGGGCTTCGTCCCCCGTGCCACTTGATAGCACGTTTCGACCCCCGTATACTGGATGCTGCCAGGGTTAGGTCATTTCATCCCTAAGGTGCATATCTCACATAGGGGTTCTACGGTGTTCAGGGCTCCTAAGTCTATTATTTTATTATTCCTAGAAATCCCTTTCTACATTGTACCTTTCTCTTACTTATACTTGACTCAGGTATCCCTATGGTGTCGCGTCTACTTATTTGAAGTTATAATACAACATGTATATCATTCTAAACTTGGCAGAGTAGTATATTCAAAACATTGTAATATACTGAGTAATCAACATACTACATATGTAGGCAGACTAAAATTCTTAAATAAACATATTTCATGTCCACTTGGAACATACACACTAGAATCCTGCATATCAACCCAAATCTTGAGTTGTGCATCTCATAACTCAATTAAGAGTTAATTACTTATCATGACAAGAATTATTAATAATAACTGAGAACATTGATATCACAATACTTGATTCATTGAACACCCTACCCTTAGGGTTTCATTTAATCACCACAAATGCTACAAAGAAAGGTGTAATAAATCTATCACGTACTTTTCAATTCTTTAAAACACATGATACCTGGGATCTCAATCCCTTATCACATTACTGGGAATTCTCATCCCTTCACATCATTATCATGATTATTGGATCTGGGTATTCAAACCCTTAGATCATCACATAACATTGTTACCTCTGTAACAGGTAACCATTACCTCTAGGTCCTTAGACCAAGGTATTCATTTCACTGGTTGTACAAGTATTCTCATGGCTCACAAGGCCATCACACATCTTCTCACCTCTCACTAGGCAACAACTTATTTCCATGGCTCCCATAAAGATTTCATGCGACATAAACATTCACTGAATAAAGACTACTATCAACAAATCATATAAAATCAATATATGTATGAAACCTTAGAATTGAGCTGAATTTGGGTTTCCATGCCATTCACTGGGATATCATGCATCAATAATAACATTGAATAAATAAAGTCTATTATGTCAAGAAAATCCCTTCAAATGGATTTCATGATATCTATTCACAAATATCCAACTTTCCTCGCATCTAGGGTTTCACCCTCTTCACTAAGATACCAAACAAACACTACTCACTTTAAATGAAATCCAAGACAGTATCTGACATATATGTACTATGAATTTAGATAAACAATTATTCAAAACCAAGGGGATCTAGATAAGCAACTTTCTCTATTTACTTATACAGTAAATTTCAGTCATAGACAAATTTCCTATATTTCAGTTTACTATTATAACCTATGCTAATACTTAGGGAATTCTCATTAGAATGCATTGTATACATTTCTAATATTATTTTATCATCTAAAATTTATTCAAACAAAGGAAGAATCCAGTTCATATCATTTTGCAACAACTTAGAACAAACAGACAATTCAGGGTTTGTAGTCGCATACTAAGGAATTAAAGATTATGGTTGATTTAACCCATTTTTGTGCAATATATTTTTTAAAGGAAGTTCCCACTCACCTAAGGTGGGAAAACACCTTAAAAACGTATCCCATATATGAAAATCTCAAATCCATATCAAATCCCTAGCAACTCACCCAATTCTTCTTCCTTTCAACTCGGAAACCCTAAATATGAGGAATTATGAAGAAAGAGTGATAAAATGGGAAGTTTTGATACCATTTTAGATCAAATCATAGGAGGGAAGGAATTTTTACATGTGAGATAAGATTCACCATGAAACTATATCCAAAGAAGCTAAACTTACATGATTTCATCATTCCTCGGACCACAAAACCCTAAGTTAGCATCTCCATCATTTTCTCCTCTCAAACCCTAACTCTCCCTCTCTATATTGGATTTCATTTCTCTGGATTGAACCAATAATTATGAGAGCTCCTTGTGTGTTAGGTTGATTATATATAGCAATTGAGCTGCTTGGGTCAATTGCACTTTGACCCCTCACTAAACTTTTTTCTTATTTCAGCAGATTTTTATCTCATAAAAAGGTTTCTGTAATTTGTGTATTTAAGAGATCAAACCTTCTCCAAACATTATGATAATTTATCATATTGTGTATAATTGAGTTATTAAGCTTTAATTAAAATTTAACATCATTCCAAGATCCCATTAAATAATTAAAAATCGAATAGTGCACTTCTATCTAGAATTCTACAAAAATGTCAGTTACTATAATTCGTCTACTGATAAGGTCCAAACACATCCAAAAATTATGAAAATTTTAAATGTTGTTTATGATTGAGCTTCAGATATGAAGTAAAAATTTAAGATCATTTTGAGTTATCAATAAATAATTAAAAAACAAACAATATACTGTTGAACAACATTCTGTCAGCATGGTCGGTTGAAGTATATCTCGATCGAGAATGACTTTCAAAGAACATCCAAAAATTCTGAAATTTTTCAATGAAATGTAAGATTGAGCTATACATATTATATACAAATTTCAATTAAATCCAAATTACATATAAAATATGATTAATTATTTACCGTACTACTATCTTGATTAAATTCCATACTCATGTACCATCAAAATCCTAATTTCAGCCAACTAGGGTTTATATTTCTCAAACCCTAATTTCTCAAACAATAGAACACTTAACATTCTTATTAGGTTTAAAACATCATAATTGAATTATCATCATTAATTATATTTAAGAAATGATCAATCCAATTAAGCATATAATCATCCAGGTAAACCCTAGTTTACCAATTAAGCTCGAATACGGTCATAACAATTCTTCCCTCCTTTAAAAAGTTTCGTCCCCGAAACATAAATGTGCAAGAAAAGTACTTTCAAGGTTTATTTTAAGCTTCTGAAATCTTACATGTAATTATATTTGTGTAGTTCATACTTGAATGCAGTTTTCAACATTAAGTCCTTTCTTTCCTTTCTAATCACAACATGTTAAATCATGACTGCTCAGTGATAACAAATGGATTTTCTATGTCACAATCAATCATAGGATAGAGAGAGAAATAACCATTTCAATATTTTCATACTCTTGAGGTGTTACCTCAACATTGATAATTGATAACCTCCATTTTTGTGGTGTTATCTTAGTATTTTTCTTCAGTTTTCCGCACTCTTTCTCAGATAAATTTAGACAAAATCCCTAACTATCCTCTCTTATTGAAAATATACTGTTAGATTAACTTTTCCCCTTTCTACTTACAGAAAAAGACACAAAAAAACCATAAAAGACTCAACCGGTCCCCAGACTGCATGGACTCACATGGTCCCAAGACCGCATGAAGCCAAACGGTCTCTAGACCGCATGGATTCACACGGTCCCGAGACCGCATGAACCCAATCAGTCCCAAGACCGCATGAAGCCAATTGGTCCCAAGACTGCATGAAGCCAAACGGTCCCCATACCGCATGAGTCCAAACGGTCTCGGGGTCCAAACGGTTTCAGAGTCCAAACGGTTTCAGAATCCAAACGGTCTTCAAAACCGTTTGGATCCAAAACTGTCCAAACCGTTTGGACTTCACTTAAGGCCTATAAATAAGACCCAAGGGGTCCTCTCAATGCATCAAGTTTCAGACGCCCAGAGGCTGCCTCTACTACTCTAGAGCTAATCCGACTTCCATCCTCCGCCCAAAGGCTGCCAGTCTAAGATCCACGTTCCATCCTGAAGCTGCTTTCTCTCTCTTCGCCAAAGAAGGTGGGAAGAAGAGACCTCATCACCAAGCAACCTGTGAAGTTGAAGATCATCTGTCTCTCTCTTTCCAAGGGGTTGACTTTCCTCTCTGCTTTGTGGGGATGAAACTCTCTCTCTCTCTCTCTTCTTGCCTCCTTCTTTGTCCTAGCTATGAGCGAGTAGTCTCTTTCACTAGGATGCGGGGAGTAGCCCCACTACCCATGCTTTCATTTCATGTAATGTAATCCATAGTTTGCAATATAGAGATGCTTCAGTAACAGTTCAACATCAATCTTTTAATGAATACTTGTTGCTTGATCACCAACTTGTGTTATCTTTTATCTTTTAGTATGAATTGTCTATGTTTGTACTATTAGATTCGAAACTCGTTTGAATGTTGGTTCTTGGTGCATGTATTCACCATGCGCCTAGTTTGGTATCTAGGAGTGCTTTCAAGAAGTGGAGTAAACTCATTTCCAAAATGTTGTACTTTCATACTATGAAATGGAATCAGTTGACGTATGAAATTACAAACTTGGTGAGTCGAGGAACACACTTTGCGAAGGGAATGATGCAAAGCAGGTGACCATTCGTTCGGGAATGGCTGGCATTGCATCATTCCCACACTTCTCTTAGTTAGTTCCCCAAAAGGAAACTAAGTCTACAAAGATACTAACTTTTTAATCTTGTTTGCAGGTTATGTTTTATATTATGTGTTTTGATCCATGTGTAGTTGCGGTGAAAACCGATCACACCCTAGTGGCTCCTTATCATTGTTTAACATCCTTATATCTACTTGCTTGCTTTACTTTACTTGCTCTTAGTCTAAAAACAAACAAACCGACCTTTTGATTTAAATACCAACTATTAAGAGTTTAAGTGAGGTTCTAACATTTTTCATCTTATTGTTCCCAACAAGACCGTTGTCCCGTGGATTCGACCCTTAACTATACTACGATAAGACTTCCACGTATCTTAGCATACATGGGTGGAGTTCTCGATCTAGTATAAGCAAGGCTAAACTTAAAGACTTACAATCTTTAGGATTTTTAGTGGTGCACGCAATTCCACATAAGTGGAAGCTCCATCAAAAATTGGCACCGTTGCCGGGGACAACGGAACGTTTTAATCTCATTTAGAATCTTTCTAGTTGGTTAGGGTTTTACACTTTCTTTTAATCATTAATTCATATCTTCTTAAGTTCATCATATCTCTGACATCATCTAAAAGGTGTATTCTTTTCTCTACTCAGGTAGAAGACGTGTATGCAATCATCGCATAACCTCTGATTCTCCCCTGATCTAGAGTATGACTCTGAGGTAGAGAGAAGCTTCCACCACCGCATCAGACTTAACCTCCAAAGAGCCAAGCAAATGGCTGAAGATCAATGCTAAGTTGCACTAGTGATGGAGAGGGTTAATGCCGCCATAGCCGCTCAAAGAGCACAACTCATTGCTGACACCCGTGCTCAAATTCAAGCGGAAATTCGAGCGGAAGAACATGCCCGCATCCGAGCTGAAAATGAAGCAGCTAACCAAGCTACTCAGTTAGAGCTAAGAAACAAGAAATTGAGGGATTATGCTGTCCCTAAGAACTACGAAGATAATCATCCAGTTCGGCCTCCGATCATCAACATACCCAACTTCGAGATCCAGACACAATGGATTCAGATCATGCATGGCATCTCATTCTCTGGAGGTTCTGGATATGACTGTATGGATCACTTAAAGAGGTTCAAAGCACTTTGCCGATTGGTCCCACAGGCTGGAGTCGCTTTCGATGCAATAATGCTACATCTTTTCCACTTCACTCTGTCTGGGAGAGCTTTGAGTTGGTACAATTCACTTGATAGGGAGCCAATCATCACCACCTGGGCACCCTTGGAAGAAAAGTTCCTGGAGAAGTCCTTCCCCCCTTCGTTAACTTACGAAATTAGAGGGAAGATTAACCACTTCGCCCAACTTCCTGGAGAATCACTCATAGAAGCTTGGGAAAGGTTCAAGGAGCTTCTAAGAAAGTGTCCTCATCACGACATCTCCCAAAATCAATTAATAGAAATGTTCTACAGGGGGGTGAGTGATGACATCAAGCAATTTTTGGATTCCTCATCGGGAGGAAATTTTATGAGGAAGAACTACGAGGATGCTTGGAAAATCGTCACACTTGGAGCTGAGAATCAATCTAATTGGGGACAATCATCTGGCAAGGGGATCCTTAAGGTCTATAAAGCTGAGGAATCAATGGAAATGAAGGCTATTGCTGAAGCCTTAAAGACCCTAGCTCATAAACAATAGGCTCTTGAAAATTCGCTTGGATAATTCAATAAGAAGAAAAACCCTCAAGTCCAACAGGTTAAAGCTGCCACAGGGACCTGTGAAGCCTGTCACGCATCCGATCACCCAACTTTGTCATGCGGTCTGCTTTACAATGTGATGATGGATATGCACCCACCACCGCAGCAGTATGAGCCAATCATTGAACAACCTGATGAGAAAATGCCAGAACAAGTTAATTCTATTCATTCCATTCCTGGACAAGTTTATTATAATCCTAACCAACCAAGAAACCACCCAGGATTTCAATACGGGAACCCTGTTGGGACTGCCAATCTGCAACACCAGACACAATGCAGATCCTCCAATAGGCTGTCGCCTGGATTCCAAAGCAACTTTAATCAAAATCAAGGGAACCCCAGAAACAACTTCCCAAGACCCAACTACCCCAGAAATCCATCCGCCTACTATCAATATACCCATCCTACTCTACACCCACAGCTGCACCCTCAGTTGCAGCAACCTCAGTTAGCGTTGCCTCCGCAACAACCACAACAAGGACAACAACAACTTGCTCAGAAAAATACCCCGTCCCAGCCAGCAGACGAGATGACTTTGATAAGGCAGATGCTACAGTCCCAACAAACCATGCTCGCTAATCAGCAAGCTCAGCAGAAGGCAGTGGAGGCTCAACTAGCACAAATTGCTGCTCAACTGAAGCCTTCAGTACAGGACAACCTGAATCGAACCCTAGACACGACCAGAATAGACCTGAGCAGTTGAATGCCATTACTATAAGATCTGGATGCACCCTTCATGAAACTACGAGAATCGCTCTTAACGATGATGAGTCCTTATTCCAAATGCAAGCCCGAACCTAGGAACCGAAAAGTCTGTAGAGAACTCAAAAGGCAAAGAAAAAGAACAAACTTTCAAAGAGCCAGAAATCCCACAGTATAAACCAAGGATACCATATCCGGGGAGATTGCGAGAGACAAAAATGGACACTAGGTTCCAACGATTTAAGAAGGCGATGAAGAAACTCTATATCGACATCCCGCTCCTCGATGCCCTCTCTAAAGTGTCAGCTTGGGCTAAATACCTAAAAACTATGTTATCAAGGAAATACATTACTGAAGAATAAGAAACCGTCAAACTAGCTCAAACTACCTCCGATATCATCCTTAATAAGATGCCAAAGAAAAAGAAGGACTCTGGTTCCTTCAATATCCAATGTTGTATTGGAAATTCCTCAAGCAAAAAGGGATTAGCTGACTTAGGGGCTAGCATATCAATTATGCCCTACTCCATGTGTAAACGATTAGGGTTCACTGATTTTCTGCCCACAACGATGACAATTCAGTTAGCTGATTCTACTATCACTGCACCTCTAGGAATTATCAAGGATATTCCAGTCAGAATAGGCAAAGATGCTTATGTCCCATGCGACTTCATTGTTATGGATATCAAGGAGGATCTGAGATACCCAATAATTTTTGGTGGACCTTTCCTTGCCACAGCTAGGGTGCTTATTGATGTTGAAGCTGGCACGATCATTCTAAGATTGGGAAAAGAAGCAATTCAATTCCGAGTTATCAACAGCATGAAAGGCCCCAACATTCAAGAGGAGGTCTATCTCTTAGATGCAATACACCAAATGTCCCAATTAGAAATATATGAGCCATCAGATGAGTTAGAGAATGTTCTAATTAATCCAGAAGTCGAATTTTCAGCAAATGAATTGGTTCAACAATGTTTGCAACACCTAGAGAAAGCTGAAGAAGCACCAACAACCACCTTTGAGGAGCTTAAATCTGTCACTATTTTAGAAGCAACAGAAACACCCAAGGCTCCTAATATGAAGACTCTACCAACGGGACTTAAACACGTCTTCTTAGATGAAGAAAAATTATGCCCAGTTATCATCAGTTCCACCTTGACAGAAAACCAAGAAGAAAGGCTTCTTGTTGAGCTGAAGAAAAACAAGAAAGCCATTGGGTACAAAATAACTGATCTGATGGGTATAAACCCAGCTTTATGCATGCATAGACTGCCAATGGTCGAAGAATTTAAGCCATCGAGAGAACACCAGAGGAAGCTGAACCCCAATCTTAAAGAAGTGGTTCGCCTTGAAGTCCTAAAACTGCTGAAAGCTGGCATAATTTACCCAATTTCAGACTCCCAATGGGTTAGCCCCGTCCAAGTGGTTCCTACAAAGGGAGTAACCATTGTCGTACTAAACGACAAGAACGAGTTAATACCGACAAGGACTGTGATGGGGTGGAGGATGTGTATCCACTATAGGAAACTAAATAAATCAACGCGAAAAGATCACTACCCTCTTCCCTTTCTCGACGAAGTCCTAGAACGCTTAGCCCATCAAAAATACTTCTGCTATCTAGATGGTTATTCCGAGTTCTACCAAATCCCCATACACCCGAAAGACCAAGAAAAAACTACCTTTACCTGCCCCTTTGGAACCTATGCTTTTAGAAGAATGTCATTCAGGCTGTGTAACGCACCTGCTACATTCCAAAGGTGCATGTCTGCCATTTTTGCGGGATTAACGGAATCCATAATGGAGGTATTTATGGACAAATTTTCCATTTATGGAAACTCATTTGATAACTGTCTTCTCAACCTTGGACAAGTCTTACAACGATGCGAGGAAATGAACCTCATCCTGAATTGGGAAAAATGCCATTTTATGGTAACTGAAGGTGTCGTCCTCAGACATAGAGTGAGCGACAGAGGAATTGAGGTCGATAAGGCAAAAATCGATGTTATCTCGAAGTTGTCGCCACTAAAAGATATAAAAGGAGTACGAGCATTCTTGGGTCATGCTGGGTTTTACAGAAGATTTATCAAGGATTTCTCAAGAATAGCAAAACCCATGACCCAACTTCTTACCAAAGACACCGAGTTCAATTTTAATCAAGAATGCTTACAAAGTTTCTCAACTCTGAAAAATGCTTTAATCTCTGCACCCATACTAAGAGCCCCATATTGGTCACAAACTTTTGAAATCATGTGTGACGTCAGCGATTACGCCATAGGGGACATATTAGGACAAAGAATCGACAAGAAACCTTATGTAATCTACTACGCATCTAAAATGCTTGATGAAGCACAGAAAAACTACACTACTACAGAGAAGGAGTTCTTAGCTGGCATTTATGCGTTCGAGAAATTACACTCTTACTTGATTGGATCCAAGGTCATCGTCTACACTGACCACTCCGCCATACGATATCTAATTCAGAAGCAAGATGCAAAACCCAGACTTATCCGCTGGGTATTGATGCTTTAGGAATTCGATTTGGAAATCAAAGACAAAAGTGGAGTGGAAAATGTCGTAGCCGATCATCTCAACCGCATTGAAGTCTAGGATGAAGATAAAGTACCATTCCGAGACTCCTTTCCAGATGACCAACTAATGAAAGTTACCAATGGATTCCCCTATTATGCCGACATTGTTAATTATCTGGCTACTGGAATCATTCATCCTTCCGCCTCCCATCATGACAAAAGGAAATTCCTCCATGATGTCAAGCAATTCTACTGGGATGAACCCTACCTTTTTCGCCTTTGCGCAGACAGACTTTTTCGTCACTGCTTACCTGAAGAAGAAATCACCCCCGTCTTAGAGCATTGTCATTCTGGCCCCACTGGGGGGGGCACATGAGTGCGAAGAAAACTGCTATGAAAGTTATGCAATCAGGTTTCTTTTGGCCAACCATAGCAAAAGACTCCTATGATTTTGTCAAATCTTGCAACAAATGTCAATTTTCTTGCAGCATATCTAAAAGGAATGAAATGCCACTCACCATGTGGCAAGAGATCAAACTTTTCGACGTGTGGGGGATAGACTACATGGGCCCCTTTCCTTCTTCATATGGCTTCTCCTACATTTTGGTTGCAGTAGACTATGTCTCGAAATGGGTCGAAGCTGTATCCACAGTGTCCAGCGATTCCAAACCAGTCATTAAGATGTTTAAAGATATCATTTTTCCCATATTTGGAGTTCCCCAAACTGTCATATCTGACGGAGGGACTCACTTTTTGGAACGAAGCTTTGAAGCCCTCTTAAAGAAATACGACGTTAACCATAAAGTTGCCACCCCTTACCATCCACAGAACAGTGGTCAGGTTGAGGTTTCAAATAGACAACTAAAGGCAATCTTAGAAAAAATGGTCAATAGACACCGCACTGACTGGTCCACCAAGCTTCCCGATGCCCTTTGGGCTTACCGAACTGCTTATAAAACACCAATTGGGACAACCCCGTTCCGTTTGGTATACGGGAAGTCATGTCATCTTCCAGTGGAACTGGAACATAAGGCTTGGTGGGCCATTAAACAACTGAATTTTGACTTCAAAAGTGCCAGAGAAAACAGACAACTCCAATTATAAGAGCTAGAGGAGCTCAGAATGACCGCTTATCAAAGTGCCAGGATCTATAAAGAACAAACCAAAAATGTGGCACGACGGTCATCTAAAAAGGAAAGACATCGGCACTGGTGACAAAGTACTCCTTTTCAACTCCAAGCTCAAACTGTTCCCCAAAAAACTACGCACAGAGTGGTCTGGGCCCTTCATCATCAAACATATATACCCGACTGGAGCTGTCATAATTATCAACGACAATGGAGGAGAAAGGACGGTCAATGTCCATCGATTGAAAAAAATACTACACTCCAGCAGATAAAATGCCGAGACAGACTATTGAGATCAGAGAAGCCACAACATCATCATAACAACTTCCAACCCTCGTCGAGCCAGCGACGTAAAACCCAGGCGCTACTTGGGAGACAACCCAAGATCTGAGCTTCTTCTTTTATTTTCTGTTCTTTTAAGTTACCTTAGGTTTATCTTATGAAAATATAAAAATTTATATAATCAAAACAAATATAAAAATATAAAAAATCAAAATAACCTTAACCCTCCCAAACGATCCTGAAATCATTTGGAGCCAAACGGTCTTGAAACTGTTTCGATCCAAACGGTCTCGAAACCGTTTGGAGTCCAAACGGTCACTAAACCGTTTGACCTAAGAGCTTTATAAGGTCAACCCCCCGAATCCTATAAATATAAGCCCCCCCTTCTTCTTTCTTTCGACTCCAGACCTTCCTTAAACCCTTGCGTGAATGGCTCTTCCTGTTCCTCCTTTGCTCCCGTTCCCGCGCACCTTGCACCACCGGTTCTCTTCGTCGACCACCCTTCTCAGTTCCGTGTATCCTCATGGTAGTTTCACTCCCGTTACTGGCACTTTCTCCGTCATCTTCCCCATCCACAGCTTCAAGGTAGATGAGCCGCCATCTCCGACGCCTGCAATGCCACTGCGGTTTCCTGTTTTATCGCACCATCATCTTTTTCACCTTTTCCATCGTCTTTAACATCGTCGACATCTTCGGCGCGGCCACGGATCCTGGTTCATAGCCGTCACCGTTCTTCATCATCACCGTCGCTTCCACTATCGACATTTTACCTTCTAAACGGTCTCCAAACCGTTCGGAACCAAACGGTCTCCAAACCGTTTGGGACCAAACGGTCTCCATACCATTTGGAACCAAATAGTCTTCAAATCGTTTGGGGCCACACGGTCTTCAAACTATTTGGCCTTTCACAATCGCTTAAGTTTTGTTCAAACATAAAAACACATAAACACATACCAAAATTTTCTTCTTCTGTTAAAACGTTCTATTCTAATACATAACTTTCTATTTTCAGAAATGGCTTCATCTGCAAAGCAACCTACAGGAACTGCCGACGCTCCATTTTGTACAAAGGAGCAATTGATGGAAGACCGAGCCAAACTCCAACAGATCGTAGATAACTTCAACAAGACTGGAAAGGCCCCACCAAAGGTCAACATCATAACGATCTTGTGTGAAATTGATCGCATCAACAACTGCCTTGCTGAGGAGCCTGCAGAAGAGGTGGAAGAAATTTCTTCCAGTGATGATGAAGGCTCTGAATATGAGCCACGCTCCGAGGATGAATCCCCAGCCAAAAAATCTATGGGGAAGCGAAAAGTCCAATAAGCTGCAACAAAACAACCCCAAACAAAGCAGGCAAGAAAACAGGTCCACCCCGCCACTGCTAGGGAACAAACCCTAGCAGGCCGTATCCCTTCAACCACCACTACCACCCACACTATCACCCCCGTCTTCTCAATGCTCACCACCACCAGAAAACCTTTACATCCACACCCTCCCATCCATCGACAAAATGCTAAAACCAACAAAGTACGTCTGCTCCAGCGTACTACTCAAGATGGGGATCTACGATAGAATCCTCACCATCCTAGACAACGCTAACCTCTCCAGAATCTGTTTCGTCCCCGAAATATCATATATCGAACCCACCACATAATTCTTTACCCATCTCACCAAAGAAACGGTGGACATTGCACACAGAGCAAGGGACGGTGGTGACCACAGGCTGGTCACCAAACCTTTTGGCAACGACATCACTATAATAGAAAATATTCTGAATGAAATCTTCATCGACAACCTGGAGCATCGCAAGATGGCCAAAGCTATAGGAACGAAAAATTCACAATTCAATAGACACACCTTATGGAAAACATTAATATGGTTCCCAGCTTATGAGGCAAAGACATGCAAAGCCTCCAATATCCATTCTGGGTTCATGCGTACACTTCACAAGATCCTCATTGGTGCACTCTTCCCCAGAAAGGAGAGTGGAAATGTCATAACCGCTGACCCTTTTCTCCTATGGTCAATTCTGAATGGAAAACCGATCAATATTGGCCGACACTTGATACAAAAATTCTCCGCCTACGCCATAGGGAAAGAAATTTGCATGGGTGGGCACATAACTTTGATAATCAAATATCTCAGGATGGATAGATTACTTCCGCACTGCACGAAGATCAAGGGCGACATCCTTACCAATGAACAGAATTTGAAGAATTCCTACATTATCAAAGAAAAGGATGCCAAATTACATTACATCTTCTGCCCTACTATCAAATCTTCCAGGACCCTATTACCGCTTCCGGAGCTAGCAGACTACGATAAAGACAAACTTCTCTTTACTGATGAAGAGATTACCAAACTCATAGCTCCGGTTAAAGCACAAGCTAAGACAACCCAAGCGAGGCAGACCGAGCTCAGTATCACAGCCCCGACAGATCGTATAACAAAAATTCTAGTGAAACGACCTTCCAAAAGGCTTTCGCAGCAACAACAACTATCGGGGACACCAACATCAAAACCACATCCAGAGCTAGAACCCAACCTCCCCGAAGAACAAATCACCACCTCATCTCTAGACTCCTTCATTATGAGTCTAACCATTGAGCTTACCACCACCACTTCACCACCCTCCACCTTTCCACAATCTACCACTCTTCCATCTTTCTCCACAACTACACCACCACCTACATCCTCCACTTCACCCATTTTCTCCTCGGGCATCCCCTTCTCTACCACTACGCATGAATTCACCACCTTCGCATCCATCTCCGTAGTCTTTTCCCCACCACTATCAATCCCACCATTTTCACCAGCAACATCACAACCTTTCCCATCCACCACCACCGCTGGTGACACCATCTATAGTCACCATGCAGTTCGCCGAACCATCAACAGTGTCTCTTCCGCAGGACACTACACCCTTTCCATCCAGACCCCAACCATCCCACCCTTCCATAATCGGGGTCCCTTTCACTAATGTCAGTGAGGAATTCGGACATCAATTCGACACCATCAGAAACCTCCTCACCGACCCTTCTAACATTATGAACTCCATTTTTTCTTGTGTGCAGGGACTATCTCAACAGGTTGCAAGGATCGACGAATAGAACCACGCCTTGCCAAGCATCCTCCAAGGTTTTCAGCAACAACAAGATGTAATGGCCAGGCAAGTTGATCACGTCGACAGCCACTTCAACAACTTGCCCGAGTTGATCCTTGGGGTAAAAAGCCAGCAAGAAGCGATGGCCAAGCAAGTCGATGAGATCTCTACGTAGAATCAACCTCTTCCTGAGACTCTCCGTGAGCTCAAGAAGCACCAAACATCCCTTAGCACGTGCTTGGATAACATCAGCAACACTCTCACACAATTCAGCAATCGCCAAGAGGAGTCGACGAACAATGAAATCCAACAATTATGAGCTACAGTAACAGATATTACAGCGTGATTCCTCTCTGCCAAGGACCGATACAAAGATCTCAAGGAAACACACGACGCACTGCTCGAAACACACGAGCATGTGCAAGTGGCATTTGACGAGTTACAAACCATCCATCGGAAGTGCAAAAAGACAGCACACAAGAAACTCACAGACAAAGCAGCAGCTGACAAAGAAGACGATGATGGAGACAAAGATGATTCCGACTCCTCCACAGATTCTAAAAACGATACCACCTCCTCATATGACAAATCTGATGCCCCAGACAACGCTGGGGAGGGCCCAAGCCAAGGAGCAGAACCTTCTCAGAAAAGATATCAAGAAGGTGGACATCATCCCAAGTCCACCACCCACAACAAAAATGTAAATATATCATATGGGGACCAATTCCTCAATTACTCTACCTTGGGATCTATAGGGGAGTCTACGAAAGATGCGGCCTTTGTTGAGTTCCACCAATGTATTTTAGGAACCAGCACAAGCCCACCAGCAACAGCCACTCACCCTTTTTCCGCACCTGGCCAATCAGTGCCCTTTCCCCCAGAACTGGAAGAATCAGAATGAGTACATTTAGATACAGATGAAGAACTCGATTCTACTTCTGATTCAGATGAAGATCTGCAAGGCTATATAGAAGATTTGGAACAACCTTATTCACCCCCTTCGCATGAGCTTCCCCCGCCACCACCTCTACCGCATAAGATGGATGATTTAGATATGGCGGCCATCTCAACACTAGATGCTCATGACATCTTTATCCTGAACACTATTGTTGACGATGCTAAAGAAGGGGGAGACATCATCTACCACAATACAAAGACTAAGCACAAGCTGACACACAAAGATTTCCGTAACATCCTACGACCACGGTCAATGATGTGAATGGCAATCTTCCGTGTCCTACTTGCCAACTGCATAGAAGTTTATAGAAGCTCTAAGAGGCAACAACCAATATTCAATGCCTCACCTGCTCTATCTATCGGCTTGTTATATAAAGATATATGAGCAAAGTCAATCGAGCGGCTGCGTGCTGGTTTAGCGCAGAGGGCACAATATCTTACCGTGCCATTTCAAGTTTCCGATCACTGGTTGTTTATGATTGTGGACACCGAGGCTCGGGACGCTAAGGTGTACAATTTTTGCGCCACTGAGCTACCAGCCGGAACAATAAATTTTGTTGGAGAAGAAGTAGGAGAGGCAAGATGTATACCTTTCCAGCTTCTCAAGCTAATTTGGGCCGCACGCCCGTCCCTACGTCAAGACTGGAGCCAACCATGGTTCCAAATATTAAACTCGCAAGTCCAAACAACTGAGGGATCTGGGGATTGCGCTTTTTGCACTATCCGTCACATTCAAGTGCTAAACCAAGAAATCCCCTTTATAGAGCTGATCGCCGAAGATTTTCACTCCCTGCGAGGGCGTTACGCCATGGAGCTTATTTGTGATAGGAGGTTCTTCAAGGACCCGACAATGGCACCAGATGACGTCTCCCGTTACCTCTTTTCAGCAATCCAACGTCTGCAAAGGCGACCTTTCAAACAAACTTTACAAGAACTAGAGAAAAACAAACAACTAGTAATAGTTCCCGAGCAAAGAAAATGGGACCCTTCCCACTTTGATTTGGCGTAGGATAAAGGAGACATAGATCTTTTGTCAGGGGCAACCATTAGGAGATCGCCATCACAAATGGTGCCCCTATCTTCCATAGAACCAACTTTCCCAGATTTCAACCTCAGTGCTTACAAAAGTCTCTCCGATAATGAACTACGTCTCATCATGTCATGGCTCTACGCCAAGAAAGATGACCTCATTTTCATGTCCGGTGACATTTTAGTAATGGCAGACGCATTACGAGAAACTGTACAGTTCAAAGGGTCTCTATCCGTGAGCTTGATGGTTGCCTATCAATTTCTTATAGGACGGAATCACCCTACAACCTATATGGCATCCGCATACATGAAGGACGACCTCTTAAAGCTAAAGAACTTCAGAACAACTGAAGACTAATCTCCTTCCTATAACACACAACACCGAAGTTTATCATGCTACCATTCCTTCACCATGAGCACTGGTTGCTTCTGGCAACAAACCTACCAGAAGGAACAACTACCATCTACAATAGTTCCGACAGCCAGTTCAATCCATGGAAGAAGAAATACGTAGTGACACCAAAAATGCCCACAGAGGAAGTAGCGAAGGAATGTGCAGACAGACTAATCGATGTTCTAAGTCAGCACACAAGGGCATACGACAAAGAACACTTTCATCGCCCATCCTTCAACCACAAATGCCCCCAACAAATTCAGGAATCAAACGACTGTGGCTTCCACATCCTCTACTGGATGTACACCATCACGGTCCTTCAAAGACCAGTAGAGGATATGACAGACGTGGATTACCACGCCCTATGCGGAACGTTTGCAGCTAACCTACTCAGAACACCAGGGGAAAAATCTCGATTAACAGAAGCCTGACACCCTTATCTTTTTACTTTTCAACCTGTCACTTTGACACTCTGAGGACAGAGTGAATGATAAGTTAGGGGGCGGGAGTACATTAGACAAGGGCGAGGTATCATTTCTATATCCTTCTTTCTCCATCTTCTCTTTCAATTTTGTACAAAATTTTCCTAGTTCCCCTTACACATCTAGCTTTTGTTTTAAATAATTCCTCAGATAACAAATCTTTGGAATAAAGTCATCCCCCGCTAACTTTACAATCAAGTCAGTCTTCAAGAATAATAGCACTTAAACATATAATGGTGACTCAATAATTACTCTTCACTCTTGATTTTCATGCTCTTGTTTCACTTCTACATCCGACTCTCCACAGGTCAACATCAAGGCCGAAATAAGCCAGGCTCTCAAGGATGAGAGGGGCATCAGGCGACATCCAAATCAAGAAGTCTCGCAAGTGGACCATTAAAAAGAAACCAAATAAGTGCATGTTGAAAAACTCTAACAACATCTTTCCTCTCTTCAAATAAAAGAGGCTTGGCCGCCCAAAATAAATTCCCTAAAAAAACCCCCAAATCCTAAGCCTGTGAGTCTATGAATAAAAGCCAGAGAGTTGAATAAAACTATGAGAGTTGTGCCATAAATAAGGATCTATATAAAGAATCAATGAAGGTCTCACCCGGCCGGTACATTCAGCTGCCCTCATGAAGGCAGATATGTCATGTCCGGTAGTGGAACCCTAAGGTATCTTAATATATGAAAGGCTTATAAGGCACTCACCCGGCCAGAACATTCAGCTGCCCTCACAAAGGCAGATGTTTTGTGCCCGGTAGTGAACTCCTAGAAGCATAGACAACCCCTCCCCCACTTGAAGGGGGAGTCACACATCAAGCCTTTAGCCAACCCTCATACCCACTCTAGCTTCCAGTAGGTCTTTCAGAAAGGTATAAAGCTGATTAGAGTCAATAACATTCACAAAATAAAAAGTGGTCCCAATGTAGGCTACGAGATACGGAAGAAACCTGAAACCTAAGCAACTCTCAAATACCTGAAAGAGTTAAGGCAAGGAATAAGACTTGATACGACCTTAGGAGAGCTTGGGTTTATAATTGAAGCAAGAGTATGGAGATCTTAACTAAATAACATCGCTTCACCATTACATCCCTCAACTCTATCTAACTTGAGGACAAGGTAGACTCTAAGTTAGGGGGGTGATAACCTCCATTTTGTGGTGTTATCTTAGTATTTTTCTTCAGTTTTCCACACTCTTTCTCAGATAGATTTAGACAAAATCCCTAACTATCCTCTCTTATTGAAAATATACTGTTAGATTAACTTTTCCCCTTTCTACTTACAAAAAAGACACAAAAAAACCATAAAAGACTCAACCGGTCCCCAGACCGCATGGACTCACACGGTCCCAAGACTGCATGAAGCCAAACGGTCCCCAGACCGCATGAAGTCCATCGGTCCCCAGACCATATAGATTCACATGGTTTCAAGACCGCATGAAGCCAATCGGTCCCAAGACCGCATGAAGCCAAACGGTCCCCATACCGCATGAGTCCAAACGGTCTCGGGGTCCAAACGGTTTTAGAGTCCAAATGATTTCAGAATCCAAACGGTCTTCAAAATTGTTTGGATCCAAAACTGTCCAAACCATTTGGACTTCACTTAAGGCCTATAAATAAGACCCAAGGGGTCCTCTCAATGCATCAAGTTTCAGACGCCCAGAGGCTGCCCCTACTACTCCAGAGATAATTCGACTTCCATCCTCCACCCAAAGGCTACCGGTCTGAGATCCATGCTCCATCCTGAAGCTGCTTTCTCTCTCTTTTCCAAAGAAGGTGGGAAGACGAGACCTCGTCACCAAGCAACCTGTGAAGTTGAAGATCGTCTCTCTCTCTTTCCAAGGGGTTGACTTTCCTCTCTGCTTTGTGGGGATGACACACTCTCTCTCTCTTCTTGCCTCCTTCTTTGTCCTAGCTATGAGCGAGTAGTCTCTTTCACTAGGGTGTGGGGAGTAGCCTCGCTACCCATGCTTTCATTTCATGTAATGTAATCCATAGTTTGCAATATAGAGATGCTTCAGTAACAGTTCAACATCAATCGTTTAATGAATACTTGTTGCTTGATCACCAACTTGTGTTATCTTTTATCTTTTAGTATGAATTGTCTATGTTTGTACTATTAGATTCGAAACTCATTTAAATGTTGGTTCTTGGTGCATGTATTCACCATGCGCCTGGTTTGCTATCTAGGAGTGCTTTCAAGAAGTGGAGTAAACTCACTTCCAAAATGTTGTACTTTCATACTATGAAATGAAATCAGTTGACGTATGAAAGTACAACCTTGGTGAGTCGAGGAACACATTTCACGAAGGGAATGATGCAAAGCAGGTGACCATTCGGCTGGGAATGGTTGGCGTTGCATCATTCCCACACTTCTCGTAGTTAGTTCTCCGAAAGGAAACTAAGTCTACAAAAATACTAACTGTTTTAACTCTTGTTTGCAGGTTATGTTTTATATTGCGTGTTTTGATCCATGTGTAGTTGCGGTGAAAACCGATCACACCCTAGTGGCTCCTTATCATTGTTTAACATCCTTAGATCTGTTGGCTAAATGGACATCTATAAAATCCCTTTGTTTTGATTATGACAAACATTTCATTCTTATTTATCTAACGAGCTACTTGAGTGTGCAGGAGTATGGTGGATGACGAAGCAACTAGGGAGATCATAAGTTTATAGTTTTATTTTCATGCAATGTAATCACTATTGTAAAAACTTGTACAGTTATATAATGTACAAGTACCTAGATTGCATGTAAATCAAGCAATGGATCTTCCCTAGCTACACACCATAGTTAGACAAGTCATCCCTTCTAATAGGATCACATTATGCACACTCATGCACACACTTAGTATCTTAATTGATAGATTGAAACAGAGTCAATCTCGGTCGACACACTCCTCGACCGAGACACTCTCGGTCGACAACTTTCTCGACCGAGATTGACCTAAAGTAGCCGTTAGACTTAGCAAATGAGTTAGTTGGCAGTTGGAAGTGAACGTTGCACTCAGAGAGCCTGTCGGTCGAGGAAAGCTCGACCGAGTGGGTGTCTCGGTCGACCATCTGTCGACCGAGACGGACTCTGACAGAATCTGCAGAATTAAAGCAATTAGCCGTTATAAAAACGACCAATCTATTCCTAACGGCTAATTGAGCACTTGGAACCCCCTAGAAACTATCTAGAAGGTCCTTAAGCATATTTAGGTTATCCCTATAAATAGGACAAGCCATAGGACACTAGATTTTACCTTGCTACACTTGAGAATTCTTTCTAAGCACTCTTGAGCAATCTTTTACAAGCAATTGAGCACTGTGATCACTTGGCCATATTCCATCTAGCTCAAGCTCGTCCTATAGGCTAGATTTTCCTAACCCTAGCATCCACAAGTCTATTACCTTGGCTAGGAAAATCCATACGCTTGATATAGGCAATTCAAGCCTTGAGCTTAAAAGGATAAGTTGTACTTTCCTATTTTCTTTCTTGTTCCTTGTAATATTTGTACTCTTCGTTGCTACTCCAGGGAGGAGGCTGCATATAGGAAGAGGGTGAAGCTCTTCGTGTGAAGAGGAGGACTTTGGACTACTTCAGAAGGCTATCTTGACGGGAAGCTACTTCGGGAGGGAGGCTACTTCAAGGGGGAGCTTGAAGTTACTCCAAGGAAGGCTGCTTCAAGGTTGGCAAGATTACTTCTAGGTGAAGGCTGTCCAAAGGGTGTTTAGAGAGTGTTGTAATTTTATGTAACATCCTTGAAAGGTAATAAAATTCAATACTTTCAAAATCCCGGTTGGGTAAGCAACCGGGTAGTGGACTGACTCCTTAGTATTTGCTAAGGTGGAACCACTCTAAACACCTGTGTTCCTCTTCTCAATCTTTTACTTTGGTTGTTTGAGTTTAAATTGTTTTAAATTATCATAAAACTCTATTCACCCCCCCTCTAGAGGTTTTCAATTGGTATCAGAGCAGGCTTCAAGGAGCCCTAACAAGGTCTTGAAGAAATAAAGGGAGGAGGTGACTACAACCACAAGAAAAGGAGCATGGACCAAAGTTCGACAAGTTGCAATTGGTGCTTGGGAACAAAGCACTCTACGTCTAAATGTCCATGGAGGTCAAAGAAAAGAGATGCACATAAAGAATGCTTCGTTGCTACAATAAGTGAGGAAGAAGAACAAGAGGTAAGTTTGCTTGATTTACCCAAGGAGGAGTTAGTTGCTATTATCGAAGAAACACATAACAAATATGTTGAATACAAAAAGAAATTAAAGAAATCAAATAAAGAAAATGATGATCTAAATGCTAGACTTCTTGAACTTACATCCGAAAATGATGATTTATATGCTAAATTGAATACTCTTGGTTTTGAAAAAGATAGCATTATGACTGACAATCGTACTTTGAAATCATCTCTGAGTAATAGTGAAGTGAAAATTTTCACTCTAGAGACTAACTATGATCTTCTATGTCAAGAAAAGACTGAATTACTTGCAAAATTAAATGATATTCAAAAACAACCTATATTGTGCACCCATGTAGATTATGACAATATAGTGAAAGAAAGAAATATGTTATCATCCAATCTAGATCAAGCAAAGTTAGATATCAAGAAAAGAATGGATGAGATCGTTAAGTTGCAACAACAAGTTAGCAAGTTAAGCAACAATGGAATCCTTGATAATATACTAGAAAATTCCTATCATCAAATAGGAAGAAGAGGACTAGGTTATAAGCCTAAAGAGAAATCCCATCAAACTAGAAGGACACAAGCGAGTCAATTTGCTTATATACCTAAAGGCACAAAAATGTATATACCCAAGGATAACCTAAATCAAAACCATAGAAAAAGGCTTGAGGTTGATACAATTTGTTGTCATTATTGCTCACGCCTTGGACATTATTCTTTCTCGTGCCCATACAAGAAAAAGAATGTCGAGATGGTATGGGTTCCAAAAACCCCAAATTAAATAGGTTCGACTAAGTTGAGATATGACCATAGACCTTAATTTGTATATTCTTATGTCTTTCTCAACTTAACATTTAGGGATAACAAATCTTTGCATTATATGTGAAAATTATTCTTGAAAGATTTTATTTAATCATTCTTTTCAGAAATTCTTGCAATGAATAAAATGTTTCAAACAAATTCTTTTTATGCTTTTACATTTTAGTCTCTCCAAAGAAATCTTAAATTCATAAATGGTTATTATTCTTGAATATGCTTCACCATATTTGATGTCCTTATTTAGCTCTCATAATTAGTACACCTTAATGAGTCTCAAGCTATCTGCAGAACTTATATTTCGCATATAAATGATTCATACTGGAAACCTGCAAAATATGCCTCTTGGTTAAATTAAAATTTGACCAAGGGGCACTATGGTCGTAATCAAGGGCGACCTAAAATAAACTTTGATAAAAACTGTTTATTTGAACATTATTTTATTGAACTTTATCTTAGCATATTTTTAAATTAAAACGTCAAATCATTTGTGGTAATCAGAAGCCTTAAATATTATTACTCCCTTGGAATATACATATGCTCTACAAAAATTGTTCTATGATTTGTATTAAGATTCAGCAAAAACAATTGAACTCAGAAAGTTAGTCGGTCGACGAGTGCTCGACCGAGAACCACTCGGTCAGCCCGTCTCACTCGACCGATAAAATCTAAACAGACTCAGTCTCAGACAAACTGTCGGTCGATGAGTGCTCGACCGAGACAATGTCGGTCGACAAGCGCTCGACCGAGAAATAGCCGTTGGATATGACCGTTGCGACCCGACCGTTATGACCGTTTTCTTTACCGTTGGAGGACCAAGTGGCGCGTCTGCAACTCGACCGTTGCGGACGCTCGGTCGACGAGCCGTCGACCGACCGGGTCGCTGGAATTCTATAAATAAGTGTAAAAACGAGCCACTTACTCACACTTGCATTTCCTTGCTTCCATAGTCCATCTCTAGTGCAATTTCGTGCAATCCTTCAGCACTCTTACTCTCAAAACTTCCTTGCTTCTTCTCCACTCTCAAGAAACACAATGGCTTCATCATCAACTGTCCGAGGGAAGAAGAAAGTTGCTGGAAGAAAAAGAAGAGAAGAGAGGGAAGCCACTCCGCCATTGACGATCATCAATGACATAGCTTTCGTCGACGGAGATGCTGGAGACAGATACTTTCGGCTTTCCTCTAAAACCCCTCTTCCCCGACGTCCGGTCGAAGTGATGGACTTCATCAACATCGTAGACCTGGAGCATCTCTTTGGAGTACAAAAGCTGAAGGACTTCATCAATCCATCCTTTCCTTCCTACTCCATTAAGGTAGTAAACGAATTCTATGCCAATCTTATATCTCACACCGAAAATGACACCACTTTCTTCTACACCATGGTCAATGGGCATAGTTTTAAGTTTTCCGAAGGGGATATTCTTGACATGCTTGAAATTGATATAGATGAATATCAAGATTTCCTTGACCTTACCTCCAGCAATCCAATAAATTTATTTTCCGATGATGACCATACCATTAGCTTAAGTGATATCAAAAGAGCCATATTCCAAGCCAATACCACTTGTCATGAAGATAGGGGAACCTATTATGCTATAAACCTAAAACCAGCATGTAGAATAGTAAACCTTATTGTTTCCACCAACATACATCCACGAGCCAATAAATCCGAGGTTCCCATTTTCCGCATGTGTCTCATTTATGCTATCATAAAGGAAATTCCCATCAACTTCATTCGCATAGTACTTAAAAATATGCTTGAGTTCTCTGGCAATCCACCATATGCCGATTTTGTATGCCAGATTACTCAACATTGTCTTAAGGTAAACATTGAAGATATGGGATATATGTGGGAGCGTAGACCACCAAAAATAAGTAAGAACACCGTAGAGAAGATGGGGATTGATTTTGGCCATAAAAAGGCAAGAGTAGAAGGAGAGTCATCACATCAGGATATACCACCCCCTCCTTCTACTAACCTTTCCATTGATCCCATCCAAAATACCCTTACTTATATTGCTGGCTCCCAATACCATCTTAGTAAACAATTAAACTACAATCACCATGCCATGACATATTTGAATCAAAGAATGCAAAACCTTTCTCCTGGCCAAACCGATGAATATCCGCATTCTTTAAACCCTGGCATGCTCGACCCATTTAACCCCTCATACAACTACTATCAACCTCCACCTTCACCATCAATGGATCTTGCACATACTCAATTTTCGTCCATACAATTGCAAGACATAGCTGCTCATTTCCGTTTTGACCGAGTTCCCACTTTCCTGGAAGCATATGCATTGACTACAACTGGTGCTTTGGATTGGAAAACTTTGGTCCAATACTATGGAGCTGAGCCATTTCTTGGGAAAGATCCGGACATTGATGTAATCCTTAAATCTTTCCTGTGAAGCGTTGGTGTTGTAATAGTTGTATTCCATATGATTGTAATCTTCTTCATGTTATTGAATGAAAATTGCTACTCTTTTCACATGATTATTTATTTTGGCATACTTCAAAATATGGATCATTGGTTCATTATTGTAGAGCATAACAAATAAGGAAGTAATAACAATTCAAAGGAAAAATATTACTACTATAATTAAATCAACCAATGCAGAAAATTATGTTCTCCAGAACCTTTCTCGGTCGAGACAATAGTCGACCGATACACACTGTCGGTCGAACAATGGTCGACCGACCTGGTTCCTGTTTTCAGACTGACATAATAATTGCATATATCTTTGTAAAATCTTTTATATGAACAATAAACACAAATCTGAATGATTACAAATTTTTCCAAATAATGTGCAAACATTATTTTGAAAAGGGCTATGACCTTAGTATTGTTAAACAAGATTTGTATGATTGAGAGATATTGTGGCTAAATTAGACAAGCATAAAATCAATATTCTTAAAGGAATATCCATTTAAGGGGGAGCAAAATACAAATTTAAGGAGGATGTTTTCTTTGATATCTGCGGCTCTTAAAAACGACTACTTATGCTTTTATGGTTTGTATCAATATTTATATGAACGTTTCAATTGGTAATTTGCAAATTGTTGCATCTTAGCAATTGCCTTACATTTTGGCTATTCAATGGACATCTTTTTCGTTCATTTTTGATGGGATATCTAATGAAGAGGGAGTTTTTAAATAAAATGGTTATCTTTTTGAGATGACAAAGGGGGAGAGATATATAAAACTATAATACTCATGACAAACTCAATCAATAAGTTTCATAAATATACTCTTGGCTTACATTGAAAGTTGCTATATTCCCAAATGAACTAGATTTCATGTTCCTTAATTCACTGGTGGAGTATGGTGCAGGAGTATGGTGGATGACGAAGCAACTAGGGAGAAACATTTCATTCTTATTTATCTAACGAGCTACTTGAGTGTGCAGGAGTATGGTGGATGACGAAGCAACTAGGGAGATCATAAGTTTATAGTTTTATTTTCATGCAATGTAATCACTATTGTAAAAACTTGTACAGTTATATAATGTACAAGTACCTAGATTGCATGTAAATCAAGCAATGGATCTTCCCTAGCTACACACCATAGTTAGACAAGTCATCCCTTCTAATAGGATCACATTATGCACACTCATGCACACACTTAGTATCTTAATTGATAGATTGAAACAGAGTCAATCTCGGTCGACACACTCCTCGACCGAGACACTCTCGGTCGACAACTTTCTCGACCGAGATTGACCTAAAGTAGCCGTTAGACTTAGCAAATGAGTTAGTTGGCAGTTGGAAGTGAACGTTGCACTCAGAGAGCCTGTCGGTCGAGGAAAGCTCGACCGAGTGGGTGTCTCGGTCGACCATCTGTCGACCGAGACGGACTCTGACAGAATCTGCAGAATTAAAGCAATTAGCCGTTATAAAAACGACCAATCTATTCCTAACGGCTAATTGAGCACTTGGAACCCCCTAGAAACTATCTAGAAGGTCCTTAAGCATATTTAGGTTATCCCTATAAATAGGACAAGCCATAGGACACTAGATTTTACCTTGCTACACTTGAGAATTCTTTCTAAGCACTCTTGAGCAATCTTTTACAAGCAATTGAGCACTGTGATCACTTGGCCATATTCCATCTAGCTCAAGCTCGTCCTATAGGCTAGATTTTCCTAACCCTAGCATCCACAAGTCTATTACCTTGGCTAGGAAAATCCATACGCTTGATATAGGCAATTCAAGCCTTGAGCTTAAAAGGATAAGTTGTACTTTCCTATTTTCTTTCTTGTTCCTTGTAATATTTGTACTCTTCGTTGCTACTCCAGGGAGGAGGCTGCATATAGGAAGAGGGTGAAGCTCTTCGTGTGAAGAGGAGGACTTTGGACTACTTCAGAAGGCTATCTTGACGGGAAGCTACTTTGGGAGGGAGGCTACTTCAAGGGGGAGCTTGAAGTTACTCCAAGGAAGGCTGCTTCAAGGTTGGCAAGATTACTTCTAGGTGAAGGCTGTCCAAAGGGTGTTTAGAGAGTGTTGTAATTTTATGTAACATCCTTGAAAGGTAATAAAATTCAATACTTTCAAAATCCCGGTTGGGTAAGCAACCGGGTAGTGGACTGACTCCTTAGTATTTGCTAAGGTGGAACCACTCTAAACACCTGTGTTCCTCTTCTCAATCTTTTACTTTGGTTGTTTGAGTTTAAATTGTTTTAAATTATCATAAAACTCTATTCACCCCCCCTCTAGAGGTTTTCAAGATCTACTTGCTTGCTTTAATTTACTTGCTCTTAGTCTAAAAACAACCAAACCGACCTTTTGATTTAAATACCAACTATTAAGAGTTTAAGTGAGGTTCTAACAGTTTTCATCTTGTTGTTCCGAACAAGACCATTGTCCCATGGATTCAACCCTTAACTATACTACGATAACACTTCCACGTATCTTAGCATACGTGGGTGGAGTTCTCGATCTAGTATAAGCAAGGCTAAACTTAAAGACTTATCATCTTTAGGATTTTTAGTGGTGCACGTAATTCCACGTAAGTGGAAGCAACATCAATAATCTGATCCAACTATCTCAATTCATACAACTCAATATGTACTATTATTATGTATTACCTCTAAGTCACAAAAAAGAGTTCACCATGCTGTTTTGAATTTTTACTATTGTTCTACTCAAATAGCAAAATAGTCTTGAGTTGAAAGAGTAGATTCAACAACAATTGTACAATACTACTCACGGCATCCCCATTGGATCATGGATGCATAAGGTGAAGCATTACCATCACATTCCATACTATTTTGAAATATGAACCCACACCACTACTACGTAAAAGCCTTTTAGTGTCGGTTATTTAAACTCTTTAGTGTCGGTTTCAAAGAGACACCCAAGTGGATGCCGCTAAAGGGGGACACCTTCGGCGTCGGATCCCAACTGACACCAAAATGTTTTTCGCCACCGAAAATGTGCCAGAAAAGGGACTATAGGCGTCGGTTTTCTAAGAGAAATCGACGCCACATCATCTGAAACGACGTCAGTTTTGTGATAATAACTGACGCCCTATCCCTTGTCTACCACCATGGCCGTGCTTCCTAGCACGGCCGTGGTACCTGGTCACATAGACGTCAGTTTTAGGTGGAAAACCGCCGCCGTATAACATAGGTGTCAGTTTTGTTCAAATAATAGACGCCTATGTTTTGATTTTTTTTTCTGTCAGTCTGCAGACCTACTGTGGCTGGTCGCAGGATGAGAAACCTGCAGTTCAGTTATGAACTGTAGGTTTTACGACATCCATTGATATCAGCCAACAACAGGCCACAAACTTGTAAAATTAACATGATGGACAATATTATATATATGTGATTCACACTCATGTATAAGAACATTTAATTCATATTATTTTTTTATCACATGCATGTAGAAACCAGTAGCAACCTGCAGTTCCATTTATTTCATCTCTTTTCACATTCAGACACATGTAGAAACATTCATGTATTGATGATTTTCACACACATATGACAAATTCATAAAAATTCATTCACATGCACACAAAATTAATTATGAGAACAAAGTTATTCTTTATTCATTATTGTCATCATTGTCAGCAAAATCATATTGAAAAATTCCCACTCTTTGCAGGGCTTTTGCCCAATCTTCTCTTACAACATCTAATTCATCTCTCGTATAGGGAACATGTACATCAAAATGCTTTGCACCTGTGTTGAAGTCCTTAGTTTTAAAGACCTACAAAGAGAATGCCATACATACTTAATTATAATAATATATAATAAGATTCATATATTTCATATTATCTAACGAGACTATATATAATACCTGTTGTATGTTATCGATTTCCAATACGGCATGTTTGATGATTAGGTCCATAAATCGCATCACATAGTAGGCACATGCCCAGCCGTTGTCTTGTGTAGCACACTATAAATTGAAACATACAAAATATTCAAAAATACAAATAAGCACAGTTCACATAAATAATATATACATTGGAGTCAGGAAATTACTTTCACATTCTCCCAAATGAGTATCAGATTTTTTTTCTGGGGACCTTTGCTCCAGCTTTTTTGTACTCTTGTAAAGCCCTATATATATGTTAATGTAACACATTAAATTGCATAATTAAATAGTAATGCAGTAACAGATGTTAACAGATATAAAAACATAAAATATTTCTCATGAGAATAATGGCCTTTTAATTGCATGTCCATATAATACATCCAACTCACTCCCCGCAGGATCTAGATAATAGACGGTGAATGTCTTGGGGACAATAACTAATAACTCCCAATGCTTAGCACTACATGTAAGAAATTAGAAAATTAATAACTCAATATCCGCAATAAAAATGTAATTTTCTTAAGTCCAAATTACAAGCAAAGTAAACTTACTCGACATTGAATGGAGCTATTATCACCGTCTTATTATTTTTACCAAAATATTCAAAAGCATCACATCAGTATATAGTAACTGAAGAAGGGTTTGTATCTACAAGACTAATCAAAGATGGAACCAAAAATCCCACATGGGAAAACCCAAAATCTGTACATGTCTTGTATAAGTGGCTGCAAAACATGTATTACGTATGCATTAATACACATTAATATATAAGAAACCAGATTGTCGTATATAAAACAAGGTATATGGATGTATAAACCAGATTGTCGTATGCATTAATCTCACCATATCCACAGCTCTATCATATATGTGTTCAGCCATTCATAACTAAACAACTCCAAAATATCTTGTATACATATGTTGTTTCCGAATGTTTGACCTGCATAAATACGTATCCAAAACTTCTATTACGTATGCATTGATACGTATGCTAAACTGGTATAAATGGATTGTTATCATATGATTTACCTGCAACATTCTCCAGAATAGTAACATTTATAGGGAAATTTGGATTATTTTCGCCGATCCATACTATCACACTCCTACAATTAGGACCTATCGAGGCGTGTAGGTCCCCTAGAAGCCAACTTGGTAGTCGAGGAGGTGGAGGCCAAGATGTAGCGGGTCTCATTTTTTTGACCTGTATATATAATTTCATATCAATTGACTCATATATATATACACACTAAAAAATTAAAGTAATGAAAATTTATCATACAATATCAGTATATAGGACATCTGCTTCGGGCCATAGTATCACTCCGCCTACTACCTCACCAAGTGTTTCAGCATCAGGGTGTGCATGAGGCAGTGCAGGATTCATCCAGCCGGCGAGTATATGTATGGGGCTCACATATACCATGCCATCTGGTACTGGACTCCCATGAAACATGCACCCTTTAAGGGGTGGATAAGCCGATGCATCTGCAATGATATATCCTTCACTTTGTATTCGGCATGGCTTCAACCCCTACAAATTTATGTAAAGAATGTTATATGCATATATACACAAACATATCATCTTGAACAGACTAGCTATTATATATGCCATAAAAATACTTACAGAGGACGTGCTAGGTTGTGGGTCTATAGGATTACTCCCAACCTCTACAGTACGAGCAGTAGGAGAAGAGAGGTTCACCACAGGTACTGTCTGAGTGGTAATCTGAGACGCCTGCCACTTGTTAAATGCTTCCTGGAGTCTTTTATCAACTACTTCCTCGACTCTCCTATCAATTAAGGAATATACCTATACATGGATAAAAGAAATGCTAGTTTCTGATTATTGAATTCCCTTTCGCAATAATATTCTAAAATAAGAATAAGTTACCTCAGCTTGTGAAAGTCCCGCTTTTGGGACAGGTTTGCGCTAGGATGGCCCAAAGAACGTTTTGATGCCCACACCAGCGCCTACACCCCTTACACGTACCGGATGCTCTGGGTTACCCAGAGCAACTGTCAGTTCATCCCTTGTTCCCCGAGGGATGAACTTTCCTTCCTTCCTCTGCTCGTGCAACTCCCGCTAAGCACCATCAACAAAAATTCATAAGTAAACATAACAATAATCAATATCAATAGATTGCTCTAAGAGTTTGATTTTTACCATTTTTGCAGCCGCTTCAGCGGTTGCAGGCTTCGATATCTCTCCCTTCTTGTTTTGCCTCCCAACTATCCACATAACATGACGAGGCAGAGGTGCGGGAGCAGCAGTAGAGGATTCTGCAGTCTCCTGAGTAGCAATAGGTTGAGTAGACTCAGCATGTAGTCTTTGGTGAACGCCTGCATATCCTCTTAGACCCATTGTGTGGTCGTGCACATTCAGTGCACGCCTTGCTCGTTGAGCATCGCTGATAGCCTAGTTAGTTAGAACATTGATTTGGTTAGTAACACTAAAGGTTAATTTTGAATAGGTGAATACATAAAAACGTATATTAATTAAATTGGGAGTGGCGCTTAATACCTTGAATTCATCTGTTTTTATTTGGGTAACAAGCTCCTCCTATTCTTTGGGGTCCAAGTAGTTCCATTGATGTGTGGCTTCCTTCTTCCTATATTTATTTTTCAAAGAGAATACAAACAAAAATTATTAGTGTAGAGTTAGTGAAATACTGATCAATGTCTAGAATTGGAATCAATCAAGAACCTATTCTCAGCATCGCGTATGTAATCTCACATGAGATTGGTCCTATAGTTCCTTAGGACCCTCCCACAATGTCGCATCACACATTTACGATACAACTTTTCATCCAGATCAAATATTCTCTACAAATTAAATAGAATTGCTATTAACTAGTATCCTAAAAATTAGTAATCTACACAAATAGAATTACAAATAATAATAACTCACGCATAGTTCCTTCCATATGTGGTCTTTCTTCCCCTTAGGAACTTTATGCCATGATTCTAGGATAGGACTGCAATGGTTGTGAGTAAGAACCCCAAGATATGAAACAAATGAGTTGCGGTTCACTCCATATGGATTTCCTGCCTGATCGAAATCTACAGCCTATTCGGGTCCACAACCCCTTTGCTGTATGAACTTGTTCATCATTGTGATGCCCCTCACTTTCTCAATTTTCTTTTGCTGCTCATCAAGTGCTGTAATTTCTTCAGGGGGTACATCACCAACCTAAAATTTGATAAAAACACACTTACATAATATAATTATAAATGAACATATAGATAGAAACCTCAGGGATATATTCTTAAAACTTACATTGTTAGGCGGTGCAAGCACGTCCTCACCCTCACAGTGATCATCAACACGGTCATCATGGGAATGCTCAGCCATCTGAAAGTTCACATTCAAATTATAAATTTCACATTGTAAAGTAACACTAATTGTAAAGTTCACATTGTAAAGTACACATTCACATTGTAAAGTAATTCACATTGTAAAGTTCACATTCACATTGTAAAGTTCACAATAAGATTAGGGTCTAGGGTTAACAAATACATGTGTTGCCATTCTTATATATAATAAATGTGTACCACCTATCCCATTCTTGAACACCTAATCTCACTAGTAAGTGTATAATGTGTATTGGGTTTTCAAGAAAATTTCGGGAGCATTTCCCCGCTGTTCTCCAAGTACATATGTACTTAGAGAACAAACGGGGAAATGCTATTGAAATTTCCTTGAAAATCCAATACACATTATACACTTACATCCTAAGTGAGATTAGGTGTTCAAGAACAGTCCCAAACCGGGGACTATCCAAGATTTACTCCTAATGAGTAAATCTTGGATGGGTTTCTAGGCCAACAAATACATGTGATGTCATTCTTATATATAATAAATGTGTATAAACTACAAGAAACATGGTTAATCCTAATCTATAGGAATTATTAAATAATAAATCAAGAATTCAATAGTTTCAAACATGCAATAATTCACAATGCTACTGATAAAAAAAATTCACAATGCAATGTTATATCAATGTTCCTCAATATATGTATTTGTTGAAAATAAGTTGTATTGGATAGACCCATAATGGAAGTGATCATTGAAAAAATACTAGACAATCATATTTTGTTTCATATACAATGTTCAATTTAAATAAACACTCCCTTAGAGGATCTAATATTAGGCACAAAGTCATGTCTTAAATACTCTAGAAAAAAAATATTGATTCAAGATCACAACTCCTATGCAGGTAGACATCAAATCCACTCTTAACAATGTATTAAAGGACTAATCAAGTAAAAATGACACCAATACTAGAGTCGGGTCAGACAAGAACCCTACAGAAATCAACATTGGATACAATAAATGAAGATGGAGATCAGACTGTACGGTACTCCTAGTTGCAATAGCACACACATAGAAACTAGTAGATCAACTACAGTAGAAACAGAGATGGAGACCAGACTATAAGGTACTCCTATAGGTCACACACATAGCACACATGTAGAAATGGAGATGGTTCCATTACCTTTGATTGGACGGAGCAGCGGCGGAAGCTGTGGCACTGGCAGAAGGCAGCAGGAAGGCAGTGTCCGAGTTGGAGCAGTTAGAGAGCAGACCGCCGGAGTTGGCCAGAGCAGTAAGAGAGCAGGCCGTCGGAGGCGCCGGAGCAGCAAGAGAGCAGGCCGCCGGAGAGCAGGAGACCAGGCCGCTAGAGCAGCGAGCGGCGGTAGCAGAGGAGCAGAGACCAGCAAGCAGCGAGCAGCAGGTGGCCAGCGGTGAGCAAGGAGAACGGCGGCGGTGGGCGGTGGCGTAGAGAGATTCTGCTTGCTCATCGGAATTTGCCAGACCCTAAGCTGATTACAATGAAACAGAGAGAAAGGGGAAGAGTCGGGCTCGCTCGCACACTATTAAGTTAACATTCGGTGTCGTTTATTAAACAAAACTGACACATAAAACTAAAGGTATCTATTAACCACAAAAATCGACACCTGTTCTCAATGATAATCGTCAGTTTTAACTAGAAAAAAACTGACGTCTATCTAAATATGCCAATTAAAAAATTTGTTCTCGATTAATGACCATAGTCGTCGGTTTGTTTAAAATTTTAATGCTCAAAGGGTGTGAAAAATTTCCCGCGAAAAGTGCGAGAAAACCCATAAGTGTCGGTCATTGGTGTAAAACTGACGATCAAAATGTGCCCAATTTCTGTTTTGCGAATAACCTTTAGTCGTCGGTTTATTAGTTAATGACCGATTCCATATGTTAAATTTTGGAGGTAATTTTTTTCAGTGGAAATTTTGGATTTGGCGGTTAATTTTAGGCGTCGGTTTTTTATTAAGGAACCGACACCGAATAAAAGCGATACCTGTGTCTGGTCGCCCTTCACAGATTGATGTCGGTTTATTTTATAAACCGACACTGTATTGTTTAGGTTTCAGTGTATTTATGGAACCGACGCCTTTAAAAGTGACGTTATAAGCCATTTCTGTAGTAGTGCACATAATTCAAGGTGTAACCATTGGGTTATAGCATACTAGGGTTTCAACAACAGTAACAAAGTACTCCATGATTGTATTAGTCATTAAAGGACTATTCATACCTAATTACCATCACTTAATTATATTAAAGCTAGGTATAACAAGCTATACCTCATTAGGGTTACATATCAATACAATATGGCTATCATCCCTTCTATTCATATGAATGAATAGGTAAGACTACCTTATTCAGGGTAACCCTTCATTTGTTCCATCATTATTCAACCCATATCACCATACCACAATTTTACAATACAAAGATGGATTACTGGTATGAATGACTACAACTATCAGACACCTTTAATTAACATATTGCTTGCATATGTACACTGAAATCATACGTAGAACCAATTTACATCCCTTAATATACCTTCAACAAATTATACTTCTAAAAACAAATTCACATATTACTAAAAGCCATTATTTTCTCTTATCTCTCTCCTCATTCATTACTACTTACTTTTTGTTACTTATCCTTCTCATTTTAATCAGGTAGATTAAACATACCTAAAATTGAAACATACAAGGTATGAATAGATTTTTCATTATTCTTGCTATCACTACAAGAATTTATTTCATATCACACTTCACTCATATTTTATTTCTCCTTTTGTTCAAAACACACTTGTTACATTTCAAATTTATATCTTACTCTTTGCTCTGAATCATTTTCATATTATTCATCAACCTTTCATATTAGCTAGGATTACTATCAGTGCTAGTTTACTTCTCATAGTGAAAATCGCATGATCTTGTTTTATAGAGATGCTAGTATTCAAGGTCAAATAATTTGTGACAATCCTTGAACTACTAAAACTCTAAACATTCTAGGGTTTGGTCCTTATCAGTAGCATGATGTTATTGTGATGTGACTTTGCTCCCTTAATTTGAAATTCAAACTTTGGATCTCACAAGTTTTACTAAAGTCTTCCTTTTCTTATCAATTGAATTTCCTTTCTCTTACTTGGCCATTCAGATGGATTACATTCTCAATTTACCCTGCTAGGGTTTCATCATCATATTGTATGTCATTATTACATTCACTAGATTTCTCTACCATGCTGGTTATGCATCATCTATGATTCATTTTCTTATCACTTGATGCACAGGTTTTGAGTCACTTTTACAGGCCGATTTTATATGTGCTTTGTACACTTATTTGTCATTTCTTTGTTTATATTTGCATAAATCACTATTGCTGGCATGTACACTCTATTTGCATCAAATCATGCTTATTTCATCAGATTTATATGATTGTATACATTCCATGGACTTATATTTGATTTTCTGCATTTTTTCAGGTATATTATGCATAGTGCAAAGTCGGTGCTACCGACCCCTGAAGTCGGTGCCACCGACCCCTGAAGTCGGTGCCACCGATGTGGCATTAGTGACCAGGAAAAAATTGACCAAAGGAGTCGGTAGCACCGACCACTAAGTCGGTACCACTGAGACAAAGCTATAGCGATGGAAGCGATCACCCAGACAAGTCGATGGCATTGACCACAGAGGTCGGTGCCACCAAGTTAGCTTCAGTGAGAAAGGGAGAAAACTCGCCTCAGCTCGGTGCCACTGACATCCCAGTCGATGGCACCGACTCAGCCAGAGATCGACAAAGGCCCGATACCATCGGTGCCACCGACTCTGTCGCATTTCAACAATCTAAATCGGCTACCCGATCCAACGGTCCACGTTATGTGGTACCGTAAGTGACCTAGGAAAAAAAGGGAGGACAGCCAGACCTAAAGATTATATCACGTTGCACCACCGGATGATGAGAGAAGAGAGGGAGAGAAGAACGAAGCCACAGGACGACAAACAGACGATTCGAGCACCGTTGACGGGCATTTCTACCGACAAAAGGCTGTAGAACACAGATTTCTCGAGGAGGATCATCTGGAACATCACCTTTCCAGGGGTTACATGAATCTCCTTCATGTTTCCCACGTTTTTCTTCTCTCCTTCTATGTATTTGCAACTAAAAACCATGCGAGGCTAAACTCCTTTATTCCTTAGGACCCGGGAGTAGCCCGGGGAACCACTGTATCGACTTTTACATGATTTAATGCAATTTTTCCTCCTAATTCATGGATATTTATGTGTGTGAATGAATGTTCATTTGTTGATTGATCACCTTCATTGGAAATCTTAGGTGAATAATTAATCTGGAAGGAGAAATTAAACGCCTAAAACCCATGCATAAACACTATCTTACACATTCTTTGGTAAAGGTAATGCATGGGTAGTGGGAAGATACCTAGAGATTGAATGTAACACACCTGATCTAAGATATAAATTACCATAGACATGAAATTGGCTTAGAATTAGGTATTGGATTGTACCGTGAAAGCGGGCAATTCTCGCTACGGGCTTTCTATTCAGGAAGAGGGTAAATTATATAAAAGTCAGTAAAAGAAGATACAATAGGGATCCGTGGTGAAACTGGCATTCCTGAGGAATTCTACCTCTCGTGACTCAGCCAGACCATTTTTTATTTTAATTTTCTCTTGTTTTGCTTTAAAAACCAATTCTCTCAAACTTTATACTAGCTTAGTTGATCGTACGGTAGTTAGTAGTAGTCACTGAGACTACATCTCCCAGTGTTCGACTCGGGCCTCACAAGGCCTGTATTACGCGATGCGTACACTTGTGTTTAGATGTACGTAAAATATGTGTCAAGTTTTTGGCGTCGTTGCTGGGGAGACGACAAGCTCTCAGCACTACGAGTGTTGCGGTCGGCCACTCTAGGCCATTTTTTATTTTTCTTGTAATTTTATTTTAATCTTTTGAACTGAATTGCAATTCTTATTTATCTTTCTCAATTGTTAGTACCGGTTCATACATTTTTATTTGAAATTTCAAGGTACTAGTAAAGCAACAATGGGTGACGGAGCAGCAGCTGGAGAAAAGACCATATCGGATAAGATCAAGGTGTCTTCTTTGATTTCTCAGTTGGTCTCGATCAAGAAACAGGCGGTGAATGTGGTACAATACAAGATTGATCCAGGGTTGATTGCACTAGTCAAGTCACAGGCTTTTCACAGGAATACTCATGAAGACTCAGTGGCACACATAAGCAACTTTGTGGAGTGTTGTGACATGGTGAAAGTGGATAAATTTCCACAGACAACTATTTACCTGAAGTTGTTTCCATCATCGCTGGCAGACAAAGCAAAAGAATGGCTATACAACCTGCCAAAGGAGTTCATTGAGACATGGGATCAAATTATTGAGGTCTTATTTGAAAGGTATTTCCCACCTGAAAAGACAAACGAGCTGGTGAAGAACATCAACAATTTCAAACCACAAGCAGCTGAGTCCTATTTTGAGGCTTGGGAGTGTTTTCAGAACATGCTCTGGAAAGTCCCTCATCATGGGATAGATCAGGAGGACCAAGTCAAGATGTTTTACTTTGGTATCAACCACAATGAATGTGTCACTCTGGATAGTGCAGGTACACGTTTCTTTCTTAATAACTCGCCATCTAAGTGCCAAGAGATACTACAGAACATGGCTAAAATCCAATCCTATGGTAATGAGAGAGAACTCCTAGATCACATCAAGACTATGGCAGAGTCAAAGGAAATCAATGCATTAAATGAAAAACTTGATTTGATTGCTAAGAAGATATATCAGAAGGAAGAAGAAGAAGAGGTAGAAAAGGTCAAGTACATGAGGCAATAGGGGTATAGAAACAATGAAGAAGATAGTACCAATGAGATGTTGAGGAAACTGCTCCAGCAAAATGATTTGTTCATAGGACAGACGCATCAAGTTCTTCAAAGCCATGGGGTACAGATGCAGAGCATGCAGTGTCAAATTTCTCAAATTATGGAGGAGATGGATTCCATGAAGAAGCTCAACAATATCAATAGGTTAAATATATCTCAATCAGCAAGGAGATAGAGCCCCCTATTGAGGAGATACCTGAGCAGAACGTCATGCATCTAGATATGGAATATGTCCCCAAAGTTCCATACCCTTACAGTTTGCATGGACTACGGGGAGGGTGCAGAACACCACACAAGGAAGAGAAGGTGAAGGCTCTACTCCATAGTGGAGCAACCACAATCAACAAGGAGACACCCACAAGCAAACAGAAGCAGCCACAAGTCGTTCCATCCACAGAAGATGTGTCAAATTCTATCTCAGAAGGTGGTGTTGAAGCAAGCTTAGGGGAGGAGACCCTTAAAGTTCCTTATGTTCCACTACACAAGCGCATAGAGAAGCCAAGTGTGCCATTCCCGGATAGTCTGAAGCCGAGGAAGGAGCAAAGGCACTTTCAAAAATTTCTTGAGATCTTCCAAAAGCTCCACATCAACATCCCACTGGTGGAATATATACAACAAATCCCTACATATGGAAGATTCATGAAAGACATCATCAACAAGAAACAGAGGATCAAAGATAAAAATATTTGTTGTGTTGATGAAGTGGTGAGTTCTATTATTCAAGGAAAGCTGCCAAGGAAGAGGAAGGATCTAGGATGTTTCTACATCCCTTATTCTATAGGTGGACATAAATTCCCACAAGCACAATGTGACTCAGGATCTAGCATTAACCTCATGCCTCTTGCTACTTTTCAAATTTTAATTTTGAAGAAGCCAACAAAAACCTCTATGAAAATTGAGTTGGCTGATGGATCAATTGTAAAGCCACATGGTATATGTGAGGATGTGCTTGTCAAAGTAGACAAGTTCATATTTCCTGTAGATTTTGTGGTCATGGATATGCCTGAGATGAAAGGATCTGAGATGTTATTGGGAAGGCCATTCCAATCTACTACTAATGTGATCAGTGCCATTGGGTGAGGTTACTTGAAACTTGGGATTGGTGATGATAGAGTTGAGTTTAAGATTCCATATGAATCGTCAGAGCCACCCCTTGACAACCCAGGTTGAAGGTATTTCTCATGTCAAGCCTAGGGCATTAAACAAGGGCACTTGTTGGGAGGCAACCCAACTTTTAGATTGCTTCTTTATGTTCTTTTAATTTTATGCACTTAGTTTTCATTAAATTTTAGTAATTTTTTGTAAAATTGGTACCCTAATTCCTATTTGGAAGTGTGCAGAACTTAAAAGTCGGTACCACTGACATCCGTGTCGATGGCACTGAGATTTGATCAGTGTTGGATCGACTTTGGAAAGGCAGAGTAGGTGCCACCGACTTCCAAGTCAGTGCCATCGACTTCCCTGAAGAATTTTAGAAAGTTACAGGCACATATAACTAATAAAACGTCGGTGCCACTGACTTCCTAGTCGGTGCCACTAAAATTGTTGATTGTTCCAGGTTCGGTGGGTGCGTCGATGCACTGAAAATGGTTGGCAGAGTCAGTGCTACCGACTCTTGACATACAACCACCTGAAAAAAGCTGTAAAAACACTGAAAAAGTTTTTTTTAGCACCGTTTTTTATAGAGCAAAGAAGGCTAAAGCATGTCACATATTAGCACCATTAAGACACAAAAATGGGCCACCAAGAAGAGGGAGATTATCAAGCACAACTTGGTCAAATAAGCCTCCAACCATCCACCTCCACCACCCTTCAGAGCAAATGGTATCGCTGTTCCACCTCTTAAGTTGGAATTTTGACTATGAGGCCATAGTCATATTCAAGATTAGGGGGGTGTTGGAACAACCTTTTATCTTATTTTCTCTCATCTTCATTTTTTTTATTTTTGAATAAATTAGTTGTCTTTATTTCTAGGTTTACTGCTTTTGTAGGATCCACAATCTATCTAGTGTAATTTGTGGAGAAGTAAATACATGGTTTCATTTGAGTATATCAATCTCTGGGGTTGGGTGCACATGAAAAATGAGTAAATTTAAAAAAACAATCGTGAGCCTATCTTGTGAGTAATTGAGTCACATAACTGAGGAAGTGCCTAAGTAAGTCAGCTTTAGGACATTAAAGCATAAATGACCATCTAATTTGTCTAAGAAAGTGATTGACAAGGATTGTTGAGCCTGAACTGATCAAACACTAATGTGACCTTAAATTCAAATTCAAGAAAGAAACCCCTTGATTACCCTATACACAGGTCATTAGAGAGGGACATATCATTTTATCTGAAGGTTCTATCTCTTAGTCATGTGATCTCATCCACCGCATACATCTGCTTTACACCCCACCATAAGATGATTGAGTACATATTATCATTCTTTCTTTTTTATTACATTTACATTGCATAATATACCTTGCATAATAGTTGTTTATTTTTTCTTGCATTAGTGAAAAAAATAAAAAATATAGAAAAATATACATGCACAACAACAAGAATTTTTTTTGGTGCATATCATTTAGTTGCATAACATCTGTGTTCATATAGTTACAACTGCATTACATAAAGCATATAGTATCATCATGTGCTAAGCATTCTTCTAAAATATAAGAATGTAATGACTTTGCCCATACCCTTGAAATAAAGAAGAAAATAGTGTCATGTTTAAAAAAATTGTAGTGTAAGTGGAAGCCTGTAACAACATGTTGAAAGGGAGCTTGGAAAAAAAAGTCAAAAAGAAAAAAAATAAAAGGATTGAGTAGAGTTTCAGAAAGTGAGGGAGAAAGGGCATGGTCTTACCTATATCATAAGGAACAATTAGTACATTATGTAGTTTTGTAGATATTTTGTCTTATCTTGAGACAAAATAATAGTTGCATGCATCATTTCACCACAATGATTAGGCATTAGTAGCATTCTAAAAATTGCATTATCATAGGCTTATCATAATTGTTATTGTATGAATGATTTTATGAGCTCATGATTTTTCCACAACCACCCATTCCAACCACCCGTTGCTCTTATTGGTAGGCCACTCAATTGATTTTCTCCTCATTCATTATCTATCAGGAGAACTACTTCCATCTAGATGGTAGGTAGAGAAAAAGGGTAACGTAGATAGGAGATCACACGATGCACCAAGTATGAACCAAACGGGTTTATCATATTAACTAATTCAATTGATAGTGTTTCATTGATTGGGGGACGGACATCTTGGATAGAGATTTTTGGTCACCTACAGGGTAGTTAGTGTTCAGTGGTCAGTAAAGGCCGGAATGAGGACCGTAAGGTGGAGATTTTTATATGTACCTTATGCATGATGTCATTTTGCTGACTTATCTCAATCAGATCCAAAGGTATTGTTGCTCGAGGACAAGCAAGATTCAGCTTAGGGGAGTTTGATGCACAAGTTTTGAGTCGCTTTTACATGCCAGTTTTATATGTGTTTTGTACACTTATTTGTCATTTCTTTGTTTATATTTGCATAAATCACTATTGTTGGCATGTACACTCTATTTGCATCAAATCCTGCTTATTTCATCAGATTTATATGATTTTATACATTCCATGGACTTATATTCGATTGTCTGCATTTTTTCAAGTATATTACGCATAGTGCAGAGTCGGTGCCACCGACCCTTGAAGTCGGTGCCACCGACGTGGCATCAGTGACCAGGCAGAAATTGACCAAAGGAGTCGGTAGCACCGACCACTAAGTCGGTACCACCGAGACAAAGCTATAGCGACAGAAGTGATCACCCATACAAGTCGATAGCATCAACTACACAGGTCGGTGCCACTGAGTTAGCTTCAGTGAGAAAGGGAGAAAACTTACCTCAGCTCGGTGCCATTGACATCCCAGTCGATGGCACCGACTCAACCAGAGATCGACAAAGGCCCGATACTATCGGTGCCACTAACCACCAAGTCAGTGCCACCGACTCTGTTGGATTTCAACAATCTAAATCGGTCGCTCGATCCAATGGTACACATTATGTGGTACCGTAAGTGACCTAGAACAAAAAGGGAGGACGGTCAGACCTAAAGGATATATCACGTTGCACCACGGGACGACAAGAGAAGAGAGGGAGAGAAGCACGGAGCCGAAGGATGACAACAGGACGATTCGAGCACCGTTGACGAGCATTTCTACCGCCAGAAGGCTACAGAACGTGCGTTTCTCGAGGAGGATCATTTGGAACATTTCCTTTCCAGGAGTTACACGAATCTCCTTCATGTTTCCCACGTTTTGCTTCTCTCCTTCCATGTATTTGTAACTGAAAACTATGCAGGGCTAAACCGCTTTATTCCTTAGGACTCGGGAGTAGCTCGGGGAACCACTGTATCAACTTTTACATGATTTAATGCAATTTTCCCTCCTAATTCATGGATATTTATGTGTGTGAATGAATGTTCTTTTGTTGATTGATCACCTTCATTGGAAATCTTAGGCGAATAATTAATCTGGAAGGAGAATTTAAATGCCTGAAACCCCCACATAAACACTATCTTTCGCATTCTTTGGTAAAGGTAATGCACGAGTAGTGAGAAGATACCAAGAGATTGAATGTAAAGTACATGATCTAATATATAAATTACCATAGACATGGAATTGGCCTAGAATTAGGTAGTGGATTGTACCGTAAAAGTAGACAATTCTCACTACGAGCTTTCTATTCAGGAAGAGGGTAAATTATATAAAAGTCAGTGAAAGAAGATATAACGGGGACCCGTGGTGAAACTGGCATTCCTGAGGAATTCTACCTCTCGTGACTCAACTAAACCATTTTTTATTTTAATTTTCTCTTGTTTTGATTTAAAAATTGATTCTCTCAAACTTTATACTGGCTTAGCTGATCGTAATGTAGTTAGTAGTAGTCACTGAGACTATGTCTCCCTATGTTAGACTAGGGCCTCACAAGGCCTATATTACGTGATGCGTACACTTGCGTTTAGACATACATAAAATATGTGTCATCACTTCATTCCCACATTACTCTAATTAAGGAAGATATGAAAGAGAAGATGATTTTGAGACTTAGAATTCGTATCTTCAAACATTCATTAATACATTTCTCATATGTAGGTTTAATTAGTTATCAACAAGGATACTTGACTAATTAGCACTTTCTTGAATCTTGCAACCTCTTTCTTCTTTTATAATCTATATTACTCCATTATGTTTCAAACCCTTCCTTACTTTCCATAATCCCCTTACCATATACTGCTATTCCACATGTCATATTTAACTTCTAGTTTTCTCTTATGATCATGTTGCTTCTTTTAGGTGTATGATCATGTATACCATGTTGCATATATTTCTTTTTATCCTTCTACTAATGTGAAGTTGAAATTCTAAATCAATAATCTCCCTACTAGTTTCAACTCATATTTAATACATTACATATTCTTCATTTTAAATCAAATGGCTCATGCATGGGTGAAACATAGTTTCTCTTTCAATCAAGTTTTTCCTTCCTCAATATAGTCTACCTTTGTATGACTTATTCATTTATTTAGCTACTCTTTTGTTCTTCTTTTAGAAATTAGTTTGTTTTTCTATAGAGACTTAGAATCCAAAGGATGTAAGGATGAATGTATTAACTTCACAATAAAGGTATACATTCCATGCTCTCAATTATATCATAACCCTCATTCCTTAATCAAGCTCATTATTTCCAACATTTCTCTTTGTTTAAACTAAGTTTCTTATCCTAGTTTTATGATTTACATGCTCATCTGGTTCTCTTCACTTTAACTCTTCTGAAGACTCTTCACTTCTATGTACTTATCGAATACTTAACTCTTTTCTTCTATTTTCCCTTTGCTTTGGAGTACATAAAAACATTATACTCAGTTATATAATCCATTCCTCATGATTGATTCTTACTATCTTGGCCCCTTACATACTTTTCTCATATCTTTTCTATATTCCATATTTAGAATTCATATAATACTAATAATTAAACTTAATCAGAATCTTATGTAGTGTTCCTTTATTCCCAATTAAGGGTTTCTCATACGAGGCCCCAAAGTTGGATATCAGACATCAGTTTCAACTGATTCTTAGCTATTCTAATCTTTCCCATATGTTTCAACATCTTAGTGTATGAACATTCTCACTATGATGTGGGTCTAATTTATCCATAGTCTACTCTTATTATATTTTTAATAGAAGTCATTAGATCCTAGTAACACATCCTACCAGCCAGACCAGGCCGAACCTACAGTCCTGAAGCCAAGAGCTACTTAAGATTAACCAACTCCTATTAATCTCAAACATGTTGAAGAATATCCACTTAGGAAAGTTCATTCAAAAATCATTTCTAGTCTACTTGATACAAAGAATGTAATCAATAAATGCTACAACTGCATAGTGTACAACAAATCTTAAAGACCCATATATATTTCAAAATACTAAATATCTGAATTTCAACATATACAAATTTTTCTACTCATCTCCAATAAAACAACAATATGAAATAAAAGTTCTATCTCATTTTATATTTGTGCTCTTAATTCATGTTACTTATCTTATTTCTAACCTTTATATTTCTAAGGTTTCTCTCCAGCCCATCCATCCACTGTATACCTGGCCAGGTATACATGAAAGAATAGACAGAGTAGCTTGATAATGGTTGATCCAACTACTCAGATACTGGGCCAGGATATCCAAATACTCAAATCCCCAAAGCTAACATCATAACATCTCCTATCTGCCACACTTATGACTCTAACTTACTAACTTAATGGTCCCTAACAACTCAGCCTAAGTTCTGATACCAAAGTTGTTACACCCCGATCTCACAATTACCATTAATCATGAGATTAGGGCATAAAATTGAGGATTTATAGTAATAAAATGATCACCCTTAACTTTTTCTTCTTTTTCAAACTCTTTGTTTTCTCACATTGAATCACATAAACAAACTTTACAAGAGAATTAAACCTTGATTACTCTAATATGATCTCAACATTAATGATACACATCCATACATTCATTTTGTTTCTCACACTTCCATGTACATACGATAAGATAATCAAATGCATTCTCTCTTATTAAGGAAATGAAGATACAAACATCATTTACAACTCTCTCACATCTATACAAGGACCTAGAGTGATAGGGACCGACTAAACTTAACTATACCCAGACTTAACTCTTGTGGTAGATCTACTCTGATGCAATGATATCTTCTTCAAGTCCATGTGATTATCCTAAGAATTGTGAGTAGAGGGGTGAGCCTACTCGCTCAGTGAATGGGTATTTCAAAGAAACAGTCTGAAGCACTGATATAATTACAAATATACTTTTGAGCAATTGATATCAATTATAATAGTAGTAAGCTTTAAAGTGTCTAATAATTGACAATCATAAATATGGCAGGATACTCTAAATATCTATAAGAGTGAATCAATATATGAAATGCTTGATTGATCATAAAGAGAACTAATAATTTAGAAATATATAAAGAATAATTGAATAACTATACACACTTGTTTGACCTCCCATTCATTTTATTATTCCATGATCATATGCAGTGTACTCTACATATGAAGACTCAAAGTGCACTACGATCACACCGTACAAGACTTAGCAGACACACCTGGGAAATGCTAAGTCTGACTACTCTCCTGGTCTGCAACAAGGAAATGGCTCTCTGGCCTAAACTAGACTCCTCCTATAACCTGAGCACACAGGCAGAGAGTCAAACCACCTCTTAGATTTTCTGTACTCTAGTGCCACCAGGACTTCTGGTTGATGTTAGACACTACAAACTATAATTTAAGGAGACTTCTACTAGGACTTCGTTCCCTGTGCCACCTAATAGCACGTTTTGACCCTCGTATACTGGATGCTGCCAAGGTTAGGTTGTTTCACCCCTAAGGTGCAGACCTCACATAGGGGTTCTACGGTGTTCAGGGCTCCTAAGTCTATTATTTTATTATTCCTAGAAATCTCTTTCTACATTGTACCCTTCTCTTACTTATACTTGACTATGGTATCTCTGTGGTGTCGCGTCTACTTATTTGAAGTTATAATACAACATGTATATCATTCTAAACTTGGCAAAGCAGTATATTCAAAACACTATAATATACTGAGTAAGCAACATACTATACATGCAGGAAGACTAAAATTCTTAAATAAACAGATTTCATGTCCACTTGGAACATACACACTAGAATCGTGCATATCAACCCAAATCTTGAGTTGTGCATCACATAACTCAATTAAGAGTTAATTACTTATCATGACAAGATTTATTAATAACAACTGAAAACATTGATATCATAATACTTGATTGATTGAACATCCTACCCTTAGGGTTTTATTTAATCACCACAAATGCTACAAAGAAAGGTGTACTACATTTATCACATACTTTTCAAATCTTTAAAACACATGATACCTAGGATCTCAATCCCTTATCACATTACTTGGAATTCTCATCCCTTCACATCATTATCATGATTACTGGATTTGGGTATTCAAACCCTTAGATCATCACATAGCATTGTTACCTCTGTAACAGGTAACCATTACCTCTAGGTCCTTAGACCAAGGTATTCATTTCACTGGTTGTACAAGTATTCTCATGGCTCATAATGCCATCACACATCTTGTCACCTCTCACTAGGCAACAACTTATTTCCATGGCTCCCATAAAGATTTCATGCGACATAAACATTTACTGAATAAACACTACTATCAACAAATCATATAAAATTAATATATGTATGAAACCTTGGAATTGAGTTGAATTTGGGTTTCCATGCCATTCACTGGGATATCATGCATCAATAATAACATTGAATAAATAAAGTCTATTATGTCAAGAAAATTCCTTCAAATGGATTTCACGATATCTATTCACAAATACCCAACTTTCCTCGCATCTAGGGTTACACCCTCTTCACTGAGATACCAAACAAACACTACTCACTTTAAATGAAATCCAAGATAGTACCTGACATATATGTACTATGAATTTAGATAAACAATCATTCAAAACTAAGGGGATCTAGATAAGCAACTTTCTCTCTTTACTTATACAACAAATTTCAGTCAAAGACAAATTTCCTGTATTTCAGTTTACTCTTATAACCTCTATGAATACTTAGGGAATTCTAATTAGAATGCATTGTATACATTTCTAATATGATTTTATCATCTAAAATTCATTCAAACAAAGGAATAATCCCTTTCATATCATTTTGCAACAACTTAGAACAAATAGAGAATTTAGGGTTTGTAGTTGCATACTAAGCAATTAAAGATTATGGTTGATTTAACCAATTTTCAAGCAATATATTATTTAAAGGAAGTTCCCACTCACCCTAAGCTGTGAAAACACCTTTAAAACATATCCCATATCTGAAAATCTCAAATCCATATCAAATCCCTAGCAATTCACCCAATTCTTCTTCCTTTCAACTCGGAAACCCGAAAATGTTGATAGTGTGATCTAGGTGTCATGAATAGTCTAATATGCTTAAGTTGACGATTAGGGTTTCACCTAATATGCATAACTAAAGGTTGTAATATCATAAACCATGATATGATGGAATTATGATTTGTAACCCTAATCCCTAGTCCAAACACGAGATAGCCCTAAACCCTAGTTTAGGAGCGAATCTAGATTTGAATAATGTAATGTGAATACATGGTGACACATATGTAGTATGAAGTGATGAGAGAAGGGATACATCAAGACATGAGTTTTTACAATTAGCAATTCAGGGTAGATATACCTTGATGAACCTCTAATCCAATATTTTTTTTGGATAAGAAACACATGAAGAGTGTTATGTTAACTGTTACAATAAGATGTAATGAGTTTGATGTATTTTGATAAGCATGGGGTATATACCTCGAGAAAAGGATAAGACAAACTAATGAGTATGATATAATCATACCATGGAAAGGATGAGAAATGATCTCATACCTTGTATTGATAATCTTTAATGATATATGATGAAAGTAATAAGTTTAAGTGAATACTTGAGATATCAATGGATGATCCTAGAGGTGTGGAGCAATATATTAGGGTTGGACTAATAATGTGAACATGAAACCATAACTAATGTGAAATGGGAAATCCTAACCCTAAATTGAGTAATGGAATGGAAAATCCTATTTGATAGTAAACCCTAATCCTGATAAAGGAATGGTGGTGTTACTATTGTACCACATGATGTAATAAGTGATTTTTATGGTTGTTATTATGTGTATCAACCATACAGGTATCATGATATGATAAGCATAACCAAATAGGGGCTATGATGATTATTTGATATAGATGTTGATTGGCCTTGTGAGACATATGAACAAGTTGTTGCCTAGTGAAAGGTGACAAGAAACTTTATGGCCTTGCGAGCCATGTGAGATGCTTGTGTAACAAGTATCATGTATACCTCAGTCTGAGGACCTAGAGGTAATAGTTACCTAATAGTTGGTAACAGTGATTAGTGATGAACTGAGAGTATGAATACCCAGATTTGATAAGTAAGATAATGATGTTGTTGTGAGATGTGAACTTTCAAGTGACGAGATAAGGGATTAAGATCCCAATGTATCATAAGTTTTGGCAAAGCAATTGGTAAGAGGTTACATGTTTCTTTGTAGCATTAGTTACAATACTTCCTATTTGAGAACTTGACTGATGCTAAAAGAATATGGTAATGCACTTAATTAATCAAGTGAAATCATACCATGTAGAGCCCTGACCATAGATCCATTGGTGTCCGTATTTATTGATGGTGAAATGGGTTTCTCCGCGACAAAACTCGGAACACATATTTTTGTATATGTGGGGATAATTGGGCAAATATATCCTTATGCCCCATAGGAATGGCTACGGGTTATTTCCTATGTACGGAATTAGTTTGGAACCATACCCCGATAAGAGTATGGCTACGGGCCATGACTCCTCAATATAATACCAGTCATTGGCTATGGGCCATAACCCTGAAGAGAGAATATGCTACAGGCTATAACTCTATAGCGAAGATGCCAATATACCATGGCAAGCTATTTAGCAGTGACACAAGATGTCCTACATGTGGTCTCGTACTGACTGAGATGTGGGAGGTTATGGGAATCCGACTCTTCCATTGACCTTGTATGGTACCAATTTCGACTTCACAATGGGCAGTTGGAGTATGAGCGGTATACCTCATCTCCTCAGGGCATAATTGTGATTGTAAAATGTAATCAGCCGTATAACATGTTTGCTTAAGGATTGAATACGAAAATTTACTAGCTGATGTTACATTTCTTTTATGCATCTCTAGTTGATAAATGTTATTTATATCTATTTACATTCAATACAAGTAGATAGATGAATTATGATTCTACCATGGGTAGATGCAATGTTTTCCTTAGGAAAGGAGATTACTTCACTCTGTTCATACAGTGATTTATCTGTTGTTAAATATATATAAAATCCTTCTGCTCATTTTTATTCTAATAAACTGTAATAATAATGTTTTTGGCAGAGAGTTATATCTCTTGCTATGGAAATTTACAAATCGTCTCACCCCCTGGGATCCAACATTTTTAGGTGGACGCAGACAAGGAAATAGAATCCCCACAGCAGAGAAAGGACAACAACAGTAGGGACAGTAGTGAGATCTCAGGTGGAGCTACTGTCTGTCATGTCATATAGATAGTAGTCCTATGTGTCATATCTGTACTCTCAGGTCCTCAGAGTTAGTAGTTAGTGCTTTTAATGAATCGATATGAGATTTTGGCTTGATGCCTCGAAGTTTTTATACTGCCTGTGTACAGTGTTAACATGATAGTTAATGTTTGTAATCCTCGAGAAGAGATGGTACAAGGCATGTACTTATGAACCAAGTTGTAAATATATTACATTGGTTCCTGTTGAAAGAGTTTTCCTATGATTAGATCTCTTTGCAAAAAGTTTTAAATTTTTAGTGATTTTCAGTAATCAGTTGTTAATGTTTAATTCTGCTTAATCAATAATGATTTGTTTGACTGTCGTTACAAGTTTGGTATCAGAGCTCTAGGTTCTCTGACTCTACAGAGACATATGATTAAGGTTGTCGAGTCTGTTCTAGTGTCTTCCAGTGTATCTGATAGTGTCTTCTGCTCATATAGGATAAGAAGAACTTGATGATGTCTGAATCACACAAAGAACATGTTGTCGAGAGCAGCATTGCTACACTAAGAGGAAGTGCAAGAGATCAAGTGAGAGAAGAACGACTGCCTGAGAATCCCCAAAATGATCTAATTGTGATAGGAAATCATTCCTTTGATATCACTGTTGGGCAATTTAGGACAACTATGATGCGTATAGTGGACTAGGTATCAACAATGCAACCCAAATCACCAGCCCCCAATGATGAAATTCTAGATTTAGACCGAATTTGTACTCAACCTCAGTCTACTGAATCAATAAATAGTAATGGAAGGAATAGGATACAACCTGAAATCAGGGTCTTTTATAAGTGTAGGAAACCTGGACATATCAGAAGGTATTGCCCAGAAAAGAAAAACAAGGTGATGATTGAGAAAAGGCCTATCCAAACTCAGGAACAGAGGCCTAGTAGTTCCAAAAGGAAGAAGTTTTTGGTACCACTAGTACAACTAGAGCCTAGTGCACCAAGGCAATGGCTACTTGGAAAGGGTAAAGAACCCTCTAGACTACATCTAAAGCCTAGAATTTGCTACCAATGTAGACAGGTAGGACATCTGGCAAGAGATTGCTCATCCAGAAATGCTATGGTGAACCAACCTCTGAGGCAGAATCATCCTGAGGAAGTGAACCATCCATGAATCATGACATGTAAAACAAAATAATGTCATTCTAATATGTCTTTTTATGGTTCCCTGAATTGAGAAAGTAATTGATTGAGCTTTCCTTGATTAGTCCTATGAGGACTTACATTTTGTACAGTAACATTATAGATGTGTTATATTGTTTTTACCTCTATGAAGGAGGATGAGGTATAGAAGAGATACCTGGATGAAATCCAGGAATGTTAAATCTTATGCTTGTGATAATATGAAAAGTAAGAAATGTGGTAGTATATAAAGTGCATACTACTTAATCTCACTATTTATATACCCTGTCCAGGTATACAACTATTGATGATAAAGTTAGTATGGTAACTCTTAGATTGTTATCTTTTTGATTGCTCTGATCAAGTAGTCATTCTGAGACAATCTAGTGAGTATCATGAAATTTGAAATATGGTATGGATAAATGTATCATACCCTAAGTACAAGAGAGAGAAATCTGAGATGATCTCAGATCAGAATATGTGTATGAGGAAGTAAAAAGTATACTCCTCATAAGATGAGAATGAGAACAAGGGAGGCGATCCATGTTCGATAAAGTTTGTGTGTATAATAAAGATCTTTTCCCATAATGAGGAAATGGGAAATGTGATGAGATCATAAGATTCTCATGAACATTTTAGATAATAAAAAAGGAAGGAATAATGATATGTGATCATCCTTAAAAATTCCTATGCTGAGGGCAGGGAACTTAGGATGAGACAAAGAGTAAATGATTCATGAATAGTTGAAAACTCATGAAATAATAAAAAGAATATGATCCCTTGATTTCTTTCCTTTCGGGGACATGGCAAACAAGTAAGTCTTAAGATACTTGTTGTGCATAAGATAAAAAAAATGTTCATGTGATGGATACTTAGAAAAGTATAAGTTTATCATGGAATTTGGTTCCAAGGTGAATCTATATGTAACAAGTAATGTCCCAAGATGAAAGGAAGATAAATATGTGATATGTTTTCAACACATGTGATAGATACCAAGGTAAGAGATTCTGGTATCTGAAAAATATCAAATGGTTTATGTTGGCTACCTGGAATGGTCAACCATGAAATCAGATTTATCATGTAAAATAGTATAAACATCACATGTTAGGGGTTTATGCTTTGCATAAACATAATAATTAGTGATATCTTTAAAATAAATTCTTAATTGATAAGTAACTTCTCTTTATGATGAGAAAATGTACAACTAATGAGATAGTTGGTACAAGTAACAATGAATCCTAGTATTATGTCAGCAGATTAGAAGGCAAAACTGAGGTATGAAAATATTTGTAGTCCCAAGAGGGTGACAGAACATAATTGTGATCATGAAAGTGAAATGCTGAATTAAATAAGGAGCATGGGAGACTCCTCAGAAACAAGAATCTGTCACACAAAACTGTAAATTAAGAAAAAGTGTTACCTGACACAGAATTAACTCCACAGTCATTAATGAAAGGATAATGGAGTATGTATCATGTGTGTTTGATTCTATAAGAATCGTGTGTGGAAGAACTTTGTGTTTATCAAAGCTCTATAGTGTCTCCATAACAATGAGGTGTTATGTAGAGACTTGATGGTATGATGAATGAATAATATTTGTCTCCCTTTATCTGGGATTTCAGGGACAAAATCCTTGTTAGGGGTTTATAATTGTAACATCCTGACCTGGGTTATGCCTTAACCCTGGGAGTTTTGCTTAAGCAAGTTAATTAGATCCTTAATTTTATTTTGTAAAAAAAGTAATTAAGGCTCATGAGGAACTTATGTTTCAATTTTGGTCCTGCTTGAATAATGTTGAAGCAATGTTTGCTCATTTTGGACTAAAGTGCAATTTACCCAATATGAGGGGTTAACTTGCAAATTTTACTTGATAAATGTTCCTCAAGTTTTGAAGCATCATGAGAATGAAGATGATGCAGGGGTATGGCTTTCATAAGCCTGAGTACCAAGAAAGAGCTGATAAAGCAATGTTTGTGCATTAAAACCTAGTTTGGGTGTAATGTGCAATTTACCCAAAACCTAGGGTTCAATATGCAAATTACCTCTTCGAGAGAGTCCCTAATGTTTCTTGGCATAATTTAGAACAAATAAATGGAGGGGCGTCTCATTTGTATCACTTTGAAGGAGAGAGAATCTTGATATTAAAATAATCAAGATTTAAGCATAATTGGAACCCTAATTCAATTTAATGCAAAAATAATTATATTAATTGGATTGACCTTCAACCAAAATTGTGTTGGTTGAAAATCAACAATAGTGGACGTCCTTGTGCCTTTAAAAGGCAATGGAAATATCTACGTGAGTGGAGAACCCACTCACATTAGAAAAGAAAAAGAAAAATCCACTAACTTATGGATATTAGTATTATATGATTTAAGGTGCTTAATTTGCTTTTCTCTAAATCATGGATAATGAAGAGGAATTCGGAGGTGAGGAAGATATCTTTTCATGCAAGGAATTGCGGGGGGTGAGGTGGCATCAATTTTGGAATTAAGAGATTTTTATAAGGCATTTTCTCTCTCATTGATTTCCTTATAAAAACACCTTTTACAACTCAAATCAAAGGATTTTTCTAATCCACTTCTTCTATTTGCTTGCAAAACGACCAAGGGAGATTTGGAGGATCAGGAGGACGACCCCAAACCTGTTGGTAAGCTTCTTGACTTCCTTTCACCTTAATTCCATGGTGTTAATCGAAAATCAATGCATGATTTCTTCTTATATCGATCCCATCTTCAATGCTAACCATTCCTTTTCACTCAAAGCTTGAGGACGAGCCTTGGGATAGTGAAAGGAGTTGCATACACCATTGTTTAAGTGAGATTGGAGCTTTGAAGCTCAATTGGAGGTGGGTTATATAACTTGAACCCCTCTACATTGTTATTCAACTATCAATCTTGCAATTTCATTGATTCCTTCATCTTCTTGATTAATTGTTTGTTGTAATTGGTAAATTCATGAAATCAGAAGTACTATAAGTTACAGGAACGAAGGTAGATGATGATGACATCATCTTGGACACTTTTCCCAAGTAATTCCTATTCCAATCGATTTCAACAAGTTGTCCATTCGGTTTCCACAAAATCGTTTGGAATTAAACAGTTTCATCAAACCGTTAGGAACTAAACGGTTTCAAACCGTTTGGAAGAGTTGACCATAGTTGACCATTTGGAGATTTGATTCTAATAATTATGGTTGATTACCAATTAAATTTAATTGATTAATTCCAAAGGGTTCATTAGTTGAAGGTTCATCAATTACCAAACCCTAATCGGGTTAAGTGCTGAATTTTCAATTGATTGATTTAGATTTTTGGGTTCATTAACCCAAACGGTTTCAAGACCATTTGGAGATCACCCAAACGGTCTCAAGACCGTTTGGAGGTCAACCAATACCGTTTGGAGGTCTAGGTTTGAGAATGGTTGAGTAATTGAAGGTCCAGAGATACCAAATTGAAATGCAATTAATAGCTGATTTGATGATCAATCCAATGATCTAAACCCTAATTGAATTTCACAAATTTTAATGATGGGATGGGGAAAACGGTCTCAAGACCATTTTAAGGTCATCCAAACGACCTCAAGACCGTTTGATTTCAGGTCATATCATAATTGGATGATGATTCACATATTTCAATTGAATCGGTTCCACAATGTTGATCATTGATGGTTCCTCGATTTCAAAACCCTAATTGATGGTTTCTTGATTATAAACCTTAGTTCAATTGGGTTCAAAACCCTAATTGAAGGTCTAATTGAAGGATGATTCAATAGTTCAATTTATGAATGAATCAAGGATTCAATTGATAGTCAGTTCATTGATTGAAACCTTGAATTGTTTAAGTGTTGAAATACCTTTTTGGTCCATTCAATTTTGAGAGGGTTTGGTCCAAACGGTCTCAAGACCATTTGGGTACAAATAGTCTCAAGACCCTTTGGGTCCAAACGGTTTCAAACCATTTGGAGACCCAAGCCCAATCGGTTTCAACACACTCCTTGCCCAAACGATTTCAAACCGTTTAGAGTGTAAAGGGTCAAGAACATTTAGTGATTCAATGTGATCATATCAATTGAGAACTTATTGTGATGAAGGATCAATTGACCCTATAAGTGTTACTGATTTATCTCAAAGATAATCACTAGGGTTGTACCTTTATGGTACCAAGTGATGGGTAATCTTAGATGAGTTATTCCTTGAAGATTAAGTAAGCAATATTTCAATACACTATGTCAACCCTAATTGAATATACTTAATTGAAGGGTTGGTTGATATAATCTAACCAAGCTTGACATAGTCAATATCCTAGAGAGGATGAGAGAGAGAGGGATCCATAAATGTAGGAAAATCATGCAATGGATAAACCTCAATACCTTCAATATGAATAAACTATGAATTTAGGGTATGATCTTTGATGAAGAGATCATGAAACCCTATTCGAGAAGATTGATGAACCCTAACCCTAATTTAGGGTAATGGTGTACCCCTAATCTAGGGTAATAATATGGGAGATCCCTATTCAGGAAAATATAATAAAAAACCCTAATTTAAAGAAATGTTTCATGAGGAACCCTAATTGAGGGTGATTCCATGAGAAACCCTAATCAAGGGGTGATTCCATGAGGAACCCTAATTGAGGGTGATTCCATGAGAAACCCTAATTGAGGGTGATTCCATGAGGAACCCTAATTGAGGGTGATTCCATGTGAAACCCTAAATTAGGGTGATGCCATGTGAAACCCTAATTGAGGGTGATGCCATGTGAAACCCTAATTGAGGGTGATGCCATGTGAAACCCTAATTGAGGGTGATGCCATATGAAACCCTAATTGAGGGTGATGCCATATGAAACCCTATGCAATGGTATGATGAGGATCCCTATTACAGGGTGAAAGTATGTGAAACTCTAATTTTGAGTCATAATACATGAAGCCCTAATCTTGGGCAATATGACGATAAAATAGTGGGTAATGCCTTATAAAGGTGAAATATCTCAAATGGTTGATCATAGGAAATCTTATAGTAAGCAATGCCTTAACCTAAAATGAGTTCATTTCATTAAAGATAGTTGGACAATTCTAATGTGTGACCTATACACCGCATGATAAAGGTGATAGGTTAGTGTTTAAAAGTATTAAGAGGGAAAATACCTTAATACCAAATAAGTTGATAAATTCAGGCAAGATAGAATTGATGAGAGAAGGGATACATCAAGACATGATAGTTTTTACAATTGGCAATTCAGGGTAGATATACCTTGATGAACCTCTAACCCAATATTTTTTTTTGGATAAGAAACACATGAAGAATGTTATGTAAACTGTTATAATAAGATGTAATGAGATTGATGTATTTTGATAAGCATGGGCTATATACCTTGAGATAAGGATAAGCCAAACTAATGAGTATGATATAATCATACCATGGAAAGGATGAGAAATGATCTAATACCTTGTATTGATAATCATTAATGATATATGATGAAAGTAATAAGTTTAAGTGAATACTTGAGATATCAATGGATGATCCTAGAGGTGTGGAGAAATATATTAGGGTTGGACTAATAATGTGAACATGAAACCCTAACTAATGTGAAATGGGAAATCCTAACCCTAAATTGAGTAATGGAATGGAAAATCCTATTTGATAGTAAACCCTAATCCTAATAAAGGAATGGTGGTGTTACTATTGTAAAACATGATGTAATAAGTGATTTTTATGGCTGTTATTATGTGTATCAACCTTACAGGTATCATGATATGATAAGCATATCCAAATAGGAGCTATGCTAATTATTTGATATAGATGTTGATTGGCCCTGTGAGCCATATGAACAAGCTATTGCCTAGTGAAAGGTGACAAGACACTTTATGGCCTTTCGAGCCATGTGATATGCTTGTGTAACAAGTATCATGTATACCTCGGTCTGAGGACCTAGAGGTAATAGTTACCTAATAGTTGGTAACAGTGATTAGTGATGAACTGAGGGTATGAATACCCAGATTTGATAAGTAAGATAATGATGTTGCTGTGAGATGTGAAATTTCAAGTGATGAGATAAGGGATTAAGATCTCAATGTATTATAAGTTTTGGTAAAGCAATTGATAAGAGCTTACATGTTTCTTTCTAGCATTTGTTACAATACTTCCTGTTTGAGAACTTGACTGATGCTAAGAGAATATGGTAATGCACTTAATTAATCAAGTGAAATCATACAATGTAGAGCCCTGGCCATAGATCGATCAGATGTCAATATTTACTGATGGTGAAATGGGTTGCTCTGCGGCAAAACCCGAAACACATATTTTTGAATATGTGGGGATAATTGGGCAAATATATCCTTATTTCCCATAGGAATGGCTACGGGCTAAGTCCTATGTACGAGATTGTCTTTGAACCATACCCCGATAAGAGTATGGCTACGGGCCATGACTCCTGAATATAATACCAAGCATTGGCTCTGGGCCATAACCCTAAAGAGAGTATATGCTACGGGCTATAACTCTATAGGAAAGATGCCAATATACCCTGGCAAGCTATTTAGTAGTGACACAAGATGTCCTGCATGTGGTCTCGTACTGACTGAGATGTGGGAGGTCATGGGAATCTAGCTCTTCCATTGACCTTGTATGGTACCAATTTCGACTTCACAATGGTCGGTTGGAGTATGAGCGGTATACCTCATCTCCTCAGGGCATAATTGTGATTGTAAAATGTAATCATCCGTATAGCATGTTTGCTTAAGGATTGAATATGGAAATTTACTGGCTGATGTTACATTTATTTTATGCATCTCTAGTTGATAAATGCTATTTATATCTCTTTACATTCATTGTAAGTAGATGGATGAATTATGATTCTACCATGGGTGATGCAATGTTCTCCTTAGGAAAGGAGATTACTTCACTCTGTTCATACAATGATTTATCTAGTGTTAAATATATATATAATCATTCTACTCAGTTTTATTCTAATAAACTGCAATAATAATGTTTTTGGCAGAGAGTTATATTTCTCACTGGGGCAATTTACAAATTGTCTCACCCCCGTGGGATCCAACATTTTTAGGTGGATGCGGACAAGGAAATAGAATCCCCACAGTAGAGAAAGGACAACAACAATAGGGACAATAGTGAGATCTCAGGTGGAGATATTGTCTGTCATGTCATATTGATAGTAGTCCTATGTGTCGTCTCTGTACTCTCAGGTCCTCAGAGTTAGTAGTTAGTGCTTTTAATGAATCAATATGAGATTTTGTCTTGATGCCTCTAAGTTTTTATACTTCCTATGTACAGTGTTAACAGGACAGTTAATGTTTGTGATCCTCGAGAAGAGATGGTACAAGGCATGTACTTATGAACCAGGTTGTAAATATATTACATTGGTTCCTGTTGAAAGAGTTTTCCTATGATTGGATCTCTTTGCAAAAAGTTTTAAATTTTTAGTGATTTTCAGTAATCCACTGTTAATGTTTAATTTCGCTTAATCAGTAACGATTTGTTCGACTGCCATTATAGATATCTTCCTCTACCAAAGGTGAATTCACAAAATCAAGCTGGGGGCATGTACTCTCATTGTTCACCTTCCTTCATCCCAACATAGCCAACTACTAGGTTGTTCAAAGGTTGTAACATATTTTATGATTTCTATTTATTGCTATTTTTTGTTCATATTGATTTAAGTTAATTACTTTGTTCAAGACTTATGATTTTTCCAAGTAGTATAGATCACCTTGGTTAGGTCAGTATGTAATGTGAGAAATCCCCACCACCACCTAAGTGTATTAGGAGTAATTATGATAGAATATTCACTAAACATCCTCCCTTAGATATCATAGCTCATCTTCAGTAACATGGTGAGGGTTCATCTTCAGTGAGTGAAATTTTAGGCTATAGTTATCTATTTTTTTTAAGACTATATTGACCAAGTCCTATGCTTTTTAACCATTTTTTCTAACTAAACCAATTTTTCCGTGAGACACACATGAGTGACAACTATTTGTATCTCTAGCACCATGTTGTGAAGACTCAACAGTTATGATCAATTTAAAAAAACATTATACTAGGATATATAAAAAATCTCTTTACATTCATGCTTTCCACAGAGTTCACGAAAGCCGATACATGGTGACTTCCAAATTAAAGAACAAGTCATAGATACTCTTCAAATCACATAGGACATCTCATGTATGCCGCTTCTATGTTTTATTTGTATCACATATCCATGAATTTGCATAGAGAATAAATCTACACATTGAACAAAAGAAAAGTTTGTGTCAAAAAAGTTGAGATTAAATCTTTATCATTGAGTTTTTTAAATAAAAATGAATAAGAGGATATTTATTGCATTTACAAATTAGGTTAGGACTATTTGGTGGACTAAAGTAAATAATTTAAGGATTTTAAGGATGTATGTTTGTAATATAGAGTTCACTAATAGTAATTAAAATACCAAATTTGCAAGATTGTTCATTAAATGAGATATAGTAAAGAGTATCAATAATTCCAAATATCAAGATAAAAAAGTATAAGAAATTCAATGATTTATCACTTGTCACATGCTATCTAAAATTTTTCCTCCCTAAGATTAGGTGACTAGTTTTCTCCCCTTTATGAGAGAATGACACTTTCACCTATGTGGGTAACCAACACTGAGGAACCTTTATGTCCATTCTCCACTGCACATGGTTGGGGGATATGACCCACTGAATATAGGAAATGTATCTCTATATAATATTTGAATTTTGTCCCTTTGTAGACGTTCAAAAGTGATTCAGTCATTCAATGATATTCAACACTCAAAGTAGTTTTGGTGAACTTCAAGAGGAATGGCTTATAAAAAAATTGGTTAACTTCCAAAAATCTATGACTAAAATTCAAGAGGGATAAAATAACTTAATAATCCAAATAGATAATTAAGTACCTTAAGACTCCATAGCTTGCACAAAACATAGTTTGAAGTGACTTCCACAAATAGGTGAAAATAGAGCTACAATTTAGGATAGTACTATTACTAATTGGTTTGGAATCAAATGTTATTGAATTTGAATTATTTAGGTTCAGGTTTTTGCATATAGGATTATGATTCCATATTTTCCCCACAAACATTGTTTCTGGAACTCCAACTAAGTTATTTTAATCAACACTATATACTCAATTATTACATAATAATTTCCCTAACACATGATTCCCTCTTAGATATAATATATTTTTATTTAGTCACTATGGTTGAAGATGTTTCTTTATGTTAACTAGGAATATATGTGGTTTAAATATGAAATTACTCAATACATACTGGTCATACAGTAATAATTGAATCTTGATTATGATTATGCACATAATAATAAATCTATGTACATATGCATGAATAGAACTTTTTCATATGTATCCCAATAAAGTGTCTTCTATTTAGTGTCAAACTATAATAGTCAAATTGTGTTATCCTTTATATATGCCTCTATTAAATTATAAATAGGGTTGTGTAGATTGAAATAAGAAAATTGCATATGTTTGAATAAGTATCAATTTTAAGTATTTCTTGGTTTTAATCTTTATAAAAGGATACAATTAGTAACTATGACATATCAATACTAATACTAAATACATAAGTTACTAAAGAAAATAAATAAGTACATAGACCAACATGGTACATACAAGATCGATATACCATTTAATTTAAGACACGAATACAATTAAGGTTTTTATCTAATATTAACAGATTTTCCATAAGTCAAAGGCTACATGAGTCCAACTTTTAGAATGGATTATTCATAAACTTGATAGTAAATAGGTTCAATACACTATGTAGGATTCTATTATAAGTAGAATTAACACTTTGATCATCCTAAATATAATCCAAATGTACTATCTAATATATAAAGATTAATAATACAATCTTACAAGGACCTCAGACCTTCATTTTTACTAACATTCATACATATATATTAGAGATTTACTATATTCTACATACTTATTATCAACATGTTATCAGGTTAATTATCTCAATTATCCAATTAATAAAAATTAAATAAACATAGACAAATCATAGTAATCGTCACAAATTGGTCTTATGATGGTTATCTGGTGACCTTGTCTACCAAGGTTGATCACAACCTTGTCAATGGGTTTCCATAAATGTGGTTGAATGCGGTTCTCGACATCATCACCTTATAAGCTTGTTAGATTTATATGTCGAGTTACTTTTTTGGCATTCATTTCTCATGAACATGATAGGTGAACCAACCACCTGTAGTTAGACTCCAATTGCATTAATATTGTGATGCAAGGGGAAAGAGTGCTTGTACTCCTATGACTCTGAAGGACTTTGATGAAGATGAACTGGTGGTGAAAAGGTCTAACATAGGTGTCGGTGGAATTGGTTTTCGATATGGTAAGTTGTTATGGAGTCTGGATTATAAATTGAGAGGTTGGAGTAGGTAAATTAGTTTAGGGTATTTTTGTGGCTATGGCGGAGGAAAGGTTAGATGTAGGGTCTTTTAAAGGGTGCACTCTTGATCTAGGAGTTATAAAGGATAGCAATGGTTGTGTGAAATGGTGAGGAGAGGATGACATGACGTAGAGATTACAATTGCAATCTAAGGCATGGTGGATGAGAATAGTATTGTCAGGGTTTGAGTTTTTGAGTTGCATATCATTGTTCAAGATTTAAGGAAGATGATGATGAGAGACAAAGGGGTAACCTAGAGTTGTCTTTTAGTAAGGAATCCAATCTTTTTTAATGGTCGATAATAATTTCCATTAGTCAGGTTACAGAGGTAATATGGTGAGGAGGCGGAGGGGAACTGGTTAGGTTGAGGCATGTGGTGTCAGATATGCAACCCTACAATGAATCTTGTAGGCTTGGAACAGTTGTTGAGTTGTAGGTCTGTAGTTCATTGTATCAGTGGTATTGAGCCAACATATAAGGGTACATGTGAGGATATGCTAGGGTCTTTGGTTTGGGGAATGGAGGCATCAGGAAAGAGAGTGTGTGTTTGTTATCCTATAAAGAAAGCATTACGCAAGCGAGATAGAGTTCTTGTCTTGTACTAACACACCCTTCCCAAAAATAAATGATTTTTTCATATGTCCTTCACAGTGAAACTTAATTTGGGGATCATATGGAAAAATAAGGAAAAAGGTGTTCAGAGTTGCAACCATGTTTTATATTGAAAATGAGGAAAAATTAGAATAAAACCTTGTGAATCCAAGATGGTAAGTTGATCTGGCACCCGAGTCAAGTAAGATGGAATGGATATTAAAAAACCAAAAATTCAGGTCTGGCGGTCTTGTTACAAGTGGGGAAGATTTAGCACCCCCGTATTACCCGATGAACTAGTATTAAATCATTTTTAAGTGATTTGAAAAAAGAAGAGGTTTCATGTTAGTGAAAATAAGAGAAAAACAAAAATAAAGTAATAAAAATGTTTTATTTGTGGGCGGGCCTTTCGTACTGGAGATGTTAGAATTTTTCTGCTCATTTCCCTAAGGGTCCTATTTTAGGTAGATTGGGGTCCTAATTGCCTCAGGCCTTCATTGGTTATTAGGAAAATGTGTACGAAGTTTTAGTGGATGGTAAGTAGATATAAATTATAACAAGATCTAATATTTTCCTATGATCATACAAGGAGGAAGATGTATATCACATATATAGTTTTAAGTAGATATGAACAATTCAAAGTAGTTGGAGTAGTTAAAGAAGATAAAATGATTATCCATTAGGAGCACGTCAGATTACTTTTTTCATAGCCTAATGATGATTTAGGAGCAGGTGTTGTTAGTGGAAGGATCCTATGATCCCCAAATAAATGAAAAAAGGAGGCAAAGATCCTCTAGATTCATGAGGTTCAAAAGGGAGCTCAAATAATGTGGATATGGCAATATTTATAGGGTAAAAGTAGGGTTCACAGTTCTAGATAGTTTCTTGTGGGATAGGCGACACATCGCCCTGACGAGCCACACATTGCAGAACATGGATCAAGGAAATACACCACGTGTCACTGGGATTGCACTGATCTACAGGGTGGACCAGGCACAATGCATCATGTTTCCCAATTTACTGGTAATTTCAAGAATGTTCTGAAGTAAATCATAAAGAACCATAAAGAGAGATAATTCTAGATTATACCTCAAATTTATTAAAAAAATAATTGAATATTAGTCAAAAATATGAAAGTTTTTTATTTAGGATAATTAGATTGAATATTTTATGGAAAATGCTTATAGAAAAGTAGAATTGAAGAGAAAATTGCACCATTGATATGAAAATCAGGTTTCTTCAAATGAAGATTAAACTAGTAGAAGTGGGTGAAATGAATGGATTTAAATAGGTCGAAAATTTAGAAATGTATGCATAGATGTGTGGAATGGACTCCATCATTAGCCAGAGAAGTATCATGAATTGTGAGTTTCTCTTGAATGTGGACAAATGGGGTGTCAACAGTTTTCCCCTCTCGGAGTGAAAACCACAGGCTTGAGCTAAGCCTAACCCCCATTTTTGGTCACGAGAAGCCAAAAAGGTTGGACTTGTCAAGGATGTTCTAAGAAACATTGTAGAGGGTGGAAAGAGTAAGTGATATCCTTTCCTTCTAAGGATGAATGAATGAAATAGCCATTCATAACAAAGATAAGATTGGGTATGAATGATATATCCAGAGTAAGGGTTGCCTTTGACTAAGGAACTTACCATTGTCTGACCAATCACTTATTCCCCTAGAGTGTTTATGGGCCATTTGAGGTCTATCAATTGTAGAAGTGACTCTCATCATTTATTTGGTTCTTAAATTTTTACATGTATGATTCTTTCACTAACTCATGCCTTAGTAAAAAAAATGTGGATGTAAAAAATCAATAAGATTTGTCATTTGCCAATAGTCATTAAGATCCTGAGCATGTGATTACTGAAAATAGTGGAAACTTTTTGAACTGTAGAAAAGATCTTTGAGAAAGGATTATCATCTTTTATTCTTCCTACACATCTTTATTTTTTTTATTTTTTTTAGAGTGGACCATTTCAGGATTAGGACCTAAACCCTTAAAAAGGTTGAATGTAAAATGTCTGGGAATTCAAAGTGACCTTTAGGCTACTGATTGTACTGATTACTCATCAGCTCAATTGGAAAAGTGTTAAAACATGTTGAGATTAGTCATTAGATGATCATCTAGTAATAAGGTTCCCTGAAGAACATGTTCCTCCACTGGCTTTTTCTCCATTTCTATAGATTTTTTATGGGCGATTATCACTGACTTTTTGGTTCTCCCTTTATTTGAGTATGATTCAGGATAATAATGTGAGTGATGACTTAGATCATTTGTAATTCAAGATCCAAGATTTCCAATAGATTTTGAGAAGTGAAAGAATGATCAGTTCAATTTTAGGTCATGATCTAGCACTGCAAACAAATTTGTATATTGATGCATGATTAGTTCAATTTTTAGTCATGAACTAGGACCTTCAAAAGATATAAGAATTGAAGTATGGTTTTGGTTCAATTTTAGGTCAGGAGCCAGAACCCAAAGGATGTGAAGGTTAAAAGCATGGTCAATTCAGTTTCAGGTTGTGAGATAGGACCATCCAAGGATAAGAAATGAAAACATCATAATGGCCTAGTTTTAGGATAGGGTTTGGGACCATCAAAAAGATTTAAAAGTGAAAGCATGATTAGTTCATTTTTTAGGTCATAATCCAAGATCCTAGAAAGATATAAATATGAAGTCATGGTTGGTTGAGTTTTAGGTTGTAAGCCATGACCGTAGCGATTAGAGTTTTATCAAAGACTTATTTCTCCTATCAAATAGGGAAGGTTGTATCTCTTAAGACAAGATCTAGAGTACTCAAGTTTTTATAATTATTTTATAATTTTATTTGTATTTTTTGGTTTTTATTTTTTTGGAAGGATTGGGAAATTCTATTGAAATCTAGGGATCTTCTTGCAATTTTTTGTAAAAGTTTTTGCTTTTTATAAGAAGGGTAAATGGGAGGTGGTCAAACACCCCTTTCATTTTTCCTTCAACAAAATAGTGGTGGTGCAAAAAGGTTGGTTTGAGCAAGCAACGGTGGCACTACGGTGCACAGAGACAGGGAGAGTGGGCATGAAGACAAATTGTGTTGATCCGTTAGCTCTCAATCGACGGATTGTGACATTCTACTAGCCCACTTTGGCAACAAGATGGGTGGCATAAGAGCTTCAAATTTCGCATTTTAGCAGTGTTTTTGTGTATGTTTCTTCTTCATTCATCTCCAGAAAGGTATAACTTTTTTATTTTCACTTTGGTTTGGTCATTTTGGCTATGGTGGAAAAGTTTGGAATTTGGTCTCATGGTGTTCTTCGTGGTCTAGAGGTTGAAGATGATTTGAAGTCACATTCTGATTTGTGATTCGGTTGCTTTTGTTGTTTTGATACTTTCTTGGTCATCCGATGTTAGGTTGGTCGAATTTAAATTGTTGGGGAAAGCCTATGTCGTTGCGGTTTTGAATTAATTGATGATGGCTCGTGATTGGCATGAATAGGACCCCATCATGGATGAACAAGATGCAAGTGATGATGTTGAAACCAAGGCATATCCACTATATGTATCATATCTTCATCTATTGAATTCATATATGAAATCCATAATTCCTGATCTAAATATACTCTAGGTATGCGTCATGGTAGTTTGAGTAGGATTATTGGAGACCTACTCTCACCTAAGACATTTTTATTTTATCTAGGTAGGTTGTGGATGAACATGCATCACCGAGGTTTTTGAGCAGGCAACGAGGTTTAACTTGGTGGCTTTTCTCTATGCTATTTTTTGTATTTGCCAAACATGAATTGAGATTCTCACATCTGATGATGGTTTTTGACTTTGTCTTTCACTCCATTATTGAGGACCTTGGATTGTTGAATATGTATCTCAGTAACCCTTGGAATAAATTAGGAATGTTGCATGATGGGTTATTTGTTGAAGATCTAGAATTAGTTGAGGGAACCTGATTTGGTAGTATTAGAAATTGGGGGATAGATATGAACACTATCTCCTCCCTTTGATTGAGCACTTTCACCCTGAGACCAACACTTTTGACTTTGCCTTTGGAGAGCTAGATATAAATCCTTGTGGGTTTCCTACAATCACCTGGTTAGGTTTGGAAGGATTCCTATATGTTCTTTTTCCTTATAGACAGGAGTGGCGAAGTCACGGTTTGATGGGATTTTTTGTGATGAACCGTGATAACATTAGCATGGCCTCAAGATATGAGGTCAAAGGTCACTTGGTTGTGAGCTACCTTTTTTCACGAAGGTGAGAGGCGGGGTGCCATTGACCCTTCCTATGCTACCTTGAGGGTTAGGGTATTTTTGTTCATGTTGATCAATGGTTGGGTTATGGTAATGATGTTCATGTTGATCAATGCTGCATGTTTAGAAATAATGTAGGAAATATGGGATAAATCAATTGGTTCTCCTTCTTGATTCAGGTACAGATTGTTCCTTTGATTGGGATGGAGGTGTATATGCCCACCTACTCACAAGATTGAGGAGGTGTCTCCGGGGTGATTTCGCTACAAGGAAAATGGTCTAGTCTATGAAAGGTTCGTAGTAAGATTGATTGGGGTACATCTTTACCGATTTCTCTTTGTTTTTGTTTTGAATATTTGTAGTGGTTAATTTCTCTGATCTTTCTTTTGCAACTGTGAGGCTATGAGCCCTTGCAGCTCCATAGACTTGTCACTCTTAGCGATCTAGAGGGCTACCTACATTCTTCCCTCCCCACCTATCATCACTGGACCATGTCTAAGAGCAGGGAACAAGTATCAGTAGATGCATGAGGGGAACTGGAGGTCATGACCTTAGCCTAGGTATGAATAATACTTTAACATTGTATAAACTTGTGTGTGTATACATTAGTTGACTCCAATTCATTGTTGTTTCCCATGACTGTGTAACATACTGAATTCTCAATATCTAGCTCAAACACCCCCTTAATTTGGATAATTTATAATAATATAACATTAATTTATTTCCATTAAATTAGATAAAAGAATAGTAATTTGAGTCAAGAAAATATAATGTTTCAACAAATGACCATTATGCAATGTTAATGACTAATTATTTAATTATGTCACAATTGGGAGTAAATGATACATAAATTCACCTATTAGTTAGAATTAACCTTAATTTGCCACTGTAGATTCATATTAAGTCTAGGGATTAAAGGAAATAATTAAATACAAGTTAATGTATCAAATTGATTAAGAGCAACATTAATGCATTCATTAATTACTGATCAACTAAATAAAGAAATAGCAGATATTTTCAAAAGCAGAATTTAGTGATAAAATTGGATTCGGCACATCATAATTAGCTTATGCAGAAATTTTCGTGCTAATCAGACATCCTTTGACCATTCAATTTATTATTTGAAGATCAAAAATTTCACTTATATTATTATTTTGTCAATAATTACACTTATATGCCATTTGCGTTTAACCTCCTCCTATAATGCCCGCACGTCTGTGGGTATTCTCCCTCGCCAGGCCTGCGGCCGTGGTACCGGCAGACGATCCCCTATCATCTCTCTCTTCCCTTCCTTTCCTCTTCCTTCTCCCCTATTTCTTCGTCCAACTTTCCTCTCCCTTCTCGATCCCTGAAAACCTAGCCGCCAACCATTCCCTCCGCCTGCGCCTAGCGGCCGACGCCCATGACCTGACCGCTGTCTGCAATCACAAGGCACCAGCAGCGGCTACTTCAGGGACCGATCAACATAGATCCATCCGATCTTCACCGTTCAGGCCTTTTCCATCTCAAGGACAACACACAACAACACCATTCTCATCCCTATCACCTGGCTCGCCGAAGCCATCACTCAAGGCAGTGCCTCTGCCACTGCCTGATCTCTCGCCAGCCTTCTTTCTTCACTTTAACTTTTACGCTAAAGTGAGAGGGAGAGAGAGAAAAAAAATTGCAAGACATAAATGGGTGAAATGCATATTTTTACACGCACATATATGTAAATCAAGACATACTCACACCCATGTAACTAAAGATTATTATTTGAACTAAAATTGATATCTATGAGTCAAATGTTTACTTGATAGGATTAACAACCCTATGATGAACATATGTAGGGCTGTAAATGGGTACACTCTTCCTATATACCCGCAATTCTATTCCCGCTAAAACTCGTCACGGGTCCAGATTTCTAGACCAGCATACCCACTTACTTGCTTACCCGCATACCTATATTATTGTGGGTACAACAATGAGTATAGTCATACCCGTACCCGCTATACCCGTATATCAACATTAGCAAATAAATAAATATGAATTTTATATACATATGTATATTTTTCAAAATCTAATGGCTAAAAAACCACCTAGGCATGATCTAATTGCATGCATTCCTAACCTAATTTAAGTCAAAACTGCCAGCGACTAGCGATGAGCATCGGGTCAGGCCGACCCGATCTGACCCGCGACCCAACCCGCATAATCCGATCCAGACCCGAACCCGATTTATAATATGGGTGGGCTGGGCCTAAAATTTAAACCTATATTTTATTTGGGCCGGGTACAGGAAGAGGTAAACTCAGGCCTGAAAACCCGAATGCCCAGATTAGATTTTACGTACATTATATACGTATACATCTATCCTTGTCCTGAAAGAAAAACATACAAATTTCTTGATGCAATATGCAATATGTATCCAACCAATGACAACATGGATATATGTAATCAATCAACATGATTGGTGATTTCATACTAGTAAGATAACCATCATTGACACGGCTAGATGTTTCACTTTGTCCTCATGTATGAAGACAAATGGTCTTTTGCTCAATGCATAGTAGATTATGCTCATTTTTATAATCATATGCCCACATGTAGGTTACAAATGATCTTTAACCCTCCCAAAACCCATTTCATTGTATATACATATAGGATGAGAAAGAAAAAGCCACAATATTGTGGATTGCACTTATTTTTTAAATCTCATGCACACACATGTACAAGAAAATAATTTCTTACTCTTTCAATATCCATTTCATTGTTGTAGGGATCACACAACTAAGGTATATGTATTGCGGCTACGTAGATCACAAAGTATATATATATATATATATATATTCTTTTCAAGGTTGATTATAAAATACATATTATAGTAGTTTAGTTTTCATGTTAGCAAGTTAGATCTAGTAAAATTTGATATGCTCATTTGATGTTGTATGGGCAAACCTGAATCCGGATCGAAACTCAACATTCTTATATAGGCCGGGTATGGACTGACAATTTCTAATTTTATCCGGACCCGAACTCGGCCCGTGGCCCGCTTTAAAATGTGGGTTTGGGTTTGGATTTGGGACAGACAAAAGATGCTCATCCATTTTCTTTCCGGTTCGTAACTTTGCTTTCAGCCGTTCCTCTCTGCCAATTTCACTACTCTCGCCTCTTGGTTCTCATTTACATTTCTCTGAGTCGCGACTCACGAAGGTAGCAGCAGTACTCACCTCCAGCCTCCTCCGTCTAGCATCTACCACACCCCAACGTCAATCTGGCTGACCACGCTTCTGCATTCCGGCTTCCGTCCGTCGATCCAACGTGCATCGACAACAATCCGTAGGCGATCACCAGGGACCAAGATCAGCCAGCCAGCCGCGCCAAAACTCCCTCCAGCATCGGCGTCCAGCTCCAGGCCGCCCAGCTCCAAGACGGCACCCAAGTCTGGACCACGCCCACGTCTAGGAACAGTCCTCTCAGTCGACGCCCAAGGCCCAACTCGTGTTGGATCTAATGCCAAGAATCTGCCCAATCACTTTGCTCAATTGCTCTGGCTCCATCTCCTCCCACCTGACCATCTTCTTCACTTCCGTGCTGATCCGCAGATTTGGAGAAGGTACTCTAACTGCAAGGTCCTTGTTTGATTCATTGTCCTTTCTTGCTTCCTAGTTCCCTATTGTCTAGTGCTATTTATTTCCTTTCCTATAATGTCTCCTTCTCTACATCCGTATCTCAATTTTAGATGCAATGTGCTTGCTTCCTTCTCCGTGTTGGTATCATGGATTTTGGTTTTCTGTAATGTATGATTTTAGACGGAACCATATACTGTGGACCCACACTCCATACCGGCATTGTATGCGAGTTCGGGTATGGTGCGAGTCTAATTTTGAGTAATGTGGGCCTCTATCGGGGTTGTCTGTATCCATACCTGCTAAATTAATTAGGTGTGTGATCAGCCTCCGGGCCTAGCAACGCGGGCCTGTAACCCGAGGGGGGGCATTAAGGTGAATATGATTCAGAAGGAATCAGACTCTTAAATTTATAACCCGAAACATTTTAGGCCCCACAACTTTTATTACGGGGTCAAAGTAGATATACGGGGTCGGATACATGGACGTGGTGACGTTTAGGACGCCATAGATTTTGTTCTATAGTCAGATAAGTCAAAACGATATGCGAAGAAAATATATGCTAGAACTAGTCTAGCGGGTTGTCACGAATTAAAACAAAACAAAGAAAAAAAAGAAAAAAAAACCCGGAGCTCGTGGTTCTACTAATCTGAGAAAGAGAATTATTGGCCATGTAACCACAAATGAGACAGTCTATGCACTCGTTCTCGGGCGTAGACAACCCTCGAACACCCAAGCAAGCATCTAGTATGCACAGTGGCATCTGTCCAGTGGGTCGTCCCACTCGCTCTCGCGAAGCGTGACAAAAACCATCAACGATATGTCATCGACCCTCTCTCGAGGAATGACATATCAACACCTCGGAATATGCTAAGTTCCCTCTCGGGTCTTAGGATATTCCGGGGTGTTAGGAACAGAATACCTTGGATCGTCCTCCTCTCGGGTTCGGATCCAAACTATCGTCTCTTAGCAATTTCTACAACGGATCTCTCGATACAGGCAGAAATAGCAGTTCAAACTAGTAAGAGATCAACCAAACTAGCAATCATCACTAGAAAGAGAAAATAGAACATGCAACATACTAGATATGATATGAATCTACTTGCTTAAGGCAAAAGTACATAAACATGCCCAAATCGGGTTACATAGCCAAGAAGGAGCTAACTAGCCACAAACAAGCATGGTTAGCACCGAACAAAGACGGATGAGCATCGTTTATACAAGAAACCAAGGAACACAGCAGAATGAAAGAGAAGAAGAAAGAGATATAGCCCGTAGAGGAAATGTGGCTCTCGCTCCTCGGTCTCTGTGCAGGTCAGATCTTGTTCCTTGGACCTCCTCTTCGTCCTTCTGGACTCCTTGGTTCTCTCTCTCTCTAGATTTACTCCAAACAGCAGCCCGGTGGATGTGAGAGGATGTCGGTGGAGGCTGATCTTCTCTCTCCTTAGCTTCCTCCTGTGGAGATCGTAGACCAGTAGTGGAGGAGGGTGGTGATGCAGATCGTTTCTCTCCTTGGTGGTGAGGATGAACGTAGAACATATCTCCTCTCTCCTCGACTTCCGTCCTTGGAGAGAGTAGATCTGAGATGGAGATGGAGGAGAGAGAGAAGGTTGGTGTTTGCTGGAGTACGTAGACCGGATGCCTTGGTCCTCTTGGACCTTGGGATGCTTCCCCGAGGCTCTGGATCCAACCCGACAACCTTCCGGCGTCTGGATACGACCCAACAGCCGTTTGGCCTCAAGGCTGGATCCCCTTGAATAGATCAGGTCTAGGGGTATTTATAGGACTGGGTGCTTCGGCATGTGCATGGCACGTGCATTTTAATTCGATTTACAAGATCTCAGATCGCGGTCGCTATTAGTTGCTTTGTTGTTGTGGCCTCAGTCGCGATCTCGGAGATCGTGGTCACGATCATGAGGAGAGGTAGTCAGAGCAGATCACGGGTTGCTGGATGAAGGCCACTGAGGGCTGCAGGTCGTGGGTAGGAGAGGTCGTGATGCTGGCAAGGGTAGACGATCGCGGGAGGTCGCGGCAAAGATCGCGGTCGTGATCATTTGCAGGAGGGGTCACAGCTTAAGGAAAGGAACGGATGAGAAGGATGGTGATGGTGGCGTTGTTCCGTGGTTGGGAGAGGGAAGCGGGAGCACCGAGGCATGGAGGGAGCAGTCACGATGTGATGGGGATTGCCTACAGTCTTCCTGTATGGTCGAGGTCGTTGCTGGTCATGGTGAGGAGGATTGCAGGTGGACGTTGAGGTGCTGGTCGCGGGTAGGTGTGAGGAGAGGGAGACCGCAGGCTATGGTGGTCGAGGAGGTAGAGGAAGCCGCAGTCTGCTGGATGGCAAGGAGTAGGCTGGCATTGGCGAGCAGCAGGCGATGGAGACGAGGTTGCTACCACTGTGGTGGAGAGTAGAGGAGAAGAAGAAGCCGTAGCGAGCGATGGAGATGCGGGGTAGCTACTGTCAGCGGAGATGATGGGTGCAGTGTTGGGGAAAATAGGTCGAGGAAGACATACCACGAGCAGAACAAAGCCGCGATCGCGGCAAAGATTGCGGTCACAATCCTCGGTGTCGCGGGCAGGTTGTGATGCGGAAGATCGCTGGTGTGATGATGTTGCCACTGTTGAAGGGGAGCACAGGAGAAGAAAAAGATGGTGTTGCAGGTGGAGGAGCGACGCTGCTCGACGGAGGATCGATCGCGGTATGGTTGTCGTGGGTGGAGAACCGCGGACGGATTGGGTCGTGTTGTAGGGTAGTTGATGAGGGCGGAGGTATGAAGGCGATGATGAATTGTCATCGTGGAGATAGGGGTATATGGTCGTGGTTGTGTGTAGGCGACGCTGGTCACAGTTTGTAGAGGAGGAGATCACAGTGCATGGGTTGTTGGCGCGAGGAGTAGGCCACGATGATGTGGTCGCTGTGGGTGGAGAAGCCACGATCGCGGTTTGGTGGATTTTGAAGAGCGGAGAGTAGTAGAAGATCGCGGGCGCGATTGTTGGTAACAGATAATCGTGGGCAGGTGTATGAGGAACCGCGGCCGCGATAAAGATCGAGGGCACAATGTAGTTGGACGTCGCGATCGTGAAGATGGAACCGCGGGCGGATGTCCTGTGAAACGCGGTGATGAGGATCCAGGTGGGTCGCGATGATATTGTCGCAGTCAGGAGAGGAAGGTGTGGGCGGATCATGAGGTCACGGGGGTCGTTGACTTGAAGAGGATCGCGGACAGGTGTCTGAGAAACTGCGGTCGCGGTTCCTGTAAATCACGGTCACGATTAGGGTTGGTTGGAGCCGCGATCTAGGAGAAGAAGTGGGTGATGTAGCCGTGTAAATAAAATAAAGGGGCCGTTGACTTGCTTTGACCAGGCCCAAACTAAGGGCTAAAATGGATATAGGGTCGAGAAGATAGGGCCCATATGCTCCCAATCGGCCTGCACATGAGATATAAACCCAATTAAATTAGGAATTAAATCCATTGGGTTGAGCATAGATATACAGAAAGGTTTAGACAATGAAATCAAGTAATTAAAGAAGAACTGGGCCCAGGATTAAGGATAACACAGTGGTCATTGTTAAACAAAATATCAAGCATTATAATTCACTGGGCCACAATTCAGCAGAGAGAGTATGTAAAGATAGTTCATCTGTGTTCGGTGCATGCAAGTCCAATATTGGCTATTTAGCTACATAATGGATAATTAGTTATTTTACCTAAGTAAATAAGAAAAGGACTAAAACATGAGCAAAGGGGGGCATATTAAGGCCAAGGTAATATGAAACTATAGATAAGATGCATAGACAATATGCATAGATTTGGGTGTTATCAACTACCCCAAGCTTAAAACTTGCTTGTCCTCACGCAAGACTGTGCTCAAAGAACAAAATATAACATCCAAATTAAGCTTGGCAATATATGCTAAAGTTAAGAAAAATAGTTTAAAGCATTAATACTCTTGATCCATGTAATTTCAGAACAAACCCCCACAAAATCAACCCCAGTCTTGCCAAAGCAAGATCAAAGTGTTTCCAAGCAAGATTTAAGAGAATTCACTACAACCCGACGATACTCATGAGGGTTTGAATCATGATTAATTAAACATGAAAGAGTTGTCACATAGGTGATCACACGGTTGATGAGCAATGAACCATCACCATGAATTCATGCATACCAATCTGGAACATCGCTCTTCTCACTTATTCATGTCCTTAAGAAACAAAGTAGAAAGACTCTAATGACTTTTGAGGATCTCGATTTGCGTTAGATTGGCCCATGTAACGAGCAACAGTCCCTACAGTCCGAACCAGTTGGTCCAAAGTAGTGAGATGAACTCCTCGTACTGTGCTTGAACCAACCCTGCTACTGAGATGATCTCATAGGTCACCTAGGGGTTCCTAATGACTCTCTAACGACCTTTTGGAATAATACTACCAGGCATGACATACCCGCATTCATGAGCGCAGTCATACACCGGCTGGGCAGCATCCTCAATTCTCCTAAAAGAAAAAACAACGCTCATTTATTGTTCACACTCAGGATTTTATCATCTGCATTCTATTTGTAGGCTTGGGTGAGAACTATATAGATATTTTTGGGATTTTGTGGGCGGCCAAGCCTCTTTTGCACATTTTTATACTTTTCATCTTCTTTTTCACTCAATCTAATGTGAGAAGGCACATAGTCCATCAAGGAAAACACTTCATTATGATCATAGCTCAAAGCTCATCATGATTCGCTTAACACCTGTGTGAAAAGTTGCAATTATGATTCAAGAATCCTTAGAATAGAGGCAAGCTTGTGAATCCACAACTAGGATTCTTTGATCATGTTTTAGCTCATTCCATCGGTCCTTTACCTTGGATTTGTCATTCACAAAATAGATCAAGGGAATTTAGCTTTAAGCTATGAAAAAGGGACATAACCATAGATTTATTACCAAACTCAAGGAAAGAGTCAAAGAGCAAGTCAAGCAAAAGGTCAAGCAATTTTTAAGATGAAAATTGTGCATCTAGGCATAAAGTCAAGCATTTATCTATTAGATTCGCACCATATAGCCATAATTGCAAAGCTAAAAAGTAGAAAATTTTTGAAAATTTTAAAACTAAATGCAGGAAATAAACATGCATGCAAGAAGGGTGAAGAGAAAGAAGGGCGAAGCCCACCACCCCAAACTTAAAATTTTGCTCGTCCTCAAGCAAGACTTAAACTTGAAATAGTGAGGCAGGAATGCATGATTTTAACGACAGTTATTGAATTTTTAGAGATGATGCATGGATGCAAGGATATAAAAATAGTTAGAGGAAAGAAACTAAGTAGTAAAAAAACATGAAAAGCAAAATTTATTGTAATAAAAGGGCGGGAGGGTGGGTAAGAGAAAAGGGGGCGGTTGCCCCACGATACCGACACTGGGATCCCAAATCCTAAGTTTTGGGACTAGTGTCACCTATGTCTTGCCGACGAGTTCCTCCACATAATCGGAGTAGAATATGCGGAGATGCGGGCCCTCCCGAGTCTGAAGAAGAGGAACGTAATCCGGCGACTTGGTGAAGTCATCACTTTGTTGGAATTGACTTGAACTGCACTGTGATGAATTCTTCGGCATATCATCCTCAGGGTACCTTTCAAGATACGAATTTGAATAGGAAGGCCCTAGGATGTTGACATAGGATGAGATGGATGAGAGAGGTTGGATGTTTTTCGGAGGACTCATATCTTCTCTCTCCATATCTACATTTGAGGTTTGATGCTCAACTAAACTACTATATGCAGTCTGAGTCATCCAATCATCTTCTGAACATGAAGTGTCCTCAGAAGAGTATGATTGATGTTCTTCCACCCCAAGCTTATCGTCTCCTGTGGGGTTTGGGGTTTCTTCATGCTCATCAGCCATGTTGTAGTGAACTGTCCATCTACCTCCCTTGAGTTCCACCAAGCCTTGAGGAGGGATGGTGGTGATTGTAAGTTCGTGTTGTTCCGGCTCATCGTCGTCGGTATACTCATCGCTCCATGTCGAGCAACAATCGTCGTCATCGAACAAGTTGTTCCAGACCATGGTTGGAGTACTGCTCAAAGCGAAGTGACAAGTCTCAATATGAGAGATGTCACTTTGGTTTGGTTCAATATCTGACTCTGTTTCCTCAAACCAACCTTCTGGATGTGAGGTTGTTTGGTTCTCATTGTGAGGATAGGAGTCTTCGTCGTTGTCATCATCAAACCATTCATGTCTATTACTCATATCTTCCATATGTTCATCAACTAGATCATCTGGATAGAATGAAGGGTTTCCCGGAGTGGGTTGGTCTTCATAGAAAAATCCCAGTGAATCCAGTTGATGGTCTGAATAGGATGGTGAGATATACTCCGCTTCAGATCCAATGGAATGGTCTTGATGACTAGAGTCTTCATTATCTTGTGATGGCATTTGTAATTGGATTGTAACCAAATCGATGAGCTCTTGGAGCCTCCTGCCTTGTTCAACATCTTTATCATGAAGTTGTTGTACTTGAGCAACAATGCTTTCGAGACCCGTTGATTCTGCCATGCACATATAAGGGGAATCCGCTGTATCAAACTGATGCTTTCGGATGGATCCTTGTTCAACAGTTTGAAGCAGACTTCTACTGCGGTCTGCGGCCTCGATGGTTACTTTGAGATGATGATCCTACTTTTCAAGAAGTTGTTGTATTGGATCAACATCTTCTTGGAGATGAGGGACTAGGGAGGTGAGTGCCTTGACACTTTCTCCGGCTAACTCCACTGCCTTACTCAGTTCTTGATCCCATGATAGCATGAGAGTCGATGGTTGATTGGAAGTCTCCTTTGTTGGAATTTCAACATATGATGACGGTGGAGGTGAGTATAACTCGACTAGCTATAGAGAACGACCTTCAATTATTTGCCAGCAGTCGGAACTGTGGAAAAACTCAGGAGGACAGGTGGACAAGATGACTTGTCTCGCTGAAGTGAGATCCATGGCTAAAAAAGGTATAAGAAAAAGAAAAGGTATTCAATATATATGAACAAGTATGTTTAAAACAAAAGAAAAACTATGCATATATATACAAGCTTATAGTGACAGAACAAAATCCTTTAGGCGTGTAAACGTGGCAAACCACGTCCCCGACAATGGCGCCAAAAAGTTGATCGGCCTGAATCATGAGTCCGGAATACGAATGCAGATTCAGAAGGAATCAGACTCTTAAATTTATAACTCAAAACCTTCTAGGCCCCCGAAACTTTTATTATGGGGTCGAAGTAGATATACGGGGTCGAACACAGGGACGTGGTGACGTTTAGGATGCCACAGATTTTGTTCTATAGTCAGATAAGCCAAAACGATATGCGATGAAAATATATGCTAGAACTAGTCTAGTGGGTTGTCACGAATTAAAACAAAACAAAGAAAAGAAAAGAAAACAAAACAGACCTCGTGGTTCTACTAATCTGAGAAAGAGAGTTCTTGGCCATGTAACCACAAACGGGAAAGTCGATGCACTCGTTCTCGGGCGTAGACAACCCTCGAACACCCAAGCAAGCATCTAGTACGCACAGTGGCATCTGTCCTGTGGATCGTCCCACTTGCTCTCGCGAAGCGTGACTAAAACCATCAATGATATGTCATCGACCCTCTCTCGAGGAATGACATATCAACACCTCAGAATATGCTAAGTTCCCTCTCGGGACTTAGGATATTCCAGGATGTTAGGAACATAATACCTTGGATCATCCTCATCTCGGGTTCGGATCCAAACTCTCATCTCTTAGCTATTTCTATAACGGATCTCTCGATACAGGAAGAAATAGCAGTTCAAACTAGTAAGAGATCAACCAAACTAGCAATCATCACTAGAAAGAGAAAACAGAACATGCAACATACTAGATATGATATGAATCTACTTGCTTAAGGCAAAAGTACATAAACATGCCCAGATCGGGTTACATAGCCAAGAAGGAGCTAACTAGCCACAGACAAGCATGGTTAGCACCGAACAAAGACGGATGAACATCGTTTGTACAAGAAACCAAGGAACACAACAGAATGAAAGAGAAGAAGAAAGAGATATAGCCCGTAGAGGAAAGGTAGCCCTCTCTCCTCAGTCTCCGTATAGGACGGATCTCGTTCCTTGGACCTCCTCTTCGTCCTTCTGGACTCCTTGATTCTCTCTCTCTAGATTTACTCCAAACAGCAGCCCGGGGGATGTGAGAGGATGTCGGTGGAGGCTGATCTTCTCTCTCCTTAGCTTCTGCCTGTGGAGATCGTAGACTAGTAGTGAAGGAGGGCGGTGATGTAGATCTTCTCTCTCCTTGGTGGTGAGGATGAACATAACACAAATCTCCTCTCTCCTCGACTTCCGTCCTTAGAGAGAGTAGATCTGAGATGGAGATGGAGGAGAGAGAGAAGGTTGGTGTCTATTGGAGCACGTAGACCGGCTGCCTTGGTCCTCTCGAACCTTGGGATGCTTCCCCGAGCCTCTGGCTCCAACCCGGCAGCCTTCTAGCATCTGGATATGACCCAGCAGCTGTTTGGCCTCAAGGCTGGATCCTTGTATGGATCCCCTTGAATAGATCAGGTGTAGGGTATTTATAGGGCTGGGTGCTTCGACATGTGCATGGCACGTGCATTTTAAGTCGGTTTACAAGAGCCCAGATCGCGGTCGCGATTAGTTTCTTTGCTGTTGTGGCCTCGGTCGCGATCTGGGAGATCACGGTCGTAATCATGAGGAGAAGTAGTCAGAGTAGATCGTGAGTTGCTGGATGCAGGCCACTGCAGGCTGCATGCCATGGGCAGGAGAGGTCACGATGTTGGCAAGGGTAGACGATCGCGAGAGGTCATGACAAAGATCACGGTTGCGATCAAGATCGCGGTCGCGATCATTTGCAGGAGGGGTCGCGGATTAAGGAAAGGAATGAAGGAGAAGGATGATGATGGTGGCATTGTTCTGCGATTGGGAGAGGGAAGCGGGAGCACCGAGGCATGGTGGGAGCAGTCGCGGTGTGATGGGGAGTGCCTGTGGTCTTCATGCATGGTCGAGGTCATTGCTGGTCATGGTGAGGAGGATTTTAGGTTGACGTTGAGGTGTTGGTCGCGGGTAGGTGCGAGGAGAGGGAGACCGCAGGCTATGGTGGTCAAGGAGGTAGAGGAAGCCACAATCTACTGGATGGCAAGGAGCAGGATGACATTGGTGAGCAGCAGGCGATGGAGACGAGGTTGCTTCCGCTGTGGTGGAGAGAAAAGAAGAAGAAGAAGTTGTGGCAAGCGATGGAGATGTGGGGTAGCTGCTGTCGGCGGAGATGATGGGTGCGGTGTTGGGGAAAATAGGTCGAGGAAGACATACCGTGAGCAGAACAAAGCCGCGATCGCGGCAAAGATCACGGTCACGATCCTCGGTGTCGCGGGTAGGTTGTGATGCAGAAGATCGCTATTGTGACGATGTTGCCACTGTTGAAGGGGAGCAGAGGGGAAGAAGAAGACGGCATTGTAGGCGGAGGAGCGACACTACTCTACGGAGGATCGATCGCAGTATGGTTGTCGTCGGTGGAGAACCGCGGGCGGATTGGTTCGTGTTGCAGGGTAGTTGATGAGGGCGGAGGTACGAAGGTGACGATGAATTGCAATCGTGGAGGCATGGGTATATGGTCGTGGTTGTGTGTAGGCGACGCTGGTCGCAGTTTGTAGAGGAGGAGATCGCGGTGCATGGGTTGTTGGCGGGAGGAGCAGGCCGTGATGATGTGGTTGCTGCGGGTGGAGAAGCTGCGACCACGGTTTGGTGGATGTTGAAGAGCGGAGAGCAGTAGAAGATCGTGGGCGCGATTGTTGGTATCAATGTTACTAATCCCCTGTACATTCTAGGCTATAAAAACCATCTAAACATCCTTCCTAACTGACCTTGAGAACTAATTGCCCCTTCCCTCACCTTCAAGTTGAACCTGCTATCTCAACTTGCTTCTCTTGCTCAAGCTTGCTACTGTAGCTATTCCTTGTGGTTCTTCACCAACTTTCTTATTTCTTAGATGTACACATATGCATCCTCATCTGCCATTCCTTGTCAATACCCTTCTAATAGTTGTGTTAGAATCACATGATGTCAACCCCATCTAAATCACCATTATCTCCTCTTCTCCACTGGTGTTATTTGGTATCAATTTCCTATTGTCATCTTCAATAACAACTTTTGTATGTTGGTTTTCTTTCCACACCCCTCCTTGTTGTTTGTTATTACCTCCACTATGTTGCCCCCTAACTATTTGACTATCAGATAGAATCCTACCTAGTGGTATCCTCTCGCTCCTCCTTCCTCCATTGTTGTTGTTCCTCTTTGTAGTATCCTTCCATTGTCTCCAAATTATGTTATCAACCCTTTACACCACTTCCTCTGAGTCCACCCCTCTTTCTTTAGAAACCTCTTCCACATTTAACTGAACAAACATGTTGGTAGTTTCTATTCCTCTCTGGTTTTGTTCTACAACTTTCCTCAGTCTCCTTTGGATTGTCTAAGCATGAAACACTTTTATGAAGTCCCATAGAGATTGCACTGACTCTGTGATGTCTTATCTTTTAGTCGAGTTGCTTTTGTTCTGACTTCAAATCCTGATGGAACAATCCTTATCCTTTTGCCTAATCTTCACACAATGCATACATACACTTTGTATGTTCTCATACTCCAAACATTATAGATGTCCCTACACCCAAACCAACATAGATATATGTTTTCTTATATCTAGATTGAAAGAAATTCTTGCAAATCTACCTTTCCATCTCGGATTAGTATTCACATCCAACCTTCATCGTCGTCCCTATGCAATCTCCCATCTCTCATAGAATTTGCTTTTGGTCATAAAGAGAGATAAGCGCAATATCCTCACCCATGCTACTATTTGTGTTGGGTTCCTAGTTACAAGGTCAAAGAAAGGTTCCCTTGGTTGTACTCTTAGGTATGACCCCATCATGGGTGAAGGACTCCTGTAAGGGCCTTTAGAGAGTCATATTGTTGAAATAGTTGTACCAGATAGAAGTTGTTTTCTAGATCTATCACTTTAAGGCCTCCTGACAAGCTCCACCTCTTCTTCAACCTTTTTGATAGTGTCATGTAACCCACCTCTCTCCCAAACACTTTAACAAAGACCAAGTACCAAAATGATTTCATTAGTCTACAGAAGTCCCCTTCCTCTATCTTAATTGCCAGTGAACCATCAAGCTCCCCCACTACCAGGTCTCATTTCCCCATCCCAATGTGAACTCCCTTCAGACTCAGCCACACGGGCTACATGAATGGGTTCTTCCCTCCGTTCATGACATCCATGTAGGTATTTGTACTCTACTTGTTGTTAGTTCCTTGTGGATTACTCTCTGACCCTCTGATACCCTCGTTCAGTCTCAAAATGCATCTGAATATATAGAAAATGGTGAATCAACCTCCATGGTTGCTTCAACCCATTTTTTGCCTTGTTGATGATGAAGTTGGTACTCTAGACTAAGCCCTACCATATGAAGATGATTAGTGATATCATCATCTCCTCCTGGCTCCCTGTCAAGGATGATCTAAATCAGGATCCATGCACTGCCAAGGTTCCTCATTTCAATGTTGGTCCACTCATTAGGCGTCCTAGAAAATCTACAATGGAGATAGTTAGTTTCAATTGGAAATGTAAACATCTTAAAAAACAAAAACATGAATTAAACAATAGATAGTTGCCAAGAGATGTAAAGAAAGTAAGTAATGTATTCAATAAAATGGGATAAATCACCTCCAAATAAGTAAAACTGATATAAAATATCTTAGAAGGAACTAATGGGATAATGTATATAAGTGGAATATAAATTGTGTATAAATTAATTACAAGTACTTGTAACACTCTGCATTAATATAATGGGAATAGTTGGAGATAAAAAATTAGGAAAACCATGTGATGGAAGTATTATCATAAAAGAAACCAAATTAGAATTAATTTTATAGGAAAGTATTAATCAATACATAAGGAAATAATAACATCACACTTGAATGTATTAAATAATTAAAAATAAAATGTAAAAAGTGGAAAGTGGTGAGATAATTTGAATTCCCTTGTTCTTTGCTATCTTTAAGAACATTATTCTTGTTATGAAAATAATACACATAAATTGGGAAACTAAGTTATTAAGGGTAAATTATAAATAAATACAACTAAGCACAACATGAATGAGATTGAGGAATTTAAGGAAATATAAGATATGATATACTTCCCTCATGATTGGATACTACGAAAGGATCACAAATAATCATTATAGTAACTTAATATACACTATAATAATTATTATTTTAATATTAGAAAAACACTCATATATATATATGTATATATATATATATATATATATATATATATATATATATATGAAATTATCCACTAGCCAATCTCAAAACAAAGAAAGTAATGTTAAAGTTATATTTTTCATTTATTCATTGGTCTAGTTCCCAATTCCACTTCAATTGGATAATAGTAATTGACATAAACAAATTAAAAAAATAATATAATAAGATAATGCTAAAAGAACTCAAAGAAATTAAATGATATATGCAAATTTCTACAAAGTAGAAAGTAGTGGAAATTTTGACATGCTAAAAGTAGTCTAGACATCAATTGTTATGTTAATTGGATAATCCTAGAATGGAAAAGTAAAATTAGAAATAAGGCATAAATTGGATATATACATATGACAATTGTTTGATGAATGTGATTCTTTTTCTAAAGCATCACAAGTACCCACTCGTACAAGGATATTTTACCCATTTTCCATAATTCACCAATTGAATACAAGTCCTATCTACTCATTTGACTAGATGATGGTAGAGTCATCAACTACCACATGTTGCTTTCTAAGATAAAATAGAATCATACCATCCGAACTGATTTTCTCTCTTAGCTCTTCCTTGCATCATATATTCCTTATTGTTTGTATATTAAAAAGATTAAACAAAACATTTTCTCCTATGGTTGGAAAAGAGACATATCTTCCATCAAGAAGCATCTCATATATATAAACATATATATGTTTCCCCCTAGCACCTACAAGAAATAGACTTAACCCAAAACCAACTAATCCCTTACAAAATCTTAGCAAACACCATCTTGAAAACCTCCTCCATATCTTAAGTAAGTGTGATGATTATTCTCCCTATTTGTGGATACCCTTGCCAACTAGAGGGTCTAAAACAATCTACAAATCACCAAAAAAACTTGTGTGTCCCTTGCAAGCCATGTTTTCCACCAGTTCTTGCTCACTATAGTTTCTTTAGATATATTTTCCATTGAATTTAGTGATTGAAAGAGGACACAAACAACTAATAACCTATCATAGGAAGCTTTATTCATTGCAAGTTTCCCATGAAACAAGGTAATATTCTACTTCCTCTTCTTACCTTTTCTTCCTCTAAATTTCTAGTATGGTCGAACTTTTTTTGGTTTAACAATCGATATTCTTGTTTTCTTGTCTCAATTTCTAAAGTACAATTTTAGTCGTGTCATAATAGAAAACTAAAATCATACTATGAGGTATATTCATCTTTTATGTTAGGCTTTCATCTACAAATCTAGATAAATCGTTAAAGTAAACAATATATAGATAAGTACTGAAATATCAAAATTATTCAAAAATATGTTTTAGAATTGTAATAATTTTCTCTACTCAATAGCAATGTTTTCACCATTCAGTTTTAATATATTAACAATGTGATTTTTAAAGGATTTTTTAATTGAGCTGGAACTATAAGATTTATATCTAATTGTTAATAAGACAAAAAGTTAATTTGTGGTATGTTTTCTAATCGTGGGGTTTTTATCATGTCAATGGTGTGAGTTTCATCACTTAACTTTAATATATTAGTAATATATAGGATTGTTTCCAATGACCAGATATTGTACAAATCATACCAAAATATTGGTAAGTAAAAAAATTGCAAATAAATAGTCAATGGAACCATATAAATATCATCCACGTCATGGTGTACTTTTAGTGACCTACATCAGTAATAATGAAAATATTTTTTTAGTACATGTAATTAAACATTGTTATATTTAATTTCCTAATTAGGTGATATATGACCTTAATCTGGAACTTGGGTTAATTCTGGATATATCTAGACCGGAATGGGGTATGTTACATTCTCTCAAATCATTATTGAGAAATTCATGTGAAATCTATCTCTCTCTCTCTTGATGTATGTTGCATTCTCTATCCATATTGAGAAATTGACTTATATTTCTCTCACTTGGTCTTATTGGAAGTTAACACCCTAACCTTATTAATGAAACTATTACCTTGATTTGTTCTTATTTGAAAGTTCCCTTTTATCCATGTATTCTCTTCTACCACTACATTTATTGAATCTTCTTTTATTGGTCCTTTTACCCCACTTGATTTTCAATGGATGTTCTCATCCCTAATATCTTGATGAAACTTACTTTTTTTCTATGCATAATATGGTGACTACAATATAACGTGAGATGTGTGCTTTTACGTGGATGTGTAAATTCCCAGACTTGATAACATATAGGTGATAAAACCTTCAAGTGAAATTATTAGAGCAACATGGTAGATGTGTTACTTTTACCAACATGTTCATATTGTTCTAGTACTATCACATGTAAAACACATGGATGCATTTCTCATATTTATTATCCTCTTATTTGAAGATTGACAAAATTGACTTCTTGTCTCTACATATGTGCATGTATAATAGACTAAAATTATTTAGTGTAGTGGTATCTTTGTACCACCATAATATTTTGGGTGTGCCTTTCCAACCCGAGTCCACCTTTCCATTTGTATTTTATATATTGGACATTCCTTTCTGCCAAGGGTACTCCTTGATAATTTTATTGATGTCCTTTTTACTAGTATTTGCTAAACTCTATTTATATGCACGTACCTACTTTTTTATCCTAACGACTTCAGTGTTTTCTTCTCTTGTGGGGCATCCTTCCAACCCCTTAGGTGAAGAACATGGAAGGCTTGACGTGATGACCTAAACTCGGCTTAGTGGAACTAACTCTTGTGAGAAATGCCTGAGATAGTTTGGAAATCCCTATGCTTAGTGAAGAAGTTGTTTCTTTCATGTAAACCCCAAATGGGAGAAAACTATATAATCTTGTAAATTGAATATAGTCACTACTTCTATTTTCATTACTATTCTTTATACCATTCATTTGAGAATTAAAAAGTTGCAAAATATTTTCTAGAGTGTTAGGATTGGAGGCGTTTATTCCTCAAATTGAGTAAAGAGTGGATCACCTCTCAAGTCCCACTCCTTACAAGATTATATCAGACCCTTGGACTATTTCAATTTTATCCCCTTAGTTAGAACCCTTACCTTAAGTGAAAACCTTAGATGAGATGTTTACCCTAGAATTGACATATGTTATTCATGAAAGGATGAAAGGTTGATTTTGAATCATATGAAATGCACACAAGAATCCTGATGAGTTAACCCTAGCACGATGAGGATTTAGGTTCTTGGCCCTATAATGTAGGTTAGTTGTGACATATCTTGTTGGAAGTTATGAGATTTGATTGTAGGATTGAGTTAGGTTATGAGAATAATAAAATGGTTGTGAGGATTGAAACTCAAGAGGGGATTCACTCCCTATTAAATCAAATAAGAATCACCATCCATAACAAACAAACACAATTTTTTTTTTGCAATCTATGAATAACTTTTATTTGATCTTTCATAAATGAATATCATATAGAATAAAGTATAGAAGCAAAATAAAATATCATGACTATATTTAATTTTATAAGATTACATAATAATTTACCACTAGGGCTTACTTGAAAAAAAAAATTTGAGAGCTCAGTAGAGGGATATCCAATCTATTCCCAATCTGTTTCCCAAGAGTCAGCTCCACTAAGCCAGGTCTAGGTCATCATGTTAAATCCTTCATGTCTATCACCTAAGGGATTGAAAGCATATCTCACAAGAGAATAAAAGTGAAGTTGTCAGCACAAAAAATTTGGTATGAGCATATAAATAGAGATTGAAAATGTTATAGAATAAGGACAACATTATACATATATGAAGGCCTCCATCAAAGATGGAAAACAAAAATCCAAGTAGATATTAGTAAAAACAATATCAAGTAACAAAATATGCACTTTCCATCTATCAAAATACCAACATGTTCCTCGTAAGTAAAATAAAATAAATTAGGTCCTATATCCCATCATCAAAAGTAATCAATATGCATGCAAGTGTGATAAACATAACACTAGTGAAACATAAATAAACAATAGCATTTAGGGCATATAACCCTAAACCTGATAGAGAATGACACAAAACAAAACTCCCAGTATATAAAAATGTGCACATAACTCGGGCATGGGGCACATAATCTCCATTCCAAAATATAACATGGCCACATAACCTGAAAATTTGCTCCATATTAGAAGATTAAAAACATGAAAATATTAGAAGCCTAAAATCATACTATGAGGTATATTCATCTTTTATGTCTGGCCTACGTCTAAAATTTTAGATAAATCATTAACATAAATAATATATATCTAAATATTGAAAGGTTAAAAACATATTTGAAAATATGTTTTATAATTGTAATAATTTTCTCTACTCAAGGAACACCATTCATTTGAATATATTAACAAAGTGTTTTTAGAGAATTTTTATTGAAATTTATAAAATTCATATCTTATTTTATATAATTCAAAAAAATTATCCAATCTATGTTTTGGAATCATGTGATTTTTCTCCTTTTAATGGTGTAAGTTTTGTAGTTTAATCTTAATATTTTAGTTATGTAATTTTTAGGATTTTTTATTGATCGGATCTTGTGAAAATCATATGTAAATATTGGTAAGAGACATAATTATAAATAGATAGTCAATGGAGTCATACAAATATCTTCCACATGATGGTGTAGTTCTACTGATCTATATTAGTAATAATAAAAGGTTGTTTTCTATAATTTAATAAATACATGTAATTCATCATTGCGATATTTAATTCAACAATTAGGTGAAATGTTACATAGTTTTTGAAAATTGGGTTGAACCTAGATATATCTAAACTTAAATATAGGTATGTTTCATTCTCTCAAAATGTATATTTAGCAATTAATCTAATTTGTCTCTCTTGATGTATGTTTGATTCTACTATCCATATTGATCAATTGACTTGTGGTTCTCTCGATTGGTCTTTTTTGAACTAAAAATCCTAATATTATTAATGAAGATATTTACTTGAACTTTTATTATTTAAAAGATCACTTTTATCACTATATTCTCTTTTACCACTGAATTTATTGAATGTTCTTTTATTGATCCTTTCACCCCACTTGATATTCAATGGATTTTTGTATTCCTCTTATGTTGAATTAAACTTATTTATTGTTCTTCTATGCATCATATTGTGACTACTAGTATAATGTGACATGTAATATGTTGTGTGTATGTGCAACTTTTCACACTTGATAATGCAGAGGTGATAATTCCTACAAGTGAAATTGTTAGAGCAACATGGTGATGTGTTATCTCCAGCTAACATGTTTATATTATTGTAGTATTGTCACATGTAAAATACATGGATGCCTTTTTAATATTTATTATCCTCTTATTTGAAGCTTGAATAAACTTAATTGTTACCTCTAAATTTGTGTGTATAGTAGATCAAAATTATTTAGATTAGTGGTACCATTGTACCACCATAATGTTTTTGGTGCGTCTTTCCACACCAAGTGTGCCTTTCCACTCATATTATATATATTGGGTGTGCCTTTCCATCTAGGCTGCACCCTTTTCAACCGACTTAGGATTGATATTTTATGGGTCTCAACTCTTCTTAAATAATGTTAGTCTGATTGTTTGACATGCATTGTTTATAACAGTTTATGATTGTGATATTTTTTGTGATATTAATTAAGGAAAGAACTCATATTTCTATATTCTTAAAATTTTCTCTTTGATATCCACTTGGATGTTCTATTTAGATTTTTATCTAGGAAGTATTGATAATTTTATTGATGTGTTTTTCCTAATATTTCTCAATCCCTATTTTTATGCACATACCGACATTTTTGTGCTAACAACTTCTATTTTGTCTTCTTTTGTGGGGTATTATTCCAACCTTTTAGGTGAAGAACGAGGAGGGCTTGACATGAAAACCTAATCTTGGCTTCATGGAGCTGACTCTTACGAGATAGACCTGACATAATCTAGACATCCCTCTGTTCTTTGAAGAAGTTGTTTCTTTCATGTAAACCCAAGTGGGAGATAATTATGTAACCTTGTAAATAAATATAATCATTACTTTTATTTCAACTGCTATTCTTGTATATCATTCATTAAAGAAATAAAACAAATGCACCTATTATAGGATACATGTTAGAGTGTTTGGATTGAATGTGTTTATTCCTCAAATTGAGTAAGGAGTAGATCCCCTCTCGATTCCGACTCCGTATAATTGGTTCCATCCTAAATTAGAGTTCTTCTTGAGGAACTTGAAGATTGGTTCACATTTAGGTGTAAGCTTGGAAATGAAGCAAATTATATATTAAGTTCTTGTCATTCTTAGTTTAAGGTCTAATCATGTCTAATCCAAGACCCTTTTCGGTACACTTATCCTCAATTGGTTTTTGGATCACAACCTTAAATTGTACGGATCAAACTACACCACTTAAATTCTAGAATCACTTTTTAGGACCCTACACAAATATTTGTCCCATCCACCAGGTCTTGTGATTGACTTAACTCACTTAACTTTCCAATAGAAATAAGGGAGAGATAAAATAAGTTTCAAGAAAAATCTAAAAGTAAGAACTTCTCATTATCTTTCACTAGTACATACTCTTGATATGATGCCTTCTAATAAAACTCTATCATATCCGCTTTCACATTCAACTTTTCTCACTAAGGAGTGAGTTAGTGAGATAATTATACATGTAATGAGTACAATCTAAAGAATGATAGAAGATACTTTTTTCACCCTAAAACATTCATATGGCTCATCCATGTTTCTGGGAGAATAAATGATTGGTCAAATACAACTATATGCCTTGGCTTTAGGCTAGACTCACTTGAAAAAAAATCATTTACATGCAACCTTATTCATTTTATAAATGGTTTTTTTACCAATCCGTCCCTAGGAGGAAAATAAAAAACTTATACTTTTGACTCTAGTCATTTTAATAATTGTTTTAAATTTTCACCTTTTTTCTTATCAAGTTCAGACATGGATTGAATAAAACTAGTGGAAGAGGAGAAGTCTTCAAGGATCCTAACTAGTCCTATAACTCTTTGAACAACTCATATTCATCCTAGGGAACAGTGATCACTCATCTACAGTCCATAGCCTTATCATAGGCTATTTGGACCATGGATGATTTGTTGACTCTCAATGCTATCAGTCAATAACCAATTCCTTAAAAGGAAAAGACATCATCTACGATTACACCCTCCACAAGGTTCATCGAAATATCCTTGATGAGTCTCACCTTTTTGGCCTTCATGACCGAAATGGATGCCAAATTTTGCTGAAGTATATTTTTCTCACACTTATCTCTAACCTTGTCTTGAGACGGGCAAATTGTCTATACCTCATTTCTTCTCAATTAGTTGAAATTCATGATAAACTTCACTCCCTGGCTAAAAATGGAGATCATTATGTTTCCCCACTTTTTTCCATTTCTCTACAACTTTTCTACCTATTCAATCCACTCATTTTTTCCATTTTCCATAGTTAAGGGATTTCTGTACAGAAGGTATTCTTCTCTAGACCTAAGTGAAATTTGTACTTTTATTCTGATTTTTATAAGCTTTTTGATAAATTTCAAAATTGGATTATTCTAAGTAAAATATTTATTTTTTATCCCATAGATGTTCAATTTCAATCATCCTCAAAAAAAGTATAATTTTGATAATAAGAAAGATTAATCCTGAATAAATATAATTTTGTCTTCCTTTATTATTTTATTGAGTTTAATGCCATATATAATTCAATCACACACTTCAAACAAATTTATACAAAATATCTCCAAAAAGTTCCTGAAATATCTAGAGAATCACATAAAAGAAGTCAATCCTAGCGTATCACATCCATCTATCGCATGACACATGGTGGATCAATGTGTTGCGCACATGTATCCACCACAATGCATAACATCAATCTACTTCTTTAGATTGTTCCATTAGGAAGCCTCAATTCCTAATTGTATCCTATAAATAACCCCCATCTCCACCATATTTTGGGCCCCCTTTGATTCTCCTAAATAAGAAAAACAACTATCCCTCTTACTTTCCATCTTCCTTGAGATTAGAGGATCCTTACTCTAACATAATTACTTTTTTAACATTGTTATGCTGAGCAACAATAACTTTAATTGTCTTAATCTACTGATCTTTACTTCTTATAACTGATCTAAATTGTTTATAACTACTATGACATGTTTTTAATTTCTCATATCTATATGTTTGAACTTCTCTTCTCAAATGTGATTCAATTTACTACTCAACTTTAGTTGTTCCATTGTGATTAGATCTGGCTCCCAATCAAATTTATCATATCATACCTTTTTTTCTCCTACGTATCGGTCTTAAATGTCATGAGGGGTCTATGTTATGTGAAATTCTAAGGCAATTAGGACCCCACACTTAAAAAATATGATCTTAATAGAAATGATAAGAAATCCACAACTGTCCCCAGTCCCATAGATTTAAAACATAGGAAAATATTTTTATTATTTTTTATCATTTAGTTTCCTTTTTTCAAACCTAAAATAATTCTAACTTCGGATCATAAATAAAATGGTTCGTTGTTGATTTTTGAATGATATGGGGCTTTTAATACCTTCTCCACTCATAATAAGATCTCTAAGTCCAGTTATTAGCTACACATTCCATATTTTTTCCTAATTTACCAATAAGTGGAGTCAAAAATTCATTTATATAAAATTTTGCACTAACTTAAATATTTTTTTTACAAATAAAAATGTGATGTTAAGTCTGAGCTTTATCAATATTTTGTTGTGTTTTAGAAACCGTCAAATGAGCTTCCCCTGATAGATTTTTTTGGGTGAATATAATAAATAAACTCTATTGAGTTTTCTGAATTAGAATAATCACATTCAAGATGTATTATTGAGCATGTCGTAACTTTACATGGTCTGAATGTCCCTTGTATCAATAGAAACTTAATATCTAAGAAGAAAATGGAAAGTATTAGCTATAAAATATTAAAACAAGTTGGAGTTATGCAAGTTACTTGTAAAAGAGTTATCATGAAGGGAAAGGATGGTGCCCCCTCCCCCCAAAAAAATCGCACTTGACTATTAATGAATAGCTCAATATATACATGTGCATAGTATTAATATATATACCAATCCTATATTTGACATGATTAATTTTGTAGCCCATTGAATTGGCAGGGATAGTGAAACATACTTTGGCATTGTTGATACAGGTTTGACTCTCTATGACACATTTTTTAATAAATTCCATAAATAAACCCTAAAATTTCTAAGATATTACATTCACTATATAATAAAGTTATACACATATAGTAGTACAGATGATTGGATAGTCAATTGGATCAAAAAAGGATGTGTAATGCTTCTTTCACTTGCGGTCATGGTTTAAATTCTCAACTATTATGATTTTTGATATTTTAGCACATATTTTAAGTTTAAGCGCGCAACAATCATAAATGGTTGGATTTGTCCCTAATGAAGGGTATATGATCCAATGGAATACGTCGTTTGTTTGAATATTTTCTTAACAAAAGAAAATTCATAGATGGTGTCCAGCTAGAGTAGCTCGGATGGTAATAGTTGGGTAAGTCTCAATGAATGATCTGAGTTAGAACCACACCGAAGGCACTCTGTGAATAGTAATATATACTAATTTGGCACAGGAGGGGGTGACCAGATAATACCCTCTCATGTTTTGAGAGTTTACCATATTGAGCTCATTCGAGGTGTGTTCTCTCCACCATCAACTAAAATTTCTTATGGAAGTTCTACCAGCACTGGAGGTGTAGATGAAGTATTAGCACTAGAGACGTGTACCATGAACCCAAATATATCACATATATTTAGCTTCGAGGTGCATTCATCTGTGTGACTGCAATTTCAACTACAAACTTCAATATGCACATATGTGAAGTTGTGTTTTGTTGCAAGGAGGCAGACATGGAAACACCGACTACACATTATAGAGAAGTGGGTATGACTCGGAGAAGATATGAATCTATGTCATGGAGGGCCAAAGGTATAACAGATGTGGTTCTTCTAATCAAAGGTGAAGGTAGTCCAACTTATCAAATTATACAACTTGAGGAGCTATACCATGGATGGTTTGGGTAGCGAAGTCCAAAAACACACACCACATAGTGTTGAATGGTGGAGAGCTTCTAGGAGTAGAAGTCACTTCTGAGGGAGGAAGCATAGAAAAAATAAGAGTAAACTTTATTTAAGAAGAATACACTTCAGCAGATAAGATTCATCGTAGAGATTGTTCAGGCAATGTATCTTATATTATTTTTAGGATAATATATATTATATTATAATATTGTGAAAGTATGAACTTGATATGTTTGGAGTCAAAGATATTGTTTAATCTATCTCCTGTGTTATTTGATTTAGTCTTATCTTCTCATTATCATTTCCAATAGTTTATTTGCACCCTCTCATCATGTCTTACATATTTTTATTTTATCTTTCTGGATATTCTTATACAGTATTATGTGGGTATTATATATATATATATATATATATATATATATATATATATATATAAAATGAAAAAGTCATATTAAATAGTGTGCCAACATGTGCCAAAAAGGAGAAGTTAAAAATAGAGAGAATAAGAGTGAGTTACAAAATTCTACAATAAAGTGTGAGAATTGTGAGGGAGCGAAACTTGTGTAATCATATTGAAGTTTTTAATAAAAATTTTGGTCATTTTTAGTGAACACGGTTTTATAATTGATTTTTTTCTTGCATATTAGTTTTTTGTCAACGTGGCCTCTATTCTCTTCCTTTGTGCATACTTAAGTTGTAACTTGCATAACTAATTTATTGGGCTTTTTTTATGGTACTAATTTATTGGGCTTGAAACTTACACTGGTTACTTCATTTTCTTCATATACTAAATCCACATGGGAATAGAAGTCTGGAAGTCCCGCCATGAGGAAAGTTCTATAATAATTAGTTCACAGCTCGCTCCTTTCAGTTGCCGCTATGCTTGTTTCTTTACGAAATCAACATTGGTGTTTAACTTTTCACTACTTTCGTTTAAGGTGCTTCGCTCTTTGACGAGAATGAAGACTTCGTTTGATGAGTTTAGTCACATTTTATATGAGAGCTTGCTATCATTTCATGTGAGATGCATAATATGGAGTTTTAGGAATTGGTTAAAGTTCTTCAATTATTTTCATACAAGCAGTTTTCTCTTAACCAGGTATGTGGAGTAGCATCCAAGCAAAGTTCAGCTATAACTCGTGGTGAATGTGCTTTGGTTTCGTGCTTAACCATTTGGCCAACGTTTATTTATGTTTTAGGCTTTAGCTATATGCTGGGAGGTACTCTAAGGGTAAGGAGATTTCATCCACTGGTATTTGATTTTATTGACAGAAGGTTTATTCAAATAGGCAAATATGTTGTCTTTATATGGAAAAGGCCTCTAATTCATTAGGATGGTGTTGTAAATTATTTGTAATGATTGGATAACTTGTAACTAAATTTAGAAAAAATCAGGAGTAATTAAAATGTATATTTAAACACTCAAATGACAATTTCCAAAATTTATTGTAGGGACCCTTGCCAGCCAAGTTTTATATCTGATAAACTCGACTGACAACCTTGATGGATTTTGAGAAGTGCAACGTTCGTCCGAGTTTATCACAGGTCAAACTCAACAGACACCCTGCACAGACAAAATAAATTTAAGCCATTGGCCGAGTTTCATCGAGGATAAACTCGACCGACAACTTAAAATTGATTTTTCGCACAGTACAATCGATCGAGGTTCCCAGAACTAAAATTCATCGATTGTAATATATAGAAAGTACAGAAAAATATTTCTAGCCATTGAAGTGTTGCAAACATAAAAAATAGATCTATTTCAACACCCCAAACGACCAGAATTCATCCTTAAGTATTTCTATTGTCTAGTAGACATCCCCAACTATAAACAGGACCCATTGGGCTTCATTTTATCGTTAGGCAAGTACTATGAATATCCTTGTATTATAGTTGAGTGCCTCCAAGAGCCTCCTTCCACTGTTAAGCTTAATCACTTACTACATCCATTAGGGTGGGTAGGAGATTTGTAAGAGAACTAGTCCTACATGTATATTTTATGAGACTCTTACTTCCTCCACCTCCAAATCTCTCTTTCTAACATGAAAATGAAGGTTCTCTCTCTTGTCTAAGATAGGTGAAGAAGAAGAAAGTAAGGAGTCCCTTGGTGAAAGATTCTCCTTGGCGAAGGTGAAGTCAAAGGTTGAAGATCAAGAAGAGTGGGTAATTCCTTCAAGGAGGAAGACTTATTGTAAGAGTGGGTAAGTCCTTGGTGAATATGGAAGATTCATTACAAAAGAGGATAAGTCCTTGGTGACATTGAAGACTCTTGGTCTTTGATACATAAGTCTTTTGTTAGGTTATTGTCTCCCCTGTCCTCAAAGTGAAGGTTGACTATCCCCATCCTGGAAAAGGAAGGTCTAATTGTATCTCTTATAACGGAATATAAGGAAGGAACAATGGTTGCAAAATCTTATAGGTTTACCTCTCTAGGTAGTGTATGTACACTCTCCTAGTTTTGAGTTTGGAACCACTATACATAGCTTGTGTTCTTATTCTTATTCAAACTCTCTCATCCTTGCTATGTATGTTTAGTTGCACTCAAATTCCATATATGTAACCTTATCTCTTGAAGTAATTTGAAGGTCTTTGAATCTTGTTTAATTATTTTTATCTCTACTCACCCCCCTCTAGAGCCCATCACCATTACATCCGACAAGTGGTATCAGATTGAGTCTTCTCTAAGCATACTTCCACAAGTAGCAGAAGATGGATGATTATCAAGGTGGGATGTACCTCATCAACATCCAATCTTTGATGAGAGCAACTTCCTCTATTGGAAGATAAGGTTATAATTCTACATCCAAGGATCATGTTTTGATCTATGGAAAATGATGGACTATTTATACAAGATACTGGAGACAAAGACAGAAGAATGGGATGAAGCTACTTTGAATAAAGCAACCTTGAATGCAAGAGATATCAACATTCTCTATGCCTCAATTTTCCCCTCTGAGTTCAACCAAATTTCTTCATGTGAAATGACCTATGAGATATGGAGGGGATAAAACAAGTAAAGGAAAGAAAAGTCTACATACTCAAAGGGATTCTTGGGAACTACAAGATGGGAAAGGATGAAAGGGTGGCAGATATGTATTCAAGGCTCAACAACATTGTAAATGGTATTGCTATCCCAGGTCATCCTATAGGCAAAGGAGAGATCAACTCAAAGATCCTTAGAATTCTCTCCAAGAGGTGGCATTCCAAGGTGACTTCCATTGAAGAAAGAAAGAGCCTTGGTGAAATTTCCATTGAAGAGCTCATAGGAAATCTACAAGCCCATGAAGTTACACTTGACAAGCAAGAGAAAGAAGAAAGAGAAGAAGAGAAAGAGCACAAGAGAATGAAGAAGGTTGAAATCAAAGCTTAAGTTGAAGCTATTGTTATTCAAGCCTCTCCATTCTCTCAAGTTTAAGAAGATTCCATGTACTCCAAGGGTAGATTCTAAAAAGTAAAGTCTTCCTCCTTCATCTAGTATTTCAAATTTGGAAAGAAGGGTCACTTCAAGGAAGATTATCCACAAGGCAAAAAGACCCATAATCATAAGAGAATGGTAGTGAAGGACAATAAGAAGGAAAAATGACACAAAAGCTCTAGTGCTCCTCCAACCCAAGCTCAAATGAAGAATCTAGTAGAGAATCTAGTTCAAGCTCTAGTGAAGATGGAGAATGTCATTTTTCACTCATGGCATCAACAAATGATTACTCAAATGAGGTAAATCTAAACCCTTTAGATAAAGAATTTTTAATTGCAATTATTCATTCTATCATGCCTCTCTTAAGTCTTCTAAAAAGAAAAACAAAAAACTTGCTAGAATTGTTGATAATTTACATGTAGAAAAAGATGATCTTGAATATGCTAAAGTTTGCTTGCAAGATGAAAACAATGTTTATCTTAGTCAAGTAGACTCTCTTAAACTTGAAAATGCTAACTTGTTTGATAAGATTATATTCCTAGAAACTCAACCTCTTATGTCTAGTTCTAATGAAGAGCATAGTAAATTGTGAATTCTTTCGTTCTTAAAACTGAACATGAGGACAAAGACTTTGTTTTGAAAGGAATAGAATTTGAAAATAGTATCTATCTTTCTAATATTACTTTACTTGAAAAAGAAAATGCTTCCTTGCTTGCTAAAATCAATGTCCTTGAATATTTCTCTAGTCCTACTAGTAGAGAGAATAATGTTGCTACTCTTCATATTGAAAAATATTCTTATATGACCAAATCTCTTTGCTTAGACATCGATCTTTTGCATGCTAGAGATGATATAAATCATTTATCTTATACTATTACCTATCTTATGCATGACAATCATAGTTTCAGATTCTCTATGCAAATATTCTTAGATGATAAAAATAATCTTAATCAAATCTTAGATCATACTACCAAACAAATGGCTAGAAACGATATTGGACTTGATAGTAGCCAAAGCAACAACAAAGGTAAAGGGCCTTCAATTTTCAATGAAGAATCCTATACTTCCAAGGCTATGAGATCATGTAATCATTGCAATGAGATTGGTCATTCTTCTACATATTATCCTTTTAGGAAAGCACCTAAGAGTAATAGGACTTGGTCTACTAAACTAACCCCTCTGAACCCAAAAATATGATTGAGGACCATCTCATCTTTCTTCTTCTAGGTCACATGCAAATGGATTGACATGCGCTATTGATTTGCAAATTGGTTTCTCAATCCACATGAAGGAAGAAACATGAGATGTGTATGGGGTGGCAACAAGTGGAAAAGAAATGGTAACAAGAGAGATAATGTTATTCTTACTCATATCAAATCATTGTGTGCTATTTTCAAGTTAGTATGCACTATACATATGTGTTTTGAGTTAAAATTGATATATTGTGATTCTCATCACTTTCTTGCTCAAAATTTGCCCTTGATACTTTCATAGAAAACTATTAACTTGCTTATGCATGTTTGGATATGGTTTATATATTTATCATGCCTATAGATATGTTTTTCTAAAATATATGTGCCTTTTAAGAACAACGGTTGTCCGCCGAGTTTGTCTTGAAAGAAACTCAACTTGCAAATACCAATGGGTGCTCCCAACAGTTGTTGTCGGCTGAGAAGTTTAACCCAAAAAATCGACCGATAACACTATGCTCAAAAATATATATTTGGCTTTTTGGATGAGAATTTCCCTCTCCACTAGACATTCTCAACCAATAGTCTTATTCTTGGCACTCCCTTGTTCCTTTATATTAATATTGCCATGTTTTATTTTTCCTACCTTGCATACAACTCTATCTCTCTAATTTCTATATTGGTATCTTCATATCTTACAATTACCTATCTTGAGTTGTTATGCATGTTTTAATGATGATTGTTATAACCTAGTTTTTCTTATGTTTTAATATATTGCTTACAAATAATGTAATATGAAGGATACATTAGGAAGATGATTCTCTATATGTATTGTTTAGAAATTGTTATTTGAATGTACAAATACTCCATATGGGATGGATTTTGTGTAGCTCACTATTTTCAATAAAATGTTAGTAGATTTTGGAAAAGAAAGAGAGAAAAATCCAATAACAAATAAATTAATAAAGGTAATTCACAATGGATGTTTTAGATATGGAATTGTGTGTAATACTCTAGAAAAGAGAGTTTTCATGCATAAATAAATGATAGGGATTTTGTGGATCACTAGATAACTGAAATAATGAATAATGTGCAAGTTTCTAAAAGAAAATAATATGTGAGTTGTTTTAGATAATTAACAGAATAATTGTCTAGTCCTCTTTGGCAACATTAGTTTTAAGGCATACAATGGTCTTTTTTGGAAATATGGATTTCATTATGTATAAATATAATGAGAAAAGGAAGAGAGTTCTAGAAATTTGGAGAAAGATGATATTCCATGGCATAATGGTATTATTATTAATAATGTTTAAAAAGAGCAATTTTTTAATCCCAACCACTAAATATAATTAGGAAATGGTTTAATGAATTTACATGGAATGAGGATAATTGGTTTCAGAGATATACCATGGAGATAGGTAAATAATTAATCTAGAATTCATGAGAAATTAGCCAGTAAAGTGCTAAATATATATGTTGTTTAATTTATGTCTTTTGTATATCAATCAAGTAAAGTTGGTAATTAAGTAATGGATATGTGAATTCCTATATTGGGAATCTATTAAATGTTGACACACTTTTTCATGAGTAACCTTGAGAAAGAAGGAAAGAAACCAAGGAAAGTAAAATGAAGAAAATAGTTTGGTTAAAATCATGAAATCATATATGTGGTATACATTCAAAGGGATTGGAAAGTGATTAAGAGAAGAGAAGGAAAGAAGCCTCGAAGAGGCAAGACCAGAAGGAAGGATTATGTAAGCCTAGTGGACATATATAGGGCATAGGTGTGGTTACCATCCTCCTCAAGGACTCCCCTTTTTAGTTCATCGTCTCCCCTTCTTCTCACTTTCTTCTTCATCATATTCCACCTCACTAGTTTAGAGTTCTTCCCCAAAGTTGTGTGGGGTAATCATACAAATTCTTTCCTCCTCCCAACTCAGCCTCTAGCCTATGCATCCCACAAAGAGACACTACACTTCGTGCAAAGAATTCATAGTGGCAAGTCAAAAGGAAGATACTCATCACCAGCATGCAAGGGGATACAACAAAAACCAAATATCTATGATGGAAACACACGACTCCCTGGATAGATACAAGAATCTATGAGAGAACCCAAGGATCTGCTGATCACCTACAAGGCACCAGGTATAGTCTTCAACTCCCATGTAATGTTCATGTTACCCAATAGATAGGATCATCATCTCTTTCTCTCCGTTCACCACTACCCACCCTAAGATTTATCTGGCTCTGCTAGCTTCCATCAAAGCTGCAACAACTTCCTCTGACGCCCCAGGGCCAGAGCTAAGAGCTTGCCTCAGTCGTGTGCCCATAACGACATCCAAAAGGCACCTACAAGGAGGGCTCTCGTGATGTTAGGAATGATTAGATCAAAATGACCAGGGCACCCCAACCAGTGTACGTGGGGGCATTATGGAATCAAGGTCATTTCCCTCTATCTAAAGGGGCATCGAGTTAAAATTCAAGTAAATTAGATTTTGCTGACGTGTCAAGTCGGGATTGGCCATTAAATAATTATCTTTCTTAATCTCTAGAAAATTATTGATAAATCAGATGAAAATAAGCTATGTATGAAAGTTTCTTAGAAAAATGAGAGCAATGAAAATAAAATATGTTTGAGACCAAAATATGATTCTAATTTCAAAAGTATTGCAAAGATGGATTTAAGTGGTAATTAGTGTAAAAAACACTAGATTGGTATACTAGTTAAATAGATTAATGCTCTCAAATCGTGTTATGATCTGATAACATTGAAGACAATGATGATAATCTGGCCCTCTAATATGAATCTCCACGAATATGAAGAATCATGGTTTTGAAGGTAAACATGATAACTTTAATGAACATGAGAATTGCAGTATCAAACATGACCCTACTGATATCTCGAGGCCAAGGAAACCTAAACCCTAGATTAGGACCGAGTAGGGTTTAATATAATTAATGTGATGGTGACACTTCTGGATTTACATACATACATATTAAATGATTAGATTCCTCTTCACTTGATTGATTGATGATATGCTTAAAGTATGAATTGATAATTTGCATGTCTCGCCATTGAGGTAAGTGATTACGCCTATGACTACTCACATTAGTTTGTTGTGGTTTTATGAGGTTTCCTAGACTGCTAGCAAATTAAACTATTGGTTGTTTATTTAATTCTTGTAATATTTAAGGCCTCTATGAGTATCACATGATATATGCATAACTTGCTCGAACCCCTCATACCAACTATGGAAGTCTATGAATAGAAAAATGAGAGAGTCATTGAGAGGACAATGTCAAGCCCCAGATTGGGAACACCAACATGAAACCTAGCCACAGATTGAGAAGGTCATATGTGGCCAGGCCCCAGATTGGGAAGACCAACACAGAACCTAGACCCAGATTGGGAAGGTCATATGAGGTCTAGCAAGGTCATATGAGGTCTAGCCCTAGATTGGGATGGCCAACATGGCATCTAGCTCCATATTGAGAAGGTGGCCTAACATCCACTATAGGGAGAAGACCCTGATAAAGGGTACCCCATAGGTTAAGTCAAAATGGGTAGAGAAGTGATGATGAAAATGTTAATTTGGATTCTATAAATATATTTTTTTTGAATGTCTTGTTACACCTAAATGTGAATAGTTTGTTTCCCCCACATACACAATATAACTTGTTACACTGATCTGTGCTTTTGTTTCACGGCATTTTAAGTACATTCTAGCTAACATGATATCAAGACATGATAGATTAGATGAATAACATGAAGGAATAAATCTAAGGAGGATTAGCTAGACACTTCTTTTCTATATAATGTTCTATTGATAGAATTTCATGTAAAAGCATCTCTTAAACAATATTTAAAATGAATGAAATTATTTACTATTGATTATTATTTGTTTAAAATTTGGATCCTTAGAAAAATTGTAGGTAATAGCTTCATCTTTTTAGCCTTCCTTAATTGGGGCTTGCTAAAAAGTGAGGTCGTTACATTTGGTATCAAAGAACTAGGTTTTTCAAATAATATTTAATAGTTTATAACTTCAACTGATTTGTAGAAATATGAGGGAATTATCAGGGAATTTTCTAAACAAAATGGTGACTAGAAGGGACCACGACCCAATGGTTGGAAAAAAAATTCTCCGCACTGCTAGTCATCTTACGAGGACTCTCGGGCCCGTACATCCTCTCTGGCCAAAGTCAAACAATTTTTCCCAAAGTAAAATACCTTTAGGATGTCTTCTCATATTGATTCATCCACTTATTATCCTATTTTATTAATAAAACCCTAAAAGGAATTTCTCTCTTAATCAAAAGTTAGGGTCTTTGAGAAGAAGTGGGATTAAGGCATCCTCCACCAATTAATGTACATGTAATGCGGAAACAATATTGTACATGAAATGTTGAAATAAAAATGTACATGTAATATGGAAATAATAATGTACATACAAATAATAATAAAGTAAAGAAAAATGTTTTATAGGTTTTTCCTTATGAGTATAACCCTAGATGGAACCAAGGTAGGTTTGAGGAAAACCCTAGTGGGTCAAAGGACATAGAAACTTTAAGATGTAGGTTGAAGTCCCAAACCTACATACTAAACCCTAATCCTAGAAAATGGGAGTTGTGTGGGTGATAGAGTAACCCTACCCATATGAACCCAAATTAGGGTAAGAGTAAAGAGAAGTAAAAAAATTATATGTGAGTTATGTGACCCAACCTGCCACGCATGAGTGTGAAGAAATTTTTACAAGATTCATGTGAAAGAATTTGAATATACTTGAGAAACATAATAACAAAGGGTTATATATGAAAAAACATGAATATAACTTGCTCATCGCCCTAATTCTATCTCTAGGGGAATGGATGGATACCCTAGTGAGTGGGTATGCTTTCCCCAGCAAGTGGGTATGCAATTGAAACTACCCCCAGTGAGTGGGTATGTTATTAGGATTATATCCAGAGAATGAGTATGCTACCCCCAAAGAGTGGGTAGATCATTGAGAATACTCCTAGTGAGTGAGTATGAATACTCCCAATGAGTGGGTATGAATACCCCCAGTGAGTGACTATACCACAGAGATTGGGAAAATAAAGGATGATAAGTTATAATATAAATGTATAAATGAGTTAGGTGACTCATTCTCCAATGCCTATGTGCATTTGAACAAAGACACTAATGAGAAAAGTTTTAATAAAACATAAGAAACCTATGATTAACACATTTATGGATGTAACTTTCTCAAATCCTATATTGTCACATTTATGGATGTAACTTTCTTAAACCCTATATTGTTCTCTGGAGAGTTAAATAGCATGGGTGAATAAAGTCATCACATGGGGATGACTGATGATCAGGCTTACCAAGGAAAGCCTATGTATGCATGTCTACTATAAGGACCAAAACCCTTAGATAGGGTTCCCCATAAAAAGTCTCCCCTTGTTTAGGTTTAATAAAAAGATGATAAAATGAAACCCTTCGTTCAATTGTCAGGGTTTGTGTCCCGGCCTGGGGTGGGTCAATCCAAGAGTGGGAAAAAGGACATGTGGAGGAAGCAAAATCCTAAACCTCTGGGGTTGGTGGTGGCTAGAGATCTTAACCTCCTCCTATTAGCCAAGAGGGCACCCTAGGTTAGGACCTTCCCTAGAAGGGTGAGAGGATAAATCAAGGTAACCTTAAAAGTCACCTAAGGTGTAAAGAATTAAGGATATAAAATATGAAAGCACATATATTGAGTATGATTCTTTAACTCAAAGTATGCCATCTCTGAGGAACATGAGAAAAAGTCAGCATGGAAGTGACTGACCATATGAGACTGAGCCCGGAAAAGATAATTTCCCTGAGCCCAATGAGGGGATATAAAGTGAATAATGAGCATCATAAGAGAATAATGTGCTCTTGATAAACCCTTAGGAAGAGTGGGGGCCTAAGTCAATCCTAAGGTCAAGTAGGGAGTATTAAAGGTAATGGGATTGATGGGATTAGGAGTTAATTGTTCATTGAATGCACAAGACCATCTGGAAAAGGGGTAACAACTATGCTTGCTCGAGGCCCATGTCTCAGGAGATTAGATACAATCATGATGATCATGTGGCCTAATGGGTGAATTTGAGAGGAACTTCCTAGATGCATAAGGATGAGATTAATCCAAAAGTACCGATATCCCTACAGACCTCAAGGAAGTGGCTCATAATACATGATATGTAAATGTGAAAGATACAAAGAAGTCATGTAATCATGAAAGGAGTTGTGTACAAATTCAAAAGTGAAAATGACATTTAACTTCATGAAATATAAGAAAGTTGTGGAATTTAAAAGTAATTAGTGGTTTAGATTCATGTTTGGAATGATTCAACGTAAAATGTGAAATTTTGAAATAATGTGTGGGAACATCATCTCTACTCTTAGAATGATATGAACTGTGTATTTAAGTTGCAGTCAAGTGCTTATTTCATCCCATTATGAGAGATAGAGATTGGATAGATACATGTTGTTCTTAAAATTGACATGTGAGAATGAATACCTTAAGTTAAATTTTAATGACATGATCTAGGGTTGGAGGTGTTACCTTACCCTTATACAAAAACAAATGAACAATAATTTGGAGACCTAGGTGAAAAGGTGATCACCAAGTGAAGTTGAAATCATAAATAAAAAATGTAATCATTGAGAGATGATATCATGTGAATTGAATTTGGGTATCAATCTTAGTAATAAGGTGTGTGATGGGGCTTCAAATGTTGCACCAATAAAATCTTAAAAGAATAACTACTAGGTTTAACCAAAAGTAGTGCCCTAATTCCCCACTCCACACAAGCTAAAGCATTACTACAATATACTTGAAGGATCGAACCCAAGTTACAACCTTTTTAAACAGTTTTATAGATTCAGAAGTAATAAGAGTAATATTTATCACTAAGTAGTTGAGAGATTGATTAAGTTAAGATGTTTCCAAAAGAAACAAAGATTAAGGAAATAAATAATAGGTAATAAAGAGTACCAGGGAATGGATTTTTGCTACCCGAGTCTACATAATTATCTAATAAGATCTAACTCTCCAATAGTTGTTGTTAAATTGAGGCTTAGTTGTTGCACCCTTACGGGATACAGTTCACCACATAGTATATACTCCCTTAGAACCGACCATCCTAGACATCCAAGTTCCCCATCTATACTACTGAACTCCTTTACTTACTACCGACCATTCTCAACACGTAGAAAATCAAAGTTCAATCACCTCACTATCCCTTGTTGACAGATAATTAGGGGATAATAAGATCATTTTGGTGTTCTAATCACATCAACCTACATATCCATGATCATATCATATATGTAGAACAAGTCATTAATTTGCAAAGTAAGTCATCAAGCAGGATGATACTTTATTTAGCAACTATATTGTCGAGTTTAGATACAGGCTAAGATAAAATACAGGCAATCGGGGATAGTCCCCATGCCCCAGAGCAAAGCGTCTACTCGGTCATGATGAGGGACAACAATAAAGAGATAATAGGAACGATGGAGAAGATCATGATTCCTGGTGCAAGAAGACCAATCTCTACACTACTATCGTCGCATCCTTGCTCCTTGCTAGGGTATGTGCTATAGAATGTGGCTTCTAATCACCGATCAGAGATGCTTTTGAATGGACAATAAGGGTTTCTTTTTATAGTCTCATTTCCTCATTGTAGCAACCCTATACTTGCACGTCAAGGTTGATGAGTTAACTTCGGCAGAGAGAGGCTTGAGGGAAAATTCCTGACATTGGATTTTTGGGAGATTTTTATGCTAGTCCATCATCCCTTTTGTTGGATCAAGGGCTCTAGAGGGGGTGTGAATAGAGCTTCACAAATATCACAAAATGAATTAGACCACCAAATTATATTAAGTGCAGAAACTTAAATATTCAGCCAATTTGAAATATTAACTAACATGCATAGCAAGGGTGAGAGACAAGGAAGAACATACACTTGGACAAAGTGGTTTAGAGTGGTTACACACTTCAAACTAGAAGTGAGTCAGTCCACTACCTAGAGGTGGTTAGTCTCTAGGACTTTGGAATCTTGATGCTCTTATATTCATTCATAAGATTATAAGAGAACAACCACATTCCTCCAAGGACTTAATACCTCAAGCAAGGATCTCCAACCTACCGAAGAACCTTACCCGCTTGAACCATGGAGTCTTCAGCCTTCAACAAGGACTTACCCACTCCTTCTTCAAGTCTTTAGCCTTCAAGGAATTACCTATCCTTCTTGAACATCCGCCTTGCGTATATCCTTCACTTGGAGATCTGGAACACCTTGCTTTCTTCAACCTTGAAGAACAGCAACTCCTTCTCCTTCACACAGAGAAGATCTTCAGCCTTTTCTTCAATAGGAAAGGGGGTAGGAAGATGGAGGTGGAGAGCTTTACATGGATACAAAAGGTAGCACTCTTACAACAAAACCTATCTCACTCATACTCACAGATTTGACTTGAAGGTAGAGAGAGAAAGGGGCTCAAAGGTGTACATCACTCTCAACTAAGCAAGAACCAAGCATATATGGAATGAGCAACCTTGGAATGAACTTCAAGTGGTCCTATTTATAGTTTAGGGTTCCCCTTTGAGTTGGAGAACACTTAGGGTCGAATTATAGCCATTTTTTTCCAAGGAAACATATCTATTTTCGTCCAAATAAGTCACCAACGGTCACAATCACTTTTTCTGCAATTTCTGTACAGTGCATTCAGTCGAGTTTCAATAAAGGTAACTCGACCGATTGGGTAAAAGACAAACCCAAATTTCAAACCATCAGTCAAGTTTGTCCTGAGGAAACTTGACCGACCAATGAGAGTTGTGTTTGGTCAGTAACCCCATCGGTCGAGTTATGTGAGGGCACAACTCGACCGATGCACTCTTCAGAGAATTGATCTAGTGGATCAGTCGAGTTTGTAGCTCAACCGATTGACTGCTTGTGATCAATTTTCTAAAGTGCATCAAAAGTTATTACAACTTGGTGCTAAGTGTCCCAATCAATTTTTTCATCTTATTTACAAGCCATATCATAAATACAAGTGATTACAAAAATATTCTAAGGTCATTTACATGGATTTCCTAAATTGTACACTTGTATAGCTTTTGACTTGAACTTGAGAAAATTAGGGCTTGTGAATTTTGATCATTTTCATGTACCTAACACCTGAAATCAATCTTAAATACACATATTAGATACATATGAATGGAATGGTTAAGTCATTATCAAAATATGGACAATGTATAACCTCTAGATCAACATTCTCCACCCTTTTGACAATAACAAACCATTCCTCAAGCATATTGAAAAGGATATAGAAATTATACCTTTGCCATGTGAATTTGGGGATTCAAGATGTGAACAATGTGAATTGCTCCCCCCTTAATCTATGCTTCCTCTAACCTGCATAGTTAGTCTATCTACACAAAGAAATTATAGCATATATGTATTATATGGTCCTTTGCAAGTCACATGATAAAATAGTAAATGAACAAGAAAAGGATCTCATAAGCAATAAACAGTAGTATGGCAAAGAATAGCAATATGATTGAGTTTCAAGACATTGAAATTCTCTCCCCCTTTTGACATTATCAGAAAGTAGGGGTAGAAGAACATATATCAGGTCTTCTCCAAACACAATCAAATAGACAACCATACATGCAATCTCATAGCACATGTCAACCAGAGACGAAAGAAACATACAAACTCAGTCATAAACAAAATATGGTGAAATATGGCACCAACTCATAAGATATATTAGAGCAAAGAGATAGAGTGCATATAACATGTATTACAACTCAGAAGCATGTTCTTATAAAAGCAACTGCAAGCTAGAAGCAATGAAAACTGAAGAGAAAAAATAGTATATCTCAGATGCCCAGATGTTTCTAATACAAAATAGCCTATAAAGATGTATATGATCAGCATACTAGACTAAAAACTAAGAAACAAACTAGACATCTAGACTATCTATGTCTACAACATCATCGTCATTAGCTTCAGGCTCATAGTCCTCGTCTCCATCTAAAGGTGCAGTTGTAGTGCCTTCATCACCAAAATCAGCACCAGAACCATCACCATCATTAGAAGCATCCTCACCATCACCATCATCGTCATCAGCACCCTCAACATCAGACTGGTCAGGCATCTCCTCATCAGCAGGAGGACCAAAACCACGACTGGGCCAACGAGCATTCTGCTCATCCCAAGTCATACCAAGAGAATAGAGCTCATTGGCCTGAGGAAAGGATGGAGCAGAATCACTAAGACTGGCAACTAGGGTGGCCAGGGGGCCAGCAAGAAATGGCAAATAGGAGGGAGCAGAACCACCAACAACAAAGGGTGGAGGAACAACAGTGGAAGGCTCAGGGGTAGGGTAGTAATGATTATATTCAAAAGAAGCATAATCATTGTCGGGGAAAGGATGGTAGGTGGGGTAGGGGTGTGCATAAGATATGTTCATGCTAGACATGATGGAACATAGATCCTAATGCAGGTGCTCCTGGACCTGTTGGTTGTATGCTTGTTGGTGCATCATGTAGCCCATAAGGGTTTCATTGGGTACACGAAATGAAGCATGACTAGGTCGAGGTGGCTGAGGAGGTGGAGCTCGGGTAGAGGAGGCAGGGGCTATAGAGGAAGAGGCTGAGGGTGAAGCACCAGGTTAGGTGGAGGCAAAAATAGGCACAGACTTCTAAATCGAGGTTTCACTGATACATACACCCTTTCTGGCTAGCTTGTAATGAAATTCAGAAATGAGTGATTTCTCAGTAGCAAACTGAAACAAACCATAGATCATGGAAGGATAGGGTGGATGGGTGCCTCAGGTGTTCTTACTGGAATCAAAACATGACATATGGTGTTGAATGTATCTTGACCACTTGACTCTGATATTCTCAAGGAGGCAATACATGATAACTACAGTGTTCTCTACAATATCCATTTGATTTTTCTTCAGATGGATGTTGTAGTTGATCACTAAGTCTAAGATGCACTTCCTGAGATCGAGGGAGGAGGAGGGTAGGGTGCTCTTCTTCTTATATAGAACATTGAGTTTCTTCAAGTAGCGATGAATGTCAGGGAGAGTAAGTTCATTCTGCTTGTAGAAACCTTCAGGACCCAAAAGATTGAAATACTCATTGTGATCCTTGTGCCAAGAGTCATTCTTATTATCTCTAGAAAATAAGACATTTAAAATATCATCAGAGATTTAAAAATGCTTCCCAGTGATCATGGAAGTCAGGATTACTTGAGCATTCAGTGGGGGTACAAGGGTGTCGTAATTCCAATGCAAATTAGCATATAATTCATGAACTTCTTTAGTGCTTGTCATCAAATTATGAAAGTAGTCATGCTCAACAGCCAGGACAGAAAGGTGTTGGATGGCTAACAACTTAGGTACTTGGTCTATGACCACTTGACGCCTAGGGCTAGGCTCAAACAAAGCTATAAAAGGGAAAGGACTCCTGGGAAGAAGGTCCTTATACCTAATCACAACTTCTATTGAGACAAACAAGGTGTCATCAAAAGGAATCAAATGGGTAGACAAAGAAGATGATGGAGCATTGCTTGGGGTGGGTCTCTTTCTCCTATGGGAAGCCATGGAGGTGAAAAGAAGGAGGAGAAGAGACCAAACGCAAAAAACAAGATGCCAAAAACATCCAAACACCACCAGAGAGCAAAAGGGGAGGTCTAGGGCCGCCTCTCTAGGTCAGAGAAGGGCTAGGATCGGGAAGGTAAGGGTTTGGGTAGAGAACTTAGGGCTAGAAGAAGGGGAACTAGTCAACTACTCTCTAGTTGAGAGGGAGAATAGTCGGCCGAACCCAACTTAAGTTGGCTTCAGATCGCTGATTGGTCGAGTTTTGAGAGAGGGAAACTTGACCGATTGATCCATTTTAGAACAGCTCTCAGGCACGAATCAGTCAAGTGTATCCTGGGGGAACTCGATCGATGGTCAACTTGACCTAAAACCATCAAACTTAATTTCTAGCCATATGAATGCTAATTAAATTCATTTTTTGAGTCTATTATGTATATTGAACATACTTAGGCACATATCACTCATCATTGGGTACTAGTTAGTGATAAAACCAAGAAATTCGAGAAAATCCCAAAAACAAGTGAAACTAAGCATGTCAACAAGAAAATTAAGCAATTTTAGGCAAGCAAGGTGAGTAAAGCATGAGTAAAACATATAGGATAAAAGATGTTGGCTAAATGGACATTATCAAAATCCCTTTGTTTTGAAAATGACAAACATTTCATTCTTGTGGATCTAACGTGCTACTTGAGTGTTGCAGGAACTAGGTGGATGACACAACTTTGGAAGATCGAAATGCTCACAATGTATTAATTTCATGATTGTAATCAATTGTAAAAACTTGTACAAGTATATAATGTACAAGTACTTAGATATCATGTAAATCAAGTGTTTAGATCTTCCTTAGTCATTCACAACACTTAGATAGGTCATTCCCTATAATAGTGTCACAACTGCACACTCATACACACACTTAGTATTCATCTAGAACCACCAAAATAGAGACACTCTCGGTTGAACTCTTTGTCGACCGAGACAAGCTCGGTCGAACAACTTCTCGACCGAGAGTCTCCTGGGTTATTTCTTCTAATAGGTTCTATACCCGTTAGACATGGCAGACAAGGTAGTTGGGAGTTGGAATCGAACGTTATATACACTTGCCCTAGAACATCCCTCGATCGACAAAAACTTTGACCGACGGACTCTCAGTCGACAAACTTCTCGATCGAGACTGTCTCTGTCTGTACTTTTCAAAATTAATAAACTAGTCATTGCTAAAGCAATTAGTGGACAACTAACGGCTAGTTGAGCACTTAGAACCCCCTAGTAAGTGTCTAGAACATCCTTAAGCATTCATAGGCCATTACTATAAATAGGACATGCCTTAGGACACCCTAAACACACTTGTGCAATACTTGATCATACATACTTGCAATTGGGAAAATTTTTCTTGTGAGCAATTGAGCAACTTCTACACTTGCTAATCTTTCCCATTGCTACAAGCTCGTGTCCTATAGGCTAGAATCTCCTTTCTACCATACTTACACTTTTACACACATTGGTTAGGAGATCAAAATGCTTGATATAGGAAATCAAGCCTTGTGCTACAATGGTAATTGTAATTTCCATTTTCCCTTCCTGTTTTTTTTTATTACTTGTACTCTCCTTACTACTCCTAGGGTTGGAGGCTGCGGATTGGAGAGGGTGTTATCTTCTCATGTGGAGAAGGGTCTTCTCGGAGGAGAAGGTGGACTTTGTACTACTTCTAGAAGGTCTCAACGGGAAGCTACTTCGAGGAAGGCTACTTTAAGGGGGAGCTTGAAGTTACTTCAAGTGAAGGCTGCTTCAAAGTTGGTGAGACGACTTCGGGGTGAAGGTTGTCTAAAGGGTTTGGGAAGGTATTTGTATTTTATAAAACATCCTTGTGAGGTAATACAATAAAGTTTCTTTCAAAATCCCAATTGGAAACAATTGGGTAGTGGACTGACTCCCATAGTATTTGCTAAGGGTGGAACCACTCTAAACCCTGTGTCTCCTTCTTCAACTTCTTTGTGGTTGATTGTTTGAATTATTTTTTAAAATATTAATAAAACCCTATTCACCCCCTCTAGTGGTTTTATCAATTGGTATTAGAGCAGGCTTCAAGGAGCTCTAATCGAATCTTGAGGAATGGATGGTGGTGGTGTCTACAGCCGCAAGCAAAGGAGAAGCTTGGACCAATCTTCAACAAGATGTAATTGGTGCTTAGGAACAAGACACACAACACCTAGATATCCATGGAGGTTAAAGAAGGAAGATGTGCATAAAGAATGCATTATTGCTACAACAAGTGAAGAAGAAGAAGCGGTAAGCCTTTTTTATTTATCTAAAGAAGAGTTAATTGCTAGCCTTCAAGAGATACATGATAAGTATATTGAGTGCAAGAAGAAATTAAATAAATATAATAAAGTAAATGATGTGTTACATGCTAAACTTCTTGCTCTCACATCTAAAAATGAAGATCTGAATGCTAAATTAAATGATCTTGGATTTGCAAAGGATAGTATTATTTCTAAAAATAGTACATTGAAATCATCTCTAAGTGATTGTAATGTGAAGATTTTTACTCTAGAAACAAATTATGATATTATTTCTCAAGAAAAGGTTGGACTGCTTGCAAATTTAAATGATTTTCAAACTCAACCTATCCTATACACTCATCTAGATTATGATACTATTGTGAAAGAAAGAAATTCTTTATTATCTAATCTAGATCAAGCAAAGTTAGATATCAAAAAGAGAATGGATGAGATTGCTAAGTTACAACAAGAAGTTAGTAGCTTAAGAAAGAATGATGTTCTTGATAAGATCTTAAATGATTCTCATGGTCAAATTGGAAGGAGAGGACTAGGTTACAAGCCTAAAGGAAAATCCTATCAAAAACCTAGTGGGGGAAGGACACAAGTGCCAAAGACTCAATCTATGTATGTACCTAAAGGCAAGTATACATATGTACCCAAGAACAATCTAGATCAAACTCATAAAAAGAGAAATGAGACTGATTCTATATGTTTCCATTATTGTTTGCGTCTTGGACATTATTCCTTCTCATGTCCATACAAGAAAAAGGATGTTTAGTTGGTATGGGTTCCAATACCCCCAAACTAAATAAATTAAATTAGTTGAGATATGACCAAAGAGTCTAAATTGTATATGTCTATCTCAACTTAACATAATGAGATAACAAGTTGATTCAAGTAATTAAAATTTCTAACTTGAAAATACACATTTTTAAATAAACCTGTAGAGACACATCGTTAATAACGTGTTTCAGTTTGGGTTCCTCAAACCTAGAGATTTGAATATGATTAGTTAAGATTTGACTTAAATGTTACTTTGATATTTACATGTTTTATCTCAACTAAATTGAGTTGCATAATTGAATAGGAAGTGATCTATGTTGTACTTAGAAATAACTACAGAAAATAGTACAGAAACAATCTCGGTCGACAAAATCTTCAACCGAGACAATGTCGGTCCAGAAATTGGTCGACTGATATGATTTCTGCCTTAAATCTGTATTTTTTCTGGAGAAATAGTAACATTATCGGTCGAGAAAGTTGTCGACCGAGACAATTTCAGTCAAGAACTTTGTCGACTGAGTGAAACTCTGATAGAACTGTTTAATAAAAATAAGACACTTCAATTGCAATCAACTTAAGTATGTAATGAACTTTACATATTCTTGTGCTTTAAATATTTGAATGATCCTAATCAAAAAGAAGAATATATGAGCATCAAAACTTAATACTTTATATGATTAAATTGTATCTATAAAATATACAAGAGAAAAAGACTGATTTTACTAAAATTGCTGCAAAAATGTTGCTTGCAAAGAAAAATGATGTTGATCTATACTCTTACTGCAAGTAGACATGCTCTATTGCAAAAATAAGTCATATATCTTGGAGAAAAATCTCAAATCACATATTGATAATTGCATCATGATCTATATGATATCTTTATCATGCTATAAATTTACTAATTATATGATCAAAACTATATGCAAATAGAAACCAGAAATGCTCTCTTAAAATCAATGCACACATTGTAAAGCCCTAAATTGCTACTGAAATGATTAAGCATATTCATGGCTTGTCTTAAATTCAAAAATTCATGAATCATGTTGGTTTAATTAATGAAAATACTATTTTATGATAATCCACATGGTTTGTCCTAAGTATTCCTTGGTCTATTTATATCAAAAACCATGTGTCTTGAAATTTGCTTTTCAATCATCATTGTGTTATGGATATGCCTTTACTATTTTATCATGATCATTGTGTTCCATCTTTTACTTGGTGTGGGTAAAAATAATCTTTGATCTATATATACAAACCATGAATGGATATTGTTTTCAAAATGATCATTGTGATTCATCTCATTACATATAAAGATGATGTTATCATTGAAAATGCCATTTTGCATAACAGTAAATGCATCTTGACATGATAGATAATGATTATCATGTGCATGGCTTGTATCATCCCATGTAATAAATAAATGATTTTTGTTAGATGACACTATGGCAAGCTAAATAGTTTGTTTCTTAGAACGAAAATATTAATGTCTTATCTAGTTGTTTGTTCTAAGTAATCAAAAGAAAAATCTTGATTTTAAGAACTTGAGTTCTATGAGATATAAAACTTGTTCTTAATTTATACTCAAGGATGACTAAAGAGTTAATCTAAAAATAAGTTTAAAATAAGAGACTTGTTTAGAATAAAGAGCTATTTCAATGTTACATTTAAAATCTATTATAACCAAATCAAGAGCAAGGTACTAAATTCATATACAAGATTTCTCTTAGGATATAATTTTGCATCATGGTGGCAACATGAATTATGGAAATTTATATTGATGCAAATAATCTTGCTTATAAATAAATGATTGAAAGCTACATTCTTGCTATGATTGAACATGTTGTAAATGTAGTTCAATTGCCTTTTTGCAAGAAGAACAATCACTGTGGACATCGAAATTCATTATTTCATGAAGAACATACATTCTGAAAATTTGCTTAGGATATAACTTGCTCTAAGAAAATCAAGAACAAGGACTTCATTGTGATGCCTATATTAAGTTTTCAATTGATAAAATTACTTTGAAATAGGTATCACTCAAAGTGCTTCAAATTGATATACATTTGATCATATTACATAAAGACTTTATGTTTCACATATTTTAACATTAATGTGTAACTCAATGAGAGTGCTTAAACTGTAAATATGCAGAAAATGCCTCTCGATCGAAGTCAAGGTCGACCTAAAATAAGCTTGACAAAATGCTTATTTGTAAATCATTTTCTTGCAATCAATCTTAGTATATTGAAAACAAGACTTTAGTGCATAGCTCTCATAAAAGGTTATGATCTAATGCTTATTATGACCTTAGAATCCTTAAATTATCTTGATTATAAGATCAAGGGGGAGTTCACAAAAACTTTGTAAACATCTTAAAGAAAATTTGAAACAAGTTATGACCTTAGTATTTTTAAGGTAGTCTTGGCTATGAAAATAAAGGAGCCTACAATATTCATGAATGTGATATATATCTTGTTTTTAATGGAGTTCTCTAAACATATTTGGGCTTAACATCCCATGTATTTGGTTAGAGATACATTCATGTACTCTATTATAAACTTAAAGGATTCTCATACCATTTCAAGGCTTAACATCCTTTGTAAATGATTGAGAAATAAATTGTGGCTAAATTTGACAACACATGGTTTGCATTCATATTATCCCTTGCTTTTAACAATGAATATCTTCTTAAGGGGGAGCATAGAAATAAAATTAAGGGGGAATAATCAAAGTCATACTTAATGATTATCTTGGCTATCTTTTTGAAATGACAAAGGGGGAGAAATAATATAAAATAAAAAATATAAATGTGAGTTTCATAATCTCTCGGCCAGCACACACTTGCAAACAAGAGAATGGCTACAAAAGGTAAACTTCAGGTATGAAAATCATATGATTTATATTTCTTTATTTTATATTTTGGAAATGTTTGTCATCTTCAAAAAGGGGGAGATTGTTGGCTAAATGGATATCATCAAAATCCCTTTGTTTTGAAAATGACAAACATTTCATTCTTTTGGATCTAACGTGCTACTTGAGTGTTGCAGGAACTAGGTGGATGACACAACTTTGGAAGATCTAAATGCTCACAATGTATTAATTTCATGATTGTAATAAAATGTAAAATTTTTTACAAGTATATAATGTACAAGTACTTAGATATCATGTAAATCGAGCATTTAGATCTTCCCTAATCATTCACAACACTTAGATAGGTCATCCCCTATAATAGTGTCACAACTGCACACTCATACACACACTTAGTATTTATCTAGAACCACCAAAATAGAGACACTCTCGATCGAACTCTTTGTCGACCGAGACAAGCTCGGTCGAACAACTTCTCGACCGAGAGTCTCCTGGGTTATTTCTTCTAATAGGTCCTATAGCTGTTAGACACAACAGACAAGGTAGTTGGGAGTTGGAATCAAACGTTATATACACTTGCCCCAGAACATCTCTCAGTCAAAAAAAACTTCGACCGACGGACTCTCGGTCGAAAAACTTCTCGACCGAGATTGTCTCTGTCTACACTTTTCAGAATTAATAAACTAGCCGTTGCTAAAGAAATTAGTTGACAACTAATGGCTAGTTGAGCACTTAGAACCCCCTAGAAAGTGTCTAGAACGTCCTTAACCATTCATAGGCCATTCCTATAAATAGGACATGCCTTAGGACACCCTATACACACTTGTGCAATACTTGATCATACATACTTGCAATTGACAAATCTTTTCTTGTGAGCAATTGAGAAACTTCTACACTTGCTAATCTTTCCCATTGCTACAAGCTCGTGTCCTATAGGCTAGAATCTCCTTTCCACCATACTTACACTTTCACACACATTGGTTAGGAGATCAAACTACTTGATATAGGAAATCAACCCTTGTGCTACAACGATAATTGTAATTTTCATTTTCCCTTCTTGTTCCTTTTTATTACTTGTACTCTCCTTGCTACTCCTAGGGCTGGAAGTTGTAGATTGGAGATGGTGCTATCTTCTCAGGTAGAGAAGGGTCTTCTCAGAGGAGAAGGTGGACTTTGGAATACTTCTAGAAGGTCTCAATGGGAAGCTACTTCAAGTAGGAAGGCTACTTCAAGGGGGAGCTTGAAGTTACTTCAAGTGAAGGCTGCTTCAAAGTTGGTGAGACGACTTCGGGGTGAAGGTTGTCCAAAGGGTTTGGGAAGGTATTTGTATTTTATGTAACATCCTTGCGAGGTAATAAAATACAGGTGCTTTCAAAAAACCAATTGGTTACAATTGGGTAGTGGATTGACTCCCTTAGTATTTGCTAAGGGTGGAACCACTCTAAACCTTGTGTCTCCTTCTTCAACATCTTTGTGGTTGATTGTTTGAATTATTTTTTAAAATATTCATAAAACCCTATTCACCCCCCTCTAGTGGTTTTATCAAAAGAAACTAGCTAGATAACATGTCAATATCATCGAAAGCAACAATGAGCAATTTAGATCTAATAAAATTAAATTGCTCTCTAGCTAGAGGTTTAGTGAAAATGTCTGCCAACTGATTTTCTGTGTCTACATCCATGATATAAATATCTTTTTTAGCAATGTGATCATGAAGAAAGTGATGGTGAACCTCTATATGTTTAGATATACTATGCAATATAGGATTATAAGAAAGATTGATTGCACTAGTATTATCACAATAGATAGGAGAAGCATCAAAATGTATGCTAAAGTCTTGGAGCATTTGCTTCATCCATAGGACCTGGGCACAATAACTCCCGACTGTAATGTATTCAGCCTCGGTAGTTGATAATGCCACGGTGCTCTATTTCTTAGAAAACTAAGACACCAAGCATGGTCCTAGGAGGAAGCAAGTGCCACTTGTGCACTTTCTATCAACCAAACATACTGCATAATCCACATCACTATATTCTATAAGAGTAAAGTCCCTTGACTTGGGGTACCAAAGACCAAAGTTTTGAGTTTTGGCTAAGTACCTTAAAATCATGTTAACAACAATAAGATGTGATTTCCTAGGACTTGATTAAAAGAAAGCACACAAGTCAACACTAAACATAATATCAGGTCTAGAGGTAGTTAAATAAAGTAAACTTTCAATCATACCTCTATAGAGTTTCTCATCTACCTTCTCACCTTTTTCATCTTTATCAAGTTTGGTAGTGTTTGACATGGGTGTGTCCATTGGCTTCATGTTCTCCATTCCAAAGCATTTGAGTAGTTCATTGGTGTATTTACCTTAGTTGATGAAGTTTCCATCTTTGGTTTGCTTGATTTGGAAGCCGAGGAAGAAAGTCAACTCACCCATCATGATCATCTCGAACTCACTCTGCATAAGAGAACTAAACTCCTTGCAAATATCAAGATCAGTTCCGCCAAAAATGATATCATCACAACATAAATTTGAATGATAAGAAAATTTCTAGAAGTGTGTTTTAGAAATAGAGTAGAATCAACTTTGCCCATGACATAGCCATTGTCTAAGAAAAAGTTCATTAATTTCTCATACCAAACTCGAGGTGCTTGTTTGAGTCCATAGAGAACTTTTTGTAGCAAATAGACATGATTAGGTAGCTTGTCATTTTCAAAGCCTGGAGGTTGAGCAACAAATACTTCCTCCTCGATTGTACCATTCAAAAACACACTTTTAACATCCATTTGATATAGTAAGAAATTTTTATAACTAGCAAAGGCAAGTAGCATTCTAATAGATTCAAGTCTAGCAACAGGAGCATAAGTTTCATCAAAATCAATATCTTCCTACTGATTTTAGCCTTGTTCCACTAACCTTGCTTTGTTCCTTACCACCTTGCCTTTTTCATCAAGCTTGTTGTGGTAGAACCACTTAGTGCCAATGATTTTTTTGTCACTTGGTCTTGGTACTAGAGTCTACACACGATTCTTCTCAAATTACTCTAGTTCCTCCTGCATGGCTAGGATCCACTCATCATCTCCAAGAGCTTCCTTGATGATCTTTGGCTCCAGCTGTGAGATGAAGGCACTGTCTGCTTGTTCTTTGTTGTAGGCAGCTCGTGTCTTCACTCTCTCAAATGGATTGCCAATGATTAGCTCTTTGGGATGATTCTTTGTGAAGCGAGGAGTGGGATCCTTCTTCTCTTTATCTTCTACTTCAACCACCTACTTACCTTTGTTGTCAATGTTGAGGCCTTTCAAGATGGGAATTAAGTCATCTGCAACATCATTATCAACAACATTCTTGCCAACAACAGGGTTAGTTTCCATAAATTTAACATTAATAGATTCTTCAATTTTAGACAATTCAATATTGAAAACTCTGTAAGCCCTACTTATAGTGCTATAGCCTAGGAAGAAAGCCTTGTACGATTTTGTATCAAACTTGTCGAGAGAATCCTTCATGTTTAAAACAAAACAAGGACATCTGAAAATGTGAAAGAAATCAATGGATGGCTTTCTACCACACCATAACTCATAGGGGGGTTTCTTCAAAGAAGGATGTGTGAAAACTCAGTTCTGCACAAAGTAAGAGGTGCTAATGGCTTCATCCCAAAACTTATTAGGAATGTCATATTCTAGAAGCATGGTCCTAGACATCTCTTGTAGCGACCTATTCTTTCTCTCTACTACCCCATTTTTTGAGGTGTATGAGGAGAAGAGAAATTGTGTGAGTAACCAGATTTTTCACCAAAATGCTCAAAAAGATCATTTTCAAACTTTCCCCCATGGTCACTGCGGATAGAAACAATCCGACAAGAAGCTTTGTTTCAACTCATTTACAAAAGCTCAAGAAAACATCAAGAGTATCACTTTTAGAAATGAGAAAGAAGGTCCAAGTATAGTGAGAGAAATCATCGACAATCACAAGACAATACTTGGAACTACGAAGCATTTGAGTTCTCATAGGTTTGAATAGATCAATATGAAGAAGCTCAAGAGATCTTTTGGTACTAATGAATCCTTTGGATTTGAAGGAGGACTTGGTTTTCTTTCCTTATGTACAAGTTTGGCATTCCTCATCCTTTTCAAAATCTAATTTGGAAAGTCCCTGAACCAATTCCGTTTTGCTCAATTTCTTCATTTTATGCATATTCACATGTCCCAACAAGCAATGCCAAAGAGAAATATAATTTTTATCCACAACCAAGCATCTATCAAGTATGGGATTTAGAGCATCAAGCACAATAACATAAATATTACCATTTCTAGTTCCCTTATATATGACATTATAAGTGAGGGAATCTAGAAGCAAACATTCTAAAGAAGTAAATAAAACAAGATATCCATTATCACAAAGTTGGCTTACACTTATCAAGTTGTGATGTAGGCCATCATCAAGCAAAACATTTTTTATACTTAGCTCATTTCCTACATCACCCTCACCTATTACCTTACCCTTTTTGTTGTCCCTGAAGGTCACCGATCCCCCTTTCTTTTTCATGAATTTGTTGAAATGGCTGATTTCACCTGTCATATGTTTTGAGCAACCACTATCAACAATCCACCTTCTTTTTACCTGCATGAAAGAAGGATGTTAGTACCCAACTCAAACTTTGGGATCCAGGGTTAGCTTGGGGACCCATTTCATCTTTGGGTTGGTCCCCTTTGTCTTGTGAGGACAATAAGTAGAGTAATGATCATCAAATTTACAATGAACACATATTTTTGGGTTCTTAGAGTCGAAAGTCTCTCTATGGAAGATAGGAGGTTCCACACTCTTATTCTTACCCTTACTCTTGTTCTTGTTCTTATCCTTGAGAGCAGTCCCATCATATCCTAAACCACTAGTACCAATTTATTTGGTACAGTGTTCTAGGATAGCATTAAGGGATTTCTTTCCCATGAGAAACTTTTGCAAAGAAGCTCTTAACTTAGAATTATCATCACTAAGGTTAATGATAGTATAAGATAAACTAGCAAGATCATCTCTAGCATGCAATAGGTCAACCTATAAACAGAGGGCTTTAGTATGAAAAGAATCACATTCTAAAGCAGTTCTAGCTACCTCATTACTTTGAAAAATAGGTCTAGATGATAGATCATTAACTTGAGCAAGCAACTTAGCATTTTCAAATTTAAGCAAAAGAATTTCCTTTTGATAAGCATGATTTTCTTGCTTCCTAGCTTCAACAATGAGATTAAGTTCTACATTTTCAGTTTTAAGAATATCTATCTCATCTTGGAATCTTTGGTTATCTTCCTTAAGAGCTGCAATGGTCATAAGGTAGACACCATTCTCAACCTCTACTCCATTGTATTGGAGCTCAAGGTCAAGAAATTTCCCTTGCAAAGAATCTATTATATTAAGGTGCAACTTTTCATTTTGATCAAGAATCTCAATTTTATCATAAAGATCATCTATTATCTTTCCTAACATTTTCTTTTTAGATTTGCAATTAGTAAAAGATGACCAGCAAGCATTAAGCATATCAATAAGATTTTCCTTAGACAACTCATGCAAACTGACTTCACTTACCTCACTTACCTCACCTACATCTTCACTTGTAGAGGCCATGAGAGAAAGGTGGCATTCTCCATCTTTAGAGCTAGAAGAACTTGAGGAAGACTCCTCCCAAGATGCATGAGCTGCATCTTTACTTCTTCTTTCTTTCTTCTCCTTTTTCTTGTATTTGCCTTCTCTCTTGTACTCCTTGTACTTCTTGTGGATTCTCTTGTGGTGGCTCTTCTTGGCCTTTGGGTAGTCACTCTTGTAATGGCCTTTTTGGCCACATTTATAGCATCTAGGAGTTGATGAAGAAGGCTTCCCCTTGAAGTGTTTTCCCTTGGAGTAGTTAGCTTCATGCTCATTTGGGCCTTCATCTTCACTTGAGGAAGGAGTAGGGGACTTGAGAGCAAGTTGTTTCTACCTAACCATCTCTTCAATTTGATCTTTGAAGGTTGTGTCCTTGATCTTCTTGGACTCCTTTTCTTCTCTCTTTTCTTATTCTTCTTGCTTATCAAACCTTGGTTCATGGGCTTGAAGGTTGTCAACCAGCTCCTCAGTTGACAATTCACTAAGCTTGTACACTTCTTCAATGGATGTAACATTGGGCTCCCATCTCTTTGGAAGAGATCTTAAGATCTTGGAGTTGATAGTGCCTTTTTCCATCACACTACCAAGGGCTTCCAATCCATTGATGATGACATTGAGCCTAGTGTACATATCAGCCACTCTTTCATTCTTACCCATCTTGAAGTTCTCAAGAAGACCAGCAAGCATGTAGATCTTGGCTTCCTTCACTTGCTTCATTCCTTCATAGGTGATACAAAGATTGTTCCAAATCTCATGCGTAGTTTCCCAAGAGGATATCCAGTTGAACTCAAATGGGGTGAGGGTTGCATAGATGATGCTCACAGCTTTGGCATTGAGTTGAGCTTGCTTCATTTGGGCTTTTGTCTATGTGGATATTTCCCCCTTTGGATCTTCATACATTAGATGCACCACCTTCCACATCTCATAGCTCACTCCTTGAAGATAAACTATATGCTTCTCTTCCAATAGAGGAAGTTGGTGCCGTCAAAGATCGGAGGTCACATGGAGAAGCTTCCCTCCAAGTTGAGAGATCCAAGTGCTAAATCGCCCATCTTCTCCTACTTGTAGAAGTAGCTTGGAGAAGACATGCTCTGATACCACTTGTTGGATCAAGGGCTCTAGAGGGGGGGTGAAGAGAGCTTCAAAAATCTCACAAAATGAATTAGACCACCAAATTATATTAAGTGAAGAAAACTTAAACATTCGGCCAATTTGAAATCCTAACTAACATGCATAGCAAGGGTGAGAGACAAGGAAGAACATACACTTGGACAAAGTGGTTTAGAGTGGCTCCACACTTCAAACTAGAAGTGAGTCATTCCACTACCTAGAGGTGGTTAGGCTCTAGGACTTTGCAATCTTGATGCTCTTATATTCATTCATAAGATTACAAGACAACAACCACATTCATCTAAGGACTTAATACCTCAAGCAAGGATCTTCAACCTACCAAAGGACCTTACCCACTTGAACCATGGAGTCTTCAGCCTTCAATAAGGACTTACCCACTCCTTCTTTAAGTCTTTGGCCTTCAAGGAATTACCTATCCTTCTTGAACGTATTCCTTGCCTATCTCCTTCACGTGGAGATCTGGAACACCTTGCTTTCTTCAACCTTGAAGAACGGCAACTCCTTCTCCTTCACTTAGAGGATATCTTATGCCTTTTCTTCAATAGGAAAGGGGGTAGAAAGATGGAGGTGGAGAGCTTTACATGGATACAAGAGGTAGCTCTCTTACAACAGAACCTATCTCACTCATACTCATTGATTTGACTTGAAAGTAGAGAGAGAAAGGGGCTCAAAGGTGTATAACACTCTCAACTAAGCAAGAACCAAGCATATATGGAATGAGCAACCTTGGAATGAACTCCAAGTGGTCCTATTTATAGCTAAGGGTGCCCCTTTGAGTTGGGGAACACTTAGGGTCAAATTATAACCATTTTTGCCCAAGGTAACATATCTATTTTTGTCCAAATAAGTCACCAATGGTCATAATCACTTTTTCTGCAATTTCTATACAGTGCATTCGGTCGAGTTTCAATAAAGGTAACTCGACCGATTGGGTAAAAGACCACCCAAATTTAAAACCATCGGTCGAGTTTGTCCTGAGAAAACTCGACCGACCAATGAAAGTTGTGTTTGGTCAATAACCCCATCGGTCGAGTTTTGTGAGTACACAACTCGACTGATGCACTCTTCATAGAATTGATCCAATGGATCAGTTGAGATTGTAACTCGACCGATTGACTTCCTGTGATCAATTTTCTAAAGTGCATCAAAAGTGATTAAAACTTGGTGCTAAGTGTCCCAATCAATTTTCTCATCTTAGTTACAATCCATATCATCAATATAAGTGATTACAAAAATATTCTAAGGTCATTTACATGTATTTCCTAAATTGTACACTTGCATAGATTTTGACTTGAACTTAGCAAATTAGGGCTTGTGAATTTTGATCCTTTTCATGTACCTAACACCTAAAATCAATCTTAAATACACATATTAGATACATATGAATGGAACGGTTAAGTCATTATAAAAATATGGACAATGTATAACCTCTAGGTCAACACCTTTGCTATCCAAAAATATACTTTCCTTGTATATAATGAAATTATCTTTGCAATGCATATTTAAACATTAAATTCTGAGTTCATATGCAAAAGATATAGATGTTTAAGTGGGATATATATTTTTGACCGTGAAAAACTCCGCTAGCCAGCCGACCGGTTTGGAAAGTCAATTGGTTGGTGGATTCTTCATCTTTTGAGGAAGGAAATTTATTTCTCTTCTAGAATTTATATTAATCCTAGAAATAAAGTACAAAAATACATATTATTATCAAATAATTTACTTTAATGACTAAAATCCTTAAATAAGTGATATAAGCAATAAACGTGCAAAATTAGACATATAAACGCATCTAAAATGCCCCTAAAAAGGATATAAAGTTCTCTCATCAAACTATCTCAGATTTAATCCTTTTCTCATCTCGAGTAAAGAAAAATAAAAAAGAGATCAAACAATTGATACTAGGATCTAGGCCTTCCTCTCCCAACTAAGCAAACTTCATGGCCCTCTTCCACTAAACACAGTCAAGCGACCCTAGCCCTTTGGGGTCACATAGCTACACTTGGATATCCCCGATTGGGGCTTGCTCCTCCATTCACTAGACTCCAAACTGCAACAAACGGATTTCATCTCAACAATACTCCTATTCTATCTACGCAAATAGAAGACAGCATAAGTCCTGGTTGTTTGGCTATTTTTGGGAGAATTTTGATAAGTCCTTTAGGTATGAAAATTTTGACCAAAGGGGGAGGAAGACATGGCACAAACCTGAATCTGTGGTCTCTCCTCTATTCGACTCGAGACCTTATTTGGAATTCAGTTATTTTATTTGTCTCTCCTCTATTTGAATCGAGACCTTTTATTTGGCTACAGTTACATTAACCATGTGTTTTCTTTTGGTCTCATAGACCTCTTTTATTTATGTCATGTTTGTAGATGAAAGTTGAAAAGAAGGTGTATTTATGGAAGGGATACCACCCCAGACTTAGGGTTTAACATATGATGAGATTTTTTTTCACGAATGACAAAGAGGTAAGAGGTGATGGAAGAAGAATGAGATCAAGAGGCTGACTTGTGCTTCTCCCTTTTATTGCTGCATTGGAGTTAGATCATCATATTATACCAGTTAATTCAATTAGTATAGGGTAAAGAAGTGTTTACAAATTTTGTTATAAGAATCAGAAGCACATCAGGCTTGACCCTTCTGACTCATTCTGCTTATAGTCATTTCCAAGGGGAAAGAAATTGTTGTCATTGAGACTCAAATTTGTTCAAGACATATTTATTCTTAAAATTTCCTTTTGCATGGGTTAGCTCGAGAAAAAGAGAATAGTTTTTTTATATATTTTCAATTTTTGCATGCATCAAAATGGTCGGCTAGATAAAGGCTATTACTCACACAAAATAGAAAAAACTAAATAGAAAATGAAAAATAAGACATATGCAAATAAAAGATGGAGAAATACAATTTGAGATGGTGGAGAAGACGCACCACCCACCCTCCACCCCCAACTTAAAAATTCTTCCCATCCTCAAGCAAACAGAAGTTAGAGATGGAGGAAAAGAAATCCTCGAAGCCTATCTAGGTGGCCCAGGCAACTTGAAGAAGATCCAGCTGAAAGGAATATGAATGAGGGTTGGTTCCTTGTACATGAGAGCTCCATGTCACAACATATGATATGGTTGTCGTGGTAGATTGAACGGGCTGTCTGGGGTCTTGAAGCAATGTTGTTTTTCTCTCCAAAACCCATGTAATAGGATCGAAATAAACTCCTCAGTCAGTAGATGTAGTGTAGTAGTTGTGTGCAGATCTAGATCAAGTGGCACAATGTCAGAGTGGTGTCCATCTGATGACTTTAAAGTATGCTTCTCCATGAAGAATTAAGGTGGGCTTGATATATATTGAATCGACATTGCCAATTGTGCTAAATTAGTTGGAGGATCTAGCTCTTTCTTCTTCTCATCTCTTGAGTTTGCATATAGAACATATGGAGTTGGCATAGGAGGAATTGTCTCACCTATAAAATCAGCATGATATATATTTTTGTGCGGTTGTATTTGCTCTTGGTTTTTAGCCCAATCAATCAAAATATCAATAGAAGTAGTGGGATCCTTCCCAATATTAAAATGTGGCTTTGAATCCTCCACCTAGGATATACCCAACTCACTCCTAGATTTAGAAAACTCCACATGTTGGGTTTGTACTTCATGGTCTAAAATTGTTTCTTTCTCATCGGGAATCACTCTGAATTTGACAAACTTAATGTGAAGCTTTTACATGAGTCTACCTAGATAAGGGATGTGAGACTTGTAAATCATCAGTTTAGGTTCTTCTGATAGAATGTGGAGGATAGTTGGAACTACAATAGAGAGCATTTCATCAGGATGGGAAGGACATGCATTGCAGATGATGTGGTTGGATGATTTCCTTCCTATGAGACGAGATAGATGGCAACTGAGTGACTCAAGGTCGTGAATGGAGTGTTTTCTCTATCGTCCTCTACATCTTTATAGGGGGTAATTAGTTTAGAAATGGGGACTGGAGGTGTGGAGTACCATTTTCTAACCTCGTCACTATGATGTTCGGCTATTGTGGTTGCTTAGGATTAAATTCTGGTTGGTGTGCAATCATACATGCAGGAGATTGTTGGATGGCTTCCAAATGATCCACTTCAGACACCAATCTTTTATTCTGAGCTTCATGTTCTTCTAACTTTGTTTGGAGGTCAGCTAACATTTTATGAGGGTATTCGTACTCTCGTTTCATTCAGGCTGAATTTGATCTGTATAGTCAAGCTCTTCATCGTAGCCTTCATAATATTGTTGATTGCAGTCATCTTCGAGTCTTTTTTGAATAAGCTTGACTTGGAGAGTCACCTTAGGACAGCCCCATATGTCATGATAGATGGAGCAACAATTTGCATATTGTAAATTTTGTTGCGGTGCCCACTCCAATATAAATGAATTCATGCAAATTAGAAATTTTGAATATTAGGCTCAAGAGAAAAGATGTTTCAATGAGTAAAAATATAAGACTATTTTTTTCTTTTAAAAATGAACAAGACAATAAATTATGAAGATCTAATATGAAAAAAAATCTAAATCAGAAGAAATTAGTAGCACTAAATTAAGAAATATGAAATCAAAATAAGAGAATATACAAGACTAAGAAATAACAAAAAAACTACTTTTTTGAAAAATCGAAAATATTTAACAAAATCTAGAAGAGAAAATCATAACTACTCTAAAACTTTTGAAAATATATACTATTTTGTCCCCAGGAACGATGTCAATTTTGATGGGGCTCGGGATGTTGCATCGATAAAATCCTAAAAAAATAACTATTAGGTTTAATCAAAAGCAGTACACTAATTCCCTACTCCACACGAGCGGAAGCCTTATTGCAGTATACTTAAGGATCTAACCCAAGGGATAACATTTTTAAGTAGTTTTATAGATTCAGAAGTAACAAGAGCAATATGTATCACCGAGTAGTTAAAAGATTGATTAAACTAAGATGTTACCAAAAGAAACAAAGATTAAGGAAATGAATAACATGTAATAAAGAGAACCAGAGCATGGGATTTCGCCACCCGGGCCCACGTAATTATGTAATAAGATCTAACTCTCCAATAGTGATTTCTAAATCGAGGCGTAATTGTTGCACCCTCACATGATATAGCTCGTCTCCTAGTATAAATTCCCTTAGGACTGACCATCCTTGGCATCCAAGTTCCCCATCTATATTGATGAACTCCTTTACTTATGACCTACCATCCTCGACATGTAGCAGATCAAAGTCCAATCACCTCACTATCCCTTGTTTACAGCTCAGGGGGATAATATGATCATTCCGGTATTCTAATCATGCTCACAACAACCTGCATGTCCATGATTATAACATATATGTAGAATAAGTTGTCAATGTACAAAGCAAGACATCGAGAAGAATGATACTTTATTTAACAACTATATTGTTGAGTTTAGATACAAGCTAAGTAAATTTGGGCAATCGAGACTAGTCCCCACACTACAACACAAAGCGTCTACTCGCTCATGACGAGGGACAACAACAAAGAGATAATATGAACGATGAAGAAGGTCATGATGCTTGGTGTAGGAAGACTTGTCTCTCCTCTCTGACCGCCGCCTCCTCGCTAGGGTCTGTACTATAGAATGTGGCATCTGATCACCAATCAAATAAACTTTTGAATTGATGATAACAATTTCCTTTTATAGTCTCCTTTCCTCACTGTAGCAATCCTATACTTGTACATAAAGGTTGATGAGTTGAGATAACTTTGGTTGAGGGCGGCTTGAGGGGAAATTCCCAATGCTGGATTTTTGGGTGATTTTTACACTGGTCCATCGTCCTATTGCTGTCTGAAAATATAATTTCCTTATAGATAATGAAATTATCTTTCCAACTCATATTTCACCATCAAATTTTGAGTTTGGATGTAAAATATATAGATGTTTTAGTGGGATAACCACTATCGAAAGTCAATCGGTTGGTGGATTCTTTAGCTTTTGAGGAAGGAATTTTACTTCTCTTCTAGAATTTCCATTAATCCTACAAATAAAGTACCAAGATAAATTAATTACTAAATAATTTACTTTAACAACTAAAATCCTAAAATAAGTGATATATGCAACAAAACGTGAACAACTAGACATATAAATGCATCTAAAGTGCCCCTAAAAAGGGTATAAAAATCACTCACCAGTGTGGAATTTGCATATCAATAAAAGTTATAAAAATATGGTTGTGTATTTTGTCTACCAAATACTGGAAAAATAGACTTCTCTCCCTTGCAGGTAGGGTTACCCTACCCAATTCCATCCACCTATCTTAAGCATGTTTATATGCTTGTAGGTGATTAGTTTCTGCTAAAGAATGTGTGTTATTCTACAAATTATTGAGATTTAGAGACTGGACTTTTTTGGAAATGGATTGATTAGTTTCCATTGCATTGATGGTTGTTGTATAAAGATTTTGGGACTATGATCTTAGAGACGAGGAGTGCAAGTGAAAGCTTGTCAAATCTAGGGGGATCAAGTTGCGCTCTCTACGATAATCTATGTCGCCTTCATCAGTTTGGGTCCTAGATTTGCTTTGGTGGCTGCTGCCAGACTCCTTGGATCTTCCAACTGCCAGTTTCAATCACATATTGTATTGATCAACTGGTAAGAAACTTCATATGGACAGGGTCTTCTACTTCTAGAGGGTTGAACCTGGTGGCCTAGAAGCAAGTCACTAAGCCGCATTCATAGGAGGGTCTGGGAATCAAACGAGCAGGAACCTTTAACTCCACCCTTACCATGAAACTTGTGTGGGATTTTATATAAGACAGAAAGGTCCCTTGGGTGAATTTAATGTATGCTAAGTACCCCAGGAACATACTCGAAAAAACAGTTGGGTCACATATATGACGTAGTATCAAATCTACAATCCCCTTCCTGCTCTATAACTCCAGACTCACCCTTTTATCAGGCATGCATAGTAATGTCTGGTCCGAAGATTGGGTGGGTGAGGGTAGGAAACCGTCCCTACAAGCCAGACTCACGGTTCCTGAAGATGTCTCATATATGTTGGTTTCTAGTCTGGTTCTCGAAGATGGAGGTTGGGATGGAGATTTTTTGCATGTCTGGTTTACCCACGCTACTGTCAAAGACATCACCAGTATGCCTACACCCTCTCTTGAGATAGGGGAGGATTGTAGGGTCTGGCTTCACTCATCTGACGGAGAGTATACTTCCAATTCAGCTTATACATTCCTCTCTTAGTCGCAACATTATGAATATCCACGAAGCCTATCTGCAATATGGAACCTCCCCATTCAACAAGGAATGAAGTCTACGCTTTGGCTTATCTACCATAACAGACTACCTACCAATAACTTGTGATTCAAACATAAGATGGTGGATACACCACAATGCTCATGATGTCAACACCTGGAAGAGTCAGTGATGCATGCTCTGTAGGACTGTCTGGACGCTACTACGGTGTGGATGTGTCTGCTTCCCAACAAGGCCAATTTGTTCTTTCAATTAGATTCAATCACCAAATGGCTGGAGTACAATCTTACTGGAACAAAACAACATGGCATATGGAAGCTCCTATTTGCCATTACCTACTGGTGGCTATGGAGGGAAAGAAACTTGTCCATCTTTGATGGAAATAAGATGCCGCTGGAGGTGTTGGAATCAAACTGTAAGGATTACCTTGTTACTACTCAAAGTGCCTTCTGGACACCTACTGAAAAGACGACACCACCACGCTTCAGTAGCCCACCGGCTTCAATCATCCCTTGTCCTCCTTCTCTTATGAATGTGGATACAGCGCTTGACAACAATAAGAAAATCAAGGCCAAAAGCATGATCCTCCGTGATGCTAAGAGACTCTGGATAATGGGGAAGGTGAATAAGTACTCGGGCATTGACCCGATGTACGCCAAACTAAGAGCCATTCTGGAGGGCCTCTGTTATGCCAGTACTGGACATATTTAGGACTTCATCATAATAACCAATTCTAGCAAAGCAGTTCAGTGGGTTAAAGAGCAACAACACCCGCCGTCAAAATATTTGCTTCAAGTGCACTCCATAAAGTGTATGTTAAAACAAGGCTCGTGGGACATCATCTACAAAAAGAGGGACCAAAATAAGTTGTCTGACCAACTAGCTAAGCGACATCTGAAGCAACTTGAGCAGGAGGAATACTGGACTACATGTCCTGATTTTCTAAATTTGTTGTACTTCAAAGACCTTGAAGCTTTCCATAATTATCTGTAGTCAGTCCCAGCTGATTTTATCACAAAAAAAAGTTCTAAAAATGTTTAAGTAGGGATGCTAACCCTAAGTTGTAAAATTAAGATAAGTTACCATTCACCTTAACCTTGCAATGTTTGAATTTTGGTGACAAAATATCTTTTAATGAAGTGTGCACGTAATATCTTAAAATTTGGTAAATTGAGTTATATAAAGTAATGTATTTGTAATTTCCCCAATAGTACTAATTTAATGAGATAATAATGTGTGATCTTTTTTGTGGCATGGGTTTGACCCATGGTCAAAGTTAGGCCCATGAGATTACTTGCTTTGCAAATAAGTTCTTGTGGCACAAATTTAAGAAATAAAATGAATTAGCACATAAGTAAAAGATGATGGTTTTATGAGATATTGGATAACAAATATATGAGGAAATTGTAATCATTTTCTTGGGTGGCTGGTTGAATTTCGAGGACAAAATTCCTATAAGAGGGAAAGGATGTTATAACTTGGTTTTTCCCAAATTTTAATATATTTGTTTACAAATAATGTAATATGAAGGACACATTAGGAAGATGGTTCTCTATGTGTCTTGTTAAGAAATTGTGGTTTGAATGTACAAATACTCAATATGGGATGGATTTCATGTAGTTCACTATTTTCAATAAACCATTATAGATTTTGGACAAAGAAAGAGAGAAAAATCCAATAATAAAGAAATTAGTAAAAGTAACTCAGAATGGGTGTTTTAAATATGGAATTGTGTGGAATACTCTATAAAAAAAAAGTTTTCATGCATATATAAAGGATGGGATTTTGTGGGTCACTATATAACTAAAATAATGAATAATGTGTAAGTTTCCAAAAGAATTTAAGATGTGTGGTGTTTTAGATCATTAATAAAATAATTGTCTAATCCACTTTGGCAACATTAGTTTTAAGGCATCCAATGGTCTTTTTGGAAATATGGTTTTTGGTATGCATAAATATAATGAGAAAAGGAAGATAATTCTATATATTGGGAGAAAGAGGATATTCTATGGGATAATGTTATTATTTTAAAATGTTTAAAAAGAGTAAGTTTTTAGTTATCCCAACCACTATTTATAATTATAAAATGTTTTAATTAATTTCCATGGAATGAGGATTGTAGGTTTGAAAGATATACCATGGAGAGAGGTACAAGAATAATCTAGAATTCATGACATATTAGACAATAAAGTATTGTGTATTTATGTTCTTTGCTTTTTGGCTTTTGTGTGTCAATGGGGGTAAAGTTGGCAATTAAGTTATAGATATGTGAATTCTTATTTTGGGAATCTATTAAATGTTGATAGACTTTTTCAAGAGTGACTGTGACAAAGAAATAAACAAACCAAGGAAATGAAAATGAATAAAAACTTTAATTAAAATCATGCAATCATATATGTGTTATAGATACAAAAGGGACTGGAAAGTGATTAAGAGGGGAGAAGGAAAGAAGACTCAAAGAGGCGGGTCAAAAGGAAGATACTTGTTGTCGGTGTACAGGGAGGATATAACATGAACCAAAGATTTGTGATGGAAGCACATGTATTCCTAGGTAGATATGAGAGTCTGTGAGAGCACCCAAGGATCTACCAATCACCTACGAAGCACCAGGTATAGTCTATGACTCCTAGGGCTTGTTCACATTACCCAGTCGCTAGGACCATAGACTCTATCTCTCTCTATCCACCATCGACCCATTCTAAGATTTATCTAGGTCTGGCGACTTCCATCAGAGCCGCAACAACTTCCTCCGACGCCCCACAGACAGAGTTGTGTGCTTACCTCAGTCGTGTGTCAATCGCGGTGTCCGGCAGGCACCCGCAAGGCGGGCTCTCCCGAGGTTAGGAATGATTAGATCAAAATGACCAAGGTACCCTGACCAATGTAAGTGTGGCACCAGAGCAAAGGGTCATTTCCTGTTGTCTAAAGGGGTGTTGAGTTAAAATTCAACAAAATTAGATTTTGCATACATGTCAAGGCGTGATTGGCCATTAAATAGTTATCCTACTTAATATCTAGAAAATTATTGGTAACTCAAACAAACATAAGTTATATATGAAGTTGCTTAGAAAAATGAGAGAATGCAAATAAAATATGTTTGACCTAAATATCATTCCAAATTCAAAAGTAGTGCAAAGATGGGTTAATGTGGTGATTAGTGTATAAAAATACTAGATTGGTGTATTAACTAGTTGAATAGATTAATGCCCTCAAATCATGTTATAATATGATAATGTTAAAGATAATGAAGATAATTAGGTCTTCTAATATGAATGGTCATGAATATGAACAATCAAGGTTAAGTAGTTAAAGATGATAACTTTAAAGATCATGGGAATTGGAGTATCAAAATGACCCTAATGATAAATTGATGCCAAGGAAACCTGAACCCTAAATTATGACCGAGTAGGGTTTAATGTAATTAATATGATGGTGACACTTTAGGATTTACATGCTTATAGATTAAATGATTGGATTCCTCTTTGCTTGCTTGATTGGATGATATGCTTAAAGTATGATTTGATAATCTGCATGTCACACCATTAAGGTACATGGTTATGCCTATGACTACCCACATTAGTTTGTCTGGGTTTTGTAAGGTTTCCCATATTGCTTGCTAATTAAATTGTTGGGCCCCAGATTTGGAAGACCAACATGGAACCTAGACCCATTTTGGGAAGGTCATATGAGGTCAGGCCCTAGATTGGGAAGGTCATATGAGCTCAGGACCTAGATTGGGATGATCAACATGGCAGCTAACTTCAGATTGAGAAGGTGGTCTAACGTCCATTGTAGGGACAATACCCTAAGAAAGGGTACCCCATAGGTTGAGTAAAAATGGATTGAGAAGTTATGATGAAAATGGTAATTTTGATTCTATAACAATAATTATTGTGAATATGTTGTTACACCTAAATGAAAATATTTTGTTTCCCCCACGTACACAGTATAACTTTCTATACCGATCTATGTTTTTGTTTCATGATGTTTTAGATACATGCTAGATAAGATGATAGACATGATAGACCATATAAATGACATGAAGGCATTACTCTAAGGAATATTAGCTAGACACTCATTCTCTATGTGAAGTTTTGATGATATAATTTCATGTAAAAGCATCTTGTAAAAAAAATTATAATGAATGAAATTATTTACTATTCATTATTATTTATTTAAAATTGGGATCCTTGGGAAAATTGTAGGAAATTGCACTCATCTTTTTGGCCTATTCCTTAACTGTTCATTGCTAAAAAGTGAGGTCGTTATAGTGATCTCCCTGGATCTATTAGTTGTATCTTAAATTACTTGTATTGATCTCAAACTTGTAACATCTATCTAGTATTATATCTTTTGATGTAACATGAGGTTCTTAATAGTAATCATCTTTTGGTAATTATGCATATTTGCTAGTGAGTAATATCCTTTCATGTTTTTGAAATTGCATATCTCTATGTTTGCATATTCATCTTCATCTAATCATAGCTTGTTCTTTAACATGTGCATCTTTTTCTATGACCTAGATCCTACTAGTAGTCCTATCTTGTAATATCATCTACTAGTAGTTCATATACATGTGGTTCTAGCCTTGTTCACCTATTGGCATTCAACTATATGCTATGCTTGTATCTTATTTCATACATACTCAAACTTGTTCCTTGACTTGCAGATCTACTATCTTGAGTTACTTGCTTGCATAGCCTTACCTTGAAATTTACTAGAAATATATCTAGGTTTGTTCTAATGCATGTCTTGATTTACTTTATAAACTATGCTTAGACAAGCCCCTAGTTTTGCTTTTCTAATCTCCTTTCTAACAGTCGTGTCTCATTTTACTAATAAGTTATGTTTTTCATCCCCTCACCTTTTGAAATGACAAAAGCGGAGAAGACATGTCTTATGTAAGGGGAGATGTAAAGGGAAGATAACATATATGTGTAGAAGACATAGATTCTATAAATGTTATGAAAGCTAACCATGCAAGGAGAAATAACATCAATTGAGAGGGAGTATTAGAACTCCATTAGAATCAATTGATGGGGATAATATGAACTAAATTCTATTGAAACCCCTAGGTTTCTCCAAAAGTATGATTCTACTTTAATGCTTTCAATACATTTATGGAATAGTTTGTCATCTTCAAAAAGGGAGAGATCTTTGACTCAAAGTCTTATTGACTCTCAAAGTCAAATTGAAGAAACCTTTATTTTGATGATGACTAACTATTTTACTTATTTGTGTCTAATGCTTCTACTTGAGTGATGCCAGATTAGGTATAGACATAGTCTAAATGTCCTAAGTTGCACATCCTAACTTAGAGAAATACAACTCAAAGTCAATGCAATTGCACTTTTGTAAAAAATGACTCTAAACTATTAGAATCATGTTGTAAATCACTTGTAATGATTGTATGACATGTAATTAAGCTTATAAAAATTAGGAGCACTTAAAATGAATATTTAAGCACTCAAATGACAATCTCCAAAATTCATTATAGGTAGCCTTGTCAGTCGAGTTTCATCTTTGATAAACTCAACTGACACCCTTGATGGAATTTGGGAAGTGCCAAGTTCGGTCGAGTTTACCTCAGTTCAAACTCGACTGACAGGCTACACGGGAAAAATAAATTTAATCCATCGGCCAAGTTTCATCGCAACAATCTGTCGAGTTTCCCAAAAGTAATATAGACTGACTGCATTATACAGAAAGTATAGAAAAAGTGTTTCTAGCCATTGGAGTGTTAAAAAATCAAAAATACATCCCAAATGACTAGAATTCATCCTTAAGTTTTTCTACTGACTAGTAGGCATCTCCAACTATAAATAGGATCTCTTGGGCTTCATCCCATGGTTATCCAAGCACTATGAAGGTCCTTATATTATAGTTGAGTTCCTGCAAGTGCCTCCTTCCACTCTTAAGGTTAATTACTTGCTACATCCATTGGAGCGAGTAGGAGATTTATAAGAGAGCTAGTCCTACATGTATATCTTGTGAGGCTCTCACTTCCTCCACCTCCAAATCTCCCTTTAAACCATGAAGATGGAGGTTCTGTCTCTTGGATAAGAGAGGTGGATAAGAAGAAGGGAAGGAGTCCCTTGGTGAAAGCTTCTCCTTGGCGAAGGTGAAGTCAAAGGCAGAAGATTCAAGAAGAGTGGGTAATTCCTTCAAGGTGGAAGACTTCTTGCAACAGTGGGTAAGTTATTGGTGAAGGCGGAAGACTTGTTGTAAAAGTGGGTAAGTCCTTGGTGAGGTTGAAGACTCTTAGTCTTAGATAGGTAAGTCTTTTGTAAGGTTATTAGCTCCCTTGTCCTCAAAGGGAAGGTTGGGTATCCTTGTCCTAGAAAAGGAGGGTCTTCTTATATCTATTATAATGGAATTTAAGGAAGATGCAATGGTTACAAAATCCTAGAGGTTCTTGTATCTCTAGGTAGTAGATGTACACTCTCCTAGTTTGGAGTTTGGAACCACTATACATAGATTGTGTTCTTCTTATTCAGTCTCTCTCATCCTTGCTATGTATGTTTAGTTTCACTCTTCCATATATGCAACCTTTTCTCATGAAGTAATTTGAAGGTCTAATGAAATTTGTTTAAGTGTTTTTAGCTCTATTCAACCCCTCCCTTTCTAGATCCCATCACCATTAGATCCAACAATTAGTATGACATTCTAATATGAAATATAAGAATCTATCATTAAAGTTATTATTGGTATAAAAAAATTATTGAGTAAATTTAACAAATTTTGTGTTCATGGTTAGTTCTTTAAATGTCAAGACTTTATTTCCTTTCTTGAATGGAATTCAACTATTGAATCTTATAGTATTTGTGCCTTATTTCGAAAAGACTACTTACATAAACATATGCTTGTTTATTATTTAGCACATTATAAACATTCACTTAATATAAATATTGATTGTCTAAAAAGTGAGCATAATACTAAAAATGGTGTTTTGTTAAATAATTTATGTATTATAAATGTGTATAATCTTACTAAAAATGATATACACTTCTAAAAAGGTATTCAATCCAAAATCCATACAATTAATTTATCATACCTACCATGAAAATGATGTACTTATGAATAAATATTAGATTACACAACAACAAAGTATTTATAAATACTCATAATGACATAAATAATATGAATTTTTTGTATTGTTCAGTTAAATGATAATATTTATTAATTATATATGTATATCATATATATATATATATATATATATATATATATATATATATATATATATATATATATATATATATATTCTTAGTACCCCCTCCCCATCTCTTTCTCTCTCTTCTAATTTTTTTTTATGAAATAAGAGCACCCTTTCCTCATTGGATAAAATTGTTCCCCATATCCAATGAATGTACGTGTGGAAGAACTTGTGTATGTATCATTTTCATAAGCTCTTTGGTACCCGTTAATACTATTGCATGGAGGAAGGAAGCAAGTAGGGCAAGTACATGTAGGGTGAGAGACAATCTCTTTGAGTGGGGTGGGGAAGTAATGAAAGAGCATCGCATTGCATGGATGAAGGAAGAAAGGAGAGAGTAGAAAATAAGGAAAGCAGAGGAGGGTAAAAAAGGATAAAAGTAAAGACTAACTAATACTAATATTATCTTTCTTAAGAGAAGAAATTACTCATAGGAGATAATTATAATTATTATCATTATAATTTAAAGTTACCCAAAAGATGAAAAGAGTAAGAGAGAAGAAAAAAAATATATTAAAAGTGAAGCATTACTTATATACATATATACAATACATGATTTAATCATTTATTCAAAAAGTTATAGTTGTATAGTTTCAATATAGTTATTGTATTGGTCACCAATTTATTATTCTGGAGTATCCATCATCTTCATTTTATTGGATTACATGCGGTGTAAAATCAATCAATACATATATATCAACATAATAATACATACTTTCAGGTTTTAAAAAAGGACATACTTTCAAATAATACAATATATAAATGTCACCATAACAATATTATATCTAAATTAACCATTACTTATATGACAACATACTTCACATATTTTCATATTAAGCACTATAAGTTATGTGTATATAATTTTTCAGTTATGTGTACTACATTTTTTTATTTATATGTATTGTTGAACACATCTATTAGTAGAATAATCCGTATTCACTCCCTTCTTTTGTTTTGTACATATTTTCAAATCAAGAAGTATTTTGTTGTTTAGTTATACATATTCTTCTATTACTTATATATATGATGTTGTTTAGTTTTTTATATTGTGATATTTATGTAAGATTATTTCTAGTTGATTGTTCTCCTTTGAATGTTTTAACTTTCTTGTTTAGTTAGATTTTTTTATCTCCTCCTTTCTTTCTCTAATCCCAAAAACTGATGTGAGTTAAGTTACTTCTTTCTCACTCTCTCTTTTATTTTTTCTCTCTTTTTGAAACACAAATACTCACCACATCCTGAATTGGTCACCTTCTCTCCGAATTGGGTCTATATAGTGGCACAACGCAAGTAGCAACTATGTGTTGTTCAATTTTTTATTATCTTGGAATATTGTGTTGTTTAATTATTGATAATATAGTATCGATCTAACAAGATTCTCCTAATTAGTGGATTTGAAAGGTGGATATTTTATTGTGGGACATGTAATCCTGAAAGTTCCAGTTAAAAGTGATCAAGCATGAGAAAACATGCATTTAAAATCAACACATTTTTGTACCTTTTAGGTTTGATGCTTTTGATTTTTCGCACCAGATGATGTGAAGCTTTTCAAAAGAGTCCAAAAAATAATGCATAGTAATGTTATGAACCCCAAATCGATGATGTAATATTTTGCATGATTGATTTTTCCATCCAAAAGGAACTGACAGCGCAGCTTGTTGCAACTGCCTTTTATTTTATTATAATTATTTTATCTGTGTAAAGATAAAAAAAAAATCGTTACATGAGCTGCGTTTAGTTTTATATCGTTTGTTTTATTTATTCGTATTGTGATATTTATTTATAAGTATCTTGTTGTAAATTAATGATATTGATTTCTCCTACGCATGCATCTACCTCTCGCTTAAGAAAATTATCGACATCTTTTTTTCTTGTTCTTTCTCTATTTTACAAATGTAAATGTGAAAGAACTAGATTATTTCTTTCTCTTTCTATCTTGGAATCCTTTTATATTTTCATACCTTTAAAGTCCCCACTTTCTTTCTTAACTGGCTTTTGCATGGTGGCACTACTAATGGTATGTTCCCCATGATGGGTAGATAAGACAAGGGGGTGTTCAATAGGTTTTTTTTTTGTGGGGGTGGAGGGGGATTTTTTTTCTTTTGTAATCCTTTATAAAATATGGTTCAAGAGAAAGTTTGGAAGACATTGAATTTGTGGAACAATACAGAACCTCCTTCCCTCCCAAATTTGTCAAGCAGCTCAAGCATGTGCTGTTCAGATTTTTAAGTAATTTTTCTACATCATTATAGCGTACAATATAAATGTTGTCATTAATTATCAGTTCTTCCAACTCCATTACGAAGAAAACTAGAGGTCCCATTAATTTTCTGTCGTACATATACGAACCTCTCCTAAAAGTCTCTCGCTATGTTTGTTCTTCATCCTCTCGATCCTTGTACGCGAGCCAGAAGAGGAACCAGAGATAGATTAATATGGAAAGAGAGAGGGAGAACCAGAACATGCACCCACCGTGAGTTTTCTTATCTAAACCGTTCGTCCCTTGTAATTTCTCTGGCATTTCCCGCCGGTGATGCTGCGCGTTTGTCTTTTTGAATTTACGGGTGGTTCTTGGTCAGGGTTGTTTCCCAGCTGTAGACTTTTTTCTTTACGGCTTGCAGTCATCGGAGTAGATTGCCAATATCTTGCTTGCCATTTATTTTGAATCCTCGTACCGCTATATATGCACCTTTGCAGAACGGAATGGAAGTAGCTCTCGCTCTCCATCGTCCTAATGCTAGGCAGCCTTCACTCCATCCGTTTGTTCTCTGATCTAGCACTCTTTCTCCCTTTCCTTTAGCCCCGCAAGCCAATAAAGAAAAGAGTTAGAAAGATAGCAGGACGTGCATCTGCGGAAAATGTTAGTTTTCTTTTCTATGTGGCACTTATAGGCTTGGGCCACAGGCTTTTCTCTTGTTCCATATTGAAATATGCTCCCTGTTCTTTCATAATCAACTAGCACGATTATCATTTCTTTGTGATGAGGACCAATATTTACATCTTCTTGGTATTCTTCCATGTAATTAATTTTTATACTACAACGATTCAATGGCATGTCCTCTATGAAGAACATTAGAGACGAGCAATATGACAACTGCATCGGCTGATGTTGGGAAACCTTTACCTACGAAGATCGATGCTTTGTCTTACTTGATGCATGTCGAAGACACATTACAGGACCCAGACACATATGAAGATTTTGTCATCCTCTTGAATGATCACAACGCTAAAAGGTACAATTTACTGCATAATTGCCCACCATGGGGTATTCTTGAGCTCGATCTTTTACTTATCTCAGTTATTTTATTATATTGTGCTCTCAAATTTGTTATTGGCCCTCTTGTCATCGCAGAATCAACTTTGATGGGTTAGTTGGAGGAGTGAAGGAGATTTTCAAGGGGCACGAAGACCTACTGGTGGGATTCAACACCTTCTTACCCGAAGGCCATCCAAACGCTCCTCCATTGTACACTTCTCCGCGGGAGAATAATCCAGTTCTTGCAGAAGCTGGGAACTTTGTATTCGAGATACAGGTATCTCATAAACTTACCAGATATGTGTATGTTTCCTATATTGGTACTACCCATGTCTAAGATCAACACTCTATACTTACATTGATCTTAGTTTGGATTTTCTCTATTTCCCAGAGTCGTTTTGCCCGTAATCCAGCTGTCTATGAATGTTTCCGTTGTATCTTAGACATGCACAAAAATGGGAGCAATTGCATTGACCAAGTCAATTGTCAGGCATGCTGTTAAAATTCTGTATTCATGATCCATTCCTGTCAATAATTATTAATTGTAGTAACTTTTAGGTAATCTTGTTGCAGGTGAATTCGCTCTTTCTGAAGCATAAAGATTTGCTGAAAAAGTTTGTTGACTTTGCACCGGAGAGCTTAGGCATTATATTAAGTGTCATGAATATCATCGATAAAGGAGATCCAATTGATAGCCTTCTAGAAATGAAGTGAAAATAAGAATTTATTCTGTGAAATGGAATAATGTCAATTAAAAGGGCAAATCCTTGAAGAGAAAATGCATTTATGCGAGGAGGTTTCAGTAGAGAGAGTAAGGCCAACGGTGTTACTGCCAAATAGAAAACCTACTAGGATATTCATATGCTTTGCATATGACTTCTACTCTTAATTGTTTAAAACATCAAAATTATTTTCTATGATTATTACACATTTGAAAAGGAAAAATAGTATTTTACCTTTTTCTTTCATTTCCTTATATTCAAGTTGTATGGTTGCGTCCAATGGAATTGGATAAAGACTTCTACTATTGCATATGGGGTTTTAATGATGGTAAATTGGTAACTGAAGGCTGCCGCTGCCACCTTCTAACGGTGGCTGTTGCAGCAGAAAGCTACGGTCTGCGGATCATCAGAAAATCGCTTGATAGGAGGGGCATAGGGTTTTCTAGGGTTTTGAGAAAATGCTATCCATTTTTTAAGAAAAATTGACATGATAAACTTCAAATTTATTTAGATGCTTTTTTACCAAGTGATGGTATTTCCTTATTATGATTTGTCAAATGCATATATCAATTTCAGTAAAGTAATTTGGCCATTTCTCGATTGTATCCTATATTCTATATACATCTTCAATCTCATCGTTGATAACATCTTCAACATTTTTTTATCTTAGTATATGGGTGATCGTTCTTTCAATTTCATGACTGACCGTACATAGATTTCATGGTAAGAATATTTCAACTCTTTTGCATAAGGTTTATAACTAAAATATTGTTAGATATAACGCACGTAACCACTTTCCTTGTAGTATCTAGAATATTCATGTTATTGGGTGTATTCTTTCATCTTAAGAAATTAGTCTAGGTTGTTATAGTAACGCCATCTATTTTAACTCAGAAAATTCATCTAACTCTTGAAGTAAGACAAAAAATGCATGTAGAACCAGAAGAGGTAAACATCCACAAAAAGAAATGGTAACCACGTCAATGGGTATAGGAAATTTTATATACTCTTGCCCAACTTTATTTCTTACATTTTTAGAACTATATATATTCACATAAAAATATTCTAGACATAAAAGATTTGTTTCTCAATGTATATTCATCATAATATCATAAAGAATATCAAATCGTTAAGAGCATGATCTTGTGATCAACAAGACAAAAAACCTATGATTATAATAACTTTATAAAGATTTATTGTCTAAACATAAATCCTCATCTCTATACGATTAGATCTACAAAATGTTAGAATGAATACCAAATTTGTAGGGTTTAGAATTTCTCTTATACTCACTAAATTAGTATAGCTGGTGAGTTCTTTTTTTATATTCTAACCACATAATTTTTAATACATGTCTAATATTTCGGTTATGGGCTTAATCTATTTTCTATAATCTCAGTCTTAAAATTAAATTTACTTATAAGTGGAAAGATTCCTACAAAATCTTTGACCTAGATGATCTACTTTCCCATGTTTCACATTTTGCATTTTTAGATTATCCTTTAACCTATTTCACATGTTATACTAGAATGATATTGTATCTTGAGCGTCTTGTGTGAACGTAGACATTTAGATTCTTTGCATCGCAAAAATGACAATTTAGAATAAATGAAATATTATGAATTAACTTTTAATATAGTAGATTCATTTATTTCAAACAATGTGACTACCACATGAATAATTTGAAATCTTGAGATGTTAGAAAATAATAATGATTCAACTTGAATTAATGTAATTTTTTAATAAAATGAAATCAAGAATATCATATTTTAATTACATAAAAGAAGGGTTTTAAAAAATGTAAATTTACGAATGAAATTGCCTTTGTAAAGTTTTTAAATACAACATGGATAACATTACAGAGTTTAATTTGCATCACAATTTTAACAACATAGTTGATGTGTGTGTTATTGCACATGCAGATTCACTAGGGATACAATGTTAGAGTTTACCTTAACCAACATACAACAATCACCATCTGCATCAAACGAATCTTATTGCATGTACAGTTCAGGATCAAACCCAATGGACAAAGTTTTCACAATAGGTGTTTGGTTGTTGATTACACTAAAGTTGCAAAATAAAGCATCTGGATTAAAGATTGATAAATCGATGGATAGGAACATTAGGATGGAATGGGTTTCACCACCACTACCTATCATTCACTCTATCATTGCATCATAGTAAGTATGAACATGTATATGCTGAGTCTAGGAAAATCTCCCTTTCGGCGTTAGGATTAAAGTTGGGACATATATCTCTCTATGCTCGCAGTCACATTACCTAGAGATTTCATATCTATTGCCTCAGAAAATACCTATTCAAAGTATTCATCAAGGATTTAACAAGAAACATATGTTTCCTAGACACTGGGTTCAAAGTTCTTTACACCCAAGATCATGATAAATTTGTAAACCTACTGATCAGATGAGCATAGAAGCATAAATTGATTGATTCTAAACATGTAATGACCCATATCAAAAATAGATGCAGATAAAAGAATAATATTGGAAAGCATGACTATTCCCCACACCTTAGCGAGAAAACTACTCACTCATGGAAAAAGTAACAAGAGCAACAGTTGAACAGAGGAAGAAAGCCATCATCATAGTAGAAGAAAGTCATCATCATAGTCGTGGTGTGCAAATGTTTGTCTTTTAGATATGGAGTAATGGTAATCAACGAAGTGGATGTTCATCAGAGGTGGACTTCGAGCATTGTTCTTCCTTCTTCAAGTGGACCTAGTCACTGTCGGGAGAGAGTAGCAACTGAAGAAGGTTGGAGTCATTCATCGATGGAGATAGGCATCATGGGATAAACCTCCTTTGAGGTAGGAGCCAAGGTACCTTGGAGGTGGTGTAGATGGAAGCATCTTTAGTTAGCATTCATTAAAGCGATGGAAATGTTCAAAGGTTCATTGACGTGTATTTTACTACGCGCTTAAACGCAAGTATACGCGTCGAGTAATATAGGCCTTTGTGAGGCCCGAGTCGAACTCAGGGATACGTGAATTATTGGAGACTTCTACTAACTATTTGCGATCAGCTAAGCCGAATAACAAATTGAGGGTTGTTGTTAAAATTAAAAGAAAATAAAAACAAAAACAAAACAAACGATCGATTAAATGTTAATTTAATCAATTCAAAAGGGTATCTTTAGGATTACGGTTTCACCGCGGGTCAACATTGCATTAGGTTTTATATAATTCCTCACTCTTCTCTCTCTATCCAGGTAGTGGCCTGAAAACAGAATTACCCACTGTCGTGGTGTAACTCACTACTTAGGTTTAGGTTGATTCCACCGTCATAGTAATCATTCCCCTAAACTAAGCGCATTACAAACGGTCTCTCAGTTTCCACCATTAATTTTACAACTCCTTTGTCAAGGGTTTTATTGATTAATGTAGATTTCGTCTCTTTTCAACCGTTAATCCTTCTGTCGAAGTGATTAAGGGCATTAAGTTATTATTATGGTGATCAGGCATAACAATATATATGGAGAAAATGAATCTATACCACGGATTTGAGAGAGAAAATATGAATTATCAATATAAAATTGTCATACAATGCATTCCCGGGCTACTCCCGGTCCTAAAGATGGAGGGTTTTAGCCTCTCATGTTCATCTTGCACGAATACATGGTAGAAATAGGGGACTTCATAAGAAAAACGTGAAACAAGTGGGAAAACCCCGGAACGGAGAAGAACCAGTAGATCCTTGGCGTAGAATACGAGCTTCCCCGCCTGTCGGTGGTGGAATTCGTCTTCGGCAGCGTCCGAATCACCCGGGATGAGCTTCTGGCCTCCGTTCTCCTTTCTCTCCTTCCTCGACACTCGTGCAATGCAAAATTCCGATCTTCCTCTCGTCTCGGCGGCCGTCATTAGGTATAAGTCCCTAATTAGGTCGTCAAATAACAACAACCGTCCGATCGAGATCAAAACAGATCCAACACATATCTGCCGGCGTCGATACCATCGACGCGGGTCGATGGTATCGACCCAGCGGATTAGCGGCATCTTTCCTTTATTTTAGTCTGAGCGCCTGTGGTCATCTCGATACCATCGACTTGGGTCGATGGTATCGACTCTCTTTAGCGTCGGTTGTTGTCATTTAGCGACGCTGTAGCCTCCATGTGTCGATGGCATCGACTTGGGTCGATGGTATCGACAGTTTCGTCACCAGCAACCTGAAGGGATCTCGATACCATCGAATTGGGTGTCGATGGTATCGACTCTGTGCTGCTCCTCTCGTCTGGCAATCTGTGGCTTGGTCGATAGTATCGACTTCCGTCGATGGTATCGACGGAAGCAAATACTTGTTTTTCCTAAAATTTCACAACAAGACCAAGTAAATCCACACAATAATAATATTATGATAAATAATGCTCAAAATAGTAAAACAAAAGGGAATTTGACATAATATGAAGGCAAAGACCGAAATGAGTGAATTATGCAATATTATCCATAAAAATGAGTAATTAGAGCACAAAACACATATGAAAAAGGTCTATAAATGCGACTCAAAATCATCGCATCAAACTCCCCTAAGCTTAAACATTGCTCGCCCTCGAGCAACTAATCCTTAGAATAAAATTGCAGATGTCAACTAAAAATCAACACCCCAACCCACATCCCATGTGACTCCCACTGAACGTTCTCAAACCGGCCTTCTCTAACCACATAACAGTAATTACCCTAAAGGCGACAAAAATCATCAATAACAGAAATTATCCTTCAAACCGATGAACACTATCACATAAGGCAGTTAACATAATAAAATTCGCCGATTCAGCATTGGTGCATCTTGTGATCGCCTACACTACGTTGCTCGCCCTAACTACCATCTACATGGAAGCCGTTCTCCTGATAATCATTAGTGAGGAGAATTTCACGGTGGCCTACCAATCCGAGCAACGGGTGGATGGAATGGGTGGTCCATGGAAGAACTTGGAAGTATTGCACAGTTTCAACATGCATAAAAACAAAATGTCCTAAATGATGCAAATGCACAATAAAAATGCCCTAATGCCTAAAATTGGGTGAAATGATGCATGCCCTAACCTTCCACCTCAAAATGAGATGAAAATCTACTTAAGCCACATCATGTACTAAATTTTCCTGTAATGCAAATGATATCATGTTCCTTTCTCCCTCTTATTCCATTTCCTTCTAAATTCTCCTTTTTTTTTCTTCTTTTCTCAATTTTTTTTTCAGATTTTCAGCAAAAATTTTTTCTTCTCCTCTTTTTTTTCTTGTAGCCCACATATCCATAATCGCTTAGAGATACATGTATTGGGCTGTTTTTTTTTCATGATTGGAAATCTTTGCAATATTTCGAAGGTATGGAACAGTTTAGATCACTTTTGAGGAAAAATTTAGATACATGGTGTACTTTATGCATGATAATCATGAAAGTCATGAGTGCAACTACATGGCATGCACCTAAAGGTAATGTGCATGAATCCCTATATTTTTCTCTTTTTATGCAAAAGTATGGAAAATATCAATGCAATTCCTATCTAAATGCTATGCACACAAAAAGGAATTAAAACTGTACTTTACTTCCAATTCTTAGGTGGATTATAGAAAAATGAAGTGGAATGATCACAAGATTAGATGACTGAACCTTAGAAGAGTATTATGTGTCCCTCCTTACTGACATGTGTAGTAGTTAGAGGGTTCTCTCTCTTACATCCAATTAAGGTCTCATTACCATTTGGTTAGGTTAGGCTCAAACAACCGTTACTATCCACTTTTCATGAGTCAAAGGGAGTATAGGTGTGACATATTGTTTTAAAGTTAACATAATCAATCATTTTCATCGGAAAAGTTCCCCAAGGACAACCAAGTCAAGCTATCCAATAGACACAAAAATTTTAAAATTCCCTTAAATTTCCCATGAATACACAGCGAGATGACAACTTTTACGACATCCACAGTTACACTAGATAGATGTGGATCCTAAACAAAAACTAAAAATGCAAGAAACAAATAGCAAATAACAACTAAAAGCAACAAAAGAAAAGATAGAGCTGTTCCAGCTACCCCCCTAAGCTTGAATTCGACTATGGCCTCATAGTCAAAAACAAACTTAAGAGTGAAACAGAGATACCCTGATCATTCTTGTGGAGGCGGAGGCGGGTACTGTGGGGCCGTAGGATCCCAAGAAGGATACTCCCCCTGGAAGCTCGAATCATAATGGGTCCTCGGCGGAGGCTGTGGATAGCCTCCAAAGTAGCTCTGACTCCAGTAATGGTCGTAAAAGGGCTCCTGTTGCATCTCCATCCTTTGCAACCGATTGTGTATCTGCTGTTGGTTGTCGAGGATGAGACGTTCATTCTCGAACATCGCCATTTGGTTGTCAAGTAACTGGTTCGTAGTATCCTGAATACTGGTATACATCTCTAGATGTTGCTGATGTGTCTGATGGATGTCCTTCAACATCGTGTACATTCCCTGCATTGAGTAGGCATCCTCGCCTGGCTGCGAGGGTTGTGGTGATGGCGGCTGGGGCTGTGATGATGAAGACGCACCCGGATGCATCCTAGGATGCTTCCGTGGTGCTACTCGTGCGCGAAGAGGTGTCAAAGCCTTCCTCGTCAGCCTCGCCTCCTTGCTCGTCATCACCGCCTTCTTCTTCCTCGGACTCGACGGCTATGATCGACCACCGGAAGTGCTGGGCTCCCTCGATGTGGAAGACGGCGTCCGGCAGTGCGCACTCCTGGTAAGCTTGGTTGACATGGCAATGTGCGTACGCCAACCCATCCCGGAGAAGGATAAGGTTTGAACGGTGCAAGTGTTGCACGTTCACCTTACTCTTTGTGGAAATCAGAGTCATGGACTGAAAATTCAGCCCCAAGTAGTGCGCCAACTTGGTGATGAGCCCACCAAAATGGATCGGAGCCTTCCTTGTACTCCTCTTCACCGCCAGGACGCGCTGTAGAAAGAACGCACCCCAGTTGCATTCTTTTCGCTTCAGGAGCATGTAGAGGAAGAAAAGATCGCTCTCCTGAAACTTGCTCAATGCTAAATTGCTCCGAGCAAAGAACGTAAGGCTCAACATCCGGTGTAAGACCCGGACGAAGGGATGCTCGAAGTCCGCTACCACAGCATTGTGGTAGCTCACTGTCTTTCCCGCCGGCACTGTGACTAGCTCGGCGAAGATCTTGTCATAGTCGATGCGGGAATCTGGGCGTCGGTGATCATGTTGGGAGTGGTTCCAGTTAAAGATGTTGTTGAACTACTGAAGAGTGATGTTGTAGTTGATGTTGAACAGCTGAAAGGACACCCTCCCTTTGATCCACTCACGGTCCGACACCACCACGTCGTTGGGTACGATGCAGACGTTGAGGGACGCCATAAACTCCGCCACCAATTCCTTGTAGGTGGGCCATTCGCCGAAGAACGGCTGCCCATCCGCATGGCGCTCCAGCTCGCCTGGCCTTATGCTGGTGTGGCGTGCTTGACCCTTCAGCACATAGGCCAAGTTGGCCTCGAATCCCAGATCACGGATCATTCCCCGGTCCACATACCGGGTCGGCTCAATCTTCCACTTCATAATCTCCTCGTACACCTTCCTCGCCTCCATGGAAGGGTGAATCAAGCGCGGACGTGATACGGAAGCAGTAGGGGGTGGAACAAACTCCCCAATCCCCATGGGATTCGCGCTCGAGGATGATGATCCGGCGGCGTGCACCATTGTTGCAAGAAAGATGGGATTAGAAGAAGAGAGCTCGGGGAAGATGGAGAAGTGATTCTCCGCTCGGTGAAGATCCCTGCTCGTTGTTGCTGCTCTTCAGTCTTGGAGGGCTCGGGGGAGTGCTCGGCGCAAAGGAGGACGTTTGCTCTGAAGGTGTGACATCAAATGACGTTGCAAGTCTCCTTAAATAGACTTGGCTGGCGCTACTGTCGACCCGTCGATACCATCGACGCGGGTCGATGGTATCGACACGTCTCGATGCTATCCGCCTCCCTCGCGAGTATCGACGGCTGACGTTTACTGGATCGGGAAACCCGGATTGCTGACCTGTCGATACCATCGACGGAAGTCGATAGTATCGACGCAGCACTCGGATCGCTGACGTGGACTCGCAATCGTCGTCGATGCCTTGGCGCGGATCGATGACATGGATGTCGATACCATCGACTAGGGTCGATGGTATCGACGGCTTTTATTGCGACACCGCCGTTTTGTTGCATTCAACCTGTGATCATGTCGATACCATCGACGAGGCCGTCGATGGTATCGAGTTGACTGAGCAAAATTCGTCTGAACTTCTCCAGAGATCTCGATGGCATCGACTGGCATGTCGATACCATCGACACTTTTATTGCGACCTGCCTGTAGGTATGTCGATACCATCGACGGGGCCGTCGATAGTATCGACTCAGTGTGATTTTTGCAGCTATCAACCTGAACCCATGTCGATACCATCGACCAGTGTGTCGATGGTATCGACCCTGCCTGTGCCTGCACATTGAACAAATGGATCAAGGTATCTTCTTTACACTAAAATTAAACAAAATAAAAGCAATCTATGACTAAAATTAACCTATCCTAATGTACCAATGGTTGGGTTGCCTCCCAACAAGCGCCCTTCTTTAACGTCTTAGGCTAGACGTCTTCCCATCATCTCATTCATCCACGAGTGTAATGAGTGTGACCTCATTCACTTTTCTCTTGTAGTCTTCACCAAAATACAACTTTAAGCGCTGCCCGTTCACCAAGAACGTGGCATCTCCATCACGCACAAGAATCGCACCGTGCGGTCTCACCTCTTCCACTACAAAGGGTCCACTCCACCGGGACTTCAGCTTCCCGAGATGCATCTTGAGACGGGAGTTAAACAATAAAACACTATCTCCCTTCTTGAACGTGCGCAGCTCGATATGACGATCATGGATCAGCTTTGTACGCTCCTTGTAGATGCGGGCATTCTCATATGCCGCCATGCGTAACTCATCTAATTCGTTCAATTCGAACATCCTCTTTTTCCCGGCTTCATCATAGCTCAAGTTTAGCCTTCTTAGCGCCCAATGGGCCTTATGCTCCAGCTCCACCGGAAGGTGGCAAGCCCGGCCATATGCCAACCTAAAAGGCGTGGTGCCTATAGGTGTTTTGTACGCCATTCTATACGCCCAAAGTGCGTCCGGTAGTAATGCACTCCAATTTTTCCTCGTGGATGCCACTGTCCGTTCTAGAATCTTCTTGATTTCCCGATTTGAAACCTCCACCTGTCCTTGCGTCTGTGGATGATATGGGGTGCCGATGTTGTGCTTGACCCCATATTTCTTCAAAAGTGTCGAAATTTTCTGATTCCGGAAATGTGTGCCTCCATCACTTATGATCATTTGGGGTATCCCGAACCTACAGAATATATTTTCATTGACAAACCTGCACACTACATTCGAATCATTAGTCCTTGTGGGGATTGCTTCCACCCACTTCGACACATAATCAACAGCAAGTAAGATATATAAATTTGAATTTGAGGACACAAAGGGGCCCATAAAGTCTATGCCCCATAAGTCAAATACCTCAACTTCCTGAAATACATTCAGGGGCATCTCTTGTCTCCTTGAAATGTTACCTGCGCGCTGGCACAGGTCACATTGCCTCACAAAATCATAGGCATCCCGGAACAAAGTTGGCCAATAAAGGCCGCTTTCCAACACTTTGGCTGCTGTCCGTGAACTAGCATGGTGTCCTCCCGTAGGCGACGCATGGCAATGGTGGAGAACACTCTCGTACTCCACCTCCGGCACACACCTGTGAAGAATACCATCCCTGCACTGCTTCAAAAGAATTGGGTCATCCCAAAAATAGTATCTCAAAGAATGAAAGAATTTCTTTTTCTCTTGATAAGACCAGTCTTCCGGGATGATCCCGCAAGCCAAATAGTTAACAATATTAGCAAACCATGGTTCCTTAGAATCAATTTTCAAAAGTTGTTCATCGGGGAACGTCTCGATTATGGGTATGTGTAAACCTTGTTCATCTACCCTTTCTAACCTAGACAAGTGGTTAGCCACCACATTTTCAATTCCCGACTTGTCCTTGATTTCAATATCAAATTCTTGTAAAAGCAAAATCCACCTAATTAGTCTAGGCTTTGCATCCTTCTTCTCCATCAAATATTTTATTGCAGCGTGATCGGTCCACACAACTACTTTAGAACCCACTAAGTACTGCCGAAATTTTTCAAAAGCAAACACGACGGCAAGTAACTCTTTTTCTGTAGTTGTATAGTTCAATTGAGCATCATTAAGTGTTTTGGAGGCGTAGAAAATCACAACGGGCTTATTATCTACCCTTTGCCCCAAAACGGCTCCCACTGCATAATCGGAAGCGTCACACATCAATTCGAATGGTTTTGTCCAATCCGGCGTTTGAACAACCGGAGCTGAAATCAACTTTTCTTTCAAAACTTCGAATGCGTGAAGACACTTTTCATTGAAATCAAAAACTGCATCTTTTTCCAACAATTCGGATAAAGGTTTTGCGATTTTAGAAAAATCCTTGATGAATCGCCGATAAAACCCGGCGTGTCCCAAAAAGCTTCTCACCCCTTTTACGGAATTGGGTGGGGGTAGCTTAGAAATCACCTAAATATTTACGGGGTCTACCTCAAGACCTTTGCTAGACACCTTGTGTCCTAGCACAATTCCTTCCGTCACCATCATGTGACATTTCTCCCAATTGAGGACCAAGTGTGTGTCCTCGCACCGCTGCAGCACCTTGTCCAAGTTATATAGACACTCATCAAAAGACGCCCCATAAACCGAGAAGTCGTCCATGAAAACCTCAAGACAACGCTCCACCATGTCAGAAAATATGGCGAGCATGCAGCGTTGAAAAGTCACCGGCGCATTACATAATCCAAACGGCATTCATCGGTAAGCAAAAGTCCCGTAGGGACATGTGAACGTAGACTTCTCTTGATCCAAAGAGTCAATAGAAATCTGGTTATACCCCAAATATCCATCTAGAAAACAAAAATGCGACCGACCGACAAGACGTTCCAAAATCTGATCGATAAATGGCAATGGAAAATGATCTTTAAGAGTTGCGGCATTCAATCGGCGGTAGTCAATGCAAACACGCCACCCGGTTACCAAACGGGTGGTGACAGGTTCATTCAACAGATTGGTAGTAACAGTAATTCCCCCCTTTTTAGGGACTACCTGTGTGGGACTCACCCACGTCGAATCTGATATGGCATATATGATCCCTGCAGCAAGAAGTTTTATGACTTCCTTCTTCACAACCTCCATCATGCTTGGATTTAGACGTCTCTGAGGCTGAATTACTGGCTTGGCTCCCTCCTCGAGCCAAATCTTGTGCTGGCAAAGTGTAGGGGAGATCCCCTTGATGTCTGCAACAGACCACCCAAAAGCTCCACGGTGGTTCTTGAGCACTATCAGTAGTTGCTCCTCCTGATCCGCACTCAAGTATGTAGATACAATCACTGGTAACTTGTCCTTCTCAGCTAGAAAGACATACTTAAGATGCGGGGGCAGTGGCTTCAACTCCAACTCTGGCGGGCAAATAAGAGATGATTGCAGCGGTGGTGGAAGTGTACCTAAGTCTTCATAGTGCCTCGTGTAGAAACATGGAAGCATCTGCAGCATTTTGGCGCACTCCTTGAGTGAAGTACTCCGCATCCAATCATAAGTGACATTTAGCAAACACGCCTCCAAAGGCAATTCCGGATATGCATCAAAAACTGAACTAATAATCGCATCATCCTCCCAAGAAGGTGGAATGTCCTCATTCTCATCATTTGGAAACCCAACAGCCTTGCTTAAAGAGACAACTTTAGTTTGCTCCATAATGTCCACAGCTAAGGTCCCATTATCCATCTTGTTCATCACATGGGCCATATCCAAGAATGGCTTCCCAAGACAAAGTGAGATATTGTGTTCCACATGTTTCATCATGTTGCACTGTGCTTTTGCTTTAGTAGATGCATTGCTAGTGGGCATGACCATCTCAAAGCGATCATCCGCAATGCCCAAGGTCAAGCGACCTCTTCCCATCTCCAAGATCATATCGGCTGTTTCTTGGAATGGGCGTCCAAGTAGCAACTCATTGCCATGCTCGTCCTGCATTTCCATAACCACAAAATCAGCCGGAAAAACAAAACGGTCTACCTTTACCAAGACATCCTCACAGATTCCATACGGTTTCACCACAGAATTATCGGCCAGTTGGATAGTCATGTAGCTTGGCCTTGATTCCTTTAATCCAAGCTTCTTGAATGTAGAAAGGGGCATCAAATTGATGCTTGCCCCAGAATCACAAAGTGCCTCTCCAAATTTGAACTTCCCGATAAAGCAAGAAATATTGAAACATTCGGGATCCTGTCTCTTTGGCGGCAAAGTGCCCATAATAAAAGCACTTACTTGCTCCTTCAGCACCACGACCTCAGTGTCGGGTATTTTCCTCTTCTTAGTGATGACATCTTTTAGGAACTTCCCGTAAGACGGGATTTTCTCAATTGCCTCTAACAAAGGAATATTCACTGATAACTTCCTAAAGCTGTCCAAAAATTTCTTGAATTGTGCATCCACCTTCCTTGCCTTTGCGCTATTGGGATAGGGGACCGGAACGGTATGTACCCTTTGATGAGGTGGCACATAGGGTGTTAATTTCTGCGGTTCCTCCTCAGTGGCTTGTTCGTCATTACCATCCACAGCTATCTCTTCAGCTTGCCATGTGACAAGTGTGGGCTGCTTCTTTGTGGTTGCATCTTCAACTTTGTCCTGCGGTGTGCTTGTGTCATCCGTCCTTGGATTCAACACCTTCTTGCCGCTCCTCAGTAAGATTGCCTTGGCCTGCTGGTTTCCCCCGGGAACATTGGTGTTCCGCGGAAAACCCGGATGCGCCGACTTCTTCAAACTTGCAATTTCAGTCGCCATCTGCGCCATGGAAGTCTCTATAGTTCTCATTTGAGCCCCGTGGCTCTGCAAAGTCTGCCCAAATTGATTCATAAATTCACCCTGTTGCTTGATTTGTTGCCCAAATGTGTTCATTAACTCCTGGTTTTGTTTGATGACCTGATTGAGCAACTCAGTGCTCTTGTCCTCTGTGGCTGGTGCAGGCTTGGCATCCGGATCCTGCAAAAAGTTGTTCGGATCCTTCCATGAGAACTTTTTGTCCTTTCGCCATGAATAGTCATTGTTCCTGTACCCTTGTTGTTGCCTCATGTACTTGACTTGAGCCTCCTCCTCAGACTCATTTTCTTCCTTCTGCAGTAACTTCTTTGCGAGAAGTTCCATCTTATCATTTAACTCTCTCATTGCCTTGGACTCACTGGCAACTCTTGCTTGCTCAACTGGGCCTCTCTCTCTTTCTCCCCAGGATTGCTTTTGTGCCATGTTCTTCAGTATTTCCCAGCATCTCGTATCAGTGTTGTTCAAGAAAAATCTTGAACCGACCGAGTCCAAGTTGCTTCTATCATGCTCGGAGAGAGCAAAATAGAAGATCTTCACCTGTGTCTCCTTGTCCAGTCCATGATGTGGACATCTCCTCAACATGACCTGGAATCGCTCCCAAGTCTCAGAATATGTTTCACCCGCCTGTTGGGTGAAATTGTGAATCTTCCTAATCATGTCATTGGTCTTCTCAGGAGGGAAAAACCTCTCAAAGAAAACCTCTACCATATGATCCCATGATTCAACAAACTCATCGTCGAGGTTATGTAGCCACTCTCTCGCTATTCCTGCCAGGGAACTTGGGAATAACTTGAGGTACAGAACATCCTGTGGGAACCTATCTATCTTCACCATATCGCAATTTTCAACAAACTGACTGATGTGTGCCACTGGGTCCTCATTCTTCAACCCGTGAAATGCATTTGATTTAACCAAGTTAATCAACGCTGGATCAATCTTGTAGGTTGGAATGTTGAGCCCCTGTTTCTTGATAGGCCCCTTTGAAGCTGATGAAGAAGACGCTTTGATCTTCTCCCATATTGTCTGTGGTTCGGCCATTTCTTCTGCTTGCTCTTGCTCCGATTCAAAATCTATGTCGCTTGGGTGATCTTTCTCGTAGTAATCTTCGTCCTCTGGTCCTGGAGGTGGAACCTCAGGTGTGCGATTCGCGTAGTCTGCGCTACGTGTATGCACCATGCAAAGTACCTGAAATAAGAAAATCGGGGTTCAGTACTATGCTTTGAACGAGTAAACACGATTATAGAGAAATTTAGGAATATTTAAAATTGTTTCAAAATAATAAAAAAAATATGTGGCCTAGAGTGGCCGCTCTTAGCACTCAAAGTGCCAATAATTCGCCGTATCCCCAGCAACGGCGCCAAAAACTTGACGTGTATTTTACTACGCGCTTAAACGCAAGTATACGCGTCGAGTAATATAGGCCTTTGTGAGGCCCGAGTCGAACTCAGGGATACGTGAATTATTGGCGACTTCTACTAACTATTTGCGATCAGCTAAGCTGAATAACAAATTGAGGGTTGTTGTTAAAATTAAAAGAAAATAAAAACAAAAATGAAACAAACGATCGATTAAATGTTAATTTAATCAATTCAAAAGGGTATCTTTAGGATTGCGGTTTCACCGCGGGTCAACATTGCATTAGGTTTTATATAATTCCTCACTCTTCTCTCTCTATCCAGGTAGTGGCCTGAAAATAGAATTACCCACTGTCGTGGTGTAACTCACTACTTAGGTTTAGGTTGATTCCACCGTCGTAGTAATCATTCCCCTAAACTAAGCGCATTACAAACGGTCTCTCAGTTTCCACCATTAATTTTACAACTCCTTTGTCAAGGGTTTTATTGATTAATGTAGATTTCGTCTCTTTTCAACCGTTAATCCTTCTGTCGAAGTGATTAAGGGCATTAAGTTATTATTATGGTGATCAGGCATAACAATATATATGGAGAAAACGAATCTATACCACGGATTTGAGAGAGAAAATATGAATTATCAATATAAAATTGTCATACAATGCATTCCCAGGCTACTCCCGGTCCTAAAGATGGAGGGTTTTAGCCTCTCATGTTCATCTTGCACGAATACATGGTAGAAATAGGGGACTTCATAAGAAAAACGTGAAACAAGTGGGAAAACCCCTGAACGGAGAAGAACCGGTAGATCCTTGGCGTAGAATACGAGCTTCCCCGCCTGTTGGTGGTGGAATTCGTCTTCGGCAGCGTCCGAATCACCCGGGATGAGCTTCTAGCCTCCGTTCTCCTTTCTCTCCTTCCTCGGCACTCGTGCAATGCAAAATTCCGATCTTCCTCTCGTCTCGGCGGCCGTCATTAGGTTTAAGTCCCTAATTAGGTCGTCAAATAACAACAGCCGTCCGATCGAGATCAAAACAGATCCAACGCATATCTGCCGGCGTCGATACCATCGACGCGGGTCGATGGTATCGACCCAGCGGATTAGCGGCAGCTTTCCTTTCTTTTAGTCTGAGCGCCTGTGGTCATCTCGATACCATCGACTTGGGTCGATGGTATCGACTCTCTTTATCGTCGGTTGTTGTCGTTTAGCGATGCTGTAGCCTCCATGTGTCGATGGCATCGACTTGGGTCGATGGTATCGACAGTTTCCTCACCAGCAACCTGAAGGGATCTCGATACCATCGACTTGGGTGTCGATGGTATCGACTCTGTGCTGCTCCTCTCGTCTGGCAATCTGTGGCTTGGTCGATAGTATCGACTTCCGTCGATGGTATCGACGGAAGAAAATACTTGTTTTTCCTGAAATTTCACAACAAGACCAAGTAAATCCACACAATAATAATATTATGATAAATAATGCTCAAAATAGTAAAACAAAAGGGAATTTGACATAATATGAAGGCAAAGACCGAAATGAGTGAATTATGCAATATTATCCATAAAAATGAGTAATTAGAGCACAAAACACTCGTCATCAACCATGGAGGTGACGAGTGGAGGTGGCTCAACGAAGATGTTGAGTCATCAACCTATAGGACTTCTTTCAATAGGTGAATGGTTAGGGAACCATAAGAATAGAATGCAACACAACCATTAGAAGGTGGGGTCTAGATCTCCATCGAGTATGATTGTTGAAGTTTGTGGAAGGCATTTGTTCTAGAGAACTATCAATAGGCAAATGTAGAGCTACCTTCATAAGGTGAGAAGAGTCTCCATTAGAAGATGAAAGAAGAAGAACCATTAGAAGGGGATGCAAAACAAATTTGGTTTGTTTCCATCAGAAGATTCATGCATAACTTCCTTCGCAAGGTGACCATCAAAAGACAAATATTGAGCGACCATTAGAAGACACATGTAGAGCTATCTTTGATTGTTGGGTGTAGAACAAACTGTTGGATCGATGGGCTCTAGAGGGGGGGTGAATAGAGCTACACACACTTCACAAAATTGATTAGACCACCAATTTAAATGAAGTGCAAAAACTAATGCAAGCAGCAATTTGATATCCTATTCTAGCATACAAAGCAAGGATAAGAGACAATGAATATTATGCACTTGGACAGGTGGTTTAGAGTGGTTCCACGTCCTAAACTTAGGAGCGATGTCAGTCCACTACCTAGAGTTGGTTAGACGCTAGGATTTGCAACTTGGTCCTCTTATATATCACGATAAGATTACAAGAAACAAAAACCACACAACCAAGGGCTTAATTACACAAGCTAAGATCTTCAACCTCTCTAAGGACTTACCCACAAAGCAAGATTCTTCAGCCTTCTACAAAGGACTTACCCAATCTCACCTTTGTCTTCAGCCTTGCAGGGATTACCTATCTTACTTGAGCTTGCCTTGCACCTCTCCTTCACTTAGAGAGCTTGCCCACATTTTCCCTTCACCAAGGGAGCTGGAGCAACGATCAATCTTCACTCTTGAAGATCAGCAACACATCTTCCCCTTCACTTGGAGAAGAACAGCAGCAACTCCTCTTTCACTTGGAGAAGAAGCTTCAATCAATCTTCTATTTGATTTGGAGGTGGGAAGAAAGAAGGGAGAGCTTTACATAGCACAAAGGATAGCTCTCATACACCAGAACCTATCTCATTCATGAATTTATCTTGAAGGTAGAGAGAGAAAGGGGCTCAAGGGCTTGGAACACTCTCAACTAAGCTAGAACCAAGTTTGCAATGGAAAGAGCAGCTTGGAATGAAGTCCAAGGGGTTCTATTTATAGTTGAGGGTGGCCCTTTATGTTGTGGGACACTTGGGTGCAAAAGTGATCGTTTTTCCTTCGAGAAAACGGCTATATTTTTGCCCAAAACAATTCACCAACGGTCATATTACTTTTTCTGCAAACTCTGTACAGTGCAATCGGTCGAGTATCAATGGGTGTAACTCGACCGATCAGGTAGCAGGCAATCCGATGTTGAATTGATCGGTCGAGTTTGTCCTGAGGAAACTCGACCGACCATTTCAACTGGAAATGGCCTACTACCCAATCGGTCGAGTTCTGTGGGTGCACAACTCGACCGATTGCAATCTTCAGAAAATCGATTCAGGATGATCGGTCGAGTTCCAGGGTGGGAAACTCGACCGACCAAGTGCCTGAAATGGATTTTCTAATTTGCAATAAAAGTGATTAGCACTTGGTGAATTTTGTCCCAAACAATTTTCTCTTCTAAGTTACAAGAATATACATCGTTACAAGTGATTACATTTATGTTCTAAGGTGGTTTACATGGAAATCCTAAATTGCACACTTGTAGTCAATCTGGCTTGCACTTGGCCCATTCTAGGGCTTGTATATGTGATCCTTTACATGTACCTAATGTCTGCAAACAATCTTTATCGCACATGTTAGATACATATGAATGGAATGGTTAAGTCATTATCAAAATATAGGTAATGTACAACCTCTAGGTCAACATTCTCCCCCTTTTTGACAATGACAAACCATTCCTCAAACATATTGAAAAGGATAAGAAAATTAAACCTTTGCCTTGTGAATTAGGGGGATTCATGATAAGAAAATTTGTAATTTGCTCCCCCTCAATCTATGCTTCCTCTCACCTGCATGTTAGGTTTTCTATACATAGAAAAACCAATATCCATGTAATATGTGATCCCTTACATGTCATATGATCAATCAGCAAATTTACAAGAAAAGGATCACTTAGGCAAGAAAGCAATAGTATTATCACAATAAAAACAATATGATTAAGTTTTAGACCATAAGATATTTCTCCCCCTTTTGACATTATCAAAAAGGAAGGAGGTGTAGAAGAGAAAAAACTAGGTCTTCTCCAAGACTCAACCACACATATATGCAAAAGATGATAAACAACATTGTAAAGGCATATAGCAGACAACCACAGAGAAGAAACATACAATCCAAGTCAGAATCAAAATATAGCTCATCAAACACCAAGCATAAGATAACACGGATGAAATAGCCAGTGTAGAAATGATATTCCAACTCAGACATATGTTCTCATAAGCGACTACAACCATAAAAGCGAGAAAACAGAGAATAAGAAAATAGTATAGCTCAGACTAATGTGCCAGGATGTTGCTTATACAAAAGAGTCTAGAAAAATATATATAATAGATATGCTAGACAATAATCTAAGACAACCTCCTAGACATCTAAGCTATCTATGTCAACTGTGTCCTTGTCATTGCCTGGGTTGTAGTCCTCATCACCATCTGAAGGCGGGGCAGCTGTGCCAGCACCAGCATCGCCATCCTCGGCAGAAGAACCATCACCATCAGCATCATCAGCATCCTCATCGGCATCCTCAGCGTGGTCGGGCATGTCCTCGTCAGCAAGACCAAAAGAGCGACCAGGCCAGCGGGTATTCTGCTCAGCCCACGACATGCCAAGAGCTAGGAGCTCCTGGGCCTGCGGAAAGGATGGAGCACAGTCCCCGAAGGACGCGAGCATAGTGGACAGGGGGCCAGCAGGTAGCGGTAGATATACAGGAGTAGAGCTACTGGAGGGATACTGAGGTGGAGCAGTAGCGGAAGGCTCGGCAGCAAACGGTGGTGGAGCAGGAAAGTAATGCTCATAGACATAGGAGGCATAAGCACTACCCGGATATGGCTGGTATGCTGGGTAGGGTGAAGAGAAGGATAGGTTCATGGTAGACATGATCGAACACAAATCCTGATGGAGGTGATCCTGGACCTGGCGATTGTATGCATGTTCATGCATCATGTATCCAAGAAGGGTTTCATTTGATGCTCTGAACGACGCACGGCTAGGGCGGGGATGTGGCTGCGGGGGTGGAGACTGGGTGGAGGTGGGAGGGGCACCAGAAGCAGAGGCGGAGGCTGAGGCTGAGGTAGAGCCAGAAGCACCAGGGGCAGGGGTAGGGACAGACTTTAGAAGAGTGGTTTCACTAATGCACACTCCCTTTCGAGCAACCGGGTAATGGTAGTCAGAAAAGAGTGATTTCTCAGTGGCGAACTGGAAGAGACCACAGATCAAGGCTGGATAGGGAGGGTGGGTGCCCTTGGTGTTCTTGCCTTTGTCAAAGCAGGTCATATGATGTAGAATGTAACGAGCCCACTTTACACCGATGTTGTTCAACAAACAATACATCAAAACCGCTGTGTTTTCCGCAATATTCGTTTGATTTCGCTTCGGATGGATGTTGCAGTTAAGCACAAGGGCTAGGATGCGCTTCCAGAGGTCAAGGGAGGAGGAGGGAAGGGTGGACCGCTTCTTATAGGCCACGTCAGACTTTTTCAAATATCGATGAATATCCGATAAAGTCAATTCATGATGTTTGTAAAAGGCTTCCGGGTCCAAAAGATCAAAATACTCGTCATAGCCCCGACGCCAAGTAGTGGTTTCTTCGTCTCTGGCAAGATAGAGATTGAAAGTCTCCTCGGAGAGTTGAAACTGACGACCTGCGATCATCGATGTTAGGACTATTTCGGTATTTGGAAGGGGAACAATTGAATCATAGTTCCAGCGCAGATTGGCATAGAACTCGTGAACTGCTTTTGTACTAGTTAACTGATTGTTGAAGCAGTCACTCTCGATTGCAAGGGTGGAAAGGTTGTGATGGGCAAGAAGCTGTGCTATGGAGTTGATATGGTTTTGAAATCGGGTTGGACCAAATAGGGGGCGGAAAGGAAAAGGAGACCTAGGAAGGAGATCCTTATACCGATTGACAGCCTCTAGAGATACAAACGTAGTGTTATCAAAAGGAATCAACCGTTGGGTCGAGGAAGAAGCCGGGGCATTGCTAGGGGCGGGTCGTTTTCTCTTGTGGAAAGACATGGAAGCAAAAACAAGAGGAGAAAAACGCACACACAAGCAAAACGAACCTCAAAACCCAACAAGAACACACATCCGACGCCCGAGAAGGTCAGGAGCAAGCTGCTAAGGCACCCTAGGGCTGGGAACGGGGAAGGGTTAGGGCTAGGGTGGAGAGCACGGGCCAAGAGAAGAGGAATCGATCGGCTATTTTCAAGTTGCAAGGGAAAATAGTCGGCCGATCCTAAGTTTTATGTTAGCGCAGCCCGTCGATCGGTCGAGTTCTGAGAGTGGACAACTCGACCGATCGGTCCACTGAAGAACCACTCTCGGCTCCTGATCGGTCGAGTTTTCTGGGGTGAAACTCGACCGAAGGTCAACCTGACCTAGCAATCTAAATCTTAGATTCTAGCCACATACATGCCTATTAAATTTATTTTTCCATTCTATTATGCATAAATAACATACCTAGGCACATTTTGCTCATCATTGGGCACTATTTAGTGATAAAACGCGAAATTCGATAAAAACCCAAAAAAAAGCAAAAACTAGGCATATTGATTGGCAGATTAAGCATAAGCAAGCATGTATAGGCAACATAAGGTGAAGAATGACATGAGCAAGCATATAGGATAGAGACCACTAGCTAGATCACATAGCAATATCATTTAAATCAATAATGAGCAGTTTAGATCGAATAAAGTTAAATTGATCTCTAGCTAGAGGTTTTGTAAAAATATCCGCCAATTGATTTTCCGTGTCCACATGTGTGATATAGATATCTTTCTTGGCAATGTGGTCATGAAAAAAATGATGGCGAACCTCTATATGCTTAGCTCTACTGTGCAATATAGGATTATAAGAGAGGTTAATTGCACTAGTATTGTCACAATAGATAGGAGAAGCATAAAAAAATATGTTAAAGTCTTGGAGCATTTGCTTCATCCATAGGACCTGTGCACAACAACTCCCGAATGCGATGTATTCAGCTTCGGTAGTTGATAATGATACTGTGCTTTGTTTCTTGGAGAACCAAGATACTAAGCATGGTCCTAGAAGGAAGCAAGTGCCACTTGTGCACTTTCTATCAACCAAACACCCTACATAATCCGCATCACTATATGTCGTAAGAGTAAAATCCCTTGATTTAGGATACCATAGACCAAAATTTTGAGTTTTGGCTAAGTACCTCCAAATTCTCTTAACAGCAGTGAGATGTGACTTCTTAGGGCAAGATTGAAAGCGAGCGCACAAGCCAACACTAAACATAATGTTAGGTCTAGAGGCAGTTAAATAAAGTAAACTCCCTACCATACCTCTATAGAGCTTCTCATCTACCTTTTCACCTTCTTCATCTTTATCAAGTTTGGCGGTGTTTGACATGGGTGTATCCATCAGCTTCATGTTCTCCATCCCAAAGCGCTTGAGTAGTTCAGTTGTGTATTTGCCTTGGTTGATGAAGTTTCCTTCCTTTGTTTGTTTTATTTGAAAGCCGAGGAAGAAGGTCAACTCACCCATCATGCTCATTTCAAATTCACTCTGCATAAGAGAACTAAACTCCTTGCAAAGATCAAGATCAGTCCCGCCAAAAATGATATCATCAACATATATTTGTATGATAAGAAAATGGTTAGAAGTGTGTTTATGAAACAAAGTAGAATCAACTTTGCCCATGACATACCCATTATCTAACAAAAAGTTCTTTAATTTCTCATACCAAGCTCGAGGTGCTTGTTTGAGTCCATAGAGAGCTTTTTGTAGCAAATAAACATGATTGGGTAATTTGTCATTTTCAAAGCCCGGAGGTTGAGCAACAAAAACTTCCTCCTCAATTGTACCGTTCAAAAATGCACTTTTAACATCCATTTGATAAAGCAAGAAATTTTTATAACTAGCAAAAGCAAGTAGCATACGGATAGATTCTAATCTAGCAACAGGAGCATAAGTTTCATCAAAATCAATACCTTCCTGTTGGTTGTAACCTTGTGCTACTAACCTTGCTTTGTTCCTTACCACTTTTCCTTGCTCATCAAGCTTGTTGCGGTAGACCCATTTGGTGCCAATGATCTTTCTATCATTTGGTCTCAGTACTAGAGTCCACACACGGTTTTCTCAAAATTTTCAAGCTCTTCTTTCATGGCAAGGATCCACTCATCATCACCAAGGGCCTCTTTGATGTTCTTTGGCTCCAGTTGGGAGATGAAGGCACTATCTGATTGTTCTTTGTTGTGAGCAACTCGTGTCCTCACTCTCTCAAACGGATTGCCAATGATCAACTCCTTGGGATGATTCTTTGCAAAGCGGGGAGTGGGATCCTTCTTTTCTTCTTCTTTTTCTTCTTCTACAACCTGCTTGCCTTTGTCTTTGATGTTGAGATCTTTTAAGATAGGAATTATTTCATCTGCAACATCATCATCACCAATATGCTTGCCAATAACAGGGTTAGTTTCAATAAATTTAACATTTATAGATTCTTCAATTTTAGATAGTTCAATGTTAAATACTCTATATGCCCTGCTAGTAGTGCTATAGCCTAGGAAGAAAGCCTTGTATGATTTCGGATCAAACTTGTCGAGAGAATCCTTAGTATTTAAAACAAAACAAGGACATCCGAAAACATGAAAGAAATCAATAGACGGCTTCCTACCACGCCATAGTTCATAGGGGGTTTTCTTGAAAGTCGGATGTATGAAAACTCAGTTTTGCACAAAACATGACGTGCTGACGGCTTCAGCCCAAAACTTCTTAGGAGTGTCAAACTCAAGAAGCATGGTCCTAGCCATCTCTTGTAGTGATCTATTCTTCCTCTCAACAACTCCATTTTGTTGAGGTGTGCGAGGAGAAGAGAAATTGTGCGAATAACCCGATTTTTCACAAAAACGTTCAAAAAGATCATTTTCAAACTCTCCTCCATGATCACTACGGATAGAAACAACATGGCAAGAAGCTTCGTTTTCAACTCGTTTACAAAAGCTCGAGAAAACATCAAGTGTATCGCTTTTAGAAACGAGAAAGAAAGTCCAAGTATATCTAGAAAAATCATCAACAATAACAAGACAATACTTGGAGCCACGAAGCGTTTGTGTTCTCATTGGTCCGAATAGATCAATATGAAGAAGCTCAAGAACTCTCTTGGTACTCATGACTCCTTTGGATTTGAAGGAGGATTTGGTTTGTTTCCCTTGTGTATAAGGTTGGCATTCCTCATCCTTTTCAAAATCCAATTTAGGAAGTCCTCGAGCCAAGTCTTTTTTGTTCAATTTCTTCATTTGATGCAAATTCACATGACCCAAACGACGATGCCAAAGTGAAAGATCATTTTTATCCACAACTAAGCATCTATTTAGTATGGGCTTAAGAGCATCGAGAACAATCACATAGAGATTACCATTTCTAGTTACCTTATATATAACATTGTAGGACAGGGAATCTAGAAGCAATCATTCTAAAGAAGTAAATAGCACACGATAACCATTATCACATAATTGGCTAACACTAATTAAATTGTGATGTAGGCCATCAACAAGCAATACATTTTAATGCATAATTCATTGCCTACGTCACCCTCACCTATAACCTTACCCTTCTTGTTGTCCCCGAAGGTTACCGATCCTCCTTTCTTTTTCACAAATTTGTTGAAATGGCTGATTTCTCCAGTCATATGCTTAGAGCAGCCACTATCAACAATCCATTTCTTTTTAACCTGCAAGAAAAGAGGATGTCGGAACCCAACTCAAACTTTGGGGTCCGGGGTTAGCTTAGGGACCCATTTCATCTTTGGGTTGGTCCCCTTGGGCTTGTAAGGACAATAGGTAGAATAATGGTCATCACATTTGCAATGAATACAAACCATGGGGTTTTTAGAGCCAGAAGACTCTCCATTGAAAATTGGAGGTTCCACACTCTTTTTCTTACCCTTCTTCTTCTTACCTTTTGGAGTAATCCCATTATATCCTAAACCACTAGTACCAACTTGTTTGGTAGAGTGCTCTAGAACATCATTTAGGGATTTTTTACCTGAAAGAAACCTTTGCAAAGTAGATCTTAATTTAGCATTATCATCACTAAGATTTACAACAGTAGTAGATAAACTAGCAAGATCTTCTTTAGTATGCAAAAGGTCGGCCTCAAGACAGAGGGCTTTAGTAAGAAGAGAGTCTTTTTCTAGAGTTAAGCTAGCAACTTCATTTCTAGGTAAAATAGGTCTAGAAGATAAATCATTTGTTTGAGCAAGTAATTTAGCATTTTCATTTTTGAGCACAACTATTTCTCTTTGATAGGCATAGACTTCTTTTCTCCTAGCATCATCAATAAGCTTGAGTTCTACATTTTCAGTTTTAATAGTATCAAGCTCATCTAGGCAATTTTGGTTTTCTATCTTAAGATTTTCAATGTTTTTAAGATATACACCATTTTCAACCTCTACTCCATTGTATTGAAGTTCAAGGTCAAGAAATTGCCCTTGCAAGGATTCTATACTATCAAGATGCAATTTTTCATTTTCATCAAGAATGTCAATTTTTGCATAAAGATCATTAACTATCTTTCCTAATCTTTTTCTTTTATATTTACATTTAGCAAAAGATGATTGGCATTCATTAAGAATGTCAATAAGAGTTTCCTTAGATAGCTCATGTAAACTAATATCACTTACTTTGCTTACCTCATTTACCTCAATTACATCTTCACTTGTAGAGGCCATGAGGGCAAGATGACATTCTCCATCTTCGAAGCTTGAGGAGCTTGAAGAAGAAGACTACCATGCCGCATGAGCTGCATCTTTGGATCTTCTTTCCTTCTTGTCTTTCCTCTTGTACTTTGCTTCTCTTTTGTACTTGTCATCCTTCTTGTGGCTGCTCTTATGATGGCTCTTCTTGGCCTTTGGGCAGTCACTCTTGTAGTGGCCTTTTTGACCACACTCGTAGCACCTAGGAGTTGAGGAGGAGGGCTTGCTTTTGAAGTGTTTCCCTTTGGAGTAGTTAGCTTCATGATCATTGACACCTTCATCTTCACTTGAGGAAGGGAAGGGAGACTTCATGGCAAGTTGTTGTTGTCGGACCATTTCTTCAATTTGAGCTTTGAAGGCGGTGTCCTTTATCTTCTTTGATTCCTTCTCTTCTCTTTTCTCCTCTTCCTCTTGCTTGTCAAGCCTAGGTTCATGGGCTTGAAGGTTACCAACCAGCTCCTCGGTTGATAACTCGCTTAGCTTGTAAACTTCTTCAATAGAGGTGACCTTTGGCTCCTATCTCTTTGGAAGAGATCTCAAGATATTGGCATTGATTGTACCTCTATCCATGACACTCCCAAGGGCTGCAAGGCTGTTCAAGATGACATTTAACCTTGTGTACATATCTGCTACCCTCTCATTCTTCCCCATCTTGAAGTTCTCAAGAAGACCACCAAGCATGTAGACCTTGGCCTCCTTGACTTGCTCGGTCCCTTCATAGGTGACACACAACTTGTGCCATATCTCATGCGTCGTGTCCCATGAAGAGATGCGGTTGAACTCCGATGGTGTAAGGGCAGTGTAGATGATGCTCACGACTTTAGCATTGAGTTGAGCACGCTTCATCTCCGCTTCCGTCCATGTGGTGATGTCCCCTTTTGGATCTTCATACTTGAGATGGACAATCTTCCACATTTCGAAACTCACCCCTTGGAGATAGAATTGCATTCTCCTCTTCCAATATAAGAAGTTTGTGTCGTCGAAGACCGGAGGTCTCATGGAGAAGCTTCCTTCAAGGTTGAGTGACCCAAGAGCTGAATCGCCCATCTTCTCCTACTTGTAGAAGTAGCTTGGAGAAGATCTGCTCTGATACCACTTATTGGATCGATGGGCTCTAGAGGGGGGGGTGAATAGAGCTACACACACTTCACAAAATCGATTAGACCACCCATTTAAATGAAGTGCAAAAACTAATGCAAGCAGCAATTTGATATCCTATTCTAGCATACAAAGCAAGGATAAGAGATAATGAATATTATGCACTTGGACATGTGGTTTAGAGTGGTTCCACGTCCTAAATTTAGGAGTGATGTCAGTCCACTACCTAGAGTTGGTTAGACTCTAGGATTTGCAACTTGGTCCTCTTATATATCATGATAAGATTACAAGAAACAAAAACCACACAACCAAGGGCTTAATTACACAAGCTAAGATCTTCAACCTATCCAAGGACTTACCCACAAATCAAGATTCTTCAGCCTTCTACAAAGGACTTACCCAATCTCACCTTTGTCTTCAGCCTTGCAGGGATTACCTATCTTACTTGAGCTTGCCTTGCACCTCTCCTTCACTTGGAGAGCTTGCCCACGTTTTCCCTTCACCAAGGGAGCTAGAGCAACGATCAATCTTCACTCTTGAAGATCAGCAACACATCTTCCCCTTCACTTGGAGAAGAACAACATCAACTCCTCTTTCACTTGGAGAAGAAGCTTCAATCAATCTTCTATTTGATTTGGAGGTGGGAAGAAAGAAGGGAGAGCTTTACATAGCACAAAGGATAGCTCTCATACACCGGAACCTATCTCATTCACGAATTTATCTTGAAGGTAGAGAGAGAAAGGGGCTCAAGGGCTTGGAACACTCTCAACTAAGCTAGAACCAAGTTTGCAATGGAAAGAGCAGCTTGGAATGAAGTCCAAGGGGTTCTATTTATAGTTGAGGGTGGCCCTTTATGTTGTGGGACACTTGGGTGCAAAAGTGATCATTTTTCCTTCAAGAAAACAACTATATTTTTGCCCAAAACAATTCACCAACGGTCATATTACTTTTTCTGCAAACTCCGTACAGTGCAATCGGTCGAGTATCAATGGGTGTAACTCGACCGATCAGGTAGCAGGCAATCCGATGTTGAATTGATTGGTCGAGTTTGTCCTGAGGAAACTCGACCGACCATTTCAACTGGAAATGGCCTACTACCCAATCAGTCGAGTTCTGTGGGTGCACAACTCGACCGATTGCAATCTTCAGAAAATCGATTCAGGATGATCGGTCGAGTTCCAGGGTGGGAAACGCGACCGACCAAGTGCCTGAAATGGATTTTCTAATTTGCAATAAAAGTGATTAGCACTTGGTGAATTTTGTCCCAAACAATTTTCTCTTCTAAGTTACAAGAATATACATCATTACAAGTGATTAGATTTATGTTCTAAGGTGATTTACATGGAAATCCTAAATTGCACACTTGTAGTCAATTTGGCTTGCACTTGGCCCATTCTAGGGCTTGTATATGTGATCCTTTACATGTACCTAATGTCTGCAAACAATCTTTATCGCACATGTTAGATACATATGAATGGAATGGTTAAGTCATTATCAAAATATAGGTAATGTACAACCTCTAGGGCAACATTCTCCCCCTTTTCGACAATGACAAACTATTCCTCAAACATATTGAAAAGGATAAGAAAATTAAACCTTTGCCTTGTGAATTAGGGGGATTCATGATAAGAACAATTGGAATTTTCTCCCCCTCAATCTATGCTTCCTCTCACCTGCATGTTAGGTTTTCTATACATAGAAAAACCAATATCCATGTAATATGTGATCCCTTACATGTCATATGATCAATCAGCAAATTTACAAGAAAAGGATCACTTAGGCAAGAAAGCAATAGTATTATCACAATAAAAACAATATGATTGAGTTTTAGACCATAAGATATTTCTCCCCCTTTTGACATTATCAAAAAGGAAGGGGGTGTAGAAGAGAAAAAACTAGGTCTTCTCCAAGACTCAACCACACATATATGCAAAAGATGATAAACAACATTGTAAAGGCATATAGCAGACAACCACAGAGGAGAAACATACAATCCAAGTCAGAATCAAAATATAGCTCATCAAACACCAAGCATAAGATAACACGGATGAAATAGCCAGTGTAGAAATGATATTCCAACTCAGACATATGTTCTCATAAGCGACTACAACCATAAAAGCGAGAAAACAGAGAATAAGAAAATAGTATAGCTCAGACTAATGTGCCAGGATGTTGCTTATAAAAAAGAGTCTAGAAAAATATATATAATAGATATGCTAGACTATAATCTAAGACAACCTCCTAGACATCTAAGCTATCTATGTCAACTGTGTCCTTGTCATCGCCTGGATTGTAGTCCTCATCACCATCCGAAGGCGGGGCAGCTGTGCCAGCACCAGCATCGCCATCCTCGGCAGAAGAACCATCACCATCAGCATCATCAACATCCTCATCGGCTTAACATGAAAACCAAAACTTGGATCAAATCCTTATAAATTAACATCAAATAATATAAAATATAAATGCAAGCTAGTTCTAAGATAAAATGATGGAAATGAAAGCAAAACTAGACTGATAAATGCAACTAAAACTAGGATGAATATACATTCATCAAATAACCACAAATTTAGACATTGCTCATCCTCAAGTAACACAAAATTTGAAATTGTGTCAAATTAATACTCTAAAACCATGTGATTGCCTCACCTTCACATCATGCTCATTTCCTTATCACCTGATATGGACAAGCTGCCCAACTTCTTGAGATCACATAACACATCTATGAATGTCTTAGTTTCCAATTTTGCTTCCCAAAAATACTTCTTCACCATTATCCCCAACATCAGGAATATCTAAGAGTTTTCATGGAAGTTCAGAGAATCACGTAGATTTAATGAGTATGCATATGATATGAGATATGAAAATGAGACATTCATTGGGACTCCAGGTGAAAAATGGAGAGAAAGGGTTGCAAAAGGAAGATGCAAACCTCTCTTCTATTCGACTTGAGATCACAATTCTTTATGCAAATACATATATCACAACTTTGTTTGCTTTTTTTTTGTGCATATTGGCATTTTTTCTTTTTGGTAGTATGCTTCTATTATATGGATAGGAGTATGGAAGAAGAGGATTGAGTAAGGAGGGATGCTCTACACTAAACTAGGAATTTGGCACATTTGATGGCTTTTTATTTTCTATATTATGGATGGGATGTAAGAGGATGGAAGAATAAGAAGTATAGAATAGGGGTCTGATCGTTATGCAACCTAATTTACAATACAATGTGTTGACTTGAGAGTTATACATTATCCATATTTTTATAATGACTTAACCATTCCATTCATATGTATCTAATATGTTTGTTTTAGATTTATTTCAGGCTTTAGGTACATGAAAAGGATCAAATTACATAAGCCCTAGCTTGTCCAAGTTCAAGTCAAAGGCAATGCAAATGTGCAATTCAGGAAATCACTCCAAACCATCTCAGAATATTTTTGTAATCATTTGTATTGATGATATGACTTGTAAATAAGATGAGAAAAAATCATGGACACTTAATTCCAACATTTGATCACTCAAAAATCATTTTGAAAAAAAATTCATAGCAATTTTGTCGGTCAAGTTTGAATGTCGATCGATCAGTGATGGATTTTTGGAAATGGATCAATCGGTTGAGTTGTTCACTCACAGAACTTGATCGACCGACTCACTGACCAAAACTGATTTTGACTCATCGGTCAAGTTTCCCCAGGACAAACTCAACTGATAGTTTGAAAATTGACTTTATTGGTTAGTGGATCGGTTGAGTTATCTTTATTGAAACTCGATAAAATGTACTATACAGAAAATGTAGACAAAGTGATTCCAAATCTTGGAGAGTTGTTAGAAATGAAAATAGATATGTTGGAAGTTGTAAAATGGCTATTTTTCATTCCTAAGTGATTCTACACTCAAAGGAACACCCCCAACTATAAATAGGACCTCTTGGAGTTCATTCCAAGGTTGCTCATTCATGTTATCCTTGGTCCTTACTATAGTTGAGTGTGATACAACTCTTTGATCCTCTTTCTCTCTCTCTCATTTATAAAGCATTTAGTGATTGTGAGTGAATTAGGCATGTTGTAAGAGAGCTACCTCCATGTTATCTCGTAAAGCTCTCAATCCTTCCATCTTCCCGATCCCCTTTCTCAAAGAGAAAAGGTTGAAGTGATCTTCTCCAAGTAAAGGAGGAGTACTTGTTCTTATGCAAGGTTGAAGAAGGAGTGAAGATTCTATCCAGGTAAAGTAGAAGGACAAGGAGAAAGATTCAAGAAGAGTGGGTAATTCCTTCAAGGCCAAATACTTGATGCAAGTGTGGGTAAGTGCTTGGTGAAGGATGAAGACATCTTGATTGGTCAGGTAAGTCCATATGTAGGTGAATGACTCTTGTATTGAATAGGTAAGTCCTTGGATATATGGTGGTGTTCTTGTATCTCTTACAATGGAATATAAGTATACATGGGTTGCAAAGTCCTAGAGGTTGACCTCTCTAGGTAGTGGATTGATGGTCTCCTAGTTTGGAGATTGGAACCAGTCTAACCACCTTGTCCAATGTTTGTTTCAATCTCTCTAATCCTTGCTATGTTGATATAGAACTTCAAATTGAGTTTTAGAATTTGGTTTCAATTGATATATTTTGAAGGTCAAACTATTCTTGTAAGAATTTTTGAAGCTCTATTCACCGCCCCCTCTAGAGCCCTAGATCCAACACAGTGCACTGGGTTGTTCTCCCTACTATGCTCAAATAGGGACATGATAAGGGAATAAGTGATGATTCCATGAATTTGTTTCATTAGTCAGTTAGAAGAACAATGTCTTTGACCCCTCTAAATTCCTCAAATATCTACCATCTTTTCTAGGGTAACATATTGTTTTGGGTTCCTATGCCACATAGGGTGACTTCTAGCCATTGGTTGTTTCAAAAATTGGTCATTGTGAGGTTTGTCTTCGAGTAAAATGATAAAACTTGCATGGAGACAAACAAGAACATGAATCTAAGCTGAATAGATAATGGCCTTGATTACTCTCGAGGTCAATTTTTTTGAAAATTTTAAGAGAAATGCAATAAATGAATGCAATGATGAGATCATAAGTTAAAAATAGGTAGGAGTGGGTGGAGAGTAGAGTATGTACCAGCCACCCTCAACCATGGACTTAGACATTTGATCTTAACCAAGTAAACAATAACTACAAGGAGGAGAGGAAAAACCTTGTTGGTTTGTCCATGGGCTATGGTTGTTCTCCATTCATCAAAATCCATTCACCTACAATCAAAACTTTTAGAACATATATATTATCTTCTCATGAAATGTACTAACTAACTAAATGCATTATTAGCTAAGATTTAAAAAAAACTAGAAATTAAGTAACACTCGTGTTGCCTCCCAAGAAGTACCTTTCTTCAATGTCAACGGGTCGATGGCATAAACTCAATCATGATATGTTGATAGGAGAAGTGTAAGTGGTTGTTTGGAATTCATAACCAAGATAGTGAAATAATGTTTGATTTGTTGACCAGAACTCTTTAGCATTCTCACTCCAAATTATAATAGCTCCCTTAGAGAATATATGCTTGATATTGAATGGACCTGACCATCAGGTTTTGAGCTTTATGAGAAATAGATATAGAGGATAGTTATACTATAATACTTGATCTTCGACTTATAGATCTCTTCTCTTAGGTTTTCATCATGTCACATCTATGTGTCCTCCTTGTAGATGCGTGCATTTTCATACATTGTCATTCCTATCTCTTCTAGCCCTTTCAGTTCAAGTAGATGTTTTTCCTTTAAAGCAAGGGGGTTGAAGTTGATCTGCTTGATGGCCCATTGAGCTTTGTGTTCAAGATCCATTGATAAATGACAAGACTTCCCATATATGATATAGAAAGTTGTAGTGTCAAGTAGGGTCTTATAGGTAGCTATGTATGCTCAGAGAGCATCATTCAACTTGTGAGCCAAATCTTGTTGTGTCTTATCGACCATCTTCTCTAGAATAGCCTTGCTCTGATAGTTGGAAACTTCTTATTGACCACTCATTTAAGGGTATGGAGTAGCACATAATGAGAGATGCCATACTTTTGAAGGAGTGCTTCAAAGATACATTCAAGGAAATGAGATTCTCCATTAGAAATGATAGTGCGAGGGACTCCAAAGTGTGGGAAAATAATGGCTTTGAACAACTTGAGGGCTGGTTTGGAATCAGACCTTGTGGGGATAGATTTTACCCATTTAGAAACATAATCAAAAGTGACTATGATGTAGGAGAATCCATTAGAAGAGAGAAATGGTTCCATGTAATTTACACCTCATATGTGAAAGATTCTCACTTATTATAGATTGAGGGGCATCTCATCCCTCTTAGAATATTAATGGATCTTTGGAATTGATCACAAGACTTGACATATTTGCGGGCATCCTTAAAGATAGTAGGTCAGAAGAAACCACATTGTAGGACTTCAAATGTTGTTTTCTTGGAACTCATGTGGCTCCCATATGGGCTGGAGTGGCATTGCTCCAAAAGTAGAGGAGCTTCCTATTCAAATATGCATCAGTGATAAAGGCCATCTAAATAAAATAGGAGAAGATAAGACTCATCCCAATAGTAATTGCAAATGTCTGACATTAACTTCTTATTGTCACTCCCTATGTAGTATGGGTGATGAACCCCCACAGCTATGTAGTTCACGGAATCAACATACCACGGGGTACAAATAGTTAGCTTTAGCAAATGATTTTTAGGTAAGGATTCATAAATGGGATTGTCTCAGAGCCAATGGATATGGAATTGACTATGATGATTACCAATGAAGTTGTTGGTTTCCTTCTTGTTTTTTTTATTTCTATATCAAAGTCTTACAGGAGTAGCATGATCAGTGTGCACAATCACTTGAGAACCTATTACATAGGAGAGAAACTTATGAAATGAAAATATTATGGAAATAATCTCCTTTTTGGTCATAGAAGATTTTTTTGCACGTCATAGTAAACGACATGATATTTTTTATCCATACTCCACCCCATAATTTCACCTACAATTTAGTACTAGAACCACACATGAAATTGAAAGGAAGTGACCAGTCTGGGGCACGAAGGATGGGGGTGGAGATGAGAGTGTCCTTTAGGGTATTGAAACTCTTCATGAAATCAGAGTCAAACTTGAATTATGCATCCTTCCAAAAAAGATTTTTAAGAGACTTAGTGATCTTGTTGAATTCACAAATAATCTCCTATAGAATATGACATGTCCTAGAAAAGTGTGTAGTTCCTTGACAATATTTGGAGGAGATATTTAAGCAATCACTTCATTCTTTGCTTTGTCGACTTCTATGCCTCTAGATCTGAAACGGTGTCCTAGAACAATGTCAACCTTCACTATGAAGTGGTATTTTTCCCAATTTAGCACAACATGTGCTTCATTATAGTGCTCTAAGACCAGGGAAAGATGGTTTAGACATGATAACAAAGAATCTCCATAGACTAATAAGTCATCCATGAATATTTTCGTTATTTTCCTAGTAAGGGAAAATAAAATAGTGGACATGCAATGATGGAATGTGGCGGGTGTTTTGCATTAACCAAAGAGTATCCAGCAGAAAGTATAGGTGCCAAACAAAATGTGATGGTAGTTTTTCTTGATTTCTTGGATGAATGGGAATCTGGTAGAAAGCAAAGTACCCCTCCAGGTGACAAAAGAACTCATGGTTAGTGAGTCGTTCCAAGACTTGATCAAGAAAGGGAAGGGGAAAATTGTCCATTTGAGTTGTATTATTGAGATTATCATAATATATACACATGACCCACATAGTTAGTATAGTGGTTGCAATAATCTCATTCTTATCATTTTAAACAATAGTAGTACCACCCTTTTTGGCACTCATGTATAGAACTCACCCATGGTGAGCCAAAGATGGGGTAGATAATCCTAGAACCAACATCTCAATCACCTCCTTGCGCGTGACCTCCTTTAGAATTGGGTTCATCTTTCTTTAAGGCTTGATGGAGGGCTTGTAGTTGCAAACAATAGTAATCATATGCATGTAGAGGGCCTGACTCACTCTAGTTAAATTACTCATTTTATAGCCTAATGTCTTTTTCTTCTTCCTCAGTCCTTCCAACAACCGATCTTCTTGCTTAATTGAGATCTGAATTCACTACAGGAAAACTTAGCAATAACGACGGAAAAAGTTGGTCGTAAATGTGAATAAGTTTGTCGTTAAAACTACTAGCGATGAGAAAAAAAAGTCGTCGCGTCTTGTCGTTAATAAAAATAACGGCGAAAAATTTCAGTTCGTCGCTAATACAAATCACGACGACTTATATAGTTTGTCGTTAACAGTTTTAACGATAAAATTAAATGTCTGACATTGATACTATTTGCGACCACACAAACTTGTCGTTGATACTAGTTACAATGACTAACAGGCTTGCTCACAAAGGTCAACAACGACGTCTTTTTTCCGTCGTAAATAGCTATAATGGCAAAAAAAAAAAACTAAATTCCAAAATTTGTCCATCATGTTTGCAACACACTTGGATCCTCACCTAAGAAACATGAACACGTACACAAGATGGATTTCTCCATAGACAAGAGGGAACACAATTTCCAACAATGAAGGATGCGACACTAGGAACGACTGATTTATAAGTATACAAATATGTCGATTTATATATAAATATTTGGACATATATTAAACTTTATGTATAAACACAAACTGATATAAATAATTCATCCATGAAGGGAATCTTCATGGAATCCAACCAACAATCGACATATACAATTAATATATCCATAAGTCAGAGTACAAATTAACTCAACAAATATATTAAGATCCTTAATTATAAAATTTGTTGCAGTAAGAATATATGGAATGGTAAAATCAAGGGAAGCAAAATTTTGGATGCAACAGTTTTCTTTGTTTATGTAAGTAATAGTGAACATGTACTTTTTGGAGGAAGAATGAGAGAGGGTAAAGAAATATGTTGGCGATGATGGAGAAGATGAAGAATAAGGTGTCTTGGAGGTTGAGATGGAAGAAAGAGAAGAGGAATGCATTCAAGTGTTACTTAAGATGCACGGACAAGAGAAGAGTAGGGGAGATGGAGATGTAGAGAAGCAAGGAAAGAGGAGGCATAATGATGAACTTTTTACTACTTTTGTTGAGATAAGCAAATAAGGATGACAACACTTTTATATTAAGTGGACATGTCAGAGGCATGTTCTTCATGTTTCCAAGCATATCTAAGTCAGAAACGTGTCAGACACAAACACAGCAACCTCCAGGTAGATAATATATTTAAAATTCTATTGTGTGATCGCTTAGCATAATACTTAATCTATGAATGTATATTACATGTATGATTGATAAAGACCGAAATAAATTTATGTTTCAAAATCTAGTTCAATGCACATATTTATAAAATGATAAGGTTGGACATTTTCTAATTTAATGAGCTTTGTTCAGAAGTGAAGAACGTATAGAAGTGAGAGTACTTACTTTTTCAATGACCATGTTTGATGAGGATGATACCAGAAGACAAATGTATATAGAACAACATTGGATTCAAGCTCAACTGAAAGAATGAACCACATGAAGTGTCCCAATAGTGATTGCAATTTCATTTAAACATCGTCATATTCAGAAAATTTATTTAAATTTTTCTTGGAAGGGATTTCAAACTTAGAGATACATTTCATCTACAAATAGATTGTACATAGAAAGAGGGGTAACATATGACCATTCGCCTAGGAAATTATTGAAGTAACATATCACCATTCCTTTAGGGTAATACCTTGTCATACATCTTAAGCACAAACAAGGAGTAATACATTGCTTTGAATGAAGAAAATTATGAAAAAATAGAATTTGTGTTGCATTTGAGGTTGAATTGACAATTATGACATAAACAAAAAATGCCTAGATAATGCATGACATGTTATAGCATGTACAAGCATGTGGAAAATATGTCACGACCTAAGAAGCATGGGCATGGACATGGACACGGACACAGGAGGGACACAGCCACGGGACACAGTGATTTTGAAAAATATAGGACACGGACACGGCATACACATTTATACATATACATATACACATGCATATGCATGTGTATATGCACATATATATACTTACATATATATATATGTAAATATATATATATATATATATATATATATATATATATATGCGGGCAAGGGAATAGCCCGGTTGGCAAATTCCGTTGGTCCCCAATGAGGAGACCCGGGTTTGAAACCACACGGGCGTCCGGCCTCCGCTACGAGTTATGGGAGAGGGGGGAGAAATCTTTCTCTCTTAATCATATATGGATTTTAAACTGGAAACTATCGTTGGACTGATTCAATTATATATATATATATATATATATATATATATATATATATATATATATATATATATATATATATATATATATATATGTGGGCAAGGGAATAGCCCGGTTGGCAAATTTTGTTGGTCCCCAATGAGGAGACCCGGGTTTGAAACCACACGGGCGTCCGGCCTCTGCTACGAGTTATGGGAGAGGGGGGAGAAATCTTTCTCTCTTAATCTTATATGGATTTTAAACTGGAAACTATCGTTGGACTGATTCAAAGAGATGTACTATCCAACTTTTCTTGGGAGAACCAAATAAGGATTACAACACTTTTAGCACCAAAGAATTGAGGTGACCATAGAAGTGAAGAATGTATAGAAGAAGACAACCATATATGGTCCAGTCCCACAAGTACATGCCACATATCATGTGAATATCAACAATGCAGGACATGACACGACAATGGGAACAATTTACTTATTATTATATAAGTATGTATATTTATACACGACAATGGGAACAATGTAGACATTAGTTTTTGTTATTTGTGTAAGTCATACTTGTCAAGGTGTGAAGGTGGCTTAGCATTTTGAACATTAGGATAGCCACATTAAACATTAAAATACGTCAATATACAACCAAACCAAAAAACTAAGTCAGCTTGGCATTATAGAAAAAGTTGTCTCGACTAGGCACAACCTTGGGACGTCTTACCGCTTAGGCGGCCACCTAGGCGCACACCTTGATAAGTATGGTGTAAGTAATGGTGAAAATGTACCATTAGGAGGAAAAATGAGAGGGTGTAAGGAAATATGTTGGTGGTGATGGAGAAGATGAAAAATAAGGTGCCTTGGAGATTGAGAGGGAAGAAAGAGAAGAGGCATACATTTAAGTGTTACTTAAGATGTACAGGAAAGAGATAAGGAGGGGAGATGGAGATGTAGAGAAGCAAGAAAAGAGGTAGGAAGAAGAATGAGTGGGTGTAATGAAATATGTTGGTGGTGATGGAGAAGATGAAAAATAAGGTGCCTTGGAGATTGAGAGGGGAGAAAGAGAAGAGGCATACATTTAAGTGTTACATAAGATACATAGGCAATTTGAAACGTCTACCGTAGGAATTATTAGCTGAGCAGAAATCAATTCGTGTAGGAAGCGGCCGCACTGGCCGCTTTCTTAATCGCTGGTCGTGTTTTAAAGAATTGTTCAATGCACTTAGTTAATTATAAGGTCCACTATCTTATGATTTAGATAGCTATGTTCTGAACAACTAATTAAAGATGTGACTAAAAAATTATATAGTGTAGACAATTGATACGTGCAGCTAAGTGTATTCAACATAGATTATTATAATGTTAAAATACTAAATTTATATCAATTCTGATAGGAAAAAAGAATGAGTACTCACAGTTGTATATTTTAATGAGTAAGAAAAGAGTACTTACCTTTTGATTGTACATATTTGGTTTATCTTGATCCAAAGACAATGAGACACTCGTAGTGAAGAATAAGTGGAAGAAGAAAACCATTTATAGATAAATCCCATAATAGAGTGTAATATATAATCTAAATACCAATCACCATCACCATCAATGAAACCTACAAAAGAGATTTTAAGTATTAGAAACACAATTCATGGAATGCACATATCTCCGGATGTGTGTCGGACACATAAAGTTGAATGTGCAACGGACACATATCTCCAGATGTGCAAACGGACACATTTTCCGCATGTGTAATGGACACATATCTCCGGATGTGCAACGGACACATTTTCCGCATGTGCAACGGGGCATATTTTCCATATGCTCACTCGAAAACCAAAACAACATATACATTGTGTGTTGAAAAACAAAACGGCATGCGTTTAGAAGTTTAGGGGATAGGGAGGGGTTTCCAAGAAGTGTTTCAGTACAAGACTCCACTCAGTCTTTTAATGGATGTGACATTCTTTTCTTGCATCAAAGAATTTACTGTGTGTTAACCGAAGAATGAATCGAGAAGAAAATAATATATAGCTCTTTCCATAATGAGTGTGCACATATCATATGAATAGAAATCATCATCACATATATAAAGCTATGTACCTGCAAAAAAATGATATATTAGGGGCACATATCACTGAATGTGCAACAAACATATAACTTCAGATGTGTAACGAATACATTTTCCGCATGTGCAACAGATATGAATGGCTTATACCAATACAACGAGTACTCACAGTTGTTTATTTTGATGATTAAGAAAAGAGTACTTACCTTTTGAACCAAAGACAATGAGACACTCGTAGTGAAGAATAAGTGGAAGAAGAAAACCATTTATAGCTAAATCCCATAACAGAGTGTAACATATAATCTGAATACCAATCATCATCATAACAGAGTGGGAATATACATATCTCCCAAGATATCAATATTGTGCAAATCGAACTCATCAATTTGAATAACCTGAATTTAGAACAAAACATATGAAGATGAGGACTATTGATATAAAAATAAAGTGAAAGAAGGCTCAATAGTAAAGAAATATTGATATCAAAGTAAAGGATGCATTTTATCCACGAGTATACTCTAAAAAAGAAGGGTCAATAGTTTCCCATATCCCTAGGAAATATGGCTGTAACAGATCATCATTCCGCTAGTGTACAAGTAAAGTCTGTTGTGAGCAAGTGTATTCAACATAGATTATTATATAGTGTAGACAATTATATAGTGTAGAAAATTGATACGTGCAGCTAAGTGTATTCAACATAGATTATTATAATGTCAAAATACTAAATATATAAAGAAAAAGAATGAGTTAGTTTATGATTTTAAACCTAAATTTAGAAGAAAAAACATATAAAGATGAGGACAATACAAGAAGACCAACATGCATAGAACAACATTTGATCAAACTCAAGTGAAATAATGAACCTCATGAAGTGTATCAATACTGATTGCATATTTCATCTAAACAAACTCATATTCAAAAACTTAAATTTTTTTTTTGCATGGAGGGATTTTAAACTCATAGATACATTTCATCCACAAATAGGTTGTATAAAAATAGGGTAACATGACCATTTACCTAGAAAATCTTGTAGTATCAGATCACCATTTCTTTAGGGTAAGACCTTGTCATACATCTTAAGCATAGAACAAAGAGAAATATATTGCTGTGAATAATGAAAATCTGAAAGAAAAAAAAACACATGTTGAATTTGAGGTTGAATTCACAACATATGACACAAATAAAAAATGACTAGATAATACATGACTTGTACAAGCATGTGGAAATTATGAAATAAAAAAAAATAAACAAATTAAGGAAAATAAAACTAGATGACATGATAATTTAAACATATAATGTGTGTAGTAGTAGATGCTTACCAAAGCATTACCAAGGGTAGTGCTGCTCTTTACAAATATAGAGTTCAAAGGAAATGGAAATAGCCCCAATACATAGTCTACACAGACCGGTCAAATAATGAGTGTGTGCCTATCATATAATTTTGATCATCGTCACACAATTTAGAACAAAACCTACAAAAAATGACATATTAGGAACATATTCCATCAAAACAACATATGTCTCATGTGTTAACTTCATTCATTTCTATAGTCTTTGTAGTCGTTACATGTTGAGTAATTAATTTCAAACTTGAATCAAGTTTTTCTGGGGTATCAGATACTGACAATATGAAAGAAGAGACAATTTGAGAAGTATTGGAACTACCCAACATCAAAATAGGTGCATTTTTTAAAATAAATGAGCACAATCATATTAATAAACATTAAGAACCAAACCTCAAAATTTAAAATAAATAATCAAGGGATAAGCAGCGTGATGCTATGCTTTGTTAATATGCATCAGCTCCCGATATGCATAACTGCACCAAAGTGAGACAAGAGGCAACCAACATGATGCAAAGATTTAATGGTATCCATTAACCTCCGGTATATATATAGTTCGGCAGCCAGAGAAAATATATTAAGAAGTCATGTCTTCACGCAACACCCTACAAACCTAAGAGAAGAAGGTTAGGACGTGGTTGGCATGATCAATGGTACAATCAAATTTTTCCGACACCTACAGTTACGGAAGCAGCTAAAACCCTACAAACCTACAAACCTAAGAGAAAATATATTAAGAAGTCATGTCTTCACGCAACACCCTAAAACTTTTTCCGACATCTACAGTTACGGAAGCAGCTAAAACCTCAAAAGATGAGTGGAAAAATTTAGATGGCATTGTCTCTGTTACAGCTGTAGGAGGCAAGCCTTAGTTGGCAATAATATCCAACATTTCAATAATGTAGGAAAATGTACATCTACTATTCTTCTCTATTTAGAAAAGGTAGGAAGGCTGAGAGCAGCAGTATATCAACCTATAGCAATGTAAGAAATTCAGGAAACTAACAATTTATGTTTATATCTTTGATAAAGTGTTACTGAAGTACATACCTAGCAATTATAATTAATCTTAGCAAACGTCATTGTTAAAATGTCTTTCAAAGAGAATAGAAATTAGCTTCCACTCTTGGTTACTTCAGTTCATGCTCCTTGCAAACATTGTTCAGAAACCATAGTTGTAATTATACAAATACCAATTCACTAACCTTTAACTGTTCATATGTGATGTCTTTCTCCATAGTGCACCACGGTGATCCAATAAGAAATTAACCTGGTGGTATGAATATATTGAGCATGTATGGCAGCCATCATCTGTCTTTCTTTGCATTGCAGTTGCATACCGATTCTGATCATGTGGCCTCTCCTACTTAAACATGTATTAGCTTCAACTGATCACTGGGATTGAGATCAGAAGAGTGAAGAATAAGGCCCTTTGATTTGTAAATAATCATGCTCAGTTGTTGATCAAGAGTACGAGAAAAAGACGAGTACGAAACACAAGTACAAGATGAAATCCTGCAATTTGTCAGTGTGGCCACGTCGAGGATGAGAGGGTGCCTTCCTGAGTGGCAGCAGTAGGATGCAATAGTATCTTTTACATGGAACAAACAGTTGGTAGCAAATATTTTGGTGTGTATTGATAAAAATTCAGCAGCTATTTCGCCTAACCAGGGATTCTGCGATTAGGATGGGAATTAAGAATAGGATAAGAGTACAACTATTTTAGATAAGCGGGATGGGTGGAAATAACTGTAAAAATCTATATGATAAGAGCCCAACTACTTCACGTCACTAGTGAGGATGGAGACGAGTGCTCGTCCTTAGTAAGACAATTCTACAAGCAGTTTATGAGCATGATCATTCAACCTAACAGGGCTCAGGCAAAGCAGCACACCGCCAGATCAAGGCAAGCCAAACCGAAAAAGCAAAAGATAGGAACAGAAAAAACAACGAAAAAAGAACGGAGAAGAAGGGGGGGTCAGAGGAGTCGCCCAACACAACAGGACCAAAGGAAAGGAGAAAATAGCACCCAACCTTTAGGGCGCCACGGTTGGAAGAAGTGGAGAGGTAACCCAGGCTCCAGGGAACCAGGAGCAGCTCTAGACTCCCAAGACGTCATCGGAGAAGCCAACCAGGGCAACCCAATCCAGCGACGCCGTCACACCCATGATCCCGCCTAGAAGCCAGCCACAAGACAACCAGACCACGACTCTGCTACACCGGACGAGAAAGGGGCCAAGGGGGAAGGGGCGGTGCACTACAGCCGCCGGAACCCTCTCTCGCCAAGCCGATCACAGTGGAGGAAAACATAACACGAGAATCGCCAGAGCCAGTCCGCCCGCTTTCTAAAGCCCTATCATTTGGTGTGAAATCTAATCGTGGGCTGGGCAATATAAAAAAAATAACACGTTATTTTAAAAATGGAAGAAATGATCTTGTGAACTGTTGTGAAATACACATATTATTTATGTAATCTATGATATTTTATGTAAAATAAGTACTGTAGAAATGATGTTTATTGGGTTTAAATGAAAAGAGGATAAGAGAACGGTAGTACAATTAGCGTCAGGAGATTATTTTGGTCTTTATTGACTATGCCGGTAACAGCAAGAAAAATTGTTTGTCGCGGTTGGTATAGTTATTACGACGAAAAAACAAAGTGGTCGTAAATCTTGACGTTAATACACCAGTTTCTTGTAGTGATTGACCATGACTAGGTAAGCGTTCTTCTCATTTAAGAATACATATTTTGGCCCCTCAAGTAGAGAATTCATCTCCGTTGGGGTAGGATCCATGTATCATTCATCAATAGCAGATACATTCTTTAGGTTTTCAAATTTAGCCTTGGGGTATTCCCTAGCAGAGTCTTAGTGGAGGAGAAATTGGTCAAATTATTCTTTGTTTAGGCCATGAGCATTAGGGTTGATGAGCATGGTCTCAAGAGGGTCTTAGAAAGTAGCATCCTCCTGCCATAGTTGTGCCATTTTGTCAATTCAATCAATCATAAAGTATTCCCCAGGAAAGATGGTCCCCTGAAACTCTCAAAGACCTTAAAGTCAATTAGTCTGTCCCAAGCCTCAATGTTAAGATTTTGGCCTCAACATTGATTAAGGATGTAGTAGTTTCTAGGAATGGGTGCCCAAAGAGAATAGGGTGTTGTTGGTACTCCTTGATGACCATGATGACAATGTCACATGGAAAATATGATTTGGGAGCCACTCCCACATAAATGTCCTCTACAATACCCATAGGGGTAGTCATAGAAGAGTCAACAAGTTGAATCACAATGTCACTGGGAAGGATATTAGTGGTGAAGCCCATTCTCTTCCACAAAGTATAGTGCATGATAAAGATCTTTTCCCCAAGGTAATCTAGTAATTTTCAACATGTGGTGTCCCCAACAAAGCAAGAGATGCCAAAAAATCCTGAATCTTTGAGTTTCTTAGACATCTTGCTCTGGATGATGTCAGATGATGTCTGTGTTGGTTTCATTATATCAACTTCCTTTGGTAGGTATTTGTGAGTAAGGATTGAAGAATTTGGTCCATGGGGGGATTTCAACTAGAACATCAAGGAAGAGGATGTCGACATGTAACTTTTTCATTGCTACCTTGAACTTTATAAATCTTGAGTCTAGCCTTGTCTAAGCTAGATTTCTCTGGTAAATAACATGTGGTTTGTAAATAGGCACCACATGTAAAGATGGAGGATTTGGTGCTTCTTCAGATCCCTTATCGGGATCAGGCAAGCCGCTTTTCACTAGAGGTTCAACAATTGGCTCCACAAGTATAGCTACTGGTATAGCTATTGGTATAGCAATTGGAGTGACTTCTTCATCATTGTCAACTTCAAGAATGAGCTTTTTGTTTTCAATGATCGGGGCTATAGGTTCAGGTATCACACGTCTAGAATGTGTGTTCAAAGCCTTCAACTGCTCCTTCTAATGATAGGGTTTGCCTTCAGGTTGACCTACAAATGAGCATGTTGTAGGGTGAATGGCGGTAGAAATTTGTGCAAGTTGGTCCTCCATGTATTTATTGTAAGCTTGTTGGTTTCCTAGTATTTTTCAATGGTATTCATGTAGCTGTCATTAGTGGTGGGAAACACCCTATTTTCTTCCCTAGACAAGTAGGAGATATCCTTGTTGGTTTTATGGTTGCTACCTCAGATTGTAGTTGTTGCATTATTGTCCATGATTGTAATGTTATGGTGATAGATCTATTATTTCTGGAAACCAAGAGGACCCAAAACTTGATTTTGACTAGGTCCTTGCTTGATCTAATGCATGTTTGTTGCTCCATTTGGATTTCTATATTGGAAACCTAGATGGTTCCTCGATCTATAGGGGTCATATAGCCCTAGAAGTGGTGGAAACATCCCTCATGCATGGGGAATATCAATTAGCATGGTTTTCATCTCCCCTACTAATAAATTTTCATGTGTCATCGAAGATCTGTCCCATGAAGTTTCCATAAGAGGTGACATCAAGGAAATTCTTGATGGCATCATTGACTCCTCTGTAGATCTACTCAATAAGTTGTAATGGGGGATGCCATGATGAGGGCATTTGTGCATCAACTCTTTGAATAATTACAAGGATTCAAATAGAGTCTCAGATGAATGTTGCTTAACATGGGTCATTTACCCTTTGATTTAATGAGTGAGTGTGGAAATAATTTCTCAAGAAATTTCATCTGAAGTTCTTTTGATGTTAAATGTTGTGATAATCTAGGTAATTATATCACACCAAGATTTGTCTGTGAGGTAAAAATAGAATAATATTAGATTCATGGCCTCTTCTGACGCATCGTATTGCTTGCTAAGTCCATAGATTTATATGAATTTCCACAAGTGGTCACGTGCATTTTCACCAACTCTTTCGAAAAAATTGTTAGTTTGAAACATCATAACTATTGAGCCCCAATTTCAAAGTTTTTAGCTTCACTAGTTGGTTCAATGATGGGTTGTGTATATCTGCATCCTTTGGTATAGAGAACTCTTGTAGTTATATCTCTTGTCCATCTTCTTCTTCTACTCATAATTCTTCTTGCACAACAACTCTGGCCTTTGCCACAAGTCTATCTTGTTACACTGTAAGTGTTCCTTCCCCTCTACGGTTGATTTCCTCCTTATCCATCTTGGCTCAGCATTCATGAAGGAGCCATGGTAGGTTCGTTTGATTTTAGAATCAAAATCTAGTCTTGGACCGACACTAGAAGAGTGTCACATTCCCTAGAATTGGTTACTGAGGAAGAAAGACTACCACTCGTAATATGAAGGATGTGGAGTTGTATTCAAGAAGATATGCAATGTTGTCAGTTGTAAGATAGAAGTCCTAACTAATCTGAAATAGATAAACTAATCCAAAAATTATGTTTTCTGGTAACCAAGAATTGACATGTGTGTTATTGCACATTCAAATTCAATAAGGATGAAATATGTAGAGTTTATCTTAACCAGCATACAATAATCACCACCAGCAAGTGGATGAACTTATTATAGCATAGTTCGGGATCAAACCCAAAAGACAACATTTTTATGAATTAATCTCATTAAAGTAACCACACAAGTACTAGTTTTATGAAAAGAGGTTTTTGGTTGTTGATTACACTAAAATTGAAAAAAAAATGAGTTGTATTAAAGATTGATAAATTAATGGATGGGAACACTAGGATGGAATGTGTTATAGCCTCAAATTTCATAAGTTTGGGTTGAAATGTAATTTCTCCATTAAAGATATATGAATATGAAAATTGTATGATTTTAATTCTTTGTATGAATTTCTTTAATAAATGTCTTATATATGTGTGGCTTCATGGGCATTGTTGTTTAATGAGCACAATACCAAAAAGGGAATAAAAGATGAAAAGAAATCCCTAATAAAGGAAATTGAAATAATATTAATGAAGGTTGTAGAAAAACCTAGAAGGCTAAGAGTTTGTTCATCATGAGAGGATTTTGAATCCTTAAGGTTTCTTGAATTACTAGAAATACAAATAAAGAAGATAAAAGAGGAAGAAAGAGAAAATATGAATAAATTATGCCTTAATAAGTGTTAACTTGTATATGAATGAAACCCCTCTTTCCGTTCGAGTTTGGGACTCAAACGTGGTGAACGAGTGGATAATATCAATACAAAGTTTCCCTCAAAATTTGGATGAAAAAGGATAAAAGAATAAGAAGTTGTGAATTTTATAAGATTTTATAAAGTGATAAGGTTTCCAAAAATGTTACGATTATTTTTTATTGAATTATCCTTGTTTTACGATTTTAGTTTATGTGGGTGGCACGATAGCTGTTGGATCTGAGATCCAACGGTGATTGAATCGTCGCCTACCTCGAGTCTGACTGGGAAACTGGGAGAATTTCTTCTCCACTTTCCTCACGACTCGGTACACGGGAGAATCTAAAAATTGTTCCTCTGTCTTCGGGAGGCCAAGAGGGTCTGATCCATACTGGGATTTGTCATCTTTGGTGGTGTGAAGAGGGTTTCCCCAAATCAAGATGGGTCACTGAGACCCTACCCTATAAATAGGGGGCCACACACCATGTGTGAAACCCCAGAGCACATCTCCGAGTTTGTGAGAGTATGATGAGTGCTTGTATGCAATCGATTGTGAGAAATTTCTCGACTTGCACCCTCGTCTTGGAGCAGACACTGTCAGAGGTGGCGTGGTGTTGACCTGGCGGCAAAGCATTGCAAACGTGCAATTGGTTGCAGCGCTAAGTTCGTAAGAGAGAGGCAAATAATTTGGTGATTTTGGTTGGCACACAGGAGAAGTGACGGGTAGAGTCAACTATTGAGTTGACCAGATACTCACATGAAGGAGATTGAGAGGTCGAAGATGATCGAAGGGGGGAAAATACTTCCCTGCCCTCGTGTCCCTGTTGAAAAGGTAAGCCCTTTGCCATAATTTCACGCCTTTTGTTTTGCTTTGCGAGCATGTAGCTTCATGCGACTGGATGCCTAGGTGGCGCAAGATGGTTGGCTCGAGCCTAGACCCGCTGGCTCATTTTAATAAACCCGATATATCCACGTGGCTTTTCCTGATTAATGGGAAAATGATTTTCTTGTAAAAATTGTAGTAACTTATATGAATATCAGATGGAAACAAGTTATGTATGAAAGTTCATCAGAAAAATATGTAGAGTCCATTAAAAATAATATTGAAGCCTGATATGGGTTGTAGTTCTAAAAGTGCATTAAGCTACCCATGTTAATGTATTGAACTATGATAAAACCCTAATTGTGATAGAAAATCAGATTTAATGTCTTGATTAGGTTATTTTGAGTTATGATAACTTGTTGAGAATTAAAAGAAGAATTAAATTTGAAAAGAGGATAATATGTTTGTTTTAGGGTTTTATATACACATGAATATGCAATAATGAACTTAGAAACCCTAATTTAGGGTTAATAGTTTATAATGTGGTATAATTCGAAATTCATCATAGGGAAGTGATACTAAGTTGATCCTAAGCCTATTAGGAAAATGTTAAAGAGATAATTAGGGTTTTACACTTAGTTTTACTATTTTTAGGGTTTTGTAGTTATAATGATGAAAAGTGTATATAAACCCTAATGAAACCCTAAACCAAGATTAGAAGCCCTAGGAAGCAATTTCAAGTCAATTAAATGGATTCTTGAAAAGTGTGTAGTAAATAGGTTACCTATGCTTTTCAAGATTCTATGATATTGTGGTTGAATTACCTACTTCGATTGGATTGCTTGACTGGACTTGCTTATTGATTGTGAAATCTACTGATCAGGTATGTGGTTAAATTATGAGTAACCACATTATGTTTCACGATGTTTCTCGAGGATTTATCTATTGCAATAAAAACTATACTACTTGGATGTTTCATTACTGCATTCTTTAAAGTGACTATATGTATAACAATTGAAGTATAAGTGTGACTGTCTCAAACCTACATACCATCTCTGGATGTATGATTCATGACCAAGCCCTATAGGGAAGGTCTACAGTGGTCAAGCCCCAGAGGGAAGACCAATGGGCACCCAAAGAGGTGACCCTAGGCACCAAGCTCAAGATGGAGATGGTGGCCTTAATGTCTCTTGCAAGGACTAAACCCTAAGAGAGTGTATCCTAGAGTATGAGTAAAAGAGGTTGGGAAGTCACATTGAAAAAGTAATTGTGCATTGTTAACAACTACTTGGCATGATTAGGTTGTTAGAACTTATGTGCAATATTTTGTTTGTCCCCACATATCATTATATTCATTTATACTGACCTTGTTTTGTTTGTCAGAATTTTAGGTAATATTTGAAAATGGACAAATATTAAACTGTCACCTGTGAAGAATAAAGTTAAAATAATAAAGGAGGATTTAGATATATAGAAATCTACTTCGGGTAAAATTTCCAGTTACCTTATTTTTGAAGGTATGTTAAAAGAAAAATTTTATTCTAGTTTTCAATTTAGTCTTTAGTGGAATTTATTAATTATTTTTGCATATTTGCAAAACCACTAATCCTATTTTGGGATAACACCCTTGACTTTTTGGTCTCCCTTAATTGGGGGTTAACGGGAAGTAGGGTTGTTACATTTGGTATCAGAGCGTGATTTTCCATCTAATCTCTAATAATTATTAAATTTTACAAACTCTTTAGAGCCCAAGGCAGTTATTATAGGATTTTCTGATGATGGAGGTGTCTAGAAAAGGATCACAATATGGGGGCTAGAAATATTTTCCTCCACCCCGCTAGTTGGTCTACGAGGACTCCCGAATTATGTGTCACTGCCTGGCTGAAATATGAGGATTTGACTCAAAATAAGATACCTCTAGGTGTTCTCATCTATTTTTGTCCCTACTTTACCTCTTATTTCTAGAGAAACATTAAGTACTTAAGATTTTCTCTCTCTCCACCACCACCTGTGTTTGGGAATTCAAAATGTTAAGGATTAAGGGATCCTCCACTAAACAATAAAATGCATGTAAATAAGAGGACATGGACGTAAGTTTAAGCTTATATATATTCCAAGTTATAAATATGCGTTTAAAGGATTTTTAACTTGGAAAAGACTTCTAATAGAATCAAAATACATAAACTTTATGGAGGAAATTGATTGCATTGAATGGATGCACAAAATTGTGAGAGGTAATATAGATGATATAGTTCTATTTCTCATAGCTTGTCATTAGATATGGAATAGCATAAATGTTCAGCTTTTCAAAGGAGTCCAACGTTCGACTGAACATCAAGCTAGCCATATATCGCAACAGTGGAAACTGAATAAAAAGGTAGGTGAGATGGAGAGGGTGGAAGAGAAGGAAGATTGCACAGGAACTTGGACTACCCCTGATCGGGGAGTACTCAAGTTTAATACAGATGTAGCGATAGAGAAAGGGGGTGCAGAGGTAGCTGGTGTCATTAGGGACAATGAAGGGAAGTGGAGGGGTGGGTTTGTGGAGAAATCACTGACCAAAAATGTAACTAAGGCAGAACTATATGGTATATATTGAGCTATATGGATCGCAAAGGAAAGAAGATTTGGTAGAGTAACTATTGAATCAAACTGTAAATAGGTAGTAAATCTAATCAACGATGATTGCAACACTTTCCCACGATATGCAAAAATTGGAGGCATGATACAGAGGGGGAGGACGACGCTGATCACAGTTGATTTCATCTGCAGACAGAAGAATATGGTTGTTGATGAGCTCACAAAGAGCTTCAAAAGCATCAATCCCAATCCACAATGGATTGAGGAACCACCTCTGGGTATACTTAATACCTTAAAAATGGAGGAATGTAGGGGTTTGTTAAATACTAGTTCTGGGACAATATGTAATGTTGTGGTTGGAGAGTCTGTTCACATTGAGTAAGATGAATAAAGTTGTTAGTTTCCCAAAAAAAACTTGTGTGAAACAACATGGCTCGTGTGAAGACTGTAGCTACTCCCGTCGAGGTCACCGAGAACCCTACTAAGGGTTGGCCTCCGCACAAGAGGAAGGGATCTTCCAAGAATAGGAAGAGGGACCGTGGTGATGAGTCCTCAAAGAAGAGAAAGAGATCCAAGGGAGCCTCCAAAGACTCAGATCCTAAGTCAGTTCCCTTCAAGAACCCAGAGATGGACAAGGAAGAGGAACACATGTCCAAAGATGAGGTCAAGTTTGAGGAGAACCTGACTGGTGGTCCAGGACCTGCAATGGTAGTTCACACCCCTGATGCCCTATGGATGGAATAGTAGAAGAAGCTAACTGAGGCCATTAGTGCCCTAGCCGTCAGGGATATAGCCAGAGATGAAAATGGTGAACCACTTTCCATTCGTCCCCGACTTGGAGTCACCATTCTGGACATTGTCAAGCTGAACATTGAGAAATTCTGGGGAGAGGATAAGACCAAAGTGGTAGAAAAAATAGATGCTTGGTTGTTGGTGATTGGGAATGGTTTTTGCATGTTGGAGGTGCAGCCAAACAAGAAGGTTCCTTTCGTTGCTCACCTCTTGGAAGGAGCAGCCAAGATCTAGTGGGAGAACCACATCATGGGTCGAGATCTGAGTGCGGACCCAATGGCATGGACCTACTTCAGGACTATCTTCACAACTAGATTCATTCCCACCTCAACTAAGAAGGATAAGGAAAGAGAGTTCACCAACATGATCTAAGGTAGCCTATTTGTGGTGGACTTTGGCTACAAGTTTCACATCCTAGAGCATTTTGGGCACATGATGACCGAGGAAAGATGGGTGGACCATTTTGTAGAGCGTCTTCACCCTTCCATCAAGCTTCATATGATGGCGAGTAAACCAACAACCTTCACCGAAGCCTACAACACCACCTTAGACATGGAGAGGAAGGTGATGCCTGCTCAGAACCCATCCAAAGGATATTTGGGTTTCACTGAAGGTACCTAAGTCTAGAATAATGATCACAAGAAAGGACACGGACGTAACCATACCAAGGGTAAGCATGGAGGCAAAGGGAAGCCACATGGTGAGAGTCACTTTCAAAAGTGTTGTACCTTTGGATGGACACATCCTGGGAAGTGCCGCTTCGATAAGAGGGTGTGCTTATGTTTCCAGCAGGAGGGACACTTCATCGCCAACTGTCCTTTTCCTGATCTGAGAGGTCCAGTGGCAGCGCAACCAGTGGCAGCAGCACCCCCAGTAGGAGGAGGGACAGTAGTTAGAGGTCCACCTATTGGAGAGAGGAGACAATTTAGAGTGTTCACCATCAACAATGAAGAAGCTCAGGTGAATGCTAATAGGTTGATAGAGAGTAATAACCCGTAGAGTTTTCCTTTCAGTTTATTTTGATCATGTAATAGTAGTCTGATACAATATGAAACTATGTAGGCATGCTTGAAGTCATGGGACAAAATGTAAAATCTCTTTTGGATTCTGGTTCAACAAATACTTTCATTGTGAGAAATATGGCAACTATTCTTTGTTTGGACATCAAGGATTTAGGTTATGTTTTGGATGTCACAACCCTAGTGGTCGGATATATACGTCTCTTTTAAAAAACCATGTCTTTCTAGTTAAGTACTTGAGTAACGAGCTTCCTACTGACTTCATCCTCCTCGATATGAATGATTTTGATGTAATCATTGGTATGGATTGACTTTACACATGTAGAGCACAGATTGACTATAGGGAAAAGAAGATCCTTATTAGGAAATTTGGTCATCCACACTTTACCATTTGAGGAAGGAGAGATGCGACCACCAGCCTATATGTGTCAGCTATGAAGGCCGAACAGATGATATCTAAATGTTGTCAAGCTTTCCTAGTAGTAATCACTGAGTCGGAGCCTAAGGTGCGACCTCTTGAGGAGATGGAGGTAGTCAAGGAGTATGCGGACATCTTTCCATATGATTTTCCTGGAATTCCCCTAAGAGAGAGGTGGACTTTTTGATAGAGCTAGCTCTCAGGACAAACCCTATATCTAAGGCACCTTATAGGATGGCCCCTACTGAGTTGCTCAAGTTGAAGAAATAACTATAGGAATTGCTAGATATATGTTTCATTAGACCTAGTAAATCAACATGGGGAGCATGATTCCTTTTTTGTGAAAAAGAAGGATGGATCACTCATGATGTGTATTGACTATGGGATGATCAACCAGGTGACCATTAAGAACAAGTACCCTCTACCCAGGATAGACAACCTTTTTTACCTGTTCAAATAGGCATGAGTTGTTTCTAAGATTGATTTGAGGTCTAGATACCACCAGGTGCGAGTCAAGAGTGATGACATCCCTAAGATGACTTTCTGAACCCGATATGGACATTATGAGTTTGTGGTCATGCCTTTTGGGTTATCCAACACACCCAGTGTCTTTATGAACCTCATGAATAGTGTGTTCCAACCCTACCTTGACTCCTTTGTCATAGTGTTCATAGATGACATCATGGTGTATTCTGATGACCTAGAGCAACACCATGACCATATGGGTGTTGGATCCTAGATGGGTGATTAGATGATCTAGAGGGGGGTGAATAGATCTGAATGCACTTAAACAAAATTCATTAGACCTCTAAGATATATCACAAGATAAGGTTTCTAAATAGGAAATTTGTATGCAACTACAACATACATAGCAAGGGAGAGAGAGATTGAGAAAACACAAGTAGACAAGCTATTTAGTGTGGTTCCACACTTCAAACTAGAAGTATGTCAGTCCACTTACCTAGAGAGGTCAACCTCTAGAATTTCCTAACTATTGCATTCTTATATTCATTCATAAGACTTACAATACATGACCAAACAAAGGACTTATCTATCCAATACAAAGAGTCTTCAACCTTACCAAGGAATTACCCACTTTGCAAGGAGTCTTCCGCCTTCTTCCAAGGACTTACCTACTCTTGATCAAGTCTTCAACCTTCAAGGAATTACCCACTCTTCTTGGATCTTCTGCCTTTGACTTCACCTTCACCCGAAGAAGCTTCCACAAAGGACTTACCCACTTGAGCAAGGAGTCTTCTGCCTTCACCAAGGGCTTACCCACTCTAGCTCCAAGTCTTCAACCTTGATCTTCACCAAGGGACTCCTTCCCTTGTTCTTCTTCACCTCTCTTGGACAAGAGAGAGAACCTTCATCTTCATGGTTGAAATGAGAGATGGGGAGGTGGTGGAAGTGAGAGCCTCACAAGACATACATGTAGGACTAGCTCTCTTACAGATTTCCTACTCACTCTAATGGATGTAGCAAGTTATTAAGCTTAGAGAGAGATAGGAGGTTGTAGGAAGCATTCAACTATAGAATAGGAACCTCACATAGAGTTTTGCAATGAATGCTCAACCTTGGAATGAAGCCCAAGGGGTCCTATTTATAGATGGGGATGCCTCTTAGCCTTTGGGAACACTTGAGAATGAAAACTAGTCATTTTGTGGCTTGCAATGGATATATTTTCACTTGTTGAAACTCCACAATGGCTAGAAACACTTTTCCATACAGTGTAATCGGTCGAGTTTCTATAAGGGTAACTCGACCGATAGAGTAAAAGACAAAGCCGATATTCAGACCATCGGTCAAGTTTGTCCTGGGGAAACTCGACCGACCAATGAAAATTGAATTGGTCAGTTACTCCATCGGTCGAATTCTGTGTAGTGTAAACTCAACCGATCAAAAGTCATTTTCAAGATCCAATCAGGATCGGTCGAGTTTGCACCTCACAGAACTTGACTGATGAACAGCCTGATGTGAATTTTGGAAAATGGCTTTTGAGTGCTTAAACATTCGATCTAAGTGCTCCTGATTTTTTCTAAGCTTAATTACAAGTCATACAATCATTACAAGTGATTTACAACATGATTCTAATGGATTTACATCATATTACAAAAATGTGCACTTGTATTGACTTTGACTTGTCTTTTCTCCAATTTGAGACGTGCAAGTTAGGGCATTTGGAGTGTGTCTATACCCAATCTGAAATCACTCAAGTACAGACATTAGACACCAATATGTGGAATGGTTAGTCATCATCAAAACATGGGTCTAGTCAATTTAGACGTGAGTCAACATTGACCTAATTGACCTTGAGTCAACATTCTCCCCCTTTTTGAAGATGACAAACCATTCCATAAATGTATTGAAAGCATTTAAGTAAAGTAATACCTATGGAGAAACCTAGGGGTTTCAATAGAATTGAGTTCATATGCTCCCCCTCAATTTATGCGCATGGAGTTCTCATACTCACCCTCAATTGATGTTATTTCTCCTGCATGGTTAGCTTTCATAACATTTATAGAATAATATGTCTTCTACTGATATATGTTCTACACATATATGTATTCTCCCATTTACCTTCTCCCCTTTACATGGACATACTTCTCCTCTTCATGTAAGACATGCCTTCTTCCTCTTTTAAAAGAAGACATACCTTTCTCCCCCTTTGTCATTTCAAAAAGTGGGGTTATGAAGAAATAAGAAACATCACTTGTTAAAGAGAAAGGAGATAACACAAAGTTATATAAGGAGAGTAGAAGAGCACAGATAGGGGCTTGTCCAAGCATAAAAAGAAAAGCAAGTTAGAGTATATACTTGAACAACCCAAAATGCAAGATAAAGTGCTACAGAAAAACAATAAATCACAATTTTGACCCTCAAGATGACAGAATTTGCCCAAAAAGTGTCAGGGCTCATGGCAAAGCGATGAGCCTTTCTCAGAAGGTCTTTTTTTGCATGAAAAACACTAGTCTTGCACCAAAAACTGAAACTGGAGCAAAATATGCATAAAATCCAAAAATACTCCAATTTCTACATATAATGTAGATCTATGTACCCCACATCACAATGTTATGCAAGCAACTCAAGATAGTAGATATGCAATTCAAGGAACAAGCTTGAGCAAGTATGAGACAAGATACAAGCATAGCATATAGATGAGTAAAGATGCCAAAAGATACACAAGATAAAGCAAGCTATGAGTAGATGTAGAGATATACCCAAACAAAGAGACAAGCAATTGCAGAAGCATGAAAGGATATAACTCATTAACAAGTATGCATCATTACCAAAAGATGATCACCACTAAGAACCTCAAGGTTGTATCAACACAAGATATACACCTATATAGATGTAGCAAGTTAGAGTACAACAGAATAAATTTAAGACACAACCAAGAGATCCAAAGAGGTCATCATCAAAACCTGCAAAACAACTCAAAGCAAGCAATTGCAACATATAGGTATACCAATTTAGAGCAATTAGAGAGATAGAGTTGTAAGCAAGATAGGAAATTTAGAACATGGCAATATGCATATATAAAGGTACCAAAGGAGTGCCAAAGAATAAGGCTATTGGTTGAGAAAATCTAGTTGAGAGGGAAATTCTCACTCAATAAGCCAAATGTATATTATGTGCACAGTGTTATCACTTGAGTTCTGTGTATTGAAAACTCGACCGATGATAGTTGTTGGCAACACCCATTGGTGCCTATCGATCGAGTTTCAAACAGGGCAAACTCGACCGACAGACCAGCTGTCAAAAAGCACATATATTTCATAAAAACATATGTAAAGGCATGCTAAAAATACAAACCATATCCAAACATGTCTAAGCAAGTTAGTAATTCACTATAGAAGCATTAGAAACAGTTTTTGAGCAAGAGTGTGAAGAGAAACACAAAATACCACTTTTGACTCAAAAACCATATGTATAGTGCACACTAACTTGATAAAAACAAGTTAGAAATGGTTATAAGCAAGAGAAACATTACCTTTGTGCTTACCATTCCTTTTTACACTTGTTGTCACCCTCAACACATCTCACCTTTCTTCTTTCATGTGGATTGAGAAGTTAATTTGCAATTTATTTTTGGGTCTGGAGGGGTTAGCTTAGCAACCCAAGTCCTATTGCTCTTGGGTGCTTTCCTAAAAGAACAACAAGTAGAATAATGACCAATTTCATTGCAATAGTTGCATGTGCTCATAGTCTTGGAACTAGAGGATTCTCCATGGAATATTGGAGGTCCTTTATCTTTGTTGTTTCCTTGACTACTATCATACCCTAAACCATGACTACCAATTTGTTTAGTAGTATGGTGTAGGATGTCATTAAGACTCTTTTTACCAACTAAGAATCTTTGCAAAGAGGATCTCAAACTATCATTATCATGCTTAAGAGAAGCAATAGTAGAAGACAAATTATTGATATTATCTCTAGCATGCAAAAGATCATTTTCTAAGCAAAGATTTTTAGTTAAATTAGAATCTCTATCAATATGAAGAGCAGAAACATCATTCTCTCTACTAGTAGAACTAGAACAAGATTCATGCACATTGATTTTAGCAAGCAAGGAGGCATTTTATGTTTCTAATATTTGCAAAACAAAATCTTTGTCCTTGTGTTCAAATTTAAGAACATCAATATCATGCATGAGAGAATCAACAATTAAAGTATGATCTTCATTAGAACTAGGCATGAGAGGTTGAGCTTCTAAAAATCTAATATTATCAAGCAAACTAGCATTTTCAAGTTTAAGAGAGTCTACTTGGCTAAGGCAAGCATTTTTATCATCAAGCAAGCAAGAATTAGCAAGTTCAAGATCATTTAATTCTACATGCAAATTATCAACAATTCTAGCAAGCTTTTTCCTTTTCCTTTTAGAAGACTTAAGAGAGGCACAAGTATCATGAATAATAGCAATCAAAGATTCCTTATCTAAAGAGTTTAGATTTACCTCACTTGAGTCCTTAATTGTTAATGCTATAAGAGCAAAATGGCATTCTCCTTCATCACTAGAGCTTGAGCTTGATCCTTCACTTGAATCTTCACTTGAGCTTGAGTTGGAGGAGCCACTTGAGCTTGAGTGCCATTTCTCCTTCTTCTCGTGGAGATGGGTCTTCTTGCCTTTGTAGAATCTACCATTGGAGTACATGGCATCTTCTTTAACTTGAGAGGATGGAGAGACTTATTGCATGATAGCTTCAATTTGAGCCTTCATTTCAGCCTTCTTCATTCTCTTTATCTCTTTCTTCTCTAGTCTTTAAACTTCCTCCCTCTTGTCAAGTGTGTCTTCATGTGCTTGTATATTTCCAATGAGCTCTTCAATAGGGATATCCTTAAGATACCTTGCTTCTTCAATGGAAGTCACCTTGGGTTCCCATCTCTTGGGGAGAGTTCTAAGGATCTTTGAGTTGATCTCTCCACTAGACATAGGATGTCCTAGAACAGTAAGACCCTTCACAATGGTGTTGAGCCTTGAGTACATGTTTGCTATCCTCTCCTCCTTTCCCATCTTGAAGTTCTCAAGCAGCCCTTTGAGCATGTAGACTTTTCATTCCTTCACTTGATTTTTCCTTTCATAAGTGATGCATAGCTTTCTCCATACCTCATAGGTTGTTTCACATGAAGAAATCTGGTTGAACTCGGTGGGGGTCATGGAGTCATAGAGGATGTACATGGATCTAGCATTCAAGGTTGCTTTCTTCAAGGTAGCTTCATCCCATTCTTCAATCTTTATCTTTGGTAGCATGTATGGGTTGTTCACCATTTTCCATATCTCAAGACTTGATCCTTGGATGTAGAATCCAAGCCTTCTTCTCGAATAGAGGAAATTGCTCCCATCAAAGATTGATAGGCTGATCAAGTATCTCCCTCCTTGGTAGTCACCCATCTTCTCCTACTTGTTGAAGTATGCTTGGAGAAGCCCACTCTGATACCAATTGTTAGATCCTAGATGGGTGATTAGATGCTCTAGAGGGGGGTGAATAGAGCTGAATGCACTTAAAAAAAATTCATTAGACCTTCAAGATATATCATAAGATAAGGTTTCTAGATAGGAAATTTGTGTGCAACTATAACATACATAGAAAGGGAGAGAGAGATTGAGCAAACACAAGTAGACAAGCTATTTAGAGTGGTTCCACACTTCAAACTAGAAGTATGTCAGTCCACTTACCTAGAGAGGTCAACCTCTAGGATTTCCTAACCATTGCATTCTTATATTCATTCATAAGACTTACAATACATGACCAAACAAAGGACTTATCTATCCAATACAAAGAGTCTTCAACCTTACCAAGGACTTACCCACTTTGCAAGGAGTCTTCCTCCTTCTTCCAAGGACTTACCTACTCTTGCTCAAGTCTTCATTCTTCAAGGAATTATTCACTCTTCTTGGATCTTCCGCCTTTTACTTCACCTTCACTCGGAGAAGCTTCCACCAAGGACTTACCCACTTGAGCAAGGAGTTTTCTGCCTTCACCAAGGGCTTACCCACTCTAGCTCCAAGTCTTCAGCCTTGATCTTCACCAAGGGACTCCTTCCCTTGTTCTTCTTCACCTCTCTTAGACAAGAGAGACAACCTTCATCTTCATTGTTGAAATGAGAGATGGAGAGGTGGTGGAAGTGAGAGCCTCACAAGATATACATGTAGGACTAGCTCTCTTATAGATTTCCTACTCACTCTAATGGATGTAGCAAGTGATTAAGCTGAGAGAGAGAGGAGGTTGTAGGAAGCACTCAACTATAGAATAGGAACCTCACATAGAGTTTTGCAATAAATGCTCAACCTTGGAATGAAGCTCAAGGGGTCCTATTTATAGCTGGGGATGCCTCTTAGCCTTTGGGAACACTTGAGAATGAAAACTAGCCATTTTGTAGCTTGCAACAGATATATTTTCACTTGTTGCAACTCCACAATGGCTAGAAGCACTTTTCCGTACAGTGCAATCGGTCGAGTTTCTATAAGGGTAACTCGACCGATAGAGTAAAAGACAAAGTCGATATTCAGACCATCGGTCGAGTTTTTCCTGGGGAAAATCGACTGACCAATGAAAATTGAATTGGTCAGTTACTCCATCGGTCACGTTCTGTGTAGTGTAAACTCGACTGATCAAAAGTCATTTTCAAGATCCAATCAGGATCGGTCGAGTTTGCACCTCACAGAACTCGACCGATGAAGAGCCTGATGTGAATTTTGGAAAATGGCGTTTGAGTGCTTAAACATTCGATCTAAGTGCTCCTGATTTTTTCTAAGCTTAATTAAAATTCATACAATCATTACAAGTGATTTACAACATGATTCTAATGGATTTACATCATATTACAAAAACGTGCACTTGTATTGACTTTGACTTGTCTTTTATCCAATTTGAGATGCGCAAGTTAGGGCATTTGGAGTGTGTCTATACCTAATCTGAAATCACTCAAGTAGAGACATTAGACACCAATATGTTGAATGGTTAGTCATCATCAAAACACAGGTTTAGTCAATTTAGATGTGAGTCAACAATGGGTAGAGTCCTTGATATCCTGAAAAAGCAGAAGTTCAATGGGAAATTCTCGAAATGTGAGTTTTGAATAAACCGTGTCATGTTTCTCAGACATATCATATCCGGAGGAACACTCGTCATGGATCGAGCTAATGTGTTGGCCATTCGAGACTAGCCCACACCAAAGAACCCCTTCGAGATCTGTAGATTCTTGGGGTTGGCCAGATACTATCGGTGTTTTATCAAGGATTTCTCAAAGATTGCTTTGCCGCTCACCAAGCTGATCTTGAAGGATGAAAATTTTGTATGGTCTAACGTATGTAAAGCTCACTTTCAAGAGATAAAGGAGAAGTTGACCACCACTCCAGTGTTGACCTTACCTTCCGATAATGAGGGTTTCATGATCTTCACTGATGCATCAAAGATGGGACTTGGTTGTGTGTTGGAACAGAATAGCATGTGGTACCATATGCTTCCTGACAACTCAAACCCAATGAGGTGAACTACTCGATGCCTGACTTAGAGTTGGCTACTATCATTCATGCTTTGAAGATATGGCGGTTTTACCTATATGGAGCTACCTTTGAGATCTTCACCGACCATAAGAGACTAAAGTATCTCCTGATGCAGAGAGACATGAACCTACGGCAACGATGATGGATGGAGTATAGGAAGGATTACAATTTTACCATCGCCTATCACCCTGGGAAGGCAAATGTTGTAGTCTATGTGCTTAGTCGGAAATAGCTCAGGTGTGCAACTGTCTTGTCTAGGCAATGGATGAAGCTAGAAGATCTTGTGGAGTGGACTTCACAACCATTAGAGGACTGAGTTCATCTGGCCAGTATTCACATCAGATCAGATTTGTTAAGCGAGTTAGTGGGTACTCAGTTGACCAATTTAGAACTTGGAAATATGAAAGGTTTATTAGAGAAACTTCAGACCCATCTCTTAGTAGGAGTGGATGGTGAAATCCGTTACAAGAGTCGTATTTGGGTTCCTGAAGATTCTTTGTTGAAGGATCGTATCTTGCAACAGGCTCATGGTTCTAAGTATACGGTACACCCGGGCACTACAATGATATTTAAGGATCTACAAAGGTATTTCTGGTGGCCAAGAATGAAGAGAGACATTGTGGCATATGTGGCCAGCTGTCTTACATGCCAGATGGTGAAGGCTGAACACCAACGACCCGACGAACTTTTATAATCGATAGAGATTCCCGAGTGGAAATGGGAGCAAATCACCATGGATTTCGTGGTGGGTCTACCCCGGAAAAAGAGAGGTCATGATGTGATATGGGTTGTGGTAGATCACCTTACCAAGTCAGCACACTTCCTTTCCCTAAATATCACTGCTAAGGTGTCAGACCTAGCTAAGTTGTATATCAGAGAGATAGTACGATTGCATGGTGTAACGGGTTCAATCATCTCCGACCGAGACCCAAAGTTCACTTTCAAACTGTGGAAGCGGGTACAAGAAGAACTTGGTACAAGGTTGAAGTTTAGTACCACTTATCACCCCCAGACTGATGGTTAGTCAGAGAGGATGATTCAAACATTAGAGGATATGTTGAAAGCTTGTGTGCTCGATTGGGGTGGATCATGGGAGCAATATTTACCTTTAGCTGAGTTTTCCTACAACAACAGCTACCAAGACAGTATGGTGATGCCTCCGTATGAAGCTTTATATGAGAGACCATGTCAGTCACCACTTCACTGGGATGATGTCAGTGAGAGGACCTTGTTGAAGTCAGATGAGCTCCAAGTGTATGCCGATAAAGTCGCTTTGATCAAGTAGAGGCTGAAGAGAGCCCATGATTGACAGAAGTCATATGTTGATGCGAAGCAGACTGATGTGCAATTCACTATGGGAAAGCATGTGTTTTTGAAAATTTGATCGCTCCGAGCTATAGCTAAGAATAGAGGAAAGATGAGTCCCTGATATGTGGGTCCGTTTGAGGTGATAGAATGGATTGGTGAAGCTGCATACCATTTGGCGTTACCCCCTCAGTATAGTATGATGCACGATGTTTTCCATGTGTCCAACCTAAAGTGATATGTGCATGAACCGAGCCATGTGCGGAGCATTGAACCAATAGAGCTTGAAGGGAAGCTGACATATCCTGAGTCACCTTTGCGGATTCTAGGTACCAAGGTGAAAGAACTCATATGTAAGAATATAGAGATGGTAAAGGTTCTTTGGAAGCATCATGGAGAGGATGAGGCCACATGGGAGCTGAAGTCAGACATGGATAAAGCATAGCCTGACTTGTTTGTTTGATTGTTGAATTTTGTGGGCAAAATTCTTATAAGGAGGGGAGGATGTTATAACTTCAATCTTCATAAGTTTGGGTTGGAATGTAATTTCTCCATTAAAGATATATGAATATGAAAATTGTATGATTTGAATTCTTTGTATGAATTTCTTTGCTAAATGTCTTCTATATGTGTGGCTTCATGGGCCTTGTTGTTTAATGAGCCCAATACCAAAAAGGGAATAAAAGATGAAAAGAAATCCCAATAAAGGAAATTGAAATAATATTAATGAAGGTGGTAGAAACACCTAGAATGCTAAGAGTTTGTTCATCATAAGAGGACTTCGAATCCCTAAGGTTTCTTGAATTACTAGGGATCCAAATAAAGAAGATAAAAGAGGAAGAAAGAGAAGATATGAATAAATTATGCCTTAATAAATGTTAACTTTTATATGAAGAAAATTCATCTTTCCTTTCAATTTTGGGACTCAAACTTGGTGAACAAGTGGATAATATCAATTCAAAGTTTCCCTCAAAATTTGGATGAAAAAGGATAAAAGAATAAGAAGTTATGAATTTTATAAGATTTCATAAAGTGATAAGGTTTCCCAAAATGTCACGATTATTTTTAATCGAATTATCCTTGTTTTACGATTTTAGTTTATGTGGGTGGCACGATAGCCATTGGATCTGAGATCCAATGGTGGTTGAATCGTCGCCTACCTCGAGTCTGACTGGGAAACTGGGAGAATTTCTTCTCCACTTTCCTCACGACTCAGTACATGGGAGAATCTAAAAATTGTTCCTCTATCCTCAGGAGGCCAAGAGGGTTCGATCCATACTGGGATTTGGCATCTTTGGCGGTGTGAAGAGAGTTTCCCCAAATTAGGAGGGGTCACTGAGACCCTACCCTATAAATAGGGGGCCACACACCATGTGTGAAACCATAGAGCACAACTCCAAGTTCGCAAGAGTACGAAGAGTGCTTCTACATAATAGATTGCGAGAAATTTTTTGACTTGCACCCTCATCTTGGAGTAGACCCTATCGGAGGTGGCGTGTTGTCGACCCAGCGGCAAAGCATTGCAAACACGCAGTTGGTTGCAGCATTGCGTTGAGAAGAGAGAGGCAAAGTGAACTTGGCAATTTCAGTTGGCACGCAGGAGCAGTGACGGGCAGAGTCGACTACTGAGTTGATTGGCTACTCATGTGAAGGAGATTGAGAGTTTGAAGATGACCAAAGGGGGGAAATTACTTCCATGCCCTCGTGTCCCTGTTGAAAAGGTAAGCCCTTCTCCGTAATTTAGTGCCTTTTATTTTGCTTTGCGAGCGCGTAGCTTCATGGGACTGGGTGCCCAGGTGGTGTGAGCCGGTTGGCTCGATCCTGGACCCACTTGCTCATTTTAATAAACCTGATATATCCATGTGGCTTTTCCTGATTGGTGGGAAAAGGAGTTTCTTGTAAAAATCATAGTAATTTATAGGAATATCGGATGGAAACAAGTTATATATGAAAGTTAATCAGAAAAATGTGTAGAGTCCACTAAAAATAATATTGAATCTTGATATCAGTTGTAGTTCTAAAAGTGCATTAAGTTACCCATGTTAATGTATTAAACTATGATAAAACCCTAATTGTGATAGAAAATCGGATCTAATGTCTTGATTAGGTTATTTTGAGTTATGATAACCTATTGAGAATAAGAAGAAGAATTAAATCTGAAAAGAGGATAATATGTTTGTTTTAGGGTTTTATATACACATGAATATGCAATAATGAACTTAGAAAGCCTAATGTAGGGTTAGTTGTTTCTAATGTGGTATAATTCAAAATTTATCATAGGGAGATGATACTAAGTTGATCCTAAGCCTATTAGGAAGACGTTAAAGAGATAATTAGGGTTTTGCACTTAGTTTTACTATTTTTAGGGTTTTGTAGTTATAATGATGAAAATTTTATATAAACCCAAATGAAACCCTAAACCTAGATTAGAAGCCCTACGAAGCAATTTCAAGTCAATTAAATGGATTCTTGAAAAGTGTGTAGTAAATAGGTTACCTATGCTTTTCAGGATTCTGTGATAGTGTGGTTGAATTACTTGCTTGGATTGGATTGCTTGATTGGAATTGCTTATTGCTTGTGAAATCTATTGATCGGGTATGTGGTTAAATTATGAGTAACTGTATTATGTTTCATGGCATTTCTCGAGGATTTATCGATTGCAATGAAAACTATACTGCTTGGATGTTTCATTACTACAATCTTTAAAGTGACTATGTGTATAACAATTAAGTATAAGTGTGACTATCTTGAACCTACATACCATCTCTGGATGTATGATGCAAGACCAAGCCCTGGAGGGAAGGTCTAGAGTGGTCAAGCCCCAGAGGGAAGACCAATGGGCACCCAGAGAGGTGACCCCAGCACCAAGCTTAGGATGGAGAAGGTGGCCTTAATGTCCCTTACAAGGACTAAACCCTAAGAGAGGGCATCCCAGAGTATGAGTAAAAGTGGTTGGGAAGTCACCTTGAAAATGTAATTGTGCATTTTTAACAACTACTTGATATGATTAGGTTGTTAGAACTTATGTGCAATATTTAGTTTGTCCCCACATACTAGTATATTGATTTATATTGACCACATTTTGTTTGTCGACGTTTTAGGTAATATCTGAAACTGGAAAAACAATAAAGTGGCACTTGTGAAGAATAAAGTTAAAATAATAAAGGAGGATTTAGGTATATAGAATTCTACCTTGGGTAAAATTTACAGTTACCTAATTTTTGAAGGTATGTTAAAAGAAAAAATTTATTCTAGTTTTCAATTTAGTCTTTAGTGGAATATATTAATTATTTTTTATTATTTTCAAATCCATTGATCCTATTTTGGGACAACGCCCTTGACTTCTTGGTCTCCCTTAATTGGGGGTTACTTAGAAGTGGGGTTGTTACAGAATGGGTTTCACCACCACAACCTATCATTCACTTTGTCTCTCTCTACATCACAGTAAGTACATACGTATATGTTCCCCTTTCAGAATTAGGATTAAAGAACAAACATATATCTTTATGAGCTCACCATCACATAAGAGATCACACATCTATTGACTTTGAAAAACCTATCTGAAGTTCTCATCAAGGGTTCCTAAACCCTATGTTCAAAGTTCTCTACACCCATGATTGTCAGAAACATGTAAACCTGCTAATCAGACAAGCATACAAGCATAAAATGATTGATTCTGAACATGTAATGATCCATGAAAATATATGTTAAAGAATAAAATCAAGCAACGGGACTACTCCCCACACCCTACTAAGAAGACTACTCACACATGTCACAAGTAACAAGAACAAAAATAGAAGAGAGGAAGAAAGTCATCATCATAGTAGAAAACAAAAGTAGAGCCACGATGTGTGGATGTTAGTCTTAGAGATCTAGAGTGATGGTAGTCGATTTATAAGCATATCTACATGTGGATGTTTATAAGAGGTAGACTTTGAGTGTCGTTATTCCTTCTTCAAGGTTGGACCTAGTCAGTATCAGGAGAGAGTAGAAATCAATGAAGGTTGGAGTCATCAAATGATGGAGTTAGGCATCATGGGACTAATCTCCTTTGAGGTCATAACTTTAGTACCTTGGTGGTGGTTGAGGTGGAAGTGTCTTTGATTGACGTTCATAAACTGATGGAAATGATTGATGGTTCTTGGAGGTGGTTGATTAGAAATTAAACCATCATCCTGGTGGCATCCATGGTGGATCCTTCTTCTAGAGATGAAGGGCTTGTATCTATAGGCAGAGTTAGGGTCTAGAAACCTCCCAACTTCCATGGAGTTATGTATTCATCCTCCATGGAGGTGAAGAGACAATGATGGCTCAAGGAAGATGATGAGTCATTGACATTGTAGGTCTCTAATTTGTAGGCGAATGGTTAGGGGGGGGGGGCATTAGAAGACAACACAACACAATCATTAGAAGGTGGGGTACAAATCTCCATCAGATGTGAACATTGAAGTTCCATAAGAAAGTAGTTGTGTTGGAGAACCATTGGTAGGAAAATGCAGAGCTACCTTTTGAATGTGAGGAAAGTCGCCATTGGAAGACAAAAGTAGAAGAACCATAAGAAGGGGGCGTAGAAGTTCTATCAATTTTTGAAGTATGTGTTAGCCATAAGAAGATGCATTCAAGACTTCTTTTGGATGGTGACCATTAGAAGACAATTGTCGAGCGACCATCAAAAGACACGTGCAGAGATATCTTCAGTTGTCGGGTGTAGAACAACCATGGAAAGGTGAAGTCAAGACAACCAACAAAAGACAACCGACAGTAGGCGGGTGTTGGGTTTCCTTTGATTGTCAATTGAAGGAAGGATGGATGGAAGTAAAGTGAAGGCTTGACATAAACAAGCAAACTGATGGTATGACAGATATCAGCCACACTGAGGGATCCAAAGATGTAAGCACACCCAAGGGGTGGGATGGCTATTGTCCAGGGTCGAAGGGTATGTTCTTATGAAGCATTAACTGATGGAATCATCAACCAATGGAGGGACAAATCAATGGAAATTTAGTCCATTTTATCACCAACTCCTACACTCCTAGCATGCAATGAAATTAAAACCAATAATCTAGATCTAAAACTTATAAATTACCATAAAATTAGAAAAAATAGAAATGCAATCTATTTCCAAGATAAAATGATGGAATTGAATGAAAATGTAACACAACTAGGATAAATATGAATCCATCAACATTGATGGTCAACTCATAGGTTTTATGATAATAGATTTCAATTATTTATTACTATATTTCTATCAAAGTTTATGCACACACAAGCATATGCACATGTGCAAACACACATGTGCTCTCTTGGTCTCTCATGCACACATGCGCATGTTCACACACATGTTTTCATAGACACACACATATATATATATATAATGGAAGTGTTTATTAATATAACTTATATAGTTCTATTGTACAACTTCTATATAATGAATCACCACACCATATAGATAAGTTCAATGATAATCTCATAATTGAACCAAATTAATAAAGATTCTAGAAAATAATGAAAAGATGTATGTTTTTAGTTGTTTTATGATGTTCTCCCGTAATAGTGTTTCAAAAGGGAAGAAGAAAAACATGTGTTGATGTCCATTTTAGATAAACGAGAATAGATATGATTGGACTAAGTTTAGTGTCAATTATACATTAGATAGACATAAAGTTTACATTCTTTATATCATAAAACTCAACCCCTACTACATACTAAAATAATGATTTGTTTTTACAATAAGAACTCTACTTTTTTTGTAATTAAATACAAGACTAGATTACTGTAACAAAATAAAAATGATTTATTTTTTATATATATTACAATGGGTCATCATTCAATTTTAAGTGAATCAAATAAAATAAAATAGAAATATAAGTTTTATTTGAAGGGGTTGTGTATAGAATAAATAAATATAATCAAGTATAGAAAAGTATATTGTTTAAGACTTATATATATAGAAAAGTACATAAAAAGGAAGTAGTGGAGATGGAAATCCTAGTTGAATTTGAAAAGTCTACTTTATGTGCTAGTAACATTTTAGTTTTTGTGGATGCAAAGAAGGAATAAATTGATAAATTTCTAGGATGTAGTTGGTTATAAAGAATGAATAAGTCCTTCAGAAAGAGTCATTATTGTAGGTTTATATAGTTATGAGGAACTAGGCATGTCAATGCTACCGATTTTTGTGTCTCATTTTCCTAGATCCATCATGAGATATACAATACTATCCCATAATTATGAATCCCTTTATAAGAAACATAGGAAAATAAGAAGAAAGATATGTAAATTGAATGATATAGTGCCTTACATTTTTCTCGCATAGATGGGATGAACTATTATAAACATGAAGAAAAGAAGCATTAATGGGAATGAAAGGAAAATTTGTCTTCTCACTATAGGAGGAGAAGAAAACCTTGACATGATATATTGTTGGATAAGACATTTCAAATTTAAAAGTTTAGTATGTACTAGAATTATTCTAGAGATATAATTCAAATAAATTATCAATTATGATCAAGACCAATAAATCATTTGTGGGATATTTCTTGAAGATGATGTATCCCATCAGATATGATTTTTGATATCGCGATGAACATAGTGAGCATGATCCTTTATGGATAAAACATAAGACAATGAGGCTATGTAGTGTGTCACATAGGAAGGACAAAACCAAATTGATTGACCTTCCCTTCCTAATGGTTTAGAAAGAGTACCAATTAAGTATGATGAACACCATGGGCATTCATATGGTGGCCTCCATACAACTTTATCTTGATGTATGTCTATGAAAACTCTACAAGGAAGTCGAGAGATAATAAATATTCTAATTGGATAGGTTCTTGTTATAAAGTAGGAGGAAGTTCAATAGTGAAGGTTGGAATTATGAAAACCAAGTTGATCCTGACAAAAGAAATAGTTGTAAGGAATACCAGAATGAAATGTCAAACACCATGATGGAGAAAAATACCACCTTGAACCCCATTTTTTATTACAAAATTATGTTTACCATTTAGAATAAGTCCCATCATACCCATTGGTCTCCATTAAATGGAAACTTTAATGCCTTTATTTATGCCTCTATATTGGTTAGCAATACATAGTAAGACTGCAAAAATGAGACAAATACTTCTCGTAGAAATTGTGACTCCAAAATTTATTATTTTTCACCAAGGTTCTTATTCCTATATCATCTGATGAAATTAAATGGTGAATGAGCTCACCAACATACAGTCATACAATATCAACTAAGAACATCAAGGCCAAATGTACCTAAATCTGTAAAAATGACATATATTTTTCAAATAAAATTAAGATGAAATATGTAAAGATCCAGAAATATGCTTGTCATATTCCATTCTCATTGTTTGTTAAGGCAACCATTCACAAGGAAAAACTTTGATGGGTAATATTTATAATGAAAAAATATATAACACTAACTTGGTAGGTTGTATAAAAAAAACATCAATTAAGGGGCCATGCAAGCACCCATATAAAGAATCACACAAAGGATACTCTATAGAGGGATAAACAAAAATCAAACCTGAATAGGTTAAAAGAATGAAATTCATATAGAGAGAATCATATAACTTAAGGGGATCTAAGGAAATTCATCATAAAGAAGACTTTGTCTTCTATAGGTGAGTACTTTTTCACCCTGCCTAAGGTAGAAGTCCTCTTAAAAGGCATTTGTTCCAAGTTCTAGGCAATTCCATCTAGTTACTATTGTGTATTATAGGCATACTTTCCAAATCCTAAGAAGGCCTCGTGAGTCATTTCCAAATTTTTTTGTTGTCCCTCACTATGACCTAATTCTTCTAGTTATAATTATAAAAACTTACACAAGTGATATTCTTTGCTACAAAATTATTTAACTTAGTTGAGTATATAATTGTATGTAATAACTTGACTTTCTATCACCTTGATTATGCTCTCTCTCTCTTTTTAGACCTATCTAAATAAGTTTAAGTTCAATCACATTACATGGGTGCATTGGTGACCCAATTTGATCACCTTGATGACTAATTTCATATTATGTGGCTCTAATTTGAGAAATTGAACTAAGTATCATGCTCTAGGATATTATCATCTTGCAAGGTAAATTGAACCTAATCAATGTGATTACTTTTCAACCTATTGTATTTCATCTTGTAGACATCTCAATTATCATTCCAAAGGCATAAGAATTGCCTCAATTGGGCCTCCAGAGCCCAAGTTATGAATTTTGAAAGCTTGGCACAAAATATACTTGATTTAATTGATTGTTTTTTCTTTTGAGCCTTATTGGGCCGAATATCAAGCACGATGCCCATGCACCTTTCATCTCTACCGCAATCGGCCGAAAGCATTGTAGCATGATATAACAGCCTATTAGTTATCTCCTAGCTTCATATACCCTGTCAGTAAAAAGACTGTTGCTCTACCTTTTCTCCCTCCAATTGGTGCCGTCCTTCACCTCTTTTAGTCCAAATAAAATGCCCAACTACTTCGCTTCTTCACACTTCTTCTTTTCCCCATTCTCCCCCTTCTCTCATGCCCTAGATGCCCACGTTCTTCTCCTTCCTTCTCTTATCAATGTCATTAGTTTTAGGTTTGGGGATTCTTACCCTAAGCCAGTCTAGAGAAATTTGAGGCCGCTGATGAGTTTGTGACTTCAAGATGACGCTAAGCAACCTCTTTGTGAATAGATTCAAGGGCCTCTCACCCTTTTCCATTTAGATGGCAATCACGAGCAATGCACAACTGCATGGTGGTAGTGGAGAGTGACTGTGGCAGCCTTTGTAACTACACAGTTGTGGTGAGCTAAGAGCATTAACGGTTGGGAAGATCTAGGTGAGGAGCATGGCATGAGATGATGGATTAAATATCGAGGGTCGCGATTATCTTGATGATTATTGAAGGTAACACCTAAGATCGTTTTCATATAGTTCTCTTCAAGACCTTATAAAATTATAACATGATCATCCCTTGTCCTAATGATATGAACCTATACACCATTTTGATTACCTTGATGATCTCTACATGTTTACCAAACTTGTAGACTCTAAAACTACTTCTAATATTCCTATTTTACTAAATATGTGATATTTGACCATGTTGAGTGCATTTTTGGTAAATATGGGACCTTTGATGCTCCTATACATATCTAATCATCATATCAATATTTTTTGTCTACATTTAATCTAATTGAAGGTCCTAATCATACTTCTTGCTTAAATATTAACCCTAATGCACTTATGTGACTTGTTTTGAACACAAATGGTGGACCTTACCCTAGATTGCTAATCTTATTCCTAAAGGACAACTAGTATCACTCTAACCTTGAGCATCAATAACTTTGTGAACTATACTACACCTATATCATCCCATGGTCACCTTATGTCCTCAATATGACGATATGCCTTATAGGCATGGTTTTTATCCTTTCTTGATGATGCATGTTATACCTTGATTTAAATAATAACTTTGACCCCTTTTATGCATCAAACTATATTCTATCTCTAAATCAATAATTTCGTGATGGGATGTGATCTTTTTTTATTAGGTCCAAACCCCCTTTGAGATGAAATGTTTAACTCGTCTAAGCTCTTATGTTGCATGTGTCTTGATTTATGCTCATGTGATCTTCTTGATGTGGGTCTCAATCTTTTTATTCCCCGCCCTTCTCAAATCTAGGATTGACCTAATATTTGTGACCCCTTTCAATGTTGATGGTTCACCCTAGTCCCATGGTGAATCTATAAACTATGTATATTAGAATGTTGATATAATAATGAACCTTATGAGGCTAGACCTAAATGACCATCTACCCATATTTAAGATATAATAATCTTATCATTATCTTGCTGATCTAAATCATTTCTTATGCTTGGACCTCTTAAATTGATGAGATATGACCCTTCTTGCCCTTTTATGAGCCTTATGACCTTGTTCTCTACATTAGGGACATGAATCTTTTAATGATCATATATAATGTGTGGAACCTCAGAATGACCTGAAACTTGAAACCCATCTTTATTATGAACTCTAAATTAGTATATGATCATAAAACATGTAATTAAGCAACCTTGGACCTAAATTGGCCAAAACTCTAGGAAGCTAGTTAGGGTTAATGATGAGAATCTAATACATTTATGTAATTTTGTTCTTAATCAGGTAAGGCTTGTGATCTAGATGGTCAAGGATAGACTATGAATCTATGACTCAGATATGCGATTTAATAATTATATGACTATCGATTTCTTGATTGAAATGAGATACATATGTGTGGATGTTTACCTACTAAAGTATTTCCATGTTGTAGTCTAGTATTGTACTCGATGTTTGTCTTGTGTTGTTGTTTTATAACTTACAAACATAATATAGAAACTCAATTATACAAACATTGTGCACCTACATGTATTCTCCGGGTAAGGACACGAGATTGGGTGTCCAACTTGAGTTATCAAGATAGGACGTACCATATCGATAAAAGGATTATCTCTTGGTGATGACCTTGAGGCCTCTTACATAGAAAAGGGCTAGCTAATCTTGAGCACCCTTACAGACTCTTCCAATAAGAAGTTAGTCAAAAAAGGCCTTATGATATATGGCGTTTTTGGTATAAATGGGGTAAAATAATATAACATGGGCTCTCACTTTGTTAAATAATTAACTTGTTTATTCTTATTTGTATACTTTTACAAATCTTTTCCAGATATGCAAAGCTTATATGTATGCATCTTTCAGCCTTGTACCCAATACCTAGTGTATTGACCCATATGGTTTCACATATTTATAGGTTTAGAGATGGATAGAAGTTGATGGGTTTTATGAGCTATGTTAGGTGTACTTGTTGCAAGATCCCTAGTGTACATGAGTAGACTTGCACAATATGACTCTTGAATATGTAATTGAAATCTTGTAATTAGACAACTTGGCTTAATAATACTTTTTGAATGTTGATATTATGATTGGTTCTTTCATATTGTTATTTGTTTCTGTATGCTAAGTTTTTACGCTTCTGCATTCGTGCTTTGTTATACCATGCTAGGGATAGATGCCAAGGTCTTTTCGCCGTTAACTTTGTAGTCATTTGGACCTAAAATTTGGGTAATAAATAGTTTTGTGAAATTTTACCTCTCTCACGATTACATACTTACATCCATATCATTCAATTTATATAATATAAAATTGGGACAAAGTTTCACCTCACATGGCATGGTTTATACGTGTACCCTATAATTGGACAGAAAACTTATAAATAAAATCATGATTGTGCTAAAAAATTATGCACAACAAGGAGTGTCAAGTACAACTATAATATGACAACCAAGATTACTTAAATCATATTTAACTTTTATTTCTTAAGGAACACATCCTATACATTATGATTTAATATGTAATTATGCTTTTCTACCACATTGTAACTAAGTTTCTTATCTTCACCACTCCCGCTAGGGCTAATGTTCTATCATCGTGTGAAATCTAAAATGCCCACATTATATCCATTGTACCATAGTATGAAGTATGTTAGTGATACTAAGGAATCACAAACTTCTTTAATGTTTGATGGTGGTCCAAGCTTTGCAATGACTTCAACTTTTGCCTTATCAACTCTAATTCCTCTATTGCTAACTATGTGGGTAAGGACAATGTCTTCCTTCACTTCGAAGTGATATTTCTCCCAACTCAGCACCAGATGTGCTTCTTCACACTTTGCAAGAACAAGGGATAAATGGTAAAAATTGGATTAAAAAGAGTCTTTGTAGATGGAAACAATTTCCATTATTACCTCCATAATAGTTTCTGTCAAACCTACAAAAAGGTGACCATACAATGTTGGAAAGTGGCAGGGGTGTTGCATAGACCAAAATACATCCTCCTAAAGGAATAAGTGTCAAAAGGGAATATAAAATTGTCCTTCTCTTAGTTGTTTGGATGAATAGGAATCTAGTAGAAATTTGAGTGACTGTCAAGATAATAGAAAAATTCTTGATATGCCAAGAATTTAAGGACTTGATCGAGGAAAGAAAGAGGGAAGTAACCCTTCCTTGTGTCTTTTTTCATCTTGCTATAGTCAATGCACATCTTCCACCCCATGAAAAGGCGTGTGTGGATGAGTTCATTGTTGTCATTCTTCACCACAGTGGTACCACCCTTCTTGGGAATAACTTGCATGAGTCTGACCCAATGAGCATTTGATGGGGTAGATATTTCCTACATTTAGGAATTTTATGGCCTCTAGATGGACCATCTCCTTTAGGATATAATTTGTATTGAGGATCTCTAGAGGTTGTGTATTCTTCTACAATAGAAATCTTGTGCATATAGATAGCTTGAATAATGCCTAGAAGATCAGTCATCTTGTAACCCAAGGATTCATTTCTTTTCTCCAGCTCTATCATCAACTTGCTTTCTTTCTCTCATGTAAGGTCTATAATTTGTAATCATTGTGTAAGTTTCATGTTCATCAATAAAGACATACTTCAACCCCTTAGGTAGGGCCTTCATTTCTAGTGCCTTATATGGAACTAGTTTCTCATAAACAATAGATATCATCTTCAATTCTTAAAATTCTACATTAGGTTCTTCTTCAAAGGAGTTCAAATGGGACCTACATTGACGGAACTTCTCATCATCAAAAGCAAATTCATCTAGAGTAGTGAGGGTTGTTTTTAAAGGATCATATGTCACTTCACAATCTTGTCTAAGTTGAGATAGCTTATCAATACAATCAAGCAAGAAGACCTCTACATGAATGATATGGCCATTCATGCTTTCAAACACTTATAATTCAAGTGTTTTCCTTCCTAGACTTAAGATAATGGTTTCTAATTCTACATTAATCAGATGTCATGATGTATCTAGGAATGCTTGCCAAAAATGAGTGTGTGTTGGAGATCCTCTTAGATGTCCATAATCAAAAATTCATAAGGGACATAAGCATCCTTACCCACCTTTATTGGGACATCTACAATACATATGGGCTTCGTCATGGAAGAATCTACTAGATGAATGGTAATGCTAGTACGAAACATCTTTGTTGATCCCAAACATTGACATAAGTTGTACGGAATGATGGAGATGCTAGCACCCAAATCAGTGAGTCTTCTCCTACAAGTGTTGTCACCAAGGTAGAAGCTAATCCCAAAGGAACCAAAAAATATTATTTTTTCTTGGGAATTTCATTTGAGATGATGTGATAAGTGATTCTTTCCAAAATCACTATCTTGTACTCTTTAGTGGTTTAGTTCCTAGTCAGTAGAGTTTTCAGATATTTCGACCAAGTTGGGATTTCAAAAAGGCCATCCAAGAAGGGGATGTCCACATGAAGCTTCTTCATATCTTCCTTGAATCTCATGAATCTAGCATCCAGTCTAGTATACTTGAGACGATCTTGATAGGGAGGCCTTGTCTTGTAAACTAGCATGTCAAGCTTAATAAAATCAACATACAGCCATTTAACACTAGTTGCCTTGCTTGTATCAACACAATAGTGGAATCCTGCACTTGGTATCTCTCAACCAACATGGTATCATCATCATCAAAGCCACTAGATATGGTGGGTGGTTTCATTCGAGGAGGTTGTGTATACATGTTTCCTTACCATGTGGAGATGACCTTCATTTTCTTGGGATCTTGGAATTGATCTCAGATTTCCCAAAAAAGGTACCTATGGGAGGGAGGAGGGAGGAGAGAGGATGAGAGATGGTTAAGCTAAGAATCAATTGACTTTCATAGGCTTGTTGATTGGCTAGCATAGCTTGTTAAGTTTTAAGATCTCTTGTATGGAAAAATCATTGCATTGTTGGACACTTTGACGCTGGAATGCGGCATTTGTGACACTTGGTTAGGATTTTGAAATTGTTGTCATTGGTTGTATCCACAATTCTGGAAAGTATCCAAGTTGTTTCCTTGGTTTGTAAAGTTTTGTTAATTGTATTGGAACCCAGGAGGACCACGACCTTGATTGTTTGCTTGGGATGGGCACTATTGTGTTGCATTCTCTGCTCCCACAAGATTACCATACTAGAATTTGACACACCCAAACTATGTGTGCAAATGCAAGTATACACATCAAGTAGTTGGCCTATGAGGCCTGAATGTCAAACTCAGGGAAACATTCATCTAAAAACTACTAAAAATTGTAATCTGATCAGCTAGACCTAGTGAAAAAGTGATTGATTGTTCGATTAAACTAACTACAAGAATTGAAAACTAAACTATGTGGGTTGTGATCACAGTTAGATTCACCATGGCTTACACTATAATTCACTCCAGTTTATTAATAACTATTTATTTTAAATCATGTACCAAGGGACCTATGGCATATATTATCCACTCACGTAGCGTTATAAACTACCTATACTAAATCAAATCCTACTCACATAGCGATTTAAGAGTTATATAGGCACATTAACAATATCTCTTGGCTTTTCCCCTCACATTTGTAGGCCCCCTCATGAGGCTCATTCTAAACTATGTAATTCTATGATTTCTCCAACCCTTAATCCCTCTCATGAAGCATCTAACGGTCTAACTAATTGATTGTGATCTTCAAGCACATACAATTCATTAAGTTGTCATAAAATTATGTCCAAATTTAGAAAAGTATGTGTATTAATTCATCAAAGTCAGTTACAATGCAAAATCAGGCTAGTACTCATGGGTCCTAAGGATTAAAGGGGATTAGTCCCACATAATTTCTACTATCATATACATAGAAGAAGAGAAGAAAAATATAAGAAACATGAGAAAATTAATGTAAACCCTAGAGAAACTCGTCTGGATGATCCCTTCTGTCTAATGTCTTGATATGTAGCTTTCCAACTACAAATCCACCCCCTGAAAGTGTGCGAATTTCCCAATACGTGGTTGTCTCCTAATCCAGCTTTGTGCTCATTTTCAATTGACTAAAATGTGATACATTTGTTTGACCAAACTCCCCTTAGGTCATAAGTGGGATTTTGGTTGTCATTAAGTCATGATTGTAGGATCTGGCTTAATCTAAAATATACAATGTTCATGGAGGGTCAGTATCACTGACAGGAATTAGGTGGCACCAACTCTCTAAATCACTTGAAACCCTTGATAAATGTCAGTACTGCTGAAGAGAAGGTTGGTAGAACTGAGTTGTTATTTTTTGGTTTCTAAACTCTCTAGTCGATAAATGTCAGTACCACTATTTGGGAAATCGGTTCGCACAACCGCATATACTCCCGCATATACCTATTCAGTCACCCTACCATGCCGCATATTGCTAATCGGTCCACTAAGCGATCATGGGCCGCATATACTCCCGCTTGGCTGATTAAACTCTGCTTTTTAAAAAGCCCACAACTTATGTACATGGATTTCATACATACATGCATTCATACAAACACAAATTTCATTATATATTAAAATTTGTATATATAATCATTGATTTATATGTATACATTGTAATACATATAACAATTTCCAAACAGATTTATACATGGATATGGATACCTTTTGATATAAAAATATACATACATATACAACAAACCTACATATACAAACACATATTTGTACATAAGTATGTACATTTTGATTTATTCACATATATAGACACACTCTACACATATTTCTATATTGATACATGTACATTTTAATATTTGTACATATATTACAAAGACATTCCATATATAGACATGTATACATATATAAGCACATCATATATGCATATCAATATATATATATATAATCTCAATATACCATTTTATATGTAATTACTTTATTGAGAAAAAAAACCAAAACCGCATATACTCCCGTATATACTCCCACATACCACATATACTCTATGCAGTACCCCCACCGCCCGTACACCGCATACCGCTTTCCTGAACAATGGTTAGTACTACAAAATAGTAGGTCAGTAGAACTGAGTTGATAAACTCAGACCATGTTGATCTCCATATCATAAGTTGGTATCACCACTCACCATTCGGTAGTCTCAAACATTGAATTGGTAGCACCAAGTTTACTCTCAGTAGCGTCGAGATTTATTTAATCAACATGTTGGATTTTTGCCATAAGTCAATACCACCAACATTGGGGTCAGTAGCATCTAGTTGCCTTATTAGTGCTCCAAATACCTAAAATGTGGAAAAGCCAATGTAAGTCAAAAGAAAATATGGAAAAATGGCATAATTTAGTAAAAATACTTAATAATTGATACAATATTATTTCTGTAAGGACCCTGACCTGGTTTTTGGGGTAACCCTATTTGTTTTGCCTAAGTAAGTTGTTTAAACCCTTAATCTAATCCTTTGAGGTGTTTTTTTTATCATGTGACATGGTTATATTTCAAGTTTGGTTCTGTTTGGATAATGTTTGAGCAATGTTTGCTTGTTTTGGACATGAGTGCAATTTACCCAAGATGAGGGTTTATCTTGCAAAATGACATATGTGAGTGTTCTCTTAGTGATTTATCATCATAATAGAGATTATTATGCTATGGGACACCTTGTGGAGAGCTTAAGTTTCAAGTTGAACCTGTGTGGATGATGCTTGTGCTTTATGTGCTAGTTTTGGTGTAAAATGCAATTTACCCAAAGTAAAGGGTTAACATGCAATTTAACATCTCTAGAGTGTTCCTTATCTTGTTTGACATCATATAGAAGATAGAGAAAGAGGTGGGTGCCCAGTTTGGATCTCAGACAAGAGATAATGATCTGTGGACAATGTGTGTTTTGACCTTGGAATGTAGTGTATCGGTTTGAGGTAGTGTAGTGTATTAGTTTGGAGGTGTGGCTCCCTTAGTATAAATCCAAGAGTCCTATACTCTACCTAGATTATATCACCATAATCTTGTGTGTTAAGGTGGTTGCATGTTACCTTTGCACGTGGACAAGTGTCACCTAGACTCTTAAGGTGATGGCACCTCTCTTTTAATCTCTCTAATTTCTTCCCTCAAGTATATAACCCCCTCCCTCTTCACACAAGTGAACCCTTTCTTCCATTCTTGTTCTTCTCCTCTTTGTGGATTATCTTGGGATATTATCTATAGGAAGTCTCCATGGAGCATGGGGAGGTTGAGCTCCTTACTCATGGTGATTCTTGGTTTAACTTCCATCTTGGTGAGTTATGTTTCTTGGTGACGGTTGCTTTAAGCTCTCTTCTTCATCTTCTTCTTCCCCTCTCATCCATGTATCATACATTGAATAAAGTATGAATAGGTCGTGGTTCTCTGTTTCCTTCTTTCCTCCTTGACCTATCATAACCTTGGCATCTTCTTCTTCTTTCTTGGAGATAAGGTTGAGGTCGAGCTTCGGACTTTTGATGGACCATCTTCAAGTTGAGAAACGTGGACTTTGGATCTTTGATCATGGAACTTGAAACCTTAGAGAAGACCTTCTTGAGGTGGGTTATATAACTCTTAGCCTTCTTTATTCTTTCAATCTTTCATGTGCTTGTATTGATTCTCATCTCTATATTGTTCATCTCATATATGTTAGTAGTTAATGCTGGTCTTGACAATTGGTTTGAGGAGGGAACCTCATTTAGTTTGTTGTTCATATCTTGTGCTTTCCTTCCATGATAATGGATGAACTAGTGATGATATCCTAAGGTTGAAGATGACAAAGTCGACACACTTTGCTAGCTGAAACCCGACATGCTCTAGAGGAGCTAATCCGATATGCCCTAACCCTAATAACTTGACACACCTCGCCCTCCACAAGTTTGATGGGTGGATGATGAATGTATATTCATCATGGAATTCAAATACCATATTGGGTCGAATTCAACTCAACACATCAAATTTCACTCATTTAATATCAAAATGTATCATATAGTGCAAAAATTACTTAATTGATTCGATTATCAAGGTTTTAACTGAATTTATGTTGATTTAATGCAGGTCTTGATAAGTTTGAACAGTCAGCTGGGACCCACCTTCACTCACCATTCGGTTTCAACCATTCAGCTTCAACTATTCAGTCTCACCATTCGGTTTTGTCCATATCGTCTCATCATTCAGTTTCAACCATTCGGTCTCACCATTCGGTTTCGTCCATACGGTCTCAAGACCGAATGGACGTGCTCATCTCAAGACCATTTGAAGAGTTTTGGTCTATGAGATCGTTTGAAGAGATTCGGTCTGCGAGACCGTTTGAAGAGATTCGGCCTGTGAGACCGTTTGAAGAGATTCGGTCTGTGAGACCATTTGAAGAGATTCGGTCTGCGAGACCGTTTGTAGAGATTCGGTCTGCGAGACCATTTGCGGAGATCCGGTCTGCAAGACCATTTGAATAGTTTTGGTCTGTGAGACCGTTTGGAGGAATGCAGCAGACCGTTTGCTGAGCAAATCTGAATGAGCGTGAAGACTGTTTGCTCTAGCGGCAATGCAAACCGTTTGATGGCTACGAGAAGACCGTTTGATAATTAAATGGTTTCCAAACCGTTTGCTACTACTAGCATGAAGATCGTTCGAGCATACAACAACGCAGACTGTTTGCTTTAGCAGTGTTGCGAAGATCGTTTGCATGCACACATATCAAAACAGTTTGGTTTAATAGCATGGAAACCGTATGCTCTAGCAACAATACAAACCATTTTCTATACACCACATACCAAACTGAATGATCATCTCATATGTTGATGTCAAACTGTTTGAGCAAAAGCATGCAACCAAAACCGAATCACACATAAACCGTTTGCTGCTACAAAGGACAAGACCGAATGGATCGTGCATGCAGCAAAACCGAATGGCCTAAGGCATGAAAACCGAATGAGGCAGCTTGCCAATCGAATGAACCCAGCAGATCGTTTAAAGTATATACATGGAACCGATTGGAAAAGATCAATTATCAAGACCGAATAAAGGATTAGCTGCATGAAAAAGTGGCACAAAGCCAAGACCGTTTGTTGATTGTCCATGCAAACCGAATGGGAAAAGATCATGAAAACCATTTGCTATGCCCATGTGATGACCGAATCAAGGAGAGCTGAACACCAAAACCGAATGGCCAATTGCTGCAAAGTCAAGACCGAATGAATTGAAGATCGAATGGAGCAGCACGTGAATAACCAACCAGCAATGCATGCAAACCGCATAGTAAAGTGGCACAAAGCCAAACCGCATGGTAAAGTAGTGCAAAGAAAAACCATTTGATAAAGTGGATCTTTGAAAACCATTTGGTTATTTTGCACGTTGCATGAAACCATTTGAGACATGCACGTCAGTTCAAAACCATTTGGGCACTTAAATAACTAAACTATTTGGATAAGATATTTTTGGACTGGAATCACACCAAAAATGTGAGGACCAGTCCAATGCCTATAAATAGGACCAGAAGGGTCCTAATTTTGGGAGAATCGGTTCTGGGATGCCGACAGGCAGCCTGTACACAGGTCCGATCCAAATCCAGTGTCGTCCATGCCAGTTGTATTCCACCTACTGCACGTGTTGAAACCAAAGAGGATAAAGAGAGAAGGAAGACGGAGCGAGGGAGACTGTCCGGTCTATCTTGGCAACTCCCGTTTGCATCCAGATGTGCTCCGACACTACGTAGAAGGTCGTATCTTCTTCACCGAGCTGCGACTACCTTTTACACTGAGTTCATGGTGGATTTCTCTCTCTTTCTCATTCTTCTTGTTTCTCGCATCATGAGCGAGTAGTACCTTTTCGCTGGGGTGCGGGGACTAGCCCCGCTGCCCATGCAAATCATGTTATTTTGTTAAACTCTCCATGGCAATGTATATAACTTTCCATTTCATTGTTAATTGGTATGTTCGTAGATGATTATCTCCTTGATCTCATTTTCTTCTTTCCTATATTACGAAATCTTCTATATATGGGATGGGATGGTGGTTTACAAGTTCGACTCCTTGACGAAAACTTCTGATAGGATTCCTTGAAGTCATAAGTGTATGATCCATGAGGAGACGAGACATCTAGCCTACGGTGATGCTTCTGTGGTCTAAACATCCCTAAGGGAGGACCACAGCCTTAGTTGGATTTTGTATCGTCTTGTTTATCGTCGATGTTAGTTTGTAGATCTATTACCTGCTTGCTTATCAATTAATGTGGTTGACTCCCAAACTAGAAATAGAATGGGATTTCTTTGAGGTCGTAAGTGCATGATCTACGAGGGGACGAGCCATCTAGCCTTTGGTGACGCTTCTCTGTGCCTAATGCCTGTATAGGGGGCCCACAACCTTTGTTGGATTTATGTATCTTCGGAGTTGTAAGTAAGTGATCCGGTTGGTGACGAGACATCTGATATCTAAGGTGATGCTTACGCGAACCTAATGCCCGTATGGGGGGTTCTGCAACAGCTCTATTTGGATCGTTTTATCTTGCCTGGATAGTTTGCGTTGGAATGTGTTTGCATGTGTAGCAGTGGTGAAACCCGATACCATCCCAGCGATTCCATATCATTGATCTAAACTCAACTTTAATTCAGCTTTTAATTTCTTGCAACTAGTTTAATTAACCTCAAATCAACCAATCATTTTAAATATTAGTCTTAACTCGAACTATATTAGACTAACAAGGATTCTTAAAAACATTTTCCTTTGGGTTCGATCCTTAATTATACTGTGATAAGACTCGTCTGCTTACGGGTGGTATTATTGCACTTTGGTTTTGGTAAAAGCTCGGGGATTTCAACCCCGAGTGAGTTTGCTAGTGCGATAAAATCCCACCTCAAATTCTGGCATCGTTGTCGGGGACAACAGAATCAGTTAGTCAAATCTAGTTCTTTTAAGGCTAATCTAGGATTTTGCTTTTTTCTTTTTGAAAACAATCAATCATCTGCTTGAATTTGACTCTACTTTGTGGATCTCATTTTCAAAATCTTTTCTATTTTAGGTACGGCCCAAGGCATAGTGCATGCGCCATTTGGACAGCCTCGGAATAACAGAGAGCTTTGATCCCGAGATAGACAGAACTTTTCATCGTTAGATCAGAGAAAATCAAGCAAGGATGGCTCAGAAAGAGGAAGTAGCTCAAAGAGTGGCTCAAGCCATCAATGCACAGAGAGAAAGGCTAATGCAAGAAGCCAGAGCTGCAGTACAACAAGAAATCCTAGCAGCACAAGCAGCGGAACATGCATCAGAACTGCAAAAGGATCTTAGGGAGTTCTCAATCCCTAAAGCTTCTGATGTACATCAACCAGTCCTACCTCCTCCATCCATGCTCCGAATTTCGAGATACGAGCACATTGGATCACCTTGCTCCAAAACAACCCGTTCTATGGAAAACAAGGTGAAGATAGTCAAGAACACCATCTAAGATTCATCGATCTATGTGCTATGACAAAACAAAATGGAGTGTCTGAAGATGCAATCTGACTCCGTATTTTCAAGTATTCTCTTTCCGATAGAGCCATAAGTTGGTACAACTCCCTACAATGTGAACCTATCACCACATGGGAACAACTGCAGAATGTTTTTCTAGAAAAGTTCTATCCTCCATCTCTCACTTATGAAATTAGGGGGAAAATAACAATGTTCACTGAAGCCCCTGGAGAAACCCTTGCTGAGGCATGGGACTGATATAAGGAGCTTCTATGAAAATGTCCACATCATGGCATTCCTAAGAATCAACTCATCGAGATCTTCTACAGGGGTGTGGATGATGATATTAAGAGGTTTCTAGATTCCTCATCTGGAGGAAACTTCATGCGTCAAAGCTATGATAGTGCATGGAGGGTTGTCACCCTTGGAGCTAAAACTAAGCAAATTGGGGTAGGTCTGTAGGTAAAGGAGTGTTGAAAGTGGCTATGGCTGAAGCGACACCTGAGTACAAATCTATCGCTGAAACCCTAAAACTCTTACTTGTCAAGCAAGACCATATTGAATCCTCACTTGCTGCAATTGGAAGAGGACGTCCACCCCTTCAACAACCAGAACATATCAAGTCCACTTCACTATTTTGTGAAGCATGTAAAAGTATTGATCATTCCACTTTATCATGCAGTGTTCTCTATGCTGTTGTCCAAAGCAATGCATGTGGACAAGGAGACAACGGTCAAATGGAAAATCTGAATGTTGTCAACACCATTCCTGGTCAAGGGTATTACAATCCGAATCAGAATAGGAACCATCCAGGTTTTCAATATGGAAACCCCTCTGGAGCAGTACACTCACATCAATTTGATTCGAACAATCAACCAAGAAACCCACCATGATTCCAGTACAATCAACAACAGAATTTTGGAAATCAAGGAAATTTCAAGGGGAACTTTCAGAATAGGAACTACAATAATTACCAAAATAACTCTCAGTACCAGAATCTTAATCAACAGCAAGGACAGCAAGCAGGTCCAATTTCTCCTAATGACAAGCTATCGACCATTGAGAAGATGTTGCAAACTGAGAAAACCATGATAGCTAACCAACAAGCTCAACAGAAGGCTATTGAATCTCAATTAGCTCAACTCGCAACTAGCATAAAACGACATGCTGGAGTCTTTTTTGTCCAACCCGAGAACAATCCTAAGCATCCTGAACAGTTGAAGGCAGTCACCACTAGGTCAGGGAAAGACTATTCGGATCCCCCTGAAAAGACACATGTGGTTATTACAGACAAGGATGAACCTGTGATTGCCCAGGACTCAACAACACAAGAGACCCAATCAAAAGATGATAAATCAGAAAAAGGAAATTTTGAGAAGTCTGCTCAAGAAGACAAAGAAACTGAGACTCCAAAACCTGATATCCCTGTGTACAAACCTCGTATACCTTTTCCCGCCCGTCTAAGGCAAACAAAGCTCGATACCAGATTCAATAAATTTAAAGAAGCTATGAAGAAGCTTCATGTTGACATCCCCTTTCTCGATGCTCTAGCTAAGATACCAGCCTGGACAAAGTACTTAAAGTCACTCCTCACCAGGAAGTATATAACTGAAGAGTATGAGACAGTAAAACTAGCAACAACTACATCTGATATCATATTGAGCAAGATGCCCAAGCAACAAAAAGACCTAGGATCCTTTGGAATTTCATGTCACATTAGCGACTCATCATGCAAGAAAGGATTGGAAGATCTCGGTGCAAGCATCTCTATTATGCCACTTAGCCTGAGCAAAACACTGGGGTTTGCAGAATTGCTTCCTACTGGCATGACTATACAACTTGCAGACAATTTGATAAAATGTCTGTTAGGAATCCTCGAAGATGTCCCAGTCAAGGTAGGAAAGGACACATATGTTCCATGCGACTTTGTCATTATGGACATAAAGGAAGACGCCAGATATCCTCTCATCTTTGGTCGTCCGTTCCTCGCCACTACAAGAGCCCTGATTGATGTTGAAGCTGGTACCTTACTGCTCAGATTAGGCAAAGAAACTCTCGAATTTAAAGTTTTTGAAAGTATGAGAAGACCAAGTATGCAAGAAGAAGTCTATCTGATTGGTTGCATTGAGAAAATGTAACGTTTGACTCAAGAGCATCATGAATCAGATGATCCTTTAGAAGTTTCTCTAAAAAACCCATCAGTTGATGAACCAATTGACAAACAAGTAAAAGATTACATCGAATCCCTCGACTCTGCTAAAGAAGATGTTAAAGCCACTAGTGAAGAACTCAAAGCTATGGAAACTACAAAAGAAACATGTGAAAAACTAGAGGCTCCCGAAATGAAGCCTCTGCCCGAAGGACTAAAGTACATGTTTTTAGACAATCTAAAAGTTTTCCTAGTTATTATAAATTCCGATCTAACAGATGAACAAGAAAATAAACTCCTGAAGGAATTAAGGGAAAGAAAGAAATCCTTCGGCTATAAAATGAGTGACCTCACTGGGGTTAGTCAAGCGTTGTGCATGCATAATATCCCTATGATGGAACATCACAAGCCTACTATTGAACATCAACGGAAATTGAATCCAAATATGAAGGAAGTAGTCCGTCGCGAGGTCATTAAACTACTCACAGCTGGATTAATCTATCCGATCTCAGATTCACCATGGGTGAGTCCAGTGCATGTAGTCCCGAAGAAAGGTGGAACAACTGTTATATGGAATGAAAACAATGAACTCATCCCCACTCGAACAGTCACAGGGTGGAGGATGTGCATAGATTATAGAAAATTAAACAAGGCAACTCGAAAAGATCATTTTCCAATGCCTTTCCTTGATCAAGTCCTAGAAAGGTTGGCTCACCAAGAATATTTTTGTTATCTTGACGGTTACTCTGGATTCTATCAAATACCCATACATCTAGATGACCAAGAGAAAACAACCTTTACCTGCCCATTCGGAACATACGTATTTAAAAGAATGTCGTTTGGTCTCTGTAATGCACCCGCAACTTTCCAACGTTGCATGGCTGCCATATTCACTGGTCTTACTGAAACAATTTTGGAGGTTTTCATAGATGATTTTTCTATATATGGAGATTCATTCAATTCATGTCTAAAGCACCTCTCCCTAGTCCTCAAACATTGTGAAGAAGCACATCTTGTGTTGAATTGGGAAAAGTGCCACTTTATGGTAAAAGAAGGCATTGTCCTCGGCCATAGGGTCAGCAATAGAGGAATTGAAGTTGATAAAGCCAAGATTGAAGTGATTTCTAAATTGGCTATCCCAACAAATGTAAAAGAAGTTTGTGCTTTCTTAGGTCATGTAGGATTTTACAGAAGATTCATAAAAGACTTTTCCAAGATAACGAAGCCAATGATGAATCTATTACTAAAGGATATTGATTTCAATTTCAATGAAGAATGTGTCAAAAGCTTCAACACAATGAAGCAGACTCTTACAACCACCCCCATCATTAGAGCTCCCAATTGGGACCATCCTTTTGAAATTATGTGTGATGCCAGTGACTATGTTGTGGGCGCTATTTTAGGGAAATATAGAGAGAAGAAACACTATGTGATCTATTATGCATCAAAAACTCTCGATGAAGCCCAGAGAAATTATTGAGAAAGAAATTCTAGCAGTCATGTATGCCTTTGAAAGTTCAGATCCTGCCTAATTGGTTCGAAGGTCATTGTCTACACAGACCACGCTGCCATTTGTTACCTTCTGGCAAAGAAAGATGCAAAACCCAGGTTAATTAGATGGATCCTCCTATTACAACAATTTGATTTAGAGATAAGAGATAAAAAGGGTACAGAGAATGTTGTAGCAGACCACCTCAGTCGCATCCACACTCTGGATGCTGAGAAGATTCTAATCAATGATTCTCTTCCAGATGATCAACTAATGAAAATCTCAGAAGATATACCCTGGTACTCAGATTTTGTGAACTACCTTGTTGCTGGGGTTATCCATACTCAATGCACTGGGAATGCGCTGAAGAAGTTCATGCATGATGTGAAGCAATATCACTGGGATGAGTCGTACCTCTTCAAACTATGTACTGATGGTCTGTATAGACGATGTATTGCTGAAGAAGAAACTCAACTTATTTTAGAACATTGTCACTCAGGACCAGTGGGAGGCCATATGAGCTCTAAAAAGACTTCCTTGAAGGTTTTGCAATGTGGATTCTTCTGGCCAACCATATCCAAAGATTCCTACGACTTTATCCTATCATGTGACAAATGTCAAAGATCAGGCAATATAACAAAGAGAGATGAGATGTCGTTGAATCTATGGCACGAAGTAAAGATATTTGATGTTTGGGGGGTGGACTACATGGGTCCATTCCCATCTTCTCATGGCTTTTCATACATCCTAGTGGCAGTGGACTACATCTCAAAATGGTTTGAATCCATATCAACCGTCACTAGTAATTCCAAACCAGTCATCAAATTATTCAAGGATATTATCTTTCCCCATTTTGGCACCCCACACACGGTGATATCTGACGGAGGCTCCCATTTTCTTGAAAGAAGCTTTGAAGCATTGCTAAGAAAGTATGGTGTTACTCGCAAGGTAGCCTCACCCTACCATCCACAGACAAGTGGACAGGTGGAGGTTTCTAATCATCAACTAAAGAGTATCTTAGAAAAAACAGTTGGCCACAATTGGAAAGATTGGTCAGAGAAAATCAACAACGCATTATGGGCCTATCGAACTGCTTATAAAACTCCCCTCTGGACTACACCTTTTCGATTAATATACGGAAAAGCTTGCCACCTGCCATTCAAACTAGAACACAAGGCATGGTGGGCAATTAAACAACTAAACTTTGATATGAAAGAAGCAGGCCAAGCCAGAATTCTGCAACTCCAAGAGATGGATGAACTCATGATGACAGCTTATGAGAATGCATGAATCTACAAAGAACGCACAAAACTTTGGCACGATGAACAGCTAAAAATAAAAGACATACAAGTGGGAGACCAAGTTCTTCTATTCAACTCAAGATTGAAGTTATTACCAGGAAAACTCCGCTCACACTGGTCTGGACCATACATCGTCAAGAGCATCTCCCCACATGGGGTTTTCTCTTTATGGAGTGAAAAGTCAGGTGAATTTGTGGCAAATGGTCACCACTTAAAAAGATACTTCACCTTAGTTGGCATAGACACTGATGCATCACTGGATCTCTCCAATCCAAAGGATCCACCTTGAAGCTAAAGAATTCAGTCGAGCCATCGATATAAAACAAAGGCGCTTGTCGGGAGGCAACCCAATCAATAAATTAGTTTTACTTTTCATTTCAAATTAGAATGTTTCTTTAATTTTGTTTTTACTTTCTAGATAATTTTGCATTAAATAAAATTCTCAATGCGAGATGCTATTTTAAGATCTAATTGCTCTTTACCTTTGAGATTTTTAGATAAGAGGATGTGCGTTGACTGGAACACAACCACATCTGGTGGTCAATCTGGCGTGAATTTTCCTCTCCATCTTGGATTTAGGGTTCACTCAAGATGAGTAAATCTCTAAGTTCGGGGTGGAGGGTGGGTGGTACGTACCTCACTTTCCACCTACACCCATCCTTTTCATACTTAAGTTTTCTCTGTCACATTCTTGATAAAAAAATTCAAAAAAATTCAAAATTTTCATTTTTTTTAAAAAAATTCCAAAGAAGTTGAACAGATATTTGATGAAATTTTGACACTTCATGTTTCACTAAAAGTCACTAACTAACCTGCTATGCATTTTAAATCATTTTATCCTCCTTATTCGAAATAAATCCTCAAAAGGACCACTTTTTGAAACAAGCCTTTTGATTAAAATCATCTTGTGAAGCTTATGATTCCTAACATCATGATACTTAGGCAAAAATGGCAAATGTCTGTCGAACTGATAAGAATCAAAGACGTCATGCTTCCTAACTGACTAGTGGAACAATAACATGGAATCTCCACCGGATCCTCATCAAGTCATTATTTGAGTAGAGTATGATAAAGAGAACGACCTGGTGCTCTGAATCGTAAATCAAGTTGCATTATGATCTGAACTCTCTTCTACACTTCTTCTATCATCTTCTTATCCCTCCATTCATCAAAAAGAAACAAAATAGACAAAATAGTGCCAAACCCTAAGTTCGGGTTGGCACACCACTTCCCTCTATATCTGCTTCTTTCATACCCCTAACAAATAAATAGGGGTGTACCACCAAAAAATGCAATCTCGAGTCGAATAGAGGAGAGATTTGTAAACAAAAAGATGCCAAAGAGCACACAAAAAGAAATGCAATCTCGAGTCGAATAGAGGAGAGATTCGCACAAAAAAGTGCAATAAATAAAATTTTAAAAATAATAAAAATCTCGAGTCGAATAGAGGAGAGATTTACTTCCTCCTTCCATACCACCTTTCACTCCCTTTTCTACCTAATGGCGCAATGATTGCCTACCCTATCCTAAAAAATACCAGTGTCAGATCAAATGCACACTTGTTGTTCTGTGGGTGTATCTCTGTACTCTTACAAAACTCTTTGACATGCTTGTTGTTGGAAAAAGTGAGGAGGAAGTGATATTGGAAAGCGAACTCAGGAACGAAGATATGGTAAGATGTGTTTAGTGGTCTCAAGAGGTTGAGATACTGAGTCATATTGAGCAGAAAGAAAACATTCGTGATGTGAAGATGAAGCAATCACACAAATTGAAAGCACTCATTTGGCGATTGTTTCAGATTTTGTGTTACTCTAGGATGAGCAACGTTTAAGATTGGGGTATTTTGATGAATGTATATTCATCATGGAATTCAAATACCATATTGGGTCGAATTCAACTCAACACATAAAATTCCACTCATTAAATATCAAAATTTATCATAAAGAGCAAAAATTACTTAATCGATTCGATTATCAAGGTTTTAACTGAATTTATGTTGATTTAATGCATGTCTTGATAAGTTTGAACAGTCAGTTGGGACCCACCTTCACTCACCATTCGGCTTCAACCATTTGGTCTCACCATTCGGTTTCGTCCATACGGTCTCACCATTCGGTTTCAACCATTCGGTATCACCATTCAGTTTCGTCCATACGGTCTCAAGACCGAATGGATGTGCTCATCTCAAGACCGTTTGAAGAGTTTCGGTCTACGAGACCGTCTGAAGAGATTCGGTCTACGAGACCGTTTGAAGAGATTCGGTCTGCGAGACCGTTTGCAGAGATTCAGTCTGCGAGACCGTTTGAAGAGATTCAGTCTGCGAGACCATTTGCAGAGATTCAGTCTGTGAGACCGTTTGTGAAGATCCGGTCTGCAAGACCGTTTGAATAGTTTTGGTCTATGAGACCATTTGGAGGAATGCAGCAGACCATTTGCTGAGCAAATACGAATGAGCGCGAAGACTGTTTGCTCTAGTGGCAATGCAAACCGTTTGATGGCTATGAGAAGACCGTTTGATAATTAAACGGTTTCCAAACCATTTACTGCTACTAGCATGAAGACCGTTTGAGCATACAGCAACACAGACCATTTGCTTTAGCAGTGTTGCGAAGACCGTTTGCATGCACACATATCAAAACAGTTTAGTTTAATATCATGGAAATTGTATGTTCTAGAAGCAATACAAACCATTTGCTATACACCACATACCAAACCGAATGAGCATCTCGTATGTTGATGTCAAACCGTTTGAGCAAAAGCATGCACCAAAACCAAATCACACGTAAATGGTTTACTGCTACAAAGGACAAGACCGAATGGATCGTGCATGTAGTAAAATCGAATGGCCTAAGGAATGAAAACCGAATGAGGTAGCTTGCCAACTGAACGAACCTAGCAGATCGTTTAAAGTATATACATGGAACCGATTGGAAAAGATCAATTATCAAGACCGAATAAAGGATTAGCTGCATGAAAAAGTGGCACAAAGCCAAGACCGTTTGCTGATTGTCCATGCAAACTGAATGGGAAAAGATCATGAAAACTGTTAGCTACGCCCATGTGATGACCGAATCAAGGAGAGCTGAACACCAAAACCGAATGACCAATTGATACTTGAAGACCGAATGGCCAATTGTTGCAAAGTCAAGACCGAATGAATTGAAGATCAAATGGAGCAACACGTGAATAACCAACCAGCAATGCATGCAAACCGCATGCTAAAGTGGCACAAAGCCAAACCACATGGTAAAGTAGTGCAAAGCAAAACCATTTGATAAAGTGGATCTTTGAAAACCGTTTGGTTATTTTACACGTTACATGAAACTGTTTGATACATGCACATCAGTTCAAAACCGTTTGGGCACATAAATAACTAAACTGTTTGGATAAGATATTTTCAGACTGGAATCACCCCAAAAATGTGAGGACCAGTCCAGTGCCTATAAATAGGACTAGCAGGGTCCTCATTTTGGAGGAATCAGTTCTGAAACGCTGACAGGCTGCCTGTATACAGGTCTGATCCAAATCTAGTGTTGTTCACACCAGTTTTATTCCACCTACTGCCTGTGTTGCAACCAAGGAGGCTAAAGAGAGAAGGAAGACAGAGCGAGGGAGACTGACCGGTCTATCTTGGCAACTCCCATTCGCATCCAAATCTGCTCCGACATGACGTAGAATGTCGTATCTTCTTCACTGAGCTGTGACTATCTTCTGCACCAAGTTCATGGAAGATTTCTCTCTCTTTCTCATTCTTCTTGTTTCTCGCATCATGAGCGAGTAGTACCTTTTCTCTAGGGTGCGGGGACTAGCCCCGCTGCCCATGCAAATTATGTTCTTTTGTTGAACTCTCCATGGCAATGTATATAACTTTCCATTTCATTGTTAATTGGTATGTTCGTAGATGATTATCTCCTTTCTCTCATCTTGTTCTTTCCTATATTACGAAATCTTCTATATATGGGATGGGATGGTGGTTTACAAGTTGGACTCCTTGACGAGAACTTCTGATAGGATAAATTGAGGTCGTAAGTGTATGATCCGTGAGGGGACGAGACATCTAGCCTACGGTGACACTTTTGTGGTCTAAACATCCCTCAGGGAGGACTACAGCCTTAGTTGGATTGTGTATCGTCTTGTTTATCGTCGATGTTAGTTTGTAGATCTATTACCTGCTTGCTTATCAATTAATGTGGTTGACTCCCAAACTAGAAATAGAATGGGATTTCTTTGAGGTCGTAAGTGCATGATCCGCGAGGGGACGAGCCATCTAGCCTTCGGTGACGCTTCTGTGTGCCTAACACCTGTATAGGGGGCCCACAACCTTCGTTGGATTTCTGTATCTTCGGAGCCGTAAATAAGTGATCCGATTGGTGACGAGACATCTGATACCTAAGGTGATGCTTACACGAACCTAACGCCAGTATGGGCGGTTCTGCAGCAGCTCTATTTGGATCATTTTATCTTGCCTGGATAGTTTGCGTTGGAATATGTTTGTGTGTGTAGTGGTGGTGAAACCTAATACCATCCCAGTGATTCCATATCATTGATCTAAACTCAACTTTAATTCAGCTTTTACTTTCTTGCAACTAGTTTAATTAACCTCAAATCAACCAATCGTTCTAAATATTAGTCTTAACTCGAACTAGATTAGACAGACAATGATTCTTAAAAACGTTGTCCTTTGTGTTCGATCCTTAACTATACTACGATAAGACTCGTCTGCTTGCGGGTGGTATTATTGCACTTTGTTTTTGGTAAAAGCTCGGGGATTTCAACCCCGAGTGAGTTTGCTAGTGCGATAAAATCCCACGTCAACGGCACACCTTGGCCGACACACAAAATAGTGGTGAGGCAGATACCCTAGAGTATGCTTAAACCGACACGCCCAATTTGTTCTTAAACCGTCACACTTGATGATTCTATGGCTGATACACCAAGATATGGTGAAGGCATTACATTATGTTATGGTTATGAAATCGGTATCATCTTGAGGTATCAAGACGGACACAAGGGTAGTGTGTAGGCCGATACACCTTGAGAAGGTTAAGCTGATACATCATGTAGGAGTTAGAGTGAGGTACTCTCCCATAGCAGAGAGGCCGACACACTTTGTGGACTAAGTGGTTGACACATCAAGGTGAAGCTAAACTGAGAAGCCCTTAGTTGAGTAAGAGGCTGACATGAAGACTAGCTAACCCGACTTGATAGGGTAAAGTGATATACCTTTTTGATGCCTAGCCCGATACACCTTGTTGAGTAAGAGGGCAACACGACCTAGTAAGGCTAAGCCGAGAGGCTACCTTGTTGAGTGAGGAGCCGACACGCCTTGGAAAGGATGGAACTAATACCTAGGGTTGATGATAAACTGATACCCTATGCTAATGCCAACCAGACATCTTAAGAAGGTGGTGAAACTAATATCACATGATGAGTGTGAAGATGATATCCTATGTTAAAGGTGAAACCGACATCTAGGGTTAGGAGATAGACCAAGATGCCATATAATTACTTAAGTTGATACATGTGTAATGAAGTGTTGTTACATCTATACTTTTGTGTATGGATATAGTTAATACATAGTGTGATGATCTATTTATGATGTCATGACTACAAATGGTTCATCCTTAATTATGATTCTTATCCCTAAAACTCTCCAATAAGGTGGCATGTTATAGAAGTAGGGTTTAGTGGTAAAGTGGCCATATGTTAATCCTAATAATAAGATGGTAGGACCTATGAGCACACCTTAGTGAAAGATTGTAATCCATGACAATTTTCTTCTATATTCTTCTCTACATGAGCATAACTTGTGAGAGAGGTTAGTGAGACCCCTATGTGAGTACATGATAGTGGTGATGAGCCTAGATGAAATCAAAGGGGTGTTAGCTTTCGTGTAGAAATCATGTGAACATGTTTTATGGATTGATAAGTACCTTGTGTATAATTTTAAGTGAAATCCTCTAGTTATGTAATCTAAGGTTTGACATTCCTTAGTATGATAATGGGGTTGGTCACTTGTGAAGGGTAACAATATATTGGTCACATAATGATTAAACATCATATTGGTGCAATTGTCAACGTGTTTACATAATGCACTTATGCACTGTTGTAACCCACACATAACTTAATGAGATGATATACATATACATTTATAAAATGGTGATACATATTTCTGATGACACGATGACTTATTCATATCTAACTAATGATACTCAAATCTAAATCGGCTCCAAGAAAATGGAAATGGTATGTTTAGGGTGGGTGATGTAACCATGAGGTAAAACCCTAATCAACTATATGCGAAGAGCATTGACCCTGATTCTAAGGGCATGGTCATATTATAGAAAGCATGATATTGAACTATCTCTCTCTCTTAAATTACATGACTTTAACCTTGAATTGGGTGTTATAATTAGTGAATACTATGAAGATGGTTAAATAATATCAAGCATTAGCTATAAGTCTCAGTAAGGGAACATGGAAAAGTATAAATATGAGAATATGCATACTTGTTTATATTGTCTAAATCTTAACCTCATACACTACAACTTATGGGAGGTAGTGAAAGTCAAAGATTTGAGATAGAATGATTCTTGAGAACCCTATGTGGAATAAGCATGAAGCATAATCCTAAATTAGATGACTTATGATGCAATTTTCTTGCTTTATTTAAAGGTGTTTAATTGTTTAAATATATTCTCTCTCTTAATGTAATAGCTAATGATCGCTATGGAAAGTATATATGATGTGGCATAAGTGATGAGTGGCATAAGTAATGCTTACATGCCCAATGAAGCAGGATGAGATAACAATGAATCACAAGTGTGATGTGATGGGTCTTAGGACCTAGAAAGGACTTAGTTCCTAATTGAGATGATATCCTCCAATACTAGAATGAGGGATTGATATCCCATAGTGATGTGACATTGGTGATAGCCATGAGAGGATGTGTAACAATGGTGATGGTATTGTGAATGGAAATGATACAAATAGTATGTGGTGATAGTGTGACAAGCTCACACCCTATATGTTTACATCTGTTGAAAGTGTGATATGCCCTTGTCTGATAGAGTTGGCCATGGTTTTATATGTTGTAACTTGATTGATGCTAAAAGAAACTTACAATTGGTCTAATTAATCAAGTTGAATCTAATCATGTAGCTTGCCATGTGCCATAGATCCATTCAGTGTCAGCATTTGCTGGATGGTGAAATGAGTTTAACTCGGAGCACATATTTTTGTATTTGCAGGGTGCAAGTTGAGTATTCCCTTGCATCCTTATTGAGATGTGTGAGACAACCACGCATGAGTCAATCTCATTGTGATATGGATGGTCATGCGTGAGCCACTCCTTGTTAGAACGACCATGTATGAGCCTTTTCTCCTAGTGTCATTGCATGTACCAAGGTGGGCTCGATGTTATATGGGTGGCCATGCGTGTGCCAACCCCTTTGATGTGACTGTATGTTATTTTTGCAATTGACTGATGTGTCTCTATGGTGTTATCGTGTACTAACCACGAGGTGTGGAGAGGTCATGGATTCTGGCTCTTCTATTGACCTTGTATGGAACTAATTTCGACTTCGCAGTGGTTAATTGGAATTGGGTGGTACGACTCAAATTCTCATGGCATAATAAAATATGTAATCAGTTGTGTAGTGTATAAGTTTAGAATCAAATATGAGAACATTGGTTGAAGACTTGTCTTGCTTTTATACTATTTAGTTTATAACAGTTATACATGTTCTTCATATCCCTTTTTAAAATTATTGAATATTCCATTACTCAGTGGCAAGTGCATATTATTGCTCTATTTACTTTATTCATAAGATATAAGTCATTTAGTTAATTTTGTTCAACTTGCTCAATATGTTAGTCTATATACTTAGTTATCTGTGATAATAATAGAGTTGGCAGAGAGTTATACCTCTCGTTGGGACTATTGTCCCACCCCGTTGGTTATATACATTTTAGGTGGACGTGCATTCCAAACTAAAGATCAAATAGCTGAGGATATAATATGAAGAAAAACTACACCTAATGAATCATGGTATATGGATAGTGTCTAGTAGTAGAGTCCTACGTGTCGTCCCTGTATACTCAGGTCCTTGGGGTTGTTCTCGATTTGTTTTGATGACATGATGATCGATATGTGGTTTTTGGCTTGTGTGCATTTGGTGGTATGTACATACATGTGGAATAGTTTGTTATCTTATGTAACAGGTTAATTGGAAAATAATGATGTAGCACATTGAAAATATGTTATGAAATGCAAGTGTTGACTTATGTGTGATAAATCTCAGCTTATGGTGCTTGCTGCAAATTGGTTCTAATTTCCAATGACTTTTGGTAATCTGCTAATTAATGGTTAATCTTAGTTTAAGTTTGAGTAATCTCACTTTGTGTGGAAAAGGGCGGCACAATTTCACAGGAAAATAATGATAAATAATGCATAAATGATATAAAAATGAGCAATTATACATGATATACGTGGCAAACTAGTCTATGAAAAGTGGATAAAATCCAGTGCAACAAAATATCCTAAGCTTAAATGTTGTTCACCCTCGAGCAACACTACCTTTGGACCTATTTGAGACAAGTTAGTAGGAGGAAAAACCACATGAACTACGTTTCAAAAATACCCCCACCTAGTGGTCCCAAATAAGTGTGTACCAAATGCTTAATAAATAACTACTTTGTAGTGACTAAAAATATTCATTAAAGATGTCCATGCTTTCATCAATGAAACACTCTCAATAGAGCAGTTAATATCATAGTCCATAGGGAATTCTCTTGATGCACAATGTGATATCCTAACTAATTTCTTTTATCTACCTATCAACTACATTAGAAGCATTTCCCCATATAAAAGTGAATGAGGGGATGAATAATATATGTGGCCTACCGTAACATATGAATCATTTATGCAAAAACAAAATATGACGAACCTATAACATGTAGGAAATGAGAAATGCATGAATCCTAATACCAACTACTTTTTGGAATGATGCATGAACTGAAAGTCTCATCTGATTGATGAGAGTGAAACAAAGGAATGCATACATGTAGCTATTTTAGCTTCTTTTTGAAGAAAAATCAGATTTGAGTTCAAGGAATCCTTTTCTTCCTCTTTATTTGATATTTTTTATTTTTTATTCCCTCTTACTCTAGCCTGGTTGAGAATTTATGCTTATCTTTTTCCACAATAAAGAACTTTTTTCATTTTATTCAATGAGAGATATGGATGTGCATTCTTTCACTTTATATTTGAGGAAAAAACTACATAGATACATGATGAATGAATGATGCAAAAAGAATATGCAATCTACATGAAATTTATTATGCAACTAATTGATACCATATTTTTTCATTTTATAACTAATGCAATAAAAATACTAGCTATTATGCCACCTATTATTCTATGCAACACAATCAAGAGGAAACAATTTGGGTTACTTGATCATCTTAAGGTGGTGGATGAAATGTAATGAAAATTGAGTGGAATCACATGATTAAGAGACAATGCATATCTTAAACTATGATATTTCTCTCTTCTATCATCCTTTGTATAGGGTAACCTTAGAGTTTCTTTCTAAAAGTCCCATTTGAGGTCTTGTTACTTATTTGGTCAGCTTGGGCTCAAACCCTAATATCATCCATAATTCTTGGATAAGTTAAAATTTTCATTCATTTTAGGTGTCCTCTAGCTAACTAACCCATACACTTCCCCTAGGTGATGTTATCTTAGACTTTGCAAATCAAGCTTAAAAAGATGTGATCATTTAAATTTTTTCTTCTCTTTTAAATCCATTGCAAAGTCACGCAAGGCACACACATGAAGATGGTATAAATCATGAATTAAGCTCCACTATTACACTAGATAGATGTAGATCCTATACTTGCTAATAAGAAAAACTAAAAAAATATACAAAATATAATAGATTAAGTTGTTCACCCCCATAAGCTTGAACTTCACTATATCCACATAGTCATAATTCAAACAAAGAGGTGGAACATGGGTACCATATGCGGTGGAGGTGGTTGAAATTCTCCTGGTGGCTTTTGTGGATCAAGCCATGTTGGTTTCTATCCCTTAGTGTCAGTGGTACTGAGATATGATGTCCTTTATCCTTCTTGGAGTTGTATGAGTCAGTACCACCTATTTGTGTGTTTTTGGTATCGAAAACTTTTTCCTGTAGCTCTATGAGTTTTCCTAAGAAAGGTTGGTGGTACCTAATTGGGTGTCGGTGGTACCGACTTCCTATAGACTTTTACCTAGTAAGGAGTCGGTTCCAGTGACTTGTGTGTCAGTGGTATTGACTTTTTTCAAAATGCTTGTTGAACATTATTAACCAGGTCAGTAGTATCATTAGTTGTGTCGGTTGCTTTGACTCTGACTCTGCATGCACACCAGACAAAAGTATAAAGGTATATTTTTGCATAAATTAAACCTTTAATAAGAAAAATATGAAATTTATACACTGATAAATCCTAAAAATGTAAATGACAGAAATAAAACTGTGTTTCCTCCCATAAGCACCCTTGTTTAATGTCCTAAGTTCGACGAGGTGATATTCTTCAACCTGGGTTGTCATAGGATGGTTGGGAAGAATCATCTGTTAGTCTGAACATCACTCTATCATCATCTATCCTGAGTGTCAAGTAGTCTCTACCCAAGAAAATAATCACATCGGTCGTAGCTAGGAACGGCCTTCCTAGCAACATCTCGGATCCCTACTTCTCGTGCATGTCCATTACCACAAAATTGATAGGATATATGAATTTATCAACTTTGACTAGCACATCCTTGCATATCCTATTTGGCCTCTCAATTTATCCCTCTAACAACTAGATTGTCATGGACATTTTTGTTGGTTTCTTCAAACCCAACTTCCAAAAGGTAGCAAGAGGCATGAGATTTATGATTGCCCCAGAGTCATACTTGTTGGGTTTTAGGGGAGGCAGAGAAGGCAGCGGAAACAAAAAAAATTTCTCCCCCAAACCCAAAACAAGGAAACGCGTCAACGTCTATATAATAGGAAAGGATGGTTTGTGGAATCATACCTTGTCCCGAGGCTTGCTCGGTGACAATACCTCACGCCTTGCACGGTCTTCAACTCCAGTCTTGGACGGTGTCTGTGCAGCTCCTGGTCACACCGGGACTGACGACTCCTCCTCTCACCGGGACTGTCAGGGTTGACAGTTGTCCTCCTGAGCGGCAGAAACCTCCTGCCTCTGAAGTAGTCCACACGGACCACCTGGAACTCCACACTCCTTGTCCCACAAGGAGTTGGAAGGAGTCGCACCCTCCTGTCAGTGTACTAGTCGCCAACACACTCTCATGATACCAGTCGCAACTGTAGTTGTCTTTCCCTTGTTGTGCCTCCCTTTGCGGGTAGCACTTTCTCGGGCTCTCTCTCGGTTACCAAAACTAGAGAGAATGACAACTTTCCAGAGCAACTGGTTGCACAAAGTTGTACTTTGAGAAGCCCCCAATACCCCTATATATAGGAGGGTCATGGGACAGGGTTCTCCATCTCGGGCAATGCGGGACTAAAAGCAGGAGTAGAAGGGTTTGAGATTTTCCACAAAAACAACCAACTCGCAAGCTGAACTAATCGTTTCATTTCTGAAACGTTCGGTTGGGGATCTGAGCCAGTCGGTTGACACTCAACCGATCGGTTGGGACCCATGAGCCGGTCGGTTCACTTTCTGAACCGGTCGATTCGTGGTCCTGGTCAGTTCCCGATTGACTTTCCAACTTTTGTTTCTAATTGGTATCAAATACCAATCCTTGTTCCAATCAAATTGGGCAAGTGAAACGAAAGGAAAATTCTCAGCAATCCTACTTTCCCAACTTGCCCGGTTGCAACAGTTGAACTGATCATTTCAACACTTGAAGCAATCGTGCACCCTGTCCTTGAGCCGATCGGTTCACCAAGTTGAGCCGATCGGTTCATCACATGAGCTGATCGGTTGGGAGTGCAGATTGTGCAGAATCAGTCAATTGCGATTTCAATCAATCTGATACTCCAATCAATGTGTCCAACACCTTGAACATTATGACATTGAGATATTAATTGATTGAGTGTTTAATTGAACTACTAAACTCCTTTAGTAATAAATATAAACATTGTTTGTGGACAAAACTCCTCTGCTAGGTTAAATCCTATGTGTGTGACCCTGCAGGTCCATTTCACGTTGGCAGTGAAAGTCCATAACACTTATGACTTCACAAGGAAAGAGAGGTGCCTAGCCACACATCAGTGCTACCCAAGTGAAAGTAGAAAGTTGGAGAGCAACTTTCAATCCTACAATCCGTGAATGGTGTTACAGCGAATGTATAATTCCTTTGTCACTGATATCCCGAATGAACTCGAGGCATGGAACAGTCATCCTGTAAATGTTCATTCACTTTCTTGATCTTAGAGTAGATTGGAAGAGATATGTATGACATCAATATCACATACTGATTCACACATGCATGCGCACGCCTATTTGAATCCTACTCATCAAGTGGCCTTGGATATCAAACTCCCTCAGGAGGGACAAATCCCATATATATCACTCACCCCTCAAAATCCCCATGTGTCAAAGCCACCCAATCATCACCTTTATAACAACCCATGTTTCAGGACTGTGTTTGATGATGTCAAAGTGTGCCCAACAACATGTGTTGAGTGTAGTGATTTCAGGTCAAAGAATCACACTCACCACCATCACTATGAGTACTGACTGTGACTACCATGTCATGGTTCCATGTGTCAAACTCATGGTGGGTCTGTCCGGTACACTTGTTCTCTAACAAGTACCTATGTGTTTGGTTTGATATCTCTATATCATGACTAATGAGATTCTGTCATCAACCAACATCACAATCTAGTAATGTGTGTCATTGCTGTCTATCTACCTTCCACAATGATATCCAACTAGGGACATAAAAAGAATGTACAAACTCTTAGCATCTGTATGATCTCATCGGTCAGGTCCTGCACCTGAAGGCATACATCATTGAGTACTGTCATTCTCTAGACATTCAATCTATTCTGTCACTATCTCATATGACTGAACCAGAAAGAATTGGAAGCTTGCATTTGATGTTTATCAAATCAATCTTAATGTATCCCATCAATCATCCCATGATTGGCTCTCAGGGCATACATACCAACAGACTCCCACTTGCACTGCGATCCAATCACCCTTGAATCATATTTATAGTGATCTTCAAACATGTCCCACATGTTACTGTGATCTAGTGCGAACATAGTGAGTTATGCAACACCTTGCCAAAGTCAGTTTAAATTGCATGTCTCTCATCTCTTCATTGTACATCACACGTGCGAGATGGAGGTGCCGTAATATGCGATCTACTATTCCTTTGCTAACCTTTAGCCACATTGCATGATCAAGGATTCCATACTTGTCATCAATGAGCGGAATATTAGTTCATCTCATGAACTTCCAGATCCATATAGTATCCACTGTTGTTCTCTAACACACGGATACATGACATTTCCTTTTAAACAGCTTTATTGGAACACTTCCAATTATCAACAAACTTTCAATTTTATATATCCTATATATATATATATATTGCGATTAATTTTCTATCCTTCCGGAAGTTCGCATCAATGTAACTCTTTACATCGAACTCTTCCTTATCTCCATAGAACTAGTACTTACCAAGTACTTATCAAGTTCTCATGGTATTCCAGTAACCCTTACTGGAAGTAGACAAACATCCACTCGTCATGTCTCACATACAAGTTATCAGGATGAGCACATCATATTGCCATGTCCTACATACAAGATGAAATGCATTTTATTCTTGCCATGCCGATACATGCAAGATAATGGGATGATTACATACATGATAGATCCATATCTATTCTTAGTGTTCCCATTCTTCATAAGAATTGGACACTGGGCCTTGGGATACTAACTCCATGTAGCATGGACAAGTTTTCTCCCACTGAATTTGTGCACACTGAACAGTTCAGTACATATTGCCAATTGTATGCTCTCTCTTTTTAGGTCAAGAGGTTTTCGAGAACTATCTCTATAGATCTCTATTCCTATCACATAGGAAACATCTCTATCTTCCTTAAAGATAATTTCCACTTTTGGATTTCCATGCATGAACATTTCCATTTCACATCAACATGTGAAATGTGAACACGCTCCCACTAAATCACAGATCCCTTCTTTATTTTTAACATATCAATCAAACCCTTTTACTATATCATCAAAGTAAAGATCCAATTTTGAGTTGCTTGTACTCAATCAATCACATTGATTAGTCCATTGTAACTGATAGACTTCATTTTCATTAGTGGATTCATAAACCTTATAGGTTGTGTCACGTACACATCCTTGTTTTATTCCTCATTGGAATGCGGTTTTAGTATCCATATGCCAAATGTCTTAGTCATTAAGTTGCAACCAACAAGAATCATCCTTCTCAAAATGTTATCCATGTGTCTTAATAGTTAAGACTTATTCACACTTATGGATTTTATTCCAATGGGTGCTACTATCAAGGTCATACCTTATAGTTCACATGGATGTCATTTAGGATGTAATGGTCATAAACCATAACTCAAAATTCGGTTCCTCATATTCATCTAGATAGTTGACTCATCACATGAACAACTCATCACATAAATAATTGAGGTGTATCTGTCAAGGATATAAGATCTCACAGCTCATTGTGATTCTCAATGTCCTTTATTAGTGTGGGGTATTCTTTTATTAAGAAGAATTCAGTTATTTGATAATCATTCTCCAACTCCTTAGAGTATGATTCCTTCTTAATTTAGACATCACCATGCCTTAATCATGAGTTCACTATGATATACTATCATAATCACTCAAAAGGATCTCAAACATTTGGTCCAAGTATTTCATTCATTGATCTCATCAAGAATTAACACTTTACCAAATTTGCACTTCATCTATGATAATCTTGAACACTTCAAGATATTCATATTGGTATTTCTCTAAACACCATTTGAAGTATTAGCATTTGTTCCAATAGGTATATAAATACATCACATGTATCATACCTAATAGGATAATCATTCTCCCACTACCATTAGTGAAGATTGATTAATCATGTCCAAGTTATTCGTGTCTCTTACTGGTTCTCTAACCAAAAGAGTCTAGATTTATCCATCATATGGACACTAGAAATGAATTTCTCATGATTGATGCTAATTTGATTGTTTGAGTTATCTATAAATTTTAGGTATCATATTATCTTATGCATACCATGTATCACAAGATAAAAAAGACATTGCCACAAAGATCATATCTTTAAGATTGAAACATCAACTTTATTAATTGCCATAATTGTCATACAATATGCAAAAATAAAGTGTTTCTATCTATTGGCAATATATGAAACAGCAGTTCTCAACTCTATTTCGTGCCCTTTAGGCTGAAATAAACTGAAAGATACTCCTATCTATGGCAACAACACTTGCTCCAATGATGGGTACTTCTTTCTTGGTCCTTTCACAAAGGCCATCACTTCTTTGCGGATCTTGCATATCATATATGATAGATCCATATCTTGGTATCATATACCTCAGATAAAGAAGCGGTTCATTTCATGATACCTTAGGTGGAGATCTCCATCCCCTCCTTCATCTTCTTTTGTTCTTCCAGATATAGAGGGCAATTCCCTCATACACCCTTTCCCCATGTGCCTTGAGGCTGAAGACGGCTTGGATTGCTGGCTAACATCAAAACACTTCTTTGCTTTGCCATTGTCCTTGCCCTTAAGAATTACCTTTTCTTTGATCACATCAAAAATTATGGTTTGTCTTTCTTCATCTTTGCCTCTACTATCCTCAACATGTCCAACAACTCTGTCAACGCTTGTCAAAGTTGTTCATGTTGTAGCTTATCATGAATTGTATGATTCTTGCAACATTTGCAGTATCATACCAATAGCCAACTCTTGGCTCAGAGGGAATCCTTCTTAGTCAGGTTTTCCACATACCCAATCATATTGAGTGTGTGAATACCTTACTAGATCTCCTTCTATCATGACATACTAGGACAGTGTCCTTGAGACATCATATGTCTCATGTTGTCTCTACAACTCATAGTTCAGAGAACACAACATCAAGCACTCCTCATCAACGTCATCCTCGGTACGCTTCCATAAGCATACTTTCAGCCTTTGATGTGGTGGGATTGAGTTCATCTGGTCTTGGTATAACTAGGACTTAGAGCTTTTTCTCTTTGAGAACACTTCTCATCATCCTAACCAGTCGTGGAATTATTCCCATTTAATTTGTTGGTCTCAAAGACCAATCACAAATAAAGTGATTTTTTGATTAACCATTTATTTTAACAAAAGGAAATATATGCAATTTTAGTCCAAAACTCTTTTGACTTATTTGATTGATTTGAAAAGTTGATGATAAAATTAGGCCTTTAATTAATTATCGTTCCCACTATTTTACTTCAAATTGATAGCCCTCACCATCAATTCAGAAGATTACAGCGTACAAACTTCTAGTGGGCAAGATCCATATTTCATCAAGTCATGAGTCAGCTTTGGCTGATCACCCACAATCTTAACTATTTAGGTAGGCCATCATGCCAATTGCATCATATGCAACTCTTGATGAATGAACATGCGCAACACCTTGCCATGAACATTCCTTGCCTCTGGGCTTAGACGCTCTAAGAATCACCAGTTAAGTCTAACCCAAAATCCGACACGGTAAACATGCACCCTTCTTTGGCAGAACCTACATGTCTACCCTTCACACTTCCACAAGATAGACGGCGCACCATGCTTTGGCATAACCTACGCTTGGTCGATCGAGTTTTTCATGTGTGCCGCTAATGGAAGGCATATAAGACTTAATATTTTAATGAGGGATTTGGTTTTTATATACATATACATATCCAATCACCACAATACATAGTATGTATCATATACATGCTATATCCCACAGAAAACATGCAACATGATAAAAGTGATGATTATGGCCATCCTAATGTGATTCCTCGAGCCAAGAGGAATCACAGTCATCTAGGTCTACATCACATGCAACCTGTACAAGATGAACTCTGTGCCTTGCCTTCGGAGTAGATTAACTCATCACATGATTGACTTGCTCGTTATGGCCCGGTCGTCTAGGTGCCACCAACCAATCGGTTGGCTCCTCCAACTGATCGGTTCGCCCGATCATCATGCATCTCATCATGGTCGCCACCTGCTCGTCTCGCTCCTCGAACCGGTCATCAACCGATCGGCTCACTCCTTGAACCGATCATCTGGTACGTCAACCGATCGGTTCACGCCTTAAACCGATCGTCTCAGCTGTCGTCTGGATGTCCCCCGTTCTTTGAAATAATAGGAAATAAAATTCTATCCTATTTTACATTGTAAAAAGAGAAACCACGAGTTACATTTGGGGGGAGAAAAGGTAGGAAAGAATCTCAAATTATTTCGAGTTACATCAGGAATAGGAGAGGGAAGATCGGTGCGCAGATCGAGATGCAAGCAACCACAAACAACCATACACAGATAGGGTTTATTGGCCATAACCACACTATACATCCACCACAAAACTCGTTTAAGGGTGATGCGCATCGAGTGCATTAACAATACATATCATATATGTAATTGGGATTTGTGGATTTAGGATTGGACATGCATAAAGCCAATTTTATTCGCATCGTATGCAATAAATAAAGGAGACAAACTAAAATTGATCATATCGATATTCCCAAATTATAGAGCAGTTGACGTGGCTCTAATACCACTGTTGGGTTTTAGGGGAGGCAGAGAAGGAAGCGGAAACAAAAAAAATTTCTCCCCTAAACCCAAAACAAGGAAACGCGTCAACGTCTATATAATAGGAAAGTATGGTTTGTGGAATCATACCTTGTCCTGAGGCTTGCTCGGCGACAATACCTCGCGCCTTGCACAGTCTTCAACTCCGGTTTTGGACGGTGTCTGTGCAGCTCCTGGTCACACCGGGACTGACGACTCCTCCTCTCACCGGGACTGTCGCGGTTGACAGTTGTCCTCCTGAGCGGCAGAAACCTCCCGCCTCTGAAGTAGTCCACACGGACCACCTGGAACTCCACACTCCTTGTCCCACAAGGAGTTGGAAGGAGTCGCACCCTCCTGTCAGCGTACTAGTCTCCAACACACTCTCCTGCTACTAGTCGCAACTGCAGTTGTCTTTCCCTTGATGTGCCTCCCTTTGCGGGTAGCACTTGCTCGGGCTCTCTCTCGGTTACCAAAACCAGAGAGAACGACAACTTTCCAGAGCAATTGGTTGCACTGAGTTGTACTTTGAGAAGCCCCCAATACCCATATATATATAGGAGGGTCATGGGACATGGTTCTCCATCCTGGGCAATGCGGGACTAAAAGCAGGAGTAGAAGGGTTTGAGATTTTCTACAAAAACAAGGAACTCTCAAGCTGAACCGATCGTTTCATTTCTGAAATGGTCGGTTGGGGATCTGAGCCGGTCAGTTGACACTCAACCGATCGGTTGGGACCCATGAGCCGGTCGGTTCACTTTCTGAACAGGTCGGTTCGTGGTCCTGGTCAGTTCCCGATTGACTTTCCAACTTTTATTTCTAATTGGTATCAAATACCAATCCTTGTTCCAATCAAATTGGGCAACTAAAACGAAAGGAAAATTCTCACCAATCCTACTTTCCCAACATGCTCGGTTGCAATAGTTGAACCGATCGTTTCAACACTTGAAGCAATCGTTCACCCTGTCCTTGATCCGATCGACTCACAACCTGAGCCGATCGGTTCACCAAGCTGAGCCGATCGGTTCATCACATGAGCCGATCGGTTCATCACATGAGCCGATCGGTTGGGAGTGCAGATTGTGCAGAATCAGTCTATTGTGATTTCAATCAATCCGATACTCCAATCAATGTGTCCAACACCTTGAACATTATGACGTTGAGCTATCAATTGATTGAGTGTTTAATTGAACTACTAAACTCCTTTAGTAATCAATCTAAACATTGTTTGTGGACAAAACTCCTCTTCCAGGTTAAATCCTATGTGGGTGGCCCTACAGGTCCATTTCACGTTGGCAGTGAAAGTCCATAACACTTATGACTTCACAAGCAAAGAGCGGTGCCTAGTCACACATCAGTGCTACCCAAGTGAAAGTAGAAAGTAGGAGAACAATTTTCAATCCTACAATCCGTGAATGGTGTTACAGCGAATGTATAATTCCTTTGTCACTAATATCCCGAATGAACTTGAGGCATGGAACAGTCATCCTGTCAACGTTCATTCACTTTCTTGATCTCAGAGTAGATTGGAGGAGATATGTATGACATCAATATCACATACTGATTCACACATGCGTGCGCACACCTATTTCAATCCTACTCATCAAGTGGCCTTGGATATCAAACTCCCTCAGGAGGGAAAAATCCCATATCTATCACTCACCCCTCAAAATCCCCATGTGTCAAAGCCACCCAATCATCACCTTTATAACAACCCATGTTTCAGGACTGCGTTTGATGATGTCAAAGTGTGCCCAACGACATGTGTTGAATGTAGTGGTTTCAGGTCAAAGAATCACACTCACCACCATCACTGTGAGTACTGACTGTGACTACCATGTCATGGTTCCATGTGTCAAACTCACGATGGGTCTGTCCGGTACACTTGTTCTCTAACAAGTACCTATGTGTTTGGTTTGATATATCTATATCATGACTAATGAGATTCTGTCATCAACCAACACCACAATCTAGTCTTGTGTGTCATTGCTATCTATCTACCTTCCACAATGACATCCGACTAGGGACATAACAAGAATGTACAAACTCTTAGCATATGTATGATCTGATCGTTCAGGTCCTGAACCTGAAGGCATACGTCAGTGAGTACTGTCATTCTCTAGACATTCAATCTATTCTATCACTATCTCATATGACTGAACCAGAAAGAATTGGAAGCTGGCCTTTGATGTTTATCAAATCAATCTTAATGTATCCCATCAATCATCCCATGATTCGCTCTCAGGGCATACATACCAACAATACTATGCTAGTTGGAAATGTGTGTTGCCTATGGAACAAGGAATGTAGAAGCATCATGGGTCCTTTCTTTTGACCAATAGTCTTCCCTGTATCATATCACTCACCACTTCATCAACATGCAAAATATATGTATATTATATCTATCTCTTCTTGTTGATGATGTCTTTCAAGAATCTTCCATATGTAGGAATACATTTTATCACCTCCACGAGTGGGATGTTAATGTGGAGATTTCAGAAGATGTCTAGGAATTTCTTTAATTGCATTTCCTCCTTCTTTGGCTTCAGACTATCTGAGAATGGCACATGTGTCTTCTCTATATGTTGGTGCGGTGGAATATAGGGCACATTAGGGATCTCCTTCCCTAAGCTTGCTTCAATGCCACCTTCTGGGATAGAATTTGGCACGTCTCATATCGATGGAAGGACATGTGGGTTCTCCTTATCAGTTGTAGGTGCTTCCTTGTTGATTGTGACTGCTCCACTTCAAAGTAGAATCTTTGCATGTTCTTCTTTCATAGATACCTTTTCTGGAACTGAGGGTGTGGACATAGCAGTAGTGGAAGCTTGGAGTTCCTTATCTTGTACATCAGGTGAAGATGTGGTATCCTTATCACTTTTCATTGAACATGTCTCTAATTATATGCATGTGTGAGCATACTACTTTGGCCTTCTGCATCCCCCTAGTTTCCATACAGACTGCGGGGAAATGGAACTTTTAGCACATAAACTCAATTCAGCTCTGGAGCATGCTACCTTGGTGACTCCTTAGTAAGATGTTCTGCCTCCTTAACAATAGAGGAAAAAATTATTTGATGATTTTGATGATTTGTCTCTATATTTCTAGGAAATCCATGTTGAATGGGCTTCTTTATGGATGTCACCTCTGTTGCTAGCTGAGATATCTAATTTTCAATATTGTAAATTTGCACCCTTTTTGTTTGGTCCAGTAAGGTCTCATTCTGACTCACTAGCATGCACAACATGTCTTTGCCTTTTACTATCTTACTGGGGGCCCTATCCTGTGGATATTGTTGATGTAGGTACATGCAATTCTCCTCTTCACCTCTAGATGAGGTGCCAGCTTTCTGATTGAGCTTCCTCACAAGTCTGTCCATTTGAGATTTGAGTTTTGTGAACTCCCTAGATTCCCTAGCACTTTTAATTGTTGTCGATGCTTCAATATCCTCCCCCCATGACTAATTCTTGGGCATGTTCTTCAAGATTTCATGACAAATGGAAGCCTTGTTGTTAAGAAATAATCCTACCCTTGCACTATCAAGGGTGGTTCTCTCCCCCTTATGCAGTCAGTATTAGAATGTCTTCACTTGGATGTAGAAGTCAATCCTATGATGAGGGTCCTTCCTTGGTATATTCTACAATCTCTCCCAGGCCTATGAATAAGACCCATCAGCATGCTGCCTAAAGTTGTAGATCCACCCAACCAGTTCATGTGTCTTCTATGGAGGGAAATACCTTTTGAAAAATGCATCTATCATTTCCTCCCAAGATGATATGGATTCTAATCGAAGGCTTAAGAACCAATCATTTTCCTTATCTAATAGTGAGTACGAGAATAACTTAAGATATATAACCATCATTTGTATTATAAACCCCTAACAAGGATTTCATCCCCGAAATCCCAGATAAAGGGAGATAGATATTATTCATTCATTATATCATCAAGTCTCCACATAACATCTCATTATTATGGAGATACCATAGAACTTTGATCAATATAAAGTTCTTCCATACAAAATTCTCATAGAATCAAACACACATGACACATACTCCACTGTCCTTTCATTATTAACTGTGGAGTTTATTCTGTGTCAGGTAAAGGTTATTTTTTAATTTAGTTTGATAAACTTTTCTTGCAATAATTTTACAATTATTCCTTCAAATAGTTCATTCTCATCAATGTTATGTTTATGCAAAGAATAAACCCCTAACATATGATATCCATACTACATTATATAACCGGTCTAATTTCACAGTTATCCACTCCAGGTGGTCAACATACTTTATCTGATACCAGAATCACTTACCTTCGTATCCATTACATGTGCTGGAAACACATCACATATTCATCTTTGTTTCATCCTGGGACATTACTTGTTACACATATCTTTTTCTTGTATCCTAAGTTCAAGACAAACTGATACTTTTTCTAAGTATCCATCAAATAAACATTTTTAAATGTGCACATCAAGTGTCCTAAGACCCACTTGATTTCCATGTCCCTGAAAGGAAAGAAAACAAAGAATCATATTCTTCTTTTGTTTATAAGTTGATTTATAAATTAAATCAAATTCCTTCGTATGTCAATTAGAATGTGGTAGAAATATCCATGCCACAGCTTCGTCTTCATTAGGCTTCTTTGGATTGTTTTAGAATGATTACTTGATCACAGTAATAAAAAAGATAACAATCTAGGTATGTCATACTTACATTGCCTTCAGTAAATGAATACCTGGCTAGGGTATTCAAGAACTGAAATTAGGTAGTATGCATTATTTTATTTTATGTTTTCATTTCTTTAAATTGATATACTTAATGTCTCATATTTTCTTTGAGTTCCTTTTTCATTTCTTCTCTTCCTTAAAGAAGAAAAAGAAATTTCAAAACATATAAAAGAATATTAAACTAAACACAAGTTTTCATCCTACTTATCTCTTCCTCATATTCTCAAAGGATTATACAGATGAACTGAACAACAATTACCCTACTTATAGTAGAGAGTGCAAGATAATTCAAAATAGAAAGTTCTATCTTGACATGCCTACTTATTTCAAGTTATGTAGTGTCTTGTCTATTGAGTCACCTCATCACTTTCTATTTGGACATTGCCACCTTAGATGTCCTCTCTATCCACATCTATAGCAAGCTCGAAGCTTTTTAGGTGACTGCTGCTCAAGTGCACTATATTGTACATGAGTTGGTACTACTAAAATCTTTGATTGTTTAGAACCACTAATTCCTTGTTCCTGTGACTGTTTAGACTTCCTTTTAAGGTCTGTCTCATGTTTCTTTGTCATAGACCCTTCTATCCTTCGAATTGACTCCACAAATGTGGCAAATCTTTCTCTACTTTCTAGGGCAGATGCCGAAATAGACATCTCAGCATTCAATCCTTTCTCAAAATGTCGAATCTTTTCCTCCTCAGTAGCAGCCATTTAAGGACAAAATCGTAAAAGTTCCATGAATTTAACCTCATATTCACTTATTGACATGGCTCCCTATCTTATCTTCTCAAACTGTGATATCTTTTCATCTAAATAAGTCCTTGGAAAATACTTATTGACGAATTCTCGACGGAATTCCTCCCATTCAACCTCTTCATCATTCCTTTTTATTTCTTCTATAGCCCACCAATGTCCAGCATTACCCTTCAAAAGGTACATAGCATGTTTAACTTTGTAAACATCTGGGATACTAAGGATCTTAAAAGCCTTCTCTAACTCAGTGAGCCATAAATCAGCATCTGCTGGGTCAGATGTTCCAGCATATTCTATGGCTCCTACACGACGTAGTCGTTCAAAGGTCTTTCCAGATCCATACCCCTCATTGGGAGCTGGTGCCCTAGGTGCAGGTGCTGGCATCTGGTCTATTATATGCGTCACTGTAGTCATGAATTGCCCAAAAAGTGTAGAAAAAACTAGGTTTCTCATCATGACTTCATCAACAGGGGGATTCTCAGGCACTATTTCTTCTCTTGCCTGATCCATGGAACCTTCTACTGGTGCAGCAACATTGCTCTCAGCAATGTATTCTTCATGTCCTCCAAACATCTTTGAGTTATATATCTTCTTCTACATAAGCAGAAGGCACTATAAGATACATTGGGTATAGTTAGAACAGACTCAATACCTTAGTCCTATGTCTCTGTAGACTCAGCGAACCTAGAGCTATGATACCACTAAATTGTGGCATCCAACTCACAAAACAAGAGTAATTAATGCGGAAGCGTATCATTTGCAGCGGATTATTGAAAATCACTAAAAATTAAAACCTTTTTCAAAGAGATCCAATCATAGGAAAACTCTTTCAATGAGAACCAATGTATTACATTTACATCCTGGTTCATAAGTACATAACTTGTATCATCTCTTCTCGAGATTTACAACATCAACTGCCTTGTTAAAATCTAAACATAGACAACATAAGAACCTCGAGGCATCAAGCCAAAAACTCAACATGATTCATTGAAAGCATTAACTATTAACTCTGAGGACCTGAGAGTACAGAGATGACACATAGGACATCTATCTACAACACACGACAGACAGTTCACTCAACCTGAGTTGTCACTACTGTCCATGCTGTTGCTGAAGTTATTCTTCTGCAAGATGTTCTCACTCTCCTTCATGCTTGTCCACCTAAAAATGTTGGATCCCACGGGGGTGAGACAATTGTAATTGCCCCAGTGGGAGATATAACTCTCTACCAAAAACATTATTATTGTAGTTTAATAATATAAAATTGGGCAGAGGATAAGCAGTTAAAGCATTCTCATCTTAAAGCATTGTAACCATTTATGATAGAACAATATATCAACTATTCTCTTAATAAGGAATAGAAAGGACATGTATATCATTTATCCATCATGAATATACCATCATGTGAAATTTCTCTTGTGACATTCATTCTCTTAATATGTCACCCATGAAACATTCTTGTTTCATCTATTGGCCTTAGCCAATCTGCTAAATAGATATGGAATTATATTTACCATATACTCATATATCATCAACACATGCATTGGGTTATTACCAATCCTATGTCATCATTACAGGCATTGGGTTATTACCATTCCTATATCATCATTACAGGCATTGAGCCTCTGTCAGGTATTGGACTCTTCCAAACCTGATTACACCGCCAGGAATTGGACACTACCAATCCTGATTTCATAGCTAGGCATGGACTCTAACCAATCCTAATTTCACAGCCAGTCATTGGACTTTAACCAACCCTGATTACACAGCCAGGCATTGGACTTTAACCAACCCTGATTACACAGCCAGGCATTGAACTTTAACCAACCCTGATTACACAGCCAGGCATTGGACTTTAACCAACCCTGATTACATAGCCATGCATTGGAATTTAACCAACCATGATTACACAGCCAGGCATTGGACTTTAACCAACCCTGATTACATAGCCAGGCATTGGACTTTAACCAACCCTGATTACATAGATCATGGAATATAAATTCCTTTGACCCATCATTAATTATCACATCCTTCTCTAGGCTTTGAACCCTGAGGTTAGCCTTCATAGCTGTTCACATTCCATATTAAATACAATTGTTCCTTTTTATTAGGTTTATTATTATCATTTCTTACAGTGAACTTTTATAATCATCTTGGTGCCTTTCACTATGCCACAATTGTTCTCATGGATCATAAGGCCCATAAAGCATCTTTTCACCTCTCACTAGGAAACATCTAACCATATGGCTCACAAGGCCATAAAGCATCTTGTCACCTCTCACTAGGCAACAAAAACATATTACCTCGTGTACAACAATAGTAACACCACTATCCCTTAATAGGGTTAGGGCTTACTATTCACATTACATTAGAGTTTCTCATGTCCCATTACCCAATTTAGGGTTAGGGTATTTCCCATCTTAATACTTTCATTTACTAACCTATCACTCCTAGCATGAAGTGCATAGGTCACACACAAGAATGGTCCAACTATCTTCAATGATATGGACGCATCTCAGGTTAGGGCATCACTTACTATAAGGTTGCCTATAATCAACCATTTGAGACATTTCACCTTTATAAGGCTTTACCCACTATTTTATTATTAGGGTTCTGGTTTATCATCATATTGTCCAAGATTAAGGCTTCATGTATTATAACTCCAAATTAGAGTTTCACATACCTTCACCCTGTATTAGGGCTCCTCATCATACCATTGAATAGGGTTTCACATGGCATCACCCTCAATTAGGGTTTCACATGGCATCACCCTCAATTAGGGTTTCACATGTCATCACCCTCAATTAGGGTTTTACATGGCATCACCCTCAATTAGGGTTTCACATGAGGTCACCCTCAATTAGGGTTTTACATGGCATCACCCTCAATTAGGGTTTCACATGGAATCAACCTCAATTAGGGTTTCTCAGGGAATCACCCTCAATTAGGGTTTCTCATGGAATCACCCTTAATTAGGGTTACATCCCTACCCTAGATTAGGGTTACACCTAGCATTGCCCTAGATTAGGGTTAGGGCTCATTAACCTTCTTAATTAGGGTTCATGGTCTCTTTATCAAGAATCATACCCCAATTACACATTCATATATGTTGAAAGTGTTGGGACTTAACCTCCACATGATTATCATTCATGTAAGAAGTCCTCTCTCTCCCATCCGTTACAAGATGACATTTGCATCAAACATGATTGGATTAGGTCAACTCAACTTGATTGAAGGCTTGACACCATGTATTATGTCATTACTTCCCTAATCATTAAGGATTAATCATTCTCAAGGTATTAATCACTCTATCTTATTAAGGGTACAATCACTATAATCACCTTTGGTTCACATCATATAATGTTCAATTATACAATTGATCTTTAAACACCTTAGGTGTCCATGCGGTTTAGGGTTAATTACCTCCAAACGGTCTTGGTCACTTAGACCCCAAACAATCTTGACCAACCAGACCTCAAACGGTCTTACATGGATAACCTTCAAACGGTCTAAGTCTAACAATTGAAACTGTTTAACAAAGTAAGTACTTGAAACCATTTGCTAAAGTGGATACTTGAAACTGTTTGCTAAAGTAGATGTTTGAAACCGTTTGAGTCTCAATCGGTTTGGGATCATTTGGTCCCAAACGGTCTTGAGACCGTTTGGACTCAAATGGTCTTGAGACTATTTGGTCTAAACCTCCTCAAAACCGATTGGACCAAGAATGGTCTTAACCACTAAAATCGATTTACGATTCCCATGGTTAACTCCCTCATCAAGAATCCATATAATTACTCATCAATTGAACCTAAGCATCATGCTTCAATTTTGTTTGCAAATATCAAAAATTAATATTCATTACAAGTAGAGAAAGACTTTACATGAATGCCTTTACAGAAGTCCTGGAAACAAACTGGGTTGCCAGTCCTTTCTGAATGGCAAAACTTATGGACCTAAATATAAAATTATTAGATGCAGACGGTGAGATCATAAGGTTCCTATTGATAATGTTCTGGAGTCGTTGAAGAAGGGAAACTGCATCATCAGCAAACACCCCAAAACTGTCAAAAGAAAAAGGTAAAAAGTGATGATGGTTAGCCTCACAAGCTGCACCATGCTTGTGAACCTTTTGTGTCGCCACATTAGATGCAGCCATGCCCGCTTTAAAATTGCTAGAAAGAGTGCCTGTAAGGGGAGAAACTCCAGTGAGATCTACACATGTATGTTTGTCATCTGTCCAATCAAACAATAAGATATCCGCAGGACGTTGAGCGTGAAGACCATCAGAACGTGTGCCTAGAAAGGCAACTAGAGCTTCCTTTAACACTTTTAATCCAGCATGGGATATAAGTTCAAATAGTGCATCACGAATGACATCATGACGAAACTTATAGCCAGGCCGTGAACGGAAATGGATAGCATGATCACCAAAGGCATCAAGGTCTGCAACAGTTCACATTGGGCAACGTTCATCACCAGGGAACAAAGGAATCATCAGGCGGTACCGAAGGATAGAACGATACTCAACAGGAGACATAGACAAGCCAAAACCCTTAATAGGCACAGCAAGAAGAAAATTTTGTGCGTGATCAGCTTGTAAAGAAGAGAGAACTACATGTTGTCACGGGGAGATACCACTTGTCATAATTTGCTGGATGATTGTCTTATAGTAAGCGTCTGCCAAAATAGATTGGGTCTTTGGAGTGGAAGAAGGCGTACATGACAACTTGGACCAGCAAAAGGATGGCAATGTGTTACATAGTGAAGCATGTGCAGAGATGAAGGAGGATCCTGCAGACACTGAGCCCACTTCTCAGAGAATATGATCTTGGAGTTCTTGGGTGTGGACTCGAGATGCAACAAAGGCAAACTTGCTGACATCTTGAGAAGAATAAATACCCAAGCCTCCCAGGTGCATAGGAAGAGTGGCCAGGTGCCACTGTAAATCACCAAACCCGGGACCATCACCGACCACAATACGTTCTAGGCAACGTCGAAGGCCATCATCAAAATCATCCAACACATATGTAAAAGAATCAGGTGGTGTTTTTCTGAGACCAAACAACATCTTGGGCATCCCAATACAAGCACGAAGAAGCAGCTCACATTGAGGGTCTTGCAACAATGACAAACGATCCATCATGGCAAGAGTATTATTCACACGTTTCCTTAAAAGTTCCAAGAAAAAATGTGAATCTGTGGAAACAGGACCACCTAAGATCTTCACTCCATGCTTAGGACGAGATATATCAAAAGGAAACGAGCCTAAATCTAGATCTCATCATGGATCAATAGAAGGCCAAAAGATCTTCGTCTTCTTAACATTGAGATGAAGACCAAAATTTGGTCCTTGTTCTTTGATGAGATGAAGAGCTTTAGAAACTTGCAAAGTGTCCCCAATAAGAGTTCCATTATCAAGGTAGAAAGAAAGAAGGTCAAGGTGACATTCATCCTTCACATGTAAAATGAGAGAATGAAGTGCTAAAGAAAAAAGTAAGGGTCTCAATGGATCACCTTGTTGGAGGCTAGCTGTAGAAAAAAGAGGCTATGTCTCACCCATGTAGAGAGGAGCTGGGGAGCAGTAGAAAAACTCAACCCAGCGTGCAATAGATGGACAATGAAGACGGACCTCTCAAAAAATGGTGGACCTGTCAACCATGTTGAAAGCATTGCTGAAGTCAACAAGAGCCATAGTAACAATTGTACGATGTTGTTGCTCATTCACTAGGTGAGAGACAGCGTGTAGAAGGGCCTCAGCACCACCAGGAATACCAACCCCAAACTGGTGGTCTTTAAGGTAAGAGACTGCATCTGACAAGACACCTTTAGAATCAACCTTGGAGACAATACGACGCCAAATTGTTCCCACATCAATAGGACGAATACCATTATATGGCTTGAGTAGAGGAGTCAAAGGAGCACTGGCAACGTAGGGTGCTAGAGAGGGAGGATAACGACCAAAAAGACAAAGATTCACTACAGTTGAGACTACATTCAAGAACTCATCTTTCACTGCAGCGGCTGCCCCACGCATGGAGTCAAGAAGATGTTGTGCTCGAAGACCGTCACGTGCACAGGCGGTTCCTTTTTTGAAAGATAAAATGGCATCTTCAATCATATCTGTTGGATCCTAGATGGGTGATTAGATTCTCTAGAGGGGGGGTGAATAGAGCTGAAAACACTTAAACAAAACTCATTAAACCTTCAAAATATATGTCAAGATAAGGTTGCTAAATAGGCAATTTGAATGCAACTAAATCATGCATAGCAAGGATAAGAGAGATTGAACATGCACCAATTAGACAAGCTATTTAGAGTGGTTCCACACTTCAAACTAGAAGTGTGTCAGTCCACTTGCCTAGAGAGGTCAACCTCTAGGACTTCAAACAATTGCACTCTTATATTCATTAATAAGACATACAATACATGACCAACAAAGGACTTACCTATCCAATACAAAGAGTCTTCAACCTTACCAAGGACTTACCCACTTTGCAAGAGTCTTTGGCCTTCTCCAAGGACTTACCCACTCTTGCACAAGTCTTCAGCCTTGCAGGAATTACCCACTCTTCTTGGATCTTCCGCCTTTGACTTCACCTTCACTCGGAGAAGCTTCCACCAAGGTCTTACCCACTTGAGCTTGAGTCTTCTGCCTTCTCCAAGGGCTTACCCACTCTAGCTCCAAGTCTTTAGCCTTGATCTTCACCAAGGGATGCCTTCCTTGTTCTTATTCACCTCTCTTGGACAAGAAAGAGAACCTTCATCTTCATGATTGGCAAATGAGAGATGGGGAGGTGGTGGAAGTGAGAGCCTCACAAGATATACATATAGGACTAGCTCTCTTACAGATTTCCTACTCACTCTAATGGATGTAGCAAGTGATTAAGCTTAGAGAGAGAGAGGAGGCTGTAGGAAGCACTCAACTATAGAATAGGAACCTCACAAAGAGTTTGCAATGAATGCTCAACCTTGGAATGAAGCCCAAGGGGTCCTATTTATAGTTTGGGATGCCTCTTAGCCTTTGGGAACACTTAAGAACGAAAACTAGCCGTTTTGTGGCTTGCAACAGATCCATTTTTGCTTGTTGCAACACCACAACGGCTAGAAACACTTTTCTGCACTTTTCCGTACAGTGCAATCGGTCGAGTTTTAATGGGGGTAACTGGACCGAGCAAGTAAGAGGCAAACCGATATTCAACTGATCGGTCGAGTTTGTCCTGACAAAACTTGACCGACCATTTCAACTGGAAATGGACTGCTACCTGATCGGTCGAGTTCTGTGGGTGCACAACTCGACCGATGCAATCTTCAGAAAATCGACCAAGGTTGATCGGTCGAGTTTCAGGGTGGGAAATTGGACCGATCAAGTGCCTATAATTGATTTTCTAAGTTGCATCTAAAGTGCTCTAATATTCGATCTAAGTGTTCTTGATATTTTACTAAGCTTAATTACAAGTCATACAATCATTACAAGTGATTTACAGCATGATTCTAATGGATATACATCATATTACAAAAACGTGCACTTGTATGACTTTGACTAGTCTTTTCTCGAATTTGAGATGCGCAAGTTAGGGCAATTGGAGTGTGTCTATACCTAATCTGAAATCACTCAAGTAGAAGCATTAGACACCAATATGTGGAATGGTTAGTCATCATCAAAACACGGGTTTAGTCAATTTAGACGTGAGTCAACATTGACCTAATTGACCTTGAGTCAACATTCTCCCCCTTTTTGAAGATGACAAACCATTCCATAAATGTATTGAAAGCATTTAAGTAAATTCATACCTTTAGAGAAACCTAGGGGTTTCAATAGAATGGAGTTCATATGCTCCCCCTCAATTGATGCGCATGGAGTTTTCATACTCCCCCTCAATTGATGCTATTTCTCCTGCATGGTTAGCTTTCATAACATTTATAGAAACTATGTCTTCTACTCATATATGTCTTCTCCCCTTTACCTTCTACCCTTTACATGAACATACTTCCCTTCTTCATGTAAGACATGCCTTCTTCCTCTTTTTAAAAGAAGACATACCTTTCTCCCCCTTTATCATTTCAAAAAGGTGGGGGTATGAAGAAAATAAGAAACATCACTTGTTAAAGAGAAAGGAGATAACACAAATATATATAAGGAGAGTAGAAGAGCACAGATAGGGGCTTGTCCAAGCATAGAAAGAAAAGCAAGTTAAAGCATATACTTGAACAACAAAAAATACAAGATAAAGTGCTGCAGAAAAACAATAAATCACAATTTTGACCCTCAAGATGATGGAATTTGACCAAAAACCATCGGAGCTCATGGAAAAACAATGAGTCTTGCTCAGAAGGTCGTTTCTGCATGAAAAGCACTAGTCTTGCACTAAAAACTAAAACTGGAGCAAAATCTGCATAAAAATCCATAAATACTCCAATTCCCACATATCATGTAGATCTATGTACCCTGCATCACAATGTTATGCAAGCAACTCAAGATGGTATATATTCAATTTAAGGAACAAGCTTGATCATGTATAAGCATAGCATATAGATGAGCAAAGATGCCAATTGTAAATAGGGTTAGAACTACATGTATATGAACTACTAGTAGATGATATCACAAGTTAGGACTACTAGTAGGATCTAGATCATAGCAAGAGATACCAAAAGATACACAAGATAAAGCAAGATATGATTAGATGAAGAGATATATCCAAACAAAGAGATATGCAATTTTAGAAGCATGAGAGGATATAACTCACTAGATATGCATCCTTACCATAAGATGATTACCCCTAAGAACCTCAAGGTTGTATCAACACAAGATATACACCTAGATAGATGTAGCAAGTTAGAGTACAACGGAAGCAATTTAAGACACAACCAAGAGATCCATAGAGATCACCATCAAAACCTGCAAGACAACTCAAAGCCAGTAATTGCAAGATATAGATAAACCAATTTAGAGCAATTAGAGAGATAGAGATGTAAGCAAGATAGACAATTTAGAACAAGGCAATATGCATATATAAAGGTACCAAATGAGAGTGCCAAAGAATAAGGCTATTGGTTGAGAAAATCTAGTTGAGAGGGAAATTCTCATTCAATAAGCCAAATGTATATTCTGTGCACAGTGTTATCGGTCGAGTTCTGTGCATGGACAACTCGACCGATGACAACTGTTGGCAACACCCATTGGTGCCTATCGGTCGAGTTTCACTAGGGCAAACTCGACCGACAGACCAACTGTCAAAGAGCACATATATTTCATAAAAACATATTTAAAGGCATGCTAAAAATACAAACCATATCCAAACATGTCTAAGCAAGTTAGTAATGCACTATAGAAGCATTAGAAACAGTTTTTGAGCAAGAGTGTGAAGAGAATCACAAAATGCCACTTTTGACTAAAAAACCATATGTATAGTGCACACTAACTAGACAAAAACAAGTTAGAAAAGGTTATAAGAAAGAGAAACATTACCTTTGTGCTTACCATTGCTTTTCCACTTGTTGTCACCCTCTACACATCTCACCTTTCTTCTTTTATGTGGATTGACAAGTCAATTTTCAATTCAATAGCTCAAGTCAATCCATTTGCAAGTACCTACAAGAAGAAAGATGAAATGGTCCCCAATCGTGTTTTTGGGTCCGGAGGGGTTAGTTTAGCAACCCAAATCCTATTTCTCTTGGGTGCTTTCCCAAAAGGACAACAATTAGAATAATGACCTAATTCATTGTAATAGTTGCATGTGCCCATAGTCTTGGAACTAGAGGATTCTCCATGGAATATTGGAGGTCCTTTATCTTTGTTGTTCCCTTGACTACTATCATACCCTAAACCATGTCTACCAATTTGTTTAGTAGTATGGTGTAGGATGTCATTAAGACTCTTTTTCCCAACTAAGAATCTTTGCAAAGAAGATCTCAAACTTTCATTATCATGCTTAAGAGAAGCAATAGTCGAAGACAATTGATTGATATTATCTCTAGCATGCAAAAGATCATTTTCTAAGCAAAGAGATTTAGTTGAAAGAGAATGTCTATCAATATGAAGAGCAGCAACATCATTCTCTCTATTTGTAGAACTAGAACAAGATTCATGCCCATTGATTTTAGCAAGCAAGGAGGCATTTTCTATTTTTAATTCATGCAAAACAAAATCTTTGTCCTTGTTTTTAGATTTAAGAACATCAATGTCATGCATGAGAGAATCAATAATTAAAGTATGCTCTTCATTAGAACTAGGCATGAGAGGTTGAGCTTCTAGAAATTTAATCTTATCAAGTAAACTAGCATTTTCAAGTTTAAGAGAGTCTACTTGGCTAAGAAAATCATTTTTATCAATAAGCAAGCAAGAATTAGCATATTCAAGATCATCTAGTTCTATATGCAAATTATCAACAATTTTATCAAGCTTTTTCTTTTTCTTTTTAGAAGACTTATAAGAGGCACAAATGTCATGAATAATATCAATTAAAGATTCTTTATCTAAAGAGTCTAGATTTACCTCACTTGAGTCTTCACTTGTTGATGCTATAAGGGAAAAATGGCATTCCCCTTCATCACTAGAGCTTGACCTTGATCCTTCACATGAATCTTCACTTGAGCTTGAGTTGGAGGAGCCACTTGAGCTTGAGTGCCATTTCTCCTTCTTGTTAAGATGGGTCTTTTTGCCTTGTGGGCAATCTTCCTTGTAGTGACCCTTCTTTCCACATGTGAAGCATCGGATGGAGGAGGACTTGCCTTTGTAGAGTCTACCATTGGAGTACATGGCATCTTCTTTAGCTTGAGAGGATGGAGAGACTTGTTCCATGATAGCTTCAGTTTGAGCCTTTATTTCAGCCTTCTTCATTCTCTTTAGCTCTTTCTTCTCTTGTCTTTCTACTTCCTCCCTCTTGTCAAGTGTGGCTTCATGTGCTTGTAGATTTCCAATGAGATCTTCAATAGGAATGTCCCTAAGAGACCTTGCTTCTTCAATGGAAGTCACCTTGGATTCCCACCTCTTGGGGAGAGTTCTAAGGATCTTTGAGTTGATCTCTCCATTAGACATAGGATGTCCTAGAACAGCAAGACCATTCAAGACGGTGTTGAGCCTTGAGTACATGTTGGCTATGCTCTCCTCCTTTCCCATCTTGAAGTTCTCATGCAACCCTTTGAGCATGTAGACTTTGCTTTCCTTCACTTGATCTGTTCCTTCATAAGTAATGCAAAGCTTTCTCCATACCTCATAAGTTGTCTCACAAGAAGAAATCCGGTTGAACTCGGTGGGGGTCATGGAGGCATATAAGATGTGCATTGCTCTAGCATTCAAGGTTGCTTTCATCAAGGCGGCTTCATCCCATTCTTCAATCTTTGTCTTTGGTTGAATGTATGGGTTGTTCACCATTTGCCACATCTCAAGACTTGATCCTTGGATGTCAAATTGAAGTCTTCTTCTCCAATAGAGGAAGTTGCTCCCATCAAAGATTAGAAAGCTAGTCGAGAGTCTCCCTCCTAGGTAGTCACCCATCTTCTCCTACTTGTTGAAGTATGCTTGGAGAACCACTTGTTGGATCCTAGATGGGTGATTAGATGCTCTAGAGGGGGGGGGTGAATAGAGCTGAAAGCACTTAAACAAAACTCATTAAACCTTCAAAATATATGTCAAGATAAGGTTGCTAAATAGGCAATTTGAATGCAACTAAATCATGCATAGCAAGGATAAGAGAGATTAAACATGCACCAATTAGACAAGCTATTTAGAGTGGTTCCACACTTCAAACTAGAAGTGTGTCAGTTCACTTGCCTAGAGAGGTCAACCTCTAGGACTTCAAATAATTGCACTCTTATATTCATTAATAAGACATACAATACATGACCAACAAAGGACTTACCTATCCAATACAAAGAGTCTTCAACCTTACCAAGGACTTACCCACTTTGCAAGAGTCTTTGGCCTTCTCCAAGGACTTACCCACTCTTGCACAAGTCTTCAGCCTTGCAGGAATTACCCACTCTTCTTGGATCTTCCGCCTTTGACTTCACCTTCACTCGGAGAAGCTTCCACCAAGGTCTTACCCACTTGAGCTTGAGTCTTTTGCCTTCTCCAAGGGCTTACCCACTCTAGCTCCAAGTCTTTAGCCTTGATCTTCACCAAGGGACACCTTCCCTTGTTCTTCTTCACCTCTCTTGGAGAAGAGAGAGAACCTTCATCTTCATGATTGGCAAATGAGAGATGGGGAGGTGGTGGAAGTGAGAGCCTCACAAGATATACATATAGGACTAGCTCTCTTACAGATTTCCTACTCACTCTAATGATGTAGCAAGTGATTAAGCTTAGAGAGAGAGAGGAGGCTGTAGGAAGCACTCAACTATAGAATAGGAACCTCACAAAGAGTTTGCAATGAATGCTCAACCTTGGAATGAAGCCCAAGGGGTCCTATTTATAGCTGGGGATGCCTCTTAGCCTTTGGGAACACTTAAGAATGAAAACTAGCCGTTTTGTGGCTTGCAACTGATCTATTTTCACTTGTTGCAACTCCACAACGGCTAGAAACACTTTTCTGCACTTTTCCGTACAGTGCAATCGGTCGAGTTTTAATGGGGGTAACTGGACCGATCAAGTAAGAGGCAAACTGATATTCAACTGATTGGTCGAGTTTGTCCTGACAAAACTCGACCGACCATTTCAACTGGAAATGGCCTGCTACCTGATCGATCGAGTTCTGTGGGTGCACAACTCGACCGATGCAATCTTCAGAAAATCGACCAAGGTTGATCGGTCGAGTTTCAGGGTGGGAAACTGGACCGATCAAGTGCCTGTAATTGATTTTCTAAGTTGCATATAAAGTGCTCTAATATTCGATCTAAGTGTTCCTGATATTTTTCTAAGCTTAATTACAAGTCATACAATCATTACAAGTGATTTACAACATGATTCTAATGGATATACATCATATTACAAAAATGTGCACTTGTATGACTTTGACTAGTCTTTTCTCCAATTTGAGATGCACAAGTTAGGGCAATTGGAGTGTGTCTATACCTAATCTGAAATCACTCAAGTAGAAGCATTAGACACCAATATGTGGAATGGTTAGTCATCATCAAAACACGGGTTTAGTCAATTTTGACGTGAGTCAACATTGACCTAATTGACCTTGAGTCAACATTCTCCCCCTTTTTGAAGATGAAAAACCATTCCATAAATGTATTGAAAGCATTTAAGTAAATTCATACCTTTGGAGAAACCTAGGGGTTTCAATAGAATGGATTTCATATGCTCCCCCTCAATTGATGCGCATGGAGTTTTCATACTCCCCCTCAATTGATGTTATTTCTCCTGCATGGTTAGCTTTCATAACATTTATAGAAACTATGTCTTCTACTCATATATGTCTTCTCCCCTTTACCTTCTCCCCTTTACATGAACATACACTACTAAAAAAAAGGTCTTTAACTATAAAAAAAAATTGTAGTGAAAACCCCATATTATGTAGCGAAAGGCTTTGACTACATATTTCTTTACACATACAAATTGTAGTATATGCTCGTATAGCTAAAGCCTTTAACTATATTTTTCAAATATGTAGTTAGATAATCCATTCGCTACAAATTCATATGTATCCAGAAGCGTAGCTAGATATTGTCCTTACATATTTAAATATAGGTATAATTATAGCTAAATGTATGCCTACAATTGTATATATAGTCAGTTTGTAGCAAAAACATGAAGTTAATACAAATTATATGTAGTTAATGTACAGGGAAAGGCAGCATCTACTGCACACGTATATATGTAGTTGGATTATGCACTAGCTACATATGTAGTGCCACATATACATATATGTATAGTTTGATTATTCATGTATTGTGTAATTAGTCCATAATCTCTTTTAGTAACAAATTTGTAGTAGTTAGACCAAGTTATGCTCTTTATGCCAACAAACTTACTTTCATTTATACTGAAACGTCAAATGTACATGGGGAGGACGTATACCTTGCCCCTATTACATAATGTGTACAAAGAAAAGGATATACATATACTAATAAATTCGGTGAGGTCTACACACATCTTGGAAAAAGAGTATGTATCTTTCTTGACCAGTTTTAGAATCGTTGTTGTCTTCTCCTTTTGTTCAATGAGTTGGCGATAGCATGGGTTCTTGTGTTGCACAAAGTTGTCCGATTTCCTTGATGAGTGGGTTGATTTTGTTGAATGGAAGAAGTCTTGATTTGAAGATTGTAGCATCGCCCGTCATAGTGACATCTTTCTATTACAACTTGGACCATCCATAGATGTTCTAGGAATCTGCTTTGTACTCTGTTTTGTTGGACTTGATCTAGACCCAAAGAGGGATTCTTGTTTAGTAGTAAGTTGACATCGAGGCCTTTTTTTATCCTGCATCATATATAGTTTGCTTCATTAGAACTTAATACATGACCTCTTAAACTGCTAATATTGACAATGTCTGACTAGATAAATCATTATAGTGAGACACATGCACATATATACCTGGGAAGAGGAGTACATACAACATCCTTTGTTCACCAAGATCTTGAGTTCATCACTCCTTATATCTGAGCTGGATTTAGATAGGCGACTCAAGTCTCATACATCTGAGATCTATGATATACCATTCTGAAAAGCTTCCGGTCATTGATTCTCTAAGTTATAATCCAAGCATTGCCACTGGTCTAGTGAGTACAAAACAGTATATGGGTTTTCAACTAATTTAGCCATTTTTGGTTTCAAGAAAGCATTTTTGCAACAAGCATACCAAATTTGATTTCTATCTGAGCCTGATTCTAGTGTGTCAGCATGTGTATAAACTGGAAATACAAAAGCATTACAAAATCATACCGTTGGTGTAGAAAATCATATCTTTCCATAAACGCATTGTTCTTCTTCTGATGCATATAGCTGATAGTCATCTAGGAAAAAGGAAAACCCAAAACCGTAAATAAAGAACACTGACAATCAAGACAATCATATCAGATATCAGCATGTTTCTTCACATGCTGAAGATCAGAGAGCTTAGATGCTTAAAATGACACCATATTTTTTTACTGAAAAATTACTATTTCGTATGAAGAAGGTTAGCTGAAAAACCCATGTTACAAGTGACACTGAAGTCTTATGTACATTACTTGGAAAAAACAATTACTAGGTCCTATCACACCTATATACTTTAAGAACACAATGGAAAGGATCACTGGACGCACATAATACGTCCTCTAGCATGTAGAAAGGTCAGTAGAATGCATACCAAGATCAACTTTTGGCTAAAAAATAGAGAAAATCATACTAGATTATACTTCAGGAAATATGTACTTACGGAAAGTGTGTATTACAAATGTCTTCTGTTTCGAAATAATAAACACAAGTTTCCAATACCAAATGTACTTCGATCCTCTTCTGGGAGTTTTTTCATGTATAGTGGATATATGAAGCTAGTCTAGCATTAAATTTGCTTCCCCATTTAGAGATGTATAAACAAATACACAAAAATGTACCAATCAAGTTGACCAGCTTTGCTCGGTTTGATAAAGTGGAGAGGTTTGTTTCAGTTTATAATACGTCCTAAATGATTACTATTGCTTCGATGTGGTTTACCTATTGTTTTGTTTTGTGGGGGGGGGGGCTGGATGTTGACCCCTCATTCAAATTCATAAATGCATGTTTCCAACATCAAATGTACTTCAACCCTCTTCTGAAACATTTTTCATGTATAGGGGAAATATGAAGCCACTCTAGCATTATTTCAATGATTCCATTAGATAGGTATAGACAACTAAACGAAACTGGACCAATCAAGTTGACCAGCTTCTTCAGTTTGATAAAGTGGAGATGTTTGTTGTAGTTTATATATTTGTCCTAACTGATCGTAGGTATGACAACTAAACGAAACTGGACCAATAATTTTGACCAGCTTCTTCAGTTTGATATAGTGGAGATATATGTTGTAGTTTATAATTCATCCTAACTGAACACCAATGCTTCGATGTTGTTTGACCAAACAAACCGAGATATAACTAGAGGATAATACAACAATTGTTAATCAATAAAATGTGCATAGCATATATGAAAAATCTGTGTGCTCAATTGGAAAAAGGTATTTCGGTTTTAGATGTGAACAGCACAAGTCGTCTACTTATATCACTTGGAGACTGAAACAAGGAACTTTTTTAAGAGCAAAAACAAGGAATCCAGTGACAAAGAAGTGGTGAAAAATACTTCTAACAAGTAGATTGGATATTGACCCCTCATTCAATTTTCCGAATGCCCCATCTCCTTGCTGACATGAATTGTGCCTATCATTTACTTATTTAAACCTGGGATATAGTTGATAATAACAAAGTCAGATTTAGAATGACAACTAGGCTGAATACAGCTATAGTGAAGGAGTTCCTGTACTATCTTGTTCCAAATGGGTCTTTCCACAAATTTGTAGTGGCTGTGATATATTGAATTTTATACAAAAGGGTTCTCATTATTTGGGACTCAGATTGCTGTATTCCATTTCTCAACTAATAAGAAATTGCTTATGATATTCTTTAATATCATCCCAGATGCTAGTAGCATGACCCATGGTCCCAAATGTAAGAACACTCTAGAAGTGCTATGTAGTATATAAAGGGCTCTCTTTTTACTACAACTGTTAACTCTGTGACAAAAGTTAGAAATTTTATTAACTTTGACCTTTTGGGGCACATCGCCAAGCTTCTAGAAACCATAATTAAAATAATTTCTAATGTGAATCTGTAAACTTATGCAATTGTTACAAGTTGTACAAGTGAGGAGCTATGCTATATAGTTGTGAAGAAAAAGATATTTATGTGAACTTGTTTTAAGAATGTGACTGCTAAGTTTGTGATTCTCATGTCCAAAACTAACGAAACAATGGTGGTCATGAGTTTATAATGTTTTCCACCTCCAAAACCTGAAATTCAGCAATTTGAGCAGGCGTACCAAAGACGTGGTAGACATGAATCAGAGGAAGTAGAGGCACCAGTTCCAGAGGCTTCAACGTTGTCTTCATCTACTGAGGTACCTGAAGATCACTCTGATCTTAATCAGTCTTGCGTTCGTCATCCCAATCTCATGTAGCATGTCCAAGACATAGCATCTTTCAGATAGATTGACTCCTATGTTGGAGCAGAGAGCTTCTATGTCAATAAATGTCGTTGCTCTTTAAGATCCTTGGTGCGAAGGTGGGATTGCAAGGATTTCTTTTGACTTGACACAGCTCTAGTATCACTACAAATGATCACAATCTTATCCATATATATAGCAACGACGATGTGACCCGGAGAGTATAAGGAGAATAAAAGATAAACTGTAGCAAACCTTTTGAAGCCCAGTTTTCAAGGATGGTACTTAGCTTATTTGACTAGATATGTGTAGACTGATTTATACCATATAAGGAGTGATGAACTCAAGACCTTATGAGAATATTCCCCCATCTTGTTCTGTGGACCAGCTCCATTTGCATTTGCAACTGCTATTACATTCACATCAGGGCCTGGTTGAGTGGCAGGTTTTGATTTTGCGTTGATGACTGCATTCGTGTGTAGTATTGAGCATGCAATTGATCAGTAGGTTGATTAGGATTGTAACATGGGTGAGATAAAGCCATATTTGGTTATTGTTCTTGCATGGAAACCTGAGTTTGTGATGGTCTTACTAGGGCCATTTGATTGGAAATCTGATTTTGCATTTGAGTAGGATGATGAGGCAGCTGCTTCCGAGGGTGCATATATGACCTTTGTTGTGGAACAGTAGTCGAAGCTTGTTGTAGTTGATGCTTAGGATATGACTAAAGCCTTGTCACATCATGATAGGAAGCTTTTGTGGCTAAGGTTGAGGCTGAGTAACTATTTGCAGCTGTGACAGGAGAAGTGGATTCAGATGTTGTTTTTCTGTACAAGTAGTTAGCAAGATGTGGTTTAACATGAGGCTGCATCTATGGTTGTGACATCTGAGGGTGTTGTGCTAGGAGTTGATGTTGAGGATGATATGCAATTTGAATAGGTAACCTTCCCAATGGATGTGTTTCCATGTGCATCTGCGGAGGATTATCTAGTGGTTGCTTTTGAGCCTGCACATGAGCTTGTTGGGCTCATATAGGAATCTGTTGTTGTTCATTTGGTGGTGCCTGTGTTTGAGGGATTTGAGCCTGAGGCTGGAGTTGAGACTGACTGACAGGGTGAGGCTGGGGCTGGGACTATGGTTGCGCCTATGGCTGTTGCTACAGCTGTGAATTAGTAAGGAAGAAGACAAGTTGCATCCAAAAGTGGTGATTTTCGAATATTCAAATCCATCCAAGAAGAAAACGGGTTGGACCATATGTACGTGTGATGCCAACCGGATGTAGATATATAAATCATTAAGGACAATGAGCAGATTTTAGCAATACAAATCATGATGCTAGTAGTTAATAGGTTGTTCGATTAAAGCTTATATCCAAATAGATTTGTCATTTCTGATTAGTCAAGATGACAAGATGAAAATGGTCAAAGCATGTACATACCTAGTAGGCAAGCACAAAATGTATTAGGGCACCAATAATAATTAAGCTCACCATCATAACACACTAGGAGAAAGCTTACAATGCCATTCTACAAAACCAAAAAAGATAACATTAGACTATCTAAGGTACCGATAAACAAAAACCTTCCAAAAAATAAGAGTGTTTCTATAAAAAATGATAATATCAGAATAATTATATATCCACAAAATGTATAAACATTCTTATAGGGGTATTCAAAGATATATTCATATTTTTAGGAAAATATCTTTCTTAAGTATACCTCAGACGCATAATATAGTTAGCTGATAGATGATCAAGGCTGTCCTGGACCCTTGAGAACCTCATGGCATCTGGTTAGTTGTTATCAGGCCTTCCCCATAAACCTCCTGTAATAAGTCAAGAATCTTGTCGTTCTTTTTCTCCATTGCCATAAGCAGTGCCTTCTTTACAACTTCATGATTGAATCATGGCATAGCTATATCCCGAATGCACTGGAAGTAAGTCAAATTCACAGGAAGATGTATTAGAATCTCACTAAATGGTTGATTCATAGATCAAAGAATAAATATATCACAGCAAAGAATAATCTCGAGAAGGTATAATCATGTGTAAGGGGAGTATCTACCTATAGCAGGAAACATGTGTTATTCCAAAGGGTGAGGCTAGCATAACATTAGGTAGCAGGTGATCAGTAGTCTTCACTTGAGGATCTAATCAAGTACCATGGAGGAATTAATGGTTAAACAATCTTTATTAGATTCCTCATAGCACAATATAACAACTCTTGAAGAAGCACATGACACTGAGGCCCTAAAGAACAACATTGTGGCCAAGCAGGTTTGAGAACAACATTGAGGCTCTTCCAAACAATATGAAACCATATGCCCAATTTCTTTCTGTTCTTCACCCTCTTTACTCTCTTCCTCTTCTTTTACTAATTTCATATATAAATAAACCCTGCAAGGACTAAAGTAATAGGATAGCATGGATACAAACAGATCCAAACCTCTACAGTCCTTAAAGGGGCATTTCACAAGTAACAAAACCAATGCTTCATGTCATTTCTTTTCAACAGATTCTTGTTAACCATCAAATGCCAGTTCTGAAAGTGCTGCTGTTAGAACAATTAGAATGTGTTGATAGATTTTAATTGTAGGTGTCCACTTGGCCCCACTGAGATGTTCAACAGATTCGGTGAACTGGAAGCTTTCTCATAAGGTGCATTTATCCTACCAATTCTGGAAGCCAATCCAGCTATTATGTACCTTTGCGCCAGAGAAGGTTAGACAATTATCCTTGTGCTCTCTAGGACATAACTAAGAAGTATCTTGTCAATTGGATGTTGGATAACTATGGCAACATTTTTTCATGTACAAACAAGACTTTACTCATCCAGAAAAAGGTTTGATAAACATCAGCCAGTGACAACACAAACACGGGTACAACTCGAGTTACATATTTCCTATTCAAATGTCCATCCTTTTGTCCATAATATTTTTCTTCCTTGACAAGTTTAGGACTTTGTCTCCTAAAGAGGCAGCTGTTTGATTGTAGATTCCTCAAGACTTAATGCATCCCAGTCCTGATCATTGATTGTCTTCTTATCCATCACCTTTTGTATCTTAGGTGTTCAAGAGCTGGTTGATTTGGTCGTTTCTACTGGTTAAAATAGGAATTAGTTGTGGAACTTGTGGGCAACATCTCAAACTTATTTTGCTAAACTCTAGAGATGGATTATAGGGATAGTTTTTATCAATTGTTTACTTAGATATTTATGTGGGGCATAAGGCATCAAGTTAATCCTATTAGCCTATTTACACATTTATGTATATTATTTGTATATTGGAATTTTTTGTTGTTGTCTATTCTGCTTTAGAAGGTAAAGTTAAGGAGGCTTGCGACTCTTGTGGCCTCTCTATCCTTTTAAACTTTGAGATGAAATGTGAGGGCACCGAGCAATTAGGGGCCATAATGAAATATTGGCATGCTTCTTTTGTTAGAAAAGTCTGATTTAGTCCTCCCTGAGACCTAAATTACATCCTCATCCACCCTGGATTGAAGGAGTTTTGTTGCTTTATGTGCATTATCTGTAAACCCTATAATAGTCTTCCCAAGAGGGTTTCTTGGACTCTGAGAAGAGTCTTGTTTGCATAATTCCATAAATGTTTCCTTGTGTAAGCACAAAGGAAAAGATGGCACCACCAACTTCACTTGATTTGGTGCTCTAATTCCTCTTTCTCCCTGTGGCATCCCAAAAAGTAGTGGTTTCCCTTTCCCATTTTAGTTCTCTAAAAAGGGTTAATGATACTTATTTGGAATGACTTGGGTTGGACTTTTATAGAGTATATCAAGTTCAAGTGAAACTGGGAAGTGGAAGTGGCAGAGTGTTCTGCTGCAGCAGAGTGTCTATAACTTAAGTTGTTACTATGTTGAGGGATTAGTTGTGACTTGTGACACTTTGTTGGAATGTCATGCAGACTTCTTGCGAACTTCATGTTAAACCTAGTCCCTACTATGTACAAGGTATCTCATAGCAATGGTTTAGCATGTATTGAGTTTGCCCTGCTAGATAAATTGCAATCAAGGTCAGTATGTAAGAATGACTGAAGAAAATAAAGAATTCACATATATACTCCTGGTTTCTTCCAAATTAAAAAACCAGTTCCTACAGTCCTTGTCAAGTTGCAGTGCATTCATTGGGCATTCCCAACACGGAATTCTGAATGGTTTAGTGACTAAATGTTCTGTAATAGGGAATATGTCAAATTATTCATTGTCTAAAAGTTTATTAATAAAGGAAGCTTGGAAAAATAATGATGTTGGTTTGGCATTCGATATTGATGGGTTAAAAATGATGCAGATTTATGAAGTCACAGAATTAATTGATATTAATGCCTGCAAGAGTCTTCATAAAAAGGATGATAAATATATCTGAAGATGATATTCTGCTAGTAGGTTATCTGCTCATAACACAAGGAGGTATCTTGAACCTTGTGGTACAAAGATACTTTTGTTTTTACAGCAATAACAATTTAAATTTCCCCAAGTACAATTTTCTTTAGTTGTGTGGGCGCCTACATTAGAAAGTGACACTAGAATTCAAGTAACAGAGCTTGAGCATGAATGTAAAAAGTGTAATATATCCATAATATAATTGAATTTGTTACTAGAACTGCTTCTACTATAATATCATTCACATATTTACTCTTTACATTATATAGCAGTAGTGGATAGAAAATGATATTCAGAGGTGTATGTTTTAAAGAGTATGACCAACGTTAGAGGCAAGATGAGATTGAATACTGACATGTAAGATTTAGAGCTGGAGTAGGTTTTAATATGCTTCCAGCAATTCTCGAAAACCAGGTTATCAACATTCTAGATGGAAATCAGCTTGATTGTTTGACATGAATGACACTTTAATTAACAAATTCACCTATTATACTTAGAGCAAATATCAAAGATGAATACGCTAATATACTATTACAAGAATACATGAATGTTTTTTGGGATTTTCTTTTCTTCCACAGCTTTCAATGAATCTTTTGTGTGTGTATCTCCTTAGACAATTATATCTACACTGACTTATACATCAAGTTGGTAGTCTCTGCTTGCATTTTGAGGATTGCCTCAAGGTTTAGGACTGTTTATATACCACCAAAGTCTCTTTGTCCAACGATCTATAGATATGTAAATCACTAAATGTGGTATGAGCTTATGATAGACTGGTTGAAAAGTTGCTTGCTATGACTATAATCATGAATCTGTTGTTTGAATTTTGATATTAATTTCTACAGTGATGGTATATGACCCTCTCCTCACACATGGAACTATTTCCTATAATTATGCAAAATCTTATTTGATGCTTACTGAATAGAGATAAAGACAACTATATAATATGGGCCTTTGGGTTGTCTCAGTTTTTCGTTGTGTCAAGTCAATAAAGAAACTAAGGAGAACACATCACTCAGGAAAAGTTTGTAATCTCTTGTTCCCTTTAACGAGTTGTTATTCACTTAGACCAAAACCAAGTGACAATTTTATCTAAATTTAATGCTCCACGAAACCTTCTTCAGATTTAAGATATATAATCTTGTTTGCTTAGGATTTTGGAGCTAAATTCGTCCTGTTGAGAATCTTGTACTTGGCACATGAAAGGGAATACATATGTCGGACTACATTGTCATCCATCAAGATTAATTGTGTCATGAATTCTGCGTAGCTCAATATTCCAGAGGAGTTGTACAGAAGCAATGCATCTGCCTCGTATGTTGTCACAATCAATTCTATTGGTTTGGCACCAAACTTGACAATTACATTGCATTAACCCAGTGAGTAGATCCAAGTAAGCTTTTTGTGTGTTGTTTTCATTTGATAAAAAATCTTATAAGACCTCCACACATTTAACCATCTCTGTTGGTAGATACAAATTTCATAGAATACCACATGGATTAGATGCAGTATAATAGATTTCAACAGCATGTTACTGCTGAAGGTAAAACTTTGGTAAAACTACTGAGTTGTTCTAGTCCTTTCTTGGAACTTTTTTTAATGTGTATCTTGAGTTTGGCTAGAAGTTGCAGTTTGTTTGTTAATGTTATGATTATCAGGGTATTTGAAGGTACATGTGCTCTGTCAACGTTGGAAGTCTGATTGTGATCCTTGTACTATCATCTGCAAATCATATTATCAGGCTGGCTCAGTTGCTATTCCTTCTACTTTTCTCTACAAATCCTTCTGGAAGCTGAATGAACAACTAGACCCGAAACCAACAAAGGGGTTAAATCTATGTCTTTGCAACTGCAAGGAACACAAAGTAAAATGGGTGCACTTCACCTGGAACTTGCCTCTGACATTGAACAAAACTTCTTAAGGAAGCAAGCTCAAAACTGTTTTACATGAAAAAAGGTCTAGAACAGATGACTATGCAGGTATGGAATTGACTGAGACATGGATTCCTTATTGTTAGTACTTTCATAGATGCTTATTTTGTATCGAAGCCTAGGGATCTTTCTTTTTCCTATTTTAAGTGTTTATTAACAGTAAGTAGGTGTATCATTTTTTGGGATGTGGTATCTTTTATTACCCATGTATTTCCCATGCTTTATGTGAACCCCCAATATTTTCCATCTCTTTCTCATCCAAAATCTTGGCACACCCTCAACATCATCAATTGCCTTTGCAAGACTATTCGCTATGAATGGGAACTTACCAACTCGGCATGCTACAACACTTTGGTAATGGTCAATATTGTATGAGCATCAAATTCAGTTTGGGGAGAATGTGTTTTCCATAAACTTCTTAGACATGGAATATAAATGTATTTCTATTTCTTATATGTATATATGACTATCAGTGTCATGTGTGTCTATATAGAACATATAAGTGTTTGTAGGAATATAACAATATATATGAATTTGTATTTATATATATATATATATATATATGTATATATTTATGGGATTAAGAGTATGTATTCATACATATATGTATATATCTATTAAATTATATATATATATATAATGTGCACCTCGGTACAATCTGGGGCTTACGCCTCACCTCACTGAGACGATAATGCCTCGATGCGCCTCACACACTTTTAAACCTTGTTTCACTTTTGAGGATGTAGTTCTTAGACATCAACATAGACAGGAGATTAGAATCATGCCTAGAGAAAAGGAGCCTTAGAGTTTGAAATGAATGATATGAAGCTTAAGAGGAAAAGGCAAGACAATTTGCCACTTGAATGTGACACCCTCCATGAAGATAGTGGGTCAGATGACATCTAGGAAGAGATCATCCTAGATTAATAGGGATCTGATTGCACACAATGTAAAGATGAAAACAAAGTGTCCTAGAAAGGGGTTTTATGTATACTTCTTTGTGCATAGTTAAATAGGGCACTTCTCATGTAATTGTTGCTCTTTTATTAACTATGGTTAGAATAAATGGTTGGAGCTTCTTTCTGTAGTTTCTAAGGATCTTCTTTATAGTACTTTTTAAGTCTTGAAATCTGGTTATATATTATACTTCTGGGCCTCAAACTACCCTACTCACACATGGTTACAATTCCATCATCAACAAAGCCTCTATGTTGACCTCTATGGAACAACCTACATGGGTCCTGATACTCACCCATAGGTGTGCTTTGGTAGTTAGGCTAATAGGGTGCTAACAATGCTTATGTTGTGGTGTAATTTTATTAGTAATGCATTACATGCCTATATGAAAATGCCATAACATTGCATAATCTAGTTACAATTAGTATAATAATCATACCATGCTTTTGTCTGGGCAGGTGATGGGTACCTAAAACCATGGATCATCCTTGATCCAGAGGTAAAAGTCATTCTCAGTATAAAAGAGGATGAATGTACAATCCTTGCCACCAACGACCTCTAGGAGGTGATGACAAAGGAAGAGGCATGTGACATTGCACGTAGAAGAATCTTATAATGGCACCAAAAGAATGACCCCTCATCTCCAACAATAGAGAGGGAGAAAATTAGAAATCCAATAGTAGAAGCATGGGATGTGCTAGCCTTGCTCTATAGATAATCATTTACCCAAATCAACATAACTATGATTCAAAGATTAATTCACAAGAAAAGTATTATTGGATGACATAATAATTCATACTTCTCATTGACTGTATATGTCCAATTTACTAAAAGGTTACCATAAAATGAGTCTTATGAATCCAAAATCATAATCTTGCAAAATACTCCACTTGGATCTCATAGTCGTGAACTGAGCAAGGCGAGCACCACCTCCAACAACTGCATGGATAGTTCCATTCAATTGGATCAACATAACAGATTTTTCCTTGTTTGTGCAAATATTATGTGGATAATTAAATGGGGATGATAATACAATCAACATGTAGATAATATTTGTGAGCTTATTGATATGGAAGGGGAAAGGGAAAGAAATTGAGTGACTACAAATGGAAATTTAAATAATTAGATCATTATATCAAAAATTCAAGGAACTTGCCTAGTATGATGGACATGTTCTTTTGTGGCTATGGACATTAGTATATGAAGCAAGGTCTACTTTCTACTTCTATCGTAGTTCCTGCAGGCTCTCTCTTCCCACAGGTTCTTCAAATGAGCCTTCATCAGTATAAAAACTACTTGAAGTTTAATCGAACACTCTATAAGCAAGAAAGGTTCAACAAGGGTTCTTGTACTACTCTGCTCCTGGCCTCCATTCATGCTCTGTATCAGCTATGTAAAAAGATCAGCATTCCATAATCCTTTCGTACCTAAATAAAACAAAAAGTTGTCATACTTTCCGCATTTATAACCAAGATAATAAGAGAATATGGATATTATATAGATAGGCCTTTTTGCAAGGTGGACAGACCACTTGACAAAATATTGAATCTGCAGATGAGAAGAGGAGGCAACCAAACAAATCTGAATTCATAGAATAGCCTCAACTTGGAAATGAACGATCCAAGCTACAAATTATTTTGATATTCACACCACAAGTTTCAACTTGGACTACCACCATAAAAGAACGAACCATGAAGCAAAGAAATCATAGAAACATTAACAGATGGTTTGGAAAAAAACCAACAATAGATGGATCAGAAATAGCAACTGAGAATCTTTTCTATTGACTCCATTAATAACCAATAGACCATCAACAAATTCCAAAAACACTTCAAAATAAAATAAAAAGACTCATCATTGATATAAGGAAGACCAAGCTTTTCAAAAATAGTAGATATGGAAAAGTTGAGTCACAACAGCTTTCAAGAATAAAAAAAGATCTCCATATATATATATATATATATATATATATATATATATATATATATATATATATATATATATTAACATCAGGACAGGAAGAGCCTCATTCAAACTAACCTTAGAGAAAAATAGTTCCAGTGGGCATGAGTGTAAGAACATGATATGAAAGCAAGAAGTGAGCACCTCAACATGCCACCTTAGCACAAGATCTCACTAAATGTTGATAGCATTCCATGCCATTTCTAGCAAATCATAAGCAGGCAAACAAAAAATTTATATTTCTTCTACAATGGAGAATCAAGCCTCAACGTTTCTACCGTTAGATGCAATATTGCTTCCACTAATATTGGTATATATGAATTCATGAGATGGTGGCCCTACAAATACAGTGAAGACTTCCTAATAGTAACACTAGCAAGTAGTTAGCAATGAGCTTGGTGTAATCCTTCTTCCCCTGAAACTAAACGACAACCCTACAATAGTTATGTGAATATTTTGTAGTGCAAGATGTTTATCAGTTTATTTATTGTGTGTTCATTTATCTTAATCAAAACACGGGATGTCTAAGATGCTGAATTGCAATGAAAAAGAGTATCAAAAAACATACACATTGTACATTGAATTCAGAATGATTGTAGACAATTTCTCTTCATGAAGAAGCCGGAAGAAAATTTGCACTGCATCTTGAACAAATATTGCATTTGATATCAAGTTCTAAGTGCAAACATTACCATTTCTTATATAAAGAGTCATTGATCAGACACCCTGACAAGAACAATCTAGATAAGCTCAAGTTCAAATATTATAGACCTCAGTCTTTGAAAGTCTGAAGGTTACGTATGTCATGGCACAAATGACCTTACAGCTAGTAGGATGTCATCAAAGCTTGAAGTTTTGTTATGTTGTGTAGGTATCTTTGGATATGTTGGCATCTATTGTTTTCTCCTGGCTGTTGTGCTACTATTCTGAAGGGTGTCTGGTGCCACATGAAAGTGTCTTGTATTGCTTCTTCACTCCTTTCTAAGATAATGCATCACATGTTATCTATTAATGAGTGGCGTTTCTTTCTATTTGCTGCTAGACTGGGTTTCCTTAAGGTCTCAATTGAATTTAAATATGAGTACAAACTTGAGAAGACCCTGCATATAATAATTAACCAAAAATTTGAGAGGAATGATAGCTAGATGCACGAAAATATATGGGAAACCATTCAAATATGAGGATGACCCACATGGGAGGGCTTATATATGGAAGAGGAAACTTTTAGAAGTGACAAGATATGAGTCTTATTTGTTCACAACGACAAACCCATAAGAAATGTGTGGGTTGAAAATTGTATGTCCTTATTGAAGTGATGATTCCATTTACAGGAAAGTTAGCATGCCTCTCATGTTACTGATTAAATAAAAAATAAAATAGTAGCACATTCACTCAGATCTATACTTTCATAAGGTTTATGTTTTCCTACATGTTTAAAAGTGATCAAAACCTACTGGATATTCTTATAGAGCTTCTTTAATATTTCTTTATCTCCAGTGAGTCTCTTTTCCAACATGGAACATCAACAAACTCAAAAATTGCTTATTTTATGTATTAACTAACAAGTTCAAAGGTCAGGAGTTGTACTACACTGAAGTACATGGAGACAAGGCAAAATCATATAGCATAATAATTTGTACATAATGTCAATCATCTATGGAATAGATCCCAACTGAGAGCTTTAACCACAAATTCAGACAATAACCTATCATCTCCATATTCTACAAAAGTTGTGTGTGCATGTGTCCATATGTGTGCATGAAGGTGTAGGGGTGTGTGGAGCAATTGGAGGTGCCAAAGTAGAGAATAGAAATGCATCTAACATGAGAATTCATGTTTAGTTCGTCCTTAGACAGAGTCAACACGAGTGATTTCACTCATATCTACAATCAAAAATTCGGGCGAGGAAGTATACATGTCCGTTTTCCAGTTTTGTTGATATCTATGACTGGGGACAGACCAATGCAACCACACGTAACCATGTTAATCTATTGGGAAGTGACCTGCATAAAAGATAACACTTTCAATAAATAAGAAATAATATATTCACAAGCAAAAGGAAAAGTTGATATGCCACTATTGTCAATAGTTTAGGAAAAATTTCTTGTGCATAGAGGGTACGTCTATGTATAATTTCATGCTACAATATATTTCTATTAGTAATAAAAATTTAAGATTGTCAGGACACGTGGATATCATAGGTTTGAGAAGAAACGTGTATGTTTGGTACAAGACAACACACTATGGAAGTCAACCAAGGAATTCTAAAAAGTATATCACTCTTCCTTTTCATTGTCAGTGATGAGGAATTACTCAAGCAGCTCCCTCGATGCTCCATGTACTTGTTAACATAAAAGTGTGCTGCCTGGGAAGCATTTGATAATTTTTCTCTTGTTTGAGGTTATGTGCTTCTTGTGCTCGACATTGGTTCTATCACCGTGGTGGCATCTAGTATTGAAAAAATTGGTAGAGTTGAGCAAGTACACCAAAAACACGAAGATGTTAGTCCTATGGAAATATCTACAGGCTATCCAGTGCCCAGGCTGAGCAGCTGAAAGCAAGCATTACTATGAAATAAGCTGAAAAGGGAACACGCCTTATTGGTCAAGTAAGGAATAAAGAAACAAAGAAACTCTCTGAATCAAATCCTCATATTATTATGTTGAAAGACAAGCACATTATTTACTGAACAAATCGAATCCATATTTATACTAGAAAATAGGAGATGGAAATGAATCTCTCTATAATACTTGTGTCAAGAGAAAAAGAGTTGGAAGCTATAAAATCATTTGAATACTTATATGTGTTATATGAAGAAACTAAAAGGAGAAAAATGGAATTAAAGGAATCAAAATCTGTTGTAGAAGAATTTAAACAACAACTAAAAGTAGAATATAAAATTTTAACGAAAGTGACAACATAAATAAACAATAAAAGAGCAATCAGAGTTTAAAGAACTGTGAAGCAGTGTGTGAAAATATGCTTCAAGATGTAGTGAAATATTTAGAGCAGTTGGTAAAAAATAAATCTCCATATTGTCAAACTAGAGGAGACCACAAAGAAGATCAGGGATTTGGGTCCATCGCCTTCTGATGTGTATGAAACGTATGAGAAGAAAGGTATAATACAATGACACAAAATGTTCCACGGTGGACATGTCAGATGACTACACTAGGCAATAATTGATATAATCAAAGTTCTACCATACCAAACATCACCATTTTCCATGTAATTAGGTGAGGATGGGTCAAGACCTGGTCCAGATTTTGGGGTTAATCTTCTTGAATGGCACGTCTAGTGGGGCCTCTGAAAATCATCCATAACTCTTGTCGTCGGTCGCTGCCACTGGAGCTGCAAGTGTGGCCTTCTCTTGAGTACATTGATCTCTAGCTTCCCTTGACGTAGCTATCGAAGAGATGCAGACGTGACCTTATACCCTCTTCAATTTCCTTATAGAGCTTTGTCCTTCCATGAGTTCCTCTCTGTCGGTCTGCGATGCCAGGTGCTAGCAAAGGGGAGGGGATCGGGGTGGGGGAGGAAATGAGAGCGACCGGAAGAGGGAGCGATGGGTGAGGCGCTATCAGAGTGGATTGTCTGGGGGTTCTGGGAGACGGAGTATAGGCGCATTGTGGGTGTCGACGGTGATTGGGGGAGGAGGGAGTATTGATCGCACCAATAGGGGGAGAACCGAGCGGCACGTGGCAAAGTTGAAAATTTTAGCATTTTTATTATTTGAAAGGGGGAGAGGGAACGTGGGAATAAAATATTGTAGGGAGTTAAAATATGTAGTCAAATTTGTAGTTATTAGAAATAACTATATATGTTTTATTTATATTTTTTACTTTGTAAAGAAAAGTCATTTTTAACTACAAATACATATATATAGCTAGAATAATTGTAGCTAAATCGTCTTTTTTTGTAGTGATACTTCTCTTCTTCATGTAAGACATGCCTTCTTCCTCTTTTTAAAAGAAGACATACCTTTCTCCCCCTTTGTCATTTCAAAAAGGTGGGGGTATGAAGAAAATAAGAAACATCACTTGTTAAAGAGAAAGGTGATAACACAAATATATATAAGGAGAGCAGAAGAGCACAGATAGGGGCTTGTACAAGCATAGAAAGAAAAGCAAGTTAAAGCAAATACTTGAACAACCAAAAATGCAAGATAAAGTGCTGCAGAAAAACAATAAATCACAATTTTGACCCTCAAGATGATGGAATTTGACCAAAAACCATCGAAGCTCATGGAAAAGCAATGCGTCTTGCTCAGAAGGTCGTTTCTGCATGAAAAGCACTAGTCTTGCACTAAAAACTGAAACTGGAGCAAAATCTACATAAAAATCCATAAATACTCCAATTCCCACATATCATGTAGATCTATGTACCCTGCATCACAATGTTATGCAAGCAAATCAAGATGGTAGATATTCAATTTAAGGAACAAGCTTGATCATGTATAATCATAGCATATAGATGAGCAAAGATGCCAATTGTAAACAGGGTTAGAAGTACATGTATATGAACTACTAGTAGATGATATCACAAGTTAGGACTACTAGTAGGATCTAGATCATAGCAAGAGATACCAAAATATACACAAGATAAAGCAAGCTATGATTAGATGAAGAGATATATCCAAACAAAGAGATATGCAATTTTAGAAGCACGAGAGGATATAACTTACTAGATATGCATCCTTACCATAAGATGATTACCCCTAAGAACCTCAAGGTTGTATCAACACAAGATATACACCTAGGTAGATGTAGCAAGTTAGAGTACAACGGAAGAAATTTAAGACACAACCAAGAGATCCATAGAGATCATCATTAAAACCTGCAAGAAAACTCAAAGCCAGTAATTGCAAGATATAGATAAACCAATTTAGAGCAATTAGAGAGATAGAGATGTAAGCAAGATAGACAATTTAGAACAAGGCAATATGCATATATAAAGGTACCAAATGAGAGTGCCAAAGAATAAGGCTATTGGTTGAGAAAATCTAGTTGAGAGGGAAATTCTCATTCAATAAGCCAAATGTATATTCTGTGCACACGGTTATCGGTCGAGTTCTGTGCATGGACAACTCGACCGATGACAACTGCTGGCAACACCCATTGGTGCCTATCGGTTGAGTTTCACTAGGGCAAACTCGACCGACAGACCAGCTGTCAAAGAGCACATATATTTCATAAAAACATATTTAAAGGCATGCTAAAAATACAAACCATATCCAAACATGTCTAAGAAAGTTAGTAATGCACTATAGAAGCATTAGAAACAGTTTTTGAGCAAGAGTGTGAAGAGAATCACAAAATGCCACTTTTGACTCAAAAACCATATGTATAGTGCACACTAACTAGACAAAAATAAGTTAGAAAAGGTTATAAGCAAGAGAAACATTACCTTTGAGCTTACCATTGCTTTTCCACTTGTTGTCACCCTCTACACATCTCACCTTTCTTCTTTTATGTGGATTGACAAGTCAATTTTCAATTCAATAGCTCAAGTCAATCCATTTGCAAGTACCTACAAGAAGAAAGATGAAATGGTCCCCAATCGTGTTTTTGGATCCGGAGGGGTTAGTTTAGCAACCCAAATCCTATTGCTCTTGGGTGCTTTCCTAAAAGGACAACAATTAGAATAATGACCTAATTTATTGCAATAGTTGCATGTGCCCATAGTCTTGGAACTAGAGGATTCTCCATGGAATATTGGAGGTCCTTTATCTTTGTTGTTCCCTTGACTACTATCATACCCTAAACCATGTCTACCAATTTGTTTAGTAGTATGGTGTAGGATGTCATTAAGACTCTTTTAACCAACTAAGAATCTTTGCAAAGAAGATCTCAAACTGTCATTATCATGCTTAAGAGAAGCAATAGTCGAAGACAATTGATTGATATTATCTCTAGCATGCAAAAGATCATTTTCTAAGCAAAGAGATTTAGTTGAAAGAGAATCTCTATCAATATGAAGAGCAGCAACATCATTCTCTCTATTTGTAGAACTAGAACAAGATTCATGCCCATTGATTTTAGCAAGCAAAGAGGCATTTTCTATTTCTAATTCATGCAAAACAAAATCTTTGTCCTTGTTTTCAGATTTAAGAACATCAATGTCATGCATGAGAGAATCAATAATTAAAGTATGCTCTTCATTAGAACTAGGCATGAGAGGTTGAGCTTCTAGAAATTTAATCTTATCAAGTAAACTAGCATTTTCAAGTTTAAGAGAGTCTACTTGGCTAAGAAAATCATTTTTATCAATAAGCAAGCAAGAATTAGCATATTCAAGATCATCTAGTTCTATATGCAAATTATCAACAATTTTAGCAAGCTTTTTCTTTTTCTTTTTAGAAGACTTATAAGAGGCACAAGTGTCATGAATAATAGCAATTAAAGATTATTTATCTAAAGAGTCTAGATTTACCTCACTTGAGTCTTCACTTGTTGATGCTATAAGGGAAAAATGGCATTCCCCTTCATCACAAGAGCTTGACCTTGATCCTTCACATGAATCTTCACTTGAGCTTGAGTTGGAGGAGCCACTTGAGATTGAGTGCCATTTCTCCTTCTTGTGAAGATGGGTCTTTTTGCCTTGTGGGCAATCTTCCTTGTAGTGACCCTTCTTTCCTCATGTGAAGCATCAGATGGAGGAGGACTTGCCTTTGTAGAGTCTACCCTTGAAGTACATGGCATCTTCTTTAGCTTGAGAGGATGGAGAGACTTGTTCCATGATAGCTTCAATTTGAGCCTTTATTTCAGCCTTCTTCATTCTCTTTAGCTCTTTCTTCTCTTGTCTTTCTACTTCCTCCCTCTTGTCAAGTGTGGCTTCATGTGCTTGTAGATTTCCAATGAGCTCTTCAATAGGAATGTCCCTAAGAGACCTTGCTTCTTCAATGGAAGTCACCTTGGATTCCCACCTCTTGGGGAGAGTTCTAAGGATCTTTGAGTTGATCTCTCCATTAGACATAGGATGTCCTAGAACAGCAAGACCATTCAAGATGGTGTTGAGCCTTGAGTACATGTTGGCTATGCTCTCCTCCTTTACCATCTTGAAGTTCTCAAGCAACCCTTTGAGCATGTAGACTTTGCTTTCCTTCACTTGATCTGTCCCTTCATAAGTGATGCAAAGCTTGCTCCATACCTCATAAGCCGTCTCACAAGAAGAAATCCGGTTAAACTCGGTGGGGGTCATGGAGGCATATAAGATGTGCATTGCTCTAGCATTCAAGGTTTCTTTCATCAAGGCGGCTTCATCCCATTCTTCAATCTTTGTCTTTGGTTGAATGTATGGGTTGATCACCATTTGCCACATCTCAAGACTTGATCCTTGGATGTAGAATTGAAGTCTTCTTCTCCAATAGAGGAAGTTGCTCCCATCAAAGATTAGAAAGCTAGTCGAGAGTCTCCCTCCTAGGTAGTCACCCATCTTCTCCTACTTGTTGAAGTATGCTTGGAAAACCACTTGTTGGATCCTAGATGGGTGATTAGATGCTCTAGAGGGGCGGTGAATAGAGCTGAAAGAACTTAAACAAAACTCATTAAACCTTCAAAATATATGTCAAGATAAGGTTGCTAAATAGGCAATTTGAATGCAACTAAATCATGCATAGCAAGGATAAGAGAGATTGAACATGCACCAATTAGACAAGCTATTTAGAGTGGTTCCACACTTCAAACTAGAAGTGTGTCAGTCCACTTGCCTAGAGAGGTCAACCTCTAGGACTTCAAACAATTGCACTCTTATATTCATTAATAAGACATACAATACATGACCAACAAAGGACTTACCTATCCAATACAAAGAGTCTTCAACCTTACCAAGGACTTACCCACTTTGCAAGAGTCTTTGGCCTTCTCCAAGGACTTACCCACTCTTGCACAAGTCTTCAGCCTTGCAAGAATTACCCACTCTTCTTGGATCTTCCGCCTTTGACTTCACCTTCACTCGGAGAATCTTCCACCAAGGTCTTACCCACTTGAGCTTGAGTCTTCTGCCTTCTCCAAGGGCTTACCCACTCTAGCTCCAAGTCTTTAGCCTTGATCTTCACCAAGGGACGCCTTCCCTTGTTCTTCTTCACCTCTCTTGGACAAGAGAGAGAACCTTCATCTTCATGATTGGCAAATGAGAGATGGGGAGGTGGTGGAAGTGAGAGCCTCACAAGATATACATATAGGACTAGCCCTCTTACAGATTTCCTACTCACTCTAATGGATGTAGCAAGTGATTAAGCTTAGAGAGAGAGAGGAGGTTGTAGGAAGCACTCATTTATAGAATATGAACCTCACAAAGAGTTTGCAATGAATGCTCAACCTTGGAATGAAGCCCAAGGGGTCCTATTTATAGATGGGGATGCCTCTTAGCCTTTGGGAACACTTAAGAACGAAAACTAGTCATTTTGTGGCTTGCAACAGATCTATTTTCACTTGTTGCAACTCCACAACGGCTAGAAACACTTTTCTGCACTTTTCCATACAGTGCAATCGGTCGAGTTTTAATGGGGGTAACTGGACCGATCAAGTAAGAGGCAAACTGATATTCAACTGATCGGTCGAGTTTGTCCTGACAAAACTCGACCGACCATTTCAACTGGAAATGGCCTGCTACCTGATCGGTCGAGTTCTGTGGGTGCACAACTCGACCGATGCAATCTTCAGAAAATTGACCAAGGTTGATCGGTCGAGTTTCAGGGTGGGAAACTGGACCGATCAAGTGCCTGTAATTGATTTTCTAAGTTGCATATAAAGTGCTCTAATATTTGATCTAAGTGTTCCTGATATTTTTCTAAGCTTAATTACAAGTCATACAATCATTACAAGTGATTTACAACATGATTCTAATGGATATACATCATATTACAAAAACGTGCACTTGTATGACTTTGACTAGTCTTTTCTCCAATTTGAGATGCGCAAGTTAGGGCAATTGGAGTGTGTCTATACCTAATCTGAAATCACTCAAGTAGAAGCATTAGACACCAATATGTGGAATGGTTAGTCATCATCAAAACACGGGTTTAGTCAATTTAGACGTGAGTCAACATTGACCTAATTGACCTTGAGTCAACATTCTCCCCCTTTTTGAAGATGACAAACCATTCCATAAATGTATTGAAAGCATTTAAGTAAATTCATACCTTTGGAGAAACCTAGGGGTTTCAATAGAATGGAGTTCATATGCTCCCCCTCAATTGATGCGCATGGAGTTTTCATACTCCCCCTCAATTGATGTTATTTCTCCTACATGGTTAGCTTTCATAACATTTATAGAAACTATGTCTTCTACTCATATATGTCTTCTCCCCTTTACCTTCTCCCCTTTACATGAACATACTTCTCTTCTTCATGTAAGACATGCCTTCTTCCTCTTTTTAAAAGAAGACATACCTTTCTCCCCCTTTGTCATTTCAAAAAGGTAGGGGTATGAAGAAAATAAGAAACATCACTTGTTAAAGAGAAAGGAGATAACACAAATATATATAAGGAGAGTAGAAGAGCACAGATAGGGGCTTGTCCAAGCATAGAAAGAAAAGTAAGTTAAAGCATATACTTGAACAACCAAAAATGCAAGATAAAGTGCTGCAGAAAAAAAATAAATCACAATTTTGACCCTCAAGATGATGGAATTTGACCAAAAACCATCGGAGCTCATGGCAAAGCGATGAGTCTTGCTCAAAAGGTCGTTTTTGCATGAAAATCACTAGTCTTGCACTAAAAACTGAAACTGGAGCAAAATCTGCATAAAAATCCATAAATACTCCAATTCCCACATATCATGTAGATCTATGTACCCTGCATCACAATGTTATGCAAGCAACTCAAGATGGTAGATATTCAATTTAAGGAACAAGCTTGATCATGTATAAGCATAGCATATAGATGATCAAAGATGCCAATTGTAAACAGGGTTAGAACTACATGTAAATGAACTACTAGTAGATGCTATCACAAGTTAGGACTACTAGTAGGATCTAGATCATAGAAAGAGATACCAAAAGATACACAAGATAAAGCAAGCTATGATTAGATGAAGAGATATATCCAAACAAAGAGATATGCAATTTTAGAAGCATGAGAGGATATAACTCACTAGATATGCATCCTTACCATAAGATGATTACCCCTAAGAACCTCAAGGTTGTATCAACACAATATATACACCTAGATAGATGTAGCAAGTTAGAGTACAACGGAAGCAATTTAAGACACAACCAAAAGATCCATAGAGATCATCATCAAAACCTGCAAGACAACTCAAAGCCAGTAATTGCAAGATATAGATAAACCATTTTAGAGAAATTAGAGAGATAGAGATGTAAGCAAGATAGACAATTTAGAACAAGGCAATATGCATATATAAAGGTACCAAATGAGAGTGCCAAAGAATAAGGCTATTGGTTGAGAAAATCTAGTTGAGAGGGGAATTCTCATTCAATAAGCTAAATGTATATTCTGTGCACACTGTTATCGGTTGAGTTATTTGCATGGACAACTCGACCGATGACAACTGCGGGCAACACCCATTGGTGCCTATCGGTCGAGTTTCACTAGGGCAAACTCGACCGACAGACCAGCTGTCAAAGAGCACATATATTTCAGAAAAACATATTTAAAGGCATGCTAAAAATACAAACCATATCCAAACATGTCTAAGAAAGTTAGTAATGCACTATAGAAGCATTAGAAACAGTTTTTGAGCAAGAGTGAGAAGAGAATCACAAAATGCCACTTTTGACTCAAAAACCATATGTATAGTGCACACTAACTAGACAAAAACAAGTTAGAAAAGGTTATAAGCAAGAGAAACATTACCTTTGTGCTTACCATTGCTTTTCCACTTGTTGTCACCCTCTACACATCTCACCTTTCTTCTTTTATGTGGATTGACAAGTCAATTTTCAATTCAATAGCTCAAGTCAATCCATTTGCAAGTACCTACAAGAAGAAAGATGAAATGGTCCCCAATCGTGTTTTTGAATCCGGAGGGGTTAGTTTAGAAACCCAAATCCTATTGCTCTTGGGTGCTTTCCTAAAAGGACAACAATTAGAATAATGACCTAATTCATTGCAATAGTTGCATGTGCCCATAGTCTTGGAACTAGAGGATTCTCCATGGAATATTGGAGGTCCTTTATCTTTGTTGTTCCCTTGACTACTATCATACCCTAAACCATGTCTACCAATTTGTTTAGTAGTATGGTGTAGGATGTCATTAAGACTCTTTTTACAAACTAAGAATCTTTGCAAAGAAGATCTTAAACTGTCATTATCATGCTTAAGAGAAGCAATAGTCGAAGATAATTGATTGATATTATCTCTAGAATGCAAAAGATTATTTTCTAAGCAAAGAGATTTAGTTGAAAGAGAATCTCTATCAATATGAAGAGCAGCAAAATCATTCTCTCTATTTGTAGAACTAGAACAAGATTCATGCCCATTGATTTTAGCAAGCAAGGAGGCATTTTCTATTTCTAATTCATGCAAAACAAAATCTTTGTCCTTGTTTTCATATTTAAGAACATCAATGTCATGCGTGAGAGAATTAATAATTAAAGTATGCTCTTCATTAGAACTAGGCATGAGAAGTTGAGCTTCTAGAAATTTAATCTTATCAAGTAAACTAGCATTTTCAAGTTTAAGAGAGTCTACTTGGCTAAGAAAATCATTTTTATCAATAAGCAAGCAAGAATTAGCATATTCAAGATCATCTAGTTCTATATGCAAATTATCAACAATTTTAGCAAGCTTTTTCTTTTTCTTTTTAGAAGACTTATAAGAGGCACAAATGTCATGAATAATAGCAATTAAAGATTCTTTATCTAAAGATTCTAGATTTACCTCACTAGAGTCTTCACTTGTTGATGCTATAAGGGAAAAATGGCATTCCCCTTCATCACTAGAGCTTGACCTTGATCCTTCACATGAATCTTCACTTGAGCTTGAGTTGGAGGAGCCACTTGAGCTTGAGTGCCATTTCTCCTTCTTGTGAAGATGGGTCTTTTTGCCTTGTGGGCAATCTTCCTTGTAGTGACCCTTCTTTCCACATGTGAAGCATCAGATAGAGGAGGACTTGCCTTTGTAGAGTCTACCCTTGGAGTACATGGCATCTTCTTTAGCTTGAGAGGATGGAGAGACATGTTCCATGATAGCTTCTATTTGAGCCTTTATTTCAGCCTTCTTCATTCTCTTTAGCTCTTTCTTCTCTTGTCTTTCTACTTCCTCCCTCTTATCAAGTGTGGCTTCATGTGCGTGTAGATTTCCAATGAGCTCTTCAATAGGAATGTCCCTAAGAGACCTTGCTTCTTCAATTGAAGTCACCTTGGATTCCCACCTCTTGGGGAGAGTTCTAAGGATCTTTGAGTTGATCTCTCCATTAGACATAGGATGTCCTAGAACAGCAAGACCATTCAAGATGGTGTTGAGCCTTGAGTACATGTTGGCTATGCTCTCCTCCTTTCCCATCTTGAAGTTCTCAAGCAACTCTTTGAGCATGTAGACTTTGCTTTCCTTCACTTGATCTGTCCCTTCATAAGTGATGCAAAGCATTCTCCATACCTCATAAGCCGTCTCACAAGAAGAAATCCGGTTGAACTCGGTGGGGGTCATGGAGGCATATAAGATGTGCATTGCTCTAGCATTCAAGGTTGCTTTCATCAAGGCGGCTTCATCCCATTCTTCAATCTTTGTCTTTGGTTGAATGTATGGGTTTTTCACCATTTGCCACATCTCAAGACTTGATCCTTGGATGTAGAATTGAAGTCTTCTTCTCCAATAGAGGAAGTTGCTCACATCAAAGATTAGAAAGCTAGTCGAGAGTCTCCCTCCTAGGTAGTCACCCATCTTCTCCTACTTGTTGAAGTATGCTTGGAGAACCACTTGTTGGATCCTAGATGGGTGATTATATGCTCTAGAGGGGGTGAATAGAGCTGAAAACACTTAAACAAAACTCATTAAACCTTCAAAATATATGTCAAGATAAGGTTGATAAATAGGCAATTTGAATGCAACTAAATCATGCATAGCAAGGATAAGAGAGATTGAACATGCACCAATTAGACAAGCTATTTAGAGTGGTTCCACACTTCAAACTAGAAGTGTGTCAGTCCACTTGCCTAGAGAGGTCAACCTCTAGGACTTCAAACAATTGCACTCTTATATTCATTAATAAGACATACAATACATGACCAACAAAGGACTTACCTATCCAATACAAAGAGTCTTCAACCTTACCAAGGACTTACCCACTTTGCAAGAGTCTTTGGCCTTCTCCAAGGACTTACTTACTCTTGCACAAGTCTTCAGCCTTGCAAGAATTACCCACTCTTCTTGGATCTTCTGCCTTTGACTTCACCTTCACTCGGAGAAGCTTCCACCAAGGTCTTACCCACTTGAGCTTGAGTCTTCTGCCTTCTCCAAGGGCTTACCCACTCTAGCTCCAAGTCTTTAGCCTTGATCTTCACCAAGGGACGCCTTCCCTTGTTCTTCTTCACCTCTCTTGGACAAGAGAGAGAACCTGCATCTTCATGATTGGAAAACGAGAGATGGGGAGGTGGTGGAAGTGAGAGCCTCACAAGATATACATATAGGACTAGCTCTCTTACAGATTTCCTACTCACTCTAATGGATGTAGCAAGTGATTAAGCTTAGAGAGAGAGGAGGCTGTAGGAAGCACTCAACTATAGAATAGGAACCTCACAAAGAGTTTGCAATGAATGCTCAACCTTGGAATGAAGCCCAAGGGGTCCTATTTATAGCTGGGGATGCCTCTTAGCCTTTGGGAACACTTAAGAATGAAAACTAGCCGTTTTGTGGCTTGCAACGGATCTATTTTCACTTGTTGCAACTCCACAACGGCTAGAAACACTTTTCTGCACTTTTCCGTACAGTGCAATCGGTCGAGTTTTAATGGGGGTAACTGGACCGATCAAGTAAGAGGCAAACCGATATTCAACTGATCGGTCGGGTTTGTCCTGACAAAACTCGACCGACCATTTCAACTAGAAATGGCCTGCTACCTGATCGGTCGAGTTATGTGGGTGCACAACTCGACCGATGCAATCTTCAGAAAATCGACCAAGGTTGAGCAGTCGAGTTTCAGGGTGGGAAACTGGACCGATCAAGTGCCTGTAATTGATCTTCTAAGTTGCATATAAAGTGCTCTAATATTCGATCTAAGTGTTCCTGATATTTTTCTAAGCTTAATTACAAGTCATACAATCATTACAAGTGATTTACAACATGATTCTAATGGATATAAATCATATTACAAAAACGTGCACTTGTATGACTTTGACTAGTCTTTTCTCCAATTTGAGATGCGCAAGTTAGGGCAATTGGAGTGTGTCTATACCTAATCTGAAATCACTCAAGTAGAAGCATTAGACACCAATATGTGGAATGGTTAGTCATCATCAAAATACGGGTTTAGTCAATTTAGATGTGAGTCAACATTGACCTAATTGACCTTGAGTCAACACTCTCCCCCTTTTTGAAGATGACAAACCATTCCATAAATGTATTGAAAGCATTTAAGTAAATTCATACCTTTGGAGAAACCTAGGGGCTTCAATAGAATGGAGTTCATATGCTCCCCCTCAATTGATGCGCATGGAGTTTTCATACTCCCCCTCAATTGATGCTATTTCTCCTACATGGTTAGATTTCATAACATTTATAGAAACTATGTCTTCTACTCATATATGTCTTCTCCCCTTTACCTTCTCCCCTTTACATGAACATACTTCTCTTCTTCATGTAAGACATGCCTTCTTCCTCTTTTTAAAAGAATACATACCTTTCTCCCCCTTTGTCATTTCAAAAAGGTGGGGGTATGAAGAAAATAAGAAACATCACTTGTTAAAGAGAAAGGAGATAACACAAATATATATAAGGAGAGTAGAAGAGCACAGATAGGGGCTTGTCCAAGCATAGAAAGAAAAGTAAGTTAAAGCATATACTTGAACAACCAAAAATGCAAGATAAAGTGCTGCAGAAAAACAATAAATCACAATTTTGACCCTCAAGATGATGAAATTTGACCAAAAACCATCAGAGCTCATGGAAAAGCAATGAGTCTTGCTCCGAAGGTCGTTTCTGCATGAAAAGCACTAGTCTTGCACTAAAAACTGAAACTGGAGCAAAATCTGCATAAAAATCCATAAATACTCCAATTCCCACATATCATGTAGATCTATGTACCCTGCATCACAATGTTATGCAAGCAACTCAAGATGGTAGATATTCAATTTAAGGAACAAGCTTGATCATGTATAAGCATAGCATATAGATGAGCAAAGATGCCAATTGTAAACAGGGTTAGAACTACATGTATATGAACTACTAGTAGATGATATCACAAGTTAGGACTACTAGTAGGATCTAGATCATAGCAAGAGATACCAAAAGATACACAAGATAAAGCAAGCGAAGAGATATATCCAAACAAAGAGATATGCAATTTTAGAAGCATGAGAGGATATAACTCACTAGATATGCATCCTTTCCATAAGATGATTACCCCTAAGAACCTCAAGGTTGTATCAACACAATATATACACCTAGATAGATGTAGCAAGTTAGAGTACAACGGAAGGAATTTAAGACACAACCAAGAGATCCATAGAGATCATCATCAAAACCTGCAAGACAACTCAAACCCAGTAATTGCAAGATATAGATAAACCAATTTAGAGCAATTAGAGAGATAGAGATGTAAGCAAGATAGACAATTTAGAACAAGGAAATATGCATATATAAAGTTACCAAATGAGAGTGCCAAAGAATAAGGCTATTGGTTGAGAAAATCTAGTTGAGAGGGAAATTCTCATTCAATAAGCCAAATGTATATTCTGTGCACACTGTTATCAGTCGAGTTATGTGCATGGACAACTCGACCGATGACAACTGCAGGCAACACCCATTGGTGCCTATCGGTCGAGCTTCACTAGGGCAAACTCGACCGACAGACCAGCTGTCAAAGAGCACATATATTTCATAAAAACATATTTAAAGGCATGCTAAAAATACAAACCATATCCAAACATGTCTAAGAAAGTTAGTAATGCACTATAGAAGCATTAGAAACAGTTTTTGAGCAAGAGTGAGAAGAGAATCACAAAATGCCACTTTTGACTCAAAAACCATATGTATAGTGCACACTAACTAGACAAAAACAAGTTAGAAAAGGTTATAAGCAAGAGAAAGATTACCTTTGTGCTTACCATTGCTTTTCCACTTGTTGTCACCCTCTACACATCTCACCTTTCTTCTTTTATGTGGATTGACAAGTCAATTTTCAATTCAATAGCTCAAGTCAATCCATTTGCAAGTACCTACAAGAAGAAAGATGAAATGGTCCCCAATCGTGTTTTTGGGTCCGGAGGGGTTAGTTTAGCAACCCAAATCCTATTGCTCTTGGGTGCTTTCCTAAAAGGACAACAATTAGAATAATGACCTAATTCATTGCAATAGTTGCATTTGCCCATAGTCTTGGAACTAGATGATTCTCCATGGAATATTGGAGGTCCTTTATCTTTGTTGTTCCCTTGACTACTATCATACCCTAAACCATGTCTACCAATTTGTTTAGTAGTATGGTGTAGGATGTCATTAAGACTCTTTTTACCAACTAAGAATCTTTGTAAAGAAGATCTTAAACTGTCATTATCATGCTTAAGAGAAGCAATAGTTGAAGACAATTGATTGATATTATCTCTAGCATGCAAAAGATCATTTTCTAAGCAAAGAGATTTAGTTGAAAGAGAATCTCTATCAATATAAAGAGCAGCAACATCATTCTCTCTATTTTTAGAACTAGAACAAGATTCATGCCCATTGATTTTAGCAAGCAAGGAGGCATTTTCTATTTCTAATTCATGCAAAACAAAATCTTTGTCCTTGTTTTCAGATTTAAGAACATCAATGTCATGCATCAGAGAATCAATAATTAAAGTATGCTCTTCATTAGAACTAGGCATGAGAGGTTGAGCTTCTAGAAATTTAATCTTATCAAGTAAACTAGCATTTTCAAGTTTAAGAGAGTCTACTTGGCTAAGAAAATAATTTTTATCAAAAAGCAAGTAAGAATTAGCATATTCAAGATCATCTAGTTCTATATGCAAATTATCAACAATTTTAGCAAGCTTTTTCTTTTTCTTTTTAGAAGACTTATAAGAGGCACAAATGTCATGAATAATAGCAATTAAAGATTCTTTATCTAAGAAGTCTAGATTTACCTCACTTGAGTCTTCACTTGTTGATGCTATAAGGGAAAAATGGCATTCCCCTTCATCACTAGAGCTTGACCTTGATCCTTCACATGAATCTTCACTTGAGCTTGAGTTGGAGGAGCCACTTGAGCTTGAGTGCCATTTCTCCTTCTTGTGAAGATGGGTCTTTTTGCCTTGTGGGCAATCTTCCTTGTAGTGACCCTTCTTTCCACATGTGAAGCATCGTATGGAGGAGGACTTGCCTTTGTAGAGTCTACCCTTGGAGTACATGGCATCTTCTTTAGCTTGAGAGGATGGAGAGACTTGTTCCATGATAGTTTCAATTTGTGCCTTTATTTCAGCCTTCTTCATTCTCTTTAGCTCTTTCTTCTCTTGTCTTTCTACTTCCTCCCTCTTGTCAAGTGTGGCTTCATGTGCTTGTAGATTTCAAATGAGCTCTTCAATAGGAATGTCCCTAAGAGACCTTGCTTCTTCAATGGAAGTCACCTTGGATTCCCACCTCTTGGGGAGAGTTCTAACGATCTTTGAGTTGATCTCTCTATTAGACATAGGATGTCCTAGAATAGCAAGACCATTCAAGATGGTGTTGAGCCTTGAGTACATGTTGTCTATGCTCTCCTCCTTTCCCATCTTGAAGTTCTCAAGCAACCCTTTGAGCATGTATACTTTGCTTTCCTTCACTTGATATGTCCCTTCATAAGTGATGCAAAGCTTTCTCCATACCTCATAAGTCGTCTCACAAGAAGAAATCCAGTTGAACTCGGTGGGGGTCATGGAGGCATATAATATGTGCATTGCTCTAGCATTCAAGGTTGCTTTCATCAAGGCAGCTTCATCCCATTCTTCAATCTTTGTCTTTGGTTGAATGTATGGGTTGTTCACCATTTGCCACATCTCAAGACTTGATCCTTGGATGTAGAATTGAAGTCTTCTTCTCCAATAGAGGAAGTTGCTCCCATTAAAGATTGGAAGGCTGGTCGAGAGTCTTCCGCCTAGGTAGTCACCCATCTTCTCCTACTTGTTGAAGTATGCTTGGAGAAGACCCGCTCTGATACCACTTGTTGAATCCTAGATGGGTGATTAGATGCTCTAGAGGGGGGGTGAATAGAGCTGAAAGCACTTAAAGAAAACTCATTAAACCTTCAAAATATATGTCAAGATAAGGTTGCTAAATAGGCAATTTGAATGCAACTAAATCATGCATAGCAAGGATAAGAGAGATTGAACATGCACCAATTAGACAAGCTATTTAGAGTGGTTCCACACTTCAAACTAGAAGTGTGTCAGTCCACTTGCCTAGAGAGGTCAACCTCTAGGACTTCAAACAATTGCACTCTTATATTCATTAATAAGACATACAATACATGACCAACAAAGGACTTACCTATCCAATACAAAGAGTCTTCAACCTTACCAAGGACTTACCCACTTTGCAAGAGTCTTTGGCCTTCTCCAAGGACTTACCCACTCTTGCACAAGTCTTCAGCCTTGCAGGAATTACCCACTCTTCTTGGATCTTCCGCCTTTGACTTCACCTTCACTCGGAGAAGCTTCCACCAAGGTCTTACCCACTTGAGCTTGAGTCTTCTGCCTTCTCCAAGGGCTTACCCACTCTAGCTCCAAGTCTTTAGCCTTGATCTTCACCAAGGGACGTCTTCCCTTGTTCTTCTTCACCTCTCTTGGACAAGAGAGAGAACCTTCATCTTCATGATTGGCAAATGAGAGATGGGGAGGTGGTGGAAGTGAGAGCCTCACAAGATATACATATAGGACTAGCTCTCTTACAGATTTCCTACTCACTCTAATGGATGTAGCAAGTGATTAAGCTTAGAGAGAGAGAGGAGGCTGTAGGAAGCACTCAACTATAGAATAGGAACCTCACAAAGAGTTTGCAATGAATGCTCAACCTTGGAATGAAGCCCAAGGGGTCCTATTTATAGCTGGGGATGCCTCTTAGCCTTTGGGAACACTTAAGAATGAAAACTAGCCGTTTTGTGGCTTGCAACGGATCTATTTTCACTTGTTGCAACTCCATAACGGCTAGAAACACTTTTCTGCACTTTTCCGTACAGTGCAATCGGTCGAGTTTTAATGGGGGTAACTGGACCGATCAAGTAAGAGGCAAACTGATATTCAACTAATCGGTCGAGTTTGTCCTGACAAAACTTGACCGACCATTTCAACTGGAAATGGCCTGCTACCTGATCGGTCGAGTTCTGTGGGTGCACAACTCGACCGATGCAATCTTCAGAAAATTGACCAAGGTTGATCGGTCGAGTTTCAGGGTGGGAAACTGGACCGATCAAGTGCCTGTAATTTATTTTCTAAGTTGCGTATAAAGTGCTCTAATATTCGATCTAAGTGTTCCTGATATTTTTCTAAGCTTAATTACAAGTCATACAATCATTACAAGTGATTTACAACATGATTCTAATGGATATACATCATATTACAAAAATGTGCACTTGTATGACTTTGACTAGTCTTTTCTCCAATTTGAGATGCGCAAGTTAGGGCAATTGGAGTGTGTCTATACCTAATCTGAAATCACTCAAGTAGAAGCATTAGACACCAATATGTGGAATGGTTAGTCATCATCAAAACACGAGTTTAGTCAATTTAGACATGAGTCAACATTGACCTAATTGACCTTGAGTCAACGTTCTCCCCCTTTTTGAAGATGACAAACCATTCCATAAATGTATTGAAAGCATTTAAGTAAATTCATACCTTTGGAGAAACCTAGGGGTTTCAATAGAATGGAGTTCATATGCTCCCCCTCAATTGATGCGCATGGAGTTTTCATACTCCCCCTCAATTGATGCTATTTCTCCTACATGGTTAGCTTTCATAACATTTATAGAAACTATGTCTTCTACTCATATATGTCTTCTCCCCTTTACCTTCTCCCCTTTACATGAACATACTTCTCTTCTTCATGTAAGACATGCCTTCTTCCTCTTTTTAAAAGAAGACATACCTTTCTCCCCCTTTGTCATTTCAAAAAGGTGGGGGTATGAAGAAAATAAGAAACATCACTTGTTAAAGAGAAAGGAGATAACACAAATATATATAAGGAGAGTATAAGAGCACAGCTAGGGGCTTGTCCAAGCATAGAAAGAAAAGCAAGTTAAAGAAAATACTTGAACAACCAAAAATGCAAGATAAAGTGCTGCAGAAAAACAATAAATCACAATTTTGACCCTCAAGATGATGGAATTTGACCAAAAACTATCGGAGCTCATGGCATAGCCTTGAGTCTTGCTCCGAAGGTCGTTTCTGCATGAAAAGCACTAGTCTTGCACTAAAAACTGAAACTGGAGCAAAATCTGCATAAAAATCCATAAATACTCCAATTCCCACATATCATGTAGATCTATGTACCCTGCATCACAATGTTATGCAAGCAACTCAAGATGGTAGATATTCAATTTATGGAACAAGCTTGATCATGTATAAGCATAGCATATAGATGAGCAAAGATGCCAATTGTAAACAAGGTTAGAACTACATGTATATGAACTACTAGTAGATGATATCACAAGTTAGGACTACTAGTAGGATCTAGATCATAGCAAGAGATACCAAAAGATACACAAGATAAAATAAGCTATGATTAGATGAAGAGATATATCCAAACAAAGAGATATGCAATTTTAGAAGCATGAGAGGATATAACTCACTAGATATGCATCCTTACCATAAGATGATTACCCCTAAGAACCTCAAGGTTGTATCAACACAATATGTACACCTGGATAGATGTAGCAAGTTAGAGTACAACGGAAGCAATTTAAGACACAACCAAGAGATCCATAGAGATCATCATCAAAACCTGCAAGACAACTCAAAGCCAGTAATTGCAAGATATAGATAAACCAATTTAGAGTAATTAGAGAGATAGAGATGTAAGCAAGATAGACAATTTAGAACAAGGCAATATGCATATATAAAGGTACCAAATGAGAGTTCCAAAGAATAAGGCTATTGGTTGAGAAAATCTAGTTGAGAGGGAAATTCTCATTCAATAAGCCAAATGTATATTCTGTGCACACTATTATCGGTCGAGTTATGTGCATGGACAACTCGACCGATGACAACTGCTGGCAACACCCATTGGTGCCTATCGGTCGAGTTTCACTAGGGCAAACTCGACCGAAAGACCAGCTGTCAAATGTTGGCTAAATGGACATTTGTAAATCCCTTTGTTTTGATAATGACAAACATTTCATTCTTGTTAATCTAACGTGCTACTTGAGTGTTGCAGGAATAAGGTGGATGACAAAGCAATTGGGGAAATCCATATGCTTACATATTTATATTTTCATGAAATGTAATCGCTTTGTAAAATTTGTACAAATATATAATGTACAAGTACTTAGATTTCATGTAAATCCAGCGTTAGATTCTCCCTAGATAAACATCACATTTAGATAGGTCATCCCCTTCAAATAAGTGTCACATATGCACACTCATACACACACTTAGTGCTTTAATTGAAAAATTGAAACAGGGTCAATCTCGGTCGACTAACTCCTCGACCGAGACACTTTTGGTCGACAATCTTCTCGACCGAGAAAGACCCAAGTAGCCGTTAGACACATCTGACAAGGTAGTTGGCAGTTGGAGATAAACGTTGCAAAACACTTGATTCAGAGAGCCTGTCGTTCGACAAAAGTTCGACCGAGTAGGTGTCTCGGTCGACCATTTCTCGACCGAGATGGACTCTGACAGCAACTGCAAGAATTAATTAATTAGTCGTTGCTAAAGCAACAAACTTGTACCTAACGGCTAGTTAAGCACTTAGAAACCCCTAGAAGGTGTCTAGAACGCCCTTAAGCACTTGTAGGACATTCCTATAAATAGGACATGCCTTAGGACACCTAAACTCACTTGTTACACTTGAGAAATCTTTGAGCATACTTTAAGCAACCTGTTTGTGAGCAAATTGAGCATAGTGACAATTGGCTACTTCTTCTCTTAGCTCAAAATTCGTGTCCTATAGGCTAGCATATCCTATCCACTGCAATTACATTTCCATACACTTTGGTTAGGAGATCTACACACTTGATCTAGGCAAATCAAGCCTTGCACTACAAAAGGATAAGTTGTAATTTCTATTTTCTTTCTTGTTCTCTATTATTGTTTGTACTCTCCTTGCTACTCCTAGGTTGGAGGCTGCGGATTGGAGAGGTTGAAGATCTTCTTGGTGAAGAAGGGGACCTTGAGCTACTTCAAGAAGGCTGGTGCAACGGGATGTTACTTCTAGAGAGGAAGGCTACTTCAAGGGGGAGCTTGGAGTTACTTCAAGAAGGCTACCTCAAGTTGGTGCATCTACTTCAAGTGAAGGTTGTTCAAGGGGTGTAAAGAAAGTATTGTATTTTGTGTAAATCCTTGTGAAGGTAATAAAATTAATACTTTCAAAATCCTGGTTGGGTAAGCAACCGGGTAGTGGACTGACAACTTTAGTATTTGCTAAAGTTGGAACCACTCTAAACACCTGTCTCCTTCTTCCATTCTTCATTTGTGGTTGTTTGAGTTAAATAATTGCTAAAATATTTAAAAACTCTATTCGCCCCCCCCCCTCTAGTGTTTTTCAATTGGTATCAGAGCAGGCTTCAAGGAGCTCTAATCGAGTCTTGAAGTATGAAGGGTGGTGGTGTCTACAACCGCAAACAAAGGAAAAGTATGGGGCAACCTTCAACAAGTTGCAATTGGTGCTTAGGAACAAGCCATGCAACACTTGGTTGCCCGTGGAGGTCAAAGAAGGAAGATACACATAAAGAATGTCTTATTGCTACAATAAGTGAAGAAGAAGAAGAGGTAAGCCTTTTTTATTTATCTAAAGAAGAGCTAGTTGCTTCTCTTGAAGAGACACACAATAAATATATTGAGTGCAAGAAGAAATTAAAGAAATCTAATAAAGCAAATGATGAGTTACATGCTAAGATTCTTGCTCTTATATCTGAAAATGAAGATCTCAAAAAGGTTATTGAAGATCATGATATTAAGCTAAAATTTTTAGAAGCAAGTTGTAATCTCCTTTCTCTAGAAAATATTAATTTGCAGACTCAAGTGAATGATCTTCAAAAACAACCTGTTTTGTGCTCACATCTAGATTATGATACTATCGTGAAAGAAAGAAATTCATTATCATCTAATCTAGATCAAGCAAAGCTAGATATCAAGAAGAGAATGGATGAGATTGCTAAGTTACAACAAAAAGTTAGTAGTCTAAATAATAATGGCATTCTTGATCAAATCCTAAATGATCCTTACCATCAAGTTGGAAGGAGAGGACTAGGTTACAAGCCTAAAGGAAAATCTTATCATAAACCTAGTTGGAAAAAGACACAAGAACATCAATCTATGTATGTACCTAAAAGCACAAATACAAATATACCCAAGAACAACCTAGACCAAAATCATAGAAAGAGATATGAGGTTGATTCTATATGTTGTCATTATTGTTTGCACCTTGGTCATTATTCTTTTTCATGTCCGTATAAGAAAAAGGATGTTGAGTTAGTTTGGGTTCCAAAACCTCCAAACTAAATGAACGGAATTAAGTTGAGATATGACCAAGGACCTAAGTTGTATATTTCTATGTCTATCTCAACTCAACATAATGGGATATCAAATTAATTAAAGTATCTAAACATCTAACTTGCATAATTGTGTTTTACTTGGAAGCAATTAACAGTTCAGAAAGCATTTCAGAAATCTTGTTGGTCGAGAAACTGTCGACCGAGAGAACAGTCGGTCGAGAAATAGTCGACCGAGTAGGTTACTGATTTCCAGTCTGAAATAAATCTGCTATTTTCGATTGGTCAAATTACTACCTACATGGTCCGCTCCAAGTATTCTTTGATTTATTCACATAGAAACCATATGTTAAATTTCATGTTTTATCATTACATCATGGATATATTTTCAACTTTTCATTATTCAACCTTCTATAGATAAACGTTGATGTTTGAATAATGATTATTGCATCCTTGATGATACATAGGCAAACAAAATGATTTGTTGGTTATATGTTGTTTTAATGCTTGCAACACGTAAGATAAATATTTCTCAATTGGTATCTTTTAAGAACCGAGATATTACTTAAGAATCTTATGTGGATACAAGAAGAAGTGAAATTTGATATTCATGTAACTACAGCAAAGCTTATATTCTAAGAAAAATCAAGGACACAATGTTTTCATATTGAGTATTATTTAAAATACTTCAAATTGATATCTTACATGCAGATATTATATACGAGTATTCAATTTGGAAATCTGCAAATTTGCCTCTTGGTTGAAATAAAATTTGACCAAGGGGCACTATGGTCGTAGTCAAAGTCGACCTAAAATAAGTTTGACACAATACTTCTTTGAATATCATTTTCTATATAAATTGTGATTAAAAGAACAATTAATTTATGATCACAAATTTGTCCAAATATTGGTAACAAAAATCACAATATTACTCCCTTAGAAAGTATATATGATCTACAAATTTAGTCTATCATTTGCATTAAAAATTAGCTTAAAAATTTCATACCCAGTAAGTCTGTCGGTCGACAAATTCTTCGACCGAAAACATCTTGGGCAGCCTATTTCTTTCGACTGACAGACCTCAGACAGAAATAACATCGGACACACTTCCGGTCGACAATTGTTCGACCGATAATTGACCGTTGGGATATAACCGTTGCAATCCGACCATTTTATGACTGTTGCAACCCATCAGTTGACCGTGGGGGGGCTGAGTGGCGCGTCTGGGATATGACCTTTGCGGTCGATCGGTCGACGAATTGTCGACCGACCTGGTCACTGATTTGCTATAAAAGGGACCAAAAATGGGTCATTGTTGCACACTCTCATATTCTTACTTCCATAGCTTCTCTTTAGTACATTCTTGTGCAATTCTTTAGCTTCTTCATCCCAAAGACTTTCTTGCTTCTTCTCCACCTTAAAGCAAAGAAATGGCCTCATCATCTACACGTGGAAAGAAGAAAGTTGCTAGCAAGAAAGGAAGGGAGGCTACTCCACCATTGACGATCATCAACGACATTCCCTTCGTCGATGCAGATGCTGGTGATCGCTATCTCAGGCTCTCCTCCAAAACTCCTCTTCCACGACGGCCGGTTGACATCATGGACTTCCTCAGCATCGTCGACCTGGAAGATCTTTTTGAGGTGCAAAATTTGAAAGAATTTCTTAACCCTTTTTTCCCTTCCTATTCTTCCAAAGTGGTAAATGATTTCTATGCAAACCTAATCTCCCATTCCGAAAATGAAAATAACTTCTTCTACTCTATGGTCAATGGGCATAGCTTTCGATTTACTGAAGAGAATATTCTTGACATGCTCAACATCGACTTAGATGAATATCAAGACACTCTTGACCTTACAACTGGAAATCCACTTAATATATTTTCCCAAGGTGATAATACCGTCAGTCTTAGTGACATTAAACGAGCCATTTTTCAATCTAATACTACTTGTCATGAAGATTGGGGTACCTACTATGCCATTAATCTCAAACCAGCAGCTAGGATTTTCAATCTTATTGTTTCCACCAACATACATCCTAGAGCAAACAAGTCTGAAGATCCTATTTTTCGCATGTGTTTAATTTATGCCATTATCAAACGTATTCCCACAAATTTTATCCGCATAATCCTTAAGAACATGCTTGAGTTTTCTGGCAATCCCCCATATGCTGATTTTGTATGCCAAATCACTCAGCATTTTCTTAAAACACAAATTGAGGATATGGGATACACATGGGAAAGAAGACCAAAAAAAATAAGTAAAAACACAGTAGAGAAAATGGGAATTGATTTTGGTCACAAGAGGGCTAGGACAGAAGGTGAGACATCTACTCAAGATATACCACCACCACCTCCTCCTACCAACCCATCCTATGATCCCATCCAAAACACCCTAACCTATGTTGCTGGGTCACAATATCATCTAAGCAGACAATTAGACTATAACCACCATGCCATGACCTACCTAAATCAAAGGATGCAAACCCTCTCTCCAAATCAACCAGATGAGTATCCTTATTCTTTAAATCCTGGCATTCTCAACCCGTATAATCCATCTTACAACTACTACCAACCTCCACCTCCACCATCTACAGATCTCACACACACTCAGTTCTCCTCAATACAATTACAAGACATTGCTGCTCATTTCCGTTTTGATCGGGTTCCTACCTTCTTGGAAGCATATGCTTTAACCAAGACAGGTGCTTTGGAGTGGCAAACTTTAGTCCAATATTATGGAGCTGAGCCATTTCTTGGAAAAGACCTTGATATTGATGTAATACTCAAGTCTTTCCAGTGAGATTTGGAGTGACCGTTGTATTAGTTTTAATGAAATGATTATCTTTGCATGATTGTAATGAAATGGTTATCCTTGCATGATTGTAATAAAATGGTGATCTTTGAAATGAAATAGTTATTTTTACATGAAATGGTTATCTTTACTGATTCTATTGGATATTCCTCTATGGCATCATTCGAATATGGATTATAAGACTACTCTAGTGGAGCATACAAAGTAAGGGGAGTAATAAATATGTCATAAATAAAAAGGGATGACATTTTTGCAAAACTTGAAATTTAAAAATTGTGGCTAAATTGACTATCTATTCAAAACGGATATGTATTTAAGGGGGAGCAATACTTTTTATGCAATATTTATTCTTAAATGGATATCTTTTTGAAATGACAAAGGGGGAGAAATAAATATAATACTTAAAACTTAGTATTTGTGCAAAACTCAATCAATGAGTTTCATGAACTCTTAGCTTTACATTTGCTATATTCCCTAAAGGATTGGATTTCATGTTCCATAATTCATGGGGAATAATAAGCACACATTTTATAAACAAGAGAAGAAATTTACAAAGGTAATCTTCAGGTATGAAACTCACATGTTTTATACTTTCTTATTTTATATTTAGGAAATGTTTGTCATCTTCAAAAAGGGGGAGATTGTTGGCTAAATGGACATTTGTAAATCCCTTTGTTTTGATAATGACAAACATTTCATTCTTGTTAATCTATCGTGCTACTTGAGTGTTGCAAGAATAAGGTGGATGACAAAGCAATTAGGGAAATCCATATGCTTACATATTTATATTTTCATGAAATGTAATCGCTTTGTAAAAACTTGTACAAATATATAATGTAAAAGTACTTATATTTCATGTAAATCAAGTGTTAGATTCTCCCTAGCTAAACATCACATTTAGATGGGTCATCCCCTTCAAATAAGTGTCACATATGCACACTCATACACACACTTAGTGCTTTAATTGAAAAATTGAAACAGGGTCAATCTCGGTCGACTAACTCCTCGACCGAGACACTTTCGGTCGACAATCTTCTCGACCGAGAAAGTCCCAAGTAGCCATTAGACACATCTGACAAGGTAGTTGGCAGTTGGAGATAAACGTTGCAAAACACTTGATTCAGAGAGCCTGTCGGTCGGCAAAAGTTCGACCGAGTAGGTGTCTCGGTCGACCATTTCTCGACCGAGATGGACTCTGACAGCAAGTGCAAGAATTAATTAATTAGCCGTTGCTAAAGCAACAAACTTGTACCTAACGACTAGTTAAGCACTTAGAAACCCCTAGAAGGTGTATAGAACGTCCTTAAGCACTTGTAGGACATTCCTATAAATAGGACATGCCTTAGGACACCTAAACTCACTTGTTACACTTGAGAAATCTTTGAGCATACTTTAAGCAACCTATTTGTGAGAAAATTGAGCATAGTGACAATTGGCTACTTCTTCTCTTAGCTCAAAATTCGTGTCCTATAGGCTAGCATCTCCTATCCACTGCAATTATATTTCCATACACTTTGGTTAGGAGATCTACACGCTTGATCTAGGCAAATCAAGCCTTGTACTACAAAAGGATAAGTTGTAATTTCTATTTTCTTTTTTGTTCTCTATTGTTGTTTGTACTCTCCTTGCTACTCCTAGGTTGGAGGCTGCGGATTGGAGAGGTTGAAGATCTTCTTGGTGAAGAAGGGGACCTTGAGCTACTTCAAGAAGGCTGGTGCAACGGGAGGTTACTTCTAGAGAGGAAGGCTACTTCAAGGGGGAATTTGGAGTTACTTCAAGAAGGCTACCTCAAGTTGGTGCATCTACTTCAAGTGAAGGCTGTTCAAGGGGTGTAAAGAAAGTATTGTATTTTGTGTAAATCCTTGTGAAGGTAATAAAATTAATACTTTCAAAATCCCAGTTGGGTAAACAACCGGGTAGTGGACTGACAACTTTAGTAATTGCTAAAGTTGGAACCACTCTAAACACCTGTCTCCTTCTTCCATTCTTCATTTGTGGTTGTTTGATTTAAATAATTGCTAAAATATTTAAAAACTCTATTCACCCCCCTAGTGTTTTTCATCAAAGAGCACATATATTTCATAAAAACATATTTAAAGGCATGCTAAAAATACAAACCATATCCAAACATGTCTAAGAAAGTTAGTAATGCACTATCGAAGCATTAGAAATAGTTTTTGAGCAAGAGTGAGAAGAGAATCACAAAATGCCACTTTTGACTCAAAAACCATATGTATAGTGCACACTAACTAGACAAAAACAAGTAAGAAAAGATATAAGCAAGAGAAACATTATCTTTGTGCTTACCATTGCTTTTCCACTTGTTGTCACCCTCTACACATCTCACCTTTCTTCTTTTATGTGGATTGACAAGTCAATTTTCAATTCAATAGCTCAAGTCAATCCATTTGCAAGTACCTACAAGAAGAAAGATGAAATGGTCCCCAATCGTGTTTTTGGGTCCGGAGGGGTTAGTTTAGCAACCCAAATCCTATTGCTCTTGGGTGCTTTCCTAAAAGGACAACAATTAGAATAATGACCTAATTCATTGCAATAGTTGCATGTGCCCATAGTCTTGGAACTAGAGGATTCTCCATGGAATATTGGAGGTCCTTTATCTTTGTTGTTCCCTTGACTACTATCATACCCTAAACCATGTCTACCAATTTGTTTAGTAGTCTGGTGTAGGATGTCATTAAGACTCTTTATACCAACTAAGAATCTTTGCAAAGAAGATCTTAAACTGTCATTATCATGCTTAAGATAAGCAATAGTCGAAGACAATTGATTGATATTATCTCTAGCATGCAAAAGATCATTTTCTAAGCAAAGAGATTTAGTTGAAAGAGAATCTCTATCAATATGAAGAGCAGCAACATCATTCTCTCTATTTGTAGAACTAGAACAAGATTCATGCCCATTGATTTTAGCAAGCAAGGAGGCATTTTCTATTTCTAATTCATGCAAAACAAAATCTTTGTCCTTGTTTTCAGATTTAAGAACATCAATGTCATGCATGAGAGAATCAATAATTAAAGTATGCTCTTCATTAGAACTAGGCATGAGAGGTTGAGCTTCTAGAAATTTAATCTTATCAAGTAAACTAGCATTTTAAAGTTTAATAGAGTCTACTTGGCTAAGAAAATCATTTTTATCAATAAGCAAGCAAGAATTAGCATATTCAAGATCATCTAGTTCTATATGCAAATTATCAACAATTTTTGCAAGCTTTTTCTTTTTCTTTTTAGAAGACTTATAAGAGGCACAAATGTCATGAATAATAGCAATTAAAGATTATTTATCTAAAGAGTCTAGATTTACCTCACTTGAGTCTTCACTTGTTGATGCTATAAGGGAAAAATGGCATTCCCCTTAATCACTAGAGCTTGACCTTGATCCTTCACATGAATCTTCACTTGAGCTTGAGTTGGAGGAGCCACTTGAGCTTGAGTGCCATTTCTCCTTCTTGTGAAGATGGGTCTTTTTGCCTTGTGGGCAATCTTCCTTGTAGTGACCCTTCTTTCCACATGTGAAGCATCGGATGGAGGAGGACTTGCCTTTGTAGAGTCTACCATTGGAGTACATGGCATCTTCTTTAGCTTGAGAGGATGGAGAGACTTGTTCCATGATAGCTTCAGTTTGAGCCTTTATTTCAGCCTTCTTCATTCTCTTTAGCTCTTTCTTCTCTTGTCTTTCTACTTCCTCCCTCTTGTCAAGTGTGGCTTCATGTGCTTGTAGATTTCCAATGAGCTCTTCAATAGGAATGTCCCTAAGAGACCTTGCTTCTTCAATGGAAGTCACCTTGGATTCCCACCTCTTGGGGAGAGTTCTAAGGATCTTTGAGTTGATCTCTCCATTAGACATAGGATGTCCTAGAACAGAAAGACCATTCAAGATGGTGTTGAGCCTTGAGTACATGTTGGATATGCTCTCCTCCTTTCCCATCTTAAAGTTCTCAAGCAACCCTTTGAGCATGTAGACTTTGCTTTCCTTCACTTGATCTGTCCCTTCATAAGTGATGCAAAGCTTTCTCCATACCTCATAAGTTGTCTCACAAGAAGAAATCCAGTTGAACTCGGTGGGGGTCATGGAGGCATATAAGATGTGCATTTCTCTAGCATTCAAGGTTGCTTTCATCAAGGTGGCTTCATCCCATTCTTTAATATTTGTCTTTGGTTGAATGTATGGGTTGTTCACCATTTGCCATATCTCAAGACTTGATCCTTGGATGTAGAATTGAAGTCTTCTTCTCCAATAGAGGAAGTTTCTCCCATCAAAGATTGGAAGGCTGGTCGAGAGTCTCCCGCCTAGGTAGTCACCCATCTTCTCCTACTTGTTGAAGTATGCTTGGAGAAGACCCGCTCTGATACCACTTGTTGGATCCTAGATGGATGATTAGATGCTCTAGAGGGGCGGTGAATAGAGCTGAAAGCACTTAACTAAAACTCATTAAACCTTTAAAATATAAGTCAAGATAAGGTTGCTAAATAGGCAATTTGAATGCAACTAAATCATGCATAGCAAGGATAAGAGAGATTGAACATGCACCAATTAGACAAGCTATTTAGAGTGGTTGCACACTTCAAACTAGAAGTGTGTCAGTCCACTTGCCTAGAGAGGTCAACCTCTAGGACTTCAAACAATTGCACTCTTATATTCATTAATAAGACATACAATACATGACCAACAAAGGACTTACCTATCCAATACAAAGAGTCTTCAACCTTACCAAGGACTTACCCACTTTGCAAGAGTCTTTGGCCTTCTCCAAGGACTTACCCACTCTTGCACAAGTCTTCAGCCTTGCAGGAATTACCCACTCTTCTTGGATCTTCCGCCTTTGACTTCACCTTCACTCGGAGAAGCTTCCACCAAGGTCTTACCCACTTGAGCTTGAGTCTTCTGCCTTCTCCAAGGGCTTACCCACTCTAGCTCCAAGTCTTTAGCCTTGATCTTCACCAAGGGACGCCTTCCCTTGTTCTTCTTCACCTCTCTTGGACAAGAGAGAGAACCTTCATCTTCATGATTGGAAAATGAGAGATGGAGAGGTGGTGGAAGTGAGAGCCTCACAAGATATACATATAGGACTAGCTCTCTTACAGATTTCCTACTCACTCTAATGGTTGTAGCAAGTGATTAAGCTTAGAGAGAGAGAGGAGGCTGTAGGAAGCACTCAGCTATAGAATAGGAACCTCACAAAGAGTTTGCAATGAATGCTCAACCTTGGAATGAAGCCCAAGGGGTCCTATTTATAGCTGGGGATGCCTCTTAGCCTTTGGGAACACTTAAGAACGAAAACTAGCCATTTTGTGGCTTGCAACAGATCTATTTTCACTTGTTGCAACTCCACAATGGCTAGAAACACTTTTCTGCACTTTTCCGTACACTGCAATCAGTCGAGTTTTAATGGGGGTAACTGGACCGATCAAGTAAGAGGCAAACCGATATTCAACTGATCGGTCGAGTTTGTCCTGACAAAACTCGACCGACCATTTCAACTGGAAATGGCCTGCTACCTGATCGGTCGAGTTCTGTGGGTGCACAACTCGACCGATGCAATCTTCAGAAAATCGACCAAGGTTGATCGGTCGAGTTTCAGGGTGGGAAACTGGACCGATCAAGTGTCTGTAATTGATTTTCTAAGTTGCATATAAAGTGCTCTAATATTCGATCTAAGTGTTCCTGATATTTTTCTAAGCTTAATTACAAGTCATACAATCATTACAAGTGATTTACAACATGATTCTAATGGATATACATCATATTACAAAAACGTGCACTTGTATGACTTTGACTAGTCTTTTCTCCAATTTGAGATGCGCAAGTTAGGGCAATTGGAGTGTGTCTATACCTAATCTGAAATCACTCAAGTAGAAGCATTAGACACCAATATGTGGAATGGTTAGTCATCATCAAAACACGGGTTTAGTCAATTTATACGTGAGTCAACATTGACCTAATTGACCTTGAGTCAACATTCTCCCCCTTTTTGAAGATGACAAACCATTCCATAAATGTATTGAAAGCATTTAAGTAAATTCATACCTTTGGAGAAACCTAGGGGTTTCAATAGAATGGAGTTCATATGCTCCCCCTCAATTGATGTGCATGGAGTTTTCATACTCCCCCTCAATTGATGCTATTTCTCCTACATGGATAGCTTTCATAACATTTATAGAAACTATGTCTTCTACTCATATATGTTTTCTCCCCTTTACCTTCTCCCCTTTACATGAACATACTTCTCTTCTTCATGTAAGACATGCCTTCTTCCTCTCTTTAAAAGAAGACATACCTTTCTCCCCCTTTGTCATTTCAAAAAGGTGGGGGTATGAAGAAAATAAGAAACATCACTTGTTAAAGAGAAAGGAGATAACACAAATATATATAAGGAGAGTAGAAGATCACAGATAGGGGCTTGTCCAAGCATAGAAAGAAAAGCAAGTTAAAGCATATACTTCAACAACCAAAAATGCAAGATAAAGTGTTGCAGAAAAACAATAAATCACAATTTTGACCCTCAAGATGATGGAGTTTGACCAAAAACCATCGGAGCTCATGGCAATGCCATGAGTCTTGCTCAGAAGGTCATTTCTGCATTAAAAGCACTAGTCTTGCACTAAAAACTGAAACTGGAGCAAAATCTGCATAAAAATCCATAAATACTCCAATTCCCACATATCATGTAGATCTATGTACCCTGCATCACAATGTTATGCAAGCAACTCAAGATGGTAGATATTCAATTTAAGGAACAAGCTTGATCATGTATAAGCATAGCATATAGATGAGCAAAGATGCCAATTGTAAACAGGGTTAGAACTACATGTATATGAACTACTAGTAGATGATATCACAAGTTAGGACTACTAGTAGGATCTAGATTATAGCAAGAGATACCAAAAGATACACAAGATAAAGCAAGCTATGATTAGATGAAGAGATATATCCAAACAAAGAGATATGCAATTTTAGAAGCATGAGAGGATATAACTCACTAGATATGCATCCTTACCATAAGATAATTACCCCTAAGAACCTCAAGGTTGTATCAACACAATATATACACCTAGATAGATGTAGCAAGTTAGAGTACAACGGAAGAAATTTAAGACACAACCAATAGATCCATAGAGATCATCATCAAAACATGCAAGACAACTCAAAGCCAGTCATTGCAAGATATAGATTAACCAATTTAGAGCAATTAGAGAGATAGAGATGTAAGCAAGATAGACAATTTAGAACAAGGCAATATGCATATATAAAGGTACCAAATGAGAGTGCCAAAGAATAAGGCTATTGGTTGAGAAAATCTAGTTGAGAGGGAAATTCTCATTCAATAAGCCAAATGTATATTCTGTGCACACTGTTATCAGTCGAGTTATGTGCATGGACAACTCGACCGATGACAACTGCTGGCAACACCCATTGGTGCCTATCGGTCGAGTTTCACTAGGGAAAACTCGACCGACAGACCAGCTGTCAAAGAGCACATATATTTCATAAAAACATATTTAAAGGCATGCTAAAAATACAAACCATATCCAAACATGTCTAAGCAAGTTAGTAATGCATTATAGAAGCATTAGAAACAGTTTTTGAGCAAGAGTGAGAAGAGAATCACAAAATGCCACTTTTGACTCAAAAACCATATGTATAGTGCACACTAACTAGACAAAAACAAGTTAGAAAAGGTTATAAGCAAGAGAAACATTACCTTTGTGCTTACCATTGCTTTTCCACTTGTTGTCACCCTCTACACATCTCACCTTTCTTCTTTTATGTGGATTGACAAGTCAATTTTCAATTCAATAGCTCAAGTCAATCCATTTGCAAGTACCTACAAGAAGAAAGATGAAATGGTCCCCAATCGTGTTTTTGGGTCCGGAGGGGTTAGTTTAGCAACCCAAATCCTATTGCTCTTGGGTGCTTTCCTAAAAGGACAACAATTAGAATAATGACCTAATTCATTGCAATAGTTGCATTTGCCCGTAGTCTTGGAACTAGAGGATTCTCCATGGAATATTGGAGGTCCTTTATCTTTGTTGTTCCCTTGACTACTATCATACCCTAAACCATGTCTACCAATTTGTTTAGTAGTATGGTGTAGGATGTCATTAAGACTCTTTTTACCGACTAAGAATCTTTGCAAAGAAGATCTTAAACTGTCATTATCATGCTTAAGAGAAGCAATAGTCGAAGACAATTGATTGATATTATCTCTAGCATGCAAAATATCATTTTCTAAGCAAAGAGATTTAGTTGAAAGAGAATCTCTATCAATATGAAGAGCAGCAACATCATTCTCTCTATTTGTAGAACTAGAACAAGATTCATGCCCATTGATTTTAGCAAGCAAGGAGGCATTTTCTATTTCTAATTCATGCAAAACAAAATCTTTGTCCTTGTTTTCAGATTTAAGAACATCAATGTCATGCATGAGAGAATCAATAATTAAAGTATGCTCTTCATTAGAACTAGGCATGAGAGGTTGAGCTTCTAGAAATTTAATCTTATCAAGTAAACTAGCATTTTCAAGTTTAAGAGAGTCTACTTGGCTAAGAAAATCATTTTTATCAATAAGCAAGCAAGAATTAGCATATTCAAGATCATCTAGTTCTATATACAAATTATCAACAATTTTAGCAAGCTTTTTCTTTTTCTTTTTAGAAGACTTATAAGAGGCACAAATGTCATGAATAATAGCAATTAAAGATTCTTTATCTAAAGAGTCTAGATTTACCTCACTTGAGTCTTCACTTGTTGATGATATAAGGGAAAAATGGAATTCCCCTTCATCACTAGAGCCTGACCTTGATCCTTCACATGAATCTTCACTTGAGCTTGAGTTGGAGGAGCCACTTGAGCTTGAGTGCCATTTCTCCTTCTTGTGAAGATGGGTCTTTTTGCCTTGTGGGCAATCTTCCTTGTAGTGACCCTTCTTTCCACATGTGAAGAATCAGATGGAGGAGGACTTGCCTTTGTAGAGTCTACCCTTGGAGTACATGGCATCTTCTTTAGCTTGAGAGGATGGAGAGACTTGTTCCATGATAGCTTCAATTTGAGCCTTTATTTCAGCCTTCTTCATTCTCTTTAGCTCTTTCTTCTCTTGTCTTTCTACTTCCTCCCTCTTGTCTAGTGTGGCTTCATGTGCTTGTAGATTTCCAATGAGCTCTTCAATAGGAATGTCCCTAAGAGACCTTACTTCTTCAATGGAAGTCACCTTGGATTCCCACCTCTTGGGGAGAGTTCTAAGGATCTTTGAGTTGATCTCTCCATTAGACATAGGATGTCCTAGAACAGCAAGACCATTCAAGATGGTGTTGAGCCTTGAGTACGTGTTGGCTATGCTCTCCTCCTTTCCCATCTTGAAGTTCTCAAGGAACCCTTTGAGCATGTAGACTTTGCTTTCATTCACTTGATCTGTCCCTTCATAAGTGATGCAAAGCTTTCTCCATACCTCATAAGCCGTCTCACAAGAAGAAATCCAGTTGAAATCGGTGGGGGTCATGGAGGCATATAAGATGTGCATTGCTCTAGCATTCAAGGTTGCTTTCATCAAGGCGGCTTCATCCCATTCTTCAATCTTTGTCTTTGGTTGAATGTATGGGTTGTTCACCATTTGCCACATCTCAAGACTTGATCCTTGGATGTAGAATTGAAGTCTTCTTCTCCAATAGAGGAAGTTGCTCCCATCAAAGATTGGAAGGCTGGTCGAGAGTCTCCCGCCTAGGTAGTCACCCATCTTCTCCTACTTGTTGAAGTATGCTTGGAGAAGACCCGCTCTGATACCACTTGTTGGATCCTAGATGGGTGATTAGATGCTCTAGAGGGAGGGTGAATAGAGCTGAAAGCACTTAAACAAAACTCATTAAACCTTCAAAATATATGTCAAGATAAGGTTGCTAAATAGGCAATTTGAATACAACTAAATCATGCATAGCAAGGATAAGAGAGATTGAACATGCACCAATTAGACAAGCTATTTAGAGTGGTTCCACACTTCAAACTAGAAGTGTGTCAGTCCACTTGCCTAGAGAGGTCAACCTCTAGGACTTCAAACAATTGCACATTTATATTCATTAATAAGACATACAATACATGACCAACAAAGGACTTACCTATCCAATACAAAGAGTCTTCAACCTTACCAAGGACTTACCTACTTTGCAAGAGTCTTTGGCCTTCTCCAAGGACTTACCCACTCTTGCACAAGTCTTCAGCCTTGCAGGAATTACCCACTCTTCTTGGATCCTCCGCCTTTGACTTCACCTTCACTCGGAGAAGCTTCCACCAAGGTCTTACCCACTTGAGCTTGAGTCTTATGCCTTCTCCAAGGGCTTACCCACTCTATCTCCAAGTCTTTAGCCTTGATCTTCACCAAGGGACGCCCTCCCTTGTTCTTCTTCACCTCTCTTGGATAAGAGAGAGAACCTTCATCTTAATGATTGGCAAATGAGAGATGGGGAGGTGGTGGAAGTGAGAGCCTCACAAGATATACATATAGGACTAGCTCTCTTACAGATTTCCTACTCACTTTAATGGATGTAGCAAGTGATTAAGCTTAGAGAGAGAGAGGAGGCTGTAGGAAGCACTCAACTATAGAATAGGAACCTCACAAAGAGTTTGCAATGAATGCTCAACCTTGGAATGAAGCCCAAGGGGTCCTATTTATAGCTGGGGATGCCTCTTAGCCTTTGGGAACACTTAAGAATGAAAAATAGCCGTTTTGTGGCTTGCAACGGATCTATTTTCACTTGTTGCAACTCCACAACGGCTAGAAACACTTTTCTGCACTTTTCCGTACAGTGCAATCGGTCGAGTTTTAATGGGGGTAACTGGACCGATCAAGTAACAGGCAAACCGATATTCAACTGATCGGTCGAGTTTGTCCTGACAAAACTCGACCGACCATTTCAACTGGAAATGCCCTGCTACCTGATCGGTCAAGTTCTGTGGGTGCACAACTCGACCGATGCAATCTTCAGAAAATCGACCAAGGTTGATCGGTCTAGTTTCAGGGTGGGAAACTGGACCGATCAAGTGCCTGTAATTGATTTTCTAAGTTGCATATAAAGTGCTCTAATATTCGATCTAAGTGTTCCTTATATTTTTCTAAGCTTAATTACAAGTCATACAATCATTACAAGTGATTTACAACATGATTCTAATGGATATACATCATATTACGAAAATGTGCACTTGTATGACTTTGACTAGTCTTTTCTCCAATTTGAGATGCGCAAGTTAGGGCAATTGGAGTGTGTCTATACCTAATCTGAAATCACTCAAGTAGAAGCATTAGACACCAATATGTGGAATGGTTAGTCATCATCAAAACACGGGTTTAGTCAATTTAGACGTGAGTCAACATTGACCTAATTGACCTTGAGTCAACATTCTCCCCCTTTTTGAAGATGACAAACCATTCCATAAATGTATTGAAAGCATTTAAGTAAATTCATACCTTTGGAGAAACCTAGGGGTTTCAATAGAATGGAGTTCATATGCTCCCCCTCAATTGATGCGCATGGAGTTTTCATACTCCCCCTCAATTGATGATATTTCTCCTACATGGTTAGCTTTCATAACATTTATAGAAACTATGTCTTCTACTCATATATGTCTTCTCCCCTTTACCTTCTCCCCTTTACATGAACATCCTTCTCTTCTTCATGTAAGACATGCCTTCTTCCTCTTTTTAAAAGAAGACATACCTTTCTCCCCCTTTGTCATTTCAAAAAGGTGGGGGTATGAAGAAAATAAGAAACATCACTTGTTAAAGAGAAAGGAGATAACACAAATATATATAAGGAGAGTAGAAGAGCACAGATAGGGGCTTGTCCAAGCATAGAAAGAAAAGCAAGTTAAAGCATATACTTGAACAACCAAAAATGCAAGATAAAGTGCTGTAGAAAAACAATAAATCACAATTTTGACCCTCAAGATGATGGAATTTGACCAAAAACCATCGGAGCTCATGGCAAAGCCATGCGTCTTGCTCAGAAGGTCGTTTCTGCATGAAAAGCACTAGTCTTGCACTAAAAACTGAAACTGGAGCAAAATCTGCATAAAAATCCATAAATACTCCAATTCCCACATATCATGTAGATCTATGTACGCTGCATCACAATGTTATGCAAACAACTCAAGATGGTAGATATTCAATTTAAGGAACAAGCTTGATCATGTATAAGCATAGCATATAGATGAGCAAAATGCCAATTGTAAATAGGGTTAGAACTACATGTATATGAACTACTAGTAGATGATATCACAAGTTAGGACTACTAGTAGGATCTAGATCATAGCAAGAGATACCAAAAGATACACAAGATAAAGCAAGCTATGATTAGATGAAGAGATATATCCAAACAAAGAGATATGCAATTTTAGAAGCACGAGAGGATATAACTCACTAGATATGCATCCTTACCATAAGATGATTACCCCTAAGAACCTCAAGGTTGTATCAACACAAGATATACACCTAGAAAGATGTAGCAAGTTAGAGTACAACGGAAGCAATTTAAGACACAACCAAGAGATCCATAGAGATCATCATCAAAACCTACAAGACAACTCAAAGCCAGTAATTGCAAGATATAGATAAACCAATTTAGAGCAATTAGAGAGATAGAGATGTAAGAAAGATAGACAATTTAGAACAAGGCAATATGCATATATAAAGGTACCAAATGAGAGTGCCAAAGAATAAGGCTATTGGTTGAGAAAATCTAGTTGAGAGGGAAATTCTCATTCAATAAGCCAAATGTATATTCTGTGCACACTGTTATCGGTCGAGTTATGTGCATGGACAACTCAACCGATGGTAACTGCTGGCAACACCCACTGGTGCCTATCGGTCGAGTTTCACTAGGGCAAACTCGACCGACAGACCAGCTGTCAAAGAGCACATATATTTCATAAAAACATATTTAAAGGCATGCTAAAAATACAAACCATATCCAAACATGTCTAAGCAAGTTAGTAATGCACTATAGAAGCATTAGAAACAGTTTTTGAGCAAGAGTGTGAAGAGAATCACAAAATGCCACTTTTGACTCAAAAACCATATGTATAGTGCACACTAACTAGACAAAAACAAGTTAGAAAAGGTTATAAGAAAGAGAAACATTACCTTTGTGCTTACCATTGCTTTTCCACTTGTTGTCACCCTCTACACATCTCACCTTTCTTCTTTTATGTGGATTGACAAGTCAATTTACAATTCAATAGCTCAAGTCAATCCATTTGCAAGTACCTACAAGAAGAAAGATGAAATGGTCCCCAATCGTGTTTTTCGGTCCGGAGGGGTTAGTTTAGCAACCCAAATCCTATTGCTCTTGGGTGCTTTCCTAAAAGGACAACAATTAGAATAATGACCTAATTCATTGCAATAGTTGCATGTGCCCATAGTCTTGGAACTAGAGGATTCTCCATGGAATATTGGAGGTCCTTTATCTTTGTTGTTCCCTTGACTACTATCATACCCTAAACCATGTCTACCAATTTGTTTAGTAGTATGGTGTAGGATGTCATTAAGACTCTTTTTACCAACTAAGAATCTTTGCAAAGAAGATCGCAAACTGTCATTATCATGCTTAAGAGAAGCAATAGTCGAAGACAATTGATTGATATTATCTCTAGCATGCAAAAGATCATTTTCTAAGCAAAGAGATTTAGTTGAAAGAGAATCTCTATCAATATGAAGAGCAGCAACATCATTCTCTCTATTTGTAGAACTAGAACAAGATTCATGCCCATTGATTTTAGCAAGCAAGGAGGCATTTTCTATTTCTAATTCATGCAAAACAAAATCTTTGTCCTTGTTTTCAGATTTAAGAACATCAATGTCATGCATGAGAGAATCAATAATTAAAGTATGCTCTTCATTAGAACTAGGCATGAGAGGTTGAGCTTCTAGAAATTTAATCTTATCAAGTAAACTAGCATTTTCAAGTTTAATAGAGTCTACTTGGCTAAGAAAATCATTTTTATCAATAAGCAAACAAGAATTAGCATATTCAAGATCATCTAGTTCTATATGCAAATTATCAACAATTTTAGCAAGCTTTTTCTTTTTCTTTTTAGAAGACTTATAAGAGGCACAAATGTCATGAATAATAGCAAATGAAAGATTCTTTATCTAAAGAGTCTAGATTTACCTCACTTGAGTCTTCACTTGTTGATGCTATAAGGGAAAAATGGCATTCCCCTTCATCACTAGAGCATGACCTTGATCCTTCACATGAATCTTCACTTGAGCTTGAGTTGGAGGAGCCACTTGAGCTTGAGTGCCATTTCTCCTTCTTGTGAAGATGGGTCTTTTTGCCTTGTGGGCAATCTTTCTTTTAGTGACCCTTCTTTCCACATGTGAAGCATCGGATGAAGGAGGACTTGCCTTTGTAGAGTCTACCCTTGGAGTACATGACATCTTCTTTAGCTTGAGAGGATAGAGAGACTTGTTCCATGATAGCTTCAATTTGAGCCTTTATTTCAGCCTTCTTCATTCTCTTTATCTCTTTCTTCTCTTGTCTTTCTACTTCCTCCCTCTTGTCAAATGTGGCTTCATGTGCTTGTAGATTTCCAATGAGCTCTTCAATAGGAATGTCCCTAAGAGACCTTGCTTCTTCAATGGAAGTCACCTTGGATTCCCACCTCTTGGGGAGAGTTATAAGGATCTTTGAGTTGATCTCTCCATTAGACATAGGATGTCCTAGAACAGCAAGACCATTCAAGATGGTGTTGAGCCTTGAGTACATGTTGGCTATTCTCTCCTCCTTTCCCATCTTGAAGTTCTCAAGCAACCCTTTGAGCATGTAGACATTGCTTTCCTTCACTTGATCTGTCCCTTCATAAGTGATGCAAAGCTTTCTCCATACCTCATAAGTCGTCTCACAAGAAGAAATCCAGTTGAACTCGGTGGGGGTCATGGAGGCATATAAGATGTGCATTGCTCTAGCATTCAAGGTTGCTTTCATCAAGGCGGCTTCATCCCATTCTTCAATCTTTGTCTTTGGTTGATTGTATGGGTTGTTCACCATTTGCCACATCTCAAGACTTGATCCTTGGATGTAGAATTGAAGTCTTCTTCTCCAATAGAGGAAGTTGCTCCCATCAAAGATTGGAAGGCTGGTCGAGAGTCTTCCGCCTATCTAGTCACCCATCTTCTCCTACTTGTTGAAGTATGCTTGGAGAAGACCCGCTCTGATACCACTTGTTGGATCCTAGATGGGTGATTAGATGCTCTAGAGGGGGGGTGAATAGAGCTGAAAGCACTTAAACAAAACTCATTAAACCTTCAAAATATATGTCAAGATAAGGTTGCTAAATAGGCAATTTGAATGCAACTAAATCATGCATAGCAAGGATAAGAGAGATTGAACATGCACCAATTAGACAAGCCATTTAGAGTGGTTCCACACTTCAAACTAGAAGTGCGTCAGTCCACTTGCCTAGAGAGGTCAACCTCTAGGACTTCAAACAATTGCACTCTTATATTCATTAATAAGACATACAATACATGACCAACAAAGGACTTACCTATCCAATACAAAGAGTCTTCAACCTTACCAAGGACTTACCCACTTTGCAAGAGTCTTTGGCCTTCACCAAGGACTTACCCACTCTTGCACAAGTCTTCAGCCTTGCAGGAATTAACCACTCTTCTTGGATCCTCCACCTTTGACTTCACCTTCACTTGGAGAAGCTTCCACCAAGGTCTTACCCACTTGAGCTTGAGTCTTCTGCCTTCTCCAAGGGCTTACCCACTCTAGCTCCAAGTCTTTAGCCTTGATCTTCACCAAGGGACGCCTTCCCTTGTTCTTCTTCACCTCTCTTGGACAAGAGAGAGAACCTTCATCTTCATGATTGGCAAATGAGAGATGGGGAGGTGGTGGAAGTGAGAGCCTCACAAGATATACATATAGGACTAGCTCTCTTACAGATTTCCTACTCACTCTAATGGATGTAGCAAGTGATTAAGCTTAGAGAGAGAGAGGAGGCTGTAGGAAGCACTCAACTATAGAATAGGAACCTCACAAAGAGTTTGCAATGAATGCTCAACCTTGGAATGAAGCCCAAGGGGTCCTATTTATAGCTGGGGATGCCTCTTAGCCTTTGGGAACACTTAAGAATGAAAACTAGCCATTTTGTGGCTTGCAACAGATCTATTTTCACTTGTTGCAACTCCACAACGGCTAGAAACACTTTTCTGCACTTTTCCGTACAGTGCAATCGGTCGAGTTTTAATTGGGGTAACTGGACCGATCAAGTAAGAGGCAAATTGATATTCAACTGATCGGTTGAGTTTGTCCTGACAAAACTCGACCGACCATTTCAACTAGAAATGGCCTGCTACCTGATCGGTCGAGTTATGTGGGTGCACAACTCGACCGATGCAATCTTCAGAAAATCGACCAAGGTTGATCGGTCGAGTTTCATGGTGGGAAACTGGACCGATCAAGTGCCTGTAATTGATTTTCTAAGTTGTATATAAAGTGCTCTAATATTCGATCTATGTGTTCCTTATATTTTTCTAAGCTTAATTACAAGTCATACAATCATTACAAGTGATTTACAACATGATTCTAATGGATATACATCATATTACAAAAACATGCACTTGTATGACTTTGACTAGTCTTTTCTCCAATTTGAGATGCGCAAGTTAGGGCAATTGGAGTGTGTCTATACCTAATCTGAAATCACTCAAGTAGAAGCATTAGACACCAATATGTGGAATGGTTAGTCATCATCAAAACACGGGTTTAGTCAATTTAGACGTGAGTCAACATTGACCTAATTGACCTTGAGTCAACATTCTCCCCCTTTTTGAAGATGACAAACCATTCCATAAATGTATTGAAAGCATTTAAGTAAATTCATACCTTTGGAGAAACCTAGGGGTTTCAATAGAATGGAGTTCATATGCTCCCCCTCAATTGATGCGCATGGAGTTTTCATACTCCCCCTCAATTGATGCTATTTCTCCTACATGGTTAGCTTTCATAACATTTATAGAAACTATGTCTTCTACTCATATATGTCTTCTCCCCTTTACCTTCTCCCCTTTACATGAACATACTTCTCTTCTTCATGTAAGACATGCCTTCTTCCTCTTTTTAAAAGAAGACATACCTTTCTCCCCCTTTGTCATTTCAAAAAGGTGGGGGTATGAAGAAAATAAGAAACATCACTTGTTAAAGAGAAAGGAGATAACACAAATATATATAAGGAGATTAGAAGAGCACAGATAGGGGCTTGTCCAAGCATAGAAAGAAAAGCAAGTTAAAGCATATACTTGAACAACCAAAAATGCAAGATAAAGTGCTGCAGAAAAATAATAAATCACAATTTTGACCCTCAAGATGATGGAATTTGACCAAAAACCATCGGAGCTCATGGCAATGCCATGAGTCTTGCTCAGAAGGTCGTTTCTGCATTGAAAAGCACTAGTCTTGCACTAAAAACTGAAACCGGAGCAAAATCTGCATAAAAATCCATAAATACTCCAATTCCCACATAACATGTAGATCTATGTACCCTGCATCACAATGTTATGCAAGCAACTCAAGATGGTAGATATTCAATTTAAGGAACAAGCTTGATCATGTATAAGCATAGCATATAGATGAGCAAAGATGCCAATTGTAAACAGGGTTAGAACTACATGTATATGAACTACTAGTAGATGATATCACAAGTTAGGACTACTAGTAGGATCTAGATCATAGCAAGAGATACCAAAAGATACACAAGATAAAGCAAGCTATGATTAGATGAAGAGATATATCCAAACAAAGAGATATGCAATTTTAGAAGCATTAGAGGATATAACTCACTAGATATGCATCCTTACCATAAGATGATTACCCCTAAGAACCTCAAGGTTGTATCAACACAAGATATACACCTAGATAGATGTAGCAAGTTAGAGTACAGCGGAAGCAATTTAAGACACAACCAAGAGATCCATAGAGATCATCATCAAAACCTGCAAGACAACTCAAAGCCAGTAATTGCAAGATATAGATAAACCAATTTAGAGCAATTAGAGAGATAGAGATGTAAGCAAGATAGACAATTTAGAACAAGGCAATCTGCATATATAAAGGTACCAAATGAGAGTGCCAAAGAATAAGGCTATTGGTTGAGAAAATGTAGTTGAGAGGGAAATTCTCATTCAATAAGCCAAATGTATATTCTGTGCACACTGTTATTGGTCGAGTTATGTGCATGGAAAACTCGACCGATGACAACTGCTGGCAACACCCATTGGTGCCTATCGGTCGAGTTTCACTAGGGCAAACTCGACCGACAGACCAGCTGTCAAAGAGCACATATATTTCATAAAAACATATTTAAAGGCATGCTAAAAATACAAACCATATCCAAACATGTCTAAGCAAGTTAGTAATGCACTATAGAAGCATTAGAAACAGTTTTTGAGCAAGAGTGTGAAAAGAATCACAAAATGCCACTTTTGACTCAAAAACCATATGTATAGTGCACACTAACTAGACAAAAACAAGTTAGAAAAGGTTATAAGCAAGAGAAACATTACCTTTGTGCTTACCATTGCTTTTCCACTTGTTGTCACCCTCTACACATCTCACCTTTCTTCTTTTATGTGGATTGACAAGTAAATTTTCAATTCAATAGCTCAAGTCAATCCATTTGCAAGTACCTACAAGAAGAAAGATGAAATGGTCCCCAATCGTGTTTTTAGGTCCGGAAGGGTTAGTTTAGCAACCCAAATCTTATTGCTCTTGGGTGCTTTCCTAAAAGGACAACAATTAGAATAATGGCCTAATTCATTGCAATAGTTGCATGTGCCCATAGTCTTGGAACTAGAGGATTCTCCATGGAATATTGGAGGTCCTTTATCTTTGTTGTTCCCTTGACTACTATCATACCCTAAACCATGTCTACCAATTTGTTTAGTAGTATGGTGTAGGATGTCATTAAGACTCTTTTTACCAACTAAGAATCTTTGCAAAGAAGATCGCAAACTGTCATTATCATGCTTAAGAGAAGCAATAGTCGAAGACAATTGATTGATATTATCTCTATCATGCAAAAGATCATTTTCTAAGCAAAGAGATTTAGTTGAAAGAGAATCTCTATCAATATGAAGAGCAGCAACATCATTCTCTCTATTTGTAGAACTAGAACAAGATTCATGCCCATTGATTTTAGCAAGAAAGGAGGCATTTTCTATTTCTAATTGATGCAAAACAAAATCTTTGTCCTTGTTTTCAGATTTAAGAACATCAATGTCATGCATTAGAATCAATAATTAAAGTATGCTCTTCATTAGAACTAGGCATGAGAGGTTGAGCTTATAGAAATTTAATCTTATCAAGTAAACTAGCATTTTCAAGTTTAAGAGAGTCTACTTGGCTAAGAAAATCATTTTTATCAATAAGCAAGCAAGAATTGGCATATTCAAGATCATCTAGTTCTATATGCAAATTATCAACAATTTTAGCAAGCTTTTTCTTTTTCCTTTTAGAAGACTTATAAGAGGCACAAATGTCATGAATAATAGCAATTAAAGATTCTTTATCTAAAGAGTCTAGATTTACCTCACATGAGTCTTCACTTGTTGATGCTATAAGGGAAAAATGGCATTCCCCTTCATCACTAGAGCTTGACCTTGATCCTTCACATGAATCTTCACTTGAGCTTGAGTGCCATTTCTCCTTCTTGTGAAGATGGGTCTTTTTTCCTTGTGGGCAATCTTTCTTGTAGTGTCCCTTCTTTCCACATGTGAAGCATCAGATGGAGGAGGACTTGCCTTTGTAGAGTCTACCCTTGGAGTACATGACATCTTCTTTAGCTTGAGAGGATAGAGAGACTTGTTCCATGATAGCTTCAATTTGAGCCTTTATTTCAGCCTTCTTCATTCTCTTTATCTCTTTCTTCTCTTGTCTTTCTACTTCCTCCCTCTTGTCAAGTGTGGCTTCATGTGTTTGTAGATTTCCAATGAGCTCTTCAATAGGAATGTCCCTAAGAGACCTTGCTTCTTCAATGGAAGTCACCTTGGATTCCCACCTCTTGGGGAGAGTTCTAAGGATCTTTGAGTTGATCTCTCCATTAGACATAGGATGTCCTAGAACAGCAAGACCATTCAAGATGGTGTTGAGCCTTGAGTACATGTTGGCTATGCTCTCCTCCTTTCCCATCTTGAAGTTCTCAAGCAACCCTTTGAGCATGTAGACTTTGCTTTCCTTCACTTGATCTGTCCCTTCATAAGTGATGCAAAGCTTTCTCCATACCTCATAAGCCATCTCACAAGAAGAAATCCAGTTGAACTCGGTGGGGGTCATGGAGGCATATAAGATGTGCATTGCTCTAGCATTCAAGGTTGCTTTCATCAAGGTGGCTTCATCCCATTCTTCAATCTTTGTCTTTGGTTGAATGTATGGGTTGTTCACCATTTGCCACATCTCAAGACTTGATCCTTGGATGTAGAATTGAAGTCTTCTTCTCCAATAGAGGAAGTTGCTCCCATCAAAGATTGGAAGGCTGGTCGAGAGTCTCCCGCCTATGTAGTCACCCATCTTCTCCTACTTGTTGAAGTATGCTTGGAGAAGACCCGCTCTGATACCACTTGTTGGATCCTAGATGGGTGATTAGATGCTCTAGAGGGGGGGTGAATAGAGCTGAAAGCACTTAAACAAAACTCATTAAACCTTCAAAATATATGTCAAGATAAGGTTGCTAAATAGGCAATTTGAATGCAACTAAATCATGCATAGCAAGGATAAGAGAGATTGAACATGCACCAATTAGACAAGCCATTTAGAGTGGTTCCACACTTCAAACTAGAAGTGCGTCAGTCCACTTGCCTAGAGAGGTCAACCTCTAGGACTTCAAACAATTGCACTCTTATATTCATTAATAAGACATACAATACATGACCAACAAAGGACTTACCTATCCAATACAAAGAGTCTTCAACCTTACCAAGGACTTACCCACTTTGCAAGAGTCTTTGGCCTTCTCCAAGGACTTACCCACTCTTGCACAAGTCTTCAGCCTTGCAGGAATTACCCACTCTTCTTGGATCTTCCACCTTTGACTTCACCTTTACTCGGAGAAGCTTCCACCAAGGTCTTACCCACTTGAGCTTGAGTCTTCTGCCTTCTCCAAGGGCTTACCCACTTTAGCTCCAAGTCTTCAGCCTTGATCTTCACCAAGGGACGCCTTCCCTTGTTCTTCTTCACCTCTCTTGGACAAGAGAGAGAACCTTCATCTTCATGATTGGCAAATGAGAGATGGGGAGGTGGTGGAAGTGAGAGCCTCACAAGATATACATATAGGACTAGCTCTCTTACAAATTTCCTACTCACTCTAATGGATGTAGCAAGTGATTAAGCTTAGAGAAAGAGAGGAGGCTGTAGGAAGCACTCAACTATAGAATAGGAACCTCACAAAGAGTTTGCAATGAATGCTCAACCTTGGAATGAAGCCCAAGGGGTCCTATTTATAGCTGGGGATGCCTCTTAGCTTTTGGGAACACTTAAGAATGAAAACTAGCCATTTTGTGGCTTGCAACGGATCTATTTTCACTTGTTGCAACTCCACAACGGCTAGAAACACTTTTCTGCACTTTTCCGTACAGTGCAATCGGTCGAGTTTTAATGGGGGTAACTGGACCGATCAAGTAAGAAGCAAACCGATATTCAACTGATCAGTCGAGTTTGTCCTGACAAAACTCGACCGACCATTTCAACTACAAATGGCCTGCTACCTGATCAGTCGAGTTATGTGGGTGCACAACTCGACCGATGCAATCTTCAGAAAATCGACCAAGGTTGATCGGTCGAGTTTCAGGGTGGGAAACTGGACCGATCAAGTGCATGTAATTGATTTTCTAAGTTGTATATAAAGTGCTCTAATATTTGATCTAAGTGTTCCTGATATTTTTCTAAGCTTAATTACAAGTCATACAATCATTACAAGTGATTTACAACATGATTCTAATGGATATACATCATATTACAAAAATGTGCACTTGTATGACTTTGACTAGTCTTTTCTCCAATTTGAGATGCGCAAGTTAGGGCAATTGGAGTGTGTCTATACCTAATCTGAAATCACTCAAGTAGAAGCATTAGACACCAATATGTGGAATGGTTAGTCATCATCAAAACACGGGTTTAGTCAATTTAGACGTGAGTCAACATTGACCTAATTGACCTTGAGTCAAAATTCTCCCCCTTTTTGAAGATGGCAAACCATTCCATAAATGTATTGAAAGCATTTAAGTAAATTCATACCTTTGGAGAAACCTAGGGGATTCAATAGAATGGAGTTCATATGCTCCCCCTCAATTGATGCGCATGGAGTTTTCATACTCCCCCTCAATTGATGCTATTTCTCCTACATGGTTAGCTTTCATAACATTTATAGAAACTATGTCTTCTACTCATATATGTCTTCTCCCCTTTACCTTCTCCCCTTTACATGAACATACTTCTCTTCTTCATGTAAGACATGCCTTCTTCCTCTTTTTAAAAGAAGGCATACCTTTCTCCCCCTTTGTCATTTCAAAAAGGTGGGGGTATGAAGAAAATAAGAAACATCACTTGTTAAAGAGAAAGGAGATAACACAAATATATATAAGGAGAGTAGAAGAGCACAGATAGGGGCTTGTCCAAGCATAGAAAGAAAAGAAAGTTAAAGCATATACTTGAACAACCAAAAATGCAAGATAAAGTGCTGCAGAAAAATAATAAATCACAATTTTGACCCTCAAGATGATGGAATTTGACCAAAAACCATCGGAGCTCATGGACAAGCCATGAGTCTTGGTCAGAAGGTCGTTTCTGCATGAAAAGCACTAGTCTTGCACTAAAAACTGAAACTGGAGCAAAATCTGCATAAAAATCCATAAATACTCCAATTCCCAGATATCATGTAGATCTATGTACCCTGCATCACAATGTTATGCAAGCAACTCAAGATGGTAGATATTCAATTTAAGGAACAAGCTTGATCATGTATAAGCATAGCTTATAGATGAGCAAAGATGCCAATTGTAAAAAGGGTTAGAACTACATGTAATTGAACTACTAGTAGATGATATCACAAGTTAGGACTACTAGTAGGATCTAGATCATAGCAAGAGATACCAAAAGATACACAAGATAAAGCAAGCTATGATTAGATGAAGAGATATATCCAAACAAAGAGATATGCAATTTTAGAAGCATGAGAGGATATAACTCACTAGATATGCATCCTTACCATAAGATGATTACCCCTAAGAACCTCAAGGTTGTATCAACACGAGATATACACCTAGATAGATGTAGCAAGTTAGAGTACAGCGGAAGCAATTTAAGACACAACCAAGAGATCCATAGAGATCATCATCAAAACCTGCAAGACAACTCAAAGCCAGTAATTGCAAGATATAGATAAACCAATTTAGAGAAATTAGAGAGATAGATATGTAAGCAAGATAGACAATTTAGAACAAGGCAATATGCATATATAAAGGTACCAAATGAGAGTGCCAAAGAATAAGGCTATTGGTTGAGAAAATCTAGTTGAGAGGGAAATTCTCATTCAATAAGCCAAATGTATATTCTGTGCACACTGTTATCGGTCGAGTTATGTTCATGGACAACTCGACCGATGACAACTACTGGCAACACCCAGTGGTGCCTATCGGTCGAGTTTCACTAGGGCAAACTCGACCGACAGACCAGCTGTCAAAGAGCACATATATTTAATAAAAACATATTTAAAGGCATGCTAAAAATACAAACCATATCCAAACATGTCTAAGCAAGTTAGTAATGCACTATAGAAGCATTAGAAACAGTTTTTGAGCAAGAGTGTGAAGAGAATCACAAAATGTCACTTTTGACTCAAAAACCATATGTATAGTGCACACTAACTAGACAAAAACAAGTTAGAAAAGGTTATAAGCAAGAGAAACATTACCTTTGTGCTTACCATTGCTTTTCCACTTGTTGTCACCCTCTACACATCTCACCTTTCTTCTTTTATGTGGATTGACAAGTCAATTTTCAATTCAATAGCTCAAGTCAATCCATTTGCAAGTACCTACAAGAAGAAAGATGAAATGGTCCCCAATCGTGTTTTTGGGTCCGGACGGGTTAGTTTAGCAACCCAAATCCTATTGCTCTTGGGTGCTTTCCTAAAAGGACAACAATTAGAATAATGACCTAATTCATTGCAATAGTTTCATTTGCCCATAGTCTTGGAACTAGAGGATTCTCCATGGAATATTGGAGGTCCTTTATCTTTGTTGTTCCCTTGACTACTATCATACCCTAAACCATGTCTACCAATTTGTTTAGTAGTATGGTGTAGGATGTCATTAAGACTCTTTTTACCAACTAAGAATCTTTGCAAAGAAGATATCAAACTGTCATTATCATGCTTAAGAAAAGCAATAGTCGAAGACAATTGATTGATATTATCTCTAGCATGCAAAAGATCATTTTCTAAGCAAAGAGATTTAGTTGAAAGAGAATCTCTATCAATATGAAGAGCAACAACATCATTCTCTCTATTTGTAGAACTAGAACAAGATTCATGCCCATTGATTTTAGCAAGCAAGGAGGCATTTTCTATTTCTAATTCATGCAAAACAAAATCTTTGTCCCTGTTTTCAGATTTAAGAACATCAATGTCATGCATGAGAGAATCAATAATTAAAGTATGCTCTTCATTAGAACTAGGCATGAGAGGTTGAGCTTCTAGAAATTTAATCTTATCAAGTAAACTAGCATTTTCAAGTTTAAGAGAGTCTACTTTGTCTAAGAAAATCATTTTTATCAATAAGCAAGCAAGAATTAGCATATTCAAGATCATCTAGTTCTATATGCAAATTATCAACAATTTTAGCAAGCTTTTTCTTTTTCTTTTTAGAAGACTTATAAGAGGCACAAATGTCATGAATAATAGCAATTAAATATTCTTTATCTAAAGAGTCTAGATTTACCTCACTTCAGTCTTCACTTGTTGATGCTATAAGGGAAAAATGGCATTCCCCTTCATCACTAGAGCTTGACCTTGATCCTTCACATGAATCTTCACTTGAGCTTGAGTTGGAGGAGCCACTTGAGCTTGAGTGCCATTTCTCCTTCTTGTGAAGATGGGTCTTTTTGCCTTGTGGGCAATCTTTCTTGTAGTGACCCTTCTTTCCACATGTGAAGATCGGATGGAGGAGGACTTGCCTTTGTAGAGTCTACCCTTGGAGTACATGGCATCTTCTTTAGCTTGAGAGGATGGAGAGACTTGTTCCATGATAGCTTCAATTTGAGCCTTTATTTCAGCCTTCTTCATTCTCTTTAGCTCTTTCTTCTCTTGTATTTCTACTTCCTCCCTCTTGTCAAGTGTGGCTTCATGTGCTTGTAGATTTCCAATGAGCTCTTCAATAGGAATGTCCCTAAGAGACCTTGCTTCTTCAATGGAAGTCACCTTGGATTCCCACCTCTTGGGGAGAGTTCTAAGGATCTTTGAGTTGATCTCTCCATTAGACATAGGATGTCCTAGAACAGCAAGACCATTCAAGATGGTGTTGAGCCTTGAGTACATGTTGGCTATGCTCTCCTCCTTTCCCATCTTGAAGTTCTCAAGCAACCTTTTGAGCATGTAGACTTTGCTTTCCTTCACTTGATCTGTCCCTTCATAAGTGATGCAAAGCTTTCTCCATACCTCATAAGCCGTCTCCTAAGAAGAAATCAAGTTGAACTCGGTGGGGGTCATGGAGGCATATAAGATGTGCTTTGCTCTAGAATTCAAGGTAGCTTTCATCAAGGCGGCTTCATCGCATTCTTCAATCTCTGTCTTTGGTTGAATGCATGTGTTGTTCACCATTTGCCACATCTCAAGACTTGATCCTTGGATGTAGAATTAAAGTCTTCTTCTCCAATAGAGGAAGTTTCTCCCATTAAAGATTGGAAGGCTGGTCGAGAGTCTCCCTCCTAGGTAGTCACCCATCTTCTCCTACTTGTTGAAGTATTCTTGGAGAAGACCCGCTCTGATTCCACTTGTTGGATCCTACATGGGTGATTAGATTCTCTAGAGGGGGGTGAATAGAGCTGAAAGCACTTAAACAAAACTCATTAAACCTTCAAAATATATGTCAAGATAAGGTTGCTAAATAGGCAATTTGAATGCAACTAAATCATGCATAGCAAGGATAAGAGAGATTGAACATGCACCAATTAGACAATCTATTTAGAGTGGTTCCACACTTCAAACTAGAAGTGTGTTAGTCCACTTGCCTAGAGAGGTCAACCTCTAGGACTTCAAACAATTACACTCTTATATTCATTAATAAGACATAAAATACATGACCAACAAAGGACTTACCTATCGAATACAAAGAGTCTTCAACCTTACCAAGGACTTACCCACTTTGCAAGAGTCTTTGGCCTTCTCCAAGGACTTACCCACTCTTGCACAAGTCTTCAGCTTTGCAGGAATTACCCACTCTTCTTGGATCTTCCGCCTTTGACTTCACCTTCACTCGGAGAAGCTTCCACCAAGGTCTTACCCACTTGAGCTTGAGTCTTTTGCCTTCTCCAAGGGCTTACCCACTCTAGCTCCAAGTCTTTATCCTTGATCTTCACCAAGGGACGCCTTCCCTTGTTATTCTTCACCTCTCTTGGACAAGAGAGAGAACCTTCATCTTCATGATTGGCAAATGAGAGATGGGGAGGTGGTGGAAGTGAGAGCCTCACAAGATATACATATAGGACTAGCTCTCTTACAGATTTCCTACTCACTCTAATGGATGTAGCAAGTGATTAAGCTTAGAGAGAGAGAGGAGGCTGTAGGAAGCACTCAACTATAGAATAGGAACCTCACAAAGAGTTTGCAATGAATGCTCAACCTTGGAATGAAGCCCAAGGGGTCCTATTTATAGCTGGGGATGCCTCTTAGCCTTTGGGAACACTTATGAATGAAAACTAGCCGTTTTGTGGCTTGTAACGGATCTATTTTCACTTGTTGCAACTCCACAATGGCTAGAAAGACTTTTCTGCACTTTTCCGTACAGTGCAATCGGTCAAGTTTTAATGGTGGTAACTGGACCGATCAAGTAAGAGGCAAACCGATATTCAACAGATCGGTCGAGTTTGTCCTGACAAAACTCGACCGACCATTTCAACTGGAAATGGCCTGCTACCTGATCGGTCGAGTTCTGTGGGTGCACAACTCGACCGATGCAATCTTCAGAAAATCGACCAAGGTTGATCGGTCGAGTTTCAGGGTGGGAAACTGGACCGATCAAGTATCTGTAATTGATTTTCTAAGTTTCATATAAAGTGCTCTAATATTCTATCTAAGTGTTCTTGATATTTTTCTAAGCTTAATTACAAGTCATTCAATCATTACAAGTGATTTACAACATGATTCTAATGGATATACATCATATTACAAAAACGTGCACTTGTATGACTTTGACTAGTCTTTTCTCCAATTTGAGATGCGCAAGTTAGGGAAATTGGAGTGTGTCTATACCTAATCTAAAATCACTCAAGTAGAAGCATTAGACACCAATATGTGGAATGGTTATTCATCATCAAAACACGGGTTTAGTCAATTTAGACGTGAGTCAACATTGACCTAATTGACCTTGAGTCAACATTCTCCCCCTTTTTGAAGATGACAAACCATTCCATAAATGTATTGAAAGTATTTAAGTAAATTCATACCTTTGGAGAAACCTAGGGGTTTCTATAGAATGGAGTTCATATGCTCCCCCTCAATTGATGCGCATGGAGTTTTCATACTCCCCCTCAATTGATGCTATTTCTCCTACATGGTTAGCTTTCATAACATTTATAGAAACTATGTCTTCTACTCATATATGTCTTCTCCCCTTTACCTTCTCCCCTTTACATGAACATACTTCTCTTCTTCATGTAAGACATGCCTTCTTCCTCTTTTTAAAAGAAGACATACCTTTCTCCCCCTTTGTCATTTCAAAAAGGTGGGGGTATGAAGAAAATAAGAAACATCACTTGTTAAAGAGAAAGGAGATAACACAAATATATATAAGGAGAGTAGAAGAGCACAGATAGGGGCTTGTCCAAGCATAGAAAGAAAAGCAAGTTAAAGCATATACTTGAACAACCAAAAATGCAAGATAAAGTGCTGCATAAAAACAATAAATCACAATTTTGACCCTCAAAATGATGGAATTTGACCAAAAACCATCGGAGCTCATGGCAAAGCGATGAGTCTTGCTCAGAAGGTCGTTTCTACATGAAAAGCACTAGTCTTGCACTAAAAACTGAAACTGGAGCAAAATCTGCATAAAAATCCATAAATACTCCAATTCCCACATATCATGTAGATCTATGTACCCTGCATCACAATGTTATGCAAGCAACTCAAGATGGTAGATATTCAATTTAAGGAACAAGCTTGATTATGTATAAGCATAGCATATAGATGAGCAAAGATGCCAATTGTAAACAGGGTTAGAACTACATGTATATGAACTACTAGTAGATGATATCACAAGTTAGGACTACTAGTAGGATCTAGATCATAGCAAGAGATACTAAAAGATACACAAGATAAAGCAAGCTATGATTAGATGAAGAGATATATCCAAACAAAAAGATATGCAATTTTAGAAGCATGAGAGGATATCACTCACTAGATATGCATCCTTACTATAAGATGATTACCCCTAAGAACCTCAAGGTTGTATCAACACAATATATACACCTAGATAGATGTAGCAAGTTAGAGTACAACGGAAGCAATTTAAGACACAACCAAGAGATCCATAGAGATCATCATCAAAACCTGCAAGACAACTCAAAGCCAGTAATTGCAAGATATAGATAAACCAATTTAGAGCAATTAGAGAGATAGAGATGTAAGCAAGATAGACAATTTAGAACAAGGCAATATGCATATATAAAGGTACCAAATGAGAGTGCCAAAGAATAAGGCTATTGGTTGAGAAAATCTAGTTGAGAGGGAAATTCTCATTCAATAAGCCAAATGTATATTCTGTGCACACTGTTATCGGTCGAGTTATGTGCATGGACAACTCGACTGATGACAACTGCTAGCAACACTCATTGGTGCCTATCGGTCGAGTTTCACTAGGGCAAACTCGACCGACAGACCAGCTGTCAAAGAGCACATATATTTCATAAAAACATATTTAAAGGCATGCTAAAAATACAAACCATATCCAAACATGTCTAAGCAAGTTAGTAATGCACTATAGAAGCATTAGAAACAGTTTTTGAGCAAGAGTGAGAAGAGAATCACAAAATGCCACCTTTGACTCAAAAACCATATGTATAGTGCACACTAACTAGACAAAAACAAGTTAGAAAAGGTTATAAGCAAGAGAAACATTACCTTTGTGCTTACCATTGCTTTTCCACTTGTTGTCACCCTCTACACATCTCACCTTTCTTCTTTTATGTGGATTGACAAGTCAATTTTCAGTTCAATAGCTCAAGTCAATCCATTTGCAAGTACCTACAAGAAGAAAGATGAAATGGTCCCCAATCGTATTTTTGGGTCCGGAGGGGTTAGTTTAGAAACCCAAATCCTATTGCTCTTGGGTGATTTCCTAAAAGGACAACAATTACAATAATGACCTAATTCATTGCAATAGTTGCATGTGCCCATAGTCTTGGAACTAGAGGATTCTCCATGGAATATTGGAGGTCCTTTATCTTTGTTGTTCCCTTGACTACTATCATACCCTAAACCATGTCTACCAATTTGTTTAGTAGTATGGTGTAGGATGTCATTAAGACTCTTTTTACCAACTAAGAATTTTTGCAAAGAAGATCTTAAACTGTCATTATCATGCTTAAGAGAAGCAATAGTCGAAGACAATTGATTGATATTATCTCTAGCATGCAAAAGATCATTTTCTAAGCAAAGAGATTTAGTTGAAAGAGAATCTCTATCAATATGAAGAGCAGCAACATCATTCTCTCTATTTGTACAACTAGAACAAGATTCATGCCCATTGATTTTAGCAAGCAAGGAGGCATTTTCTATTTCTAATTCATGCAAAACAAAATCTTTGTCCTTGTTTTCAGATTTAAGAACATCAATGCCATGCATGAGAGAATCAATAATTAAAGTATGCTCTTCATTAGAAGTAGGCATGAGAGGTTGAGCTTCTAGAAATTTAATCTTATCAAGTAAACTATCATTTTCAAGTTTAAGAGAGTCTACTTGGCTAAGAAAATCATTTTTATCAATAAGCAAGCAAGAATTAGCATATTCAAGATCATATAGTTCTATATGCAAATTATCAACAATTTTAGCAAGCTTTTTCTTTTTCTTTTTAGAAGACTTATAAGAGGCACAAATGTCATGAATAATAGCAATTAAAGATTCTTTATCTAAAGAGTCTAGATTTACCTCACTTGAGTCTTCACTTGTTGATGCTATAAGGGGAAAATGGCATTCCCCTTCATCACTAGAGCTTGACCTTGATCCTTCACATGAATCTTCACTTGAGCTTGAGTTGGAGGAGCCACTTGAGCTTGAGTTCCATTTCTCCTTCTTGTGAAGATGGGTCTTTTTGCCTTGTGGGCAATCTTCCTTGTAGTGACCCTTCTTTCCACATGTGAAGCATCGGATGGAGGAGGACTTGCCTTTGTAGAGTCTACCATTGGAGTACATGGCATCTTCTTTAGCTTGAGAGGATGGAGAGACTTGTTCCATGATAGCTTCAATTTGAGCCTTTATTTCAGCCTTCTTCATTCTCTTTAGCTCTTTCTTCTCTTGTCTTTCTACTTCCTCCCTCTTGTCAAGTGTGGCTTCATGTGCTTGTAGATTTCCAATGAGCTCTTCAATAGGAATGTCCCTAAGAGACCTTGCTTCTTCAATTGAAGTCACCTTGGATTCCCACCTCTTGGGGAGAGTTCTAAGGATCTTTGAGTTGATCTCTCCATTACACATACGATGTCCTAGAACAGCAAGACCATTCAAGATGGTGTTGAGCCTTGAGTACATGTTGGCTATGCTCTCCTCCTTTCCCATCTTGAAGTTCTCAAGCAACCCTTTGAGCATGTAGACTTTGCTTTCCTTCACTTGATTTGTCCCTTCATAAGTGATGCAAAGCTTTCTCCATACCTCATAAGCCGTCTCAAAAGAAAAAATCCAGTTGAACTCGGTGGGGGTCATGGAGGCATATAAGATGTGCATTGCTCTAGCATTCAAGGTTGCTTTCATCAAGGCGGCTTCATCCCATTCTTCAATCTTTGTCTTTGGTTGAATGTATGGGTTGTTCACCATTTGCCACATCTCAAGACTTGATCCTTGGATGTCGAATTGAAGTCTTCTTCTCCAATAGAGGAAGTTGCTCCCATCAAAGATTGGAAGGCTGGTCGAGAGTCTCCCGCCTAGGTAGTCACCCATCTTCTCCTACTTGTTGAAGTATGCTTGGAGAAGACCCGCTCTGATACTACTTGTTGGATCCTAGATGGGTGATTAGATGCTCTAGAGGGGGGGTGAATAGAGCTGAAAGCACTTAAACAAAACTCATTAAACCTTCAAAATATATGTCAAGATAAGGTTGCTAAATAGGCAATTTGAATGCAACTAAATCATGCATAGCAAGGATAAGAGAGATTGAACATGCACTAATTAGACAAGCTATTTAGAGTGGTTCCACACTTCAAACTAGAAGTGTGTCAGTCCACTTGCCTAGAGAAGTCAACCTCTAGGACTTCAAACAATTGCACTCTTATATTCATTAATAAGACATACAATACATGACCAACAAAGGACTTACCTATCCAATACAAAGAGTCTTCAACCTTACCAAGGACTTACCCACTTTGCAAGAGTCTTTGGCCTTCTCCAAGGACTTACCCACTCTTGCACAAGTCTTCAGCCTTGCAGGAATTACCCACTCTTCTTGGATCTTCCGCCTTTGACTTCACCTTCACACGGAGAAGCTTCCACCGAGGTCTTACCCACTTGAGCTTGAGTCTTCTGCCTTCTCCAAGGGCTTATCCACTCTAGCTCCAAGTCTTTAGCCTTGATCTTCACCAAGGGATGCCTTCCCTTGTTCTTCTTCACCTCTCTTGGACAAGAGAGAGAACCTTCATCTTCATGATTGGAAAATGAGAGATGGGGAGGTGGTGGAAGTGAGAGCCTCAAAGATATACATATAGGACTAGCCCTCTTATAGATTTCCTACTCACTCTAATGGATGTAGCAAGTGATTAAGCTTAGAGAGAGAGGAGGTTGTAGGAAGCACTCAACTATAGAATAGGAACCTCACAAAGAGTTTGCAATGAATGCTCAACCTTGGAATGAAGCCCAAGGGGTCCTATTTATAGCTGGGGATGCCTCTTAGCCTTTGGGAACACTTAAGAACGAAAACTAGCCATTTTGTGGCTTGCAATGGATCTATTTTCACTTGTTGCAACTCCACAACGGCTAGAAACACTTTTTTGCACTTTTTCGTACAGTGCAATCGGTCGAGTTTTAATGGGGGTAACTGGACCGATCAAGTAAGAGGCAAACCGATATTCAACTGATCGGTCGAGTTTGTCCTGACAAAACTCGACCGACCATTTCAACTGGAAATGGCCTGCTACCTGATCGGTCGAGTTCTGTGGGTGCACAACTCGACCAATGCAATCTTCAGAAAATCGACCAAGGTTGATCGGTCGAGTTTCAGGGTGGGAAACTGGACCGATCAAGTGTATGTAATTGATTTTCTAAGTTGCATATAAAGTGCTCTAATATTCGATCTAAGTGTTCTTGATATTTTTCTAAGCTTAATTACAAGTCATACAATCATTACAAGTGATTTACAACATGATTCTAATGGATATACATCATATTACAAAAATGTGCACTTGTATGACTTTGACTAGTCTTTTCTCCAATTTGAGATGCGCAAGTTAGGGCAATTGGAGTGTGTCTATACCTAATCTGAAATCACTCAAGTAGAAGCATTAGACACCAATATGTGGAATGGTTAGTCATCATCAAAACACGGGTTTAGTCAATTTAGACGTGAGTCAACATTGACCTAATTGACCTTGAGTCAACATTCTCCCCCTTTTTGAAGATGACAAACCATTCCATAAATGTATTGAAATCATTTAAGTAAATTCATACCTTTGGAGAAACCTAGGGGTTTCAATAGAATGGAGTTCATATGCTCCCCTCAATTGATGTGCATGGAGTTTTCATACTCCCCCTCCATTGATGCTATTTCTCCTACATGGTGAGCTTTCATAACATTTATAGAAACTATGTCTTCTACTCATATATGTCTTCTCCCCTTTACCTTCTCCCCTTTACATGAATATACTTCTCTTCTTCATGTAAGACATGCCTTCTTCCTCTTTTTAAAAGAAGACATACCTTTCTCCCCCTTTGTCATTTCAAAAAGGTGGGGGTATGAAGAAAATAAGAAACATCACTTGTTAAAGAGAAAGGAGATAACACAAATATATATAAGGAGAGTAGAAGAGCACAGATAGGGGATTCTCCAAGCATAGAAAGAAAAGCAAGTTAAAGCATATCTTTGAACAACCAAAAATGCAAGATAAAGTGCTGCAGAAAAACAATAAATCACAATTTTGACCCTCAAGATGATGGAATTTGACCAAAAACCATCAGAGCTCATGGCAAAGCGATGAGTCTTGCTCAGAAGGTCGTTTTTGCATGAAAAGCACTAGTCTTGCACTAAAAACTGAAACTGGAGCAAAATCTGCATAAAAATCCATAAATACTCCAATTCCCACATATCATGTAGATCTATGTACCCTGCATCACAATGTTATGCAAGCAACTCAAGATGGTAGATATTCAATTTAAGGAACAAGCTTGATCATGTATAAGCATAGCATATAGATGAGCAAAGATGCCAATTGTAAACAGGGTTAGAACTACATGTATATGAACTACTAGTAGATGATATCACAAGTTAGGACTACTAGTAGGATCTAGATCATAGCAAGAGATACTAAAAGATACACAAGATAAAGCAAGCTATGATTAGATGAAGAGATATATCCAAACAAAGAGATATGCAATTTTAGAAGCATGAGAGGATATCACTCACTAGATATGCATCCTTACCATAAGATGATTACCCCTAAGAACCTCAAGGTTGTATCAACATAATATATACACCTAGATAGATGTAGCAAGTTAGAGTACAATGGAAGCAATTTAAGACACAACCAAGAGATCCATAGAGATCATCATCAAAACCTGCAAGACAACTCAAAGCCAATAATTGCAAGATATAGATAAACCAATTTAGAGCAATTAGAGAGATAGAGATGTAAGCAAGATAGACAATTTAGAACAAGGCAATATGCATATATAAAGGTACCAAATGAGAGTGCCAAAGAATAAGGCTATTGGTTGAGAAAATCTAGTTGAGAGGGAAATTCTCATTCAATAAGCCAAATGTATATTCTGTGCACACTGTTATCGGTCGAGTTATGTGCATGGACAACTCGACCGATGACAACTGCTGGCAACACCCATTGGTGCCTATTGGTTGAGTTTCACTAGGGCAAACTCGACCGACAGACCAGCTATCAAAGAGCACATATATTTCATAAAAACATATTTAAAGGCATGCTAAAAATACAAACCATATCCAAACATGTCTAAGCAAGTTAGTAATGCACTATAGAAGCATTAGAAACAGTTTTTGAGCAAGAGTGAGAAGAGAATCACAAAATGCCACTTTTGACTCAAAAACCATATGTATAGTGCACACTAACTAGACAAAAACAAGTTAGAAAAGGTTATACGCAAGAGAAACATTACCTTTGTGCTTACCATTGCTTTTCCACTTGTTGTCACCCTCTACACATCTCACCTTTCTTCTTTTATGTGGATTGTCAAGTCAATTTTCAATTCAATAGCTCAATTCAATCCATTTGCAAGTACCTACAAGAAGAAAGATGAAATGGTCCCCAATCGTGTTTTTGGGTCCGGAGGGGTTAGTTTAGCAACCCAAATCCTATTGCTCTTGGGTGCTTTCCTAAAAGGACAACAATTACAATAATGACCTAATTCATTGCAATAGTTGCATGTGCCCATAGTCTTGGAACTAGAGGATTCTCCATGGAATATTGGAGGTCCTTTATCTTTGTTGTTCCCTTGACTACTATCATACCCTAAACCATGTCTACCAATTTGTTTAGTAGTATGGTGTAGGATGTCATTAAGACTCTTTTTACCAACTAAAACTCTTTTCAAAGAAGATCTTAAACTGTCATTATCATGCTTAAGAGAAGCAATAGTTAAAGACAATTGATTGATATTATCTCTAGCATGCAAAAGATCATTTTCTAAGCAAAGAGATTTAGTTGAAAGAGAATCTATATCAATATGAAGAGAAGCAACATCATTCTCTCTATTTGTAGAACTAGAACAAGATTCATGCCCATTGATTTTAGCAAGCAAGGGGGCATTTTCTATTTCTAATTCATGCAAAACAAAATCTTTATCCTTGTTTTCAGATTTAAGAACATCAATGTCATGCATGAGAGAATCAATAATTAAAGTATGATCTTCATTAGAACTAGGCATGAGAGGTTGAGCTTCTAGAAATTTAATCTTATCAAGTAAACTAGCATTTTCAAGTTTAAGAGAGTCTACTTGGCTAAGAAAATCATTTTTATCAATAAGCAAGCAAGAATTAGCATATTCAAGATCATCTAGTTCTATATGCAAATTATCAACAATTTTAGCAAGCTTTTTCTTTTTCTTTTTAGAAGACTTATAAGAGGCACAAATGTCATGAATAATAGCAATTAAAGATTCTTTATCAAAAGAGTCTAGATTTACCTCACTTCAGTCTTCACTTGTTGATGCTATAAGGGAAAAATGGCATTCCCCTTCATCACTAGAGCTTGACCTTGATCCTTCACATGAATCTTCACTTGAGCTTGAGTTGGAGGAGCCACTTGAGCTTGAGTGCCATTTCTCCTTCTTGTGAAGATGGGTCTTTTTGCCTTGTGGGCAATCTTCCTTGTAGTGACCCTTCTTTCCACATGTGAAGCATCGGATGGAGGAGGACTTGCCTTTGTAGAGTCTACCCTTGGAGTACATGGCATCTTCTTTAGCTTGAGAGGATGGAGAGACTTGTTCCATGATAGCTTAAATTTGAGCCTTTATTTCAGCCTTCTTCATTCTCTTTAGCTCTTTCTTCTCTTGTCTTTCTACTTCCTCCCTCTTGTCAAGTGTGGCTTCATGTGCTTGTAGATTTCCAATGAGCTCTTCAATAGGAATGTCCCTAAGAGACCTTGCTTCTTCAATTGAAGTCACCTTGGATTCCCACCTCTTGGGGAGAGTTCTAAGGATATTTGAGTTGATCTCTCCATTAGACATAGGATGTCCTAGAATAGCAAGACCATTCAAGATGGTGTTGAGCCTTGAGTACATGTTGGATATGCTCTCCTCCTTTCCCATCTTGAAGTTCTCAAGCAACCCTTTGAGCATGTAGACTTTGCTTTCCTTCACTTGATCTGTCCCTTCATAAGTGATGCAAAGCTTTCTCCATACCTCATAAGCCGTCTCACAAGAAGAAATCCAGTTGAACTCGGTGGGGGTCATGGAGGCATATAAGATGTGCATTGCTCTAGCATTCAAGGTTGCTTTCATCAAGGCGGCTTCATCCCATTCTTCAATCTTTGTCTTTGGTTGAATGTATGGGTTGTTCACCATTTGCCACATCTTAAGACTTGATCCTTGGATGTAGAATTGAAGTCTTCTTCTCCAATAGAGGAAGTTGCTCCCATCAAAGATTGGAAGGCTGGTCGAGAGTCTCCCGCCTAGGTAGTCACCCATCTTCTCCTACTTGTTGAAGTATGCTTGGAGAAGACCCGCTCTGATACCACTTGTTCGATCCTAGATGGGTGATTAGATGCTCTAGAGGGGGGGTGAATAGAGCTGAAAGCACTTAAAGAAAACTCATTAAACCTTCAAAATATATGTCTAGATAAGGTTGCTAAATAGGCAATTTGAATGCAACTAAATCATGCATAGCAAGGATAAGAGAGATTGAACATGCACCAATTAGCCAAGCTATTTATAGTGGTTCCACACTTCAAACTAGAAGTGTGTCAGTCCACTTGCCTAGAGAGGTCAACCTCTAGGACTTCAAACAATTGCACTCTTATATTCATTAATAAGACATACAATACATGACCAACAAAGGACTTACCTATCCAATACAAAGAGTCTTCAACCTTACCAAGGACTTACCCACTTTGCAAGAGTCTTTGGCCTTCTCCAAGGACTTACCCACTCTTGCACAAGTCTTCAGCCTTGCAGGAATTACCCACTCTTCTTGGATTTTCCGCCTTTGACTTCACCTTCACTCGGAGAAGCTTCCACCAAGGTCTTACCCACTTCAGCTGGAGTCTTCTGCCTTCTCCAAGGGCTTACCCACTCTAGCTCCAAGTCTTTAGCCTTGATCTACACCAAGGGACGCCTTCCCTTGTTCTTCTTCACCTCTCTTGGACAAGAGAGAGAACCTTCATCTTCATGATTGGCAAATGAGAGATGGGGAGGTGGTGGAAGTGAGAGCCTCACAAGATATACATATAAGACTAGCTCTCTTACATATTTCCTACTCACTCTAATGGATGTAGCAAGTGATTAAGCTTAGAGAGAGAGAGGAGGCTGTAGGAAGCACTCAACTATAGAATAGGAACCTCACAAAGAGTTTGCAATGAATGGTCAACCTTGGAATGAAGCTCAAGGGGTCCTATTTATAGTTGGGGATGCCTCTTAGCCTTTGGGAACACTTAAGAACGAAAACTAGCCATTTTGTGGCTTGCAACGGATCTATTTTCACTTGTTGCAACTCCACAACGGCTAGAAACACTTTTCTGCACTTTTCCGTACAGTGCAATCGGTCGAGTTTTCATGGGGGTAATTGGATCGATCAAGTAAGAGGCAAACCGATATTCAACTGATCGGTCGAGTTTGTCCTGACAAAACTCGACCGACCATTTCAACTGGAAATGGCCTGCTACCTGATCGGTCGAGTTCTGTGGGTGCACAACTCGACCGATGCAATCTTCAGAAAATCGACCAAGGTTGATCGGTCGAGTTTCAGGGTGGAACCTGGACCGATCAAGTGTCTGTAATTGATTTTCTAACTTGCATATAAAGTGCTCTAATATTCGATCTAAGTGTTCCTGATATTGTTCTAAGCTTAATTACAAGTCATACAATCATTACAAGTGATTTACAACATTATTCTAATGGATATACATCATATTACAAAAACGTGCACTTGTATGACTTTGACTAGTCTTTTCTCCAATTTGAGATGTGCAAGTTAGGGCAATTGGAGTGTGTCTATACCTAATCTAAAATCACTCAAGTAGAAGCATTAGACACCAATATGTGGAATGGTTAGTCATCATCAAAACACGGGTTTAGTCAATTTAGACGTGAGTCAACATTGACCTAATTGACCTTGAGTCAACATTCTCCCCCTTTTTGAAGATGACAAACCATTACATAAATGTATTGAAAGCATTTAAGTAAATTCATACCTTTGGAGAAACCTAGGGGATTCAATAGAATGGAGTTCATATGCTCCCCCTCAATTGATGCGCATGGAGTTTTCATACTCCCCCTTAATTGATGCTATTTCTCCTACATGGTTAGCTTTCATAACATTTATAGAAACTATGTCTTCTACTCATATATGTCTTCTCCCCTTTACCTTCTCCCCTTTACATGAACATACTTCTCTTCTTCATGTAAGACATGCCTTCTTCCTCTTTTTAAAAGAAGACATACCTTTCTCCCCCTTTGTCATTTCAAAAAGGTGGGGGTATGAAGAAAATAAGAAACATCACTTGTTAAAGAGAAAGGAGATAACACAAATATATATAAGGAGAGTAGAAGAGCACAGATAGGGGCTTGTCCAAGCATAGAAAGAAAAGCAAGTTAAAGCATATACTTGAACAACCAAAAATGCAAGATAAAGTGCTGCAGAAAAACAATAAATCACAATTTTGACCCTCAAAATGATGGAATTTGACCAAAAACCATCGGAGCTCATGGCAAAGCGATGAGTCTTGCTCAGAAGGTCGTTTCTGCATGAAAAGCACTAGTCTTGCACTAAAAACTGAAACTGGAGCAAAATCTGCATAAAAATCCATAAATACTCCAATTCCCACATATCATGTAGATCTATGTACCCTGCATCACAATGTTATGCAAGCAACTCAAGATGGTAGATATTCAATTTAAGGAACAAGCTTGATCATGTATAAGCATAGCATATAGATGAGCAAAGATGCCAATTGTAAACAGTGTTAGAACTACATGTATATGAACTACTAGTAGATGATATCACAAGTTAGGACTACTAGTAGGATCTAGATCATAGCAAGAGATACCAAAAGATACACAAGATAAAGCAAGCTATGATTAGATGAAGAGATATATCCAAACAAAGAGATATGCAATTTTAGAAGCATGAGAGGATATAACTCACTAGATATGCATCCTTCCCATAAGATGATTACCCCTAAGAACCTCAAGGTTGTATCAACACAAGATATACACCTAGATAGATGTAGCAAGTTAGAGTACAACGGAAGCAATTTAAGACACAACCAAGAGATCCATAGAGATCATCATCAAAACCTGCAAGACAACTCAAAGCCAGTAATTGCAAGATATAGATAAACCAATTAAGAGCAATTAGAGAGATAGATATGTAAGCAAGATAGACAATTTAGAACAAGGCAATATGCATATATAAAGGTACCAAATGAGAGTGTCAAAGAATAAGGCTATTGGTTGAGAAAATCTAGTTGAGAGGGAAATTCTCATTCAATAAGCCAAATGTATATTCTATGCACACTGTTATCGGTCGAGTTATGTGTGGACAACTCGACCGATGACAACTGTTGGCAACACCCATTGGTGCCTATCGGTCGAGTTTCACTAGGGCAAACTCGAACGACAGACCAGCTGTCAAAGAGCACATATATTTCATAAAAACATATTTAAAGGCATTCTAAAAATACAAACCATATCCAAACATGTCTAAGAAAGTTAGTAATGCACTATAGAAGCATTAGAAATAGTTTTTGAGCAAGAGTGTGAAGAGAATCACAAAATGCCACTTTTGACTCAAAAACCATATGTATAGTGCACACTAACTAGACAAAAACAAGTTAGAAAAGGTTATAAGCAAGAGAAACATTACCTTTGTGCTTACCATTGCTTTTCCACTTGTTGTCACCCTCTACACATCTCACCTTTCTTCTTTTATGTGGATTGACAAGTCAATTTTTCAATTCAATAGCTCAAGTCAATCCATTTGCAAGTACCTACAAGAAAAAAGATGAAATGGTCCCCAATCGTGTTTTTGGGTCCGGAGGGGTTAGTTTAGCAACCCAAATCCTATTGCTCTTGGGTGCTTTCCTAAAAGTACAACAATTAGAATAATGACCTAATTCATTGCAATAGTTGCATGTGCCCATAGTCTTGGAACTAGAGGATTCTCCATGGAATATTGGAGGTCCTTTATCTTTGTTGTTCCCTTGACTACTATCATACCCTTTACCATGTCTACCAATTTGTTTAGTAGTATGGTGTAGGATGACATTAAGACTCTTTTTACCAACTAAGAATCTTTGCAAAGAAGATCTCAAACTGTCATTATCATGCTTAAGAGAAGCAATAGTCGAAGACAATTGATTGATATTATCTCTAGCATGCAAAATATCATTTTCTAAGCAAAGAGATTTAGTTGAAAGAGAATCTCTATCAATATGAAGAGCAGCAACATCATTCTCTCTATTTGTAGAACTAGAACAAGATTCATGTCCATTGATTTTAGCAAGCAAGGAGGCATTTTCTATTTCTAATTCATGCAAAACAAAATCTTTGTCCTTGTTTTCAGATTTAAGAACATCAATGTCATGCATGAGAGAATCAATAATTAAAGTATGCTCTTCATTAGGACTAGGCATGAGAGGTTGAGCTTCTAGAAATTTAATCTTATCAAGTAAACTAGCATTTTCAAGTTTAAGAGAGTCTACTTGGCTAAGAAAAACATTTTTATCAATAAACAAGCAAGACTTAGCATATTCAAGATCATCTAGTTCTATATGCAAATTATCAACAATTTTAGCAAGCTTTTTCGTTTTCTTTTTAGAAGACTTATAAGAGGCACAAATGTCATGAATAATAGCAATTAAAGATTCTTTATCTAAAGAGTCTAGATTTACCTCACTTGAGTCTTCACTTGTTGATGCTATAAGGGAGAAATGGCATTCCCCTTCATCACTAGAGCTTGACCTTGATCCTTCACATGAATCTTCACTTGAGCTTGAGTTGGAGGAGCCACTTGAGCTTGAGTGCCATTTCTCCTTCTTGTGAATATGGGTCTTTTTGCCTTGTGGGCAATCTTCCTTGTAGTGACCCTTCTTTCCACATGTGAAGCATCGGATGGAGGAGGACTTGCCTTTGTAGAGTCTACCCTTGGAGTACATGGCATCTTCTTTAGCTTGAGAGGATGGAGAGACTTGTTCCATGATAGCTTCAATTTGAGCCTTTATTTCAGCCTTCTTCATTCTCTTTAGCTCTTTCTTCTCTTGTCTTTCTACTTCCTCCCTCTTGTCAAGTGTGGCTTCATGTGCTTGTAGATTTCCAATGAGTTCTTCAATAGAAATGTCCCTAAGAGACCTTGCTTCTTCAATTGAAGTCACCTTGGATTCCCACCTCTTGGGGAGAGTTCTAAGGATCTTTGAGTTGATCTCTCCATTAGACATAGGATGTCCTAGAACAGCAAGACCATTCAAGATGGTGTTGAGCCTTGAGTACATGTTGGCTATGCTCTCCTCCTTTCCCATCTTGAAGTTCTCAAGCAACCCTTTGAGCATGTAGACTTTGCTTTCCTTCACTTGATCTGTCCCTTCATAAGTGATGCAAAGCTTTCTCCATACCTCATAAGCCATCTCACAAGAAGAAATCCAGTTGAACTCGGTGGGGGTCATGGAGGCATATAAGAAGTGCATTGCTCTAGCATTCAAGGTTGCTTTCATCAAGGCGGCTTCATCCCATTCTTCAATCTTTGTCTTTGGTTGACTGTATGGGTTGTTCACCATTTGCCACATCTCAAGACTTGATCCTTGGATGTATAATTGAAGTCTTTTTCTCCAATAGAGGAAGTTGCTCCCATCAAAGATTGGAAGGCTGGTCGAGAGTCTCCCGCCTAGGTAGTCACCCATCTTCTCCTACTTGTTGAAGTATGCTTGGAGAAGACCCGCTCTGATACCACTTGTTGGATCCTAGATGGGTGATTAGATGCTCTAGAAGGGGGGTGAATAGAGCTGAAAGCACTTAAACAAAACTCATTAAACCTTTAAAATATATGTCAAGATAAGGTTGCTAAATAGGCAATTTGAATGCAACTAAATCATGCATAGCAAGGATAAGAGAGATTGAACATGCACCAATTAGACAAGCTATATAGAGTGGTTCCACACTTCAAACTAGAAGTGTGTCAGTCCACTTTCCTAGAGAGGTCAACCTCTAGGACTTCAAACAATTTCACTCTTATATTCATTAATAAGACATACAATACATGACCAACAAAAGACTTACCTATCCAATACAAAGAGTCTTCAACCTTACCAAGGACTTACCCACTTTGCAAGAGTCTTTGGCCTTCTCCAAGGACTAACCCACTCTTTCACAAGTCTTCAGCCTTGTAGGAATTACCCACTCTTCTTGGATCTTCCGCCTTTGACTTCACCTTCACTCGGAGAAGCTTCCACCAATGTCTTACCCACTTGAGCTCGAGTCTTCTGCCTTCTCCAAGGGTTTACCCACTCTAGCTCCAAGTCTTTAGCCTTGATCTTCACCAAGGGACGCCTTCCCTTGTTCTTCTTCACCTCTCTTGGACAAGAGAGAGAACCTTCATCTTCATGATTGGCAAATGAGAGATGGGGAGGTGGTGGAAGTGAGAGCCTCACAAGATATACATATAGGACTAGCTCTCTTATAGATTTCCTACTCACTCTAATGGATGTAGCAAGTGATTAAGCTTAGAGAGAGAGAGGAGGTTGTAGGAAGCACTCAACTTTAGAATAGGAACCTCACAAAGAGTTTGCAATGAATGCTCAACCTTGGAATGAAGCCTAAGGGGTCCTATTTATAGTTGGGGATGCCTCTTAGCCTTTGGGAACACTTAAGAACGAAAACTAGCCGTTTTGTGGCTTGCAATGGATCTATTTTCACTTGTTGCAACTCCACAACGGCTAGAAACACTTTTCTGCACTTTTCCGTACAGTGCAATTGGTCGAGTTTTAATGGGGGTAACTGGACCGATCAAGTAAGAGGCAAACCGATATTCAACTGATCGGTCGAGTTTGTCCTGAAAAAACTCGACCGACCATTTCAACTGGAAATGGCCTGCTACCTGATCGGTCGAGTTCTGTGGGTGCACAACTCGACCGATGCAATCTTCAGAAAATCGACCAAGGTTGATCGGTCGAGTTTCAGGGTGGAAACTGGACCGATCAAGTGTCTGTAATTGATTTTCTAAGTTGCATATAAAGTGCCCTAATATTCGATCTAAGTGTTCCTGATATTTTTCTAAGCTTAATTACAAGTCATACAATCATTACAAGTGATTTACAACATGATTTTAATGGATATACATCATATTACAAAAACATGCACTTGTATGACTTTGACTAGTCTTTTCTCCAATTTGAGATGCGCAAGTTAGGGCAATTGGAGTGTGTCTATACCTAATCTAAAATCACTCAAGTAGAAGCATTAGACACCAATATGTGGAATGGTTAGTCATCATCAAAACACGGGTTTAGTCAATTTAGAGGTGAGTCAACATTGACCTAATTGACCTTGAGTCAACATTCTCCCCCTTTTTGAAGATGACAAACCATTCCATAAATGTTTTGAAAGCATTTAAGTAAATTCATACCTTTGGAGAAACCTAGGAGTTTCAATAGAATGGAGTTCATATGCTCCCCCTCAATTGATGCGCATGGAGTTTTCATACTCCCCCTCAATTGATGCTATTTCTCCTACATGGTTAGCTTTCATAACATTTATAGAAACTATGTCTTCTACGCATATATGTCTTCTCCCCTTTACCTTCTCCCCTTTACATGAACATACTTCTCTTCTTCATGTAAGACATGCCTTCTTCCTCTTTTTAAAAGAAGACATACCTTTCTCCCCCTTTGTCATTTCAAAAAGGTGGGGGTATGAAGAAAATAAGAAACATCACTTGTTAAAGAGAAAGGAGATAACACAAATATATATAAGTAGAGTAGAAGAGCACAGATAGGGGCTTGTCCAAGCATAGAAAGAAAAGCAAGTTAAAGCATATACTTGAACAACCAAAAATGCAAGATAAAGTGCTGCAGAAAAACAATAAATCACAATTTTGACCCTCAAGATGATGGAATTTGACCAAAAACCATCGGAGCTCATGGCAAAGCCATGAGTCTTGCTCCGAAGGTCGTTTCTGCATGAAAAACACTAGTCTTGCACTAAAAACTGAAAATGGAACAAAATCTGCATAAAAATCCATAAATACTCCAATTTCCACATATCATGTAGTTCTATGTACCCTGCATCACAATGTTATTCAAGCAACTCAAGATGGTAGATATTCAATTTAAGGAACAAACTTGATCATGTATAAGCATAGCATATAGATGAGCAAAGATGCCAATTGTAAACAGGGTTAGAACTACATGTATATGAACTACTAGTAGATGATATCACAAGTTAGGACTACTAGTAGGATCTAGATCATAGCAAGAGATACTAAAAGATACACAAGATAAAGCAAGCTATGATTAGATGAAGAGATATATCCAAACAAAGAGATATGCAATTTTAGAAGCATGAGAGGATATCACTCACTAGATATGCATCCTTACCATAAGATGATTACCCCTAAGAACCTCAAGGTTGTATCAACACAATATATACACCTAGATAGATGTAGAAAGTTAGAGTACAACGGAAGCAATTTAAGACACAACCAAGAGATCCATAGAGATCATCATCAAAACCTGCAAGACAACTCAAAGCCAGTAATTGCAAGATATAGATAAACCAATTTAGAGCAATTAGAGAGATAGAGATGTAAGCAAGATAGACAATTTAGCACAAGGCAATATGCATATATAAAGGTACCAAATGAGAGTGCCAAAGAATAAGGCTATTGGTTGAGAAAATCTAGTTGAGATGGAAATTCTCATTCAATAAGCCAAATGTATATTCTGTGCACACTGTTATCGGTCGAGTTATGTGCATGGACAACTCGACCGATGACAACTGCTGGCAACACCCATTGGTGCCTATCGGTCGAGTTTCACTAGGGCAAACTCGACCGACAGACCAGCTGTCAAAGAGCACATATATTTCATAAAAACATATTTAAAGGCATGCTAAAAATACAAACCATATCCAAACATGTCTAAGCAAGTTAGTAATGCACTATAGAAGCATTAGAAACAGTTTTTGAGCAAGAGTGAGAAGAGAATCACAAAATGCCACTTTTGACTCAAAAACCATATGTATAGTTCACACTAACTAGACAAAAACAAGTTAGAAAAGGTTATAAGCAAGAGAAACGTTACCTTTGTGCTTACCATTGCTTTTCCACTTGTTGTCACCCTCTACACATCTCACCTTTCTTCTTTTATGTGGATTGACAAATCAATTTTCAATTCAATAGCTCAAGTCAATCCATTTGCAAGTACCTACAAGAAGAAAGATGAAATGGTCCCCAATCGTGTTTTTGGGTCCGGAGGGGTTAGTTTAGCAACCCAAATCCTATTGCTCTTGGGTGCTTTCCTAAAAGGACAACAATTAGAATAATGACCTAATTCATTGCAATAGTTGCATTTGCCCGTAGTCTTGGAACTAGAGGATTCTCCATGGAATATTGGAGGTCCTTTATCTTTGTTGTTCCCTTGACTACTATCATACCCTAAACCATGTCTACCAATTTGTTTAGTAGTATGGTGTAGGATGTCATTAAGACTCTTTTTACCAACTAAGAATCTTTGCAAAGAAGATCTTAAACTGTCATTATCATGCTTAAGAGAAGCAATAGTCGAAGACAATTGATTGATATTATCTCTAGCATGCAAAAGATCATTTTCTAAGCAAAGAGATTTAGTTGAAAGAGAATCTCTATCAATATGAAGAGCAGCAACATCATTCTCTCTATTTATAGAACTAGAACAAGATTCATGCCCATTGATTTTAGCAAGCAAGGAGGCATTTTCTATTTCTAATTCATGCAAAACAAAATCTTTGTCCTTGTTTTCAGATTTAAGAACATCAATGTCATGCATGAGAGAATCAATAATTAAAGTATGCTCTTCATTAGAACTAGGCATGAGAGGTTGAGCTTCTAGAAATTTAATCTTATCAAGTAAACTACCATTTTCAAGTTTAAGAGAGTCTACTTGGCTAAGAAAATCATTTTTATCAATAAGCAAGCAAGAATTAGCATATTCAAGATCATCTAGTTCTATATGCAAATTATCAACAATTTTAGCAAGCTTTTTCTTTTTCTTTTTAGAAGATTTATAAGAGGCACAAATGTCATGAATAATAGCAATTAAAGATTCTTTATCTAAAGAGTCTAGATTTACCTCACTTGAGTCTTCACTTGTTGATGCTATAAGGGAAAAATGGCATTCCCCTTCATCACTAGAGCTTGACCTTGATCCTTCACATGAATCTTCACTTGAGCTTGAGTTGGAGGAGCCACTTGAGCTTGAGTGCCATTTCTCCTTCTTGTGAAGATGGTTCTTTTTGCTTTGTGGGCAATCTTCCTTGTAGTGACCCTTCTTTCCACATGTGAAGCATCGGATGGAGGAGGACTTGCCTTTGTAGAGTCTACCCTTGGAGTACATGGCATCTTCTTTAGCTTGAGAGGATGGAGAGACTTGTTCCATGATAGCTTCAATTTGAGCCTTTATTTCAGCCTTCTTCATTGTCTTTAGCTCTTTCTTCTCTTGTCTTTCTACTTCCTCCCTCTTGTCAAGTGTGGCTTCATGTGCTTGTAGATTTCCAATGAGCTCTTCAATAGGAATGTCCCTAAGAGACCTTGCTTCTTCAATGGAAGTCACCTTGGATTCCCACCTCTTGGGGAGAGTTCTAAGGATCTTTGAGTTGATCTCTCCATTAGACATAGGATGTCCTAGAACAGCAAGAGCATTCAAGATGGTGTTGAGCCTTGAGTACATGTTGGCTATGCTCTTCTCCTTTCCCATGTTGAAGTTCTCAAGCAACCCTTTGAGCATGTAGACTTTGCTTTCCTTCATTTGATCTGTCCCTTTATAAGTGATGCAAAGTTTTCTCCATACCTCATAAGCCGTCTCACAAGAAGAAATCCAGTTGAACTTGGTGGGGGTCATGGGGGCATATAAGATGTGCATTGCTCTAGCATTCAAGGTTGCTTTCATCAAGGCGGCTTTATCCTATTCTTCAATCTTTGTCTTTGGTTGAATGTATGGGTTGTTCACCATTTGCCACATCTCAAGACTTGATCCTTGGATGTAGAATTGAAGTCTTCTTCTCCAATAAAGGAATTTGCTCCCATCAAAGATTGGAAGGCTGGTCGAGAGTCTCCCGCCGAGGTAGTCACCCATCTTCTCCTACTTGTTGAAGTATGCTTGGAGAAGACCCGCTCTGATACCACTTGTTGGATCCTAGATGGGTGATTAGATTCTCTAGAGGGGGGGTGAATAGAGCTGAAAGCACTTAAACAAAACTCATTAAACCTTCAAAATATATGTCAAGATAAGGTTGCTAAATAGGCAATTTGAATGCAACTAAATCATGCATAGCAAGGATAAGAGAGATTGAACATGCACCAATTAAAAAAGCTATTTAGAGTGGTTCCACACTTCAAACTAGAAGTGTGTCAGTCCACTTGCCTAGAGAGGTCAACCTCTAGGACTTCAAACAATTGCACTCTTATATTCATTAATAAGACATACAATACATGACCAACAAAGGACTTACCTATCCAATACAAAGAGTCTTCAACCTTACCAAGGACTTACCCACTTTGCAAGAGTCTTTGGCCTTCTCCAAGGACTTACCCACTCTTGCACAAGTCTTCAGCCTTACAGGAATTACCCACTCTTCTTGGATCTTCTGCCTTTGACTTCACCTTCACTCGGAGAAGCTTCCACCAAGGTCTTACCCACTTGAGCTTGAGTCTTCTGCCTTCTCTAAGGGCTTACCCACTCTAGCTACAAGTCTTTAGCCTTGATCTTCACCAAGGGACGCCTTCCCTTGTTCTTCTTCACCTCTCTTTGACAAGAGAGAGAACCTTCATCTTCATGATTGGCAAATGAGAGATGGGGAGGTGGTGGAAGTGAAAGCCTCACAAGATATACATATAGGACTAGCTCTCTTACAGATTTCATACTCACTCTAATGGATGTAGCAAGTGATTAAGCTTAGAGAGAGAGAGGAGGCTGTAGGAAGCACTCAACTATAGAATAGGAACCTCACAAAGAGTTTGCAATGAATGCTCAACCTTGGAATGAAGCCCAAGGGGTCCTATTTATAGATGGGGATGCCTCTTAGCCTTTGGGAACACTTAAGAACGAAAACTAGCCGTTTTGTGGCTTGCAACGGATCTATTTTCACTTGTTGCAACTCCACAACGGCTAGAAACACTTTTCTGCACTTTTCCGTACAGTGCAATCGGTCGAGTTTTAATGGGGGTAACTGGACCGATCAAGTAAGAGGCAAACCGATATTCAACTGATCGGTCGAGTTTGTCCTGACAAAACTCGACCGACCATTTCAACTGGAAATGGCCTGCTACCTGATCGGTCGAGTTCTGTGGGTGCACAACTCGACCGATGCAATCTTCAGAAAATCGACCAAGGTTGATCGGTCGAGTTTCAGGGTGGGAAACTGGACCGATCAAGTGTCTGTAATTGATTTTCTAAGTTGCATATAAAGTGCTCTAATATTCGATCTAAGTGTTCCTGATATTTTTCTAAGCTTAATTACAAGTCATACAATCATTACAAGTGATTTACAACATGATTCTAATGGATATACATCATATTACAAAAACGTGCACTTGTATGACTTTGACTAGTCTTTTCTCCAATTTGAGATGCGCAAGTTAGGGCAATTGGAGTTTTCATACTCCCCCTCAATTGATGCTATTTCTCCTGCATGGTTAGCTTTCATAACATTTATAGAAACTATGTCTTCTACTCATATATGTCTTCTCCCCTTTACCTTCTCCCCTTTACATGAACATACTTCTCTTCTTCATGTAAGACATGCCTTCTTCCTCTTTTTAAAAGAAGACAAACCTTTCTCCCCCTTTGTCATTTCAAAAAGGTGGGGGTATGAAGAAAATAAGAAACATCACTTGTTAAAGAGAAAGGAGATAACACAAATATATATAAGGAGAGTAGAAGAGCACAGATAGGGGCTTGTCCAAGTATAGAAAGAAAAGCAAGTTAAAGCATATACTTGAACAACCAAAAATACAAGATAAAGTGCTGCAGAAAAACAATAAATCACAATTTGGACCCTGAAGATGATGGAATTTGACCAAAAACCATCGGAGCTCATGGCAAAGCCATGAGTCTTGCTCAGAAGGTCGTTTCTGCATGAAAAGCACTAGTCTTGCATTAAAAACTGAAACTGGAGCAAAATCTGCATAAAAATCCATAAATACTCCAATTCCCACATATCATGTAGATCTATGTACCCTGCATCACAATGTTATGCAAGCAACTCAAGATGGTAGATATTCAATTTAAGGCACAAGCTTGATCATGTATAAGCATAGCATATAGATGAGCAAAGATGCCAATTGTAAACAGGGTTAGAACTACATGTATATGAACTACTAGTAGATGATATCACAAGTTAGGACTACTAGTAGGATCTAGATCATAGCAAGACATACCAAAAGATACACAAGATAAAGCAAGCTATGATTAGATGAAGAGATATATCCAAACAAAGAGATATGCAATTTTAGAAGAATGAGAGGATATAACTCACTAGATATGCATCCTTACCATAAGATGATTACCCCTAAGAACCTCAAGGTTGTATCAACACAAGATATACACCTTGATATATGTAGCAAGTTAGAGTACAACGGAAGCAATTTAAGACACAACCAAGATATCCATAGAGATCATCATCAAAACTTGCAAGACAACTCAAAGCCAGTAATTGCAAGATATAGATAAACCAATTTAGAGCAATTAGAGAGATAGAGATGTAAGCAAGATAGACAATTTAGAACAAGGCAATATGCATATATAAAGGTACCAAATGAGAGTGCCAAAGAATAAGGCTATTGGTTGAGAAAATCTAGTTGAGAGGGAAATTCTCATTCAATAAGCCAAATGTATATTCTGTGCACACTGTTATCGGTCGAGTTATGTGCATGGACAACTCGACCGATGACAACTGCTGGCAACACCCATTGGTGCCTATCGGTCGAGTTTCACTAGGGCAAACTCGACCGACAGACCAGTTGTCAAAGAGCACATATATTTCATAAAAACATATTTAAAGGCATGCTAAAAATACAAACCATATCCAAACATGTCTAAGAAAGTTAGTAATGCACTATAGAAGCATTAGAAACAGTTTTTGAGCAAGAGTGTGAAGAGAATCACAAAATGCCACTTTTGACTCAAAAACCATATGTATAGTGCACACTAACTAGACAAAAACAAGTTAGAAAAGGTTATAAGAAAGAGAAACATTACCTTTGTGCTTACCATTGCTTTTCCACTTGTTGTCACCCTCTACACATCTCACCTTTCTTCTTTTATGTGGATTGACAAGTCAATTTTCAATTCAATAGCTCAAGTCAATCCATTTGCAATTACCTACAAGAAGAAAGATGAAATGGTCCCCAATCGTATTTTTGGGTCCGGAGGGGTTAGTTTAGCAACCCAAATCCTATTGCTCTTGGGTGCTTTCCTAAAAGTACAACAATTAGAATAATGACCTAATTCATTGCAATAGTTGCATGTGCCCATAGTCTTCTAACTAGAGGATTCTCCATGGAATATTGGAGGTCCTTTATCTTTGTTGTTCCCTTGACTACTATCATACCCTAAACCATGTCTACCAATTTGTTTAGTAGTATGGTGTAGGATGTCATTAAGACTCTTTTTACCAACTAAGAATCTTTGCAAAGAAGATCTCAAACTGTCATTGTCATGCTTAAGAGAAGCAATAGTCGAAGACAATTGATTGATATTATCTCTAGCATGCAAAAGATCATTTTCTAAGCAAAGAGATTTGGTTGAAAGAGAATCTCTATCAATATGAAGAGCAGCAACATCATTCTCTCTATTTGTATAACTAGAACAAGATTCATGCCCATTGATTTTAGTAAGCAAGGAGGCATTTTCTATTTCTAATTCATGCAAAACAAAATCTTTGTCCTTGTTTTCAGATTTAAGAACATCAATGTCATGCATGAGAGAATCAATAATTAAAGTATGCTCTTCATTAGAACTAGGCATGAGAGGTTGAGCTTCTAGAAATTTAATCTTATCAAGTAAACTTGCATTTTCAAGTTTAAGAGAGTCTACTTGGCTAAGAAAATCATTTTTATCAATAAGCAAGCAAGAATTAGCATATTCAAGATCATCTAGTTCTATATGCAAATTATCAACAATTTTAGCAAGCTTTTTCTTTTTCTTTTTAGAAGACTTATAAGAGGCACAAATGTCATGAATAATAGCAATTATAGATTCTTTATCTAAAGAGTCTAGATTTACCTCACTTGAGTCTTCACTTGTTGATGATATAAGGGAAAAATGGCATTCCCCTTCATCACTACAGCTTGACCTTGATCCTTCACATGAATCTTCACTTGAGCTTGAGTTGGAGGAGCCACTTGAGCTTGAGTGCCATTTCTCCTTCTTGTGAAGATGGGTCTTTTTGCCTTGTGGGCAATCTTTCTTGTAGTGACCCTTCTTTCCACATGTGAAGCATCGGATGGAGGAGGACTTGCCTTTGTAGAGTCTACCCTTGGAGTACATGGCATCTTCTTTAGCTTGCGAGGATGGAGAGACTTGTTCCATGATAGCTTCAATTTGAGCCTTTATTTCAGCCTTCTTCATTCTCTTTAGCTCTTTCTTCTCTTGTCTTTCTACTTCCTCCCTCTTGTCAAGTGTGGCTTCATGTGCTTGTAGATTTCCAATGAGCTCTTCAATAGGAATGTCCCTAAGAGACCTTGCTTCTTCAATGGAAGTCACCTTGGATTCCCACCTCTTGGGGAGAGTTCTAAGGATCTTTGAGTTGATCTCTCCATTAGACATAGGATGTCCTAGAACAGCAAGACCATTCAAGATGGTGTTGAGCCTTGAGTACATGTTGGCTATGCTCTCCTCCTTTCCCATCTTGAAGTTCTCAAGCAACCCTTTGAGCATTAGACTTTGCTTTCCTTCACTTGATTTGTCCCTTCATAAGTGATGCAAAGCTTTCTCCATACCTCATAAGCTGTCTCATAAGAAGAAATCCAGTTGAACTCGGTGGGGGTCATGGAGGCATATAAGATGTGCATTGCTCTAGCATTCAAGGTTGCTTTCATCAAGGCGGCTTCATCCCATTCTTCAATCTTTGTCTTTGGTTAAATGTATGGGTTGTTCACCATTTGCCACATCTCAAGACTTGATCCTTGGATGTAGAATTGAAGTCTTCTTCTCCAATAGAGGAAGTTGCTCCCATCAAAGATTGGAAGGCTGGTCGAGAGTCTCCCGCCTAGGTAGTCACCCATCTTCTCCTACTTGTTGAAGTATGCTTGGAGAAGACCCGCTCTGATACCACTTGTTGGATCCTAGATGGGTGATTAGATGCTCTAGAGGGGGGGTGAATAGAGCTGAAAGCACTTAAACAAAACTCATTAAACCTTCAAAATATATGTCAAGATAAGGTTGCTAAATAGGCAATTTGAATGCAACTAAATCATGCATAGCAAGGATAAGAGAGATTGAACATGCACCAATTAGACAAGCTATTTAGAGTGGTTCCACACTTCAAACTAGAAGTGTGTCAGTCCACTTGCCTAGAGAGGTCAACCTCTAGGACTTCAAACAGTTGCACTCTTATATTCATTAATAAGACATACAATACATGACCAACAAAGGACTTACCTATCCAATACAAAGAGTCTTCAACCTTACCAAGGACTTACCCACTTTGCAAGAGTCTTTGGCCTTCTCCAAGGACTTACCCACTCTTGCACAAGTCTTCAGCCTTGCAGGAATTACCCACTCTTCTTAGATCTTCCACCTTTGACTTCACCTTCACTCGGAGAAGCTTCCACCAAGGTCTTACCCACTTGAGCTTGAGTCTTCTGCCTTCTCCAAGGGCTTACCCACTCTAGCTCCAAGTCTTTAGCCTTGATCTTCACCAAGGGACGCCTTCCTGATGCGATGATTTTGAGTCGCATTTATAGACCTTTTTCATATGTGTTTTATGCTCTAATTAGTCATTTTTATGGATAATATTGCATAATTCACTCATTTCGGTCTTTGCCATCATTTTATGTCAAATCCCCTTAGTTGTATCATTTTGAGCATTATTTATCATATTATCATAATTTGTGTGGATTTATTTGGTCTTGTTTTGGAATTTCAAGAAAAACAAGTATCTTCTTCCGTCGATACCATCGACCAAGCCACAGGTTGCCAGCCGAGAGGAGCAGCACAGAGTCGATACCATCGACATTTAAGTCGATGGCATCGAGATCCCTTCAGGTTGCTGGCGAGGAATCCGTCGATACCATCGACTCAAGTCGATGCCATCGACACATTGAGGCTACAGCGTCGCTAAATGACAACAACCGACGCTAAAGAGAGTCAATACCATCGACCCTAGTTGATGGTATCGAGATGACACAGGCACTCAGACGAAAAGAAAAGAAGGCTGCCGCTAATACGCTGAGTCGATACCATCGACCCGCGTCGATGGTATCGACACCGGCAGATATGCGTTGGATTCGTTTTGATCTCAATCGGACGGCTGGAGTTATTTGACGACCTAGTTAGGGACTTATACCTAATGACGGCCGCCGACACGAGGGCATCATCTAATTTGTCATTGCACAAGTGCCGAGGAAGGAGAGAAAGGAGAACGGAGACCAGAAGCTCATCCCTGTCGATCCGGACACTGCCAAAGACGAATTTCACCACCGAGAGGTGGGAAAGCTCGTGTTCTACGCAAAGGATCCATCGGTTCTTCTCCGTTCAGGGGTTTTCCCACTTAATTCACGTTTTTCTTATGAATTCCCCTATTTCTACCATGTATTTGTGCAAGATGAACATGCGAGGCTAAAACCCTCCATCTTTAGGACCGGGAGTAGCCCGGGAATGCATTGTATGACGATTTTATATTAATAATTCATATTTTCTCTCTTAAATCCGTGGTATAGTTTCATTTTCTCCATATATATTGTTATGTCTGATCACCATAATAATAACTTAATGCCCTTAATCACTTCGACAGAAGGATTAACGGTTGAAAAGAGACGAAACCTACATTAATCGATAAATCCCTTGACAAAGGAGGTGTAAAATTAATGGTGGAAACTGAGAGATCGTTCGTAATGCGCTTAGTTTAGGGGAATGATAACTACGACGGTGGAATCAACCTAAACCTAAGTAGTGAATTACACCACGACAGTGGGTAATTCTGTTTTCAGGCCACTACCCGGATAGAGAGAGAAGAGTGAGGAATTATATAGAACCTAATGCAATGTTGACCCACGGTGAAACCAAAATCCTAAAGATATCCTTTTGAATTGATTAAATTAACCTTTAATCGATTGTTTGCTTTGTTTTATGTTTATTTTCTTTTAATTTCGACAACAAACCCAACTTTGTCATCCGGCCTAGCTGATTGCAATTAGTTAGTAGGAGTCTCCAATAATTCACGTATCCCTGTGTTCAACTCGGGCCTCACAAAGGCATGTACTACTTGACGTGTATACTTGTGTTTTTAGCGCGTAGTAAAATACACGTCAAGTTTTTGGCGCCGTTGCCGGGGATACGGCGAATTGTTGGCACTTCGAGTGCTACGAGCGGCCACTCTAGGCCACGATTTTTTTTATAATTTTCATTCAACTTCAAATATTTTCTTTCTATTGTTCGTTCATTTTTATACTCGTCTAAGCATAGTACTGAACTCGAATTTTCCTATTTCAGATACTGTGTATGGTACATACACGTAGTACGAACTACGCGAATCGCACACCCGAGGTTCCACCTCTGGGACCTGAGGACGAGGAGCACTTTGAGCAAGAGCACCTAGAAGAAATAAATTCCAAATCTGAAGCAGAAGAAATGGCCGAACCACAGACCATATGGGAGAAGATCAAAGCCTCTTCTTCATCAGCTTCAAAGGGGCCTATAAAGAAGCAGGCGGTCAACATACCAACATATAAGATCGATCCAGCATTGATCAACTTGGTAAAATCAAATGCATTTCACGGGCTGAAGAATGAGGACCCAGTTGCACACATCAGCCAGTTCGTGGAGAACTGTGACATGGTGAAGATCGACCGATTCCCACAAGATGCTTTGTACCTCAAGCTATTCCCAAGTTCCTTGGCAGGAGCAGCAAGAGAGTGGCTACATAACCTCGATGATGAGTTCGTTGAATCATGGGATCATATGGTGGAGGTTTTCTTCGAGAGGTTTTTCCCTCCTGAGAAGACCAACGACATGATTAGGAAGATTCACAATTTCACCCAACAGGCAGGTGAAACATATTCTGAGACCTGGGAGCGATTTCAGGTCATGTTGAGGAGATGTCCGCATCATGGGTTGGACAAGGAGACACAAGTGAAGATATTCTATTTTTCTCTCTCCAAGCATGATAGGAGTAATTTGGACTCAGCCGGTTCAGGATTTTTCCTGAATAACACTGACACGAGATGCTGGGAAATACTGAAGAACATGGCACGAAAGCAATCCTGGGGAGAAAGAGAGAGAGGCCCAGTTGAGCAAGCTAGAGTCGCCAGTGAATCAAAGGCAATAAAAGAGCTTAATGAGAAGATGGATCTTCTCGCAAAGAAGTTACTGCAAAAGGAAGGCAATGAGTCCGAAGATGAGGCTCAAGTCAAGTACATCAGGCAACAACAAGGGTACAGGAACAATGACTATTCATGGCGAAAGGACAAAAAGTTCTCATGGAAGGATCCGAACAATTTTCTGCAGGATCCGGACGCCAAGCCTGCACCAGCCACAGAGGACAAGAGCACGGAGTTGCTCAATCAGGTCATCAAGAAAAACTAGGAGTTAATGAACACATTCGGGCAACAAATTAAGAAACAGGGTGAATATATGAACCAATTTGGGCAGACTTTGCAGAGCCACGGGGCTCAGATGAGGACTATAGAGACCTCCATGGCGCAGATGGCAGCAGAAATTGCAAGTTTGAAGAAGCCAGCGCATCCGGATTTTCCGGGGAACACCAATGTTCCCGGGGGAAACCAGCAGGCCAAGGCCATCTTACTGAGAAGTGGCAAGAAGGTGTTGAATCCAAGGACGGATGACACAAGCACACCACAGGATAAAGTTGAAGATGCAACCACTAAGGAGTAGCCCACACCTGTCACAGGGCAAGCTGAAGACATAGCTGTGGATGGTAATGAAGAACAAGCTACTGAGGAGGAACCGCAGAAGTTGACACCCTATGTGCCACCCCATCAAAGGGCACATACCGTTCCGGTCCCCTATCCGAATAGTGCAAAGTCAAGAAAGGTAGATGCACAATTCAAGAAATTTCTGGACAGCTTTAGGAAACTTTCGGTCAATATTCCGTTGTTGGAAGCGATTGAGCAAATCCCGTCATACGGGAAGTTCCTAAAAGATGTCATCACCAAGAAGAGGAAAATACCGGACACGGAGGTCATGGTGTTGAAGGAGCAAGTGAGTGCTTTCATTATGGGTACTTTACCGCCTAAGAGACAGGATCCCGGATGTTTAAACATTTCTTGTTTTATCGGGAAGTTCAAATTTGGAGAGGCACTATGTGATTCTGGGGCAATCATCAATTTGATGCCCCTTTCTACATTCAAAAAGTTGGGATTAAAGGAGTCACGGCCGAGCAATATGACTATCCAATTGGCCGATAATTCTGTGGTGAAACCTTATGGAATCTGCGAAGATGTCTTGGTAAAGGTGGACCGATTTGTTTTTCCGGCTGATTTTGTGGTTATGGAAATGCAGGATGAGCATGGCAATGAGCTGCTACTTGGACGTCCTTTCCAAGCTACAGTCGATATGATCTTGGAAATGGGAAGAGGTCGCTTGACCTTGGGCATAGCAGATGATCGCTTTGAGATGGTCATGCCCACTAGCACTACGTCTACTAAAGCAAAAGCACATTGTAACATGGTTAAGCATGTGGATCACAATATCTCACTCTGCCTTGGAAAACCATTCTTGGACATGACTCATGTGATGAGCAAAATGGATAATGGAACCTTAGCTGTGGACATCCTGGAGCAAACTAAAGTTGTCTCTTTATGCAAAGCTGTTGGATTTCCGAATGACGAGAATGAGGACATTCCACCTTCTTGGGAGGATGATGCAATTACTACTTCAGTTGTTGAGGCATATCTGGAATTGCCATTGGAGGCGTGTCTGTTGAATGTCACCTATGATTGGATGCGGAGTAAATCACTCAAGGAGTGTGCCAAAATGCTTCAGATGCTTCCATGTTTCTACACGAGGCACTATGAAGATTTAGGTACACTTCCCCCACCGCTGCAATCATCTCTCATATGCCCACCTGAGTTGGAGTTGAAGTCGCTGCCCCCGCATCTTAAGTATGTCTTTCTAGCTGAGAAGGACAAGCTACCGGTGATTGTATCTGCTTACTTGAGTACGGATGAGGAGGAGCAACTACTGATAGTGCTCAAGAACCACCGTGGAGCTTTTGAGTGGTCTGTTGCAGACATCAAGGGGATCTCCCCTACACTTTGCCAGCATAAGATACGGCTCGAGGAGGGAGCCAAGCCAGTCATTCAGCCTCAAAGACGTTTGAATCCAAGCATGATGGAGGTTGTGAAGAAGGAAGTCATAAAACTTCTTGCTGCAGGGATCATATATGCCATATCAGACTCGACGTGGGTGAGTCCCACACAGGTAGTCCCTAAGAAGGGGGGAATTACTGTTACCACAAATCTGTTGAATGAACCTGTCACCACCCGATTGGTAACCGGGTGGCGAGTTTGCATTGACTACCTCCGACTGAATGCCGCCACTCTGAAAGATCATTTTCCTTTGCCATTTATCGATCAAATTTTGGAACGTCTTGCCGGTCGGTCGCATTTTTGTTTTCTGGATGGGTATTCGGGGTATAACCAGATTTCAATTGATCCTTTGGATCAACAGAAGTCTACGTTCACCTGTCCCTATGGGACTTTTGCTTACCGACGTATGCCGTTTGGATTATGTAATGCACCGGCGACGTTTCAACGCTGCATGCTCGCCATATTCTCTGACATGGTGGAGCGTTGTCTTGAGGTTTTCATGGACGACTTCTCGGTTTACGGTGCGTCTTTTGATGAGTGTCTATATAATCTGGACAAGGTGTTGCAGCGTTGTGAGGACACACACTTGGTCCTCAATTGGGAGAAATGTCACATGATGGTGATAGAGGGAATAGTGCTAGGACACAAGGTGTCTAGCAAAGGTCTTGAGGTAGACCCAGTCAAAATTGAGGTGATTTCCAAGCTACCCCCACCAAATTCTGTAAAAGGGGTGAGAAGCTTTTTGGGACACGCCGGGTTTTATCGGCGATTCATTAAAGATTTTTCTAAATTGCAAAACCTTTATCCGAATTGTTGGAGAAAGATGCGGTTTTTGATTTCAACAATAAGTGTCTTCACGCATTCGAAGCTTTGAAAGAAAAATTGATTTCGTCTCTGGTTGTTCAAACGCCGGATTGGACAAAACCATTCGAATTGATGTGTGACGCTTCAGATTATGCAGTAGGAGCCGTTTTGGGGCAAAGGGTAGATAATAAGCCCGCTGTGATTTTCTACGCTTCCAAAACGCTTAATGATGCTCAATTGAACTATACAACTACAGAAAAAGAATTACTTGTCGTTGTGTTTGCTTTTGAAAAATTTCGGCAGTATTTAGTGGGATCCAAAGTAGTTGTATGGACCGATCATGCTGTGATAAAATATTTGATGGAGAAAAAGGATGCAAAGCCTAGACTCATTAGGTGGATTTTGCTTTTACAAGAATTTGATATTGAAATCAAGGACAAGTCCGGAATTGAAAATGTGGTGGTTGATCATTTGTCTAGGTTAGACAGGGTAGATGAAAAAGATTTACACATACCCATAACCGAGACGTTTCCCGATGAACAGCTTTTAAAAATTAATTCTAAAGAACCGTGGTTTGCTGAAATTGTTAACTATTTGGCTTGCGGGATCATCCCGGAAGATTGGTCTTATCAAGAGAAAAAGAAGTTCTTTCATTCTTTGAGATACTATTTTTGGGATGACCCAATTCTTTTGAAGCAGTGCAGGGATGGTATTCTACGCATGTGTGTGCCGGAAATGGAGTACGAGAGTGTTCTCCACCATTGCCATGCGTCGCCTACGGGAGGACACCATGCCAGTTCACGGACAGCAGCCAAAGTGTTGGAAAGCGGTCTTTATTGGCCAACTTTGTTTCGGGATGCCTACGATTTTGTAAGGCAATGTGACCCGTGCCAGCGAGCAGGTAACATTTCGAAGAGACAAGAGATGCCCCTGAATGTATTTCAGGAAGTTGAGGTATTTGACTTGTGGGGCATAGACTTCATAGGACCCTTTGTGTCCTCGAATTCAAATTTGTATATCTTGCTTGCTGTTGACTATGTGTCGAAGTGGGTGGAAGCAATCCCCACAAGGACTAATGATTCTAATGTAGTTTGCAGGTTTGTGAAGGAAAATATTTTCTGCAGGTTCGGGATACCCCGAATGATAATAAGTGATGGGGGCACACACTTCCGGAATCAGAAATTTTCGACACTTTTGAAGAAATATGGGGTCAAACACAACATCGGCACCCCATATCATCCACAGACGCAAGGCCAAGTGGAGGTCTCAAATTGGGAAATCAAGAAGATTCTAGAACGGACATTGGCATCCACAAGGAAAAATTGGAGTGCCTTACTACCAGACGCACTTTGGGCGTATAGAACGGCGTACAAAACACCTATAGGCACCACGCCTTTTAGGTTGGCGTTTGGCCGGGCTTGTCACCTTCTGGTGGAGTTAGAGCACAAGGCCCATTGGGCACTTCAAAGGCTGAATTTGAGTTATGATGAAGCCGGGAGAAAGAGGATGTTCGAGTTGAATGAACTAGATGAGTTACGCATGACGGCATATGAGAATTCCCGCATATACAAGGAGCGCACAAAGCTGATCCACGATCGCCATATCGAGCTGCGCACATTCAAAAAGGGAGATAGTGTTCTATTGTTTAACTCCCGCCTCAAGTTGCATCCCGGGAAGCTGAAATCCCAGTGGAGTGGACCATTCGTAGTGGAAGAGGTGAGACCGCATGGTGCGATTCTCGTGCGTGATGGAGATGCCACGTTCTTGGTGAACGGACAGCGGTTGAAGTTGTATTTTGGTGAAAATTACAAGAGAAAAGTGAATGAGGTCAAACTCATTACACTTGTGGATGAATGAGATGCTGGGAAGACGTCTAGCCTAAGACGTTAAAGAAGGGCGCTTGTTGGGAGGCAACCCAACCATTGGTACATTAGGATAGTTTAATTATAGTCATAGATTGCTTTCATTTCGTTTAAATTCTAGTGTAAAGAAGATACCTTGATCCGTTTGTTCAATGTGCAGGCACAGGCAGGGTCGATACCATCGACACACTGGTCGATGGTATCGACATAGGTTCAGGTTGACAGCTGCAAAAATCGCTCTGAGTCGATACTATCGACGGTCCCGTCGATGGTATCGAAAGACCTACAGGCAGGTTGTGCAATAATTGTCGATGGCATCGACATGCCAGTCGATACCATCAAGATCTCTGGAGAAGTTCAGAACGATTTGTCTCAGTCAACTCGATACCATCGACGGCCTTGTCGATGGTATCGACATGGTCACAGGTTGAAGTGAGAAAGTGGCGGTGTCGCAATGAAGTCAAGTCGATACCATCGACACCCGTCGATGGTATCGACATCCATGTCACCGATCCGCGCAAAGACATCGACGGCGATCGCAAAGTCCACGTCAGCGATCTGGGTGCTGCGTCGATACTATCGACTTGCATCGATGGTATCGACAGGTCAGCAATCCGGGTTTCACGATCCAGTAATCGTCAGCTGTCGATACTCGCGAGGGAGGCATATAGCATCAAGACGTGTCAATACCATCGACCCGCGTCGATGGTATCGACGGGTCGACAGTAGCGCCGGCCAAGTCTATATAAGGAGAATTGCAACGTCATTTGACGTCACACCTTTAGAGCAAACTTCCTCCTTTGCGCCGAGCACTCCCCCGAGCCCTCCAAGACTGAAGAGCAGCAACATCGAGCAAGGATCTTCACCGAGCGGAGAATCACTCTCCATCTTCCCCGAGCTCTTTTCTTCTAATCCCATCTTTCTTGCAACAATAGTGCACGCCGCCAGATCATCGTCCTCTCGCGCGAATCCCATGGAGATCGTGGAGTTTGTGCCACCCCCTACTGCTTCAGTCTCACGTCCGCGCCTGGTTCACCCATCCGCGGAGGTGAGGAAGGTCTATGAGGAAATCATGAAGCGGAAGATCGAGCCGACCCGGTATGTGGACCGAAGAATGATCCGCGATCTTGGATTCGAGGCCAACTTGGCCTATGTGCTGAAGGGTCAAGCACGCCACACCAGCAGAAGGCCAGACGAGCTGGAGTACCATGCGGATGGGCAGCCGTTCTTCGGTGAATGGCCCACCTACAAGGAATTGGTGGCGGAGTTCATGGCGTCCCTCGACGTCTGCGTCGTGCCCAATGACGTGGTTGCATCGGATCGTGAGTGGATCAAGGGCCGGGTATCGTTCCGGCTGTTCAACATCAACTACAACATCACTCTTAAGCAGTTCAACAACATCTTTAACTGGAACCACTCGCAACATGATCACCGGCACCCAGATTCCCGCACCGACTACGATAAGATCTTCGCCGAGCTAGTCACAGTGCCGGCGGGCAAGACAGTGAGCTACCACAATGCTGCGGTAGCGGACTTCGAGCATCCCTTCGTCCGGGTCTTACACCGGATGTTGAGCCTTACGTTCTTTGCTCGGAGTGATTTAGCATTGAGCAAGTTTCAGGAGAGCGACCTTTTCTTCCTCTACATGCTCCTGAAGTGACAACAATGCAACTGGGGTGCGTTTTTCCTGCAGCGCGTCCTGGCGGTGAAGAGGAGTACAAGGAAGGCTCCGATCCATTTTGGTGGGCTCATCACCAAGTTGGCGCACTACCTCGGGCTCAACTTCTCCACCATGACGTCGATTTCCATGAGGAGTAAGGTGAACGTGCAACATCTGCACCGTTCAAACCTTATCCTTCTACGGGATGGGTTGGCGCACGCACACTGCCACGTCAACCATGCTTATCAGGAGTGCGCACTGCCAGACGCCGTCTTCCACATTGAGGGCGCACAGCACTTCCGGTGGCCGATCATAGCCGTCGAGTCCGATGAAGAAGAAGGCGGTAACGACGACCAAGAAGGCGAGGTTGAGGAGGAAGAGGAGGCTTTCACACCTCTTCACGCACGAGTAGCACCCCGGAAGCGTCCTAGGATGCATCCGGGTGCATATTCATCATCACAGCCCCCGCCGCCATCACCACAGCCCTCGCAGCCAGGCGAGGATGCCTACTCAATGTAAGGCATGTACACGATGTTGCAGGACATACATCAGACACAGCAGCAGCATCTAGAAATGTATACCGGTATTCAGGATACTACGAACCGGTTACTTGACAACCAACGGGCGATGTTTGAGAATGAACGTCTCCTCCTCGACAACCAACAGCAGATACACAACCGGTTGCAAAGGATGGAGATGCAACAGGAGCCCTTTTATGACCACTACTGGAGTCAGAGCTACTTTGGAGGCTATCCACAGCCTCCGCCGAGGACCCATTACGATCCGAGCTTCCAGGGGGAGTATCCTTCTTGGGATCCTACGGCCCCACAGTACCCACCTCCGCCTCCACAAGAATGATCAGGGTATCTCTGTTCCACTCTTAAGATTGTTTTTGACTATGAGGCCATAGTCGAATTCATGCTTAGGGGGGTAGTTGGAACAGCTCTATCTTTTCTTTTATTGTTTTTAGTTTTTAGCAGTGTTAATTGTTTCTTGCATTTTTAGTTTTGGTAGGATCCACGTGCTATCTAGTGTAACTGTGGATGTCGTAAAAGTTTGTCATCTTGCTGTTAATTCATGGGAAATTTAAGGGAAATTTAAAAAATTTTGTGTCTTTGGATAGCTTGACTTGGTTGTCCTTGGGGAACTGTTCCTACGAAAATGATTGATTATGTCAACTTTAAAACAACATTTCACACCTATACTCCTTTTGACTCATGAAAAGTGGATAGTAACGGTTGTTTGAGCCTAACCTAACCAAATGGTAATGAGACCTTAATTGGATGTAAGAGAGAGAACCTCCAAACAACTACACAGGTCAGTAAGGAGGGACACATAATATCTTTCTAAGGTTCAGTCATTTAATCTTGTGATCATTCCATGTCATTTTTCCATAATCCACCTAAGAATTGGAAGTAAAGTGCAGTTTCAATTCCTTCTTGTGTTCATAGCATTTAGATAGGACTTGCATTGATATTTTCCATACGTTTGCATAAAATATATATATATAGGGATTCATGCACATTACTTTTAGGTGCATGTCATGTAGTTGCACTCCTGATTTTCATGCATAAAGTACACCATGTATCTCAATTTTTCCTCAAAAGTGATCTAAACTGTTCCATACCTTCGAAATATTGCAAAGATTTCCAAGCATGAAGTAAATAGCCCAATACACTTATCTCTAAGCAATTAGGGATACGTGGGCTAAAGTGAAGGAAAAAAAATTCTGAAAAGCTGAAATAAAGAAAAAAAATTAATTAGAAAAGAAAGAAAAAAAAGAGAATTTAGTAGAAAGTGGAAGAAGAGGGAGAAAGGAACATGATATCACTCGCATTACAGGAAAATTGAGTACATGTGGCTTAATTAGAATTCCATCTCATTTTGGGGTGGAAGGTTAGTGCACGCATCATTTCACCCAATTTTAGGCATTAGGGCATTTCTAATGTGCATTTGCATCATTTAGGACATTTTTGTTTTATGCATGTTGAATTTGTACAATACTTCCAAGTTCTTCCATGGACCACCTATTTCCATCCACCCGTTGCTCGGATTGGTAGGCCACCATGAATTTCTCCTCACTAATGATTATCAGGAGAACTGCTTCCATGTAGATGGTAGTTAGGGCGAGCAATGTAGTGTAGGCGATCACAAGATGAACCAATGCTGAATCGGCGAGTTTTATTATGTTAACTGCCTTATGTGATAGTGTTCATCGGTTTTAAGGATAATTTCTCTTATGGATAATTATTGTCGCCTTTAGGGTAATTACTGTTCTGTGGTTAGAGAAGGCCGGTTTGAGAATGTTCAGTGGGAGTCACATGGGATGTTGGGTTGGTGTGTTGATTTTTAGTTGACATCTGCAATTCTATTCTAAGGATTAGTTGCTTGAGGGTGAGCAATGTTTAAGCTTAGGGGAGTTTGATGCGATGATTTTGAGTCGCATTTATAGACCTTTTTCATATGTGTTTTATGCTCTAATTAGTCATTTTTATGGATAATATTGCATAATTCACTCATTTCGGTCTTTGCCATCATTTTATGTCAAATCCCCTTAGTTGTATCATTTTGAGCATTATTTATCATATTATCATAATTTGTGTGGATTTATTTGGTCTTGTTTTGGAATTTCAGGAAAAACAAGTATCTGCTTCTGTTGATACCATCGACGGAAGTCGATACCATCGACCAAGCCACAAGTTGCCAGCCGAGAGGAGCAGCACAGAGTCGATACCATCGACATTTAAGTCGATGGCATCGAGATCCCTTCAGGTTGCTGACGAGGAATCCGTCGATACCATCGACTCAAGTCGATGCCATCGACACATTGAGGCTACAACGTCGCTAAATGACAACAACTGACGCTAAAGAGAGTCGATACCATCGACCCTAGTCGATGGTATCGAGATGACACAGGCACTCAGACGAAAAGAAAAGAAGGCTGCCGCTAATACGCTGGGTCGATACCATCGACCCGCGTCGATGGTATCGACGTCCGCAGATATGCGTTGGATTCGTTTTGATCTCAATCGGACGGCTGGAGTTATTTGACGACCTAATTAGGGACTTATACCTAATGACGGCCGCCGACACGAGGGCATCATCTAATTTGTCATTGCACAAGTGCCGAGGAAGGAGAGAAAGGAGAACGGAGACCAGAAGCTCATCCCTGTCGATTCGGACGCTGCCGAAGACAAATTTCACCACCGAGAGGCGGGAAAGCTCGTGTTCTACACAAAGGATCCACCGGTTCTTCTCCGTTCAGGGGTTTTCCCACTTAATTCACATTTTTCTTATGAATTCCCCTATTTCTACCATGTATTTGTGCAAGATGAACATGCGAGGCTAAAACCCTCCATCTTTAGGACCGGGAGTAGCCCGGGAATGCATTGTATGATGATTTTATATTAATAATTCATATTTTCTCTCTTAAATCCATGGTATAGTTTCGTTTTCTCCATATATATTGTTATGCCTGATCACCATGATAATAACTTAATGCCCTTAATCACTTTGACAGAAGGATTAACGGTTGAAAAGAGACGAAACCTACATTAATCGATAAATCCCTTGACAAAGGAGGTGTAAAATTAATGGTGGAAACTGAGAGATCGTTCGTAATGCGCTTAGTTTAGGGGAATGATAACTACGACGGTGGAATCAACCTAAAGCTAAGTAGTGAATTACACCACGACAGTGGGTAATTCTGTTTTCAGGCCACTACCCGGATAGAGAGAGAAGAGTGAGGAATTATATAGAACCTAATGCAATGTTGACCCGCGGTGAAACCGAAATCCTAAAGATATCCTTTTGAATTGATTAAATTAACCTTTAATCGATTGTTTGCTTTGTTTTATGTTTATTTTCTTTTAATTTCGACAACAAACCCAACTTTGTCATCCGGCCTAGCTGATTGCAATTAGTTAGTAGGAGTCTCCAATAATTCACGTATCCCTGTGTTCGACTCGGGCCTCACAAAGGCCTGTACTACTCGACGTGTATACTTGCGTTTTTAGCGCGTAGTAAAATACATGTCACTTCCCTTGTTCTTCTTCACCTCTCTTGGACAAGAGAGAGAACCTTCATCTTCATGATTGACAAATGAGAGATGGGGAGGTGGTGGAAGTGAGAGCCTCACAAGATATACATATAGGACTAGCTCTCTTACAGATTTCCTACTCACTCTAATGGATGTAGCAAGTGATTAAGATTAGAGAGAGAGAGGAGGCTGTAGGAAGCACTCAACTATAGAATAGGAACCTCACAAAGAGTTTGCAATGAATGCTCAACCTTGGAATGAAGCCCAAGGGGTCCTATTTATAGCTTTGGATGCCTCTTAGCCTTTGGGAACACTTAAGAATGAAAACTAGACGTTTTGTGGCTTGCAATGGATCTATTTTCACTTGTTGCAACTCCACAACGGCTAGAAACACTTTTCTGCACTTTTCCGTACAGTGCAATCGGTCGAGTTTTAATGGGGGTAACTGGACCGATCAACTAAGAGGCAAACCGATATTCAACTGATCAGTCGAGTTTGTCCTGACAAAAATCGACCGACCATTTCAACTGGAAATGGCCTGCTACCTGATTGGTCGAGTTCTGTGGGTGCACAACTCGACCGATGCAATCTTCAGAAAATCAACCAAGGTTGATCGGTCGAGTTTCAGGGTGGGAAACTGGACCGATCAAGTGACTGTAATTGATTTTCTAAGTTGGATATAAAGTGCTCTAATATTTGATCTAAGTGTTCCTGATATTTTTTAAGCTTAATTACAAGTCATACAATCATTACAAGTGATTTACAACATGATTCTAATGGATATACATCATATTACAAAAATGTGCACTTGTATGACTTTGACTAGTCTTTTCTCCAATTTGAGATGCGCAAGTTAGGGCAATTGGAGTGTGTCTATACCTAATCTAAAATCACTCAAGTAGAAGCATTAGACACCAATATGTGGAATGGTTAGTCATCATCAAAACATGGGTTTAGTCAATTTAGACGTGAGTCAACATTGACCTTGAGTCAACATTCTCCCCCTTTTTGAAGATGACAAACCATTCCATAAATGTATTGAAAGCATGGAGTTTTCATACTCCCCCTCAATTGAATGGAGTTCATATGCTCCCCCTCAATTGATGCGCATGGAGTTTTCATACTCCCCCTCAATTGATGCTATTTCTCCTGCATGGTTAGCTTTCATAACAATTATAGAAACTATGTCTTCTACTCATATATGTCTTATCCCCTTTACCTTCTCCCCTTTACATGAACATACTTCTCTTCTTCATGTAAGACATGCCTTCTTCCTCTTTTTAAAAGAAGACATACCTTTCTCCCCCTTTGTCATTTCAAAAAGGTGGGGGTATGAAGAAAATAAGAAACATCACTTGTTAAAGAGAAAGGAGATAACACAAATATATATAAGGAGAGTAGAAGAGCATAGATAGGGGCTTGTCCAAGCATAGAAAGAAAATCAAGTTAAAGCATATACTTGAACAACCAAAAATGCAAGATAAAGTGCTGCATAAAAACAATAAATCACAATTTGGACCCTCAAGATGATGGAATTTGACCAAAAACCATCGGAGCTCATGGCAAAGCCATGAGTCTTGCTCAGAAGGTCGTTTCTGCATGAAAAGCACTAGTCTTGCACTAAAAACTGAAACTGGAGCAAAATCTGCATAAAAATCCATAAATACTCCAATTCCCACATATCATGTAGATCTATGTACCCTGCATCACAATGTTATGCAAGCAACTCAAGATGGTAGATATTAAATTTAAGGCACAAGCTTGATCATGTATAAGCATAGCATATAGATGAGCAAAGATGCCAATTGTAAACAGGGTTAGAACTACATGTATATGAACTACTAGTAGATGATATCACAAGTTAGGACTACTAGTAGGATTTTGATCATAGCAAGAGATACCAAAAGATACACAAGATAAAGCAAGCTATGATTAGATGAAGAGATATATCCAAACAAAGAGATATGCAATTTTAGAAGCATGAGAGGATATAACTCACTAGATATGCATCCTTACCATAAGATGATTACCCCTAAGAACCTCAAGGTTGTATCAACACAAGATATACACCTTGATAGATGTAGCAAGTTAGAGTACAACGGAAGCAATTTAAGACACAACCAAGAGATCCATAGAGATCATCATCAAAACCTGCAAGACAACTCAAGGCCAGTAATTGCAAGATATAGATAAACCAATTTAAAGCAATTAGAGAGATAGAGATGTAAGCAAGATAGACAATTTAGAACAAGGCAATATGCATATATAAAGGTACCAAATGAGAGTGCCAAAGAATAAGGCTATTGGTTGAGAAAATCTAGTTGAGAGGAAAATTCTCATTCAATAAGCCAAATGTATATTCTGTGCACACTATTATCGGTCGAGTTATGTGCATGGACAACTCGACCGATGACAACTGCTGGCAACACCCATTGGTGCCTATCGGTCGAGTTTCACTAGGGCAAACTCGACCACAGACCAGCTGTCAAAGAGCACATATATTTCATAAAAACATATTTAAAGGCATGCTAAAAATACAAACCATATCCAAACATGTCTAAGCAAGTTAGTAATGCACTATAGAAGCATTAGAAACAGTTTTTGAGCAAGAGTGTGAAGAGAATCACAAAATGCCACTTTTGACTCAAAAACCATATGTATAGTGCACACTAACTAGACAAAAACAAGTTAGAAAAGGTTATAAGCAAGAGAAACATTACCTTTGTGCTTACCATTGCTTTTCCACTTGTTGTCACCCTCTACACATCTCACCTTTCTTCTTTTATGTGGATTGACAAGTCAATTTTCAATTCAATAGCTCAAGTCAATCCATTTGCAAGTACCTACAAGAAGAAAGATGAAATGGTCCCCAATCGTGTTTTTGGGTCCGGAGGGGTTAGTTTAGCAACCCAAATCCTATTGCTCTTGGGTTCTTTCCTAAAAGTACAACAATTAGAATAATGACCTAATTCATTGCAATAGTTGCATGTGCCCATAGTCTTGGAACTAGAGGATTCTCCATGGAATATTGGAGGTCATTTATCTTTGTTGTGCCCTTGACTACTATCATACCCTAAACCATGTCTACCAATTTTTTTAGTAGTATGGTGTAGGATGTCATTAAGACTCTTTTTACCAACTAAGAATCTTTGCAAAGAAGATCTCAAACTATCATTATCATTCTTAAGATAAGCAATAGTCAAAGACAATTGGTTGGTATTATCTCTAGCATGCAAAAGATCATTTTCTAAGCAAAGAGATTTAGTTGAAAGAGAATCTCTATCAATATGAAGAGCAGCAACATCATTCTCTCTATTTGTAGAACTAGAACAAGATTCATGCCCATTGATTTTAGCAAGCAAGGAGGCATTTTCTATTTCTATTTCATGCAAAACAAAATCTTTGTCCTTGTTTTCAGATTTAAGAACATCAATGTCATGCATGAGAGAATCAATAATTAAAGTATGCTCTTCATTAGAACTAGGCATGAGAGGTTGAGCTTCTAGAAATTTAATCTTATCAAGTAAACTTGCATTTTCATGTTTAAGAGAGTCTACTTGGCTAAGAAAATCATTTTTATCAATAAGCAAGCAAGAATTAGCATATTCAAGATCATCTAGTTCTATATGCAAATTATCAACAATTTTAGCAAGCTTTTTCTTTTTCTTTTTAGAAGACTTATAAGAGGCACAAATGTCATGAATAATAGCAATTAAAGATTCTTTATCTAAAGAGACTAGATTTACCTCACTTGAGTCTTCACTTGTTGATGATATAAGGGAAAAATGGCATTCCCCTTCATCACTAGAGCTTGACCTTGATCCTTCACATGAATCTTCACTTGAGCTTGAGTTGGAGGAGCCACTTGAGCTTGAGTGCCATTTCTCCTTCTTGTGAAGATGGGTCTTTTTGCCTTGTGGGCAATCTTCCTTGTAGTGACCCTTCTTTCCACATGCGAAGCATCGGATGGAGGAGGACTTGCCTTTATAGAGTCTACCCTTGGAGTACATGGCATCTTCTTTAGCTTGAGAGGATGGAGAGACTTGTTCCATGATAGATTCAATTTGAGCCTTTATTTCAGCCTTCTTCATTCTCTTTAGCTCTTTCTTGTCTTGTCTTTCTACTTCCTCCCTCTTGTCAAGTGTGGCTTCATGTGCTTGTAGATTTCCAATGAGCTCTTCAATAGGAATGTCCCTAAGAGACCTTGCTTCTTCAATGGAAGTCACCTTGGATTCCCACCTCTTGGGGAGAGTTCTAAGGATCTTTGAGTTGATCTCTCCATTAGACATAGGATGTCCTAGAACAGGAAGATCATTCAAGATGGTGTTGAGCCTTGAGTACATGTTGGCTATGCTCTCCTCCTTTCCCATCTTGAAGTTCTCAAGCAACCCTTTGAGCATGTAGACTTTGCTTTCCTTCACTTGATCTGTCCCTTCATAAGTGATGCAAAGCTTTCTCCATACCTCATAAGCCGTCTCACTAGAAGAAATCTAGTTGAACTCGGTGGGGGACATTGAGGCATATAAGATGTGCATTGCTCTAGCATTCAAGGTTGCTTTCATCAAGGCGGCTTCATCCCATTCTCCAATCTTTGTCTTTGGTTGAATGTATGGGTTGTTCACCATTTTCCACATCTCAATACTTGTTCCTTGGATGTAGAATTGAAGTCTTCTTCTCCAATAGAGGAAGTTACTCCCATCAAAGATTGGAAGGCTGGTCGAGAGTCTCCAGCCTAGGTAGTCACCCATCTTCTCCTACTTGTTGAAGTATGCTTTGAGAAGACCCGCTCTGATACCACTTGTTGGATCCTAGATGGGTGATTAGATGCTCTATAGGGGGCGTGAATAGAGCTAAAAGCACTTAAACAAAACTCATTAAACCTTCAAAATATATGTCAAGATAAGGTTGCTAAATAGGCAATTTGAATGCAACTAAATCATGCATAGCAAGGATAAGAGAGATTGAACATGCACCAATTAGACAAGCTATTTAGAGTGGTTCCACACTTCAAACTAGAAGTGTGTCAGTCCACTTGCCTAGAGAGGTCAACCTCTAGGACTTCAAACAATTGCACTCTTATATTCATTAATAAGACATACAATACATGACCAACAAAGGACTTACCTATCCAATACAAAGAGTCTTCAACCTTACCAAGGACTTACCCACTTTGCAAGAGTCTTTGGCCTTCTCCATGGACTTACCCACTCTTGCACAAGTCTTCAGCCTTGTAGGAATTACCCACTCTTCTTGGATCTTCCGCCTTTGACTTCACCTTCACTCGGAGAAGCTTCCACCAAGGTCTTACCCACTTGAGCTTGAGTCTTCTGCCTTCTCCAAGGGCTTACCCACTCTAGCTCCAAGTCTTTAGCCTTGATCTTCACCAAGGGACGCCTTCCCTTGTTCTTCTTCACCTCTCTTGGACAAGAGAGAGAACCTTCATCTTCATGATTGGCAAATGAGAGATGGGGAGGTGGTGTAAGTGAGAGCCTCACAAGATATACATATAGGACTAGCTCTCTTACAGATTTCCTACTCACTCTAATGGATGTTGCAAGTGATTAAGATTAGAGAGAGAGAGAGAGGAGGCTGTAGGAAGCACTCAACTATAGAATAGGATCCTGACAAAGAGTTTGCAATGAATGCTCAACCTTGGAATGAAGCCCAAGGGGTCCTATTTATAGCTTTGGATGCTTCTTAGCCTTTGGGAACACTTAAGAACAAAAACTAGTCATTTTGTGGCTTGCAACGGATCTATTTTCACTTGTTGCAACTCCACAACGGCTAGAAACACTTTTCTGCACTTTTCCGTACAGTTCAATCGGTCGAGTTTTAATGGGGGTAACTGGACCGATCAAGTAAGAGGCAAACCGATATTCAACTGATCGGTCGAGTTTGTCCTGACAAAAATCGACCGACCATTTCAACTGGAAATGGCCTGCTACCTGATTGGTCGAGTTCTGTGGGTGCACAACTCGACCGATGCAATCTTCAAAAAATCGACCAAGGTTGATCGGTCGAGTTTCAGGGTGGGAAACTGGACCGATCAAGTGCCTGTAATTGATTTTCTAAGTTGGATATAAAGTGCTCTAATATTTGATCTAAGTGTTCCTGATATTTTTTAAGTTTAATTTCAAGTCATACAATCATTATAAGTGATTTACAACATGATTCTAATGGATATACATCATATTACAAAAACATGCACTTGTATGACTTTGACTAGTCTTTTCTCCAATTTGAGATGCGCAAGTTAGGGCAATTGGAGTGTGTCTATACCTAATCTGAAATCACTCAAGTAGAAGCATTAGACACCAATATGTGGAATGGTTAGTCATCATCAAAACACGGGTTTAGTCAATTTAGACGTGAGTCAACATTGACCTAATTGACCTTGAGTCAACATTCTCCCCCTTTTTGAAGATGACAAACCATTCCATAAATGTATTGAAAGCATTTAAGTAAATTCATACATTTGGAGAAACCTAGGGGTTTCGATAGAATGGAGTTCATATGCTCCCCCTCAATTGATGTGCATTGAGTTTTCATACTTTCCCTCAATTGATGATATTTCTCCTACATGGTTAGCTTTCATAACATTTATAGAAACTATGTCTTCTACTCATATATGTCTTCTCCCCTTTACCTTCTCCCCTTTACATGAACATACTTCTCTTCTTCATGTAAGACATGCCTTCTTCCTCTTTTTAAAAGAAGACATACCTTTCTCCCCCTTTGTCATTTCAAAAAGGTGGGGGTATGAAGAAAATAAGAAACATCACTTGTTAAAGAGAAAGGAGATAACACAAATATATATAAGGAGAGTAGAAGAGCATAGATAGGGGCTTGTCCAAGCATAGAAAGAAAAGCAAGTTAAAGCATATACTTGAACAACCAAAAATGCAAGATAAAGTGCTGCATAAAAACAATAAATCACAATTTGGACCCTCAAGACGATGGAATTTGACCAAAAACCATCGGAGCTCATGGCAAATCCATGAGTCTTGCTCAGAAGGTCGTTTCTGCATGAAAAGCACTAGTCTTGAATTAAAAACTGAAACTGGAGCAAAATCTACATAAAAATCCATAAATACTCCAATTGCCACATATCATGTAGATCTATGTACCCTGCATCACAATGTTATGCAAGCAACTCAAGATGGTAGATATTCAATTTAAGGAACAAGCTTGATCATGTATAAGCATAGCATATAGATGAGCAAAGATGCCAATTGTAAACAGGGTTAGAACTACATGTATATGAACTACTAGTAGATGATATCACAAGTTAGGACTACTAGTAGGATCTAGATCATAGCAAGAGATACCAAAAGATACACAAGATAAAGCAAGCTATGATTAGATGAAGAGATATATCCAAACAAAGAGATATGCAATTTTAGAAGCATGAGAGGATATAACTCACTAGATATGCATCCTTACCATAAGATGATTACCCCTAAGAACCTCAAGGTTGTATCAACACACGATATACACCTTGATAGATGTAGCAAGTTAGAGTACAACGGAAGCAATTTAAGACACAACCAAGAGATCCATAGAGATCATCATCAAAACCTGCAAGACAACTCAAAGCCAGTAATTGCAAGATATAGATAAACCAATTTAGAGCAATTAGAGAGATAGAGATGTAAGCAAGATAGACAATTTAGAACAAGGCAATATGCATATATAAAGGTACCAAATGAGAGTGCCAAAGAATAAGGCTATTGGTTGAGAAAATCTAGTTGAGAGGAAAATTCTCATTCAATAAGCCAAATGTATATTCTGTGCACACTGTTATCGGTCGAGTTATGTGCATGGACAACTCGACCGATGACAACTGTTGGCAACACCCATTGGTGTCTATCGGTCGAGTTTCACTAGGGAAAATCGACCGACAGACCAGCTGTCAAAGAGCACATATATTTCATAAAAACATATTTAAAGGCATGCTAAAAATACAAACCATATCCAAACATGTCTAACCAAGTTAGTAATGCACTATAGAAGCATTAGAAACAATTTTTGAGCAAGAGTGTGAAAAGAATCACAAAATTCCACTTTTGACTCAAAAACCATATGTATAGTGCACACTAACTAGACAAAAACAAGTTAGAAAAGGTTATAAGCAAGAGAAACATTACCTTTGTGCTTACCATTGCTTTTCCACTTGTTGTCACCCTCTACACATCTCACCTTTCTTCTTTTATGTGGATTGACAAGTCAATTTTCAATTCAATAGCTCAAGTCAATCCATTTGCAAGTACCTACAAGAAGAAAGATGAAATGGTCCCCAATCGTGTTTTTGGGTCCGGAGGGGTTAGTTTAGCAACCCAAATCCTATTGCTCTTGGGTGCTTTCCTAAAAGTACAACAATTAGAATAATGACCTAATTCATTGCAATAGTTTCATGTGCCCATAGTCTTGGAACTAGAGGATTCTCCATGGAATATTGGAGGTCCTTTATCTTTGTTGTTCCCTTGACTACTATCATACCCTAAACCATGTCTACCAATTTGTTTAGTAGTATGGTGTAGGATGTCATTAAGACTCTTTTTACCAACTAAGAATCTTTGCAAAGAAGATCTCAAACTATCATTATCATTCTTAAGAGAAGCAATAGTCGAAGACAATTGGTTGATATTATCTCTAGCATGCAAAAGATCATTTTCTAAGCAAAGAGATTTAGTTGAAAGAGAATCTCTATCAATATGAAGAGCAGCAACATCATTCTCTCTATTTGTAGAACTAGAACAAGATTCATGCCCATTGATTTTAGCAAGCAAGGAGGCATTTTCTATTTCTAATTCATGCAAAACAAAATCTTTGTCCTTGTTTTCAGATTTAAGAACATCAATGTCATGCATGAGAGAATCAATAATTAAAGTATGCTCTTCATTAGAACTAGGCATGAGAGGTTGAGCTTCTAGAAATTTAATCTTATCAAGTAAACTTGCATTTTCAAGTTTAAGAGAGTCTACTTGGCTAAGAAAATCATTTTTATCAATAAGAAAGCAAGAATTAGCATATTCAAGATCATCTAGTTCTATATGCAAATTATCAACAATTTTAGCAAGCTTTTTCTTTTTCTTTTTAGAAGACTTATAAGAGGCACAAATGTCATGAATAATAGCAATTAAAGATTCTTTATCTAAAGAGTCTATATTTACCTCACTTGAGTCTTCACTTGTTGATGCTATAAGGGAAAAATGGCATTCCCCTTCATCACTAGAGCTTGACCTTGATCCTTCACATGAATCTTCACTTGAGCTTGAGTTGGAGGAGCCACTTGAGCTTGAGTGCCATTTCTCCTTCTTGTGAAGATGGGTCTTTTTGCCTTGTCGGCAATCTTTCTTGTAGTGACCCTTCTTTCCACATGTGAAGCATCAGATGGAGGAGGACTTACCTTTGTAGAGTCTACCCTTGGAGTACATGGCATCTTCTTTAGCTTGAGAGGATGGAGAGACTTGTTCCATGATAGATTCAATTTGAGCCTTTATTTCAGCCTTCTTCATTCTCTTTAGCTCTTTCTTCTCTTGTCTTTCTACTTCCTCCCTCTTGTCAAGTGTGGCTTCATGTGCTTGTAGATTTCCAATGAGCTCTTCAATAGGAATGTCCCTAAGAGACCTTGCTTCTTCAATGGAAGTCACCTTGGATTCCCACCTCTTGGGGAGAGTTCTAAGGATCTTTGAGTTGATCTCTCCATTTGACATAGGATGTCCTAGAACAGCAAGACCATTCAAGATGGTGTTGAGCCTTGAGTACATGTTGGCTATGCTCTCCTCCTTTCCCATCTTGAAGTTCTCAAGCAACCCTTTGAGCATGTAGACTTTGCTTTCCTTCACTTGATTTGTCCCTTCATAAGTGATGCAAAGCTTTCTCCATACCTCATAAGACGTCTCACAAAAAGAAATCCAGTTGAACTCGGTGGGGGTCATGGAGGCATATAAGATGTGCATTGCTCTAGCATTCAAGTTTGCTTTCTTCAAGGCGGCTTCATCCCATTCTTCAATCTTTGTCTTTGGTTGAATGTATGGGTTGTTCACCATTTGCCACATCTCAAGACTTGATCCTTGGATGTAGAATTGAAGTCTTCTTCTCCAATAGAGGAAGTTGCTCCCATCAAAGATTGGAAGGCTGGTCGAGAGTCTCCCGCCTAGGTAGTCACCCATCTTCTCCTACTTGTTGAAGTATGCTTGGAGAAGACCCGCTCTGATACCACTTGTTGGATCCTAGATGGGTGATTAGATGCTCTAGAGGGGGGTGAATAGAGCTGAAAGAACTTAAACAAAACTCATTAAACCTTCAAAATATATGTCAAGATAAGGTTGCTAAATAGGCAATTTGAATGCAACTAAATCATGCATAGCAAGGATAAGATAGATTGAACATGCACCAATTAGACAAGCTATTTAGAGTGGTTCCACACTTCAAACTAGAAGTGTGTCAGTCCTCTTGCCTAGAGAGGTCAAACTCTAGGACTTCAAACAATTGCACTCTTATATTCATTAATAAGATATACAATACATGCCCAACAAAGAACTTACCTATCCAATACAAAGAGTCTTCAACCTTACCAAGGACTTACCCACTTTGCAAGAGTCTTTGGCCTTCTCCAAGGACTTACCCACTCTTGCACAAGTCTTCAGCCTTGCAGAAATTACCCACTCTTCTTGGATCTTCCGCCTTTGACTTCACCTTCACTCGGATAAGCTTCCACCAAGGTCTTACCCACTTGAGCTTGAGTCTTCTGCCTTCTCCAAGGGCTTACCCACTCTAGCTCCAAGTCTTTAGCCTTGATCTTCACCAAGGGACGCCTTCCCTTGTTCTTCTTCACCTCTCTTGGACAAGAGAGAGAACCTTCATCTTCATGATTGGCAAATGAGAGATGGGGAGGTGGTGGAAGTGAGAGCCTCACAAGATATACATATAGGACTAGCTCTCTTATAGATTTCCTACTCACTCTAATGGATGTAGCAAGTGATTAAGATTAGAGAGAGAGAGGAGGCTGTAGGAAGCACTCAACTATAGAATAGGAACCTCACAAAGAGTTTGCAATGAATGCTCAACCTTGGAATGAAGCCCAAGGAGTCCTATTTATAGCTTTAGATGCCTCTTAGCCTTTGGGAACACTTAAGAACGAAAACTAGTCGTTTTGTGGCTTGCAACGGATCTATTTTCACTTGTTGCAACTCCACAACGGCTAGAAACACTTTTCTGCACTTTTCCGTACAGTGCAATCGGTCGAGTTTTAATGGGGGTAACTGGACCGATCAAGTAAGAGGCAACCCGATATTCAACTGATCGGTCGAGTTTGTCCTGAAAAAAATCGACCGACCATTTCAACTGGAAATGGCCTGCTACCTGATTGGTCGAGTTATGTGGGTGCACAACTCGACCGATGCAATCTTCAGAAAATCGACCAAGGTTGATCGGTCGAGTTTCAGGGTGGGAAACTGGACCGATCAAGTGCCTGTAATTGATTTTCTAAGTTGGATATAAAGTGCTCTAATATTCGATCTAAGTGTTCCTGATATTTTTTAAGCTTAATTACAAGTCATACAATCATTACAAGTGATTTACAACATGATTCTAATGGATATACATCATATTACAAAAACGTGCACTTGTATGACTTTCACTAGTCTTTTCCCCAATTTGAGATGCGCAAATTAGGGAAATTGGAGTGTGTCTATACCTAATCTGAAATCACTCAAGTAGAAGCATTAGACACCAATATGTGGAATGGTTAGTCATCATCAAAACACGGGTTTAGTCAATTTAGACGTGAGTCAACATTGACCTAATTGACCTTGAGTCAACATTCTCCCCCTTTTTGAAGATGACAAACCATTCCATAAATGTATTGAAAGCATTTAAGTAAATTCATACCTTTGGAGAAACCTAGGGGTTTCAATAGAATGGAGTTCATATGCTCCCCCTCAATTGATGCGCATGGAGTTTTCATACTCCCCCTCAATTGATGCTATTTCTCCTGCATGGTTAGCTTTCATAACATTTATAGAAACTATGTCTTCTACTCATATATGTCTTCTCCCCTTTACCTTCTCCCCTTTACATGAACATACTTCTCTTCTTCATGTAAGACATGCCTTCTTCCTCTTTTTAAAAGAACACATACCTTTCTCCCCCTTTGTCATTTCAAAAAGGTGGGGGAATGAAGAAAATAAGAAACATCACTTGTTAAAGAGAAAAGAGATAACACAAATATATATAAGGAGAGTAGAAGAGCATAGATAGGGGCTTGTCCAAGCATAGAAAGAAAAGCAAGTTAAAGCATATACTTGAACAACCAAAAATGCAAGATAAAGTGCTGTAGAAAAACAATAAATCACAATTTTGACCCTCAAGATGATGGAATGTGACCAAAACCCATCGGATCTCATGGAAAAGCCATGAGTCTTGCTCAGAAGGTCGTTTCTGCATGAAAAGCACTAGTCTTGCACTAAAAACTGAAACTGGAGCAAAATCTGCATAAAAATCCATAAATACTCCAATTCCCACATATCATGTAGATCTATGTACCCTGCATCACAATGTTATGCAAGCAACTCAAGATGGTAGATATTCAATTTAAGGAACAAGCTTGATCATGTATAAGCATAGCATATAGATGAGCAAAGATGCCAATTGTAAACAGGGTTAGAACTACATGTATATGAACTACTAGTAGATGATATCACAAGTTAGGACTACTAGTAGGATCTAGATCATAGAAAGAGATACAAAAAGATACACAAGATAAAGCAAGCTATGATTAGATAAAGAGATATATCCAAACAAAGAGATATGAAATTTTAGAAGCATGAGAGGATATAACTCACTAGATATGCATCCTTACCATAAGATGATTACCCCTAAGAACCTCAAGGTTGTATCAACACAAGATATACACCTAGATAGACGTAGCAAGTTAGAGTACAACGGAAGCAATTTAAGACACAACCAAGAGATCCATAGAGATCATCATCAAAAGCTGCAAGACAACTCAAAGCCAGTAATTGCAAGATATAGATAAACCAATTTAGAGCAATTAGAGAGATAGAGATGTAAGCAAGATAGACAATTTAGAACAAGGCAATATGCATATATAAAGGTACCAAATGAGAGTGCCAAAGAATAAGGCTATTGGTTGAGAAAATCTAGTTGAGAGGGAAATTCTCATTCAATAAGCCAAATGTATATTCTGTGCACAGTGTTATCGGTCGAGTTATGTGCATGGACAACTCGACCGATGACAACTGCTGGAAACACCCATTGGTGTCTATCGGTCGAGTTTCACTAGGGCAAACTCGACCGACAGACTAGCTATCAAAGAGCACATATATTTCATAAAAACATATTTAAAGGCATGCTAAAAATACAAACCATATCCAAACATGTCTAACCAAGTTAGTAATGCACTATAGAAGCATTAGAAACAGTTTTTGAGCAAGAGTGTGAAGAGAATCACAAAATGCCACTTTTGACTCAAAAACCATATGTATAGTGCACACTAACTAGACAAAAACAAGTTAGAAAAGGTTATAAGCAAGAGAAACATTACCTTTGTGCTTACCATTGCTTTTCCACTTGTTGTCACCCTCTACACATCTCACCTTTCTTCTTTTATGTGGATTGACAAGTCAATTTTCAATTCAATAGCTCAAGTCAATCCATTTGCAAGTACCTACAAGAACAAAGATAAAATAGTCCCCAATCGTGTTTTTGGGTCTGGAGGGGTTAGTTTAGCAACCCAAATCCTATTGCTCTTGGGTGCTTTCCTAAAAGTACAACAATTAGAATAATGACCTAATTCATTGCAATAGTTGCATATGCCCATAGTCTTGGAACTAGAGGATTCTCCATGGAATATTGGAGGTCCTTTATCTTTGTTGTTTCCTTGACTACTATCATACCCTAAACCATGTCTACCAATTTGTTTAGTAGTATGGTGTAGGATGTCATTAAGACTCTTTTTACCAACTAAGAATCTTTGCAAAGAAGATCTCAAACTGTCATTATCATGCTTAAGAGAAGCAATAGTCGAAAACAATTGATTGATGTTATCTCTAGCATGCAAAAGATCATTTTCTAAGCAAAGAGATTTAGTTGAAAGAGAATCTCTATCAATATGAAGAGCAGCAACATCATTCTCTCTATTTCTAGAACTAGAACAAGATTCATGCCCATTGATTTTACCAAGCAAGGAGGCATTTTCTATTTCTAATTCATTCAAAACAAAATCTTTGTCCTTGTTTTCAGATTTAAGAACATCAATGTCATGCATGAGAGAATCAATAATTAAAGTATGATCTTCATTAGAACTAGGCATGAGAGGTTGAGCTTCTAGAAATTTAATCTTATCAAGTAAACTACCATTTTCAAGTTTAAGAGAGTCTACTTGGCTAAGAAAATCATTTTTATCAATAAGCAAGCAAGAATTAGCATATTCAAGATCATCTAGTTCTATATGTAAATTATCAACAATTTAAGCAAGCTTTTTCTTTTTCTTTTTAGAAGACTTATAAGAGGCACAAATGTCATGAATAATAGCAATTAAAGATTCTTTATCTAAAGAGTCTATATTTACCTCACTTGAGTCTTCACTTGTTGATGCTATAAGGGAAAAATGGCATTCCCCTTCATCACTAGAGCTTGACCTTGATCCTTCACATGAATCTTCACTTGAGCTTGAGTTGGAGGAGCCACTTGAGCTTGAGTGCCATTTCTCCTTCTTGTGAAGATGGGTCTTTTTGCCTTGTCGGCAATCTTTCTTGTAGTGACCCTTCTTTCCACATGTGAAGCATCGGATGGAGGAGGACTTACCTTTGTAGAGTCTACCATTGGAGTACATGGCATCTTCTTTAGCTTGAGAGGATGGAGAGACTTGTTCCATGATAGCTTCAATTTGAGCCTTTATTTCAGCCTTCTTCATTCTCTTTAGCTCTTTCTTCTCTTGTCTTTCTACTTCCTCCCTCTTGTCAAGTGTGGCTTCATGTGCTTGTAGATTTCCAATGAGCTCTTCAATAGGAATGTCCCTAAGAGACCTTGCTTCTTCAATGGAAGTCACCTTGGATTCCCACCTCTTGGGGAGAGTTCTAAGGATCTTTGAGTTGATCTCTCCATTAGACATAGGATGTCCTAGAACAGCAAGACCATTCAAGATGGTGTTGATCCTTGAGTACATGTTGGTTATTCTCTCCTCCTTTCCCATCTTGAAGTTCTCAAGCAACCCTTTGATCATGTAGACTTTGCTTTCCTTCACTTGATTTGTCCCTTCATAAGTGATGCAAAGCTTTCTCCATACCTCATAAGCCGTCTCACAAGAAGAAATCCAGTTGAACTCGGTGGGGGTCATGGAGGCATATAAGATGGGCATTGCTCTAGCATTCAAGGTTGCTTTCATCAAGGAGGCTTCATCCCATTCTTCAATCTTTGTCTTTGGTTGAATGTATGGGTTGTTCACCATTTGCCACATCTCAAGACTTGATCCTTGGATGTAGAATTGAAGTCTTCTTCTCCAATAGAGGAAGTTGCTCCCATCAAAGATTGGAAGGCTGGTCGAGAGTCTCCCGCCTAGGTAGTCACCCATCTTCTCCTACTTGTTGAAGTATGCTTGGAGAAGACCCGCTCTGATACCACTTGTTGGATCCTAGATGGGTGATTAGATGCTCTATAGGGGGGTGAATAGAGCTGAAATCACTTAAACAAAACTCATTAAACCTTCAAAATATATGTCAAGATAAGGTTGCTAAATAGGAAATTTGAATGCAACTAAATCATGCATAGCAAGGATAAGAGAGATTGAACATGCACCAATTAGACAAGCTATTTAGAGTGGTTCCACACTTCAAACTAGAAGTGTGTCAGTCCACTTGCCTAGAGAGGTCAACCTGTAGGACTGCAAACAATTGCACTCTTATATTCATTAATAAGACATACAATACATGACCAACAAAGGACTTACCTATCTAATACAAAGAGCCTTCAACCTTACCAAGGACTTACCCACTTTGCAAGAGTCTTTGGCCTTCTCAAAGGACTTACCCACTCTTGCACAAGTCTTCAGCCTTGCAAGAATTACCCACTCTTCTTGGATCTTCCGCCTTTAACTTCACCTTCACTCGGAGAAGCTTCCACCAAGGTCTTACCCACTTGAGCTTGAGTCTTCTGCCTTCTCCAAGGGCTTACCCACTCTAGCTCCAAGTCTTTAGACTTGATCTTCACCAAGAGACGCCTTCCCTTGTTCTTCTTCACCTCTCTTGGACAAGAGAGAGAACCTTCATCTTCATGATTGGCAAATGAGAGATGGGGAGGTGGTGGAAGTGAGAGCCACACAAGATATACATATAGGACTAGCTCTCTTACAGATTTCCTACTCACTCTAATGGATGTAGCAAGTGATTAAGCTTAGAGAGAGAGAGGAGGCTGTAGGAAGCACTCAACTATAGAATAGGAACCTCACAAAGAGTTTGCAATGAATGCTCAACCTTGGAATGAAGCCCAAGGGGTTCTATTTATAGCTGGGGATGCCTCTTAGCCTTTGGGAACACTTAAGAACGAAAACTAGCCATTTTGTGGCTTGCAACGGATCTATTTTCACTTGTTGCAACTCCACAACGGCTAGAAACACTTTTCTGCACTTTTCCGTACAGTGCAATCGGTCAAGTTTTAATGGGGGTAACTGGACCGATCAAGTAAGAGGCAAAACGATATTCAACTGATCGGTCGAGTTTGTCCTGACAAAACTCGACCGACCATTTCAATTGGAAATGGCCTGCTACCTGATCGGTCGAGTTCTGTGGGTGCACAACTCGACCGATGCAATCTTCAGAAAATCGACCAAGGTTGATCGGTCGAGTTTCAGGGTGGAAACTGGACCGATCAAGTGTCTGTAATTGATTTTCTAAGTTGCATATAAAGTGCTCTAATATTCGATCTAAGTGTTCCTGATATTTTTCTAAGCTTAATTACAAGTCATACAATCATTACAAGTGATTTACAACATGATTCTAATGGATATACATCATATTACAAAAACGTGCACTTGTATGACTTTGACTAGTCCTTTCTCCAATTTGAGATGCGCAAGTTAGGGCAATTGGAGTGTGTCTATACCTAATCTGAAATCACTCAAGTAGAAGCATTAGACACCAATATATGGAATGGTTAGTCATCATCAAAACACGGGTTTAGTCAATTTAGACGTGAGTCAACATTGACTTAATTGACCTTGAGTCAACATTCTCCCCCTTTTTGAAGATGACAAACCATTCCATAAATGTATTGAAAGCATTTAAGTAAATTCATACCTTTGGAGAAACCTAGGGGTTTCAATAGAATGGAGTTCATATGCTCCCCCTCAATTGATGCGCATGGAGTTTTCATACTCCCCCTCAATTGATGCTATTTCTCCTACATGGTTAGCTTTCATAACATTTATAGAAACTATGTCTTCTACTCATATATGTCTTCTCCCCTTTACCTTCTCCCCTTTACATGAACATACTTCTCTTCTTCATGTAAGACATGCCTTCTTCCTCTTTTTAAAAGAAGACATACCTTTCTCCCCCTTTGTCATTTCAAAAAGGTGGGGGTATGAAGAAAATAAGAAACATCACTTGTTAAAGAGAAAGGAGATAACACAAATATATATAAGGAGAGTAGAAGAGCACAGATAGGGGCTTGTCTAAGCATAGAAAGAAAAGCAAGTTAAAGCATATACTTGAACAACCAAAAATGCAAGATAAAGTGATGCAGAAAAACAATAAATCACAATTTTAACCCTCAAGATGATGGAATTCGACCAAAACCATCGGAGCTCATGGCCAAGCCATGAGTCTTGCTCAGAAGGTCGTTTCTGCATGAAAAGCACTAGTCTTGCACTAAAAACTGAAACAGGAGCAAAATCTGCATAAAAATCCATAAATACTCCAATTCCCACATATCATGTAGATTTATGTACCCTGCATCACAATGTTATGCAAGCAACTCAAGATGGTAGATATTCAATTTAAGGAACAAGCTTGATCATGTATAAGCATAGCATATAGATGAGCAAAGATGCCAATTGTAAACAGGGTTAGAACTACATGTATATGAACTACTAGTAGATGATATCACAAGTTAGGACTACTAGTAGGATCTAGATCATAGCAAGAGATACCAAAATATACACAAGATAAAGCAAACTATGATTAGATGAAGAGATATATGCAAACAAAGAGATAAGCAATTTTAGAAGCATGAGAGGATATAACTCACTAGATATGCATCCTTACCATAAGATGATTACCCCTAAGAACCTCAAGGTTGTATCAACACAAGATATACACCTAGATAGATGTAGCAAGTTAGAGTACAACGGAAGCAATTTAAGACACAACCAAGAGATCCATATGGATCATCATCAAAACCTGCAAGACAACTCAAAGCCAGTAATTGCAAGATATAGATAAACCAATTTAGAGAAATTAGAGAGATAGAGATGTAAGCAAGATAGAAAATTTAGAACAAGGAAATATGCATATATAAAGGTACCAAATGAGAGTGCCAAAGAATAAGGCTATTGGTTGAGAAAATCTAGTTGAGAGGGAAATTCTCATTCAATAAGCCAAATGTATATTTTGTGCACACTGCTATCGGTCGAGTTATGTGCATGGACAACTCGACCGATGACAACTGCTGGCAACACCCATTGGTGCCTATCGGTCGAGTTTCACTAGGGCAAACTCGACCGACAGACCAGCTGTCAAAGAGCACATATATTTCATAAAAACATATTTAAAGGCATGCTAAAAATACAAACCATATCCAAACATGTCTAAGCAAGTTAGTAATGCACTATAGAAGCATTAGAAACAATTTTTGAGCAAGAGTGTGAAGAGAATCACAAAATGCCACTTTTGACTCAAAAACCATATGTATAGTGCACACTAACTAGACAAAAACAAGTTAGAAAAGGTTATAAGCAAGAGAAACATTACCTTTGTTCTTACCATTGCTTTTCCACTTGTTGTCACCCTCTACACATCTCACCTTTCTTCTTTTATGTGGATTGACAAGTCAATTTTCAATTCAATAGCTCAAGTCAATCCATTTGCAAGTACCTACAAGAAGAAAGATGAAATGGTCCCCAATCGTGTTTTTGGGTCCGGAGGGGTTAGTTTAGCAACCCAAATCCTATTGCTCTTGGGTGCTTTCCTAAAAGGACAACAATTAGAATAATGACCTAATTCATTGCAATAGTTGCATGTGCCCATAGTCTTGGAACTAGAGGATTCTCCATGGAATATTGGAGGTCCTTTATCTTTGTTGTTCCATTGACTACTATCATACCCTAAACCATGTCTACCAATTTGTTTAGTAGTATGGTGTAGGATGTCATTAAGACTCTTTTTACCGACTAAGAATCTTTGCAAAGAAGATCTCAAACTGTCATTATCATGCTTAAGAGAAGCAATAGTCAAAGACAATTGATTGATATTATCTCTAGCATGTAAAAGATCATTTTTAAGCAAAGAGATTTAGTTGAAAGAGAATCTCTATCAATGTGAAGAGCAGCAACATCATTCTCTCTATTTGTAGAACTAGAACAAGATTCATGCCCATATTATTAGCAAGCAAGGAGGCATTTTCTATTTCTAATTCATGCAAAACAAAATCTTTGTCCTTGTTTTCAGATTTAAGAACATCAATGTCATGCATGAGAGAATCAATAATTAAAATATGCTCTTCATTAGAACTAGGCATGAGAGGTTGAGCTTCTAGAAATTTAATCTTATCAAGTAAACTAGCATTTTCAAGTTTAAGAGAGTCTACTTGGCTAAGAAAATCATTTTTGTCAATAAGCAAGCAAGAATTAGCATATTCAAGATCATCTAGTTCTATATGCAAATTATCAACAATTTTAGCAAACTTTTTCTTTTTCTTTTTAAAAGACTTATAAGAGGCACAAATGTCATGAATAATAGCAATTAAAGATTCTTTATCTAAAGAGTCTAGATTTACCTCACTTGAGTCTTCACTTGTTGATGCTATAAGGGAAAAATGGCATTCCCCTTCATCACTAGAGCTTGACCTTGATCCTTCACATGAATCTTCACTTGAGCTTGAGTTGGAGGAGCCACTTGAGCTTGAGTGCCATTTCTCCTTCTTGTGCAGATGGGTCTTTTTGCCTTGTGGGCAATCTTCCTTGTAGTGACCCTTCTGTCCACATGTGAAGCATCGGATGGAGGAGGACTTGCCTTTGTAGAGTCTACCCTTGGAGTACATGGCATCTTCTTTAGCTTGAGAGGATGGAGAGACTTGTTCCATGATAGCTTCAATTTGAGCCTTTATTTCAGCCTTCTTCATTGTCTTTAGCTCTTTCTTCTCTTGTCTTTCTACTTCCTCCCTCTTGTCAAGTGTGTCTTCATGTGCTTGTAGATTTCCAATGAGATCTTCAATAGGAATGTCCCTAAGAGAGTTCTAAGGATCTTTGAGTTGATCTCTCCATTTGACATAGGATGTCCTAGAACAGCAAGACCATTCAAGATGGTGTTGAGCCTTGAGTACATGTTGGCTATGCTCTCCTCCTTTCCCATCTTGAAGTTCTCAAGCAACCCTTTGAGCATGTAGACTTTGCTTTCCTTCACTTGATTTGTCCCTTCATAAGTGATGCAAAGCTTTCTCCATACCTCATAAGCCGTCTCACAAGAAGAAATCCGGTTGAACTCGGTGGGGGTCATGGAGGCATATAAGATGTGCATTGCTCTAGCATTCAAGGTTGCTTTCATCAAGGCGGCTTCATCCCATTCTTCAATCTTTGTCTTTGGTTGAATGTATGGGTTGTTCACCATTTGCCACATCTCAAGACTTGATCCTTGGATGTAGAATTGAAGTCTTCTTCTCCAATAGAGGAAGTTGCTCCCATCAAAGATTGGAAGGCTGGTCGAGAGTCTCCCTCCTAGGTGGTCACCCATCTTCTCCTACTTGTTGAAGTATGTTTAGAGAAGACCCGCTCTTATACCACTTGTTGGATCCTAGATGGGTGATTAGATGCTCTAAAGGGGGGGTGAATAGAGCTGAAAGCACTTAAACAAAACTCATTAAACCTTCAAAATATATGTCAAGATAAGGTTGTTAAATAGGCAATTTGAATGCAACTAAATCATGCATAGCAAGGATAAGAGAGATTGAACATGCACCAATTAGACAAGCTATTTAGAGTGGTTCCACACTTCAAACTAGAAGTGTGCCAGTCCACTTTCCTAGAGAGGTCAACCTCTAGGACTTCAAACAATTGCACTCTTATATTCATTAATAAGACATACAATACATGACCAACAAAGGACTTACCTATCCAATACAAAGAGTCTTCAACCTTACCAAGGACTTACCCAGTTTGCAAGAGTCTTTGGCCTTCTCCAAGGACTTACCCACTCTTGCACAAGTCTTCAGCCTTGCAGGAATTACCCACTCTTCTTGGATCTTCCGCCTTTGACTTCACCTTCACTCGGAGAAGCTTCCACCAAGGTCTTACCCACTTGAGCTTGAGTCTTCTGCCTTCTCCAAGGGCTTACCCACTCTAGCTCCAAGTCTTTATCCTTGATCTTCACCAAGGGACGCCTTCCCTTGTTCTTCTTTACCTCTCTTGGATAAGAGAGAGAACCTTCATCTTCATGATTAGCTCTCTTACAGATTTCCTACTCACTCTGATGGATGTAGCAAGTAATTAAGCTTAGAGAGAGAGAGGAGGTTGTAGGAAGCACTCAACTATAGAATAGGAACCTCACAAAGAGTTTGCAATGAATGCTCAACCTTGGAATGAAGCCCAAGGGGTCCTATTTATAGCTGGGGATGCCTCTTAGCCTTTGGGAACACTTAAGAACGAAAACTAGCCGTTTTGTGGCTTGCAACGGATCTATTTTCACTTGTTGCAACTCCACAACGGATAGAAACACTTTTATGCACTTTTCCGTACAGTGCAATCGGTCGAGTTTTAATGGGGGTAACTGGACCGATCAAGTAAGAGGCAAACCGATATTCAACTGATCGGTCGAGTTTGTCCTGACAAAAATCGACCGACCATTTCAACTGGAAATGGCCTGCTACCTGATCGGTCGAGTTATGTGGGTGCACAACTCGACCGATGCAATCTTCAGAAAATCGACCAAGGTTGATCGGTCGAGTTTCAGGGTGGGAAACTGGACCAATCAAGTGCCTGTAATTGATTTTCTAAGTTGAATATAAAGTGCTCTAATATTCGATCTAAGTGTTCCTGATATTTTTTAAGCTTAATTACAAGTCATACAATCATTACAAGTGATTTACAAGATGATTCTAATGGATATACATCATATTACAAAAACGTGCACTTGTATGACTTTGACTAGTCTTTTCTCCAATTTGAGATGCGCAAGTTAGGGCAATTGGAGTGTGTCTATACCTAATCTGAAATCACTCAAGTAGAAGCATTAGACACCAATATGTGGAATGGTTAGTCATCATCAAAACATGGGTTTAGTCAATTTAGATGTGAGTCAACATTGACCTAATTGACCTTGAGTCAACATTCTCCCCCTTTTTGAAGATGACAAACCATTCCATAAATGTATTGAAAGCATTTAAGTAAATTCATACCTTTGGAGAAACCTAGGGGTTTCAATAGAATTGAGTTCATATGCTCCCCCTCAATTGATGCGCATGGAGTTTTCATACTCCCCATCAATTGATGTTATTTCTCCTGCATGGTTAGCTTTCATAACATTTATAGAAACTATGTCTTCTACTCATATATGTCTTCTCCCTTTTACCTTCTCCCCTTTACATGAACATACTTCTCTTCTTCATGTAAGACATGCCTTCTTCCTCTTTTTAAAAGAAGACATACCTTTCTCCCCCTTTGTCATTTCAAAAAGGTGGGGGTATGAAGAAAATAAGAAACATCACTTGTTAAAGAGAAAGGAGATAACACAAATATATATAAGGAGAGTAGAAGAGCACAGATAGGGGCTTGTCCAAGCATAGAAAGAAAAGCAAGTTAAAGCATATATTTGAACAACCAAAAATGCAAGATAAAGTGCTACAGAAAAACAATAAATCACAATTTTGACCCTCAAGATGATGGAATTTGACCAAAAACCATCGGGCTCATGGGAAAGCCATGAGTCTTGCTCAGAAGGTCGTTTCTACATGAAAAGCACTAGTCTTGCACTAAAAACTGAAACTGGAGAAAAATCTGCATAAAAATCCATAAATACTCCAATTCCCACATATCATGTAGATCTATGTACCCTGCATCACAATGTTATGCAAGCAACTCAAGATGGTAGATATTCAATTTAAGGAATAAGCTTGATCATGTATAAGCATAGCATATAGATGAGCAAAGATGCTAATTGTAAACAGGGTTAGAACTACATGTATATGAACTACTAGTAGATGATATCACAAGTTAGGACTACTAGTAGGATCTAGATCATAGCAAGAGATACCAAAAGATACACAAGATAAAGCAAGCTATGATTAGATGAAGAGATATATCCAAACAAAGAGATATGCAATTTTAGAAGCATGAGAGGATATAACTCACTAGATATGCATCCTTACCATAAGATGATTACCCCTAAGAACCTCAAGGTTGTATCAACACAAGATATACACCTAGATAGATGTAGCAAGTTAGAGTACAACGGAAGCAATTTAAGACACAACCAAGAGATCCATAGAGATCATCATCAAAACCTGCAAGAAAACTCAAAGCCAGTAATTGCAAGATATAGATAAACCAATTTAGAGCAATTAGAGAGATAGAGATGTAAACAAGATAGACAATTTAGAACAAGGCAATATGCATATATAAAGGTACCAAATGAGAGTGCCAAAGAATAAGGCTATTGGTTGAGAAAATCTAGTTGAGAGGGAAATTCTCATTCAATAAGCCAAATGTATATTCTGTGCACACTGTTATCGTTCGAGTTATGTGCATGGACAACTCGACCGATGACAACTGCTGGAAACACCCATTGGTGCCTATCGGTCGAGTTTCACTAGGGCAAACTCGACCGACAGACCAGCTGTCAAAGAGCACATATATTTCATAAAAACATAATTAAAGGCATGCTAAAAATACAAACAATATCCAAACATGTCTAAGCAAGTTAGTAATGCACTATAGAAGCATTAGAAACAGTTTTTGAGCAAGAGTGTGAAGAGAATCACAAAATGTCACTTTTGACTCAAAAACCATATGTATAGTGCACACTAACTAGATAAAAACAAGTTAGAAAAGGTTATAAGCAAGAGAAACATTACCTTTGTGCTTACCATTGCTTTTCCACTTGTTGTCACCCTCTACACATCTCACCTTTCTTCTTTTATGTGGATTGACAAGTCAATTTTCAATTCAATAGCTCAAGTCAATCCATTTGCAAGTACCTATAAGAAGTAAGATGAAATGGTCCCCAATTGTGTTTTTGGGTCCGGAGGGGTTAGTTTAGCAACCCAAATCCTATTGCTCTTGGGTGCTTTCCTAAAAGGACAACAATTAGAATAATGACCTAATTCATTGCAATAGTTGCATGTGCCCATAGTCTTGGAACTAGAGTATTCTCCATGGAATATTGGAGGTCATTTATCTTTGTTGTTCCCTTGACTACTATCATACCCTAAACCATGTCTACCAATTTGTTTAGTAGTATGGTGTAGGATGTCATTAAGACTCTTTTTACCAACTAAGAATCTTTGCAAAGAAGATCTCAAACTGTCATTGTCATGCTTAAGAGAAGCAATAGTCAAAGACAATTGATTGATATTATCTCTAGCATGCAAAAGATCATTTTCTAACCAAAGAGATTTAGTTGAAAGAGAATCTCTATCAATGTGAAGAGCAGCAACATCATTCTCTCTATTTGTAGAACTAGAACAAGATTCAAGCCCATTGATTTTAGCAAGCAAGGAGGCATTTTCTATTTCTAATTCATGCAAAAAAATCTTTGTCCTTGTTTTCAGATTTAAGAACATCAATGTCATGCATGAGAGAATCAATAATTAAAGTATGCTCTTCATTAGAACTAGGCATGAGAGGTTGAGCTTCTAGAAATTTAATCTTATCAAGTAAACTAGCATTTTCAAGTTTAAGAGAGTCTACTTGGCTAAGAAAATCATTTTTATCAATAAGAAAGCAAGAATTAGCATATTCAAGATCATCTAGTTCTATATGCAAATTAACAACAATTTTAGCAAGCTTTTTCTTTTTCTTTTTAGAAGACTTATAAGAGGCACAAATGTCATGAATAATAGCAATCAAAGATTCTTTATCTAAAGAGTCTAGATTTACCTCACTTGAGTCTTCACTTGTTGATGCTATAAGGGAAAAATGGCATTCCCCTTCATCACTAGAGCTTGACCTTGATCCTTCACATGAATCTTCACTTGAGCTTGAGTTGGAGGATCCACTTTAGCTTGAGTGCCATTTCTCCTTCTTGTAAAGATGGGTCTTTTTGCCTTGTGGGCAATCTTCCTTGTAGTGACCCTTCTTTCCACATGTGAAGCATCGGATGGAGGAGGACTTGCCTTTGTAGAGTCTACCCTTGGAGTACATGGCATCTTCTTTAGTTTGAGAGGATGGAGAGACTTGTTCCATGATAGCTTCAATTTGAGCCTTTATTTCAGCCTTCTTCATTCTCTTTAGCTCTTTCTTCTCTTATCTTTCTACTTCCTCCCTCTTGTCAAGTGTGGCTTCATGTGCTTGTAGATTTCCAATGAGCTCTTCAATAGGAATGTCCCTAAGAGACCTTTCTTCTTCAATGGAAGTCACCTTGGATTCCCACCTCTTGGGGAGAGTTCTAAGGATCTTTGAGTTGATCTCTCCATTAGACATAGCATGTCCTAGAACAGCAAGACCATTCAATATGGTGTTGAGCCTTGAGTACATGTTGGCTATGCTCTCCTCCTTTCCCATCTTGAAGTTCTCAAGCAACCCTTTGAGCATGTAGACTTTGCTTTCCTTCACTTGATCTGTCCCTTCATAAGTGATGCAAAACTTTCTCCATACCTCATAAGCCGTCTCACAAGAAGAAATCCGGTTGAACTCGGTGGGGGTCATGGAGGCATATAAGATGTGCATTGCTCTAGCATTCAAGGTTGCTTTCATCAAGGCGGCTTCATCCCATTCTTCAATCTTTGTCTTTGGTTGAATGTATGGGTTGTTCACCATTTGCCACATCTCAAGACTTGATCCTTGGATGTATAATTGAAGTCTTCTTCTCCAATAGAGGAAGTTACTCCCATCAAATATTGGAAGGCTGGTCGAGAGTCTCCCGCCTAGGTAGTCACCCATCTTCTCCTATTTGTTGAAGTATGCTTGGAGAAGACCCACTCTGATACCACTTGTTGGATCCTAGATGGGTGATTAGATGCTCTAGAGGGGGGGTGAATAGAGTTGAAAGCACTTAAACAAAACTCATTAAACCTTCAAAATATATGTCAAGATAAGGTTGCTAAATAGGCAATTTGAATGCAACTAAATCATGCATATCAAGGATAAGAGAGATTGAGCATGCACCAATTAGACAAGCTATTTAGAGTGGTTCCACACTTCAAACTAGAAGTGTGTCAGTCCACTTGCCTAGAGAGGTCAACCTCTAGGACTTCAAACAATTGCACTCTTATATTCATTAATAAGACATACAATACATGACCAACAAAGGACTTACCTATCCAATACAAAGAGTCTTCAACCTTACCAAGGACTTACCCACTTTGCAAGAGTTTTTGGCCTTCTCTAATGACTTACCCACTCTTGCACAAGTCTTCAACCTTGCAGGAATTACCCACTCTTCTTGGATTTTCCGCTTTTGACTTCACCTTCACTCGGAGAAGCTTCCACCAAGGTCTTACCCACTTGAGCTTGAGTCTTCTGCCTTCTCCAAGGGATTACCCACTCTAGATCCAAGTCTTTAGCCTTGATCTTCACCAAGGGACGCCTTCCCTTGTTCTTCTTCACCTCTCTTGGACAAGAAAGAGAACCTTCATCGTCATGATTGGCAAATGAGAGATGGGGAGGTGGTGGAAGTGAGAGCCTCACAACATATACATATAGGACTAGCTCTCTTACAGATTTCCTACTCACTCTAATGGATGTAGCAAGTGATTAATCTTAGATAGAGAGAGGTGGCTGTAGGAAGCACTCAACTATAGAATAGGAACCTCACAAAGAGTTTGCAATGAATGCTCAACCTTGGAATGAAGCCCAAGGGGTCCTATTTATAGCTGGGGATGCCTCTTAGCCTTTGGGAACACTTAAGAATGAAAACTAGCCGTTTTGTGGCTTGCAACGGATCTATTTTCACTTGTTGCAACTCCAAAACGGCTAGAAACACTTTTCTGCACTTTTCCGTACAGTGCAATCGGTCGAGTTTTAATGGGGGTAACTGGACTGATCAAGTAAGAGGCAAACTGATATTCAACTGATCGGTCGAGTTTGTCCTGACAAAACTCGACCGACCATTTCAACTGGAAATGGCCTGCTACCTGATCGGTCGAGTTTTGTGGGTGCACAACTCGACCGATGCGATCTTCAAAAAATCGACCAAAGTTGATCGGTCGAGTTTCAAGGTGGGAAACTGGACCGATCAAGTGCCTGTAATTGATTTTCTAAGTTGCATCTAAAGTGCTCTAATATTCGATCTAAGTGTTCCTGATATTTTTCAAAGCTTAATTACAAGTCATACAATCATTACAAGTGATTTACAACATGATTCTAATGGATATACATCATATTACAAAAACGTGCACTTGTATGACTTTGACTAGTCTTTTCTCCAATTTGAGATGTGCAAGTTAGGGCAATTGGAGTGTGTCTATACCTAATCTGAAATCACTCAAGTAGAAGCATTATACACCAATATGTGGAATGGTTAGTCATCATCAAAACACGGGTTTAGTCAATTTAGACGTGAGTCAACATTGACCTAATTGACCTTGAGTCAACATTCTCCCCCTTTTTGAAGATGACAAACCATTCCATAAATGTATTGAAAGCATTTAAGTAAATTCATACCTTTGGAGAAACCTAGGGGTTTCAATAGAATAGAGTTCATATGCTCCCCCTCAATTGATGCGCATGGAGTTTTCATACTCCCCCTCAATTGATGCTATTTCTCCTACATGGTTAGCTTTCATAACATTTATAGAAACTATGTCTTCTACTCATATATGTCTTCTCCCCTTTACCTTCTCCCCTTTACATGAACATACTTCTCTTATTCATGTAAGACATGCCTTCTTCCTCTTTTTAAAAGAAGACATACCTTTCTCCCCCTTTGTCATTTCAAAAAGGTGGGGGTATGAAGAAAATAAGAAACATCACTTGTTAAAGAGAAAGGAGATAACACAAATATATATAAGGAGAGTAGAAGAGCATAGATAGGGGCTTGTCCAAGCATAGAAAGAAAAGCAAGTTAAAGCATATACTTGAACAACCAAAAATGCAAGATAAAGTGCTACAGAAAAACAATAAATCACAATTTTGACCCTCAAGATGATGGAATTTGACCAAAAACTATCGGAGCTCATGGCAAAGCCGTGCGTCTTGCTCAGAAGGTCGTTTCTGCATGAAAAGCACTAGTCTTGCACTAAAAACTGAAACTGGAGCAAAATCTGCATAAAAATCCATAAATACTCCAATTCCCACATATCATGTAGATCTATGTACCCTGCATCACAATGTTATGCAAGCAACTCAAGATGGTAGATATTCAATTTAAGGAACAAGCTTGATCATGTATAAGCATAGCATATAGATGAGCAAAGATGCCAATTGTAAACATGGTTAGAACTACATGTATATGAACTACTAGTAGATGATATCACAAGTTAGGACTACTAGTAGGATCTAGATCATAGAAAGAGATACCAAAAGATACACAAGATAAAGCAAGCTATGATTAGATGAAGAGATATAACCAAACAAAGAGATATGCAATTTTAGAAGCATGAGAGGATATAACTCACTAGATATGCATCCTTACCATAAGATGATTACCCCTAAGAACCTCAAGGTTGTATCAACACAAGATATACACCTAGATAGATGTAGCAAGTTAGAGTACAACGGAAGCAATTTAAGACACAACCAAGAGATCCATAGAGATCATCATCAAAACCTGCAAGACAACTCAAAGCCAGTAATTGCAAGATATATATAAACCAATTTAGAGCAATTAGAGAGATAGAGATGTAAGCAAGATAGACAATTTAGAACAAGGCAATATGCATATATAAAGGTACCAAATGAGAGTGCCAAAGAATAAGGCTATTGGTTGAGAAAATCTAGTTGAGAGGGAAATTCTCATTCAATAAGCCAAATGTATATTATGTGCACACTGTTAACCGTCGAGTTCTGTGCATGGACAACTCGACCGATGACAACTGCTGGCAACACCCATTTGTGCCTATCGGTCGAGTTTCACTAGGGCAAACTCGACCGACAGACCAGCTGTCAAAGAGCACATATATTTCATAAAAACATATTTAAAGGCATGCTAAAAATACAAACCATATCCAAACATGTCTAAGCAAGTTAGTAATGCACTATAGAAGCATTAGAAACAGTTTTTGAGCAAGAGTGTGAAGAGAATCACAAAATGCCACTTTTGACTCAAAAACCATATGTATAGTGCACACTAACTAGACAAAAACAAGTTAGAAAAGGTTATAAGCAAGAGAAACATTACCTTTGGTTCTTACCATTGCTTTTCCACTTGTTGTCACCCTCTACACATCTCACCTTTCTTCTTTTATGTGGATTGAAAAGTCAATTTTCAATTCAATAGCTCAAGTTAATCCATTTGCAAGTACCTACAAGAAGAAAGATGAAATGGTCCCCAATCGTGTTTTTGGGTCCGGAGGGGTTAGTTTAGCAACCCAAATCCTATTGCTCTTGGGTGATTTCCTAAAAGGACAACAATTAGAATAATGACCTAATTCATTGCAATAGTTGCATGTGCCCATAGTCTTGGAACTAGAGGATTCTCCATGGAATATTGGAGGTCCTTTATCTTTGTTGTTCCCTTGACTACTATCATACCCTAAACCATGTCTACCAATTTGTCTAGTAGTATGGTGTAGGATGTCATTAAGACTCTTTTTACCAACTAAGAATCTTTGCAAAGAAGATCTCAAACTGTCATTATCATGCTTAAGAGAAGCAATAGTCGAAGACAATTAATTGATATTATCTCTAGCATGCAAAAGATCATTTTCTAAGCAAAGAGATTTAGTTGAAAGAGAATCTCTATCAATATAAAGAGCAGCAACATCATTCTCTCTATTTGTAGAACTAGAACAAGATTCATGCCCATTGATTTTAGCAAGCAAGGAGGCATTTTCTATTTCTAATTCATGCAAAACAAAATCTTTGTCCTTGTTTTCAGATTTAAGAACATCAATGTCATGCATGAGAGAATCAATAATTAAAGTATGCTCTTCATTAGAACTAGGCATGAGAGGTTGAGCTTCTAGAAATTTAATCTTATCAAGTAAACTAGCATTTGCAAGTTTAAGAGAGTCTGCTTGGTTAAGAAAATCATTTTTATCAATAAGCAAGCAAGAATTAGCATATTCAAGATCATCTAGTCTATATGCAAATTATCAACAATTTTAGCAAGCTTTTTCTTTTTCTTTTTAGAAGACTTATAAGAGGCACAAATGTCATGAATAATAGCAATTAAAGATTCTTTATCTAAAGAGTCTAGATTTACCTCACTTGAGTCTTCACTTGTTGATGCTATAAGGGAAAATGGCATTCCCCTTCATCACTAGAGCTTGACCTTGATCCTTCACATGAATCTTCACTTGAGCTTGAGTTGGAGGAGCCACTTGAGCTTGAGTGCCATTTCTCCTTCTTGTGAAGATGGGTCTTTTTGCCTTGTGGGCAATCTTCCTTGTAGTGACCCTTCTTTCCACATGTGAAGCATCGGATGGAGGAGGACTTGCCTTTGTAGAGTCTACCCTTGGAGTACATGGCATCTTCTTTAGCTTGAGAGGATGGAGAGACTTGTTCCATGATAGCTTCAATTTGACCCTTTATTTCAGCCTTCTTAATTCTCTTTAGCTCTTTCTTCTCTTGTCTTTCTATTTCCTCCCTCTTGTCAAGTGTGGCTTCATGTGCTTCTAGATTTCCAATGAGCTCTTCAATAGGAATGTCCCTAAGAGACCTTGCTTCTTCAATGGAAGTCGCCTTGGATTCCCACCTCTTGGGGAGAGTTCTAAGGATCTTTGAGTTGATCTCTCCATTAGACATAGGATGTCCTAGAACAGCAAGACCATTCAAGATGGTGTTGAGCCTTGAGTACATGTTGGCTATGCTCTCCTCCATTCCCATCTTGAAGTTCTCAAGCAACCCTTTGAGAATGTAGACTTTGCTTTCCTTCACTTGATCTGTCCCTTCATAAGTGATACAAAGCTTTCTCCATACCTCATAAGCCGTCTCACAAGAAGAAATCTGGTTGAACTCGGTGGGGGTCATGGAGGCATATAAGATGTGCATTGCTCTAGTATTCAAGGTTGCTTTCATCAAGGAGGCTTCATCCCATTCTTCAATCTTTGTCTTTGGTTGAATGTATGGGTTGTTCACCATTTGCCACATCTCAAGACTTGATCCTTGGATGTAGAATTGAAGTCTTCTTCTCCAATAGAGGAATTTCTCCCATCAAAGATTGGAAGGCTGGTCGAGAGTCTCCCTCCTAGGTAGTCACCCATCTTCTCCTACTTGTTGAAATATGCTTGGAGAAGACTCACTCTGATAGCACTTGTTGGATCCTAGATGGGTGATTAGATGCTCTAGAGGGTGGGGTGAATAGAGCTGAAAGCACTTAAACAAAACTCATTAAACCTTCAAAATATATGTCAAGAGAGAGAACCTTCATCTTCATGATTGGCAAATGAGAGATGGGGAGGTGGTGGAAGTGAGAGCCTCACAACATATACATATAGGACTAGCTCTCTTACAGATTTCCTACTCACTTTAATGGATGTAGCAAGTAATTAATCTTAGAGAGAGAGAGGCGTCTGTAGGAAGCACTCAACTATAGAATAGGAACCTCACAAAGAGTTTGCAATGAATGCTCAACCTTGGAATGAAGCCCAAGGGGTCCTATTTATAGCTGGGGATGCCTCTTAGCCTTTAGGAACACTTAAGAATGAAAACTAGCCATTTTGTGGCTTGCAACGGATCTATTTTCACTTTGGTTCAACTCCACAACGGCTAGAAACACTTTTCTGCACTTTTCTGTACAGTGCAATCGGTCGAGTTTTAATGGGGGTAACTGGACCGATCAAGTAAGAGGCAAACCGATATTCAACTGATCGGTCGAGTTTGTCCTGAAAAAACTCGACCGACCATTTCAACTGGAAATGGCCTGCTACCTGATCGGTCGAGTTTTGTGGGTGCACAACTCGACTGATGCAATCTTCAGAAAATCGACCAAAGTTGATCGGTCGAGTTTCAAGGTGGGAAACTGGACCGATCAAGTGCCTGTAATTGATTTTCTAAGTTGCATCTAAAGTTCTCTAATATTCGATCTAAGTGTTCCTGATATTTTTCTAAGCTTAATTACAAGTCATACAATCATTACAAGTGATTTACAACATGATTCTAATGGATATACATCATATTACAAAAACGTGCACTTGTATTACTTTGACTAGTCTTTTCTCCAATTTGAGATGTGCAAGTTAGGGCAATTGGAGTGTGTCTATACCTAATCTGAAATCACTCAAGTAGAAGCATTAGACACCAATATGTGGAATGGTTAGTCCTCATCAAAACATGGGTTTAGTCAATTTAGACGTGAGTCAACATTGACCTAATTGACCTTGAGTCAACAATATCATGAGAAGCGACAAAGGGAGAACAAGATATATCAGATGAAGGTTGCACCAATGGTGAAGGAAGATGGGGATGTTTAGCTTCAAGATCCACACGAGTAGCAGTACAAGTAGGGGCAATTCCACTGGATGATAGAACCCAGATGGCAGCAGCAAATTGGCCATCTTTAACCTTAGACTTGGCTCGTGAAACATTGGCCTCAGGAGATTGTTCTTGGATTGTGAGATGTCGATGGGACAAAACCCGAGCAAGAAGTTGTTGAAAACCATCAGGTCCACAATTCCAAGTTTCCAATGCCTTTAGGATCATAAGTTGTTGGAGTGAGGTGTGCTTCCGAGAAGAGCGTTCTTGAGCTGATTCAGGGGCGAAGCGGTAGAGAACGCAAGCTGGGAGTAGTAAAAGGCGGACCCAAGCATCAATGGAATGAGGACATGAAGCCACTTGGAGAAGAGCCATGCGAAGAGTGTCAGCAAAGGGCAATCTACATAAAAGAGGAATTCTCTTCACAGTAGGAACCCCCACAATAAAAACAAAATTCAAAAGATCAGTGCCAAGTCAGAAATGGTCCACAGGAGGTGGCGGTGGCTCAATGCACTAACGAGCGGAAAGGGTGCAAGGCACCAGAGCTGGTAAGCCGGTCTTGCTCAGAGCAGGAATTCCCACTATGAGATCAACAGGATCTTTGCTCGGATGAAGAGGTAGACTGATAGTGACATCAGAGCCGTCAAGACCTTGGTGATGACATGTCTTGGACCAAGGCTGAGTGCTAAGACAGTTTCCACACATCCAGCACTTGGAAGAACGAAGAGCACTCATCATGTTCTTCCATACATCAACATACTCAAGATGATTAGCAAATCAACATACTCAAGATGACTACTCGTGTCTCGGAGGACAAATGAACGGCTCAAAGATGATTAGCAAAACTGCTTGCGGCAAAAGGCTTGCCACGACATGTATGAAGACTCCAAAAGGGACATGTGACTTGTTTGGAGAAACCGTCCACACATGTATCTGCATGATTAACACCCACCACTACTTGAGATGAGTGGTTCCCAATTGATTAAACTGAAGCCATCGTACAAGAAGATCTTGACGTTGCCTGATGCAGCAAATCACTGGCAGCAATTCACGTTCAATCTGCTGTCGAGAATTTAATCAGAAGAGACCAGCATGGACGGAAAACAAGCATCTGTGTGTTAAGGCTGAAGGTTTTGGAAGCCGCCAAGACTTTCTGAGAACGTCTTCGCTGCGTGCATCACAGATCTGTAGCAACGCAGAGCGGCGATCAAAATTGAATTCACGTCGCGATCAGAATTGGTTCAGGCGGAGTGGCATTTGGCATCCTTCAATTGAGATAATAAATCATCCTTCAATTGATTAAACCTTCAATTGATCATCAATTAGGGTTTTGAACCTAATTGAATTAGGGTTGAAATCGATGAACCTTCAATATTAGTCATTGTGGAACTAATTGCTTTGAAATCATTGAACCATCATTAAAATTGGGCATGACCTAACCTCAAACGGTCTTGAGGTCGTTTGTATGACCTCCAAACGGTCTTCAGACCATTTGCCCCATCCATCATTGAAATTGGTGAAGTTCAATTAGGGTTTGCATCATTGGATTGCTCATCAAACTAGCTATTGATTGCATTACCATTTGATATCTTTCGGTCTTCAACTACTTCACCATACTCAACCCTAGACCTACAAACGGTCTTGGTTGACCTACAAACGGTTGGGTGATCTCCAAACGGTCTTGAGACCGTTTGGGTTAATCAACCCAAAGAATTAAATCAGTTAATTGTAAAATCAGCACTCAACCCGATTAGGGTTTCTAATTGGATGATTGTCCATATGTTGATTCAATCAATTGGAGCCATTAGATCCTCATCCATCATGTACTAGGGTCCTGACCTCAAATGGTCAACCCATCCAAACTGTCAACTCCTCTAAATGATTTGGGAACCAAACCTCCAAACGGTTTGGTGAAACCGTTTGGACCATATCATTGAAACTGTTTGCAAAAGATATTTGGGGAGGTGTGTGCTTATGATGATGTCATCATCATCAAGCTCTAAACCCATGAAATTTTCTGTGATTTTCATGGTGATTGCATCAATCAACCAAATAAAATTCCAAGAATGAAGAAAAACTCAACAATTGATAAGGAATTGAATGCAATAACAAAATTAAGGGTTCAAGTTATAAAACCCGCCTCCAATTGAGCTTCAAAGCTCCAAGATCCACGTATCTAATGGTGTAATAAGCTTTCTCAACTATTCCAAGGCTCGTCCTCAAGCTTTGAGTGAAAAGGAATGGCTAGGATAGAAGATTGCATGGAGAAAAGAAGAAATCCATCATTTATTTTTTATTTCCACAATGAAATCATGGTGAAAGGAGGTCAAGAAGCTTACCAACAATTTGGGGGTCGTCCTCCTTTTTCTCCAAGATCCCTTGGTCGTTTTTGCAAGCAAGAAGTGAAAGGGGTTTCGAAATTACCCTTTCAACTCATGGATAAGGGAGCATATATGCATTTTATTATAAATTTATTTTAGGAGAGAGAAAGTAGGGATTATCTCCTCCATTTCCTTGACACTTTCCCCCTTCCCTTCCTTGATCACGAGGATATCTTCTTTGCCTCTTATTCCTCTCAGTTATCCATGATTTAAAGAAAAGAAAATTAAGCACCTTAAATCATATAATACTAATATCCATAAGTGAGTGGATATTTCTTTTTCTTATAATAATGTGTGTGAGTTATCCACGTACTTTGGATATTTTCGTGCCTTTGCAAGGCACATGGTCGTCCATACTCTTGCAAACTCATCCCTCACCTTTTGGTTAAAGGGGGCTTTAATTAATATATTTATTTTTGCATTAAATTGAAGTAAAGTTCCAATTATGCTTAAATCTTGATTATTTTAATATCAAGATTCTCTCTCCTCCAAAGAGATACAAATGAGGCGCCCCTCTCATTTTCTTTTCTCTACATGATGCCAAGAATTATTAGGGACTATTTTGGAATGGTAATTTGCATATTGAACCCTAGGTTTTTGGTAAATTGCACATTACACCAAAATTAGGTTTTAATGCACAAACATTGCTTTATCAGCTCTTCCTTGGTACTCAGGCTTTCACTAGCCATACCTCTGCATCATCTTCATTCTCATGATGCTTCAACACATGAGGAACATATTATTATGTAACAATTGCAATTTAACCCCTCAACTTGGATAATTTGCACTTTAGTCCAAAATAGACAAAATAGTATTTCAACATTGTTCGAGAAGGACTAAAATTGAAACATAAGTTCCTCTTGAGCCTTGATTACTTTTCAAAAGATAAGAGCAAGCATAATTAACTTATTTAAGCAAAACACCTAGGGTTAAGGCATAACCCAGGCCAGGGATGTTATAGGTATCCTATCAATCTTTAACATATTATAGGTCTCCACAAAATGATTAATGTGAGCCATTGGGTCCTCCATGTTGTGGCCATGGAAATCTTGAGATTTAATGAGTGCCACCAGCACTGGATCTATTTTGTAACTATCCATGTTGACATCTTGTTTTATAATTGTCCCTAGTTGTGTTGTGTCTGATGAAGCTTTAATCTTCTCCTAGACAATCTACTCCTCAAGTTCAACTCCAACTCACTCTTCTGAATTAGGATCTTCTATTTCTTCCATTTCTTGTTTTGCCTATAGAGGTAGAGTATGAAGGAATATTTATGTTGAACTATCGTACTCTTTTGCCCTACGGAGAAGTTATTCTAGGTTTATACCCTATAGAGTTGATTCCCCATATTTGGTGGTTCTAGTCTGAACCATACACTAGCACTTGGACATGCTATAGTCATGAGTGAGAATGTGTAATATTGGACTGATAATAGAAAAAGTTTCAATTATGCTCAGTTTATAAAAAATAAAAATTGAAATGAAAATAAAAGAAAAAGAATAGCCTAGAGTGGCCAGTCACAGCACTTGTAGTACTGGAGTTTTCGTTTCTCAGGCAATGATGCCAAGAACTTGACACTCCCAAACTATGTGTGCAAACACAAGTATATGCATCAAGTACTATAGGTCTATGACGTGTGAATGTCAAACTCAAGGAAACATTAATCTAGAAAATATTACTAACTATAATCTAATCATCTAGACCTAGTGAAAAAGTGATTGATTGTTTGATTAAACTAATTGCAAGAATTGAACTGGGTTGTGATCACAAATTATATGGATTCCTTCGGAATTTAGTTTCACCACAGCTTATAATACAATTTAGTCCAATTCATTAATAACTATTTATCCTAAATCCTACACCAAGGGACCTTTGGCAAACATTGCCTACTCACGTAACGTAATATACTACCTATACTAAAGAAAATACTACTCATATAGTGATTTAAGAGTTACATAGATGCATTAACAATATCTCTGAACTATTCCCTTCATAGTTGTAGGCCCTCACATGAGGCATGGTCTTAACTATGTAATTCTATGATTTTTCCAACCCTTAATCCCTCTCACAAACCAATTAATAGTATAACTAGTTGATTGTGGTGATCAAACACATACAATTCACTAAGATATCATAGAATTATGTTCACATATAGGAAAATATGGGTATTAACTCATCAAAGTAAATTATAAAGCAAAATTGGGCTACTCCCTGGTCCTAAAGAACAAAAGGATTATCCCCACATGATTTCTATTGTCATATACATAGAGTGAAAGAAGAAAAATGTGGGAAACATGAGAAAATCGATGTAACCCCTGGAGAAACTCATCAGGTTGATCCCTTCTGGCTAGCGTCTTGATCAATATCTTTTTGGGTGCAAATTCACCCTTTGAAAGTGTCCAAATTGCACATGACGTGGTCATCTCCTTGGTTGTCTCCTCTCCCGACTCCATGCTTAGTTGCAATCGACTGAAATGTGATACCTTTGTTTGGCTAAACTCCACCTAGGTCATAAATAAGACTTTGCCCGTCATTAAATCTTGGCCTTAGGATTTGGCTTTATCTAAAATCTGCACTGATCATGGTGGGTTGGTACCATCAACAGGAAGTCATTGGCACCGAGTCTCTGTGTAACTCAAAACCCTTGCTAAATGTCAGTACTACCAATGGGTAGGTTGGTACCACCGAGTTGTTATATTGTGGTTTTTGAATTCTCATATCGGTAAATGTCAGTACTACTAACTAGTAGGTCGGTAGCACCAAGTTGATAAACTCAGTCTATGTTGCTCTTTGGATTAAGAGTCAATATCACCGACTCGCCATTCAGTGGTGTCAAACATTGAATCGGTAGCACTAAGTTTACTCTTAATAGCACTGGGATTTCTTTAATCAACCTGTTGATTTTTTGTCTTAAGTCAGTACCACTGACACTGCGACCGATAGTACTGAGCTATTTTATAAGTTCTCCAACTACTTGAAATGTGGAAAAACTAATGTAAGTCTGAATAAAATAAGGAATATTGGCATAATTCGGTAAAATTCTTTAATAATTGATGCAATATTATTTCACTAGACAATAATGAAAAATGATGCATAAATGGTACCAAAATGAGCAGTTATGCATGAAATGCATGGCTAACTATCAAGTGAAAATAAAATCCAGTGCATCAGGAACTAGGGTGGTTTCTAGTTTGGTTGGGGTTGTAGTACCTTTAGCCTAGTATTCGATGGATGGAATTCAGATCTTCCAACTATTTTTTATCATATACCACGAGTGTGTTGTTCTCTGTGACATTGTCCACATTAGGAAACCAACAGTGGGGTGGTGAGGCCCTTGCAAGACTCATAGAAGAAGTTCACAGACTTTACAAGCTAAGGGAACTATTCTGGCTATCCTCTTCTCTCATAATCAATGAAAGAGTTCTCGAGATTGTCTTGCTTCAAGGCTAGATTTTTGAGGGATTTGGCTATGGATTTGATCTTGGAGTTGTCTTCAACCTTGGCCACCTTAGAACGCCACCTTGTCCATGGTTGCAATGAGACCCCGATTGATTTTCAAAACCTCTTCTGAGAACCTCCCTTACATTGTCAAAGTTCTAGAATATGAAATTTCCTCTAGATGAGGAATCAAGAACTCCTTAGTTTTTTCATTAACACCTCTATAAAATTTCTCTATCAACTAGACTTGGGAGATGCCATGATGTGGGCATCAGGGATGTAGCATTGTAAACCTTTCCAAAGCTTCAGTTAGGGACTCTCTTGGGACCATGTTGAATTGTGTGACCTTCCCCCGTATCTAGTAGGTGAGGGACGATGGGTAGTAATTGTCCAGAAATTTGGATTGGATACCATCCCATGTGGTGATGTGGTCTCCACCATGGCATAGTACCAACTCCTCGCCCCATCCATCAATGAATATTTAAAAAATTAGAGTTTGAGGGCATCTTTAGAAATGTTCACTTACTTTTCGAAGCACAAAGATCAGTAAAACATTGTAGGTGACCCTGGCAATCATCACCCATGTTACTGTAAAGGCACAGATCTGGAGCTTGGCGATCCACTGAGTGTGGATCTCAAATTAAGGGATAATGATATAGGGAGGCATCAAAGGATGGTGTGTGTTAATAGGATTAGGGACTGAGAAGTCCTTAAGATGCTTATGCATCACTTCCTTGAGTGTTGATTACTCTCTATCTATAATCTCAGTGATCCTGGCTGCTCTTAATTCTTAGACAGGAGCTTCTCTATGGGTGTCTAGACCTTGATATATCAGGTAGCTTATCTCTTCCTCATCATCATGTTTTGTAAATATCATTCCAGGTGATGGAAAGTCCTATCGATCTCTGATCAAATTCAAATGGTATAGAATCAACGCTTTATAAATGTCACGTACACCTTTAGTACCTAAAAAGATAGTTGATAATGTCAAAAATCAAGGAAGGAAAAGGTCAAATAGGTAAGTATGAGTACAATTCAAAAAAATCATACATGTTCATAACTAAGGGGTTTAAAAGCTATTTAGTTCATCCCAAGGCAACAACACCAAAATTTTATGTGAGTTATTTACACTGAAAAACTCCTTTAGAATAATTATCCTAGGTTTTAAACCTTAACATAATATCATCTAATCATCTGCAAAAAGACTGCTCAATTACAATATAGTAAGGATCAAATGCAAAATATGTCATGTTTAAGAAATCATTTTCAAACCAATTGTTAAGATCGATATTTAGAATTATTTCCTTGAATATGATTATGAACTAGTGATTGATAAAAAATCATACAATAGTACTGCCTATAGGAACATCATTATCATTCAATACTTTACAGAGAGCTCAACATGTCACCAACACACTTATTGCATTTAAACTTAGCATAAGGGTTCACAAATTGTAAGAGTTGCTATGATGACCCGCCATCAAACCGACAACCAAATCGCCACCAGTAATTATGCGGAATAATCATTAGTGGCGGATTAATGAAAATTGCTAAAAATTAAAACCATTTTGCAAAGAGATCCATTATCAGGAAAACTCTTTAAGAAAGAACCAAATCCTTATATACATCATGGTTCACATTGTACATACATTGTACCATTTCATCTCGAGGATAACGTATACCAGTTGCTTTGCCAAAAAAATACTGAAGAAACATAAAACCTCAAGGCAATCAAGACAAAATCTCAGATCGCTCATAAAACATTATGTACTAACTCCCAAGGACCTGAGAGTACAAAGACTACACATAGGACTTCTATTTATAAGACACAACAGACATTACACTCAACCTAAGTTGTTACTGATGTCCCTGTTGTTGTTCTCCTCCCTCTGTAGTATGGTCTTTACCTCCTCGTCTGCTTCCACCTAAAAATTTTGGGACCAACGGGGTGAGACAATTGTCCCAGCGAGAGATACAACTCTCTACCAACAATATTATTATCATAGGTAAACCATATAAAATTGAGCAGAGGATCTTTTTCATAAATAAGCATGTTTAATCATTGATTAATTACAGTGCAAAACAATAGCATTGACTAAGAAATTCAACTATTTATGACAGAGCTATAGATCATCTATTTGATTTATAAGGAATATGAAGAACATATATAACATCTATCAACTAAGATGTATAAAAGTAATGTAGCATCAACCAATGTTTTTATATTCAATTCTTAAGCAAATACACTACACGGTTGATTATATTTTCACAATCACACATATGCCCAGAGGAGATGAGGTATACCGCTCATGCTCCAACTGACCACAGCTACGTAAAGCATCAGTACCATACAAGGTCGATGGAAGAGCCGACTGCCATGACCTCACCCGTCTCGGTCAGTATGAGACCACTGGCAGTGACCACATGTCAAACTACAACTAGCTTGCCGGGGTATAGCGGCATCTTCGCTAAAGAGCTACAGCCGCAGCATGCACTCTCTTTGAGGAGATATCTCATCAATCCTTGGTACATTTTTATCAGGGTGATCACAAGGCAACCCTGGCATTCTTTGGGGAGATAACACATCTATCCCCATCTGGGTGTAAGGATATGTTTGTCCATCACCCCACATATTCAAAAATATTCTCTCCAAGTTAAACTCGTTTCACCATTCAGCAAATCCTGACACTGAATGGATCTATGGCATGGGCACTACATGATAATATTCCACTTGATTAATTAGGTGTATTACAATATCTTTTAGTGTCAATAAAGTTACAAGCATGAATTATAACATATGCTATAAAGAAAGGTGTAATACATTTATCAAATACTTTTCATAAACTTTAGAACACATTGAATGTGTAACACTCAGGGTCTCAGTCCCTTATCACATTATTGAGAATTCTCATCCCTTAACAGTATCATCATCATGATTGCTAGATTTGGGTATTCAAACCCTTAGTTCATCACTGAACATTGTTACCTCGTATCAAGTAACTATTACCTCTAGGTACTCATACCTGGAATACATAATACTTGTTGCACAAGTATTTCACATGGCTCACAAGGCCCATTTAATCTGTATCATATGAAACATCATAGCTCATATCTGGCTATGCTCATCATCTTATAATACATGCATGGTTAGTATTTCATGATAGAGGCAATATCAAGTACATATCATTACCATGCAACATAAGAGAAATACAACCTTTCCACTATTAGGGTTAGGGTTTCCCTCTTTAACAGATTAGGGTTTCAAGTTCATATTATCACGAATCAAAATCCTAATTCATATTATCAAGAATCAAACCCTGATTCCTAGCTCTACACATATAGTTGTATCAATGCATACTCATTGAATGATTAACACACAAAATATGAGTTTCTCTCTCATCCTCACCAGGATAATGATTACATCATACTTTATTAAGTTGGCTCAATCCTTCCCTCAAGGTACATTGGCCTACATTTATCAAAATGCATTGAACTCCATACATATTAATGTATCATTTGACATAACACACTTCATGTGTTACTGAATCAAGTATATTGGATTGAGGTGCTTCCACCATATCGGGCATGAGGTGTGTGTGTGCTTCACACCATATCAAGCAAAGAGGTGTGTGTGCTTCACACCATATCGGGAAAATAGGTGTGTGTGTGTGTGTTTTCTTCACACCATATCGGGTGAAGAGGTGTGTGCACTTCACAACATATCGGGCAAAGAGGTGTGTGTGTGCTTCACACCATATCGGGCAAAGAGGTGGTTCAACCCGATATCGGGTTAAACCATGATGATGCCATCATCATCACTCTAGACTTCATTAATTACTATTCTAGTTCATGGAAAATAGTACTATGTCACTAATAGAACTCATGGATTCATCAATTATACAAGAAAACTTGAAATTGAAAGTAGATCATCAAGTATGGCAAGATTGATGGTGAATAATAACATGATTGGGTTCAAGTTATATAACCTGCCTCAAGAACAACTTCAAAGCTACACGATCCAAAGATTCACGTTCCCAAGGTTGAAGATGATCTTATCACAAATCCAAGACTCGTTCACAACTCCTCTACATGCAAGGAATCACCATAGATAAGAATTTGGTGAAGAAGAAAAGAAAGGAAGAATCACAACCTGAGATCATGATTCACCCAAGGTCGAAGATGGCCATGGATTCACCTTAAGCTTAATGTCTCAAGCTCCTTATTTCTCCTTACTTCCTTGCACGATATCTAAGAGAAATGGAATGATAGGGTTCAAAAAAAATCACTAGTAGGTGAAAGGAGTGGTATATATAATTGGGGTTCATGAGAGAGGGTGTATAAGAGGTGTCATCATTTTACACTACTAGGTGCCACGTGTACATGCATGGTTGACACGTGTATGTGCACACATATTTATCTTGACATGCAAAACTCTTGAGTATAATATAGGGATAATATTTCGGCCATTAGTTATCTTGTTGACCAAGTTATCTCAACTCCACATTGCTTTATTCACAAACTGATACACTTTTTCTAAGGAAAGTTGCAAACCGATATCCATCACCTCCTTGAGGTGCTTAACCCATCATGGAAAAGGCCAAGAATTTTCAAAATGATATGGGACCTCCTCTATGGCTCCTTGTCCGATAGGAATCCCCATATAAGCTCTACAACTCGATACAACTCAATTAGGGTCTCAACTATACAGCTCTTCTTGGTCTTTTCATCACCAAGAATACTACCACTCAAAGATGATTCAAACATGGTGCCTCTTTCTTTCTCTCTCCTCTAGATGATGCCAAGAGATAGTAGGGACACTCTAGAGGTGTTTTTTGCATATCAGCCCTATATTTTGGGTAAATTGCAAATTGCACCAAAATTGGTACACAAGGCACATGCATTATTCAAACAAGCTCTAACTTGGAATTTAGGCTTTCCACAAGACACCCCTAAGCATCATTCTCTCTCTTATGATGCTAAGACACTTGGGGAACATTCAAAATGTGATATATTGCAATATAATGCCTCATCTTAGGTAAATTACAATTTCACCCAAACTATCATATAATGTACAAATAGTTTGTAAATAAGCTCAAACTTGAAAATTAAACTTTCTTTGAGTCATAATTACTTTTGAAAATATTAAAACAAGTTTATAAATACTTACTTAAGTAAAACTTACAAGTTTATGGCATAACCCAAGTCAGGGATGTTACAATTACGACATTTCCAAGGATAACATAACAAGGTTACCTTTAGCATTAGAATGTATCCATACATCATTTCAACATCAATGGAAGCTAGATAAAAGTATTAAACCATCATTAGTTAACCATTATAGGAATTTGAAGGTGTAGATTGGATTTGTATTACCAAATCAGCATACATAGTTAAGCCATAGGTTCATTTAGCACAAATAGGAAATCCTTTGGTTCATTTGTAGACTTAGTCAAAACATCATTTCATCTACTTAGCATATCCATCGGTTCATCGATGGATAGTAAAAATCATCAATTTTTCCATGGACTTAACAAAACTATCAATTTATTAACTTAACATAACCATCGTTTCATTAACTTTGTGTAGCCATTAGTTCTTATACCAAGTAGTGTCTTGGATTCCCACACTAAGTAAAACCATCATTTCCTACTCCTAACAAAATCATCAGTTCATGGACTAAGTAAAGGCATCAATGTATCGACTAGGTATAACCATCGATTTCAACAGTACTAAAACCATCCATTCCTACATTTAGGTAAACTAGTTCTTTACAATAAGTAAAAACCATCATTTCTTAACTTCAAAACCAAGGTAGTCCATGTACATTATAGAAGAAGGAACGTTCATATGATCTAAGTCTAGTTTAACAACAGACAACTATCACAACATATATACAAAGTGCACAAAAGATCATCATTCTTATAATACTAAGTTTCTAGGGTAAGATCTATATAGAGCAAGTTAAAAGTAAGCAAGAAACAGGTTGAAGGTTATATAACTTGCCTCAAGATGAAGATGAACGTCCAAACAGAAGGTATCTCAAGAAGAGAATATGAAACCCTAGCTTTTCTCTCTCAAAGCACCACGGTAGCTTCTATCTTCAAGAATAAGGTAGATCTAAGCAAATGAGAGAAGAAAAGGAGTTCTTCAACCACATGCATGAGTTCTCCTCGAGAACAGAAGGGTTCCTCCCATGGATGATGAGAGAAGAAAGAAAACAACAAGAAAACTAGATTAGAGAAGAAGATCTTACATGTAAGAGACAAGAAACTAGGTTTGAAAGCTCCAAACAACCCTAGAGATGCTTGATCCATACCCTAGAGCAACATGAATTCATGATCCATCCAAGCTTCATCCTCAAGGAGCTTTCCTTTCACAAAATGATGGGTTTGGGTATCTCTAGAAGCAAGAACAAGAGGGAGAAAGAAAAGATTTCATTTGGGAGAGAGGTGAGGGGTATATATATCCAAGATGAGAGAGGAAAGGTGGTTAAAGGTGAAAACTAGCTTGCCATGTGTCAAAAACTAAAATCTTTCTTATTGATACATTATTAGAACTCCCATCAGTTGTTTTCAAAGAAACCCATCAGTTTGTGCCTTGGTGAAACCATCAAGTTGCATCATCAGAGAAACCATCCGATTGTGCACTATACTTTGCCATTTTTGCAAACCTTGATCCACCATCGGATTGTGCACCTCAACAAGAATAACCATCATATCTTGGACCATAAAAGAAAGTCATCGGATCCTCAACTACAAGAAGGAACCATCAGATCATTCATCCACTTGGTGAAACCACCGGATCCTCATCATACATAGAAAAATCATCGATTTATCACTTAGGTGAAAATCCATTATTTCTCAACCTACAAATGAAAAGAACCAACAATCGGATGGTGCATGCAAGCATCCACATTTGAAACTATATAAAACATTATGAGGAGTATTATGAAGCACAACATGCATATGATGAAATTACATCTAGAATCCTAGAAATGGGAAAATTGTATAAAGGTCCACAAAAGCACATAATTTGAATACTTAAGCAAACAAAGTTCAAACTGGATCAAAATTGAAACTTTGCTTTGTCTCATGATATCAAAACATAAATTAAGATTTGATTAAGGAATTAAGCACCCAATTAAATCAATCAAGCATGCTCAAGCATGTTTAACCATAAAACCAGATTAGGGGTCTTACAGTATGTTTTCTTGATTTGTATTAATAATCTTTCATAACTACTCTTTTGACAAAAATAGAATTGAAATGATGTATTTTTATGTTAAATTTTAATGGCCATGGTTAACAGTGAACTATCTTAATAATTACCATACTATTTTTTCTATCAATTATTTCTTTATTAAATACCATAAACCAACTATGTTGTGTCATATCATTTATATCTTTGTGTCCCTCCCCATTTTTAAACCACATCATATTTTTTCAATCTTTAATTTATTTCATATTCGAACTCATTTTTTGGTTTATGTATATATTTCATTTCTTGTGATGTACTTTCAATGTTAACCATTTACTATTTTCACAATCTTGAGCATATAGTCATGTCTCAATATCCCTTTTCACACTGATTTCATTCATCATTTAACTCTTTTGATCTCTATGTCTATTGTAGTTTTTATGTTTGTTTATTTTTCATATCATTAATATTATTATAATACCACAACTAATCAGCACTACTTTTTTATGTGATTGAATGGAAATGGTTGGTATTTTTCATTCGTTTGATTGATTCAAACTGTTATAGTGAGAGAGAAAATCAACATGAATAATTTTTGATGTGGCTTATGTATGTTTTCCTTTGCTTCCTTCATTTTTCCCATGTATTAAACTACATTGCCGAACCTATTTATTCTAATTATCTGTTAAGTCTTTAACTTTCATTCATCAAACTACCTTTGTCATCTTGTCGCGTTTATTATGTTCCCTTTTACCCGTAACTAAATTATTTCTATATTTCAAGGCTGCTAATTTATTTATTTTTCAAGTTAGAATCTAATCTATGTTGGTAGGCTCTCTCCTCTATTTATACTGCAAGATATTATACACAACCCAAGGCCTTTACAATGAAGATGTTGTTCGTTTCTAAAACTTGTTGGTGACCATCACAATTATCATTACAAATATAGAGTACTTATATAAGGTAGGGAATGCCCACTGAAGGGATCTCATTTTATCCACCTTCATTGTTAAAGAAAAGGTAATGTGCGAGTTTATTTGTGAAGAACAAGTTTTGTGATCCAACTTTTATGTGTATCGTATAAATATAGTATCGATAATTATGATGTTTCTTCACTCATAACTACGAACCAAAAGTCATATGTCACACAAATTTTTGATCTAATATGAATGATCGGTACATTCTCAATAAAAAGTTATGAACATAGCCCTCCCGTCAAAATGATTAATCTGGCTATCGTAAAACACCTATCTATTAGTTTAAAACGCTAACCATAATTTCATTAAAATCATATGTACTTCATTTCCTACTTACGGTGTTAGCATACATTTCTAGCATTTGGTTATTAATGTGATCTAGTCATGCCCGTTTCATTCGGAGTTCAAAGTATGATTGTATAGATGGTAAATAGTACGCCCAGGTGGTAGATGGAACTCTGTAACCTCAGATAAATTATCGTCTACTTTGACTTGTCCGATCACCCTTTAGCAGGTACGTTGACAATGAATGAACGAGTGTGAATACAAGTATACATTTAACAAATTTACGTTTTACACGAAAAAGTGTTACTTGATATTATATGCATAGCTTTCTTACACTATTTAATTAGTAAAATACTATTTCACCTACATTTACCTTTTTCTTCTATGAACGATAACTTTAGATATATGGTCCTTACTTTTAAATAAAATTTCTAGAAGTGTATATTGGAGACTAGAAGCTGCATTGTCTTAATTTATTATCATAAACTTGTTTTATGCTTAAAATATAGTTGCATGAATTCATGTCACGACTTCTCTATTATGAAACTTTGCATCCCGTTTCACAAAAAAATATCTCATGGAATCTAATATGATATTTCAAAAGGTTGTATATCCATAAATGTCAAATAGTTGAAATAAAGTCATTCATACAAAGAGACTATGTAGAAAAATTAGCGTTTACTAATTTCAATAATAGTAGGTTCAATGAGTTGTAGTATGATTGGAAAATATAAATGAAAATGTGGCACATGTGTTAAATGCCGTCAAATTTTGGTTGAATGAAATTTAGGAAGTTTGAGACCTAGAAAAATGTATTATATGTTCCATCAGTCGATTTGATCAATCAATGTTGTGCATTGATCGACGTGTGGTTGTTTGAGCCAGATTGAAGGAGAGGGAGTGGGTCTATGTGATTCAACCACATCAGGCAGTTGATGCAGACCCAAGTCAGGTGTCTTCTACCACAAAATGTGGTTAGATCATGTCAAGTTTGTGTCAAAGTAGTTGATAGGTCATCGACGTGACCCACTTCGGATTGATGTGACTCTTTAGGGCGCTTTGACAAGATTTTTGCATCGAATCAAGTCGAGTTGTGGGTGATGCACGTTAGGAGGGGTTAAAGAAGTTTTTTTTGGTACTTAGGCCATGTTTTGAGGTCAAAGTGAGATGGAGGACGTCAATGTGGGCTGATTTTTGGTCAAAATGAGTTGTATAATGGTTATTTTATCATTTCTCTCAAATCCAACAATTCAAATTAATACCTAGTCCTTAATTAGCCCAATTTTGGTGTTATAGAGGGAGAACTAGAGATGGAGAATATATGTTCTTTCTAGAAAACACTTGCATATTAGTGATTCTTCAAGATTATATTGATTAAAGCCTAGACTATCTTGCTAACTAGTAGATACCAAATAAATGTATGTTTTCTTCCCTCTTCACATTTTTGAACTATTTTCTCTCCTTGCTACCTTATTGGGCAAAGTTCTCTATGTTCCACTGTGAAAATCCTCTTCTCTACCTAAATCTCTCATTTTTCCATTGTTTTGTTTGGTTTGAAGCTAGTGCATGCAAGAACATGTGTTTTTTAGGTTATTTACCGGATCAAGCGATCTACGTATCGTGCTTCTTCATTTTGGAAGTGTCTTCTCCAAATTAGTAGATTACTTTTTTTTGACATTACACATTCCAAGGCTAGATAATGGTTCTTGCTAATAAACCCTATTTTTTGGGTTGATATTAATTGATTCCTTAGAAAATACATATTGGGGTGTCTTATAAACACATGTTTTATTGATATGTACATTTTCACAGTATGAATACTTCTTAAGAATAGACATTTGACTGATTTTCTTCATGCATGCTTACATTTGGCCTAATTGTACTACAAATTGAGTTTCTCTTACAATAACAATGTTTCGATGAGTGAGTGATTCTTATCCCTTCTCATTATGAAATTCACATGTTATGCACACTCCTGAGAGGGTCAAAATGGTTGAATGAAATTACATGATGTTAGAGAAAATGGTATGGAATTGAATGGTTATGACGGACATTGATTTGATGTGGATGTAGTGTTTCATATGATATGATCATGCAAAAATAAGGAGATCTAATCAAGTTTTGTGAATGGTGGCATTAAATAAACATTGATGGTTACTTAAAGGAGAGGTTGATTTTACATGGAAATTATATGTAATTAGAAGCTTCCATCCTAAGAGAGAAATTAATGCTTCTACTATCTTCTTGTTGTTTCATATAATCTTTAATTGAACTAAGATATGGATAATTAGATAAATCTTAAGCTATATGATCTTTCATAGGATACTAATTATATATATATATATATATATATGTGTGTGTGTGTGTGTGTGTGTATGTGTGTGTGTGTGCGTGTGTGTGTATGTGTGTGTGGCGGTCAATGACATCTAGACAATGCCATGAGTTCATTGTGTTGAGGTTTTTGCCATGGTCTGATGACAATGGGTGATGGTTAATTAAACTTTTAAAATAAAAATGGCAATATTGAGTGATTTAAGCAATGTTTGGGGTTAATTACATTATATAATCATTAAGAATGTCTTGGAAAATATGTGTACATATGTTATTTAGATTTAGGCTTAATAAATATTGAGAGATCTCCAATGGGATATTCCTGTTCGGTAACTTGCTCTTTGAAATAAAAAGTTTCCCTCAAAGTGTTATGTGTTTCTTTAAGTGATAATTGATAATAAATTCTAAATACATGAAAATGGTACTATCATTTTTGGTCCATGTATGATATGTGACAATGAAAGATCATTCAAATAATATAATTTTGATTATTTTTAGATGCTAAGGTTTCAACACCAATTACATAAAGGGCATATGGACCATATGATCAGCCTTAGGCGCATCTCCAAGTGAGAAGGGCAATGATTAAAGTCTTGAAACCTATTGGAAATTAGTTTAATACAATTGGTAAATTTGTGAAACTGTAAGCATACTTATATGGATATTTATATTACTTGTTTATCTTGCTCCATTTCTTATAATCTTTGGATAATAATGATAAGGTAGAGATCTCTAATTGATTCATCCAAAGAAAGATAATATTCTTTAAAAAGGACTTAAAATGAGTGATTGGACTAAGTAATTAGTGAAACTCTAATCATGTATTATATGTCATGTGCATTGTATAACTCCCCATGTGTACATAAGTCGAGGAAGGGAGAGGGATATGTTTTATCAGTCCAGGGATTGTGAGAAGGTAATGTGAGTTCTATCTTGTTGGTGATATGTAGGTTATCAAGAATCCATATGAGGTGTGGTCCCCTTCAGCATCCTAAATATCACCCCTTACATGAGCACAATAGGGGTCTTAGCTCATGTGGTTATATATTAGTTCTTCCAATGTGATTTGTGTGATATGAATTTGATATTCTTATATACAAGCACTTCCAAGGTTATATGACAGATCTCATGACTTGTGTACCTAGGGTGAACTTGTGTTATCAAAATGTCACACGTAAATAACCCTTACTGCTTATACCTCCATTGATTGGGGTGTGGTGGAATCTTTGTGAGACCAAACAAACCTAAGATCCTTCACATTGAACCCAAGGACATTGTAGTATTAAGTTTGTGATTTTGATGGTACACTCCAAATTAATGAGTATAATAGTCTTAAATTAATACATGCAGGTAGAATATATACATTATCCACGATTAAGATTTCTTCCACAATATCTATATACTAATTCCCAATCATTATTATTATTTTCATTATTATTTACTTGAGAACATTTAGTATTCGAATCGACTACTATCATGGAATAATATTTCACGATATCATCTGATAATATGTATGATCTCTTAGTCAAATTATCAAGTTATTTTTCATCCTACCTTTTTGTTCTTAATGATGTATTTTTTACTCCAAATCCTCCTTTCTGTTCAAATGGGTGTGGTTTTGTTTTAGTTGATCATCATCGACTCTATGGATTCAATTGTAGCTTCCTTCTGCATTAGATTCTCTACATCTTCCTCCATACTTCATGAATGCACTATCTGTCAATTTTCTTCACAGAAACCAATATTTTTGTTTAGTTAATTCCTCATAAACCTCCTTGCTGGGAAAAAAAATATGTGGTTTGTGCGGTGAAGCATGTTACCACAATCCTCATACCTTGAATTCAAGGATGTCTCAATTCACATCTTTCTTACCATACTTTCTTTCAATGTATGCATTAGATAGTCACCTTCCTCCCCCACTTGTGATGTGCCTTCTTTTTCTTAGGGTGCATTGTCTGACACTGACTCCCACAACTAAATTAGATGGGTATGATTTTGTTCGTGATGATCATCGACTTTGCGGCTTCCATTAAAGCTGCTTTTTGCATCACATTCTCTTGATTTTTCACCATACATTGATGTATTGCTTATGGTTTCTTAATAGAAATCAATCTCATTTTGGTGTCATCTTCCCCATTAACCATATGGTTGATAGAAAACGCATGGTTTCTATAATAAAGCATGTAACCACAATCCCCATACCCTAAAATTCCCCTCTTTCTTCTCATTATCAATACAATTTTTCTCCACATGGACTAACCTTCCACGGACATAGCAGATGTTAGGCAATGTTTATATTCGATGTCTAGATCCACCAAGTTTCCTTGTCTGTCCCAAATTAGCTTGATCATCTTCATCATTTGGATACATCCAGCATAATCCACACCCTTCTCACATCTCAACTGTGATCATCTTTGTTTACTTGTCACCCTGCCGATCTTTGATGTGTTAGGGAAATTTGTTGTTTCCAATTTGTGTCGTAATGGTAGAATTTCTTAATAGTGTTTTCAGAACACCTATCACGAATGTGAAGAGCATCCCTCAAAGTTATAGTCTTGCATTGTCTCAGGCATTTAAGACAACTATATACAAAGTTGTCGTTGATAATTGGAGACAACTATATACAAATTTTCATTGATAATTGGTATGTGGAAGCTTGGATGAGTTTGTTGCTTCTTCCTCATTGTACATTATAGGTATTCAGGTCGAAGATTATGTTGGATAGCAGGTTTGGTGATAGGAAGTCACTGCAACAACGTCATATATTGAGCTCACTTGCTATGTTGGGAGAAGCAGATGGAATCTCCAAGCTAGTGACAATGTGTTGAAACTTTCTAGACTAGAAGTCACAATTGACAAAGGTGATAAATCTAAAGATGAGGATAAAAAGGCTAGTCCTAATATCAAATAATGTCTTTGTAAGGTTGAATATGGTCATTTTATTGTGGCTATGGAAGTACTTTCATCATCATGGGTGGCTCCATAAAATGAAGATACCATGAAGGCTTTGGGGGATAGAAACCCATACAAGCCACCTCCTTCCATGCTAGACATTTTTTTCTTTGATGCTCCCCTTGTTGCAGGTGTTGACACCATTTTAGGGTGTGATAATGTAACATCCTGGTCTCCTACTTAAGTTAAAACTCCTTATTTAGAGCTATTCATAAAAATAAGCTTCTTTGATGATTTTTTTGTAAAATCAATTTTAATATTAAAATAATTCATTTTGATTAATTTAAAAACTTTTATATATTGAAAATATAATTGCGGTACTTTTGGCCAATTTTGGAAAAATATCATTTTGGTGGGTAAGCACACAAGCAGGTAGATGGGTGGCATGCAAGTTGCTTATGGAGGCAAGCACATAGCTGGATAGCAAGTAGGTAGCTTAAGCAAGCACATTAGTTGGTGAAGCAAGTAGGTGAGTGGCACACTCCTTTCCTTGACACCTAATACCTCCAAAAGTTGACACCTATCCTGCCATGTGTCAACCACCCTTTAATAGCTATCTTGAGATGACACATATGCTTCCATGTGTCATCGAGCAATTCTTGAGATGAAACCTAACCATCCATGTGTAACCTAACTAGTTAACATCCACCTAAAGATGACATCTTGCACCCATGTGTCATCCACACACTTTTTGCTATTTAGACCATGCTATCCTTCACCATTCCTATATAAAGAGCCCCCATCCACCCCACCATAAGCATAAGTTCTCTCCTCATCATACCAAAAACAAAGGTGGACGTCATTCCCTTATCCTAGCCCCTCTCCCTACCATAAACCTCACATCTCTCTCTAGACTAGTGAATCACTCTCTCTTTCTCTATGTTAGTGAATGGAACCACTTCCCAACAAACCCTATGTATATAGAAACCTACTACCTCCCTCCTCCATTGTAGTAAGATAATCCAAATACTATATCTTCCACATATGTCATGATGCTTTAAGCCATCTCTCTTCTAGTCTAGTGAGAGAAACCCTAGAAGTTGTTCTAGTTGGGGATGAGGATCGAGGTGATGGCAAATGCAATGTAATGCTGCCCAAATATATCAAGATTGGATATATTTAATGATGCTATGGTCTTCTTGTGAAAATATGTATTAAGGACATATACAGGTATGGTTCCCACATTTTATCATCCAAAAAGTACAGTTTATTATTGTTTAATATGATATTCAATTCCTATTGTAATCTATTATATCAACATCAATAAAAGGTATGGTATAGAATGGTTTGGTATTATATGCAGTAAGAGTATAGTATACTTCATATACTTTCCTAAAGAATGAATAAGTGATTAATTATACACAACCTCTTTATTAATAAGCTAGGTATGATTTCCATATATTTGTCCATATTATCCTTTAAAGTTGAGTTTAAAGGCTTTAGATGATAATCAAGCATTTCTTTGGATTCTAGTCCTATTGTCTTTTGGTTCCCTTTTCCTTTATTTCTCTCTATTAATTGTGTCATGTGATATTGTTGGAAAGTGGAATTCTATCAGACACTTCTAAGGTGACTAGGAGTCTGTCTCACTGATGTTTGTAGCCAGTAAAGAGGAAGGGTTATTTAATTGGTTCCGTGTTCGCACGGGGGGACTCCCTAACCTCTTGCACGCTCCTGGCCATAGACTTGTCTGATTCAATACCACAATCCCACAAGTTTACATTTTAGGTGTCATAGTGAAATAATAACCAGTGATTCATTTACTTGACTACCTTTTGATCTCTCCAAATCTGAATATCCATCAAATTGTATATCATTGATGATGTCCTTTTGATTCTAAACTTCATATTGGGAGATTTGTTGGTAACATAGTCGGCATGTCTTAGCTGGGGATTGATACATTTGGGATCCGGATCTAAGTCCTTTGGAGTCAGGGATGGATGAGTATAATTCTCTATCATACTCAGGCCCACACTTGGGTTGGTCATGTAGAGTCAGGCATGATCAAGTTAGTAATGGGGAATAATCTCATGCAAAGATTAAACATGCTAACTAATGATTATTCAAGTGGCATTTTGTGCAAGGAGCACCCTCTTCTGGTCTTGGAAAGGCGACCGGTGGCTGCATGTGGTAATCTGATTCATTGAATAGAGCATGAGTGTGCACGAGTGGTTGGGGGTGTGCCAGGGTACTGACATGTGTTTTGGTGACCCTAATGGACTAAAGTCTTGGCTAAGCAAGTTTTTGTGGTTGCGGGCTAGTTGCCCAAGGTGAATTGACACCTTCTCTGAGAGTTGTAGTTAAACTCGTTTATGGAATAAGGTCTCCCTTTTTGTTATCCTTATAACAATAATCATGATTATGCTCCATAGTATTGGTCTAACATTTTGATAGAGTTGTCATATGATAAATGTTTTATGAATATACATACATATACATTCCTTATGCTTCATGCTAGTAGATCGTCAATAATTTTGGTTTAGACTTTTGATACTTTGGTAATACATTAAGAGTACAGTTAAATTAATAGTGTATTGCTGCTTATCTCTATTTTTCCATACTTAGACATTTGTCTAACCCATACTCTCCCACTTGGGCTGCAACATATTCTTCCATGTTGCAGGTTATATTATTTATAAGAGACCTTTCCTTGTGGAAGACTCATCTTGAAAAGATCATGAAGGGCGTCAAGAATCAAAGGCAGATCAAGCTTAATTTTAAACTCATGTATCATTTTTATGGATATAGGAGATAATGTAAATCTATCTTTTGTAAGGGTGTAATATTTTGAAATGAAATATTGCTTATATCACTCTTGTGCTTTGATTCTTGGTGCCATATTAACAGCTCAGATTTAGCCACTTGATTTTTGAGGGAAGAAAATCAGGTGGTTGAATCGGGGACGTTAAAGAGATGGTATCAGAGCAACAAGATGAGACCTTACCCAAGGAAAATCATAGAAATATAAACTTAAAACTAGATTCAGATAACCTTAAGTAGAATAGACTAAAATAAGTCATAACCTAAATCTTATAATTTTTTAGGACGAAAATTCTTTGAAGGGGCGGTATATGTAACATCCTGATCTCCTGCTTAAGTTAAAACTCCTTATTTAGAGCTATTCATAAAAACAAGCTTCTTTGAGGATTTTTTTGTAAAATCAATTTTAATATTAAAATAATTCATTTTGATTAATTTAAAAGCTTTTATATATTGAAAATATAATTGCGGTACTTTTGGCCAATTTTGGAAAAATATCATTTTGGTGGGTAAGCACACAAGCAGGTAGCTGGGTGGCATGCAAGTTGCTTATGGAGGCAAGCATATAGCTGGATAGCAAGTAGGTAGCTTAAGCAAGCACATTTGTTGGTGAAGCAAGTAGGTGAGTGGCACACTCCTTTCCTTGACACCTAACACCTCCAAAAGTTGACACCTATCCTGCCATGTGTCAACCACCCTTTAATAGCTATCTTGAGATGACACATATGCTTCCATGTGTCATCTAGCAATTCTTGAGATGACACCTAACCATCCATGTGTAACCTAACTAGTAAACATCCACCTAAAGATGACATCTTGCACCCATGTGTCATCCACACACTTTTTGCTATTTAGACCATGCTACCCTTCACCATTCCTATATAAAGAGCCCCCATCCACCCCACTATAAGCATAAGTTCTCTCCTCTTCATACCAAAAACAAAGGTGGACGTCCTTCCCTTATCCTAGCCCCTCTCCCTACCATAAACCTCACATCTCTCTCTAGACTAGTGAATCACTCTCTCTTCCTCTATGTTAGTGAATGGAACCACTTCCCAACAAACCCTATGTATATAGAAACCTACTACCTCCCTCCTCCATTGTAGTAAGATAATCCAAATATTATATCTTCCACATATGTCATGATGCTTTAAGCCATCTCTCTTCTACTCTAGTGAGAGAAACCCTAGAAGTTGTTCTAGTTGGGTATGAGGATCGAGGTGATGGCAAATGCAATGTAATGCTTCCCAAATATATCAAGATTGGATATATTTAATGATGCTATGGTCTTCTTGTGAAAATATGTATTAAGGACATATAAAGGTATGGTTCCCACATTTTATTATCCAAAAAGTACAGTTTATTATTGTTTAATATGATATTCAATTCCTATTGTAATCTATTATATCAACATCAATAAAAGGTATGGTATAGAATGGTTTGGTATTATATGCAGTAAGAGTATAGTATACTTCATATACTTTCCTAAAGAATGAATAAGTGATTAACTATACACAACCTCTTTATTAATAAGCTAGGTATGACTTCCATATATTTGTCCATCTTATTCTTTAAAGTTGAGTTTAAAGGCTTTAGATGATAATCAAGCATTTCTTTGGATTCTAGTCCTATTGTCTTTTGGTTCCCTTTTCCTTTATTTCTCTCTATTAATTGTGTCATGTGATATTGTTGGAAAGTGGAATTCTATCAGACACTTCTAAGGTGACTAGGAGCCTGTCTCACTGATGTTTGTAGCCAGTAAAGAGGAAAGGTTATTTAATTGGTTCCGTGTTCGCATAGGGGGACTCCCTAACCTGTTGCACGCTCCTGGCCATAGACTTGTCTGATTCAAAACCACAATCCCACAAGTTTACATTTTAGGTGTCATAGTGAAATAATAACCAGTGATTCATTTACTTGACTACCTTTTGATCTCTCCAACTCTGAATATCCATCAAATAGTTGTATATCATTGATGATGTCCTTTTGATTCTAAACTTCATATTGGGAGATGCGTTGGTAACAGAGTCGGCATGTCTTGGTTGGGGATTGATACATTTGGGATCCGGATCTAAGTCCTTTGGAGTCAGGCATGGAGGAGTATAATGCTCTACCATACTCAGGCCCACACTTGGGTTGGTCATGTAGAGTCAGGCATGATCAAGTTAGTAATGAGGAATAATCTCCTGCAAAGATTAAGAATGCTAACTAATGATTATTCAAGTGGCATTTTGTGCAAGGAGCACCCTCTTCTGGTCTTGGAAAGGCGATCGGTGGCTGCATGTGGTAATCTGATTCATTGAATAGAGCATGCAGTGTGCACGAGTGGCTGGGGGTGTGCCAGGGTACTTACAGGTGTTTTGGTGACCCTAATGGAATAAAGTCTTGGCTAAGCAAGTTTTTGTGGTTGCAGGCTAGTTGCCCAAGGTGAATTGACACCTTCTCTGAGAGTTGTAGTTAAACTCATTTATGGAATAAGGTCTCCCTTTTTGTTATCCTTATAACAATAATCATGATTATGCTCCATAGTATTGGTCTAACATTTTGATAGAGTTGTCATATGATAAATGTTTTATGAATATACATACATACACATTCCTTATGCTTCATGCTAGTAGATCGTCAATAATTTTGGTTTGGACTTTTGATACTTTAGTAATACATTAAGAGTACAGTTAAATTAATAGTGTCTTGCTGCTTATCTCTATTTTTCCATACTTAGACATTTGTCTAACCCATACTCTCCCACTTGGGCTGCGACATATTCTTCCATGTTGCAGGTTATATTATTTATAAGAGACCTTTCCTTGTGGAAGACTCATCTTGAAAAGATCATGAAGGGTGTCAAGAATCAAAGGCGGATCAAGCTTAATTTTAAACTCATGTATCATTTTTATGGATATATGAGATAATGTAAATCTATCTTTTGTATGGGTGTAATATTTTGAAATGAAATATTGCTTATATCACTCTTGTGCTTTGATTCTTGGTGCCATATTAACGGCTCAGATTTAGCCACTTGATTTTTGAGGGAAGAAAATCAGGTGGTTGAATCGGGGACGTTACAGATAAATCATTTCCTATGGGGACTTCATGTGGCAGAGATGGTTTAACGAAACAATACATGTTAGATTCTTTATGTGGAGAGGGGTCTGTTGTGACCATAGATCTCTTACATGCCATCACCCTGGTGGCTAAAATGTGGTTAGGTGGAGGTGGCCTTTGAGTTTGGTGGAGTTTGTACACCTCTTATTTTGTTGCTTAAGCCTAACAAGGGGATATGTCCCCATAGAGGTGGGTACAATCTGGAGGCTTTTGGTGTCCAAAGTTTCCATGATCGAAGTAGGTACAAATATGGCTAAATATCTCAATGACTTTCAATTAGAGTCTGTGTATCTAGCAGTGTTGAGGTAATTTTATACAGTGTCAACGGGGTGTTGAATGAACGACATGAAGACATGTCTCTCCCCATGCTTATAATGGACTTCATGAATGCCTTCAACCTAATGGACAACTCAGATTCACTTTGTGAGGAGAGGATGAGGTGTCCATCTATTTCGTTTTGGGCGACGTACTTGTATGGCCAGGCAGCAAGGTTGTACCTTGGGGACGAGCATATCTGGACCGCCATAGGAGTACAATAGGGTGACCCTTTGGCCCTACTTCTTTTTTCCCTTGTATTGCATCTACTCATTTAGGAGATTAGAGACAACTACAAATTTCTTCTTCATTCATGGTATCTAGATTGGGACCATTATCGGGGTCACTGGGGAGGTGAATCAAGTGCTTGAAATTATTTAAAGACTAGATAAGTTTGGGTCTTGTTTTGAATATTGCAAAAATTTGGATTTTTTAGCCTACATGTGATGGTAGAAAGCTTAGTAAGGAATTGTTTCTCGATGACATTGGGAGGCCTTTATTGGATGTGAAGCTCTTGGAGGAGAAGTTAGTAGGGATTAAGTTTTGATTGAGGGATTGGTCATGAGGAGGGTTTCCAAGATTGTTGAATTGATGCATCTTCTTCCATTATTGCATAATCCACAAAGTGAGCCACTTTTGCTTTGATCTTATATGGGTGTAGCCAAGCTTGTGTTCAAGCCTGAAGACATGTCAAACTGTACATGCGAAGGAGGCAACCTTGTTGTTTGATGGAGGTTTATGAGGAGCTATTGAAGATATTTTGGTTTGTTGAGGCCCTCTCTTTGGGGATCTATAATGATGGGTAGCTTCACTACCCATTTGACTTAGTGATTTGGGGTCGTATTCGAAAATAAAGGTTTTCTTATATGTTTTTGCTTCTTCTAGGGCCCAATCTTGGGAGCTTCGGGATCATATCTTGAGAGACATCAGGACTTTTAGTATGGGCACTAATTTCAATTGTGCTCTGGATTGCCTTCGTGTCACAATTCTGACTTTTGATTTAAGTTTTTTCCGCTCAAGATTTTTTCCTTGCTACTACTATTGGTGAGCTAAGCCAACATGTCACCAATGGAATATCATATTGTCCTAAGGTACCATCTTATGATTGTTTTATTTCTAACTAATGAGGTATGTCCAGAATGTCACAAAGTGTGGTTGGACACTTTTACGGAGCATACAATCCGTTGTAAGAAGCTTCCAGATTTTAAGTTCAGACACGATCTTATTAGATATGCTCTTTGTAATGTACTCAAACACACGAGAGTTGCTACCAAAAAAAGACACTTGTAACCGTTTTGACGGGTTCCCACGAGGAAAGATCAACACTTAGATCAGTCGATGTTTTGATCTTTAGATGGGTTAGAGGAAAACATGTATAAATTTGACAGATTTTTCTCTACTAGTTGGATTGAGAGGTGGAACCTTTATTGTGGGATAATCTCTCTCTAAGCGGTCTCAACTGAAGTGGTCAAACATAAGAGAGCGTACATCAAAAATCAGCAAGTATATATACCTATCGGGTTTGATACTTTTGAGTCTTTAGCAATAGAGGTCGTAAAGCTTCACAACATGGTTCAAAAAGTTAACAAAATAATGTTAGAGACCTATAGATGTAGTATTTTCACGGAATGACTTTGCCATCCAGACAGGATTAGCAACACAGCTTGTTCGATGTGGCTACCGGAACAATTATATCATTTCTAAGACAATTATATTAAAAACCCAGAATAATAGGTCTTACATAGGGCAGCACACCCGTCGATGTGGTGGAGAGCGGAGAATCTACAGCATTTAGATTCTTTGCCATAATATCAAGGAGACGACATACCACAATGTAAGGTCGTTTCTCTCATAATGCAATGACTCGGGGGGTTAACATCTCAAACGTATCGTGAAAGATTGAGCACTTTACGTAGCAAATCAACGTTATTTGAATAACAATGTAAGGATCTTTACAATCATCAACTATGTTCAAACGAGCTGTCATACTGCAATATAAAAGAACTACCTCCTGTTTCAACAAAGTATCCGCTGGAATTACGCACACACCCTCTCATCGAGAGAATACGATCCCTCAAATACGTCAGCAGCATGATCCAAAATTAAACAAAAAATGGGGGAAGAAACCTCGAAGTGTATATTACATAAATTAAAGAGGACCGCGTGAGCTTGCCTTGACGTAACCTGCAAAATGAAACATAAATGCCGCCTGCAAGCAGAAGCAAAGATTGTAAATTGGAGCACTTCTGAAGAAAATCCAGATTGTAGTACAACTGATTAAAGGAGGTTCCTTAAATAGGTTGTTTTCTATAAATCCGCTACAAAAAAACGTGATAGCAGAGCAGCCGAAAACAGGGTAACGTCATTCATCTAACTCATAAAAGACGTGGGGCAAACCCAAGCACACTTAAAATTAAAGGAGGTTCGTGAAATATGTTTTTACTATAAATCCGTTATAAAAAAACCTGATAGCACAGCAGCCCAATATATTAAAAAAAAACCTGATAGCACATCAGCCCAAAACAGGGTAACGTCGTTCACCTAACTCGCAAAGGTCGTCTGCAGACTCTGCTCTCCTTCGTTGAATGTAAGACACTTGTCTCGATTACTTTGTACTTCATGACTACCACAGACATTCCCATGGCAGTGTGTGTAAGAGAATCAACTAAAGATGACCTCAACTTTTCTTTGACGCGTTCGCGATGGCAATACAAGGCATACCTAAGTAGTTTGGGATAGGGTTACCATCCACATAGCTAAGGGGAGTTTTGGCATCACCCCCTTCCCCTCACGATTATCACCCCCTTCTCTTTCACGAAGGAGGCGTTCCCAATGAAGGCTTGTTTGGAGATCCTCCAAGGCTCATCGCTATGGGCTCGATATTGCTCTTCCAAGTACTATTGTCCCTACCAACAATGAATGGGTCACAACCTAATAACCTCAAACTTAGTTCTTTTGCTTCACCCTTATGGCACAAACTTTGGGGATGTTTTCCAGAGGTTCTCCCTTTGTGTACATGGATGCTAGGTAAAGGGATGATTGAGTTTTGGTGTCTAACTGGTGTAGACATGTTGTGCTTCCCTATGCGCTTAAAGCCAATGACGCTAGTGTTGAATTCAAGTCGAAAGACTTCTGGAATGAGGATGGTACTTGAGATACACTGGCTTCGGAGCACATCCTTATAGAAGGTGTCGAATACGTGTTGGGGTCTGGATAGATGGTCACGAACGTTTTTTTCACCACCAAATCGGCAAAGCGGGTTCTCCGCAATGAGCCAGAATTTCATCGGCACCGGTAAGGGATCTTGTTCAATGACGTTCTCCCGAGAGCCAACGTGATAGTTTGGAAGATCTTGAAGCTTGCGCTGCCCACCGACGACAATCTCCAAAGATGTAAGATCTCGCTCGTGCTAACGTGCGTCTACTGCCAAGAGACCAACCAGGAGACCACTCAACATATGCTTACGCTTAGTGAGATAGCCACAGAGCTTTGGAACAAGATGTTTCTGCTCCAACTGGAGGTTATCAGGCTATCTCCCAACAGGTTATCATCACAAAGTGTTCAGAGAAAGAATCTTCACATAATGTGAGGGCTGGTTATTTTCTTGTCACCCCTCCCCCCTACAATTTGTTGGTCTATCTGGCTACACCATTGTAGGACAAATTCAAGGGTGCGTCCATCAACACGAACCTATTGTGGCGAGAGATCATGAGGCTAATAGATACGGCGATCAAGAAGAAGTCCTTTAGGAACCTAGGGGACCTAAAGCTGAACCACAGATAGGAGACTGAGGGGTCATCAGCACAAATTTCAGAATCAGAAGTGTCTCCTTAATCAAATGGCACCCCCTTATATATCAAATTTGAAGGTGATCATTGTCATTCGGGCCAAGAGAGGTGTTTTCCATGGTAAGGAGAGATGGACCGCAGACGTTGTGAGGGATGGGAGAAGCCATCTAGTACTTGCCTACAGATATACAATGAAGGCGACAAGTCATGCAAACTCGGGTGATTGCCTTACAGACAATAGTTGCTCAAAACCTTAACGTCACGGTTCTCGAGACGAACTCAAAGTTGATTATGAGATGGCTTGGGAGAGAGCTAAAAAGTCTTGGAGGACAACCCATTTCACTAGGGAGAACGCGGAGAAGGTGCAAGAGTTTTTCATCATTGGCCACCTGATTCTTCTGGTTACCAATACGTCTGTAGAGAGCTATTGGTAACTATGAGAGTGTTCATAATACCTCTTTTATTATGAAGGAGTCTATTTTCTTTCCCACGAGGATAAGAGGACTTCTCATTTTGGATAGACAAAGATTACCTTACATATACAGTGGGTAGATACTTAGATAGGTAGTCGGATAGCTTCATTCGGTTTTGGTTTTAGACCTGAAAATTGATTGTGCATAGGGTTGCAGGAGGGTTTTTATTGTTGCTTAAGTTGCAGACGGGCAGAGATTTGAACCGTGTTTATGAGTATTAGAGAGTCTTTTTATTTATGTTATTAAGTATTTTGTAATATGGGCCCGAAGTATGTCTTGGCCCATTAGGGTTAAGTTGTGTATGTATGCTTCTCTGCTCTCCTATACATAGCAGCAAGGTTTCGTCTTATCAATACAACTAGTAGCCGTCTTCTATTATTTGATATGGTATCAGAGCAGCGATCTTGTAGTCAGCGGGCGGCCACCCTTCTTTTCTTTGGGTTGGCTGCCCGTAGGCTGTTTTCGATCTCCATGGTCGAGTGCCTCTCTCTTCCCTGATCTTCTCCGTCTCTCCATGCCTGCACTGCCACCATATTCCTCTTGCGCCGCCACTACTACCAACCCTACTGCCCGCCGCACTGTGGATCCCTGCTGTCCGCTGCCCTTCCTGCATGCCACCCACAAATTCTGATGCAACCTGGTCCCCATCCAACAAATTTGCTTCTTGCGCAACCCCTTCACAACGCTCTGCGTTTTAGTCCTTAATGCACTTTTGTACGGAAAGAAGACGGTCTTTCGTTTCTCTTTTGCAGTGGTGCTAAAGTACTGCAGCGGAAGTGATATTTTTTTAATTGCTCTATCAAATGTCTCCCCACCATACAACCGCTAGTCTGTCAGTTTATTTACATGTACGTGCAACAGGTTTCCTACCTACAGTCTATAATGCATGTTCACCTTTTTTTTCTACTAGTATATTCATGCTCCGTCAAGTGCAATACAACAACACTTCCTCATAAGAAGACAACATAATTATACCTTATTTTTTTATCTTACAGCCAATAGTGATCTTCTTTCCATGATTAGCTTTTGACGTCTACTGCCCAAAAAGCTCTGTGCTTTGCAGCTGTTTGCTTCACATCTTGTATTTTTTTGAAGCCATCGACCTGCTGCTATGTAATGGGTCATTTGATTTGTTCTCCTATTGCTCTTTATCTTTTCAACAAAAAAAATCAGATGATTCTCTCTTTTGCTGCCAACCTCCAACGTTGCTAAGTATTGGCTACTTTTTAGCAGCAACACTTAAATATCCACTCTTATTTTGGTGTTCTCGATATTGTTACAACTAGTCTCTCTCTTCCTCCACTTATTTTATTATTGTTTTGAAGTCCTTTGTAGTCTCCGTACCACACTTGTCTCATGTTTTACTTGGCTGTCCATCTTGTTCCCTTCCCTCTGCCACTAAATTTAGTTTGCTCTTGCCTTTCCACCCCAACCATTCTAACTCCTTCGTGCTTGGTCTGAAGGGGAGAATAGGAGGAAGAGAAGATGAGTAGAGGAAAAAGATGAGAGAAGAGGAAGTTTATTTCTGCTGCCATTACTACATGCTTCTTGAAGAGATTGATTTCTGGAGATTTATTTATGTTGCCTATTAGTTTGCTAATGGTCTTCTATTCGGCTACGTCATCTACTTTGTTGTTGTGCGTCTGATGGTCTTCTATCCGGCTACGTCATCTACTTTGTTGTTGTGCGTCAGCACTCTATGGCATGTCCGTGTTATGACACGTTAACTCTATTTGTCTGTGCTTTATTTGCAGGTTGACTGTTGTGACCCAACACTCTTTGGGACTTTGACCACTTGTGCGCCATTACTCTCTGGCTTGTCCGTGCTTTATTTGCACGTTGACATTGTTCATGTTTTGCGCATGTTGACCTTTTCACTTGTTTGTGTCTTGTTTGCATGTTGACTTTCTGCTTCTGTGTGCCAGCACACTCTGTCTCTTTCGTGCTCTGTTTTACACGTTGACCCGTTTGTACTTTATTTATACGTTGACTACTATAGTTGTTGTGACCCAACACTCTCTGGGCTGCGACGTCAGCGACTGTGATAAAGACCATGAGACTCTGTTGTTGCTTACTCCTGCCCCAGATGATCGAGAAACTTCTGCGACCTGCTTGCTTGCTATGAAGTGTCTACTTGAGGGGGAGTGTCTGAGTGTTTGAGTGCTTATTAGTAATACTGAGGGGGAGAAAATTTTTGTAAGAGTTTGGTTTATCTTTTTATTCTGTTTCTTTGTTTTTATATCAACTCTCAGTTTGTTTGCAAGCTGATTTGGGATTCTCCCAGCTTCAATTTGAGGGGGAGTATTAGAGAGTTTTTATTTATATTATTAAGTGTTTTGTAATATGGGCCCAAGTATATCTTTCAGTGAGGGTCTGCATTTCAATTTCCATTGCTTGACGCCATGTTGGATGTTGGAGAGCCTGAGCAGCATTCTTAGGAATAGTAACAGCACATAAAGCAGAAGTGAAATTTGCAAAAGTATTTTCCAGATTAGCAATAGTGCAGAAATTCCCAACGGGATGTTGCGTTCAAGAGCGAGTGTCTTTGCGTAAACTGATAGGAATGTCTAAGTCAGAAAATACCTGAGATGTTGGCTGATCTGCTGACTAGATTGGAAGACTTGGTTGGGCCATAGAGGGATTTGGTACCTTTGGTCTTCTCTAGTAGACTTTTAAAGGAACCAGCGCAACAGTGTTATCTGATAGGGCATTATCAACAGGCAGAGGTAAAGGTGTTTCTGTCAGTAAATCAGACGTCAAGACAGATCTAGTAGAGGAGTAGAACGGCATATGTTCAAAAAAGACAACATCAGCCGACACCATCCATTTCTTAGTAATCGGGTCAAAGCAATGGTACCCTTTTTGTGTCCGAGAGTATCCTAGGAAAATACATTTGGTAGCACAAGGATCTAGTTTAGTTAGGCCGGGACGTACGTTATTCACAAAACACATACTCCCGAAAATACGAGGAGGTATGGTGAACAGAGGAGCATCCGGGTATAAAATCTGAAAAGGCACTTGATTGCCAAGAATAGAAGATGGCATGCGGATAATAAGATAACAAGCAGTTGAAACAGCTTCTGGCCAGAAACCATGAGGAACATGATACTGAAAGAGAAGTGTACGTGCAACCTCAAGGAGATGTCAATTCTTGCGTTCAGCAATGCAATTCTGTTGGGGTGTATAAGCATAAGAGGTTTGATAAATAATACCCATTTTGTTGCAAAACAGATTTATTGACCTTTGCATGAATTCAAGGGCATTATGAGTTCGAAAGATTTTAATGGGTTTACCAAATTGGGTATGTATCTCAGCAAAGAAAGTGGTAATAGTGTCAAGAATATCATATCTGTCTTCTAATAAAAACAACCAGGTGGTTCTAGAAAAGTCGTCAATAAAACTCATAAAGTATCGATATCCAGAAATACTAGCAACAAAGCATGGTCCCCAAATATCAGCATGCACAATATCAAATGATGCTTTTGAGCTAATACTGTTTTTCTTAGTAAAAGTAGACCGGGTTTGTTTCCCTAACTGACATATTTCACAATGAAAAACTGACTCAGAAATATCAGGTAATAAATGCTTCAATTTTACCGGTGAAGGGTGCCCCAAGCGGTAATGCCACTGAATGTCGGCCACAAATGTAGTCAGGTAAGTCGTCATCTTCGGTACATCCAAATAGTAGAGCCCATCTGGTCTCTCATGGCCCGAATCAATCTTCATCCTCGTGCATAGATCTTAAAAAATAACACCATCCGGGTCAAAGGTAATTGAGCATTGTAAGCTCTTAACAGTTCTACTCACAGATAACATGTTGATAGGAAATTTAGGAACAAAGAATGTCGAGTTCAACATAAGACGACCAACAGTATAGATATTCCCTATTCCGAAAATAGATGTTTGAGAACCATCAGGTAGGGTGACAGGCAGGATAGCAGCAGTTTTATGCAAGGTGGAAAATAAAGATCGATTGTCAGTAATATGAGAGGTGGCACCCAAGTCAATAACCCATTTATGTTTACCAGACTGTGCAAGAGGAGCGGATTGTGTCAGAAGAGCAGAACCGCCAGTAGTGGAGGTCTCAACAGAAGAGGCCAGGCGAGCTTGGAGTAACTTCTCAACTTCAGATCTGATCCAATCAACAGATGGCGGGACATACGGAGAGGCAGAAGTATCAGGCTGGTCGGAAGAAACTTGATTTGTCCAAACAGGTTTGTCGTGCTTGATCCAGCAATGGTCTTCAGTATGATTGGTGCGCTAGTAAAAACTTGTAGAAACGTGGTTCTGTAGAGGAGTCAGCGCCCGAGGAGTACGAACCATGACCAGCACTTGGAGTAGAGCGGCCACGTCCACAGAAAGAATCTTCAGATCGAACAACTAGAGCAGCATTGTCAGAAAGTTCAAAAGTCGCCTGAGATACATAAGGCAAACGTTGCATACGTTTCAGAACATCGCGTAAGGTGGGCAATGGATCACTGGAGAGAATCTAATCTACGACACCTGCAAAGGAGGATGGTAGGCCAGCAAGGAATTGAACGAGTTGTAGTTCTTTCCGTTGTCTTTGAGCTTCCTTAATATCTGAGGATAGGGGATGATACACCTCAAACTCATCCCAAAGGGCACAACATTGATTGTAGTAATCTTCAATGGCATCTGAGGTAGAATACTCCTTGGCCAGGTGTTTGAAAATATCAAACACCTTCTTGGGAATCTGTTGATGAGAATAGATGTGGGAGAGTTGATCCCACATATCCTTAGCCGTGCGCAGGCGTAGAAGGGATTGCTGATTTTGGGTTTAGTATTCTTGACCATCCAGGTCATAACCCCAGAGTCGTCCTTGGACCACAGGTCATACGCCTGTTAGTTTTGTCTCAGCAGTATCAGTCGATTATGCCGGCCCGGTAGTAGTCAAATGAGAATAGTGCCCCTGAGCTTTGACATACAATTCAAATGAGATTGCCTAGGTGTGATAGCTGGAGCCATCCAACTTGGTAGTCGTCACACAGAGATTGCGAAGCGGATCGGAGGACGTATGGGCAGTTGTTATTTCTTACTTGATGTTTTTGCCTACATGAGGAGGGTAGGATGAATAATATGAACTCCTGGCTTGATTAAAAAAATACAACAAAAAGAAGACAGACGTGGATACAACGCTAGAAATGGTTTACTAATAAGACTATGATCTGAAAGATACAGACGACACATACAGATCCAAAAAAATTGAAGATTGTAATATCGATGTCACTTTGGTAACAATATGGTTTGTAAAAATTGAACACAGTCCTACTAGTTTGTTAAAATTTATTTATAGTTATATGCGCATAAACTGTTCAGAACAATATAAAAGGGACACTTGCCCAAAAGATATTAAAAATACAATAAAATACAAAGTTCTTGATAAATAAAAGCATGTGATAGCAACTTAACATCTACATTTTTTGCAAAGACAGACTAATGTGCCACCACAAACTGGTATTGAACCTGAAAATAAATAAAAAATATACTACTTTCATTGCATAAAATTGTTTTGCCAATTGTGATACAATTACTTTTTTCTAATGCTACATCTGCATTGCATATGTGTCAAGCAATGTTAAGATATTAGTACATGAAACCTACAGCCCAGATAAAATGTCAAAAAGAGTGGGAAGGTATGCCTTTGTAGAGTATATAAATAATTCTTTTAAAACCAATAAAACCAGGATGATAAAGTGAAACTACTGAAATGTAAAAGGGTTAATTTCATTGAAAGAGCCACGACAACTGGCTGAGTATTCAAATAAGAAACAAGAATAGGAAATGCGGTAAACAGGAACAAAACTATTTTGAGTTGAAATGTAATGAGATAACTTGCAACAAAATCTTAGTTTGACCACCCACGACCGCCACCCATCATCCTCTCACCCGCCCACTCCAACCCCCTGCCACCTTTCATGACCTCCCTCGCCTATCAGCACTCGCTCTTCATCTCTCCCCTCGTCCCTAGGGAGGTTGGGGGAGGGTGTGTTATGGTGATGGAGGCAGACCAGCAGTTGTGAAGACAGTGGTGCAAGGATAAAAGATGCTTCAGGTGGTTGAGTGGGGCAGATGGGCAGTGGCAGCACAAAAATGAGGTTGACAATGATGACTGGTATGTGATCGCCACGGAAGCAGCATAACTAAGACATCAAAAGGAGGGGATAATTGGTATTTTGTAAATAAAATACCCCATGACAACATTTACCTGGAAAAGGTAAGCACAGGCCAGATTACAATTTTTTCTTAACGTTTGACACATTTCACTGCTAATGCAAACATTGTGGTTTCTAACAATTTAGCCCAAACATGAAAAAATGATATACCGGAAGCAATTTGCTATGTTCAGACACCAATTCAAGACCCTATCACATAATTAGTTTATCATCTGCTAGGAGGCAACATACCATAGCAGATTCACGAGGTAATTAGACAAGCAACACATAATTTGCTCTAGTTTTAGTTTTTCTTAAGCAGGACAAGGCAGCTCCTTTTTATTAAACAGTAGACCCATGATACAGTTGGATAATTATAGATATGATACTGTAAATAGAATTGAAGTAATCCTCATTAGTTTCAAACAAGAGTACAGAGGTTCTATATAGGAGGACATAGAATTATAGATACACTTCGGCGGGAACATGGGTTCTTACTTAGTGTACTGAGAATAAAAAGAAAATATAATAAACACTAATATAAAGGCCTAAAACCACTAATACCAACACTCCCACTCAAGGTGGAGAGTATACAATGTGTAACCCCAACTTGACATGCATGTTACAAAGAGAAAAAAGTAGTATTTTTGTCGGAATGTTGGCAATTTGACCTCCCATTCACACGTGAACGTGAATGGGAGTCACGATTGTCTTTACTTTGACCAAATCTCCCACAAAGTGGCAATCTATCTCAAAGTGGTTTTTTCTTATATAGAAAACCGGGTTATTTGTGAATGGCGGCCTAGTTGTCACATTAGAGAGTCGCTAGAGTCTGAAAAGGAATTACAAACTCAATCAAGATAGACCACCCACTATAGGTCATAACATGTATGACCCAAACCCAGTATTCAGCTTCAATGCTCGAGCGAACAACATTTTGTTTTTTCTTCTCCAAGCAACAGGTTGGTTGCCTAACATGATACAAAAACGAGATGTAAATCATCAAACTTGAGCATCTCCTACCCAATATGCATATGCATACCTAGATATAGTAACGACTTTCTGTTTAAGTCTGTTGTAGAATACTCCTCTTCGTAGAGTGCTCTTGAGGTATCGCAAGATATGTTTAACACTGCAGGAGTGAACTATAAGAGGCACACTCATATGTTTACATACTACTTGGATGGCATAGGTGACATCTAGTAGAGTAATAGTCAACTAAATCAGTTTCCCAATCATGCGGCAATATTTGTCTAGATTAGGGAGGAACTCTCTATTACTTGGAGCTTTAATGTGGTAGTCCATCACAACAGAGATCGGCTTGGCATCTGTCATCCTAGTTTCTTGCCGCAGGTCCAAGACATAGCATCTCTAAGATAAGTTGATTCACGCACTGGAACGAAGAACTTCTGTGACAAAGTGGATTTTAGCATAATGATAAAGTAATTACTCTTTTGCCGTCTTTATGTTCACTCATGGCCCCAATTTATTTTTCTTAGCTACATAATCAATTTCGAGACTCAAATACGAAATATGGTGATCAATGTAGTTTTTATACACATTATCACACCTCAATTTAGAATCAATCATCACTTTGTCCAAATAATCAAATTGACCCATCAAACTTCATAATTTGTATCTCAAAAATTTTCTAGATATTCTCCACATTTTTGTGAAGCTATGGTCCAAATTTCATGTCATTTGGACATTTCTACTAGTTTCTATGAATTTTGGAAGTTATGTGCTCAAAAACCCCTTCTATTTGCTTTTTTATTGACAAATTCCATGTCAGTGATCCACTTGCAAAGGAAAAGGTGATTCCCAGCCCTTAGATCTGAGCCACACGGATCCAAGCCGGATCAGACGGCTTCTGGCTTGTCTTCTACCTCCCGCAATCAGCGGGGAGGAGTAAATGAAGACTGAACAACAAGATCTCACGCATACGACCTCGATTCAAATTTCTAATCGAGAGGGAATGTTCACCTGACGATTTCGCGCTCACCCAACCCTACATTGACTGGGTTTCTCACCTTGTTGCGCTGCCAAAACACCCCCCTCGCTCTCCCCTCTCTTTCCGGCGGCCATGGCTGCCACCAAAGATCGGTAGCCTAAAACCTAGCCCCTACCCTATAAAAAGGGTCCCTCATGCTCGCAAGATCCACACCAAGCTACGAGCCTTGCTTTTGCTCTCTCGTTTAGCCCCGAACACCCCATTTTCTTGCTCCGATCCCCTGCTGCTGCAAACGGCGCCGCCGCCCAGCCCTGTTGGGCGTTCCTCCCTTGCACCACCAGGCCACTTCCTTTGGCCACCACGAGCTTCGTGAGGTCACTGTGAGTTCGAGCGGCACCTTTCCGACCCACGTCGACGCCTCCTGCTCTTGATCCCCCTTTCACCGGCGAGGCCCTCCGTCAGGTAGCCTCTGTTCGCGTGAGAACTGGAGGAGACGAGGAATGTCCCTGAACCGTTTGGTTTAAAAGGGACCAGCCAACCCGGTTGAACCAAATGAATTATTGATGAACCACTCAATTAAGGATTGAACCGTGAATCTGAGTTTGAACCAAATCACTAAGCCAGCAAGCCACCTCGATCACATGGTGCAATCTGGACCGCTCATCTTGAATCGAACGATCATGGAATTTCCCAATTTAAGGTACTCTCTATTTCCTCTCTACTCAAAAATCAATAAATTGGCCTAATCTTGTTTAAATCATATCTCCTGATTCCTAGCTCTAAAATGCACAAATAAATAGTATATTTTGATCAGAAAAACCCAATGAATCCACTAAAAATACTTTTGAAGCCTAATTCTTGATTTTGCTCACTGATATCCCTAGATCTTGTTACTTTGCTAATTTAATTTGATAAATGATTCAAAAATGATGTTTAATCTTTAAAACCCTAGGATTTGACTATAATTATCATCTTGAAACCAAACTTGAATAAATATGAGTTTATATTTGATCTTGTAACTCATCTACTCTTGAAAATGAATCATTATGATCTAGATCTATTTGTTGACTTGATCTGATCTTGAAATCCAATTATATTAAGTACCATGATGATAATCTAGAAACTGATGATGACTTGGATAATGATCATAAACTAGGGTTAACACATATGATCCTAGATAACCTAAGTGGGTCATCCACACTTAAAATATTCTTGACACTTGAATAATGTTAGACATATTGATATAGTATGAATCATAAGTGGATGACCTAACCCTAAGGTTGACCTAGGAAAATGTAACCCTAATCTCGAATATTGAAACATGATATCCAAATATCTTGATCTTGACCCTTGATCCAAACATTGTGTTTTAGGATCTAACTCAAAGGGTCGACCTATTACTAAATGATATGTACTCGAAATCTTCGGTGAAAGGTACGCTATTATATAAATCCTCCTTGAATGTATTGAAGATACTTTTATGTATCTCTTGACTGTATACTTGGCTATTTACTTGGATGAGCTACTGTTCCCTATGATTAGTCTTCTATTTTTCTATACTATATTTTGAAAAACATGAAAACATAAATTGCATGCCCATTATAACTGCCCGTATATTGATAATGATGATGATATTGATAATGTTGATAATGTTGATATTGAGTACAACAACCCCCTCATTTGGAGGTGGGACTTGTACATTGGCTTCCTATGTTCCTATGGTGAGAAGGAGCCTAGTGACCTTCCCCATTGCGTTGGGGTAATAGAGTCACACAAAATATATAAGCATGCTTCTCGAATTACAGCATAATGGGAACTCATAATAAAAGTTGAATTGCTTGAAAAACTAGTCAAATAAATGTTGGTTTTGCATATTGCTTGTTATTCTTTTGAATATAAGTCCTGCCAAGTATACTTATTTTCTTATAAAATGTTTTACTTGATTTTGATAGTGTATCGTGCAATTGCATGATTTTGTCTTGATTTGCTTGATTTTAGGCATTACAAATGGAATATTGAATAAGATCGTTTCCGCACTCATACACTCTGATGACAAAGATAAATCGGATATATCTCCATATTGGGTTAATTTGTTCTTTAATTATCCAGTTTTTGAGTTATTTATTTCTTATTGTATATGTCAGTGTGATAGATCCTATTGGGCCACTCAGGGACGGGTGCTTCAATCCTTTTACTACTGTCTAGGCAGTAGGATTGGGATTGGGGTAAGAACGGTTCCGTGACAACTTCGATGCCGAGAATATATCAAAGATGCCCCAAATCCTTAGTGTGAAAGTGGAGTTGTAGAGATCTCTTTAGACTCAAGATGCCCTCAATGTCATTGCCAGTGATCAAACTCTCAGCTACCAATACAGCAAGAAGGATGTGACCTCAAGATGAGTAAAAGCAAAATAGCAAATGATTTGTAGCTGATGTTTTGAAGCTTAGCTCTTCAAGGATAATGCTCAATTTATTACATTGGGCCAGTGGAGACTGCTTAAGGCTATATAATTATCTACTAAGGTGGCGTACATTGCCAGAATACTCCCCTCAACAACAAAGCTCGAAGATTGCTGTATAAACTTCCTCTCACATGGAGAAAAACGTTTTAGTGTCCAACTGAAAGAGAGGTCCATCCAAATGAGCAACCACCAAGATGAAGAGACGAATGGAAGCAATTTGGGTGACTGGGGAGAAAGTCTTGAAGTAGTCAGTGCTAAATGTCGGTGAAACTCTCATCCACTTATACAGCAAGAAGGATGTGACCTCAAGATGAATAAAAGCAAAATAGCAAATGATTTGTAGCTGATCTTTTGAATCCTAGCTCTGCAAGGACAATGCTAAATTTATTACATCGGGTCCGTGGAGATTGTTTAAGCCCATATAATGATCTATGAAATCGGCATACCTTGCCAGAATACTCCCCCTCAGCAACGAAGCTTGGAGATTGCTGCATGCACTTCCTATAAAATCTGGGAGAGAAACCATTTCATCAACAATCACCCTAGAAGGCTGGGAAAAAAACCACCTTCGTGGAATATGACATCAGCCAAAACATAAGGCGACCAATCACGGGGTGATCAAGGCACTTATATCCCATTTGAGAGTGAGAATATCCTAGAAAAATCATCTTAAGTGCTCAGGGGTAAAGCTAATCAGCCTTAGGGTTAAAATTATGCATGAATGCAATTCAACCAAAAACCTAAGGAGGGAGAGGAAACATTTTTTGTTGAGGACATAAGACACAAAAAGAAGATTAATTGAAGAATTGACGGTGTTGGGAGAATACTCAGAAAGCAGGAGGTAAGAATCAGACTAGGTATGTTTGGGAAGATTAATCTGAATGGAAAGTGAGCGCGTAATGTTAATGAGGTGATGATTTTTATGCTAATAAATACCATTTTGATGTGGTGAGTAAGCACAAGAGTTGATAAATCATCCCTTTTTCCATCGCAAAGACAAAATCGCACGTTCAGTATATTCAAGAGCATTATTGAGGCAGAGAATTCTAGTAGGTGTCAAAAATTGGAACAAAATCATTACATGAAAAGCTCGCATTAGGGCAAAGACCTCATCACACATTTTGAGAAGATACAATCATGTCATTTGCGAGAACTAACCACAAAAGTAAGAAAGCATTTAAAACCGTCATTACAGGATCTCTGACACAAACCACAAACATCATTATGAATAGTATCAAATTGTTTTCCAAAAAACTATGTAGTTTAGCCAAAAAATAAATGTCATGGAGCTTTCCTATTTGAGAAGCATCAAATAAAATGGAACAACGAGAAGAAACAAATGAATCTAAGAGTTTAAATTTGTCTAACATTGGATAAGATAAACAAAAAATGAAGCGGAAGTGGAGTGGCGACAACGAGAATGTGGATTGAGACTGTGGAGGGACAAAAAAGTAGCCAAGATCACCAAAGCGCACTCCCATCCAATCATTTTCATAATTCCCAAGTCTTCTAAGACATAATTAGATGTTCCAAAGGTTATGAAATAGTGAAAAGATTCAACTAGTTTAACCGTAAACCTTAAGTTATTAGTAAAATTAAGCACAAGACGTATTTGGGATATTTTTAAGGTTGGGGAAAGTAGAACGGTGACACATTTTACGACTAGATTGACAGATCCATCTGCCAAGATGATAATAGAATGTGGGATAAATGAGTCAGTTGAGGTGAGAAGATGTGACATACTCGTCATGTGTTGGTTATCACTGGAATCCACAATCCAATTGGAGTGGGCGTTGAGCATAGATGTCCTAGTGTTAACTTGGTGATCCACTGCGAGATGAGCCGAGGACAATGCGTTTGGCAGATCCCAAATTTTTCAGTCTGATGTAAAAGATTGTGAGTTGCACATGTAGTGGAGAACCGGAAAATCGTGGCAAAGGATGAAGCAATCCTTCGTATTCATCATTTGTTATAGAGACGTGAGAGGAGCTTCTAGTGGAGGTTGTAGGAATGGTATGCATCGTGTTGGAACCCCAGCCGACATGGGGTTGTGGAGTTTAGATGAAATTTGCAGTGCCTCTGCCACTCACGTCCATGCCCATAGTGAGTTGGATACTTTAGTGTGGCCCAGCATGTGGCAGTAGGTGCACTTTGGGCGTGGTTGTACTCGTCCACAATGACAGGCTGCAACAACAACTGTGGCTTGAGCTTCAAAGGAGTCTATGGGAAAGGTGAGTCGGCAGACTAGGACATATGAGTGTGTATTTCCATGGAGGGAAGCAACATGTCGATAACCAAGAGCTGGCGAATGGTGGCATATCAAGGTTGAGACCATTTAGGAAGTGACATGTGATGAGGGAGCCCCTTTTCTTAGTGACAACACTAGTGGGTGAGAAAAGATTTGAGTTGGTTTGCAAGTGTCTTCATCGAGTCATTATTCTTCTCTAGAGGATGGTCACCATTCTACTTGGAGAAAATTATGTCCATAACGCTGTAGAGGTGGAGGTAGTTTCCTTCTTGAGTGTAGAATTGTTTCATCTTATCCCGAATTGTCATGGCATTGCCATGCCACATGTACTTGACAAAGATTTGTGGCTCCATGCACCCCCAGAGCCATCACAACACCTGACAATTCTCAGTGACCCATGTATCGTCGGGTTCCGTTGGCGTTGCATATTTGATGAACTTCAGTTTGCTAAGGGACTCAAACAATGTCTAGACTGCATTTATCCAGAGCAAAAAGTTGTCGCCATTCATTGCAATAGTAGAAACCTTCAGTACATCATTAGAGATTACAGAAGGGAAAGTAGGAGCTTTCTTGTCATCCATTATAGCATATACTAGTGTCGAAATAAGAGCACAGTACATAAATATAAAGACAATGAGAGCACTACCGGTCTAGGGGCACAGTAGGAACAGACAACAGAATTAGAGAAAGTACTACCGAAATATAGATATGGTAGGAAAGAACATCATGAATATTGGGCTTGGTCATAAAAATTGAAGGCCCTAATTGAACAAATATGCTACTCAACCATGCGATTTAGGGAAACGACATGCAGAGCAACAAAAAGTTAAGATTTGCCTCTCTTGCTTTTTAAACATTATAAAATTTGCATCTGGGAGGTCTTTTCTCATTTTTTTTTGTTCATATACAAAAAAGAAAAGCAGGTGACAGAGGAGAAACAAGGGAGGAAGGAGCATGCCTAATATATTTATTTTGTATTAATTTCCTAAAATACATAAAGATTTGTATTATATCATAACCAAATTATATTTCTAATAACTTGTTACTAATTATAGTGCCAGAAACAAGAAAAAATTATTCTAAACAATGTAAGAGATAGACAATTAATAATAAATTGTGATATAATGAGGTGTCTTAAACAAAGTAATGACTATCCTTCATAATATAGTCCCTAAAAGGTGAATAACGGTGCAGAAAAAAACACAAGGAATTTTCTATTAAGAGTATTAATCACAAATGAAATTCATGTGGTATTATTTCATATAACAAAAAACATTTAATGTGAACATTAGGACAACAATAAAGAACATAAAACCGATTAATATGATATACAACCCACAAAACAACCCTAGGCAGCATAGGCAAGGCGCACCTCGATGGCACCTTGATGTCTAGGTGGGCCAGCATAGGCACGCACCTTGACAAGTATACGGAAAAGGTGAAGCAACAATATGAAATATTTAAAATGATGTAATGGTGAGAGGGTGTCCTATAAGTTTTCCAAAAAAAAGTAAATTACAATGTGGTCCTTTCTTGGTTTTACAAAGTCAACTTAAAATCGTAGAGTAGTCCTCAATGTGCCATTACTTATAGAAGTTTATCTAGTCAAAATTGTACGATGAAATAGGTTATTGAATTTGTCAATTTGTTAAAATAGGTCCTTGATGTGTCATAATTTTAAAATAGGTCTTTTTTTTCTTGTTTTTGCATATTTCCATGTAAGTCCATGATTTTGTTCACATGTTGACAATTTCACAAAGAACTTGATAAAATCTGAATAGGAATTTCACACACATACATATATAATTTTTCATATATTTCAATAGGTCAATCGTGGTGGCAGTATCAAAGAACAAACTACGAGGATGTCATCCTAAATGGTTTGGACATGCCCATCGGATGATAGTGACCAGTTTTGAGGAATGTTAATGGGAGAAGTGGTACTATGGTAAACTTAAATTAACTTTAGAGCAGCTAATGACGAGATCTAAAAATCAATTTGTGAATATTAATACGGAGAGTTTTCTTTTTTTAGAGGTAGTAAGGAGAGATTATCTTCATTACATCTCAGTCAGAATTTGACAAAACACAAACTGAATGAAAGGACCCATGTATCTGAGCGCAATATTATTTAGATTGAGGCTTAAATGATGATGGCTTGCCATTATGTCAACGATAGATCCTTGGTCTTTGTCAAATTATTCAACAATACATTATACTAAGGTTGTTGAAGAATAAAAGTTTAACAACACCATGCAAAGCTTAATTCTTTTCCATTGTGCATGTAGTTTCATCATGATAGTGTAATGAGAAATGCTATTTTATTTGTTTAATTAGGACTAATGGGTCTCTCCTCCTTAAATCTCATTAACGTTGGTCTAGTTTCTCGTATTGTGTTTTGCATATAAACTATACTTTGAGTCAAGTCTATATATAGGACTCATTATACTACTATCAATAATAAGATTGCCCCCAAAGTTACTCACATTGTATCAAAGAACCACTAAACCCCGAGGGTTTAGAGCGCAACCACAAAGGAAGGAGACTGTCACTGCCACCAGCCACTGCCCCCTCCCTTCTCCCTTCCTCATCACTGGCCCTTGTGTCCTCCCTTCCCTCCTATCTTCCTTGTCGACTCCCACCGACCCGACAACAGCCCACGCCAGGCCACATGCCGCCACAGCAGGCAACGCCTGGCCGCGGGCAACCGTCACTGTCACAACACTCCCACGAGGTGCAGTAGGTCACCGTCCCCATTGGAGTTACAAACATTGCCCCTTGATAGGTGCAAAACGGTGTAGCCTCCAAAGAACTCTGACGAGCACTTCTGTCTCTCCTTTGTCACCAACAGAAATATAATGGTCGTCCACAGGTATGGTAACCTTCTAAACCCTGTAGCAACACAAAAGTTATATCTCGCATCCTCTCCTCCCTATGTACCTTCCCCATGTACATGGGTGAGTGCTTCTAAATAGGGAATCACTTTTTTCTTCCTATCATTGGGCTTCTTTCTTGTGATAATGCATAGTCGAGCATCATTCCCGCTCTCTCAATCGCACCATGCTTCATGTTTCTCCTCTATCCCACTATGCTCCTACGAAGCTTCTTCAACCATTGTGTATTTTCTAGTGTGATCCTCTCTTCATCATGTCTGAAGGCAAACAAACACCTCTGACTATTTTCTAAACAACAATACTCCGACCTCCATTATCAAATTTAATGGAGATAGCTACTACACTTTGTTTAAATTTGATCTATGCGACTCTAGAATCCATGGATAAGTTGAAATGCATTGAGAAGTCTGCGAGGACACCCTCAAATGAAAGAGGGAAATCAAACAAGACAAAAATTGTATGTGGAATAGTATGGAACCCTCCATCAGTTCCAAATGCATATTCCATAAGAGCGCCAAGGACTTGGAGAAACTTCTCGTCATCACTTCCACAAGAAAGGAATGCAATGTGCATTTACAAGATTTGTTACAAGCTCTTTATTGAGCACCAGGGGGCCAAGTCACTGGAAGGGTACTACGACTCCATTGTTGCCTTGTCACAAGACTCACAACAACTCAATTCCTTCCATCTCGTCACCTAGGATGAACAAACCAAGGAACGTGTCAACCTCATCACTACAATGTTTCTTAATAGCATGCATCTTGTCTTTGCTAGTCCGGATGTCATCTGGTAGGCGGCCATTTTTCCACCTTGGAGGATGCTTTCTCTTGTCTACAACAATCAGATGTATGCCCACAACAAAGTCTGACCATCTTACAAGACTCACAGCTAGTCATGGTTGTCCCAACTTGAGGCCAAGGACATGAACGTGCTCCCAGACCCAAATGCACCATCCGTGATAGATTTGGGCATCTAGAGGAGAAGTTCTACTAGAAGCATGGTCATCCCTACAGCCATAGACAAGAAGCAGGCACTACCCATGTCGCCCAATCTACTACCCATGTCGCCCAATCTACTGACAGCTCCTTTCACCATCTACTCGGTAGGAAGTATGAACATCTTTAGCAAGCATCTCAATAGCAGACTCAATCCGGGGACTCTATGTCCATGCAAAATGATGTGACCTCTTTAGTGCATTTGGTCTTCAACCTAGGTAAAATGGGGGGTTTTCCACGGCAACATCCAAATTTCCTTGGATAATTGACCCTAGGGTTGCACAACACATGACTAGTATGAGACACTACTTTCAACCTTTAACTCCTATATTCCTAACTCCCTTACCACACTTGCAGTGCGACAGTGTGAATCGATCACCAAAACTTAAACTCCAGTATGTGCACTTTATCCCTAATTTTCCGTTCATTTTAATGTCTGTTGTCAAACTTATTGATGCATTTGAAGGCATCATAACATTTTGTAGTCATAGTTTTGTGTTACAGCATCTTGGAATTTGAAGATGATTGGTTTGGGCTCTAGAGCTGGTAATTTGTACTACTTCGGCGATTGGGAAACCTTAGTCTTCCCTTGTTTCTTGCTAGCCCCTTTAGCTTCATCAACACTACGGTCACCCTTCCCTAAAGAAGCTCAAACATCTAGAGCCATCTTTATCTAGTTTAAAAAAGGCTCCAATGTGATTTTTATCAATAGGGGAGCATCATAGAATTTCTTTTCCCTGCAAAACTTCTTTATGTCTAAAGTTTACTTTGATTTAGTTCATAGGACATTTGTTGTGCGTTTCAAACCATGAGTTCTAATGGATTTAGGTACTTGTGTTTCTTTATGATTTCTCAAAAGTGACCTAGATATATCTGTTAAAATTACGTGATGAGATGTTTGGTATTTGAAAATATTTTATAAAATGATTTCAACCAATTTGACAAATCCATTAAAATGTTAAGAATTGGCAATTCTTTAGAATATATCTTTGGCTCCATAATGTCTTTTGTTCCAAGAATGGGATTATCCACCAATGATCTTGTGACTCCACAACAAAACGGGGTCATTGAGCGCAAGAATCGACATTTGTTCGATATTATCCGGGCTCTTCTTTTCCAAGCTTAGTTACTCAAACCCTACTAATCTGAAGTTGTTCTCACCAATTGCTACCTTATCAACCGAAAACCTTCCTTTGTTCTCCAAAACAAGATTTCATTCTCCCTTGTTTCTACAAATTACTAGATTTTTCATCTCCTTTTGTTCGATTTTGGATGCAATACCTTTGTTCATAACGTTGATCCAAAGGTTGACAAATGTGATCCTCGTCTTGGAAAAAAGGTTTTCCTTGGCTATTCCACCTTCTACAAAGGTTATAAGTGTTATTTGTCTAAGACAGCATTGCATGTATGTCCTAATCAATGCTACCTCTTATGAATATGTTTTTTTGCCACGTCTTCATCAATGTCATCTTAACCTCAAAACGAATATGTTGATTTCGATGTGTCTAATCCAGTGGAGTCTTTATCAGTGTAGTCCCCTCCCACTAATCAACCCACTGACCCAAGGGAGTCTAACATTCTTCCTGAAACAAATTCGATTCCAGAGTTTGCCAATGTCTATCATCGACGCTCAAAGTATAATCCACAACTTCGACTCAATCATCTTATTCTGAGGATTCAATGTCTATCATCGACGCTCAAAGTATAACAAACCATGTGCACTTTGAAAAGGTATATATTCTTGCACTCATGCCATTTCTCGTACTCATTATCTTTCCTAATTTTCTCGCAATTCCAAACAATTGCCCAGCTTTTACACTCCATCCAGATCCCAAAAAATACCATGAGACACCCTTGTTGGAAGATTGGGATGCTTCAAGAAATGACAAATTTGCATGAGAATGGAACCTAGGATCTTGTCCCACTGCCTCAAACAAGAACTTTGTAGTCTAGGGGTGAGCATTCAGTTAATTCAGTTGGTATGGTTAGTTTAGTTTGGTAACTTCATTTGAATGGTTGATTTGTGGTTTGAGATTTTAACCATTAACCTAACCGAATTAGAGTTGGTTAATTTGGTTAAGGTTAACCGATTATTGGTTACTTCGATCGCTTAATTTGATTAACCAAATAACACTCGTGTAACAGTATTGTTAGAAAATATTTATGAAATTTTGAAAAATCTTTATACTATAGTGTATTGTATATAAAGATAACGCTATATAGTTCATGAAAACTTGATTACTATACATATAGGAAGGTTTTTTAAAATAAAAGTAGGAACTAGATAGATATATAAGTATATATGTGAGGATATTTTTTATGAATGCATTGTACCTATTCAGTCAATTCGGTTAACCAAAAAAATATGTTAAACCAAACCGTTTAACCAATTAATCAAAACAAATTAACAAATTGACTGAATTAACCAAATTGTCCAAAAAGTTAACCATTCAGTTAATCGGTCGTTAACTGAATTATGTTGACCCCTATTTTTGTCTATCGTTGAATCTTCCCCGTCAAATTCAATTTTGATGGATTCTTTGAATGTCTCAAAGCCCGCCTAGTTGCAAATGTTTCGCCCAAACATATGGCAAGGACTTCTTTGAGACCTTTTCGGCAGCCACTCGTATCACCTCCGTCTAACTTGTTATCTCCTTAGAAACTCAACAAGATTGACCTTTATACTAACTACAAAAATGTCTTTCTTCATGGTCAGTTGGAGGAGGAAGTTTATATGAAACAACCACTGATATTTACTATTGAGGGAGAGTCTTCTCATGTTTGTCGCCTCAAATGTTCCATGTGCGGCCTTAAGAAATTGCCTTGAGTATGGTTCAGAAGCTAAGTGTCATCTTTACCTGTGGGTTTTTCCAAATCTTCTAGGGACCTAAGTCTCTATTTCTCCAAAATAGCATCTGGAATCATCATTCTAGTTGTCTATGTTGATGATATTATTGTTACTCGCAATGACACTAGGAATTTCAGCCTTGCAAGAATGTTTCAAATCACATTTTCACACCAAGGACCTAAGAGAGCTTTGCTACTTCTTGGGAATTGAAGTTTTACGTTCAAAAGTGGCAATACCTCTGACAGCAAAGGTATGTCCTACTTCTCCTTGCTAATTCAGGAATGCTTGACTCCTAGCATGTATCCTCTCCAATGTACTATCACACCACAGTTAGGTATGATGGGAAGTCCTTTCATGATCATGAACAACATCGACACATAGTTGGGAAGTTGATTTATCTCACCATCACCTAACCAGACATTGCCTTTGCAATCAGCGTGGTTAGTTAACACATGGCTAAACCTCTCATCCATCACTAGAGCCAAGTACAAAGGATTCTTTGATATTTGAAAGGTGTAGGAAGACGGGGTCTTCTCTACAAAAAGCCTCCTCTAGATGTTTCCCTAACCTGATATGATAATGTCGATTGGGTCGGGGACATCAATGACAGGAGATCGACATCTATCTATTATTTTCTCCTAGGAAATCATCCCATCAGCTGGCAAAGTAAGAAGCGATAGTCATCACCCCCTTCCAACATTGATGTAGAATATCGGGCTATGGTCCATGCTTGTCATAAGATCCAATAGGAGACATCAATTCTTCATGAACTTGGCATTCTTATAACCTATCCAGCCATCCTTAAATATGACAATCAAGCTGTGAGCCATAAAACAACCATGTGTTTTGTGAGAGCATCAAACACAGAGGTTGGTTGTCACATTGTACAAGATCTGATTCGTGCCATGAAGATCGTCACACCACATTTTTCTATTGTGTTCTCTTGGGAAATCATCCCATTAGCTGGAGAAGTAAGAAGCAATAGTCGTTGATCATTCTAGCATTGAAGCAAAATATCAGGCTATGGCCCATGCTTGTTGTGAGATCCAATGGGTGACATCACTTATTCATGAACTTGCCATTCATGTATCCTCTCCAGCCATCCTTAAATATGACAATCAAGTTGTGATCCATAGAGCGAAAAACCATGTGTTTCATTAGCGCCCCAAACACAAAGAGGTTGATTGCCACTTTGTATGAGATCTGAGCCGTGCCAAGAAGATAGTAACACCATATATAAAGACTAGAAAACAGATTGTTGACATCTTCACCAAGCCGCTTCCACCTTTCTCTTTTAACTGCATGTGTAGCAAACTGGGAATACATGATGTATACTCTCCACCTTGAGGGTGAGTGTTGGTGTAATAAGCAATTCTAGCTTATTTTCTCAATTACGACTGATGGGCCTCTAGTCCTTAAACCCACTAGCGTCAATCTAGTTTATCACATTGTGTTCCGCATGTATAGCATACCTTGAGTCAAGTCTATATGTAGGACTCATTGTACTCCTTTTATTAATAATGAGATTGCTCCCCAAGTCACTCACACATCATTCAAAAAAAATGACCAACTAAGTAAAGCCTAATGGAGATCAATGATCAATTCATTCTTTGTTGTCTTCAATAAACTTCATAAAGTCTAACTGTTAAGAGTACATGTGAATTAGTTAGTTATATGTTTAATTAAATGGATATGAGCCTGTTTGCCCATTAGGGCTTGGTGTCAAGCATCTAATTTCTGCATGTCCTATATATATAAAGGGTTTGCTCAATTCATACATTCATTAGCCTTCAATGTATTGTTTACAATAACAAATGACATGTTGAGAAAGTATTGGTGTCAAGCATCTAATTAAGAGTCATGATATTATTGCATTGGAAATCCAGCTTTGAGAAGTGAAGTCCAGAAAGCTCGAAGAAAATATAAACTCACCTGTGTCAACACAGCCATTCTCCATGCCACCATAAGAGTCCTTGTATACTGATACAGTTACCTGAGACACTAAGTAGTTGAGGGAATCATCGTTCTCCTTGACAATGTTTGAGACACATTTATCTCTTGGTAGATGGCTTTACAATGTAAAGAATAGTATCTACTATTTGCCTAGAAGCTTCAGGACGTGCATAAGACAATGCCTTCTCAGACATCTGTTGCATCAAGTCTTCACTCCCTGATGTTGGAAAAATGATAAGTGAGCTCAAACTAAATACAGTAGTGCCGCCAGCAGGTCTGGCCTACAAGCCCCTAGAGAATTATTTTCAAACTTATTGCAGTAAATATAGACAGCTGTCACCACTGTACCAGATTAATAGGACTAAAACAATTTTCCATAAATTACAGTCCAGTTTTCAACTAAATTGATAATGTTTAGAGAGTTTGTAAGGACAAGCCCTTACAAAAAAGGCACTTCCATAGATGGTAGGAAAAATTTCCTTAAAACCCTAGTATATTCAGAATTTGAAGGTAGATTATCCCCAAGATTTCAACAAGTTAGCAAGTAGTTATTCTAAAAACAGGTAGAAAGTGTTATACTTATTGATTTGTTCACATGCATGCATGTTTAGGATTGAGGTTAACTACAATCATTAAGAATGCTAAAAACCTGTGATTACATAGAGAAATTGCTTTTTGAGCAGATATAAGTGTAATTACTAAGGGTTCGATACTTTGGAATCTGTGACTCGGTACATAAGAAACCATTTAACTAAGAAAATATATAAACTAAGTGTGCTATAACTGTCTATCACCATAAAGAAAGAATTCACCAGATGATTCGGGGTAGAGAATTAGACAAACTTGAGGTCATGACAGGTCATGCTCTTGCTTAAACTATTATGGAGAAGAAAAACAAGAGATGCATAGGGAGAAAGCAAAATGTATTAGAAATATTTTCTCTATTATCATCAAAAGAACCCACTTTTTTAAAGGAAAAATCCAAAAGTGTTTTCTTTTCTAGAGAAACAAGTACTAACAATATGGTATACAATCCCCTTGATAGAAATCATATTTCCTCCCTTAACTTGATAATGTATTCCTCAAACAAAATCATCAAATGACGATTTACGTCTGAAATCTGTGCTCAAATGCTTCAAAGAATCCATGTAAGAATAGTGTCTTCTCGAGTTGGGAAAAATCTATCAGAAGTTGGATTAGGAGTTTACTACTTAGATTGGTGGTATTGAAGTACATTGTTTTTGTTGTACCACAGATGTTAAGATGGGTTACTTACATGAAACGAGGAAGGGAGAGAGAGATTTTGATGAGTGAATATAGATATTCTCCTGATTATGTATTTGCCTCATGTTTAACCCTCAAACATCAAGATATGGAGAGAGCTTCAACATAAAATTCGGGTTTTCTCTAATGGCCGTTTTATCACTAAAATGTATTTTGCTTCTTCACAACTTTGATATGCACTTCTAGTTACATATGCACAGGTGGTTTTTGAGTGTATATTTACCTCTGATCTAGATGACATCAAGACAAATTATGGCTTACATAGAGGAAAATCCACCTCAGCAAGTGAAGCCACAACTAGTGAGGCACTGAGAAAGTCACAGAAGTGAAATTATATACACACAAGCACATAACTTAGTTACACTATAACATTTGTGTAACATAAATATTACCGAATAACAAAAAAATATAGAGTATTTTGCTTAATTGATATAATGTGTAGTATGAACATAGGACAGGGTCTGAGCAGATCGAGTCATTGTCCCCCCTCTTACCTAATAAAAAGAGTGTCGTGGTTACACCTATACAGTACAATAACAATACATTTTCCCTCATGTCCATTCTTTTCATAATAGCATTGAGAACCAAACCTTAAAAATAAACCCATCTCCATACTTGTTAAGTCACACGCCAAAGGGGTGACTGCCTTGCCTCTATTGGCACCTTGAGTTGTTTTTGTGGGTCCCATGTCATATTTATGGGTTTCAATGCTCCTTATGATTGTCCCAATGTTCGATACAAGGAATGTTATCTAAGTTATGTGCCAAACATCATTTTTATATAGAGATGTACTCTTAATATGCATTTCCTGATATATCTTATCTTGCAACTTTAATTTGATTCGAGTCCAGTGCCCATGTTATGAAGGAAAGTGATTACCTTGCAGAAGACTTGGAGCTATGACATCTAATCTCTGTTTATTTATCGACATGTCTCTTACATTGTCTTGAATAATTATTTCTTGTTTTTGTCATCAACGTCAATTATGATTTAGTACAACTGTAATTGGTTATGTTTCCACACTATCAGATGTATGTGTATGAGGGGAATAACCACATCTTTATGTATATACCTAGATTATGACAATAAAATGTGTATATGAGGGGGAGAAGTATATAAAATCATAAAGGATGTTGTAGAGAATCAGGGTTTCAGAGAGCATAAGGTTGCACAAAGTGTGCACCCTCATATATATAACACTGTGACAATTACAGAGAGGTCCATACAGAATAAACAAATAACAAAATAAATAACAGAATATAGAAAACATATATTGTAACACTCCCCCTCAAGTTGGAGCATAGATATCAATCATGCCCAACTTGTCCACCAGTGTGCAGAAATGCTTCTTAGCCAGAAGTTTCGTGAAGACATCAGCAACTTGATCTTCAGATCTCGTGAAAGGAGTGCAAATTTTACCAGCCAGAACAGACTCTCGAATAAAATGGCAATCCACCTCAATATGCTTGGTGCGCTCATGATAAACAGGATTATTGGCAATGAAAATAGCAGCTCGATTGTCACAGTGCATAGGAATCGCATAAGAAGATTCAATCCCAAGTTCATGCAAAAGAGAGCGCACCCAGAGAAGTTCACAAGCAGTATGGGCCATAGCCCTGTATTCAGCTTCAGCACTGGAGCGAGCTACAACATTTTGTTTCTTGCTCCTCCAAGTCACCAAGTTACCCCCTACATAGGTACAGTAGCCAGAGGTGGATTTCCTGTCAATCCTGCTGCCCGCATAATCTGAATCAGAATAGCCTTCAAGTTTACAGTGTCCAGATTTCTTGTAATGCAAACCTTTGCCAGGTGCCCTTTTTAAGTATCTCAGAATGTGACATACAGCATCCCAATGACACTGTCTAGGCTTGTCCAAGTACCTGCTCAGAAGACCCACAGCAGTAGTAATATCAGGACGAGTAACAGTCAGATAAATCAATTTCCCAATAAGTCTCCTGTATTTCTTTGGCTCAGAAAACATAGGTGAAGTATCATCGTCCCAATCAACATTGGGATCCATAGGAGTATCTGAAGGTCTTGCTCCCATCATACCAGTTTCCTGCAAGATATCAAGTACATATTTCCTTTGGGACAATACAAGAGCACCAGAGTTCCTGGAAACTTCTATACCCAGAAAGTATCGTAATCTGCCCAAGTCTTTGGTAGCAAAATGCTTACCCAAATGAGTTTTTGTGGCCTGAATACCTGCAGAATCACTGCCTGAAATAATGATATCATCTACATAGACAATCAGAATAATAATCCCTGCAGACGTTTTCTTCGTGAAGACAGAATGATCCACTTGAGACCGTAGAAAGCCAAAATCAGAAAGAATCCTGCTTAATTTATCAAACCAGGCACGTGGACTTTGCTTAAGCCCATAAATAGATTTTTTAAGCCGACAAACTTTATGAGACTCCCCCTGAGCAACAAACCCAGGAGGTTGCTCCATGTAAACCTCTTCCTGCAGATCACCATATAAGAAAGCATTCTTCACATCAAGCTGTAGAAGGGGCCAGTCAGAATTTACAGCTACAGATAACAATATTCTAACAGAATTCAAGCGAGCAACAGGGGAAAAAGTCTCAAAATAGTCGATGCCGTAGGTCTGAGTATATCCTTTGGCAACCAATCGAGCTTTCAACCGTTCAACTGTACCGTCCGGTTGATATTTGACAGTGTAAACCCAGCGACAACCAACAGGCTTGCACTGAGGAGGAGGATCCACCAGCTCCCAAGTGTCTCTATCAGTCAAAGCTGTCATCTCATCCTGCATAGCAGAAGTCCATGCTGTACTCCGCAGAGCATCCTGAATAGACTTAGGAACAGTAACAGCAGATAAGGCATGTACAAAATCACGCGCCGGAGCAGTGAGATGATCAGTAGATACAAAATGAGCAATACTATGAGACGTGCAGGAATGAGTTCCTTTGCGAAGAGCAATAGGAATATGTAAATCAGATTGTACCTCAGGAGAAGCAGAACCTTCTGGAGGTGAAGATTGGTCGGCTGGGGGGGGTACATGAGAAGGAGGTGCTTTGTTCCTGCGCTGATAAACACGAAGCTGAGGACGAACTGGCATCTCAGTATCAACTGTCTCAGGTACACAATCAGACAGAATCGGCAAGGGTGGTGCAATGAGATCTGGTTGCAATTTGTCTCCCGCAGATGAATAAAAAGGAGTGTCCTCAAAAAATACCACATCACTACTAGTCAACCACTTTCTCGTAGCAGGATTATAACAGCGATAGCCTTTTTGAGTCCTCGAATATCCCAAGAAAACACATTTAGTTGCACGAGGCGAGAGTTTATCAGAAGACGGGCCAAGAAGACGGACAAAACACGTGCAACCAAAAATCCGTGGAGGAACAGAAAACAAGGGTGCCTCCGGATGTAGAACTTGAAACGGGATTTTGTTACCAATAACCGATGAGGGCATACGATTAATAAGAAAACAAGCAGTCATAACCGCTTCTGGCCAATAAGAACGAGGAACATGTGAATGTAACATGATAGTGCGGGCCACTTCTAATAAATGACGATTCTTCCTTTCTGCAACACCATTCTGTTGTGGTGTATAGGCACAAGAGGTTTGATGTAAAGTTCCAACAGTTTTACAAAAACATTCCACATCTTTTCGAACAAACTCCAAAGCATTATCAGTTCTAAAAATTTTAATAGGCACACCAAACTGAGTTTTAATTTCAGCAAAAAAGAACTTTATTGTAGATAGCACTTCGGATCTACTTTTCAACAGAAATAGCCAAGTAGTCCGCGAAAAATCATCAATGAACAAAATAAAGTATCTATAACCAGACACACTTGGTACATTACATGGTCCCCACACATCAGAATGTACTACATCAAAAATATGCCTGCTGCTCATAGAACTGCGCCGCGGATATACCGATCTAGTCTGTTTACCCAATTGGCAAGACTCACACTGGAGACTACAGCTACTCATATCAGGAAATAAATGGCGCAGTTTGTCAGAAGAAGGATGTCCCAGCCGGTAATGCCACTGTAAAGTAGAGACTGATGCAGATAGAGCTGAAACCTTAGTAGACTTTGGCATCTCGTCCAAGTAGTAGAGACCATCAGCACCTTCATACCCCCCACCAATCTTCATCCTCGTGAGAAGGTCCTGAAAAATGCAAGAGCCAGGACGGAATGTCAGGCTACAGTTCAAATTCCTTACAAGTTTGCTCACAGATAATAAATTCATAGGAAAGTTAGGCACATATAAGGCAGATTTGATAAAAGACTGAGAAATAATGTCCCCAATGCCAGAAACAGAAGATCTAGATCCATCAGCAACCATAACTGTAGATTTATGAGCAGGTTTAGAGATAAACTTAAACAAAGCCCGATTTCCAGAAATATGGGAGGATGCACCAGAGTCAATCACCCATTTATTATTACCAGATGGAGGAGGCAAATGTGAACTCAAAAAAGCAGTATCATAACCAGTATGGGCAGCATGAGCTCCACTCGTGGATGCGTCAGAAGAGAAACCACCACGCTCCAAAAGAAGACGTTCGACTTCAGCCCGGATGTAGTCAGCAGTAGTAGTGTCCGCAGTGTCTGGTGTAGAAGGATGTGCAGCACCCTCAGAAGCAGCAGTGGAAGAATCAGCAACAGTGTTTGCCCATTCAGGTTTTCCATACTTCTCCCAGCATTTTTCTTCAATGTGGTTCGTCCAACCACAGTAAGAACACAAACGGGATCCAGGCGAAGGTCGCGCAGTAGTAGTAGTAGCAGGAGGGGCCCCACGCCCAGCAGTAGGAGAACGACCACGCCCCGCACCAAGGGGAGGACGTCCATCAGAAGAGCGGCCACGACCGCGACCGCGACCACGGCCACGACCACCCCAGGCAGCTAAGGCAGTAGAGTCCCCAACATCTGGTGTCGGGGAGGAGAGACGCAGAAGTCGCTGGTAGGCACTCCGAAGGGAAGGCAGTGGATCACCAGCCAGAATCTGATCCACAACTCCAGCATAGGAGTCAGGCAAGCCACTCAAAAACTGAATCAGCTGTAGCTCATCGCGCTGTTTGCGCATAGTCGCCAGATCCGTGGACAAGGGATGATACGTCTCCAGTTCACCCCACAACCCGGTGAACGTAGAGAAGTAATCAGCGATATCAGTACCAGTGAAGGTGAGACGACTAAGCTGTTTGTTGATATCAAACACTTTCTTCGGATTCTGGCTGTGGGAGAAGGTGCCAGCAAGTTCATCCCACATCTTCTTTGCCGTAGGTAATCGGAGAAGAGTCACACTAATCTTCTCAACCGAGCTGTTGAGAATCCAGGTCATCACTGTTGAGTCATCACGGACCCAATCATCATAGGCTTTGACGTCCTTCAAATCAGCATCTTCAGCAGGCTGTGGTGGACCGGCACGAATGAGATGGGAATATTTCCCTTGTGATTTGGCATATATCACAAAGGAACAGACCCACAGCTGGTAGTTGCGTCCGTCAAGTTTGACCGTAGTAACTTGACGACGCAGATCATCAGTCGAGGACGCCATCAGAAAGGCAGGCACAGCAGGCAGGCAAGACAAGCAGGTAGACGATCACACGGGACCTCTCACATACAGACTACACCAAGGTGTAGTAGAAGACCCGGAGGCCGAAGCCTACACGGGCAGGCAGGTACAAACAACACGAACCGACGAAGGCCCTAGCCGAACAACGTACCGATCTCCCCCGGAAGACTAAACTAGGCCAGATCTATCAACCCGGCAGCGCACCTGCTGTGCGAACAACACCAACGGTTGCTCAAGCACTAGCGGAGCACCAAGCCAGGAGAGTAGACGGACCGGGAGCCGGCGGGAGACGGTAGACTAGGCCAAGGAGGCGGCCGGCCGGCGGGCTGTCCTGCCTCGGCGGCGGCGGCGGCGGGCTACCGCTGCAGCCCCGGCGGCGGCGGCAGTTGCTGCGGCTGCCCCCGGCGGCGGCGGCGCCTGCGGCTGCCTGGGCCGGCGGCTGCTGCTGTCGCCCGGGCCGGCGGCGGCGGCTGCGGCTGTGGGCGCGCGGGGGGGGGGGGGGGGGGGGGGGGCGGCGCCGGAGAGGGAGGGAGGGAGAGAGAGGCCCTAGGTCTGGACCTGCTCTGGTACCATGTAGAGAATCAGGGTTTCAGAGAGCATAAGGTTGCACAAAGTGTGCACCCTCATATATATAACACTGTGACAATTACAGAGAGGTCCATACAGAATAAACAAATAACAAAATAAATAACAGAATATAGAAAACATATATTGTAACAGATGTTATATAGGGAAATGTGCTAAGATTATAACTTTTGGAAACCGTCTAGGCATCAAGGCAGCCAGCCCTGCCTCTTCAACACCTTGACAAGTATGCTTATCTCCATTGTTGGAAGAGAGTCATCACCTTATTCATCGATGCCCACAGACATCCTCTAGCCCAAAAGCATTGTACATCATTTTTTTGTTCATTGGGTAATAGTTTGAGCCCCTCCTTTATCATAGTTTAACCAATTTCTTCACTTTGCATATTATCATCTTTATTTGCAATAAGCAATCACAGCGGATTCATGATCTCCCAACAATTGTCAAACTCCTATCTTGACCTTGTTACTCAATTGATCTATTAGTAGTTAGAAGTAGCCAATCTTCTGCCGCAAGCTCGTGGAGATCTGACACAGGCCTACACCTAATATCACAGTTAGGTAGATTTAGTGTGTGCTTGTTTGTTTCCTGTAAAAAACATTTAACTCAAGGTGTCACCTTCCCCTACATCGGTGACGCCTTGTTTCCCAATCGCTACATTTTGATTGGGAATCACCTTGGATAACAACAATCTTTGCAGTCATCGCTTATGACACCTGATCTTTCTTTGAAGCCTATGATCGAACTTAACCATTGCATGATGTATTTTGTTGACTAAAAAAGCTACACATCTACAACCGTAGCAAGCAAAGTCGTATCACAAATCCATACCAACTTTTTGGTGTATGTCTCTCATGCGAGACCCTACTTGGCAGGCAAGAAAATTTATATTCATGCAGCCATCTTACTCCCTACAACACGGACAACCAGTAGAACATCAACAATTATCTTCATGGAAACGTGCTTGAAATCATCTCTGTTGATTTCTGTTTGATCATGCATCCATCAATCCCCTCTGATACTGAACCAAAATGGATATACTCCCAGTCAATTTATCTAAAAGTTTGATCACAGATACGTTATGACTTCTTCTTAGTCACTATAAAGTGGTCAAGTGGGTCACTTTTACGCCAACATGTTATTGTTTTGTCACATGAATATGTTAAGTTTTATCTTACACAAGACAATCAACCTAATGATGGTGCACAACATAGTTCCAGTCATTACAAAGTTGTTGAGAACCTTATCAAGTTTTGTTACTCTTCTTAAAGAAGTAATGGGAACACCCACCTCACAGGGTCAATGCTAGTTTTTGGCCTGTAGGTTGCTTTATCCGTTTTCAAATCTAAATTGGTGGGTCTTCTATCAGAAATTTAACACTCAACAATATGAATCAGGTCAAGCAGTAGTGCTTATGCAATGTCCAGACTAGAACCGGAGGCACTGGTAGGTCGTCAAGAATGATGAGTGACCCCACTAATTAACTCAGTCCTCATATATGTGTGGTATTTTTTCACGTGCACGGCCTAAAGAACTATTTCTCTAAGCTTTCCTTAAATGTAAACTGCTGCATTGACCAAATTTTTTTTAAAACAAAAAACCATATATCTGTTCAGAAGCCTCCCTGATATTTTTCTCTTATCCATGGGCAATAGATATATACATTACAAACCTGAGGAGAAGGGAGGAGAGAAGAAAATGTAAGAAAAAGGGGTGAGCTAGGAGAATACAATACTGATGACGCTTCAGTGTTGTCACGTCGACCTTGCTTTAACCAATGCATTGCTTCATGTTGATAAGGCCCGTAGCCTGTTCCACACCTCAAATGCACTCATCGATAGAATGAAATGCTTCACAAATTCACACTACTTTGTGTGTATCAGTTGATAGCATGGAAGAAAACTCCGCTTTCACTGACTCGATTTTAGTGTTAGCTTTTTGTATGACTTCGACTGCATTGACTCTTCCTCAATCAAGCCATGATATGCATGTTCAGGAGACAATATTTGAATTATACTATGAGTGATGTTAGTGTTGTAGCTCCATTGGCACATATCTAGCAAGCAACAACAACATCAATATAACGTGTGTTGTTATTTTCAAAAACGTCAAACTCGGTGTGCTGACTGCAACTTATCATAGTCTGAAGGTCCATTGTCATGCCATGGATTTTATATAACTTTTACTTGCACATTTCTTTAGCTCTCCGGATATAGTCATGATTCACTTGCATTCAAAAAGGGGGAATTCAAGTAGTCATGCCTGACGAGGAGTCTTTTTGGCATGAATTTGTTTGGGTAGTTCATTTAGATTGCTAAAGTTGTATTTCAATGTCAAGTATGATTCTTAGAGAGTCTGTTTATTTTATGTTATTTAGTCTCTTTGTATTATGGGCCCAAGTACGTCTTGGCCTATTAGGGTTTAGTTTGAGTATGTATGCTTCCCTATTTTCCTATATATAGGAGCAGGGTTGTCTCTTATCAATATATCAATTAGCCTTTTACTTACTTTCTGACATGGTATTACAGCATTGATCCAACCCTAATTCAGACAAAAGAGGAGAGAGAGAGAACTTCTACCTGCGGGTGGCTATAGCCGCTTCTTGGCTTGGTTGTCGGCCGGGCATTGCCATAGATCTTTTCTGCACAAGGGATGCTACCTGTAACCTCTATCTTGCCGCCCACAACCTGCTCGCCGATTATGATGCACCCAATATGTTGCACCTCGGCATATTGCAAACGGTTCCTGTTGCCAAATGCAATCCCGCTAATCGTATCCCTACTGCAAACAGCCCTGCCTCCAAACCCCACTCCCCTCTTTCCTCGATCAGCCCTCTCCTTGCACCAATTTACAACCATGCCGTTGAACCCAACTATCTCTGCCCACCTGCCAACTTGTCGCCATGAGAAACTCCATCTTGGCTAACCCCAGCTCACGCTAAAATATTGCTCCTGCAAAAACCCTCTCGTTGCCCTATGAAGAGAGACTGTGCAGTCCTAGGCTTTGCGCCAACAAAAAGGCTTCTACGGCGTCAAATCGCTATCACATGAGGCATGTGCTCTCGATGCTACAGGGACTCGCGCAAGGAGGAAGAGAAGAAGAGGCAAGACGCTTTATGTCGCCCCACCCCCAGTTGCCTCTGTTGTCGCCAAATCAGAAGAGAGTCCTAGCAAACTTTGTCTCTGCGTCGGTGGTTGCCTTTTACAGCAACAAAACCTCTGAAGGCCTCCATCCACAATGTTACAAGAGACTCAATCAAGTGGAGGAGACGACGGATTCAGATGTCGCCCAATTTGCAACCACCGCCGTTGTGGATGACTCTTCAAGATCCACTTTGTCCACCACCGCGGGCAGGTGATGCGTGGATCTAAATCAATTATATTTATAATGCCTATCATCTAGCCCTTACTACTGGCACGACACTTGCAATTGTGACACTTAGCTTTTGGTTGGTTGATCCTGGAAATGCTTTCCTAACTCCCACCCCATACTATCTAGGGTTTGAAATATTAAACAAGAGTAGAGTTAGTACCTATCACCATTCGTGTCTACCACAATCACCACTTCCCACTCCTTGATCCCAACGCTTTGTTACCCCCTCACGGCTCTTTGCCTGTCCATCAAAATCTGGCATGCTGAAAGATCTAGAAATGCCTCAGAATGCAATTTTTTCCTTAACTCGTTCATTGTAGAGCTTTTTCTCCGGGGCTCTGCCCCTAAGCCCCCATAAGGGGCGACCTCCCCTTAATCCACGCCCATTGAGGGACAGTGGGCCCCCTGATTGTGGGGGGCTAAACCCCCAGGAGTGTTATGGCTTATTTTTCTTAGGTTTTCTTTATCATTGTTCACCCCAACCACTCTTAGTTCTTTTTGTTGTTGGTGTGAGGGGGAGAAATAGAAGAGAGATGAGATGGAGGAGACAAGAGGAATTTTATATCTACTGTTATTGATTATGCTTTTGGAGCGCCTTGTATTTGGAGCTTATTGTTGCTTCTATTGCTTTTTGGGTTGCTAATGGTCTTCTATCCGGCTACGTCCACTTTATAGTTGTGCGCCAGCACTCTCTGGCTTGTTCGTGCTTTGCGCATGTTGACTCACTACTTGTCCATACTTTGTGTGCATGTTGACTTTCTGCTATTGTGATCCAGCACTCTTTGGTTCGTCTGTGCTCTGTTTGCACATTGACTAGTACTGCTATTGTGACCCAGCATTCTCTGGGCTGCGACAACGACTGTGATGAAGATCATGATGTTTTTCTGCTTACTTCTGCTCCAGATAACACCATTATGATCGAGAAGCTTCTGTGATCTGTTTGCCTACTATGGAGTATCTACTTTAGGGGGAGTGTTTGAGTATTTGAGCACTTTATTGTAATATTGAGGGGGGAGAAAAAAATCTTGTATGGGGCTTGGTTTATCTTTTTATTTTGTCTTTGTTTTTTTAGTCTGCCTCTCTGTTTGCAAGCTGACTTGGGATTCTCCAAAACTTCAGCTTGAGGAGTGTTAGAGAGTATGTTTACTTATGTTATTCAGTCTCTTTGTATTATGAACCCAAGTACGTCTTGGCACATTAGGGTTTAGTTTGAGTCTATATGTTTTCATGTATCCCTATATATAGGAGTAGTGTTGTCTCTTATCAATATATCGATTAGCCTTTTACTTACTTTCTGACAATGATCACACTAAATATGGTTATTTATTCCAAGATTCGATCTTGCGGGGAAGTTTATAATAAGTTAGTTAAATAATATGTAGTATGGCATGGACTATTATGTAGTGTGGCCACAAGCTATCATTTCATTAGGGTTTGAAGAAGTCAATGATTGAAAAGCGCCCCAGGCGCCCAAAAGCGGCCTCCCCTTGATCCACGCCCCAAAAGCGATCTTGAATATGCATTACAGCAGTACCCAATTATTACAGCTTACACACAAAGTATGCATTCTAAATTAGGACTAGCTATATCATAGAACATTTAATGTATACAAGTTTTGTATATTATAGTCAACACTACTTGGCTATGTAATTAATTAATGTTAGATGCTTACATTAGGATTTTTAAACAAAAGCGGGAAAAAAGCGGGCATAAAGCGGGAAAAAAGCGGGAAAAAGCGGGTGAGGCGGGCAAAAAGCAGGCGATTTTGTTCAAAATGATTAAGCGGGCGATTAATGGCAAAATTAAGCGGTTGGGGGTCATGGGCGCTTAAGCGACCCGCTTGGCCGTTTTTTAATTCACTGTACATAATATAATACATACATTCTATAACAGTAAGATAAAAACTAAAAAGATTAAAGTATGTGTGTTCTCTTTCAATTTCTGGAGGCTATATTCTCTAATACTTGTTTATATGTCATGTTGTGATCATAATTTGTAGAGGGCCAATGATATGTATGCTCCTCCAGCCCCCGAGAATCTCCAAAATGATGCTTCCAACAGTAGGTCGCAAGATCCGGGTTGGAAGTATTGTAATCTTCCAAACCCGACTCGTAGAGATCGCCTTCGCTGTACTTTCTGCAAACATATTTCCACGGGTGGGATTTTCAGTTTGAAGAAGCATCTTACTAGAAGGAGAGGAGATGTGGATCCTTGTACGAGTGTGCCACCAGAAGTAAAAAGGGAGATTATTGAGTATTTGGATAAATTAGCAGCAAAGAAGGCCAAGAAACAAAAGGAAATGGATGAAGCTAGAGAGGAGGTCAGCATTAGGGAGCGGTCTGATGATGAGGATATGGTAGTTCTTGGTGGTTCACGACCAAAGAACCTTATGGTGGTGGGACTCATTTAATCGGTATTTCAATAGGGACCCAGAATTTGTAGTGAAGGAGAGGTTGTCATCAAAGCAAGAAGAAATTAACATGAAGTTGAAGAAAGAAGAAAGGAAGAAGGCAGTGCAGTTCATTGCAAGATGGTTTTATCAAGTTGGTAAGCGTGTCTTTACTAGCTTAGTATATCACTATATGTTGTTCATGGTATTATTTTAGCATATTGTATACCTACATAAGCATGTACTTACATGAAACACAATGAAAATTGCAGGGATAGCGATGAATACAGTGACATTGAGGAGCTTTAACATAATGTTAGAGGTTGTCCTGGCTTGCGAGGCCCTATAATACATGAATTGAGGGAGCATCTCTTAAAAAGAGAAGTGGAACATACTAGGAATTCGTTGGAGACTCATAGAGATGAGTGGAGGAGTGGCTCCTCAATTATGACAAATGCATAGACAGATAGACGAGGAAGAAGTATAAAGAATCTTTGTGTCAATTGTAAGAAGGGTACAAGTTTCCTAAGGGATATAGATGCATCTGCTGACATTTACAATGCTGAGTTCATATTTAAGTTGGTGGATAATTGTATAGAGGAAGTTGGAGTAGACAATGTCGTACAGGTGGTCTCTGACAATGCCTCTAATATTGCAGCAGGAAGGCTTCTCAAGGACAAGAGGCCTGCAATTTTTTGGACTCCTTGCGCCGCGCACTGTGTAGATCTCATGCTTGAGGGCATTGGGCAGTTGCCTAGGATAAAAATTGTGATTCAGAAGTAAAGGAAGTTGGCCATCTTTATTTACAGCCACAACACCCTCAATTTGATGAGGAATTTCACTAAGGGTGACTTGGTTAGGCCTGGTGTGACACATTTTGCCACATCCTACCTTAGTTTGCAAAGCTTGTTGAACAAAAAAAATGAGTTGAGAAGTATGTTTTGTTCCTCAGAGTGGGAGGAATGCATATACTCCAAGATAGGTGAGGGGGAGCACTTAGCAAATTGTTGGATCTAGGGCTCTAGAGGGTGGTGAATAGAGCTTCAAAATTCTTTCAAGAATAGTTAGACCTTCAAATTATATCAATTGAAACCAAAGCTAAAATTGAATTCGAAGTCCTATCACAAGCATATCAAGGATGAGAGAGATTGAAAGAAACACTTGGACAAGGTGTTTAGAGTGGTTCCAATCTCCAAACTAGGAGACCGTCAATCCACTACCTAGAGAGGTCAACCTCTAGGACTTTGCAACCCATGTATACTTATATTCCATTATAAGATATACCAGAAGACCACCTTACATTCAAAGGCTTGCCTATCCAAGACAAGAGTCTTCAACCTACACAAGGAGTTACCCACTTGATCAAGATGTCTTCAGCCTTCACCAAGGACTTACCCACACTTGCATCAAGTCTTTGGCCTCACAGGGATTACCCACTCTTCTTGGATCTTCCGCCTTGTCCTTCTCCTTCACTTGGAAAAGATCTTCACACCTTCTTAAACTTTGAAGAAGAACAGCAACTCCTCCTTCACTCGGAGAAGATCACTTCAGCCTTTGCTCTTTGAGAAAGGGGATTGGGAAGATGGAAAGATGGAGAGCTTTACAAGATAACATTGGGGTAGCTCTCTTACAACATGCCTAACTCACTCATAATCACGAAATGCTTTGTAAATGAGAGAGAAAGGGGCTCAAAGGGTTGTAGCACACTCAACTATAGCAAGGACCAAGGACAGCATCAATGAGCAACCTTGGAATGAACTCTAAGAGGTCATATTTTTAGCTGGGGGTGTTCCTTTGAGTGTAGGATCACTTAAGAACGAAAAATAGTCATTTTATAACTTGCAACGGATCTATTTTCATTTCTAACAACTCTCCAACGGTCAAAATCACTTTTTCTGCGTTTTTCGTACAGTACATTCGACCGAGTTTCAATGAAGGTAACTCGACCGATCCACTAACCGACAAAGCCAATTTTCAAACTATTGGTCAAGTTTGTCCTGAGGTAACTCGACCAATCAGCTAAAATCAACTTTGGTCAGTAAGTTGATCGGTCGAGTTCTATGAGTGTACAACTCGACCGATGCAACAATTTCTAAAAATCTATCACAGATAGGTCGAGATTCAAACTTGATCGATAAAGTTGTTGTGACAAATTTTCTAAAATGATTTTTAAGTGATCAAACAATGGAATTAAGTGTCCCTGGTTTTTTTTCATCTTAGTTACAAGTCATAACATCAATACAAATGATTATAAAAATATTCTAAGGTGGTTTGGAGTGATTTCCCAGATTGCACATTTGCATGGCTTTTGACTTGAACTTGGACATGCGGGGGATTGTGTAATTTGATTCTTTTCATGTACCTAATACCTGAAATTAATCTCAAACAAACATATTAGACACATATGAATGGAATGGTTAAGTCACTATCAAAATATGGACAATGTATAACTCTCAAGTCAATACAAATATGGTGACATCATTACTTTTGGGGCCTCAGTAGTGTCTACTGTGAAAACATTCAAGTCTAGTCAATGTATTACGACTTGTAGATAGTAAGAGATAGCCAGCTATGGGCTTCATACATGTTGCAATGCTTGATGTTGAAAAGGAGTTGGAACAGAGCCTAGATCATGATCAACCCTTCCTGAAGAGGGTTATGGAGATTGTTGATGAGAAATGGGAAAAAAGGCTCCATCGTCCCTTGCATGTGGTAGATAAAGAAATTTTATGCATGACTTTTTATATTCAATGTCTATTAAATTCTAATTTTGATTTTTCTATTTATATTCATTGCACAATGTAGGCTACTATCTGAATTCATACTATTACTGATCTGACCCTGAGATTCACACATGAGAAGGTGTGATGGAGGGGCTCATGGAGTGCATAGATATTTTTTCCCTATGTTAGAGAGTCTATATTAGCCTATTTAGTTAATAGGTTAATTAGTTATTGGGCTTTTGTATTTCAACCCGTTTAGATTACTTGCGCCCTAAGTCTTAGGGTGTCTCCCCTCTCCTATATAAAGGAGAGGATGTCCAGTCTTGTATTCATCCCCATTGCATTCAATCTAATCTTATTCTCAACACCCTAAAAGTGTCAGTCAAGATAAAATTGACCCATTTAGCATATTCTCTCCAGTTATCGGTTTCATTCTCCACATATTACACATCTCCATATCACAAAATCCTCTCAAATCCGTTGATTCCTTTCCCACCCACCCATATCATGTGTGTATCCCTTACCACAGTGCGGGGGGGTCATATATCCATTTCTCCACACCAAACACTCACTATCGTTGTATTTGGTGTGCGGGGGATAGAGAGGAGAGGAAGAGATGAGAAGAGAGAGAGAGAGAGTGAGAGAATATGTATGAGAGAGAGAGTATGAGAAGAGTGATATATGTATTCAGGCAATATATGTTCCAAGCTATTATCTTCATGGAGCTTCGCATTGTTCAGCACATCCATTCTCTACTTCCAGACAGCAATGAAGGATCTTCATTCAGCGTCAACACCAAGCTATCCGCGTTTGTATCACGTTATGTACGTCAGGTGTTGATGGTGTACTTCAGCTGCATTCACATGAAACAGATGGGTGCTTCTTCAGATTTTCAAAAGCTCAGCAAGCCTGCCAATCTACTTCTGCAAGGTTGATTCATCTAGTTTATCTTCACCGAGCTGCTTCATCACGTCTTCTCCGAGCTGCATCTGCTATTTTGACATCACCTGTTGTTGATCTACTTGGGACTTTCCTTGATGGATGATATCTCCTTTCATGTCAAGCCCCCAAGGTTCATGCGATGGAGTTATGGTGTCTGCATCGTATCACCAGCATATCGTTTGTTCGTGTTCGTGCCACGTTATGCACGTCTTCCCAGACAATTTGAAGATTCCGCTACTGCTTCATCGACATTGGGCATCCGCGTTCGTGCCGCGTTAAGTACATAATCCAATGAAGATGATGTAGTGATGGTGTTGAGGAACGTCTGCTCCAAGTGGCAAATTACTGTTGCAGTATTCAGGTCCCATTTCAGATATTCTTCATTCTAGATGCACTCCAAAAGACCTTCATCAAAGCTCAGGATCTCCAGCCTACAGAATACAATTTCAAAGAAGAGAGGCATTGTCACCACATGGTTCAAGGGGAGTATTAATTAAGGGGGAGTATCAATTTTGTATGGGGAGTGATATTTATCTTTTATCTTTCATTTATCATTTCTTTTATCGTTTTATCGAGTCTTGTAACCTCCAAGCTTTGGACATGTGTTTCACCCATGCTCCAGCTTGAGGGGGAGTGTTAGAGAGTCTATATTAACCTAATTAGTTAATAGGTTAATTAGTTATTGGGCTTTTGTATTTCAGCCCGTTTAGATTACTTGTGTCCTAAGTCTTAGGGAGTCTCCTCTCTCCTATATAAAGGAGAGGACGTCCAGTCTTGTATTCATCCCCATTGGATTCAATCTAATCTTATTCACAACACCCTAAAAGTGCCAGTCAAGATAAAATTGTTTTGGAGAAAGAGATGTCTGCCTTGAGAGAGTCTTGGGGAATTTGGAAAACCAAGTGCCATAAGACAGAGATCAAATCCTGATTTGGACCCTGGTAAAATGTCTTGAAACTTAACAATTATGATAAATTCAATATACAGCATTATTATGTTATTTGACTAATAGCATTTAATGATGAGTAGTGGAGTGGTGGACAAATCATGGATATGATACTCCAAACCTGCAAAGAATGGCACTTAGGATATTGAATCTAACAAGCATTTCATCTGGGTGTGAAAGAAATTGGAGTACATTTGAGATGGTAATGACCTCAAACATTTAGATTTTTAAATCTGTATCTAAAATATCATAACATGACTAATCTATTTCAATTTTTCTTTTCATTTTGACATGTCTAACAGACTCACACCAAGAAAAGGAACAAACTAGACGTACAAATGTTAATTGATTTGGTATATGTGTAGTTCAATGCGAAACTCAAAGATAAAAAGGAAAATGTTGAAGCACAGGGAGAACCTTTAGAGTCTGCCTATAGAGACAAGGCAAAAGATTGGTTTTCAGATCTTAATGCAGATGAAGATGAGATCTATCCAGGTATTGGACTTACATGGGGACAAGTAGTTGAAGCATCTGGGGTGACAAAAAGGGTTTATACCAGGACCAGAAGAAATCCCTAACCCACCATTCCTGCTCAGTCTACCCCTTTTACTCCTGGTGATGCACAAAGAGAAAAGGCAAAAAGAGTTGCTTACCAAGAAGATTTTGATCCAGAGGTTGAGGGAAGAGATGATCTCCTAAGGGATGTTGTTGATCCAGAGGCTGACAACTATTCTAATGCTGAAGACATGGAGGAAGACGGGGACAATTAGGGTTGAATTAAGGGGGATGTGATATTGTAGCATTTTTATGTTTTTGGGCATAGATTTGTGGTTTTTTTGGTTGGGTATTCACTTTTGATGCTATTTGGGATTAGACTTATGTCATGGCCATGGACAACATCCTCCTTTCCTCTGTTATGTTATGTTGCTATTGCCTTGTGCCTACTTATTTTATATCTACATTTAGTACGCTAATGTTCTTATGTTGCATGCAAATTGCCTATGAAATTTAATGTCTAACTATTTTGTGGTTGCATTGCATAAACTATTTCTTGTATTAATTGTTTCTTATTTTTATATTTTCATGTTGGTGTGTTGTGGCGTATCTGCAATTGGATCAACTAATTTTATACAGATAATGCTCCATCTACAGGTACAACACTAGTTTAGATTTATTTCTTGATTTTCTTCATGTATTAAATTTATTTACTTGAGTTGTGTGAAAGACAAAGCAAGTGTGGGAAGCGTAGGGTTGCACAATGTGTGCACCCTCATATATATAACATTGAAACAATTACAGAGAGGTCCACAAGTAATATGGAAATAACAAAACAATTAACAGAATATATAAAACAGGTATTGTAACACTCCCCCTCAAGTTGGAGCATAGATATCAATCATGCCCAACTTGTCCATTAAAATGCAGAATTGCTTCTTTGCCAGCAGCTTGGTGAAGATGTCAGCAACTTGGTCTTCAGAACGAGTGAAGGGAGTGCAGATCTTGCCAGTCAGAATAGATTCTCGAATAAAATGACAGTCTACTTCAATATGTTTAGTGCGCTCATGATAGACTGGATTATTTGCAATGAAGATAGCAGCTTTATTATCACAGTGCATAGGTATAGCAGAAGAAGAAGAGTCAACTCCAAACTCTTTTAACAGAGAGCGCACCCACAGCAGTTCACAGGCAGTATGGGCCATGGCCCTATATTCAGCTTCAGCACTTGACCTAGCCACAACATTTTGTTTTTTACTCCGCCAGGTAACAAGATTTCCTCCAACATATGTACAATACCCAGAAGTGGATTTTCTGTCAACTCTGCTACCAGCATAATCAGAATCAGAGTACCCCGTAAGAGAACAGTGTCCATGCTTCCTGTAGTGAAGTCCCTTGCCAGGAGACTTTTTCAAATATCGTAGAATCTGACAAAGAGCATCCCAGTGACACTGTCTGGGCTTATCAAGATATCTGCTAAGAAGACCCACTGCAGTAGAAATGTCAGCTCTGGTGACAGTCAAATAAATAAGTTTACCAATCAGCCTCCTGTACTTTTTATGATCAGCAAACAGAGGAGAAGAATCATCATCCCAATTTACATTGGGATCTAGAGGAATATCAGCAGGTCTCGCCCCCAGCATACCAGTCTCCTGCAGTATGTCTAGGACATATTTTCTCTGAGACAACACAAGAGCATTAGAATTTCTAGAAACTTCTATGCCCAGAAAGTATCTAAGTTTGCCCAAATCTTTAGTAGCAAAATGTTTGCCCAGATGAGATTTAGTAGCCTGAATACCAAGAGAATCACTGCCAGATATGATAATATCATCAACATAGACAATCAGAATAATAATACCAGCTGAAGTCTTCTTGGTAAAAACAGAATGATCCACCTGAGACCGCAGAAACCCAAAATCAATCATAATTTTGCTCAATTTATCAAACCAAGCCCGGGGACTCTGCTTAAGGCCATAAATAGACTTCTTTAATCTGCAAACTTTGTGAGACTCCCCCTGAGCAACAAACCCAGGAGGTTGCTCCATATAGACCTCTTCTTGTAAATCACCATACAAGAAGGCATTTTTGACATCAAGTTGCAACAAAGGCCAGTCAAGATTAACAGCAACAGACAGAAGAATTCTAACAGAATTAAGGCGAGCAACAGGAGAGAATGTCTCAAAATAGTCAATACCATACGTCTGGGTGTAGCCTTTAGCAACTAAGCGTGCCTTGAGCCTCTCAACAGTGCCATCAGGTTGATATTTCACAGCATACACCCATCTGCAACCGACCGGTTTGCACTGAGGAGGTGGATCCACCAACTCCCAAGTATCTCGTTCAGCAAGAGCAAACATCTCCTCCTTCATAGCAGACACCCAACCAGTACTCTGTAGAGCATCCTGGATATTCTTTGGTACAGCCACAGCAGATAAAGCATATACAAAATTGCTAGAATGGACATTCAGATGGTCAGTAGAAACAAACTGAGCAATACTGTGTGATGTGCAGGAACGAGTACCCTTTCTAAGAGCAATGGGTAAGTGAAGATCAGAAGGTACCTCAGGTGTAGCAGAACCTTCTGGAGGTGAAGATTGGTTTTCATGGGGGGTTTCTTGAGTAGAAGGCACTCTGTTCCTGCGTTGATAAACTATCAGAGGAGGCTTATCAGCCTCAGTAGTGACGTTGTCAGTAGTGTCAGGCACACATTCAGAAACAACAGGTAGAGGTGAAGCAATAAGATCAGACTGTAAACTGTCACCACGAGCCGAATAATAAGGAGTATCTTCAAAGAAAACCACATCACTGCTAGTAAACCATTTCCTTGCAGTAGGACTGTAGCACCGATATCCCTTCTGGGTACGGGAGTACCCCAAAAAAATGCATTTCTCAGCACGAGGAGACAATTTATCAGAAGTAGGTCCAACTAACCGGACAAAACAGGTACATCCAAAAATCCTAGGAGGCACAGTAAATAGCGGAATATCGGGTTGGAGCACCTGAATAGGTATTTTGTTTCCAATCACAGATGATGGCATACGATTTATCAGAAAACAAGCAGTCAATATGGCCTCAGGCCAAAACGAGCGAGGAACATGTGCATGCATCATAATAGTTCTAGCAACTTCTAACACATGTCTATTTTTACGCTCAGCCACACCATTTTGCTGAGGTGTATAAGCACAAGAGGTCTGATGTATCGTACCCACAGATTTACAAAAAACATCCACATCCTTTTTAACAAATTCCAGTGCATTATCAGTACGAAAAATTTTAACAGGCATGCCATATTGAGTTTTTATTTCAGCAAAGAAGAACTTGATAACAGACAAGACTTCGGACCTACTTTTCATCATAAATAACCAAGTAGTCCGTGAGAAGTCATCGATAAATAGAATAAAATACTTATGACCAGATAAACTAGGCACATGACAAGGTCCCCATACATCAGAATGCACTATATCAAATATGTTTTTACTGCTAATTTGACTGCGTCTAGGATAAACAGCACGAGTTTGCTTTCCAAGTTGACATGACTCGCACTGAAAACGACAAACACCAATATCAGACACCAAATATCTAAGCTTCTCAGATGAGGGATGGCCCAGCCGGTAGTGCCACTGTAATGCAGAAACAGATGTAGATAAAGCAGACGTCACAGATGCTTTAGCAGCTTTAGGTAACTGATCCAGATAGAAGAGTCCATCAGCACCTTCATACCCCCCACCAATCTTCATCCTCGTGCGAAGGTCCTGAAAAACACAAGATCCAGGAATAAAGGTCAGACTACACTGTAAGCTGTGCAATATCTTGCTAACAGACAACAGATTCAAAGGAAATCGCGGCACATATAAGGCAGATTTCAGCAGAAAATCAGAAGAAATATCCCCTACTCCAACCACAGCAGACTTGGAACCATCGGCCAACATGACAGAAGAGGGTCTAGCAGGTTGAAATAATTTTCGAAACAATGATCTATTTCCAGAAATATGCGAAGAGGCACCGGAGTCTATGACCCATTTAGTATTACCAGGCGTAGAGGAAGAACTCAGAAAGGCAGTGTCATAACCAGAGTAGGTGGCGGCATGAGCTCCACTAGTCGAAGCTTGAGACGACGCACCAGCGCGCTCAAGAAGAAGACGTTCCACCTCAGCACGGATGTAATCAGCAGTCGCACTCGAGGAGGCAGAGTCAGTAGCCTGAGTCGTCCCCTCTGAAGCAGTAGTAGTGGAGTCCGCAGCGGCATTGGCCCACGCCGGCTTACCATATTTCTCCCAGCATTTTTCTTCAATATGGTTGGACCGGCCACAGAAGGTACAAAGGCGCTGTCCTGACTGAGGACGCGCACCAGCAGTAGGGGCAGTAGAAGAGGCTCCACGACCTGGAGTAGCCCGTCCTCGTCCTCCACCCAGGGGAGGACGGCTCTCAGCAAAGCGACCACGGCCACGACCGCGACCACGACCAGAAGAAGCGGCAAGGGCCGAAGAATCTCCAACATCAGGAGTCAGAGAAGCAGACGACGAAGGCAAACGCTGAAGACGTTTGTAGGCACTCTGTAGTGACGGCAGAGGGTCACTAGCAAGGATCTGGTCCACTACTCCAGCATATGACTCGGGCAAGCCACAGAGAAACTGAACCAACTGAAGCTCCTGGCGCTGACGCTGCATAGTAGCCAGGTCCGTGGAGAGAGGATGATAGGATTCCAGCTCCCCCCATAATCCAGTGAAGTCAGAGAAGTAGTCAGAAATATCTGTCCCCGTGAACTGTAGACGTCCCAGCTGCTTGGTGATGTCAAACACCTTCTTGGGGTTCTGACTATGCGAGTAAGTACCGGCGAGCTGATCCCACATCTGCTTCGCCGTAGGCAAATGAAGAAGTGTGACACTGATCTTCTCGATGCTGCTGTTGAGAATCCAGGTCATCACAGTGGAGTCATCACGAACCCAGTCGTCATACGCCTTCACATCTTTAGCATCAGCGTCCTCGGCGGGTGCCTCTGGACCCGTACGGATAAGGTGTGAGTACTTGCCCTGGGATCTAGCATAGATCGTCATGGAGCAGACCCAGTGTGGGTAGTTGCGCCCATCAAGCTTCACAGTAGTAACTTGACGGCGGAAGTCATCATGAGAAGACGCCATGGTAGCAGTAGGCACAGCAGGAACGGGCACGATCAGGCAGGAGACGGTCTACACCGTCAGACAGGCACAGTAGGCACAACAAACACGGAGAGGACCTCTCACATACAGTCTACGCCGAAGCGCAGAACAGGACCCGGTGGCACACCGGCCTACACGGGCAGGCAGGCAAAAACCGAAACGAACGGTCTACGTCTTCAAGCCACCGGAGCGCTGGAAAGTATCACAGAGCCAACGGACCGGCGGCAAGGAACCGCGGAGGCGCACCGGCCCCGGCGGCGGAGGGGGCGCCCGGCCCCGGCGGCTGGAAGCCTGCCGGCTGCCCGCCCGGCGGCGGCGGCTGCCCGCCCTGCTGCTGGGGCGGCCCGCCCGGCTGCTGCGGCGGCGCCTGGCCGGCGGCTGCGGCTGCTGGGCCGGCGGCGGCTGGACTGCTGGCCGGCGGCCCTGCTGCTGCGAGCCGGTGGCGCGCGGCGGCGGGGGGGTGGGGGGGGGCGGCGGGAAGAGAGAGAGGGGGAAGGGAAGGGAGGGTGACGGCCGGATCTACTGCTCTGATACCATGTGAAAGACAAAGCAAGTGTGGGAAGCGTAGGGTTGCACAATGTGTGCACCCTCATATATATAACATTGAAACAATTACAGAGAGGTCCACAAGTAATATGGAAATAACAAAACAATTAACAGAATATATAAAACAGGTATTGTAACAAGTTGTATTTATTCATTGTCATGATGTCATCCATTATTTCATAGTTGTGTTATAATTCATAGACTATTTGGGTGTTTTATTATGTTGTATAATGTGTTTACATAAGTAAAATGTCTGCCTACAATATGTAATTTATATAGACTTATGTGTAATTTTCTATTAAATTGTATAAGGATTTAGGAACCCGTTTTTTTCAAAAAGCGGCCGCTCAGAGCGTCCACAAGGTGGCATCCGCACGCCTCCCGCTTCCCGCTTTCTAAAACATTGCCCTCACCCTATATACAGTTATCAGGTCTAAATCAACATGAATCAAGAATAATTTACTCTCCCCATCATTTCCATTCTATACCGAAAATATACCATATCATTTAAGCTTAAAGCGCTCTCCCTCTTTAAAGAAAACCAACTTGTTGATTAAGCATAGTTGGTTCACATTTTGAGCTTTTTGATAAATAGAGGTATCGCTTTGTTATTGTTCAACTAATGGAGTTGGATTGACATGATGTCTCGCAATACAAGCTCAACCCAAGGCATACATATGCTACTAGGTGCCTATTTGTGCGCAAGGTATGAGGTATCTGATACCGATGTCGTTTCGACAGCATAGAAGTAGGTATTTACTGGTTACCGATGGAAATATCGATAGATGCAATCCTGCCCATTTCGACACGAAAATGAACGAATAAAATCATGAAATTTCACAGGTGTAAGCTCTACACCCAAGTGCATCATTTTATGCAAATAAAATTCTGTAAGGGGTATATGGGTGGGTCTCCATCATGTGGGAGGTAGGGAACCTGTCTTATATTCTGGAGATTTCGATGAAGGATATCGATGATAAAATGTTGGAATTAAGATTTGGAATTTTACTAGCACAATCCATAAACATAAATATACACACTTCTGCAATAATATCCAATTTACAACACATGAATAGCATAGGAACTTACAACTCATATCAATTTTATGTCAAGTTACACACTAATTCTCCATACAATATTGAGTTCATATGGTTGACATATTGCTCCCATGACATGTATATTATGTAAGGTTGGTTGTCTGAAGCATACATGCATGTACAATACTATATAACTGTATAATACTCATTTGTATTATGTAACCAAACATGATATATTCTAGAATTTTAATTACAACTGAATTTCTAAAATATAGTCTAGAAAACGATAAAGAGTTGCTATTTAATGATTAAAATTCACTTTTGAAAGCTTACTAAATAATAACTTTAACTTATACAACATTAATACACACAAGTATATAGAAAATTAGATAAGTAATCAACTTTTATTACTTTTAAAAAACAAAAATATAAAGTTCCACTATACTTTCTTATATTTATGTTCATATTACTCTTTATTAAACATCTTCTACTAAACATAAACAAGTAACTAATTATAACAGTACTTATTGTAATAGTACTAGTAATTAGATAAATTGCATGATAATAGTAATTAATAGTGTTGTAATTTGGTAGATCCAGTGATAATATTGTAAATCTACATAATACGCTTATAGATGTATGCATTGTTAGCACCAAACAAATCAAAATTGGAGTGATAGTAAGTTTTGGCAATAGAAAATCTTTTTTCTAGGTAAAAGTGGAAGAAATTAGTAGGAAAAAGAGATGGAGAGGTGCCCAATGGTAGAAAATGGATGAGATTAGGTAAACTTACCATGATTTGGGTTGATTTGAGCTCCAATTGCTAAAAATCACCCAAATTCACCTTCATTTCTCCTCTAAGAAAGTAACAACAATCGTTCTTGCAAAAAATGGTGTAAGAAGAAATGAAGGAGGAAGAAGATGGGAACACCAATCACATGTCGGCTGCTAGGTGCAGCAAACGTGAGTAGGGCTTGAGCCTACACACTTGTATTTATATATTAGGGTAAATACATGAGGTACAAAGAGAGAAAAAGCATAAAAACAACATTTCATAAATAAAATAGGTCAGCCGCCGGTTTGCCGTTCCGCCACTGTGCCGGTGTCGATACCATCGACTTGTGTCGATGGTATCGACGGAGTATTCTCTTGCGCCTGAACCAATCTCGAAACTATCGACATGTGTGTCGATAGTATCGACCGAGATGCAGCTGGCTTCAACATGAACCTGGACAGATCTCGATACTATCGACAGAGTGTCGATAGTATCGACCGAGATGCAGGTTGCTTCACACTCCCCCTCAAGCTGGAGAGTACACATCGTGGATGCCCAGCTTGCCACAGAGTTTCTGAAAAATTGCTGAACCCAAGGGCTTTGTCAGAATATCTGCTAGTTGATCTTCAGACCTAACATATGGAGTCACAATAGTGCCGTCTTTTATTTGATCACGAATAAAATGGCAATCAACCTCTATGTGTTTTGTACGCTCATGAAAGATAGGATTCCTGGCGATGTGCATGGCAGATTGATTGTCACACTTGAGCTCCATAGAAGGTAGAAGAGAAATTTGTAATTCAGATTAAACAGATTTGACCCATTTTAATTCACAGCATGCATGGGCTATAGCACGATACTCAGCTTCAGTGCTAGATCTAGCAACCACATGTTGCTTTTTACTTTTCCATGTGATAAGATGATCACCTAGAAAGGTACAATAGCCTGATGTAGATCTCCTATCAGTATGATCACCAGCCCAGTCAGCATCTGAATATCCTGTGAGAGACAGAGTAGATGGAGGTGCCTTTGGTCTAGAATATGTGATACCTTTACTGGGAGCACTTTTTAGATACCTCAGAATTCTGCAGACTGCTATCAAGTGTGATTGTCGCGGAGAATGCATATATTGGCTGACTACGCCCACAGCAAATGAAATATCCGGTCGGGTGACAGTTAGATATATCAACTTACCCACTATTCTCCTATAATATTCTGGATATGGATACTCAACATCATCAACCACCTCTTTGATGTGATAATCCATTGGAGTATTTACCGGTTTAGATTCAGCCATGTCTGTCTCCTGTAACAAATTAAGCACATACTTTCTCTGAGATAAATTGACACCTGCATGAGATCTAAGCACTTCAATGCCTAGAAAGTATCTTAGTTTGCCCAGATCCTTTGTATGGAAATGTTTTTGCAAACCCTCTTTGACACGAGATATTCCCATGGTGTCACTGCCAGTAATCACTATGTCATCAACGTATACCAGAAGAATAATGGATCCACGGGAAGAGCTGGAGTAAAATAAGGAATGATCAGTCTTGGATCGAGAAAAACCCATCTGAAGAATAACTTCACTGAACTTGTCAAACCAAGCTCTAGGTGACTGTTTCAGCTCATAAATAACCTTTTTTAATTTGCATACTTTCTGACACTCCCCCTGAGCAACAAACCCAGGAGGTTGCTCCATATATACTTCTTCCTGTAGATCACCATGGAGAAATGCATTCTTTACATCCAGCTGAAATAATGACCAATCAAAGGTAGTAGCAAGAGAAATAATGATCCGCACAGAATTCAGGCGAGCAACAGGAGAAAATGTTTCAAAGAAGTCAACACCATAGGTTTGGGTGTAGCCCTTTGCAACCAATCGGGCTTTCAACCTTTCAACTGATCCATCCGGATTGTGTTTAATAGTGAAAACCCATCTACAGCCTACTACTTTCTTTCCTGCAGGAAGATCAACCAGATCCCAAGTACCATTATTCAAGAGAGCTGACATTTCAAGTTGCATTGCCTGTGTCCAGCCACTGTTCTTCATTGCATCAAAATGGTTTCTTGGTATAGACACAGAATCAATCCCAATAGCGAATGCACGGGCCTGCTTAGACAGATACACAGGCAACATACATTTGTAATAGGGTGTTTAATAGTACAGGACCTAGTACCTTTCCGAACAGCAATAGGAAGGTTGAGATCAGATGTCTCTGTAGGATTCTCTTGAGTAGAAGGCGATGATGAGGGCTCAGGGACTGGTGCCGCTACTTCTTCTGGATCCTGCCTGCCTCGCCTATGATATACATGTGCGTAATGCTCAATGGTAGGTCTATCTCCTGCTTGTTCATCCGGAATAGAAGTAAAATCCGGAATGATAGGTGGCACTCCCTCACTCTGCACTGATGGTGGCAGTCTCTCATTTTGTATTTTTGGTGGCCCTCCCTCTCTCAACTGCTCCCCCTTGCTAATAGCATTGGAGAAATATGGAGTGGTCTCATGGAAAGTGACGTCCCTAGACACAAACATGCGGCGAAGACTAGGACAGTAACACTTGTATCCTTTGCTCGTAGTAGAGTAACCTAGGAACAGTGTTTTAATGGACCTAGGAGACAGCTTGTCGGTCTTAGGGTCAAAGTTATGGACAAAGTAAGTGCAACCAAACACTCTAAGAGGAATAGGATAGGGAGAGTCCTTGGGACGCAAAACAGAAAAGGGAGTCTGTCCTTGAAGAACAGAGGAAGGTTGTCTATTGATCAAGAAACAAGCAGTTAAAAGAGCTTCAGACCAAACCTTCTTGGGCACATTAGATTGAAACATAATAGATCGAGCAATATCAAGAAGATGGCGATTCTTCCTCTCTGCCACCCCATTTTGCTGAGGGGTGTGAGGACAAGAAGTGCGGTGAATCATACCAACCGAGCTACAAAAATCAGACATAGCCTTTTGAACATACTCCAAGGCATTATCAGACTGAAGAATTTTTATATTGCAATCAAACTGGACTTTAATTTCAGTATGAAAATGTTTCACAATGGACAACACGGACTCTCTACTTTTAAGAAGGTAGATCCATGTCATGCGTGAGAAATCATCAACAAAAGATATAAAATAACGAAAACCATTATAACTTTGATCTTTTACAGGACCCCACACATCAGTATGCATTAACTCAAAGGGACAAGAAGCCCGCTTATTGACCCGACTGGGATAGGATAACCTATGGTGCTTTCCCAGTTGACATGACTGACATTCTAAGGAGGATAATTGGGATAACTCTGGTTCCAACTTCTGCAGGTTCTCCAAAGAAGGATGTCCATATCTGCAATGCCATAGTAAGGGGGAACCACTCAACAGGATGGATGGAGCAGGAGCAGGCATTTGGCGAGGTAGACTGTCACTGTTGAAAAGGTAGAGATCACCCTTCCTAGGCCCCCCACCAATCGTCTTCATACTCTTGAGATCCTGTAACATAAAACAAGAAGGTCCTAATATTACCCAACATTTTAAAGTGTCAATCAGTTTTGCAACCGAAAGAAGATTAAAAGGAAATTCAGGCACAAAGTGAACTGATTTAAGATCAATCTTGGGTGTTAGGGAGACAGATCCACTAGCTAAAACTCTTTTCACTGAACCATCTGCCAATGTAACAGATTGGTGAGGAATTGATGAGTCAATAGTGTGGAGCAATCTCCTCATACCAGTCATATGCTGTGAGGCGCCAAAGTCAACCACCCAAGATGAGGATGAGCCAGATGCTATGAAAGATGTAGCCTAATTACCAGCTGTAGATGCCAAATTTGCCGATGAAGAAGATGATGATGAACCCATACTCATATGTTGTGTCGCCTGAATGAACCGATCATATTCTTCTTGAGTGAGAGTGATGTCAGTGCCAGAAGATGTACCCACAGCTGTAGAGGATGAGGATCCTGTAGTGGTGGCACAATGTGCTGCCCCCACAGGTGGTGCAGCAGGTCTTCCATGTTTCTTCCAACACCTCTCCACTGTATGTCCTGGTCTATCATAAAAGGTACATTTCGGATGTGTCCCACACCCTCTACCCATACCAGGGCGTCCTCCTCGTACTGCAGCGGCAGTGGCAACAGAAGCATGAGATTCTCCAGAAGGTATATCAGGCACAAAGGAAGCAGACTCAAACAGTGATTGCTGGATTCTTGAATAAGCCTCCACAAGACTAGGTAGTTTATCAGTAGCCAAGATAACACTCCGAGCGGAGCTACAAGTCGAGTTAAGCCCAGATAAGAATTTGGTCGTAACAAGATCATCTCTGTCCTTTATCTGTTCTGCAACAGTCACAGGATGATAATAACTTAGCTCTTGAGAAAGAGCCTGAATAGCCCCAAAATACTCCTCAAGAGATCGGTCACCCTGTTTTTCAGCAAACAAACGATCATAAATCATAAACTGACGGAGAGCATTCTTCTCTTGAGAGTAATGTTGCTTCACGGCGTCCCATATTTCCTTGGCCGTAGAGTAGAACATGAATCTTGCAGCGATTGCAGATTCCATACTATTCCACAGCCAAGTCTTCACAAGACTATCATGTCGCTTCCATTCAGCATACCCTTCGTCAGTAGATGCCTTGGGACCCGAGTCAACATGCCTTGCTCTGTCACGAGCCTCCAAGACGGTGTGGATGGCGTTCATCCATAGAAGATAATTTTTCCCGTTGAGTTTGATGGAGGCGATAGGTGACACCTCGTTGTAGATCATAGGTGTCTTGATATCCTCCATTGTAGAACGAAATATATGACAGATTGATACACGTCAAAGAAAATGTGATGACGGAGAGATACACGTCACACACAGACGAAAAGAAAGAAGAAATGTGTTACTGACGCATTCACAGCCTCCAAAGAATATTCCTAATCACACATGGAGGAGGTGTGACTAGGATGATGATTGAGATGAAACTAGTCCTCCGGCGGTGTTTTTAGATGATCGTTGGATCACCTGGAGATCCTCAACTGCTCTGTGATAGTGGCTACGGTAGAGTTAGATATCTACCGCAGACCCAGAGTAGCCAACGGTGGTCCTTTGCAGCAGGTGGATTACGCCAAGGAGACGGGTGGGAAGCAGTCGGCCGTCAAGGAAGGAGAGACCTGGAGAGATCCTCCGGAGAGAGAGAGAGGAGAAACCCTAGATCGATCTCCGCTCTGATACCATGTAAGAAGAAATGAAGGAGGAAGAAGATGGGAACACCAATCACATGTCGGCTGCTAGGTGCAGCAAACGTGAGTAGGGCTTGAGCCTACACACTTGTATTTATATATTAGGGTAAATACATGAGGTACAAAGAGAGACGGGTGGGAAGCAGTCGGCCGTCAAGGAAGGAGAGACCTGGAGAGATCCTCCGGAGAGAGAGAGAGGAGAAACCCTAGATCGATCTCCGCTCTGATACCATGTAAGAAGAAATGAAGGAGGAAGAAGATGGGAACACCAATCACATGTCGGCTGCTAGGTGCAGCAAACGTGAGTAGGGCTTGAGCCTACACACTTGTATTTATATATTAGGGTAAATACATGAGGTACAAAGAGAGAAAAAGCTTAAAAACAACATTTCATAAATAAAATAGGTCAGTCGCCGGTTTGCCGTTCCGCCACTGTGCCGGTGTCGATACCATCGACTTGTGTCGATGGTATCGACGGAGTATTCTCTTGCGCCTGAACCAATCTCGATACTATCGACATGTGTGTCGATAGTATCGACCGAGATGCAGCTGGCTTCAACATGAACCTGGACAGATTTCGATACTATCGACAGAGTGTCGATAGTATCGACCGAGATGCAGGTTGCTTCACAAATGGTATACCCATCGGCCATCATTACACCACCGGTTTTGGTTGGTACAGTGAAGTCAGTAGTACATTTTGCACCGAAACCATCGAAACATGGCGGTATTGGCTATATACCCGCTGGTATACTGATATTTGTGAGCCTATCGGTACGCGAGCATGTTTCCATATATGATGGCGCAGTATCAGTTATTTCGGTCGAAATATCGCCCGTATTGATGATATCTCATTCTTGGTTGTATGCAAGCACACAAACCATTTACACATGTTTTGAAGGCTTGTTTGAGTTATTTATACCAATAATGTAGACTCTTAGATAATATATCAATCCGTTGTTTTAGGTTTTCAGGAGTTCTAGATCCATTGTGGTTTTCTAGATAGGAGGATTCCAACAATAAGCAACTATTTGATGCAATGATGGACTTTAAAGTGCTCGTGAGTTAAGGTCATGTAGAGAGTCGTTTTCTATAATAAAAACCAAAAGTTCTAATAACCGAGCGGCCACCTCAACCTGAGACATAGATTAAAACATCCAATTTCAGCATTGCTTTGATAGCCTCTGAACCGAAATTTGTACAGATTAGGAAGAAACTTTTATATTCCTTTTCCAGACATTTAGACGTCAAAATGGAAGACTTAAATTATGATGACGATTAGAAATTATTTCCTATATCTAATATGTTGACAGGGAGTTCTTTATGTGAGACAATAAATGATCTAGTTAGTGAAGAATCAAAGATATTAAAGTCTGAAATCAAAGGTTGTGAGGCCGAAAAATTTTACATTTCATTGATTATTACAAATTGCAACTTACAATTAGGTAGCAGTTCACATAGTATTACTAATTTCAGCTTTAGTGGCATGCATAAAAAAATGGTGTGCCTCAAGGTTTCAAAGGCGTATGCCTCGAGGTGAAGCGGCCCCCAGTGCGCCTTAGGGTATGTGCGTCACTGTCCAAGTAAGAGGCGTGTGCCTCATTTCGGTGAGGCGTAAAAAAGGCGTTGAGCAATAAGGCATTTTCGAGGCGTAAGCTTCAGATCTTAATTTAAGCCTCATATTTACGTGTATAATCTATATATGTGTGCATATATACATATATACTAGGAAGCATGGACACTTCCCGGGGTAAAGTTGTAGTCGTCGACATGAGTCAGACACAGACATGGCATGGACACGGCTGGACACACAATGGACACGGCTCAGAAGTGTCCACTTTTTTATAAAGCATGGACATGGCTTGGACACGGTGTGGATAGCTTGGACACGATGTCACTACATGCCCAAACCAATTCCCTATATAAAAAGAATATAAATTATATACCGCTCTCTCCCTTCTCTTATTCCAGCACACTAGCATTATGTCTCCTCCCCATCCTTCTCCTAATTGTTATTATATATTTATCTATAATACATCAAACTTATAGATATAATTCATCATTCTTATAAGAATGTTCTAGGAAGTTGACATACAAATTCATTGTAATTCGTCATTCTTCATCCATACTTACTCAATTTCATATTGCTACATTGATTATTCTTCATCCATCATTTATAATCTCATAACGGATACATACTATTGGTTTCTTATAAAGCCTGCATTCATATCATAAGAGAGTTTTGGGTTTGATTTTATATTTTTTTTAAGTTTAGTTCTTTAAATCTCATGTTATCAGTTACTTTACAGATTATAATAGATGGATATTATATGTATTAACTCCATTTTTGTTATGTGTGTGTATGTATATGTATATGTATATGTATATGTATATGTACATATATATGTATGTCTGTGTACATGTATATGTATATGTATACTTGTACATATATGTATTTATGTATATGTATATATGTATATGTATATATACATGTATATGTATATGTGTGTATACCATGTCCAACGTCGTGTTTGTGTCCTATATTTTTTAAAATCGCCGGGTCTTGTGCCCGTGTCATGTCCCGTGTCCATGCTTCCTAGCATATATATGTAGCTAAGTGTAACATCCCAGGATTTTAGGCCTCGGATAAAACACTCTTAAAAGGAATGATTGGACTACCCATATCACCAAGGTGCACCTCCTTTTCCGGGAGCCCATCACTAAGAACTCCATAGTTAAGCATGCTTAGCTTGGAGTAGTACTGGGATGGGTGACCTGTCGGGAAGTTGATCGTGGCATGCGCGTCAGTGAGGACAAAGTGCGCAGTTAAGGCTATTGGTGGTATGTGGGGACAGTCGTCATTCCTGAAACTCTACTAGAGCCTAAGGCAGTGGGCCTGGACGTTACAAATGGTATCAGAGCCAATTCCCCTCCAGTAGGTGGGGCCCACATGGACATGGCATGCTAGTCTTGAGCCGTGCGGTCCAGGCATGTAGGAAAGGGTTGTCCATGGTTGACGTAGCCACCCTTGTGCTGGTATTCCGTGATCGGGAGCTGGGTGTCCATGGGCCATTGTGGATTTGCACTGAAATGGGGAAGAGATTATGAGGCCTTATAGTTGAGTCTTGACGAGGACGTCAAGAGTCTAAGTGGGGGAGATTGTAACATCCCAGGATTTGAGGCCTCGGATAAAACACTCTTAAAAGGAATGATTGGACTACCTATATCACCAAGGTGCACCTCCTTTTCCGGGAGCCCATCACTAAGAACTCCATAGTTAAGCGTGCTTAGCTTGGAGTAGTACTGGCATGGGTGACCTGTCGGGAAGTTGATCCCGGCATACGCCTCAGTGAGGACAAAGCGCGTAGTTAAGGCTAGTGGTGGTCATTCCTGAAACTCTACTAGAGCCTAGGGCAGTGGGTCTGGACGTTACAAATGGTATCAGAGCCAATTCCCCTCCAGTAGGTGGGGCCCACATGGACATGGCATGCTAGTCTTGAGCCGTGCGGTCCAGGCATGTAGGAAAGGGTTGTCTATGGTTGACGTAGCCACCCTTGTGCTGGTATTCCATGATCGGGAGCTGGGTGTCCATGTGCTGTTATTCCGTGATCGGGAGCTGGGTGTCCAGAGCCAATTCCCCTCCAGTAGGTGGGGCCCACATGGACATGGCATGCTAGTCTTGAGCCGTGCGGTCCAGGCATGTAGGAAAGGGTTGTCCATGGTTGATGTAGCCACCCTTGTGCTGGTATTCCGTGATCGGGAGTTGGGTGTCCATGGGCCATTGTGGGTTTGCACTGAAATGGGGAAGAGATTATGAGGCCTTATAGTTGAGCCTTGACGAGGACGTCAAGAGTCTAAGTGGGGGAGATTGTAACATCCCAGGATTTGAGGCCTCGGATAAAACACTCTTAAAAGGAATGATTGGACTACCCATATCACCAAGGTGCACCTCCTTTTCCGGGAGCCCATCACTAAGAACTCCATAGTTAAGCGTGCTTAGCTTGGAGTAGTACTGGGATGGGTGACCTGTCGGGAAGTTGACCCTGGCATACGCCTCAGTGAGGACAAAGTGCGTAGTTAAGGCTAGTGGTGGTCATTCCTGAAACTCTACTAGAGCCTAGGGCAGTGGGCATGGACGTTACAAATGGTATCAGAGCCAATTCCCCTCCAGTAGGTGGGGCCCACATGGACATGGCATGCTAGTCTTGAGCCGTGCGGTCCAGACATGTAGGAAAGGGTTGTCCATGGTTGACGTAGCCACCCTTATGCTGGTATTCCGTGATCGGGAGCTGGGTGTCCATGGGCCATTGCGGGTTTGCACTGAAATGGGGAAGAGATTATGAGGCCTTATAGTTGAGCCTTGACGAGGACGTCAAGAGTCTAAGTGGGGGAGATTGTAACATCACAGGATTTGAGGCCTCGGATAAAACACTCTTAAAAGGAATGATTGGACTACCCATATCACCAAGGTGCACCTCCTTTTCCGGGAGCCCATCACTAAGAACTCCATAGTTAAGTGTGCTTAGCTTGGAGTAGTACTGGGATGGGTGACCTGTCAGGAAGTTGATCCTGGCATGCGCGTCAGTGAGGACAAAGTACGCAGTTAAGGCTAGTGGTGGTCTGTGGGGACAGTCGTCATTCCTGAAACTCTACTAGAGCCTAGGGCAGTGGGCCCGGACGTTACACTAAGCATGTAAATTTGTGTGTATAATCTATATATGTTTGTATATATACATATATATATATATATATGTATCTAAACATACATATGTGTTTATATATAATTTGTATGTATGTATGTATATGTGTGTATGTTATATATATACATACACACATATATACATATATATGGTATACATTTACATGTATATATTTGTGCATGTCTATGTGTTTATGTGTTTAATTGTATATGTATGTTTAATTGTATATACATGTCTACATGTATATATGTCTATATGTGTATTCTTTTGTATATTGTGTGTACTCGCATATGTCTCTATGTGTATATGTAATGTACATACATGTATATAAATATTGACATGTATATGTATATATATAGATATATGTATATAATTTCTTACTAGGTATACTTGTGTATGCCTATGTGAATGTACAATATATGTATGTACATATATGTGCAATAAATATTTATGTAGGTATATTAATACTAACTAATTAGAGTAATTAGTTTATTTGTAATATGGGCATAATTGTCTTGGCCCATTAGTGTTAAGTTTGCCTTCTAATACACAACACATCACAAGTGAGTTTTCCCCTCACACCTTTCAACATGGTATCGGAGTTTGCCCTAGGGACTTGACTCTAGCCACGCTCCCTGGCGCGCTAGACACTGCCTCTCTCCTAGAAAGAGTAGCAAAAAGAGAGCCTCCGCCTGCGGGCAGCTACCGTCCCTTCATGGCTTAGGTCGGCTACCCACCAGGAATCCTCCCAACCGCCACAGTCATTTCTCTTCTTCTTTCATATAGATCTTAATCTATAAGGCAGCGTCATCCTTCTCGGCCATCTACGCTTCCCCGAGTCTCTAGACAAGCGTTAAAAAATATGTTCATCTATTCTCCCCCATGTGCTTTATTTCTATGTCGTCCTTTACATATCCATTCCTCTACTAGTGTTTACGACCACGGAATATGACTTCGACTTCGAGTCGACTTCGACAGGTGTGGATGTGGAAGTTTGTGGAAACATCGAGGAAACTTTGAGGATTTTTACAACCAAACTTCGACGCATTTTTTACTAAAATTAAGCTCAAAATAGTGATTTCATGATGAAAATTGATAGATTTCATCAAAACCTATATTCAAAAGTAAATATATGTTTATATATAGCCATCCATACATGTTTACATATGTAGAAAACCAGTTATGTGCACATGTACAAGACATCATCTTATTGTCAACTTCGACAAGCATGGAAGAGGAAGTTTGTGGAAAATATAAGGAAACTTTGAGGAAGTTTTGGACTAACACTTCGACGCAGAATAAGCTAAAATATGGTGAGACTGTGAGGGAATTTGGCATAAAACATCAAATTTTTGGTAAACACATACTCCATGTATAATCTTCTATACAGAATGTTTAGAACTTAAATTTGATCTGTATATGTGGTATTCTGTTCTGTATCTACAGACATTCCAAATGGATCACATTCTAAAATTAAAAAACATGAGCTTATTTCCAAATACTTCAATTTGTAAAGAGGGGAAAAAGTAAGATAGATGAAATGGTATTAGGTCTACACCAAATTTTGCAAAACTTGTGGAAATCTAGTAGAGGAATAAACTTATCATTACTATCTAGTTAGAAACCAAGGAAATGGTAATCTCAATGTCAAAAAGGGTTTCCTACAAGTTTTTTTTATGCCTTCACTATGTGCGCAACAATAATAACTACAAAGATCATAGAAAAATGGGAGGTTTTGAGCTAGCTGAGTCAATTTTATCACCAACTAGGCTGAATTGAGACATGTCAACAAGTAGGCAAACAATGGGGCATGGAAGTTTACTAGGTTTTGACATCGACAGGCGTAGACATATGTGACATCGAGGATATATTGCCAGATATCGAGGATGTTTAGTACCATGTTTATGACCTTCCACCCAAATCACTCTCATGATCCTTTTCGCGATTGGCGTAAGGTGGAGAATAGAGGAAGATGAGTAAAGGAAGAGATGAAGGAAAGAAGATAAAGAGAAGAAGTCATGTCATCCCACCATGTTACTAGTTTTTGGATATTCATCCAATTTGTTGACACCTATTATAGCACATATTTCTATAGTAGTGTATCTCAAACACGTGCTCACCTGCTATGGCACAATATTTCTATAGCAGTGCCCTTATCTCAATTACCGTGTATAATTCCTGAGTCGGTGCTTCTTTTGCACAATATTCCTACAGCGGTGCCCTTATCCCAACTACCATGCATTATTCCGGAGTTGGTGCTGTTGGATAAATTGGATATTATGATAAATCCCCTTGTTTTGATGATGACAAACATTTCATTCTTATTATTCTAACGAGCTACTTGAGTGTGCAGGATTATGGTGGATGACAAAGCAACTAGGGAAATCACGAGCTTACATATTTATTTTCATGCAATGTAATCACTATTGTAAAAAACTTGTACAGTTATATAATGTACAAGTACTTAGATTGCATGTAAATCAAGCGTTAGATCTTTCCTAACTAAACACCATAGTTAGACAAGTCATCCCTTCCAATAGGATCACATTATGCACACTCATGCACACACTTAGTGCCTTATTTGATAAATTGAAACAGAGTCAATCTCGGTCGACACACTCCTCGACCGAGACACTCTCGGTCGACAAACTTCTCGACCGAGATTGACCAAAAGTAGTCGTTAGACACAACAGTTAACAGTTGCAAATAAACGTTAATCCAGAGAGCCTCTCGGTCGACAAGACTTCGACCGAGTAGGTATCTCGGTCGACAAATTGTCGACCGAGATGGTCTCTGACAGCAACTGCAGAATAAAGCAACTAGCCGTTGCAAACGCACCTAACTTATACCTAACGGCTAGTTAAGCACTTAGAAGCCCCTAGAAGTTGTCTAGAACGTCCTTAAGTATTCATAGGCCATTCCTATAAATAGGACATGCCTTAGGACACCAAAATACACCTAAGCTATACTTGTGCTATACTTGAGCTCAATACTCACTTGCAATCTGTTTTAGAGCAATAGAGCAATTCCTACACTTGCCATTCATTCCTATTGCTCCCATTTCGTGTCCTATAGGCTAGTATCTCCTATCCACCACAATCACATTGTCATATACATTGGTTAGGAGATCTACACGCTTGATATAGGCAAATCAAGCCTTGGGCTTAAAGGATAAGTTGTAATTTCTGTTTTCTCTCTTATTCCTTTGTATCTTTTGTACTCTCCTTGCTACTCCTAGGGTTGGAGGCTGCGGATTGGAGAGGATTGACTTCTCAGGTGGAGAAGGGGACTTCAAGCTACTTCAAAGAAGGCTATCGCACGGGAAGCTACTTCAGAAGGCTGGTGCAACGGGTGTTGGTGCATCTACTTCAAGGGAAGGCTGCTTCAAGGTTGGGCGATTACTTCTAGGTGAAGGCTGCTTGAAGGGTTTGGGAAAAGAAATTGTATTTTATGTAAAGTCCTTGCGAGGTAATAAAATAGATTTCTTTTCAAATCCCGGTTGGGTAAGCAACCGGGTAGTGGACTGACTACCTTAGTATTTGCTAAGGCTAGGAACCACTCTAAACCCTTGTGTCTCCTTGTCCAATATCTTTACCTTGGTTGTTTGAGTTTAAATTATTATTAAAATATCTATAAAACTCTATTCACCCCCCCTCTAGAGGTTTTCAATTGGTATCAGAGCAGGCTTCAAGGAGCCCTAACAAGGTCTTGAAGAAAAGATGGGGGATGGATTGCTCAACAACCTCAACATTGAAGGAACACTTGTTGCTAGGCCTCCACCGTTCGATGGAACAAACTACCAATATTGGAAGAGGAGGATGCAATTCTACTTTCAAGGAATCAACTGGGAGTTATGGAGAATGGTATCTACACCATACACACTCCCACAAGACGATTTCGCAGTATGGGATGCTAATACGGTAAAACTAGCCCAATTGAATGCAAAAGCTGTAAGTATTTTATATTGTTCTATTTCAGTAGGAGAATTTAATAGAATATCGAATTGTGATACCGCATATGACATTTGGCAAAAATTATCTATAACCTATGAGGGTACAGTACAAGTTAGAAATTCCAAAGTTAGCATGCTTAAAACGAAGTTTGAACATTTTCGTATGGATCCTAATGAAACTATTAGTGAAATGTTTGCAAAATTTTCTACTATTGTTAATGGTTTGAGTGCTTTAGGGAAACCTGTTCTTGAGGAAGATCAGGTATCAAAAATACTTCGATCTCTTCCTCCAAAGTACAAACCAAAGGTGACAGCTATTGCAGAAGCAAATGACCTCACTCGCCTCAAAATGGAGCAGCTCATCGGAAACTTAGAAGCTCATGAGGCAGATCTAGAAGAGGAAGAAAGGAGAGAACATGAACGCCAACATGGGAAAAAGAAGGACATTGCTTTCAAAGCTTCAACTAGAGACAATCATGACACAAGTGAAGATGATAGTGAAGAAGAAGAAACCCTCGTTGTAAATGGTAAGAAATATAAAAGTGTTAAAACTAATAAAACTTCTAGTGTTTCTTCTTCCAGGTGCTTTGAATGTGGCAAGAAAGGACATATGAAAGGAGAATGTCCAAAACTTAAGAAAGGGAAGAAATCATCTCACAAAAAGAAAGAAAAAGCATATCGAGCTGCATGGGATGATTCAAGTGATGATAGCAATGATGAAGAAGTAGAATGCCTCATTGCTACAACAAATGAAGACGAAGAAGAGGTAAGTCTTTATGATCTACCAAAAGAGGATTTAATTGCAAGTCTTCAAGATACTCATGAAAAATACATTGAATGCAAGAAGAAATTTAAGAAGACAAATAAAGATTTAAATGCTAAAATTCTTGCTCTTGTATCTGAAAATGAAAATCTTAAAAAGGAAAACGAAGATTATGCTCTTAAGATTAAATCAATAGAAGCAAATTGCAATCTTCTTTCCTTAGAAAAATCAAATTTGCAAACTCAGGTGAATGATCTCCAGAAACAACCTATTCTATGTTCACATGTAGATTATGATAAAGTTGTTAAAGAAAGAAATGCCCTAGTATCCAATTTAGATCAAGCAAAGAAAGATATTGCTAGGTTGCAAAGAAATGTAAATGAGTTAGGAGGAAATAATCTACTTGACAATATTCTGAAAATTTCCTCTAGTTACAATGGAAGGAAAGGATTAGGATACGATCCAAGAAGAAATAAACCCAAAAGAGCTTCCAAGACTATATTTGTACCTAGGAACACAATTCCTAGAAATAGAAATGAAGTTGATGCTATTAGTTGCCATTATTGCATGCGTCTTGGACATTATTCATTTTCATGCCCTTTTAAGAAAAAGAAAGATGAGTTAGCTTGGATTCCTAAAACTTAGAAGCTTCAAATTAATTAGTTGAGATTTGACCTAAACTGACTTCTGATATCATAATGTCTTATCTCAACATCATCGAGCTATAATTTGCATAACCTCTTTTATTTGAAGTTGATTAAGATTTCTGAATATTTTCCAGAAACTTGGTCGGTCGAGCAGTTGTCGACCGAGTAAGTGTCGGTCGAGCAATTGTCGACCGAGCATGTCACTGTTTTCAGAATGCTGTAAATTTGCTGAATTCCTTTGAAATTGTTTAAAATTAATGACTGTATCAATCATGGAAATCATCCTTGAAAGATTATGTGAGATTAATTTGGATAATTATGCTTAGTTTAAAGAAAATCTCTGTTTTATCATGCTTCTAATCATTACATAAGCAAGCAAAATAACTTATTGGTGATTTATATCTTCGAAGTGCTTGCAAAGAGTACATTGTTTTCAATTGAAATCTCTGAAATATTCATTATGCTTTCATGTTTAGTATCATTTAAACATGCATCAAAATTAATATGAATGCTTAATTGGAAATCTGAAATTTCTGCCTCTTGGTTAAAACAAAACTTAGCCAAGGGGCGCTACGGTCGTAGTCAAGGGCGACCTAAAATAAGCTTTGACAAAATGCTTATTTGGACATCAATTTATTGAACTTAATCTTAGTATACTTTTAATAAAGGTCAAAATCAACATTTAAAATTATTTGTGACCTTAAAAGCATTAAATTGCTTAAATTGTAAGATTAAGGGGGAGCTTCTTCTAAAAACCAATTGGTTTTATTAATTAAGAAGCTTAGAAAAACATTGTAAACATCATTTGAAGGTTGTTATGAACCTAGTATTTTTACTCTTAGAAATGTATAAATTTCATAAAATTGATATATTTTTGTACTTAAAGGAACTCTCTAAACAAATCAGGGCTTAACATCCCTTGCATTTGGTTGGAGACATTTTTATGTACTCTAAGATTAAAGGTATCTCATTTCATTTTGGGGCTTAACATCTCTTGTAAAATGGGTGAGAAATCAATATACATATGACATGAACCTAACATGATCTCATATCATTTCAAGGCTTAACATCCTTTGCAAATGATTGAGAAATAAATTGTGGATAAATTAGACAAAAATGACATAAATCCCTGTTTCTAATAGGATATGTAATTAAGGGGGAGCTTAATATAAAATTAAGGGGGAGACGAAATAAAATGTTCATATTGGATATCTTTTTGAAATGACAAAGGGGGAGAAAGAATATAAAATCAAAAATATAAATATAAATGAGTTTCATCTTCTTGTAAAAACAAGAATGGCTACAAAGGGTAATCCTCAGGTATGAAACTCACATGCTTTATATTTCCTTATTTCATATTTTAGGAAATGTTTGTCATCTTCAAAAAGGGGGAGATTGTTGGATAAATTGGATATTATGATAAATCCCCTTGTTTTGATGATGACAAACATTTCATTCTTATTATTCTAACGAGCTACTTGAGTGTGCAGGATTATGGTGGATGACAAAGCAACTAGGGAAATCACGAGCTTACATATTTATTTTCATGCAATGTAATCACTATTGTAAAAAACTTGTACAGTTATATAATGTACAAGTACTTAGATTGCATGTAAATCAAGCGTTAGATCTTTCCTAACTAAACACCATAGTTAGACAAGTCATCCCTTCCAATAGGATCACATTATGCACACTCATGCACACACTTAGTGCCTTATTTGATAAATTGAAACAGAGTCAATCTCGGTCGACACACTCCTCGACCGAGACACTCTCGGTCGACAAACTTCTCGACCGAGATTGACCAAAAGTAGCCGTTAGACACAACAGTTAACAGTTGCAAATAAACGTTAATCCAGAGAGCCTCTCGGTCGACAAGACTTCGACCGAGTAGGTATCTCGGTCGACAAATTGTCGACCGAGATGGTCTCTGACAGCAACTGCAGAATAAAGCAACTAGCCGTTGCAAACGCACCTAACTTATACCTAACGGCTAGTTAAGCACTTAGAAGCCCCTAGAAGTTGTCTAGAACGTCCTTAAGTATTCATAGGCCATTCCTATAAATAGGACATGCCTTAGGACACCAAAATACACCTAAGCTATACTTGTGCTATACTTGAGCTCAATACTCACTTGCAATCTGTTTTAGAGCAATAGAGCAATTCCTACACTTGCCATTCATTCCTATTGCTCCCATTTCGTGTCCTATAGGCTAGTATCTCCTATCCACCACAATCACATTGTCATATACATTGGTTAGGAGATCTACACGCTTGATATAGGCAAATCAAGCCTTGGGCTTAAAGGATAAGTTGTAATTTCTGTTTTCTCTCTTATTCCTTTGTATCTTTTGTACTCTCCTTGCTACTCCTAGGGTTGGAGGCTGCGGATTGGAGAGGATTGACTTCTCAGGTGGAGAAGGGGACTTCAAGCTACTTCAAAGAAGGCTATCGCACGGGAAGCTACTTCAGAAGGCTGGTGCAACGGGTGTTGGTGCATCTACTTCAAGGGAAGGCTGCTTCAAGGTTGGGCGATTACTTCTAGGTGAAGGCTGCTTGAAGGGTTTGGGAAAAGAAATTGTATTTTATGTAAAGTCCTTGCGAGGTAATAAAATAGATTTCTTTTCAAATCCCGGTTGGGTAAGCAACCGGGTAGTGGACTGACTACCTTAGTATTTGCTAAGGCTAGGAACCACTCTAAACCCTTGTGTCTCCTTGTCCAATATCTTTACCTTGGTTGTTTGAGTTTAAATTATTATTAAAATATCTATAAAACTCTATTCACCCCCCCTCTAGAGGTTTTCAGGTGCTTCTTTTGTGAAACTACTTCGATAACAATGGCGACTAGATGACTTCTACACATTTTCCATCAGATATTTCTTTGTATGCTCGCTCGAGATTCTAATGTTCATTCATGATTGTTGTTATTGGCCTGAAAATTATGAATTTCAAGGGGGAGTCTACTCTGTTGCTATTGCTTCTGCCTCAATGTTACCTTCATCAAGGAAGAGAAACTTCATATTTTCGACCATGTGCTATCTTCTTCAGGAGGAGTGTGCTTCAATTGTTGTATTGCATCGATTCAGGGGGGAGATCATTTCCAAGGGAGATCAATTATCATATGGGACTATTTTATCTTTTTCATGTATTAACAAGTTGGACATGTGCTTCACCCATGCCCCAGCTTTAGGGGGAGTGCTAGAGTAATTAGTTTATTTGTAATATGGTCTTAATTGACTTCGGCCCATTAGGGTTAAGTTTGCCTTCTAATATACAACACATCACAAGTGAGTTTTCCCCTCACACCTTACAACACTAGATGGGGATGTCCAAAATGACGTTTGTCATAGGATCACTACAGGATGGTTGAAATGGAGGAGTGCAACTTGAGCATTATGTGACTGGAAGATCCCTCTCAGATTAAAGCAAGTTTTATAGAAACAGTTATACGGCTAAGCATGCTCTTTGGGAGTGAATGTTGGGCGGTGTAGAAACAGTGTCTCAAAAAGATGAACGTGGCTAAAATGTGTATGTTGAGATGGATGTGTGGGAAAATTAGAAAAGATCACTTGAGAAATGACTATATCAAGAATAAAGTGGGGGTGGTGAGCATTGAGGACAAGTTGTGTGAGGGTCGACTCAGATGGTATGGACATGTGTGACACAGACCGACTAATGTGCCTATACGAAACAATGTTATCGGGTCAAGCACAATTAATAGAAGAAGGGGAAGGCCTAAATTAACATGGGAAGAGCTTACAAAGAGAGATTTTGAACCTCTACATCTCGACCAGAATATGACCCATGATAGAGCTGAATGGAAAACGAAGGATCCATATAGCCGACCCCAACATAGTTGGGGTTGAGGCTTAGATGATGATAATGACCTTACAACACCTCGTACTTTTCTGAGGCTTGCCCCTTGCCTCACTGGGAGAAAAACACCTCGATGCGCATCACAACTTTTCCAACCTTGGTGGTGCCTCGCCGATGAAAATGTGAAGCTTTGCCAACTTCTTGTATTTACACGATCTTTCTTTTCATCAAATTGAAAAAAAAACATTAAACTTTTGCATGGTCAATCTTTTAAGACAAACGGATAAACTCAAGCAATCACTTGACATATTACATTATTACATCATTCTACAGATTTAGTGAAGTTACAACGCAAAAGATGTCTAAGATTCTTGAAAATAAATAATTATAGAAGTATAGATATACAAATTTGTAATTAGTTTATAAGCTTTACAATTACCATAGGCAACTGTTTTCTTATCCAAATTACCATAGTCTGCATTCAATAAATTCAGGTCTCAACAAAAAATTTCATTCATGGAGGTGTACGTAGTTATGTGAGTGAAGGTCTACTGTACGATGCTACAATCACTACAATTGTACTAGCTTAACAGGAATAACCTATCTAACTAAAAAAATGACAAATGGAAAACACAAATAGTATAAGCCAACTATTGCTTCAACATTTGCACTGAAATGTATTCAATAGCTCATACAATTTTTTCAGTGTTCTTTATTGTTATCATACCTCTATTATTTATATGACCAAACATTTCTACTGAGATTTATGAAAACTTGCTAAAATCACAATATAATTTGTGCAGTTACAAAAACACATCTAAATTTCAAATTATGCTTGACACATATTTTTCAATAATTCGTCAATTTGTCCAAGCCTCCCCAGAGAAAGTTGTTTGTCCATTGTTAGATAATATACTTCTGTTAGGTTTTTCCTTTATTTGAATATTGACCCAGTGTCGATACTATCGACATGTCTGTCGATACTATCGACACTGGTGCAAATACAACATTGTATTTGTCTCGCTACCTAACCTAGTGTCGATAGTATCGACATCGGTACAGTGACGGGATTGTTTTGTCTATAATAGAAGGGTGCACTCATAGTGCAACCCTAAGCACTCTTTTTTCTTCATCGTTCTTCTCACGGTATCGGGGCAGGCACGTTAGCTGCCTTCTTTTCCCCTCCCTCCCTCCTTCTCCCCCACCTTCCCCCCCCCCCAGCGCCGGCCGCCGTCGGTCGTTTCCCGCCGCGTCGCGGCAGGCTGCTGCTGCAACCGCCGGCTGGTCGACTAGTTGCCGCAGCCGTGCTCCTCTCTGGGAAACGGTGACGTATCTTTGGTTGATTGTGGCCAGATCTGTTTGATCTCTTCTTTCGTACACGTACTAGCCGGTTGATTGTCTTCGACAGATCGTTGATTTACTTCTGTTTGGGGAGTTGACGGGCTTCCGTGCTTCTCCCTTTCTATTTGCCTGTGTTGGCTCTTGAGCCGCCGGGTTCTTTGCTGCATCTAGGCGTAGCTCTTATGTAGGCTGATCCTTCTGTGGATCTCTGCTCTGTCAGCTACCGACTAGTTGGCGGATCTAGACGGTCTCCTGTTGTTGCTGTTTTCTGCTTCTTGTTTGGACCCGACTCTCTGCTACTCAGATGGCTTCTTCACATGAGGACTACCGCCGTCAGGTGACCACTGTGAAACTCGACGGCCGCAACTATCAGCACTGGGTGTGCTCCATGGAGATTTTTGCAAAATCCCAGGGAAAGCACTCCCATCTGACCGAGAATCCACCACCTGCTCCGCCTGCTACTGCCGAGTCCAAAGATAAAAAGATCTATGATGATTGGGTCAAGGATGACTCTACTGTGATGACCTGGATTCTAAACAGCAGCAAGATTCGCATCAGTGTTACTCACTTGCGCCTTTCGACGGCGAAAGAGATGTGGGACCAGCTTGCGAGCACCTACTCTCACAGCAAGAATCTGAAGAAGGTGTTTGATCTAAACAAACAGCTCGCTCGCCTGCAGTTTACTGGATCAGACATTGCAGACTATTTTTCCACATTTAAAGGCGTTTGGGCTGAACTTGAGACATTACATCCTTTGTCCACGGACTTGGCCACCATGCAGCACCAGAGACAGGAACTTCAGGTGGTCCGGTTCTTTTGTGGTCTTCCTGGCTCCTATGCTGGAGTGGTTGACCAGATCCTTGCCGGCGACCCACTGCCCACGTTGGAGAGTGTGTTTCAGCGCCTTCAACGCCTGCCAGCCTCTTCTACTGACTTGTCTACTGATACAGCTGACCCCACTGCTCTTGCTGCCATGAGTGGCAGGGGTCGTGGTCGCGGTCGCGGCCGCGGCCGCCCTCCTACTACTCCTGGTCGGGGTCAAGGATCTTCTGGTCGCGGTACTTTTGGCCGTGGCTCGTCTAGTGATTCATCTGCTGGAGCCGCTCCTCAGCGATACTGTGATTTCTGTGGCCGTAACAATCATACTGAAGACAAATGTTGGAAGAAACATGGCACTCCTGCATGGGCCAACGTTGCTATGGAGGGTACTACTCCGACTGCTCCTACTGCCTCTTCGACTGAAGCCACTACTGACTTTATTCGCTCCGAGGTGGAGCGGTTACTACAGGAGCGGACTGCTTCATCTTCATCGGCTGGGACGTCTGGTGCTCACACAGCCACATACTCTGGTTGTGACTCTGCCGTTCTGAGTGCCTCTTCTTCTTCTACTGGTAATACAAAATGGGTGATCGACTCTGGCGCCTCGCCTCATATTTCTGGCAACTGTTCTCTTTTTTCTAATCTGCTTAAACCCCACTCTAAGTCTATTGTGATGCTTGCTGATGGGTCCAAGATTGCGGTCTCTGGCATTGGGGATGTCTTTGCCCACATCCTTCTACATTCTACTTTATATGTGCCAAATTTTCCTTTAAATCTGTTATCTGTCAGCAAACTTGTTCGTGGCCTTAACTGCAGTCTGACATTTGCTCCGGGTGAATGTGTTTTTCAGGACCTTCGCACGAGGACGAAGATTGGTAGGGGGCATGAAGGACCAGATGGACTCTATTACCTGGATGATCTGCGACTGCTCAGCAATTCTGTTTCTGCTTTGTCTTTATCAGCATCTGTTTCTGCATTACAGTGGCATTTTCGACTTGGACACCCGTCAGCAGCAAAGTTAAAACATGTGTTACCTGGTGGTCGTATGCCTGTATTTAATTGTGAAGCTTGTCAATTGGGCAAGCAAACTAGATCTGTTTTCCCTAAAAAATCTCAGATTGTTAGTACTGTTGTGTTTGATTTAGTACATGCTGATGTGTGGGGACCATGTCACATTCCTAGTTTATCTGGCTATAAATATTTTATTCTGTTTATTGATGACTATTCTCGGGCTACATGGTTATTTCTGTTAAAAAACCGATCTGAAGTAGTGCCTACAATTAAATTCTTCTTTGCTAAAATTAAAATACAGTACTTGATGCCTATTAAAATTTTTAGAACTGATAATGCATTAGAATTTGTTCAAAGCTCTGTTGAGGTGTTTTGTAAATCTGTGGGGACGATTCATCAAACCTCTTGTGCGTATACCCCCCAACAGAATAGTGTGGCTGAAAGGAAAAATAGGCATCTTCTTGAGGTTGCCAGGACTATTACGCTTCATTTTAATGTTCCCAAACATTTCTATCTGGAAGCTATTCTTACTGCATGTTTCTTAATAAACCGCATGCCGTCTTCTGTCATGTCATTGGTGATAAAATACATGTACAGGTTCTTCAACCAAGTCTTCCACTTTTCTCTATTCCTCCGTGGATTTTTGGGTCTACGTGTTTTGTGCAGTTGCTTGGTCCTAATCAAAATAAACTGTCCCCTAGAGCTGGGAAATGTGTTTTTTTGGGGTACTCACGGACTCAAAAGGGATATCGTTGTTATCATCCGGAGACAAGAAAATGGTTTCTGAGTAGTGATGCGGTGTTTTTTTAAGATACTCCATACTATTCCTCTAAGGGGACACATCTGAGCTCGGATTAGATTTATGCACCTCTGCTTGTGACTTGTGACTCTGATAACAATACTGAATAGCCGGAGACAAATACTACTCCTCCTTTACGTGTATATCAACGCAGAAATCGTGCTGCACAACCTACTCCTGCTGAAGACCCCCCCACACACCAATCTTCTCCTTCTGAAGGTCCTGCGCCCACAGAGGTATTTTCTGATCTAGATTTACCTATTGCTCTCCGAAAAGGCACTAGATCTTGTACATCTCATAATATAGCTAATCATGTTTCTACTGACCATCTGAGTATTCATGTTAGCAATTTTGTTACTGCTTTATCTGCCATTTCTGTACCCAAAAATGCTGGGGATGCTCTACAAAGTCAGGCATGGACTCAAGCCATGACAGAGGAGATGGCCGCTCTTACTGACAGGGGTACCTGGGATCTTGTTGATCCTCCTTCTGACTGTAAACCAGTTGGCTGCCGTTGGGTTTAAACTGTTAAATATCATCCAGATGGAACTATAGAACGCCTGAAAGCTCGTCTTGTGGCGAAAGGTTACACTCAGAGTTATGGCTTTGATTATTTTGAAACCTTCTCTCTTATTGCTCGGCTGAATTCCGTGCGAATTCTTCTGTCTGTGGTTGTTAATCTGGATTGGCCTCTCATTCAACTTGATGTCAAGAATGCATTTCTGTATGGTGATCTTCAGGAGGAAGTGTGTATGGAGCAACCACCTGGGTTTGTTGCTCAGGGGGAGTCACATAAATTCTGTCGCCTCAAGAAATCTATCTATGGACTGAAGCAAAGCCCTCGTGCGTGGTTTGCTAAACTGAGCACCACTTTGTCTACTTGTGGGTTTCTCAGATCTCATGTTGATCATTCTGTGTTTGTTAAGAAGACATATGCTGGTATTGTTGTTCTTATTGTATATGTTGATGACATTATTCTGTCCGGCAGTGATTTTTCTGAAATTAATGCAACCAAAGCCTATCTCTGTAAACATTTTGTTACTAAAGATCTGGGAAAACTGCGGTATTTTCTGGGAATTGAAGTTTCAAGGACCTCTAATGCTCTTGTTCTGTCACAGCGAAAGTATGTCCTTGATCTTCTACAGGAAATAGGTATGCTTGGAACTCGACCTGCTGACACACCGCTTGACCCCAATGTAAATTGGGATGATGCTGATTCACCTTTGTACCCAGACAGTAAAAGATATAGACGTCTGGTTGGGAAGCTGATTTATCTCACTGTTACTAGAGCTAACATTCCTACGGCAGTTGGTCTAGTTAGCCACTATCTTGATAAGCCTAAACAATGTCATTAGGAAGCTTTATGTCATATTCTAAGATATTTGAAGAATTCTCCTGGTAAAGGCTTACACTATAAAAGGCGTGGTCATTGTTCTCTTGAGGGCTACTCTGATCCTGACTATGCTGGTAGCAAGACAGATAGGAAGTCAACTTCTGGCTATTGTACCTATGTTGGAGGAAATTTAGTCACCTGGAGGAGCAAAAAGCAAAATGTAGTGGCTCGATCCAATGCTGAGGCTGAGTATCGTGCTATGGCTCATACTGCTTGTGAAGTTATGTGGGTGCAATCTCTTCTGAAGGAATTTCATGTGCCTTTTTCTGATTCTGTTCCTATGCACTGTGATAACAAGGCAGCTATCTTTATTGCTAGTAATCCTGTTTTTCATGAGCGGACTAAACATATTGAAGTTGATTGTCACTTTATCCGTGAGGCCATCATGTCTAGACGCATTTGTACTCCCTTTACTCGATTTGAAGACCAAGTTGCTGACATCTTCACCAAGCTACTGGCTAAGAAGCACTTATGTGTTCTTGTGGACAAGTTGGGCATGATTGACATCTATGCTCCAACTTGAGGGGGAGTGTTAGATAATATACTTCTGTTATGTTTTTCTTTTATTTGAATACTGACCCAGTGTCGATACTATCGACACTGGTGCAGATACAGCATTGTATTTGTCTCGCTACCTGACCTAGTGTCGATACTATCGACATACAGTCGATAGTATCGACGCCGGTACAGTGACGGAATTGTTCTGTCTATATAATAGAAGGGTGCACTCATAGTGCAACCCTAAGCACTCTTTTTTCTTCATCGTTCTTCTCATGGTATCAGGGCAGGCACGTTAGCCGCCTTCTTTTCCCCTCCCTCCCTCCTTCTCCCCCACCTTCCCCCCTCCCCCCAGCGTCGGTCGCCGCCGGCCATTTCCCGCCACGTCGCGGCAAGCTGCTACTGCAGCCTCCGGCTGGTCGACTAGCCGCCGCAGCCGTGCTCCTCTCTGGGCAACGGTGACGTATCTTTGGTTGATCGTGGCCAGATCTGTTTGATCTCTTCTTTCGTGCACGTACTGGTCGGTTGATTGTCTTCGGAGGATCGTTGATTTACTTATGTCTGGGGAGTTGACGGGCTTCCGTGTTTCTCCCTTTCTGTTTTCCCGTGTTGGCTCTTGAGCCGCCGGGTTCTTTGCTGCGTCTAGGCGTAGCTCTTATGTAGGTTGATCCTTTTGTGGATCTCTGCTCTGTCTGCTACCGACTAGTTGGCGGATCTAGACGGTCTCCTGCTGCTGCTGTTTTCTGCTTCTTGTTTGGACCCGACTCTCTGCTGCTCGGATGGCTTCTTCACATGAGGACTACCGCCGTCAGGTGACCACCGTGAAACTCGACGGCCGCAACTATCAACACTGGGTGTGCTCCATGGAGATTTTTGCAAAATCCCAGGTAAAGCACTCCCATCTGACCGAGAACCCGCCACCTGCTCCGCCTTCCACTGCCGAGTCCAAAGATAAAAAGATCTATGATGATTGGGTCAAGGATGACTCTACTGTGATGACCTGGATTCTGAACAGCAGGGAGACTCGCATCAGTGTTACTCTCATGCGCCTTCCGACGGCGAAAGAGATGTGGGACCAGCTTGCGAGCACCTACCCTCATAGCAAGAATTCGAAGAAGGTGTTTGATCTAAACAAACAGCTCGCTCGCCTGCAGTTTACTGGATCGGACATTGCAGAATATTTTTCCACATTTAAAGGTGTTTGGGTTGAACTTGAGACATTACATCCTTTGTCCACGGACTTGGCCACCATGCAGCGCCAGAGACAGGAACTTCAGGTGGTCCAGTTCCTTTGTGGTCTTCCTGACTCCTATGCTGGAGTGGTTGACCAGATCCTTGTCGGCGACCCACTGCCCACGTTGGAGAGTGTGTTTCAGCGCCTTCAACGCCTTCCAGCCTCTTCTACTGACTTGTCTACTGATACCTGCCATGGGTGGCAGGGGTCGTGGTCGCGGTCGCGGCCGCCCTCCTACTGCTCCTAGTCGGGGTCGAGGATCTTCTGGTAGCGGTACTTTTGGCCGTGGCTCGTTACTGTGATTTCTGTGGCCGTAACAATCATACTGAAGACAAATGTTGGAAGAAACATGGCACTCCTGCATGGGCCAACGCTGCTACGGAGGGTACTGCTCCGACTGCTCCTACTGCCTCTTCGACTAAAGCCACTGCTGACTTTATTCGCTCCGAGGTGGAGCGGTTACTACAGGAGCGGACTGCTTCATCTTCATCGGCTGGAACGTCTGGTGCTCACGCAGCCACATATTCTGATTGTGACTCTGCCTTTTTGAGTGCCTCTTCTTCTTCTACTGGTAATACAAAATGGGTGATCGACTCTGGCGCCTTGTCTCATATTTCTGGCAACCATTCTCTTTTTTCTAATCTGCTTAAACCCCGCTCTAAGTCTACTGTGATGCTTGCTGATGGGTCCAAGACTGCGGTCTCTAGCATTGGGGATGTCTTTGCCCTCATCCTTCTACATTCTGCTTTATATGTGCCAAATTTTCCTTTAAATCTGTTATCTGTCAGCAAACTTGTTAGTGGCCTTAACTGCAGTCTGACATTTGCTCCGGGTGAATGTGTTTTTCAGGACCTTTGCACGAGGATGAAGATTGGTGGGGGCATGAAGGACCAGATGGACTCTATTACCTGGATGATCTGTGACTGCTCAGCAATTCTGTTTCTGCTTTGGCTTTATCAGCATCCGTTTCTGCATTACAGTGGCATTTTCGACTTGGACACCCGTCAGCAGCAAAGTTAAAACATGTGTTACCTGGTGGTCGTATGCCTGTATTTAATTGTGAAGCTTGTCAATTGGGCAAGCAAACTAGATTTGTTTTCCCTAAAAAATCTCAGATTGCTAGTATTGATGTGTTTGATTTAGTACATGCTAATGTGTGGGGACCATGTCACATTCCTAGTTTATCTGGTTATAAATATTTTATTCTGTTTATTGATGACTATTCTCGGGCTACATGGTTATTTCTATTAAAAAACTGATCTGAAGTAGTGCCTACAATTAAATTCTTCTTTGCTGAAATTAAAACACAGTACTCGATGCCTATTAAAATTTTCAGAACTGATAATGCATTAGAATTTGTTCAAAGCTCTGTTGAGGTGTTTTGTAAATCTGTGGGGACGATTCATCAAACCTCTTGTGCGTATACCCCCCAACATAATGGTGTGGCTGAAAGGAAAAATAGGCATCTTCTTGAGGTTGCCAGGACTATTATGCTTCATTTTAATGTTCCCAAACATTTCCAGCCGGAAGCTATTCTTACTACATGTTTCTTAATAAACCGCATGCTGTCTTCTGTCATTGGTGATAAAATACATGTACAGGTTCTTCAACCAAGTCTTCCACTTTTCTCTACTCCTCCGCGGATTTTTGGGTCTACGTGTTTTGTGCGGTTGCTTGGTCCTAATCAAAATAAAATGTCCCCTAGAGCTGCGAAATGTGTTTTTCTGGGGTACTCATGGACTCAGAAGGGATATCGTTGTTATCATCCGGAGACAAGAAAATGGTTTCTGAGTAGTGATGTGGTGTTTTTTGAAGATACTCCATACTATTCCTCTAAGGGGACACATCTAAGCTCGGATTTGATCTTTGCACCTCTGCCTGTGACTTGTGACTCTGATAACAATACTGAACAGCCTGAGACAAATACTACTCCTCCTTTACGTGTAAATCAACGCATAAATCGTGTTGTACAACCTACTCCTGCTGAAGACCCCCCCACACACCAATCTTCTCCTTCTGAAGGTCCTGCGCCCACAGAGGTATTTTCTGATCTAGATTTACCTATTGCTCTCCGAAAAGGCACTAGATCTTGTACATCTCATAATATAGCTAATCATGTTTCTACTGACCATCTGAGTATTCATGTTAGCAATTTTGTTACTACTTTATCTGTCATTTTTGTACCCAAAAATGTTGGGGATGCTCTACAAAGTCAGGCATGGACTCAAGCCATGACAGAGGAGATGGCCGCTCTTACTAATAGGGGTACCTGGGATCTTGTTGATCCTCCTTCTGACTGTAAACCAGTTAGCTGCCGCTGGGTTTACACTGTTAAATATCATCCAGATGGAACTGTAGAACGCCTGAAAGCTCGTCTTGTGGCGAAAGGTTACACTCAGACTTATGGCTTTGATTATTTTGAAACCTTCTCTCCTGTTGCTCGGCTGAATTCCGTGCGAATTCTTCTGTCTGTGGCTGTTAATCTGGACTGGCCTCTCATTCAACTTGATGTCAAGAATGCATTTCTATATGGTGATCTTCAGGAGGAAGTGTATATGGAGCAACCACCTGGGTTTGTTGCTCAGGGGGAGTCACATAAAGTTTGTCGCCTCAAGAAATCTATCTATGGACTGAAGCAAAGCCCTCGTGCCTGGTTTGCTAAACTGAGCACCACTTTGTCTACTTGTGGGTTTCTCATATCTCATGTTGATCATTCTTTGTTTGTTAAGAAGACATCTGCTGGTATTGTTGTTCTTATTGTATATGTTGATGACATTATTCTGTCCGGCAGTGATTTTTCTGAAATTAATGCAACCAAAGCCTATCTCTGTAAACATTTTGTTACTAAAGATCTGGGAAAACTGTGGTATTTTCTGGGAATTGAGGTTTCAGGTATGCTTGGAGCTCGACCTGCTGACACACCGCTTGACCCCAATGTGAATTGGGATGATGCTGATTCACCTTTGTACCCAGACAGTAAAAGATATAGACGTCTGGTTGGGAAGCTGATTTATCTCACTGTTACTAGAGCTGACATTTCTACGGCAGTTGGTCTAGTTAGCCGCTATCTTGATAAGCCTAAACAATGTCATTGGGAAGCTTTATGTCATATTCTAAGATATTTGAAGAATTGTCCTGGTAAAGGCTTACACTATAAAAGGCGTGGTCACTGTTCTCTTGAGGGCTACTCTGATTCTGACTATGCTAGTAGCAAGACAGATAGGAAGTCAACTTCTGGCTATTGTACCTATGTTGGAGGAAATTTAGTCATCTGGAGGAGCAAAAAGCAAAATGTAGTGGCTCGATCCAGTGCTGAGGCTGAGTATCATGTTATGGTTCATACTGCTTGTGAACTTATGTGGGTGCAATCTCTTCTGACGGAATTTCATGTGCCTTTTTTGATCATGTTCCTATGCACTGTGATAACAAGGCAGCTATCTTTATTGCTAGTAATCATGTTTTTCATGAGCGGAATAAACATATTGAAGTTGATTGTCACTTTATCCGTGAGGCCATCATGTCTGGACGCATCTGTACTCCCTTTACTCGATCTGAAGACCAAGTTGCTGACATCTTCACCAAGCTACTGGCTAAGAAGCACTTTTGCGTTCTTGTGGACAAGTTGGGCATGATTGACATCTATGCTTCAACTTGAGGGGGAGTGTTAGATAATATACTTCTGTTATGTTTTTCCTTTATTTGAATACTGACCCAGTGTCGATACTATCGACATGTCTGTCGATACTATCGACACTGGTGCAGATACAGCATTGTATTTGTCTCGCTACCTGACCTAGTGTCGATACTATCGACATACTGTCGATAGTATCGACGCCGGTATAGTGACGGGATTGTTCTGTCTATAATAGAAGGGTGCACTCCCTCATGGTTCTTCTCATCCATCAATTTCTATTATGATTATACACACGATTTAAGTGTCTAACTCTGTAGATATATAACATTTGATGAAGAATAGCAACATCTGAAGCTTCAGATGTTAATTTCCAAAAAAAATCTCCTTGGGAATAAAACACAAATAAAAACCTTGATACATACATGGATGGTTATAAATTCTCTTGATTGGTCCTTTTATTCCCCTATATAGCAAGTTTTCATCCTATTTACGTATGTTGGAACTTTATTTATTCATTAGAACCCTGTTAAAACATGTCTTTATAGTCTACGACCAACTCTTGTTTGGTTTCTATTATTATTCAATTCCTTTGATTCATACAAAAAGAAATGAAATCCACCTTGCTTAAAATCTTTTATAAAGACGCAATCAGCTTTGTTGTTAGTTTACCGATATACATAAAACAATTAATGGATCTAAAATCAATGCCCCTACAACCTAATTTCTCAAAATATATTGAGTCTTAAGCCCATGTTATGTTAGAATATGATCTGATGGAAAGATGAGCAGTGAGAGCTTCATATCATACATAAATTGAACTTGAAAACACCGCTATTGTCGAAAGGAGGTGCTATGGTCTGATGCTTCCAGCAGTCATTTCAAGTGCAATTTCGGGCCACGTTGCAACACCACTACATCTTTGCCATTTATACGAATACTTTTACATTTATCCGACAATGTAAAGTTAGAGTGTGATTAAACAACATGTTTGGCCCCTTTTTATAATGGTTGGATCAAATAATCATGCATTGGCTTCCATATAAGCTCAGGCAAAGTATGCACTAAATCTATGCATAAGCACAAATGATAATTCTCAAAGTTTAGCATCTTGACCTATATATTCTCCAAAGTATTTAATATGCTTAGCAAAAGGTGTGTCCGGAACAGAGAGAAAGAGAGGGAGAGACAAAGAGAGTTAAGTCCTAGAAATATAGCAACAACCATACTTACACATTTCACATACCTAACACCTCATCTATTGTACTCTCAAGAGTGCTAGATTCCAGTTCATCTTCAACTATAAGTTTGGAGCCAGATATTTCTGCCATAATGTACGCATTTCTGGTTTGATGATCTTCAGCAACATAAGGAGATGGTATCTGTCAAACGTCAGAATAAAGACGTGCTTAGATTAATGCATATATGAATTAGGAATAACCAACTATGTGTAGAGGGTAAGGAGATGGTATCTGTCAAACGTCAGAATAAAGACGTGCTTAGATTAATGCATATATGAATTAGGAATAACCAACTATGTGTAGAGGGTTATCCGTGTCTTGTTTCTCCGAGCTCAAAATGTAAGTGTCTTAAACTCATACACTCACAATGCGAGAAGAGGAATCGGACAAAGTTAAAAAATAAGTAAAAAAAAAACATGTATACGTGGATCTCTCTGCTGATGCATTATGTATTTTTGGAGATAAGCCTTACCAAGATAGATGGCTTTCCGGTTAGTAGGATCTCAGTACACGTCATTGCGCCTGCTCTGGTGACCACTAGATCTGCAGCAGCATAAGCCACATCCATGTTGTGCAAGAATCTATACCAAATGATAAACAAGTAAAACGTGACCACAAAGTGATACTGGTATAAATGAAGAAAACAGCCAACTAGGCACATGATATTGACGGTGAAAAGCATGAATATCCAGAAGATACAAGAGCAAAGTCGGAACCATTTTAGAAACAAAATATGATAATTTTTAGAGTAGTTGAAGATATTGATAGATAGGGCATTAGAATCATGAGACAATCCGTTCACAGCCCAGTTATAACAATGGAATGGAATGAGATGGAATTTACGAAAATTTGTCTGATCACCATTCATCAATATACACATAAGAGCTTCGAAATCCTCCAATATAAAAGTCATGTGGTAGGATAAAAATTATTAATCTGCTCGGTTTACCAAGCCAATATTAAGACTTGAGAGGGAAGGTAAGATGCCTGCTCACAAAATCTGATATCGTAATACTATTCAATAAGCAAAGTGCCGTTGGGATGGGTACATAATTCATTACGTTCACACAGATCTTGTCATTTTGAAATGGTTTTATTAGAACTTGGGAGGAAGCATTGTCACAGTTGACTTCTACCCAGCTGTCGGGAGGCAGTGAGATAGTAATGTGACACTGAACTGGAAGGCGACAAGTCCGGGAAAAAAACAAGGAGACGAGGCGGAAGTGAAAGCGTGGAGGAACTTACGGCGTGAGGAAGATTCTTTGTCGGTTCCTAACGAGGCTATCCATCTCAGTGAAGCTGTCTTCTCCGGTCTGCCATATGAGGAACCTGTTCTTATGCCGCTGCAGCATGCGGGAGTACATGTTGAGGACAGCGATGTTGAGAGGGTACGCCCCAGCAGACCCGCCGAGGATGAGCACCACCTGCGGCTGCACCTGCCCCTGCGCGTCAGTAGCGCCACCCTTGGCCGCCGCCCTCCGGAAGAAATGCGACCTAGCTGTCGCCTTGGAGACGAACCGCTTGAGCCCGGCCCTGACGGGGTTGCCGCTGACGACGCACTTGTGTTTGGGGAAGTACTTGACGCAGCCGTTGAATGCCAGGAACACCTTCTTGGCGAATGGCGCGAGGATCCTGTTGGTGACTCCGGGGAAGCTGTTCTGTTCCTGGATGACCACGTGTACGCCGGACAGCACGGCGGCGAGGCAGACGGGCGCGGACACGTAGCCTCCGGTTCCTACGACGACGTCGGGTTGGAACTCACGGAGCAGGCGCCAGCTGGAGAAGGTGGATACGAGGAGGTGGAAGGGGAGGAGGAGGTTGGCAGGGGAGAGCAGCACGGGGCGGACTAAGGGTACTGTGGAGGGGATGGAGCGGAACTCGTACCCGGTCTTCGGGACGGCGTCCTTCTCCATCCCGGTCTCGGACCCGATGAACAGGACTTGCGATCCAGGAGCGGCGCCAGTGAGCTCCTCGGCGATTGCGACAGCCGGGTAGATGTGGCCCGCAGACCCGCCCGCGGCGAAGACCGCACGGATGGGAGGAGCGGCGGCGGAGGAGGATGTGGAGTCAGAGGTGGACGAGTAAGCGTCCTGGCCGCTGTCAACGGACACGCAGCATCGGACTCGGCTGCTCGAGGTGGGGCTGGGAGACGGGTTATTAAGGGTGAGCTTAAGGGAGAAAGCTCCGAGGGGAGTGGAAAGAATCGTGGGGGCGGGACGGGGACGGCGCTGATCGTGCCTCCTCGCCGGTGATCTTCTTCCGTACTTGGTAGGGGACGTGAGCCAATACGCCGGATAGCTGCTGGAGTAGAACGGGATCGCGGTGGCCAGAGCAGAAGCCGCCATCGCAGGCACTAGGCAGGTGGCCGTGGGTTTACGGGACCCGTCACTTCAATCCCGAAAAAAGCTTGGACCCCAGTGTATGAAGCAAGCAGTAGACGGGCATGGCAGCCGTTTGTATTGCAAGATCATTCACCGACGATCACCTGATCAGAAATACTATGGGCACGTTTGAAGGAATACTGTATTGAGAGAATCCTCTAGTACATACAAGGAGTTTTCTGTTTTAGAGATCCATGTAATATCAATATTTATGTTTGCTTTATATATGATTGACGCTGCGCACATGAAGCTTTTTTGCTCATTGCTGCGGCGTGACTGCGTGCAACTCCTTGCGGGATCTCGGCGTGACCTCCGTTTCTCTGCTCCTACAAACCAAACCTAAGATTTTGGTAGATGCTCCTACAAACCAAACCTAAGATTTTGGTAGATGGATCATAAACTACAATCCAATTCGGCCAGATACATGAAAACAAACGTGCCCATATATACCGACCGAAGGCAGTTGGACCCCCGGAGCGTATAAGGACTAACGTCAGATCAGAGAAGACTGCCACCAAACCTCAAGTGAAATAAGTTTATTAACTGCACCCGTATCAAAGAAGACCGAACCTGTCGTGTAGCGACTAGCGATTAGTAGTATAGTAGCCCTTCCACCAGCGTGCTCAGCACTGAGAAGAACAAGCCGGTACAGAGCTCGATTGTCCATAAATAGTGTGCCGAAAACTGGGCAGGAAGTCGGCCTGACGACGCTTCGTTCAAGTCTCAGGCACGCACGATGCCAATTTGACATCTAATTCTAAAAATAATAATTGCGTATTTCACTACCGAAACTAAGGGCTGGTTTGGTAGGACGTTGAATAAAATCATTACAATCATTTGTCCGGAATTTTAACAGCAATTTTGTTTGGTTAGGCATGTGGAAGATAAATTCGTTGCTTTCGGACCCACACTTGGGTTACTCTTTGGCCAGAAAACACGGAATATGTACCGCGCCCTTCATGGGAGCGGTACAATTCTGGAAACACAACTGCACTTTTCTGACACGCAAATGTGGGTCCTGCAACTAAATTTTCCTGTACAGCTGCATGTCGCCGGTGCTCAACCAAACCGTAACAAAGAAAATCATCACGTTTATGCTGCAAGTAACCAAATAAAAGATCAACCGATCAAAATCAATCCTTTTGTATTCTTTCTTTTATAAATCACAGAACTGCACCGGAGGACACCCTACCCAACAGGGTCTAAATGCAATACGCCGCCAGAACAACGTTCTCCAAAAATATCGAATTTGGACCCAATACACCCACATGTGGGCTTACTCACTTGGCATGTTCAAGGCTCTCAATGGATTAAGGTTATGTTTGGTATATGATGGGATTTGAGCCTGAATCATTAGATAAGTATTTTTCCATTTAAACTCTTCGGACATCTGGCATCCACTACAGATAGTAAAGACAGGAGAAAATTTCTCTTGTTTGGTGCATGTTAGAATCATGGGAAGAGAATAGTGTGAAATTCGCTAACGTTGTTTTTCTTGTGCAGTTGGTACAGAAGGAAAAGAAATTTCATGTGAATCTAAAGAAATATGACATATGTTGTCAACGGTGAAGAATAAAAAATTATCATCCAAAAAATGCATTGCTCCACCAAGTACTTGGTCACACAGTGTAATACCAAATTTTCAACATTTTATTTTTCCACACAAAACACCGATCCGGTGGATTTAGATATGTTTGGTATACGTAGGAATGATGAATATGGGAACAGTGTGAAATTTGTTAACGTTTGTTTAATTGTAAACTTGGGCTACTCTTTGTCCACGCCGAACAAGATAGGGAACGATAGGGGAAAAAAGGTGTCATCCAAGATATGTATTGTTTCACCGAGATAGTTGGTACAAAAATCGAAACTTCATTTTTCTCCACATAAAAATATATACTTTCCATCGAATACTTCTCCACCAAGAAGTACACTTCTCCAAAAATCTGTATACCTCAAGTAAATGTTTCTCTTCCTTACCTTCATTGAGTAAAGAGAGAGAAAAGTTATTATGACAACTTTTATTTCCTATAATAGAGAAAAGGTTACCAAATAAAAACTATTTTCATCTACATAAAGAGTTTTCCACCAAATTCCCTCAGCCAAACATTTCTTATGAAGAATTTATTTCCCTCTAGGTTGCGTTTATTATGTGGTGAATCATGAGGGGAGTGATGGTGGAACAAAACATGTTATTTGTGTGTCATGGTAATAGGAAACGATGGTGAATCCATGGTGAAATTTGATCTGTTTTTGCCCCCATACAAAAACATGGTGAATCACGGTTATAGAAGTTTCTTTCAATACACATATGCAAAAAAGAGCATTCTAATAAATATAATTTATACTTGAGTATGGTATTTTTATAAAGAATTCCCCCCTCTTCGTCCCTATAACCATGTCATAAACAATACTTTTTAAAAAAAAATTCCCATTTTTTATTTATGGTCATGCACATGTTATCAAACAACACATTTTAACCATTTTGTCGTCACCATCTTCACTCTCTTCCCCATCATTGTCCTTATCCCCATCAGGCCATCACCATCACTTTTTTCACCATGTACCAAACACAACATAAAAGTATAGTTCATTCTAAGACAATTTCTCTATCTTTTTATCACTATCGGAATGGTTTGACACATATGGCATGCATGTCGCACGCGATGAAATAATTATAAGTGTATATCTCATATTTTATGATAGTGTGTTTGTAAAGTAGTTTTTGCCATACAATATTGCAAAATCACAAACCTACATTCTTAGGGCCCTGGAGATGTCAAGCCAACTGGGAGGGCAAAGTCAAGGAGATAGGCTAAGGGAATTATGTTGAGAAGGGGGTGAGATTTGAGGGGGTGCCGAATAGAGAAAGTGGCACTAACAATCACACCACAAACAAAGAAGGGTTGTCTAATTTTTTAGAGGGAAACAATCTAAAAAATGAAAATTAGATCATTATGGTTTCGTCTTGTGAAGAAGTGTATATGATTATGTTGTGTCGTTGTATTGATATGTACACCCATATCCTATATATAGGAAAGGAGCCTATTACAATGAAGCACAAAGGAAACGGACTAACCCTAACGGGATTTGGGCAATAGGCACATGTAGACTAATAACCTATTAACTATATAGGCTATATTCTAACACTCCCCCTCAAGCTGGAGTATGGGTGAACGCATGTCCAAGCTTGGAGTTACAGGATTCAATTGAACGATAAGAAATAGACTTTATAAATAAAAGATAGACTTGTCACTCCCCATTCAAAAGTTGTGACTCCCCCTTAAACAAAACTTCTTAACTGAAAATGTATGATGATGGCGCCTCTTTGAGATGTGTTCAGCAGGTTGGAGAAGCTCGAGCTTTGAAGAAGGTCTTTCTCTTGAAGTGTATTTGGAGTGTAGAACATGTGAAGTAGACAATCATAAATATCACGACTATGACATCTTCACTGGAGAGGAATGTGGAGTGAATAAGTGCACTCAACACATTCAACGTACATACTATGCCATGAACACAGAGGCACACTGTCAATGTAGCAGTGGAGATGTCTCTGAATTGTCTGATACGTGTAGCCAACTCGATTTAGCGCATATGACCACCGACGTGCATAACGTGGCAGAACACGCTGGAGAGGTACTGAGGTGTCGTCTCAACACATAGAAGTAGCAGATGCAACTCGGAGAATACGCGATGAAATAGCTCGGTGAAGATCACTCTAGATGGATCCTTACAGATACAATTTTGGCACAGGCTTAAAGAAGACGAGCTTTAAAGATGAAGAAGCAACCATCTAGACACCATTAACATAGCATGGATGATCAACTAAAACGTCATCAATACTAAAGGGGCTAGATGCCAGAATATGTGCAACAAGCTCTAGTCCTGACGTACATAATGTGGTACGAACGCGGGAGTCTTGGTGTCAATACTGCAACTGTAAGATCCTTCATCTAAAAAGTAATATGATGCTAAGTGGGAATGTTGTACCACAAAGACATCAGGATACCAGATGTGCTGAACAATATGAAGCTCCATGAAGATAGCCTGGAATATCATCTCATCTCATGTCTCTCTCCCCTATCTCTCCTCATAACCTCTCTCTCATGTTCAACTCATACCCTCCTCTCTCTCTCCTCTATTCCCCCCTCCCACACCAAATATAACGAGAGTGAGTAGACGATGTGGAAAAAGGGAAATATGACCTCCCTTGTGGAAAGATGCACACATGACGTACGAAAAGGGTGGGAAAGGAAAATGTCAAATGAGAGGTGTAGCATGGAGAGAAGAACAACAAAAAGACTACCATAATGGAAACATCAGTAGAAAGAGGTGATACAGTACCAGAATTTTGCTTGATAGGGGAGGAAGTGGCACTGCCAAAATAGTTTCTCGGCATGAAAATCGATAACCAGGATCAATATGCAAAAATAATCTGATTAAGATCCGGACAGAGAAAAATAAATGGATCTTTTATTGACCCGAAAAGAACATTTGTCCGGCCCTTAGGCCGACAAATGTTGGGGTGCAGGGGCAGAGGCCCCACAAAAAATTTTGTTGGGTCAAATATAATAGTAGGATCTGATTAGCATAAGTATTGAAGGTGAGATGGACCTTTGTAGGATGTCAAACTAGAACTGGAAGTGTTCTGACTGTTTCAGACACGTTGTGTCTATGATTGGATACGTCGTGTAACTTGTCAGGGGCGAGAGGCAAACTCCTGATGACACATTGTGTAGTATTGCTGACATGCTGTGTAGCTCCTTCACTGAAAACTAATTGACTCCTTGCAACACGTCGTGTGAAAATGTGACACGCTGTGTCGGTTGTCGGAGGCGTGAACTCAATATCTGAGGATGCACCATGTTCCAAGTGGGCACGTCGTGTCAAAAATCAAGGGTGTAACTTTGACATCTGTAGACATGCCATGATTTGTTGTGATTTGTACCATCAGGAAGATTTTTGGAATCAAACACGACATGTGTTTTGAGTGACACGCCATGTCTTTTGCTTTCTAGATGAAACTTTGCGCCATCAAGATGATTTCTAGAGCACAACATGCTGTGTTATTTGAACAACACGTCGTGTCAGTGGCGGCTGATGCACGATCTCGACAGGAATTGGCATCATCAAGGAGACAAATACCATGGGAATTAGCACCATGGGTTGGTGGGAATTAGCACCATCTTTTGTACTCCTTTGATCGTGAACAAAGGTGACTCCTTGCTTGACCACGACCGAATCTTGATGGGAATTAGTGTCATCCAGGGTCCTGAGAAGTGGTGTAGTGGTGGAGTAATGAAGCAGTTGGATGTGGAGATGATGGATGGGCGGCGGCTCGACACGGAGATGGTAGGGCAACGGGGCGTAGCTGGGAGTTGTTGGATCAAAAGGTAGATGTGCTTGGCGTGGCTACTTCAATGGCGACAGATGGAGTTGCTTGATGGATGAATCTTCAAGGAAGGTGACAACTGACAGATAGATCTGGATGGGAATGATGGCACCTAGTGAATCGATCGGCTCAGTTGGGCTAGTGGAAGGTTCTATCAACTTTCCCATATTCATGAGAAAGTTTGTCTGTTCCAATTGTTCAATCCCATTGACACAAGGAAACAATGTTTAACGTTAATTGGAAACGAATTGCCAAATTCATATACGATTGGAGATGATTGAATCGCACACCAAACGACCATTGGGTTGTCAAATGACCATTTTGTGTCTTACAGGTTGCAGAAATTCGAGATCTTCTGGTCCCTTCCACTCCCGCACAGACTGGGAACCCAGACCCAAACCCCTCCTATAAATAAAAGGGTATTGGGGGCTTCCTAGAGCACAACTCAGACAATTAAAAATTAGTTGTTGTGACCATAGTCACAATATACTCTGACTTTTTGAAAAAGTCGTGTTTAAAACACTATTTTTTCCCTAGACGTATCAAATAGACGAATAGTTTCCAATTTGAGCATAGTCACAATATATTACGTTTTATTCCCGTATTATTCACGAATTTGACATTTTCTTCCCGTTTTCTACTTTTTTTATGTACTTTCTCATTTTATACTATTTAAGACTAACTTGATTTGAGTGTGTGTGTGTGTGCATATATATATATATATATATATATATATATATATATATATATATATATATATATATATATATATATATATATATATATATGTGTGTGTGTGTGTGTGTGTGTGTGTGTGTGTGTGTGTGTGTGTTTGTATATGTAAATACACACACATATATATATATATGTATGTATGTATGTATGTATGTATGTGTTATATATGTTGCAATAGATGTATAGATATGTACTTATATATTGTGCACTATATGTATTGTGTTATATATATGTGCAATACACACACAAATATATATATATATATATATATATATCCTCCGATCTTTTGCCGATTTTTTCCCGAATCGTTGACCGTATTTTTACCGTACGTTGACCGCTTTTTACCCGAATTTCCCGCATAATTCCCGAATCCCAAATTTTTCAGCTCGACCGAATGCATCCCGAATATCGAATTTGTGACTATGGTTGTGACTATTGTTGTCCTCTCTGGTTGTGGTAATCAAGAGATCCCAAGCAAGTCCTACCCGACTAGGGAGGGATAGCAAGGCAGAAAACAATTGAAGATCATTGTTGTAGGAGAGCAAGTTGATGACTAGTATGCCAACGGGAGGGACAACTCCTTCTTTCCATTTTGGTAGGAGGATGGGAGTTCTAGGCAATCCACGTGACTTCTCTAGAGGCCAGGTGGCCTTTACCCATCGCTAAAGAGGATGATGTCAGCCAATAGTTCATGATGAGAGGAGTTGTTGTAAACGACGATGTTCGAGTTTGTTGTCCGTGGAGGAGTAGTCAGACGAGTCCCAGTGCAACTAGAAGATAGTTGCACAACTACAATGACGAGGAGATGTCGTTGGACTTGATCTAGGACCAAGTATATCCTCAAAACTATCATTTCCATCTTATAGTTATTGATGTGATGCACTGGTTATGGGGGATATGAGAGATAAATTTTTTGTTTCCACTTCCTATTCTATCGTCATATTTCTGTACAGTGATATTAGAGCCACGTCAATCTATTATATTTTAGAATAATTGATATGATTGGATTTGGGTTTTATCGTTGAATTATTTCATATGATGTGAATAATTTCTTATCCAACCAAATACCACAATAATCCCAAACTAATATATATATGGGCTCATCTTTAATACCCCCGCGGGTAGCCTGATTTTTCGCCACCCGCCCATCCAAAAGAGTAATTGTATGGTACACAAGAGTAACTCTGAAATCAAAAGAGTAACTATGTGGTACACAAAAGTAACTCTAAGACCAAAAAAGTAATTGCGTAGAAAATAAACAGTCAGTAAATATATGGACGGGTTTTTTTATTTTGGGGGGGGGGGGCAAATGATATTATTTTAGATGAAATTTTTTGGGAAGCTAGATAAAATTCTCCTCTAGAATTGCAAAAAAAAATTAAAAAAATATCAAGAAGGGTGTGTGGGTATCTACCCGTGCGGGTATTAAATAAATTTCCTATATATATATATATATATATATATATATATATATATATATATATATATATATATATATATGTAGGGTTTTAGGGGAGGCAGAGAAGGCAGCGGAAAAAAAAATTTCTCCCCCAAACCCGGAACAAGGAAACGCGTCAACGTATATATAATAGGAAAGCATAGTTTGTAGAACATACCTTGTCCCGAGACTTGCTCGGCGACAATACCTCGCGCCTTGCGCGGTCTTCAACTCCGGTCTTGGACGGTGTCTGTGTAGCTCCTGGTCGCACCGGGACTCACAACTCCTCCTCTCACCGGACTGTCGGGATTGACAATTGTCCTCCTGAGCGGCAGAAACCTCCCGCCTTTGAAGTAGTCCACACGGACCACCTGGAACTCCACACTCCTTGTCCTATAAGGAAGTGGAAGGAGTCACACCCTCTTGTTGACGTACTAGTCGCCAACACACTCTCCTGCCTCCAGTTGCAACTATAGTTGTCCTTCCCTTGCTACACCTCCCTTTGCGGGAAGCACTTGCTCGGGCTCTCTCTCGGTTACCAAAACCAGAGAGAACGACAACTTTGCAGAGCAACTGGTTGCACTGAGTTGTCCTTTGAGAAGCCCCCAATACCCCTATATATAGGTGGGTCATGGGATAGGGTTCTCTGTCCCCGGTAATATGGGTCTAAAGCAGGAGTAGAAGGGTTCGAGATTTTCCACAAAAGCAACCAACTCGCAACCTGAACCGATCGGTTCACAAGTGAACCAGTCAGTTGGGGACCTGAACCGGTCAGTTGGAACACCAACCGACCGGTTGGGACCCATGAGCCGATCGGTTCACTTCTGAACGGGTCGGTTTGCGGTCCTGATCAGTTCCCGATTGACTTTCCTTCTTTTGTTTCTAATTGGTATCGAATACCAATCCTTGTTCCAATCAAATTGGGCAAGTGAAACGCAAGGAAAATTCTCACCGATCTGACTTTCCCAACTTGCTCGGTTGCACCAGTTGAACCGATCGTTTCAACACTTGAACTGATCCTTTCACTCTGATCATGAGCCAATCGACTCAACACTTGAGCCGACCGGTTCAGCAACCTCAGCCGACCGGTTCAAAACTTGAACTGATCAGTTGGGAGTACAGGTTGTGCAGAATCAGTCAATTGCGATTTCAATCAATCTGATACTCCAATCAATGTGTCCAACACCTTGAACAATATGATATTGAGCTATCAACTGATTGAGTGTTTAATTGAACTACTAAACTCCTTTAGTAATCAATCTAAACATTGCTTGTGGACAAAACTCCTCTTCCAGGTTAAATCCTATGTGTGTGACCCTACAGGTCCATTTCACGTTGGCAGTGAAAGTCCATAACACTTATGACTTCACAAGCAAAGAGAGGTGCCTAGTCACACATCAGTGCTACCCAAGTGAAAGTAGAAAGTTGGAGAACAACCTTCATCCTACAATCCGTGAATGGTGTTACAGTGAATGTATAATTCCTTTGTCACTGATATCCCGAATGAACTCGAGGCATGGAACAGTCATCCTGTCAATGTTCATTCACTTTCTTGATCTCAGAGTAGACTGGAAGAGATATGTATGACATCAATATCACATACTGATTCACACATGCGTGCACGCCTTTCTCAATCCTACTCATCAAGTGGCCATGGATATCAAACTCCCTCAGGAGGGACAAATCCCATATCTATCACTCACCCCTCAAAATCCCCATGTGTCAAAGCCACCCAATCATCACCTTTATAACAACCCATGTTTCAGGACTGCGTTTGATGATGTCAAAGTGTGCCCAACAACATGTGTTGAGTGTAGTGATTTCAGGTCTAAGAATCACACTCACCACCATCACTGTGAGTACTGACTGTGACTACCATGTCATGGTTCCATGTGTCAAACTCACGGTGGGTCTGTTCGGTACACTTGTTCTCTAACAAGTACCTATGTGTTTGGTTTGATATCTCTATATCATGACTAATGAGATTCTGTCATCAACCAACACCACACTCTAGTCTTGTGTGTCATTGTTGTCTATCTACCTTCCACAATGACATCCGACTAGGGACATAACAAGAATGTACAAACTCTTAGCATCTGTATGATCTCATCGTTCAGGTCATGAACCTGAAGGCATACGTCATTGAGTACTGTCATTCTCTAGACATTCAATCTGTTCTATCACTATCTCATATGACTGAACCAGAAAGAATTGGAAGCTCGCCTTTGTTGTTTATCAAATCAATCTTAATGTATCCCACCAATCATCCCATGATTGGCTCTCAGGGCATACATACCAACAGACTCCCACTTGCACTGTGAGCCAATCACCCTTGAATCATATTCATAGTGATCTTCAAACATGTCCCACATGTTACTGTGCTCTAGTGCTAACATAGTGAGTAATGACAACACCTTGCCAAAGTCAGTATAAATTGCATGTCTCTCATCTCTTCGTTGTACGTCACACGTATGAGATGGAGGTGTCGTAATATGCGACCTAGTATTCCTTTGCTAACCTTTAGCCACATTGCATGATCAAGGATTCCATACTTATCTTCAATGAGTGGAATATAAGTTCATCTCATGAACTTCCAGATCCATATAGTATCTACTACTGTTCTCTAACACATAGATACTCGGCATTTCCTTTTAAATGGTTTTATTGGAACACTTCCAATTATCAACAAACTTTCACTTTTATATATCCCATATATATTGCGATTAATTTTCTGTCCTTTTTCGGAAGTTTGCATCAATGTAACTCTTTGCATTGAACTCTTCCTTATCTCCATAGAACTAGTACTACAAGTACTTATCAAGTTCTCATGGTATTCCAATAACGCTTACTGGAAGCAGACATCCACTCGTCATGTCTCACATACGAGTTAATAGGATGAGCACATCAAATTGTCATGTCATACATACAAGATGATGAATGCATTTTGTTCTTGCTATGTCAATACATGCAAGATAATGGGATGATTACATACATGATAGATTCACATCTATTCTTAGTGTTCCCATTCTTCATAAGAATTGGACACTTGGCCTTGGGATACTAACTCCATGTAACATGAAAAGTTTTCTCCCACTGAATTTGTGTATACTGAACCCTTCAGTACATATTGCCAATGTATGCTCTCTCTTTTCCAGGTCAAGAGGTTTTCGAGAACTATCTCTATAGATATCTATTCCTATCACATAGGAAACATCTCTATCTTCCTTAAAGATAATTTCCACTTTTGGATTTCCATTCTAGAACATTTCCATTTCACATCAACATGTGAAATGTGAACACGCTCCCACTAAATCACAGATCCCTTCTTTATCTTTGACATATCAGTCAAACCCTTTGACTATATCGTCAAAGTAAAGATCCAATTCTGAGTTTCTTGTACTCAATCAATCACATTGATTAGTCCATTGCAACTTATAGACTTCATTTGCATTAGTGGATTCATAAACCTTATATGTTGTGTCATGTACACATCCTTGTTTTGTTCCTCATAGGAATGCAGTTTTAGTATCCATATGCCAAATGTCTTAGTCATTAAGTTGCAATCAACAAGCATCATCCTTCTCAAAATATTATCCATGTGTCTTAACACTTTAGACTCATTTGCACTTATGGATTTCATCCAATGAGTGCTACCATCAAGGTCATACCTTATGGTTCACATGGATGTCATTTAGGATGTAATGGTCATAAACTATAACTCAAAATTTGGTTCCTCATATTCATCTAGATAGTTGACTCATCACATGAACAACTCATCCATAGATAATCGAGGTGTATCTGTCAAGGATATAAGAACTCACAACTCCTTGTGATTCTCAATGTCCTTTATTAGTGTGGGGTATTCTTTTACTAAGAAGAATTCAGTTATTTGATAATCATTCTCTAACTCCTTAGAGTATGATTCCTTCTTGATTTATACATCACATGCCTTAATCACGAGTTCACTATGATACACTATCATAATCACTCATAAGGATCTCAAACATTTGGTCCAAGTATTTCATTCATTGATCTCATCAAGAATTAACACTTTACCAAATTTGCACTTCATCTATGATAATCTTGAACACTTCAAGATATTCATATTGGTATTTCTCTAAACACCCTTTGAAGTATTAGCATTTGTCCCAATAGGTATGTAAATACATCACATGTATTATACCTAATAGGATAATCATTCTCCCACTACCATTAGTGAAGATTGATTAATCATGTCCAAGATATTCATGTCTCTTACTGGTTCTCTAACCAAAAGAGTCTAGATTTATCCATCACATGGAAACTAGAAATGAATTTCTCATGATTGATGCTAATTTGATTGTTTGAGTTATTTATAACTTTTAGGTATCATTTTATCTTATGCATATTATGTATCACAAGATAAACAAGGCATTGCCACAAAGATCATATCTTTAAGATTGAAACATCAACTTTATTAATTGCCATCATTGTCATACAATATGCAAAAATAAAGTGTTTCTATATATTGGCAATATATGAAATAGCAGTTCTCAACTCTATTTCGTGCCCTTTAGGCTGAAATAAACTGAAAGATACTCCTATCTATGGCAGCAACACTTGCTCCAATGATGGGTACTTCTTTCTTGGTCCTTTCACAAAGGCCATGACTTCTTTGCAGATCTTGCATATCATATATGATAGATCCATATCTTGGTATCATATACCTTAGATAAAGAAGCGGTTCATTTCAAGATACCTTAGGTGAAGATCTCCATCCCCTTCCTTCATCTTCTTTTGTTCTTCCAGATATAGAGGGTAGTTTCCTCATACACCCTTTCCCCATGTGCCTTGAGGCTGAAGATGACATGGATTGCTGGCTAGCATCAGAATACTTCTTTACTTTGCCCTTATCCTTGCCTTTAAGAATTACCTCTCTCTTTGATCACATCAAAGATTATGGTTTGTCTTTCTTCATCTTCGCCTCTACTATCCTCAACATGTCCAACAACTCTGTCAACGCTTGTCAAAGTTGTTCATGTTGTAGCTTATCATGAATTGTATGATTCTCGCAACATTTGCAGTATCATGCCAATAGCCAACTCTTGGCTCAGAGGGAATCCTTCTTAGTTAGGTTTTCCACATGCCCAATCACATTGAGTGTGTGAATACCTTACTGGATATCCTTCTGTCATGACATACTAGGATAGTGTCCTTGAGACATCATATGTCTCATGTTGTCTCTGCAACTCATAGTTCAGAGAACACAACATCAAGCACTCCTCATCAATGTCATCCTCGGTATGCTTCCATAAGCATACTTTCAGCCATTGATGTGGTGGGATTGAGTTTATCTGGTTCTAGTATAATTAGGACTTAGAGCTTTCGCTCTTTGAGAACACTTCTCATCATCCTAACCAGTCGTGGAATTATTCCCATTTAATTTGTTGGTCTCAAAGACCGATCACAAATAAAGTGATTATTGTTGATTAACCATTTATGCAATTTTAGTCCAAAACTCTTTTGACTTATTTGATTGATTTAAAAAAATTGACGATATAATTAGGCCTTTAATTAAATATTGCTCCCACTATTTTAGTTCAAATTGATAGCCCTCACCATCAATTCAGAAGATTGCAGCGTACAACCTTCTAGTGGGCAAGATCCTGAAATCCTCTAAGTCATGAGTCAGCTTTGGCTGATCGCCCACAACTTAGATCTCTCAGGTAGGCAACTCTTTCCAATTGCATCATATGCAAATCTTGTTGAATGAACATGCACAACACCTTGCCATGAACATTCCTTGCCTCTGGGCTTAGACGCTCTAAGAATCACTAGTTAAGTCTAACCCAAAAGCTGACACGGTAAACATGCACCCTGCTTTGGCAGAACCTACATGTCTACCCTTCACACTTCCACAAGATAGACGGCGCACCACACTTTGGCGTAACCTATGCTTGGTCGATCGAGCTTTTCATGTGTGCCGCTAATGGAAGGCATATAAGACTTAAGTGATTTGGTTTTTATATACATATACATATCCAATCACCCAATACATATTACGTATCATATACATGCTATATCCCACAGAAAACATGCACAAACGATAAAAAGTGATGATTATGTCCATCCTAATGTGATTCCTCGAGCCAAGAGGAATCACGGTCATCTAGGTCAACATCACATGCAACATGTACAAGATGAACATATGTGCCTTGCCATCCGAGTTGATCAACTCATCACATGAATGATCTGTACTCTCCAGCCGGTCGTCTGGGTGCCACCAGCCGATCGGTTGGCTCCTCCAACTGATCGGTTTGCCTGGATGTCGTGCATCTCGTCATGTCCGCCACCCGGTCGTCTCGCTCCTCGATCGGTCATCAACTGATCGGTTCACTCCTTGAACCGACCGTCTGGAATGTCAACCGATCGGTTCGCGCCTTGAACCGATCGTTTCAGTTGTTGTCTTGATGTCCGCCGGTCTTCGACATAACAGTAAATAAAATCTATCCTATTATTACATTGCTTAAAAGAAGAAATCCCGAGTTACATTCGGGGGGAGCAAAGGTAGGAAAGAATCTCGAATTATTTTGAGTTACATCAGGAATAGGAGAAGGAAGATCGGTGCGCAGACCGAGATGCAAGCAACCACAAACAACCATACACATATAGGGTTTATTGGCTATAACCACGCTATACATCCACCACAAAACTCGTTTAAGGGCGACACATATCGAGTGCATTAATAATACATATCATATATGTAACAGGGATTTGTGGATTTAGGATTGGACATGCATAAAGCCAATTTTATTTGCATCGTATGCAATAAATAAAGGCGACAAACCAAAATCGATCATATCGATATTCATAAAATATAGAGCAGTTGACGTGGCTCTGATACCACTGTAGGGTTTTAGGGGAGGCAGAGAAGGCAACGGAAAAAAAATTTTCTCCCCCAAACCCGGAACAAGGAAATGCGTCAACGTCTATATAATAGGAAAGCATAGTTTGTGGAATCATACCTTTTCCTGAGGCTTTCTTGGCGAAAATACCTCGCGCCTTGCACGGTCTTCAACTTCAGTCTTGGATGGTGTCTGTGCAGCTCCTGGTCGCACCGGGACTCACAACTCCTCCTCTCACTGGACTGTCAGGATTGACAATTGTCCTCCTAAGCGGCAGAAACCTCCCACCTCTGAAGTAGTCCACATGGACCACCTGGAATCCACACTCCTTGTCCTACAAGGAAGTGGAAGGAGTCACACCCTCCTGTTGACGTACTAGTCACCAACACACTCTCCTGCCTCCCGTTACAACTGCAGTTGTCCTTCCCTTGCTGCACCTCCCTTTGCGGGAAGCACTTGCTCGGGCTCTCTCTCGGTTACCAAAACCAGAGAGAATGACAACTTTGCAGAGCAAATGGTTGCACTGAGTTGTCCTTTGAGAAGCCCCCAATACCCCTATTTATATAGGTGGGTCATGGGACATGGTTCTCTGTCCCCGACAATATGGGACTAAAGCAGGAGTAGAAGGGTTCGAGATTTTCCACAAAAGCAACCAACTCACAACCTGAACCGGTCAATTGGGGACCTGAACTGGTCGGTTGGAACACCAACCGATCAGTTGGGACCCATGAGCCGATCGGTTCACTTCTGAACCGGTCGGTTTGTGGTCCTGATCAGTTCTCGATTGACTTTCCTTCTTTTGTTTCTAATTGGTATCGAATACCAATCCTTGTTCCAATCAAATTGGGCAAGTGAAACGCAAGGAAAATTCTCACCGACCTGACTTTCCCAACTTGCTCGGGTGCACCAGTTGAACCGATCGTTTCAACACTTGAACCGATCATTTCACTCTGACCATGATTCGATCGACTCAACACTTGAGCCGATCGGTTCAACAACCTCAGCCGACCGGTTCAACACTTGAACCGATCAGTTGGGAGTACAGGTTGTGCAGAATCAGTCAATTGCGATTTCAATCAATCCGATACTCCAATCAATGTGTCCAACACCTTGAACAATATGATATTGAGCTATCAACTGATTGAGTGTTTAATTGAACTACTAAACTCCTTTAGTAATCAATATATACATTTCTTGTGGACAAAACTCCTCTTCCAGGTTAAATCCTATGTGTGTGACCCTGCAGGTCCATTTCACGTTGGCAGTGAAAGTCCATAACACTTATGACTTCACAAGCAAAGAGTGGTGCCTAGTCACACATCAGTGCTACCCAAGTGAAATTAGAAAGTTGGAGAACAACCTTCATCCTACAATCCATGAATGGTGTTACAGTGAATGTATAATTCCTTTGTCACTGATATCCCGAATAAACTCGAGGCATGGAACAGTCATCCTGTCAATGTTCATTCACTTTCTTGATCTCAGAGTAGACTGGAAGAGATATGTATGACATCAATATCACATACTGATTCACACATGCGTGCAAACCTTTCTCAATCCTACTCATCAAGTGGCCATGGATATCAAACTCCCTCAGGAGGGACAAATCCCATATCTATCACTCACCCCTCAAAATCCCCATGTGTCAAAGCCACCCAATCATCACCTTTATAACAACCCATGTTTCAGGACTGCGTTTGATGATGTCAAAGTGTGCCCAACGACATGTGTTGAGTGTAGTGATTTCAGGTCTAAGAATCACACTCACCACCATTACTGTGAGTATTGACTGTGACTACCATGTCATGGTTCCATGTGTCAAACTCACGGTGGGTCTGTCTGGTACACTTGTTCTCTAACAAGTACCTATGTGTTTGGTTTTATATCTCTATATCATGACTGATGAGATTCTGTCATCAACCAACACCACACTCTAGTCGTGTGTGTCATTGCTGTCTATCTACCTTCCACAATGACATACGACTAGGGACATAACAAGAATGTACAAAATCTTAGCATCTGTATGATCTCATCATTCAGGTCATGAACCTGAAGGCATACGTCATTGAGTATTGTCATTCTCTAGACATTCAATCTGTTCTATCACTATCTCATATGACTGAACCAGAAAGAATTGGAAGCTCGCCTTTGTTGTTTATCAAATCAATCTTAATGTATCCCACCAATCATCCGATGATTGGCTCTCAGGGCATACATACCAACATATATATATATATATAATAATTTACATGTGTCACTCTAAAAGCAGTTTTGATGGTGTATGTGTAGTATGGTTATGGCCAATAACCCCTATTATCTGTGCATGGTTGTGTGATTGGTTAATTATGTTTTATCTCAGTCCATGCATTGAGCCTCTATCTTATCTTCCCAATGTAAAATTAATTCTATCCTACCTTTTCTCTCCTCGAATGTAACTTGAGGTTTCTCGATAATCATGTAAAAGTAGGATAGTTTACTTTCCTATTTTGATGAAGAAGAAGATGTTTTGAAGACGCCCGACGACCATCTCAAAGACGAGCCGACCAACTGGAGGACCAGGTGGACAATCCTAATTGATCAGCTGGTGGACCCAATCGATCAGCTGGAGGAGCCAATAATGGTGTACTGATAGAACCAGATGACCGGCCAGGAGGCGAGCTGATCGATTCAAGGGTTGAACCAATTAACCCAGATTGGCAAGCACAAATCTTCATCAACAACAAGTTTCTGCATGTGATGTGGATCTAGGTTGTTGTAATTCCTTGTGGATCCAAGGAATTAAATTAGGTTGGCAATAACCATCACTTTCATTTATTGCATATTTTTGTTGAGGGATATTGCATGTATATGATACATACTATATATATGTGGTGATTGGATAAAGTATATGTATTTATAAATACAAACTCCCTCAAATAAAATATAAAGTCTTAGATGCTTTCCAAAAGTGGCACACATGAAAAGCTTGATTGACTGCATAGGTTACACCAAAAGGTGGTGCACCGTCTATCTTATGGAAGTGTGATGGTAGTAATGTAGGTTCCTCCAAAGCGGGGTGCATTATTATCATGTCAGATTTTGGTTCAGGCTTGACTGGTGATTCTTAGAGTGTCTAGGCCTAGAAGCATGTAGTTGATTATGGCAAATTGTTGTGCATATCATCTATCTAATAATTACATATGATGCAATCAGAAAGTTGCCTACCCTGATAATTGATTGTGTATATTGATGCTGGTCAGGTCATAGTTGAATTGTCTTGGATCTTGTCCCGCTAGAATATTGTATGATGCAATATGTCAAATTGATATTAAGGGCTATCAATTTGAATAAAATAGTGGGAGCAATATACAAACTAAAGAACTAATTAGTATCGTCAAAGTTTATCAAATCAAATCAAAAGTTTTGACAAATGTAAATTTTCTCTTGTAGAATCAAATGACAAACAAATCCGTATTGCAATCAGTCTTAAAAAGTACAAACTTCATGGGACAAATTTCCACAAATGATTTTGGACTTTGATAAGGGTTGTCAATGAAGAGTGCAAGATCTACGTACTTGACAAACCAATGCCAGAAATACCTTCTCCTAATGCTCCTAGGGCACAAGTGGATGCTTACTAGAAGCATTCCAATGATGCCTTAGAGATATAGTACCTAATGGTTAGCTACATGAACTATGAGATGCATGAGCAGTGCAAGGACATGGGGATTCTTGAGATGGTAACACATCTTAAGAAAGTGAACCTTGGCCTTCCAAAGCAAGAAAGGGATGATATCATAATAGAACTTTTTAAGTCAAAACTGTTAGAGGGAACCTCCGTAGAAGAACATGTTATCAATATGATTGGACATGTGTATTATCTTGAAGAACTGGGATTCACCTTGAGCCAAGAGATGGCCACTGATATGAATCTAAAGACATTACCAGAATCATATAGCCATTTTATTTTGTGCTATCATGTGAATAATATGGCCAGACCGATGTCAGACTTGCTTTCCATGTTGATTCATGTTGAAACAAGATTGAAGAAGGACAAGCTTATGATGGTGATCAGTGGATCTGAGTTCAAGGATCAAAGCAAGGCTGAGAAGAGTTTTGAGGTCAAGCCCAATTCTAATTCTTCATCACTTAAGATAAGGGGAATGAAAAGTACAAGAGGAACTCATCCTTTATACTTGAAGGCATTCAGGAAGAAGAAGATAGGGATGGTTATATCCACTTCAGGTATATACGTTCTAGAGATAAATCTATCTACTTCTTCGTCATGGGTACTAGAGACCGGATGTAGATCTCACATATGTTCAAATATGTAGGATCTGAAAAGAAGGAAGCTTATGGGAAAAGGTGAGGTGGAACTATGAGTTGCTAATGGTGTAGGAGTTTCATCCAATGAAGTTGGAACCTATAGCTTATCTCTGTCCACGGGTTTGTAATAGAGTTAACAAACTACTAGTATGTACCTGCTACAAATAGAAACTGAGAGACCCCTGACCTTGCTTAAAGTATTGAACATATTTAACTATCATAATTGAATGTTTAGAACCATAATATAACCTTGTTATATGCTTTTTAATCATAAGACAAGCATAAGTTTCAAGTTTGGTCCAATTTGGTCACTTTTTGTGCAAGTTATGCAATTTTATGCACATTTTGGACTTTTCTACAATTTACCCAATTGAGAGGTTTTCTTTACAATTTATCACTTGCATTATGTTCTTTGAATGTTCTCTCATCATTCTTCAGCTTGTTGAGCCATGGGGCACCTAGATGAACCTTGTTTTGGAAGTGTTTTCCTCAAGGGTATTTTAGGGTTTACCCCTTTATGGATGAGATAGCTTTAGGAGCTATCAACCAATGATTTATTTGATTGGTTTAAAAATTCGACAAAGGAGAGATAAGCAGGTCTCTATGGATGGTTTGGGATCTTCTTGTGTGGATGCTTGTATATTCTTAATAGTTTAAGGCCATGGATGCATGGAGAGCTTTTTAGACACCTCATGCTTCTTCTCTCCCTTACCTAGAGCTTTATATATCTATTTTTGAGCTCCCAAATGAAAGTTTTTCTTTCCACCACTTCCCTCCTGCTAAGAACCTCGTTCCCTATCTGTTTGTCTGTGGATGACCTATCCAAGGTAGGAGAAGAAGGCGAATTTCTTGGTGGAAGCTCCTAGGGTTTTGTTTTGCTCTCTTTTCGGGTTTAAAAAGCTTCCTTCTAGTGATCTTGACCTAAAAGAGTAAGAATCCCCTTCTTTCCTTCATTTATTTATTTATTATCCTTCCTCCTACCTTTCTTCAGGTCCGAACCTTGTTGTTACATGGTAGAAATTGCTCTAAAGCTCTAAAACCCTACCTTTTTTGCTCCTTATGCTTAGGGTTTGCTCATTTGATGAAGAAAGGTGCTAGATGGACGGGTTCACAGCTTATGCTTGGATTTTCTACCCTACCTGTTCATGGTTTCTTCTATTTGGGATTTTATCTTCTAATTAGAGGCCATTTTTAAAACTTTCTCCATGTTTATTGCTTACCATAAGCTTTCTAGCTCATGTTCTTGCTTGAAAATGATGATCCATGCACTAAAAAGCTATGCTTGACTTGGATTTCGATTTTTATAATGTTCTCTATTCTGATTTCAGTTCTAGATGAACCTACATTCATGTGTACTTTCTTCCTAAGGTATAATATGACTTGGATCGGGTTGGTTTGACAACCTATGGTGCTAAGCACCTATCAACCAAAGGTCAATTTTAGGGTTTTAAGTTGATTTCTTCTATAAACCCATGACTCGATGGTGGTACCATTGCAACAACCGATGGTGTTGTCTTCATGACAACTAATGATGGTGACCAAGGCTGTCAACTAATGTTCACCCCTTATGTTAGGTGTTGGCCTAATTATAAGCTTATTGATTAACAACTAAGTACCCTAATGATGCTATCAATCAATTGTGATATTAGTTTGATATTCTATGGTGATTAATGAATATAGTGTTGATCTAACAACCTATGGTGACTTAATGGTCACTGATGGTGGTGTATCAGGTCTCCACAGCCTATGGTGAGTTAATCATTTAGTTGTAGCATCAATTAAGCCTTAAACCAATGGTTTCTTGGGTCATTCGATGCAATGGTCAGACCTATACTCCAATTGACAGTTTTAAAATATGAACTTGACCTAATGGTTAAGATCTAATGTTTGTTCATTCAATAAATTAGAATGATGCCTAAATGTAATATGTTGGTCCTAATAAATTGATTTAAATGGTTTCCTTCATGAGATCAACTTAAGAAGCTCATTTACTGACAACTTGTTTTAAATAAACAATCCCTTGTGGGCTTTACCCTACTCTAAATGGAAATTTTTGTGTTGTTAATTAAGGGATGTCTAGGGTTCGATGGTGAATCGTTCTAGATCACAACTCAATGACTTCATAGTTGTTTAGTTCAAGATGTTTACTTATGTAAATTACCAATGGCTTTACCCTTTCAACATTTAATGGTTAGAATTTGATGCCTCAATATTCCCATTGTCTTGGGTGAAGCCTATAGTGTAATGTTATGATTCTAATGATGAGAATTTGATGGTTCAATGTCTTAAATTGTAGTCTTACCCTTACCCTCATATGATTATGATTGATAATCACCACAATGAATTAATGGGTAACCATAATGAGGTATAGCTTGTTATACCTAGCTTTAATATAACTAAATGATGGTAATTGGGTATGAATAGTCCTTGAATGATTAATACAATCATGGAGTATTATCTTTTGTTGTTGAAACCTTAGTATGCTATAACCCGATGGTTACACCTTGATTTATGTGTGGATTCATACTTCAGAATAGTATGGAATGTGATGGTGATGCTTCACCTTATGCATCCATGATCCAATGGGGATGCCATGAGTTAGGGTTTGGGTATAAGTGTTGATTAGTAACATTAATCTAGTTTATCTTGTTGAACCTAACTCTAATGCAAATAGATAAAGATGAGTATTCATGTTTAACATTCTTATATGATGGAATGATGGTGAAATAACCTCCTTAATATGATCATAACCTTAATATGTTAATTGGCGGTTATCATAGCCACATGGTTGATACTTTCTTATGCTAAACATGTGCATTATGAATATGATGAGGGTTAATCATATCTGGATTCCTTGCATATTGATGTAATAAAGGAATGTTCTTAATGTTAATATAACCCTGCTATGATTGTTTATGAATATCTCCTAGCTCATTAATGCAATATTGTGTTGATCTGGTGTATTATATGTAAGTGATGTTGTTGAGCCTTGTTATAAGGCATGTAAAGATAATCATGATCTTTTAGGGAATAGTATGATGGTCTTAATGACCTTTGGGCATGGATGACCCCTGAATGAGGTGTAATCCTCTTGTGTTGATAACAGTTGATACCCTATGATATTGTGAAAATGATTTATATATTGTGATAGTATGATGACTAGTGTAGTCTCATGAATGATAAGTGAATAGTACCATGTGATGATGAGATCAGAAATTATGTTTTACACATTTTATATCTTTTGAAGTTGTGATATTTATATGCTTGCTAGAAGTGAATTAGGGTTTGTATGTCTACTTGTTTGATGCAGTCTTAATTCACTCAATTGGCATAACTCATCAAGTACAACTCTAATCATGTAGTGCCCTGTACCATAGAGCCATCTTCAATGTCAGAACTTGTTGGATGGTGAAACGAGTATTCCTAAGGGAAACTCCGAGTGCATACTATTGAGTATGTGGGGGTGGCAAGTTGAGGATATATCCTTGTCATCCACAATGCAGGTTATGGTGGCTATGGTCATGCCTCAGACATTTGATGTGATTGAGGACAACTACGATTGTACCTCGGATTAGAGGGTTTTGTATACCCTGGTTTCTAGTGTCATGACCTGTACCAAGGGTGGACTAGTGGTTAGCAGCTTGACTATATGTTGTTGTTCTGGAAACTTTGACTGATATGTCACTGCCTTTTTACTCATACTAACTGGGGGGAAGAGATCTTAGGATACTGGCACTCCTAGATCTTGTACAGAACTGAATAGCCCTTCTTAGGGGTCGGTTGGACTTTGGATGGTACGATTTAAATTCCCTAGGGTATAATAAAAGATGTAAGATAGTCGCGTAGCATATCTATTTAGGGTTATACACAATGCTTCATATTGGATGATAACCCTTGTTTGCATTCTTTTCACTGAGATCATGTATAGTATAATAAGAGATAATAGATATGCTAATGTAGTAGTTATGCTCATGTTGTAAACATGCCTATGTTGTCAAATATACTAACATTGATGGTTGAGATGATGCTGCTAGCTATGTTTAATATTTCTATCCATGCCTATGTAATTAGAAATGCTTAAACTGCTAATCATGCCTATGCAGTTAATTGTGCTATGATGTTAGTTCTATTTATGATATAGATCTGTTCCCTTTATTTGAGATGCCAATATTGATAGCCATGTTATGTTACTAGACATATTCATGATGTCAGGGATGCTTATGCTACTAGATTGCTTGTGATGTTAGCAAGGAATATGATGATAGTTAGATTAATGGTGATGATTGTTATTAGATACAATTTAATGAAACTTGAGTGATATATATCCAGAGAAATGGATTTATTTGTTACCTATATATCCATTGATAATCATACTTGTTTCTAAGATGATTTGCTTAATCTGTTTAGCATACTTGAACTATTGAATCTGTTTAATTGATTATTAAATACTCCAACTGCTCATTTAATTACTATTTAAAACGTTGTAATCAATAAGCACTGTTGGAGGTTATATCTCTTGCTGGGACATTGGTCTCACCCTTGTGGTTCTCCACATCTTTTTAGGTAATTAGAAGTGATGAAAACAAACATGTGGCAGCAAAGTGGAGCTATATTAATGAATCTTTGAGAAAGTTGATTAGATATCTAGTGTGTCCTAGAGTCATCCATGTACTCTCAGGTCCGGGCAAGAAAAGTTTGTATATGGTGTTTCAAATGAATTTGAATTTTGTTAGCATGTTAATGCTTGTTTGTGTGGCATATACAAATATTGTTCTCCTGTGTATATATGTTGTATCTAAGGAGATAGAACAATTTGTATCAAATTCTTGTCATATTATGGATACAAGAAAGATATTTGGCTCTTTTGCAAATGTTTCTGAGTGGGTGTTGATGTTGAAATTGATTTTAATTTACCCATATTTTTGGGGTATGTGGTTAATTGTTGATCAGTTGTGTTTTATGTTTTGAGTAATCTCGTTTAGTGTAACATGTTCTTACAAGTTGGTATCAGAGCTTTAGGTTCACTGAGTCTACAAGGACACTACGACTTAGGACTAGGATGATGTTTAAGTAAGGAACATGACATGAAAATATAGTACATACTACCTAATATCAGCACTTGGATGCCCTGGCCAGGTATTCAATTATTGAAGAAAAGGTAAGTATGGAACTTTTAGATTGTTATCTTTTTTTTACTCAGATCCAATAGTCATTTTGAAACAATCTAAAGAGCATAATGAATCAAAAATCATGGTGTAAATATCTCAAACTTACCTTAAAGAAGATGAGAATTGCATCATTATCTATCAAAACTTGAATGTTTGGTAACTATAAGAGAAAGATACAATAACATGAAATCTAAATCCGAATAAAAATAAGGAAAAGAGGAGTTCTTGAAGATGTAATTCAAAAAGATAATAAAGTAAAAGAAAGATAAGTTTGTTCTTATAAAGTAATTCAAGGTATGAAATTCACATAAGATGGAGAGAATTCCTATGATAAGTATAAAATGAGAAGATGAATGGGAACAATGACAAATGAATAAGGTGGAACCTGAGTTAATCTCAGACCAACCTATGTATGTAAGAAAATTTTAATGTAAAATCAACAGGGCATGTGAAAGAAAATGTTGTTTGGAAGGAAAACAAAAGTGATTCTATAATGTTGTGTATGATTCAGTGATAGTTGGGCAAGACCACTATCAAGGATAGATGGTTTGTTGATCAATAGACATGTGCTACCGTGTTCCTTTAAGATAAACCTAGGATCAAATATCAATGCATAAGAGTTAGAGTGGATTACATAAGTTACATGTCTGTGATGAGTTTATGGTTATGTCCTTTAGACTAATCAACGTACCAATAGAATTTATGAATAGGAGGAATAGAGTGTTCAACTCATGTCTTACAAGTTGTAGCAAGATTTGAATGATGACATCTCAAAGTATTCCAGAAATGGTCATTAACATGTGTTAAACCTTAAGAATAATGAAGTAACTGTACTTATGTGGGACAGGTCTACAAACAGTGAGTTGGGGACTAAAGTATCCTCTTGGAGTTATGATATCTGTATTAAGTGTGTTGTGGGAATCCTGATAAGATGAATACAATGTCGTTGTTCTACTCCTAACAAGGTCAATCAGGAAGTTATATTTGTTAACGGTTATAGATAAATGTATGATTCTTCAACTAAACAGATGGTCAGTTCACCATTGAGATGATTAGAGAATCCTCTCTCTCTCTCTCTATATATATATATATTTATATGCTCATAGTTCATGAAAATTAAGAGATGCGTACCTGGTAGATTGAGTTGTTAATTACAACATCCATTAAAGGGGCATAGAGATGAAACCTTGTAAAGTTACATATGATAAGAGATGCATGATGTTCTATGTTTGGTAAAATCCAGCGATTATGACCTCTGAGTGATGTGTGATACAACAGATAGAATAGTTCAAGATGACAATTGAGTCCCAAAGTTGAAAGGTACTACCAGACCTGTACATGTGGTACAACATTTCCTATGATGAACCAAGGTTACACATGCAGAAGTTCAGGGAGAAGAATACAACTTCTATGAGAATAATGTGACATCATAATGAGATGAAAGTTACCATGTGGAATGTTGGGGATGAGATGCATGAGAAGTATCCATCTTTTTTACCTTGGATTTCAGGGGCGAAATCCCTGTTAGGGGTTTATGGTTGAGAGACCCCTAACCTTGCTTAAAGTATTGAACATACTTAACTATCATAATTGAATATTTAGAGCCTTAATATAACCTTGTGATATGCTTTTTAATCATAATACAAGCCTACATTTCAAGTTTGGTCCAATTTGGACATTGTTTGTGCAATTTATGCAATTTTATACACATTTTGGACTTTTCTGCAATTTACCCAATTGAGAGGTTTTCTTTGCAATTTATCACTTGCATTATGTTGTTTGGATGTCTCTCATCATTCTTGATATTGTTGAGCCATGGGGCACCTAGTCGAATCTTGGTTTGTAAGTGTTTTCCTCAAGGGTATTTTAGGGTTTACCCCTTTATGGATGAGCTATCATTAGGAGCTATCAACCAATGATTTATTTGATTGGCTTGGAAATTCGACAAAGGAGATATAAGAAGGTCTCTATGTATGGTGGGGGAGCTTCTTGTGTGACTGCTTGTATATCCTTAATAGTTTAAGGCCATGGATGCATGGAGAGCTTTTTAGACACCTCATGCTTCTTCTCTCCCTTATCCTAGAGCTTTATATATCTATTTTTGAGCTCCCAAATGAACGTTTTGCTTTCAATCACTTCCCTCATGATAAGAACCTTGTTCCCTATCTGTTTAGATGTGGAGGACCTATCCAAGGTAGAAGAATAAGGTGAATTTCTTGGTTGAAGCTCCTAGAGTTTTGTTTTGCTCTCTTTTAGGGTTTAAAAAGCTTCCTTCTAGTGATCTTGACCTAAAAGAGTAATAATCCCCTTATTTCCTCTATTTATTCCTTTTTTATACTTCCTCTTACCTTTGTCCAGGTTATAACCTTGCTTTTAGATGGTATAAATTGCTCTAAAGCTCTGAAACCCTACTTTTCTTGCTCCTTCTGCTTAGGGTTTGCTTATTTGATGAAGAAAGGTGCTAGATGGATGAGTTCACAACTTATGCTTGAATTTTCTACCCTACCTACTCGTGTTTTCCTCTTTTTGGGATTTTATATTATAATTATAGGTCAGTTTTATAACTTGCTCCACATTTATTACTTACCATAAGCTTGCTAGCTCATGTTCTTGCTTGAAAATGATGATCCATGCACTAAAAAGCTATGCTTGACTTGGATTTCGATTTTTATAATGTTCCCTATTCTTATTTCAGTTCTATATGAACCTATATTCATGTTTACATTCTTCCTAAGGTATAATATGACTTGGATCAGGTTGGTTTGACAACCTATGGTGCTAAAGAACCTATCAACCAATGGTCAATTTTAGGGTTTTAAGCCGATTTCTTCTACAAACCCATGACTCGATGGTGATACCATTGCAACAACCAATGGTGTTGTCTTCATGACAACTAATGGTGGTGACCAAGGGTGTCAACTGATGTTCACCCTATACGTCAGGTGTTGGCCTAATTAGAAGCTTAGTGATTAACAACTAAGTACCCTAATTATGTTATCAATCAATGGTGATATTAGTTTGACATTTGATGGTGATTAATGAATATAGTGATGATCTAACAACCTATGGTGACTTAATGGTCACTAATTATGGTGGATCATATATCCACAACATATGGTGAGTTAACCATTTAGTTGTAGCATCAATTAAGCCTTAAACCAATGGTTTCTTGGGTCATTTGACGCAATGGTCGGATCTATACTCCAATTGATGGTTTTAATATATGAACTTGACCTAATGGTTAAGATCTAATGTTTCTTCATCCAATAAATTGGAATGATGCCTAAATGTAATATGTTGGTCCTAATAAAGTGATTTAAATGGTTTCCTTTATGAGATCAACGTAAGAAGCTCATTTACTGACGGCTTGTGTTAAATAAACAATCGCTTGTGAGTTTTACCCTATTCTCAATGGAACTTTATATGTTGTTAATTAAGGGATGTCTAAAGTTATATGGTGACTCTTTCTAGATCACAACTCAATGACTTCATAGGTAGTTTGTTCAATATGTTTACTTATGTAAACGACCAATGGATTTACCTTTTCAACATTTAATGGTTAGAAATTGATGCCTTAAAATTCCCATTGTTCTGGGTGAAGCCTATAGTGTAATGTTATGATTCTAATGATGAGAATTTGACAGTTCAATGCATTTGTATACTTCAATTATCGATGTAGATGCTACATAGTTGGTTCTCATCCTTCAAAGACTATGAGTGTAATAGGAGCATCCGTCGATAAAAGGATCACCCTAAGATGATCATCTCGTGGCTATTGAGAACGAATCAAATCAGATGGTTCTATTTGTCAATCTTTTTGACTTGCTCCTACACAACCAAGGTCGAAAAAAGATTGAAAAAGTAAACTTGTAGTCTCACCCTTACCCTCATATGGTTATGATTGATAATCACCATAATGAATTAATGGGTAACCCTAATGAGGTATAGATTGTTATACCTAGATTTAATATAACTAAATGATGGTAATTGAGTATGAATAGTCCTTAAATGATTAATACAATCATGGAGTACTCTCTTATTGTTGTTGAAACCTTAGAATGCTATAACCTGGTGGTTACACCTTAATTTATGTGTGGATTCATACTTGAGAATAGTATGGAATGTGATGGTGATGCTTCACCTTATGCATCCATGATCCAATGGGGATGTCATGAGTTAGGGTTTGGGTATAAGTGATGATCGGTAACATTAATATAATTTATCTTATTGAACCTAGCTCTAATGCAAATAGATAAAGATGAGTATTCATGTTTAACATTCTTATATGATGGAATGATGGTGAAATAACCTCCTTAATATCATAACCTTAATATGTTAATTGATGGTTATCATAACCACATGGTTGATACTTTCTTATTCTAAACATGTGCATTATGAATATGATGAGGGTTAATCATATCTAGATTCCTTACATGCTGATGTAATAAAGGAATGTTATTAATGTTAATATAACCATGCCATGATTGTTTTGTTGGATAAATTGGATATTATGATAAATCCCTTTGTTTCGATGATGACAAACATTTCATTCTTATTAATCTAACAAGCTACTTGAGTGTGCAGGACTAAGCAGGATGACAAAGTAGCAAGAGAAAATCCAAGAGCTTACTTAGTTATATTTTCATGCAATGTAATCAATGTTGTAAAACTTGTACAAATATATAATGTACAAGTACTTAGAATTGCATGTAAATCAAGCGTTAGATTTTCCCTAGCCAAACACCATAGTTAGACATGTCATCCCATTTAAATTTGGATCATCTTTGCACACTCACACATATAATTAATGCTTAAATTGAAACCTTGAAACAGGATCATTCTCGGTCGACTAACTCCTCGACCGAGACACTCTCGGTCGACAAACTCCTCGACCGAGAAAGATCCAAAGTAGCCGTTAGACACAACAGACAAAGTAGTTGGCAGTTGCAAATGAACGTTAATCCAGAGAGCCTGTCGGTCGACATCTGTTCGACCGAGTAGGTGTCTCGGTCGACCATTCCTCGACCGAGATGGTCTCTGACAGCAACTGCAGAATAAATTATTTAGCCGTTGTTAAAGCAACAACTTTGTACCTAACGGCTAGTTAAGCACTTAGAAACCCCTAGAAGTTGTCTAGAACGTCCTTAAGCATACTTAGGCCATTCCTATAAATAGGACAAGCCATAGGACACTAGAACACACTTGTTACACTTGAGAATACACTTGAGCATACTTGAGCAATCTTTTGCAAGCAATTTGAGCACTGTGATTATTGGCCTACATTCTTCTTAGCTCAATCTCGTGTCCTATAGGCTAGACTCTCCTATCCACTGCAATTACAAGTTCACATACTTGGCTAGGAGATCTTACGCTTGATCTAGGATTATCAAGCCTCGGGCTTAAAAGGATAAGTTGTAATTTCCATTTCCTTTCTTGTTCCTGTTTATCTTTTGTACTCTCCTTGCTACTCCTAGGGTTGGAGGCTGCGGATTGGAGAGGGTTGACTTCTCAGGTGGAGAAGGGGACTTCAAGCTACTTCAAGAAGGCTATCGCAAGGGAAGCTACTTCAGAAGGCTGGTGCAACGGGAGTTGGTGCATCTACTTCAAGGGAAGGCTGCTTCAAGGTTGGCGATTACTTCTAGGTGAAGGCTGCTTGAAGGGTTTAGGAAAAGAGATTATATTTTATGTAAATTCCTTGAAGAGGTAATAAAATAAATTTCTTTTCAAATCCCGGTTGGGTAAGCAACCGGGTAGTGGACTGACAGCTATAGTATTTGCTATAGTTGGAACCACTCTAAACCTTGCGTCTCCTTGTCCAAATATTTACATTGTGGTTGCTTGAGTTCAATAATTGTTAAATTATCTATAAAACTCTATTCATCCCCCCTCTAGTAGTTTTCATGTTTATGAATAATATCTACTAGCTCATTAATGCAATATTGTGCTGATCTGGTGTATTATATGTAAGTGATGTTGTTGAGCCTTGATATAAGGCATGCAAAGATAATGATGATCTTATAGGGAATAGTATGATGGTCTTGATGACCTTTGGGCATGGTTGAGCCCTGAATGAGGTGTAATCCTCTAGTGTTGATAAGGGTTGATACCCTGTGATATTGTGAATAGGATATTATATCTTGTTATAGTATGATGACTAGTGTAATCTCATGAATGGCAAGTGAACAGTACCATGTGATGATGAGATGAGAAATTATGTTTCACAAGTTCTATATCTTTTGAAGTTGTGATATTTATATGCTTGATAGAATTGAATTAGGGTTTGTATGTCCACTTATTTGATTCATCCTTAATTCACCCAATTGGCATAACTAATCAAGTGCAACTCTAATCATGTATTGCCCTGTGTCGTAGAGCCGCCTTCAGTGTCAGAACTTGCGAGCTTGTGAAATGAGTATTCCTAAGTGAAACTCGGACCACATACTATTGAGTATGTGGGGGTGGAAAGTTGAGGATATATCCTTGTCATCCACAATGTAGGTTATGGAGGATGGCTATGGTCATGCCTCAAACATTTGATGTGATTGAGGACAACTGCAGTTGTACCTCGGATTAGCGGGTTTTGTATATCCTAGTTTCTAGTACCGTGACCTGTACCAAGGGTGGACTAGTGGTTAACAGCTTGACTATATGTCGCTGTAGTGGCAACTTTGACTGATATGTCACTGCCTTTTTACTCGTATTGATCGAGGGGAAGAGATCTTAGAATACCGACACTCCTAGATCTTGTACGGAACCGAATACCCTTCTCAGGGGTCAATCAAAGTTTGGATGGTACGATTCAAACTTCCCAAGGCATAATAAAAGATGCAAGACAACCACATAGCATATTTATTTAGGGTTATACACAACACTTCATATTGGATGATAACCCTTGTTTGCTTTCTTATCACTGAGATCATGTATAATATAATAAGAGATAATAGATATGCTTATGTAGTAGTTATGCTTATGTTGTAAACATGCTTATGCTGTCAAATATACTAACACTGATTGTTATGATGATGCTACTAGCTATGTTTAATATTGCTATCCATGCTTATATAATTAGAAATGCTTAAACTATTGATCATGCCTATGCAGTTAATTGTGTGATGTTGATAGTTCTACTTATGATATAGATCTGTTCCCTTTATTTGAGATGCCAATATTGGTAGCCATGTTATGTTACTAGACATATTCATGATGTCAGGGATGCTTATGCTACTAGATTGCTTATGTTGTTAGCAAGGAATGTGATGATAGTCAGATTAATGATTATGATTGTTATTAGATGCAATTTAATGAAATTTGAGTAGATATCTATCCAGAGAAATGGATTTATTTGTTACCTATATATCCGTTGATAATCATACTTGTTGCTAAGATTATTTATTTAATCTATTTAGCATACTTGAACTATTCAATCTGTTCAATTTATTATTAAATACTCCAACTGCTCATTTATCTACTATTTAAAATGTTGTAATCAATAAGTGTTGTTGGAGGTTATATCTCTTGCTAGGACATGGGTCTCACCCTTGTGGTTCGCCACATCTTTTTAGGTAATCGGAAGTGATGAAAACAAACATGTGGCAGCAAAGAGGAGCTATAATAATGAATCTTTGAGAAAGTTGATTACATGTCTAGTGTGTCCTAGTGTTGTACATGTACTCTCAGGTCCATATAGGAAAAGTTTGTATATGGTGTTTCAAACGAATCAGAATTTTGTTAGCATGATAATGCTTGTTTGTGTGGCATATACAAATATAGTTCTCCTTTGTATATATATTGCGGCTAAGGTGATAGAACAATTTGTATCAAATTCTTGTCATAGCATGGATACAAGAAAGATATTGGGCTCTTATGCAAATGTTTCTAAGCGGGTGTTAATGTTAAAATTGGTTTTAATTTACCCATATGTGGTTAAGGTGATCGATTGTGTTCTATGTTGTGAGTAATCTCATTTAGTGTAATGGGTTCTTACAGAAACATCATTTATGTATCTTGTATGGACAAGAATGCATTTGGATTCCATATTAAAAATGGTCGACGTTCTATTTCAAAAGATGGAATCGTTTATGGAAGAGCCCCAATGTCTTATGATCTTTACTTATTAGATCTAAAGACAAAAGTATATAACGTTAATACCAAAAGACTAAAACTCAACAATTCTAACAAAACATACATTTGGAATTTTCTCCTAGGGCACATAAATGAGAATCACATATCTAGACTCCATAAAGATGGTTATCTAGAATCTTTTGATTTTGAATCAATAGAAACATGTGAATCTTATTTGTTGGGCAAGATGGCTAAGAGACCCTTCACTGTTAACAATGAAAGGGCTAGTGATCTATTAGGACTCATAAATATTGATGTGTTTGGACCTTTTAGAACAACCGCTAGAGGAGGATACTGGTACTTTATTACCTTTACTGATGACTTTAGTAGGTATGGCTATGTTTATTTAATAAAACATAAGTCAAAAACTCTTCACAGGTTCAAGGAGTTTATAAATGTACATAATCAACTTGGAAAAAGTATTAAGGCACTTCATTCTGATCGAGGTGGAAGATACTTAAATCAAGAGTTTGAGGACCTTCTTAAAGCCCATGGGATCGTATCTCAGTGGACTCCACCAGGTAGACCTCAACATAATGGTGTATCAGAAAGAAGGAATCTCACATTGTTGGATATGGTGCGATCGATGATGAGTTTAGCCACGCTTCCTACTATCTTCTAGGGTTATGCTCTTGAAACTACCGCATTTACACTAAACCGAGTACCATCTAAATTGGTTCAAAAAACACTATATGAGATATGGAGTGGGAAATGTCCCAGTTTGTCTTTTGTGAGGATTTGGGGATATGAGGCTTATGTTAAGAAATTGTTTTCTAAAAAGCTTGACCCTAGATTTGATAAATGTTATCTTGTTGGATATCCTAAAGAGACAAAAGGGTATTATTTTTATTCCCTATCAGACAACAAAGTGTTTGTTGTTAGAGATGCAATATTCCTTGAGATGGATTTCATTTCTAAATGAATTTAGTGGGAGAAAAGTGGATCTCAAAGAGGTTTGAGACCAACAACAAATCATTGAACCATTAGATGAATAAGAGGAACAAAGAGAATTACAAGGTGTTTTGGAATCTCAAATTTCTCAAGTGACACAAGTACCTCATTGATCTAATAGGACACGCCTTGACACTAAGACATTTGGATGTCTTGTGACTCAAGAAGGCGGTGAGTTGGTCATAGATGATGAGCCAACAACTGATGTAAAAGCTACTTAGGGACCAGAGTTCAAGAAATGTCTTGAGGCCATGAGATCTAAGATGGAATCCATGTATGACAACAAAGTATGGACTTTGGTGGATCCACACGAAGGGGTGAAACCCATAGGGTGCAAGTGGGTTTTCAAGAAGAAGACCGACATGGATGGTAAAGTAGAAACCTATAAGGACAGATTGGTAGCAAAGGGTTTCATACAAGTTCAAGATGTTGACTAGGATGAAACCTTTTCTCCAGTGGCCATGGTTAAGTCCATCAAGATCATGCTTGCCATTACAGCTTATCATGACTATGAAATTTGGTAGATGGATGTTAAAACTACATTCCTTAGTGGGAATCTTATGGAGGATGTGTACATGACACAATCTGAGGGTTTTATAAATCCAAAAGATCCAAACAAATTCTATATGCTACAAAGGTCAATCTATGGTTGAAGCAAGAATCTCAGAGTTGGAATCTTCATTTTGATTAAATAATCAAAGAGTTTGGCTTTATTCAAAATGAAGATGAACCTTGTGTGTACAAGATGGTTAGTGGGAGCACAGTGACATTCCTCATATTGTTTGTTGATGACATACTATCGATGGTGAATGACATCCCTATTTTACAAAAGGTAAATACATGGATTGGAAATACATTTTCTATGAAAGACCTAGGAGAAGCATCCTACATCTTGGGGATAAAGATCTATAGAGATAGATCAAGAAGGCTTCTTGGACTAATTCAGAGCACATATATTGACAAAGTGTTTAAGCGGTTTAGCATGGAGAACTCAAAGAGACAAAACTTGCCCATGCTACATGGATTTGCCATCTCTAAATTTCAATGTCCCAGTTCTTGTGAAGAAAGGGAATGCATGAGCTTGATTCCATATGCCTTAACAACTAGATCAATCATGAATGTTGTGTAACCATCTAGATGTCTCATATGCCCTGAGCATGATGAATTGGTATCAATCAGATCTAGGTGATGCTCACTGGACAGCCATGAAGAACATCCTCAAGTACTTGAGAAGTACTAAGGATCAGTTGTTGGTTTATGACAGAGAGGAAGAGTTGGTGGTAAGAGGTTACACCGATGCAAGCTTCCAGACTGACAAAGATGATTATAAATCACAATACAGATTCATGTTTTACCTAAATAATAGAGATGTAAGATGGAAGAGTTCCAAGCAAGTGACAGTTGCCAATTCTACAATAGAGGCCAAGTATATTGCTGCATCAAATGTAGCAAAGGAGGATGTATGGATCAAGAAGTTCATTATAGAACTTGGGTTCGCTCCAAGCATCAGTGATGCATTTGAGCTATTATGACAATAGTGGGGCTATTACACATGATAAGGAGCATAGATCACATCATCGCTCAAAGCTTATACAAAGGTGGTTTCATCTCATATAAGATATCACACAACGAGGGATGTAAAAATTTGCAGACTAACAAATGAGAACAATGTTGTTGATCCCTTGACAAAAGGCACTTTCACAGCAGAAGCATGATGGTCATGTTAGGTCACTCGGGATAAGATTCATGGGTGATTGACTCAAAGTGCAAGTGAGAGTCTATTGGTATGTATGCTTAGAGAGGCAATCATATGATGATTGTAATGGCATAAATGTAAATGATTTGATTAATAATAAAGGTAATCTTCTGATTTATTCTGTTTAGTTTAGTTATGGGATAATGATGTAATAAAGTAAATTTGTAGAGAATGATATTACTTAATGACATATGTTTTCAACTACATGACTTGGAAGAATGAGATCATACATATGTTAATAGTATATAAATTCTCATCATGTCCTTGATCAGTTGTTATTGTGGAAGGTAGATATACAATAATAACACATAATATTAGAGTGTGAGTTGGTTGATGATAGAGTCACATTAGTTATGATATGGTGATATCAAACCAAGCACATAGATGCATGTTAGAGAATAGTGTATTGGACAAACTCACCGCGAGATTGACACATGGAAGCCACAATAATGAAAGTAATAGTCATATCTCATAGTGATGGTGGTGGTTGTGGTTCTTAGACCTAAAATCACTACACTCATCACATGTCATTCAGTACACTTTGACATCATCAAACATAATTTAGAAATACATATTATTATAAAGGTGATGATCGGGTGAATGTGACACATGGGGATAGACTATGAGTGATAGAAATGGAGTTTGTCCCTCCTAAGGGAGTATGATATACCAAGCCTCTTGATTAGCAAGACTGAGAAATATGTGGCCATGTACATGTGAGTCAATATGTGATGTTGAGCTTACATATATCTCATATAGTATGCTCTGGTTCAAGGAACAAGATTGAATAATAATGAGGGTGACTATTCCATGCCTCTAGTTTAATCTGGATGTTAGTGAAAAAGGAACTATACAAACACTATAACACCATACACAGATTGTAGGTTGAAGTTGTTCTCCAACTTTCCATTTACTTGAGTATCAATGATGTGTGATTAGGCACCACTCATTGCTTGTGATGTCATAAGTTGTTATGGACATTCACTGCCAACGTAATATGGGACCTATATGGTCACACACATATGTATTGACCTAGAAGAGTAGTTTAAACTTGAATGATGATTGAATTGATTACTAAAGTGTTTAGGTATTCAATTCATGCAACAAATAAACTAACTACATTGCCAACCAATCGACTCACTTAGTGAGATGGCCGTTTGGATTGCCAAACGATCGGCTCATGTGATGAGATGGGCATTTGGAGTGTCGTTGATTTGAACTGAATTGGTTGAAGTTTTACACGAAATAGGTGCCAACCGATTGGCTCAGGTAGAGCGAAACGACTGGTTCACCTAGTGAACCGATTGGCTTGGTTGGGTTGGTGGAAGGTTCTAGCAACTTTCCCATATTTGTGAGAAAGTTTGTTCATTTTGATTGTTCAATCCTTTTGAAACAAATAATTAATGTTTAACATTAATAGGAAAGGAATTGCCAAGTTCATATGCAATTGGGAAATTACAAAATGACTGTCTCGTTGTGCGAGACGGTCAACTTGCACACCAGACGACCATATCGGTTTCCAGATGACCATTTTGTGTCTCGTAGGTTGCAAAAATTTGAGATCTTCCAGTCCATTTCACTCCCGCACATACTAGGAACCCAGACCCAAACCCCTCCTATAACTAGATGGGTAATGGGGGCTTCCCAAAGAACAACACAGACAATTGAGAATCAGTTGCTCTAACAATTGTTGTCCTCTTTGGTTGTGGTAACCAAGAGAGCCCAAGCAAGTCCTACCCAACTAGGGAGGGACAGTAAGGGAGAGAACAACTAAGGATCATTGTTGTGGGAGAGAAAGTTGGTGACTAGTATGCCAACATGTGGGAAAATCCTTCATGTCTATTCTAACAAGATGATAAGAGTTCTAGATGGTCCGTGTGGACTTCTCTAGAGGTGAGGTGACCTTTGCCCGTCGTTAAGGAGGACAACGTCAACCAATAGTCCATGACGAGAGGAGCTGCTGCAGATTATAACGTTCAAGTTTGTTGTCCATGGAGGAGCAGTCAAATGAGTTCCAGTGCAACTAGAAGATAGTTGTGCAACTACAATGATGAGGATACATTGCTAGACTTGATCTAAGACTAGGTATATCCTCAAAACCATCCTTTCCATCTTATATTATTGACACAATCTGCTAGTTATGGGGAATATGGTAGATACCATTTTTGTTTCTGCTGCCTATTCAGTAGCCATATTTCCCTACATGGGCACACTCTAGAAATCACAAGTGAGAAAATCCCCTCCTTCCATTTGTGAATAGATCCCTAGAAGGGAACTCCTACTTTTAACATTCTCACACAGAGGAGTAAGGGGTATGTTGTGTTCATGGGATTTGGCCAAACCCAACAAGCTATTGCTTAAGGTTTTGAGGTCATTAGATAATATAACAGAGCCTCCACCATTACACAAAGATTGGTGGAGATTGAAAGTGGTAAAAATCTAAGTCATGGCATAAAATGAAGATGTGGATAGGTTCAAAAGAGTCATATGATGTGTTTCACACAAGCACAAAAACAAACCATGGATGGAAGTACATGTTTAACTTTATGTTGTAAAAACACAAAAAGAAAATACCAACAACAAGAATCAAGGAATAAGGCTAGAATTTGATCAACAAGGAGTGGAAGAGTTACTATAAGGTCAAGCAAAGCATCCTTGCATGGTTTGGGAGCCACATGAACTCTTCGTAATAGATTCTCTACGTCACCGTAAGAAGAGGTTTGGGGTAAAACCCATGTGGAAGACACATGACAAAGTAAACGTAGGAAAAGAGAAAGGAGAGGTCTAAAAAGCTTAGTATGTATTTTCCTAGTGGTTTCTTGGGGATATTGAACTAGGTTCTGATCATCGATAACCATGAAGGACTTCAGCACACTAGCAAAGAGGGACTCATGGACAGTTTGGGGTAGAGAGTGGTGGAAAAGGAACTAGTGAATCTTCCTAGAGAGGTAATTATAAGTAGGACTGTGGTTTTGCGAGTGGTCGATGATTCTTAGAGTGTCTATGGAGATGAAGGTTCATGCAAAAATGGGTGGTTTTTTTAATCATGTGAAAAGAGATTTCCTCCAAAACATTGGGGATAAAATTAAGAAGTTTGTGCTAAAGAGATGACATTGGTGATTGGGGAGAGATGTATTTGTGAGGATGTGGAACTTGACACAACAAAACCTCTAATATCTACAATCATCCCTAATCAAATTATCATGAAACTAGATTATGATACTTTGTCAATATTGTGTTATAAATGTGGCATATTGAGACTTTATATCACTACCTGCCCTTGAAGAAGACAGTAACTAATGATAAATCAAATTTGGATTCTCAACACAAGGAAAGTGTGTCTAGACATGGAGAGTGCTTGTATAGAATAGTCATGCATGCAACACATATACAAGACATTGAAGTAATTCATTGAAAGAAAAATAAATCAAGCAAAATACATAGATTAAATTTGAAATTAAATCTAAATATGAAGACAAAGTCATTATAGGGGAAAAAATTGCATGTGGATAAATTAATAAAAGGAAGAATACAACTAAAGATAGGGTTAAAAAAACTTGGCATAAATCACTCCAAGACACCACACATATTATGGTGAGAAGAACAAACAATACAATAGAGAGACAACAAAATCTACCAAATTGTTGGGTTTTAGGGGAGGGGGCACAACGGAATAACAAAAGTTCCTTTCCTTTCTATCCAAGTTGTTGGATATGTTGACATAAGAGGGGATAAATGTGACGTTTTTCACACACTACTTGTCCACCAAGTAGATGTGTCTTATGTCAGTGAAGAACTCAATCCTCTAGATCTAGATCTAGAACAACCACCAAGAAGTCTGGATAGATAAGAAGAAGATGGTCTAGGTTAGGCATCAAGAAGAAACTTGTTGTCATCTTATAACATGTGTTCTACAAGACTCTAAATGTATGCATCATCCTCTACTCCATCCATGCAGGCGAGGGAGAACGTGGTGCACCATCTTGGTCACAAGTTGAAGAGGAATAAGATTTTTCAGCATGCTGGTCATTGTGAAACTCCCTTTCTTCTCCCATCTTGGGTAATAGTCCTTAGGGTGACTTACTCTTCTAGAGAGGGGTTTGAAGGCCAACTTATCTCACAAGTTGTCTCAAGAGCCGCGCCTAACCATTTGGAATGTGCTCCCTATATATAGGAGATTCATGGGCTTAGGAAAAAACTAATTCCAATCCCTTTCCTAGTTGTAATGTTAAAAATAGTTTAATGTTGAAAACTCAGATTGGATTTGTGATCGATCAGTCATGTTTCATGATCGCCAGATCACATTAGTTGATTGGTCGATCACGACAGTCTAGATATAGATCTGATCGGCTTTTGTATTTTAGAACTTCCTTGTGACATTGTGATCGCCTGATTAGGTGGTTTGATCAGTCAATCACATGTATCTAGTGGAAATCTCAATTGATCATTTGACAATCGATTGATCTATTAATACAATGATCTGATCGCCTGATTTTAGAGCTAATCAACCTATTTCTGATTCAAAATCATTCTAATCATATGCTTGATTGCGAACATCATTCCCTTATGCATCCTTATGCATGTGACTTGGTAGGTTCCTAATTGTATTGGTAGTGATATTTAAAACAACATAAGAAAAAAATGGTGTCTATCAAAACCTCGTTGCCACCCAAGTAAAAGGAATGAGTTGGATTACAACTGCAAGCTATAAAGTGATCAATGTTGCCATGACCATAGAATCCCCTCATCACATATATCTAGATTAAACGCAAGGCATGGAATATCATCCTCATAACATTCAATCTATGTTCATTTAACTAGATTAAACTATTTAAGATAACATGATCTCAATATCATATTTTGACTCACATGAGCATGACCATGTGGTTCATAGTTTTTCTTATCAAATGGCCGAAGATATCACTTCAGACGAGGGATAAATTTGATATAAATCACTCACAACATGCCCAACATTATTCATTTATGAAGATTTGTGAATGGAAGTCCAAAGTAAAAGATGAATGTACATCGTCATATCATTTTTATAACTTACTACGAATGAATAAAATTGTATGCTAGAAACTGGGGCAAGAAGACTAGATGTTAAATCACAAATAAGTGTAACCAAAATAGAAATCCAGAGGAATAAAAGGTAGACAAGGAAGTAGAATATTACCTTATTTGTAGGAAACATGCAACAAATAAAGATTCCTATTCTAGTTTATAATTTTGTGTGTCCTCACTCGATCACCAAATTCAATAGAGAATATATCCAAATAGACTACAACGAGAAGGATCATATTGACCAGGGGGCTCTCAATGGATAAAAATGTTTATAGTAGTTTGTAGATTGTTTTGGACCCTCTAGTTGGTAAGGGTAACCAAGTCGAGGGAGAAAAATCATCACACTTACTTGGATGTATCAAACTTTGTTAGGATGGTTTAGTATGATATGAGAAGGAATTTGTAATAGGTTAAGTCTACTGACCATTGGTGCTTAGGGGAGAAGTGCACACGAAAGCGTGCACATACACACACACACACACATATATATATATATATATATATATATATATTATGTATGTATGTATATTGCATATATGCACTGTATATGAGTTAGGCTAGAATACCCTCGAATGTATTCGGAGCAGAATACACTCAAGTAGTTTTTCATGATGCAATATTTTTTTTTCAAAAATCTAATCCATTGATCTTGTTAAACATCTTGTGAATAGCTCATGTACAAAATTTGAGCACATTTGGACATTTTTAGGTCATGTTATAAAGATCATAAAAATTATGTATTTCAAATTAGTTTCGCGCGCCGATTTTGAGTGACTTACACTCATCCAAATGGGCTCAAAATTTGCATGTAGCTTAGTTATAGTATGACAGTGAAGATCAATGGTTTACATTTTGCAAAAAATGATCTTGATATGCAAACACACTTGAGTGTATTCATGCAATCTGTACACTCGAGTGTATTCTAGCCTGACTAATATATATATATATATATATATATATATATATATATATATATATAGACACACACACACACATATATATATACATATATATATATATATATATATATATATATATATATATGAGAGACTTCTTAGTTGTAGGTAAATATATCATAGGAGAATGGTTCTGCTGAAAGTTTTTGATAAATAAATAATAATAACATTAAGACGCAAGCATGATCCAAGAGAGAAAATTGTTTGGGAAGGTACAATTCCACTATATTTTAGAAAGTAATTTTGTGGTAGTTGATGATTCTACCATCATCTAGTTAAACTAGTACATAGAAGAAATGTGAAAGTAATTGTATTAAATTGATGAACATGGAAAATGGAAAAATATCCTTGTGTTATGTGGGTAAACTGTAAGGCTTTAGGGAATAAATCACATTGATCAAACAATTGACATATGTATATAATATTTTATTTATACCTTCTTTCGTATTTTTATTTTTTCAATCTACGATTATTAGATTAATATTAGAGCTGATGTGTAGACTATTTTGAGCATGCCAAATCTGAATTTGCCATGGTTTCTACTTTTAGAAATGATTAATGTGTTATTTACTTTATTTGAGTCATTTTAGCATTATCTTGTAAATTTATTTTTTAGTTTTTTTATGACAACTAGTATGATCAATTGAAGTGGAGTTTGACAACTAGACAATTGAATCATGAGAGTATGAATTTGAAATTACTTTATTTGTTTTGATATTGTTTAGTGGATTATTTCATATATATATGATTGTTTCCAACATTAAAATCAATAGTATTATTGTGTATATTGAGTTACTATATTGAGTATTTACGATCTTTTTGAGATTATCCAACCATGAGGGAAGTATATCATATCTTATATTTTTTAAAATTTCTCAGCATCATTCTATTTGTCCTCAACTATATTTATTTATAGTTTCCTTTAATAACTTAGTTTCCCAATTTATGTTAATTATTCTATAATATGAATAACATCCCCTAAAGATAACTTAGAAGGGGAAATTTTGAGTTCTCTTACTAATTTTCACTTATGGAACTAAACATATAATTATATAATACATTAAAGTGTGATGCTACTATTTCCTTACGTATTAATTAATTCCTTTCTCTAGAATAAATTCGTATTTAGTTTCTTTTGTGATAATTTTCCATTCTATTGTTTTCCTAATATTTTATCCCCAATTATTCCTGTGTTATATTCATGCAGAGTGTAACAACTACATGTAATTGATATAAACAAAAAAATTATATTCCATTTGTGTACATTATCTCATTAGTCCTTTTAAGATATTTTACATCAATTTTACTTAGTTGGAGGTAACTTATTTCATTTTTGGCATTATTGAATATGTTTACTTTCCTTACATTGCATATGCAACAACTTATTGTTTAACTCAAGTTTCCCTCTTTTAATATGTTTATCTTTCCAATTAGTTTATCTTTCCAATTAAAACAAACCATATCCATTACCCATTATGTTCTTTTAATGACTATTAAATAATTTCCTATCAATCTTGTTATATGGATATGTTCAATTTCAGTTACATCACTATTAGCTAAATTAGTTACCTTATTGAGGTTTGGAAACAAATTAAAATAATTACATGCATACATATTATACATTATATGGAGTTTGGCATACATTATTACATGGATTTATGAATTATATTGTCTTAATTATGTTAAGTGTATATATGAAGATTGCTTTATATTGTTACATGGATTGCCATATATGTTTACATTATACGATATAATATTTTTATGAAAAAAACCATGTTACTTATTAATATTCAACATTAATCATTTTAGCACTAACTACGTATTATTTCCATCCTATCAATGCAAAAGGTCCTACTGTTACACATCATATGATTTCTAATATTTATTTTAAGCATGTTTCCAAGTACCTTAAACATTTGTCAATATTTCATTCTAACCACTTACTTATCCAACCCATTTATGTCTAGAAGGGTATTACTTATACCTTATTTGGGATTTTATTCCTGAACTAAGTCCAAAGGCATCCAAACCTTAAGATTAGTGTTTTAAGGGCTAGGAGGTCAAGTTTTAGTATGTTACAACACTCCACCACTTAAAAAGAATTTCGTCCTCAAAATCTAACCATACTTGGACTACCAACCAACTACTCTCCACCCCCTTAAAATGGTTTAACCTAATAAGTCAAACTAATCACCACTACTGGTATTAGGTTTTTAGATCAAAGATAGGGGTGTGTTTATGATATACCTAAGTCATGATTCCAACTAGATGATCATATCTACCTAGGGTTGGATCTTAGGTCCTTGGGGTTCTAACCTAACAACCCTAAGGGTCACATAAACATCTAATAATCACTAGGTGTAACTCTCCACAACGTAATGGAAAGAAGAGAGTAGCTCCACTAAACCTTTAGTATAAGATACATATTCTTCGTCGTCACTTCATAAACAAAACTAGGGTTGTAGATTTATCTTATAACTAATTCTATGGTTTCTCTACCAAAACTTCACACATATATTCCTTTTACTCATTTTAAGAAAACCACTTTAAAATCCATGCAATTTTCTTTTGTACATATAGTAGTATAATATAAAATAGGTTTTGGCAATGAAATCTATTTGGCATAAAAAAAGATGAATCCAAAAAAAATTGTGAGAACTGAGTCGCATGTTTCCAGATTAGCATATCATAAACCTACTACTCTAACATCCTCATCACTTAACTCCATCCTAAAGTCAAATCATCTAAAGACATATATATTCAACTAATGTACATATTAGGGTATGAGATTATGGGTCCCATAACATTAGGGTTTACTCATCAAGATCAATATCTACAACTTTCTTTCATCATCTCATCTAGTGTAAACATCTCATCTAATGTTTTCTCATAGGGTATGGGTCCTACAATAAACTTATGATAAAAGATAGGAACCTAAGGGAGATAAAACTGATATAATCATAGTCTGACTATCTTGGATCTGTACTATCTTTTATAGAGTGGGACTTGAGAGGGAATCCATTCCTTACGCAATTTGAGGAATAAACACATCAAATCCAAACACTCTAACAACTATGATAGAATAGGTGCACTTTTTATTTCTCAAATGAATGATATACAAGAATATTAATGAAAGCAAATGCAATAACAACTTATCAGATTAGATAATTGTATCATACTTGGGGTTTACGTGAAGTAAACAACTTCTTTAATAACTAGAGGGATATCCATGCTATTTCAAGTCTGTCTCCTAAGAGTCAGCTCCACTATGCCTAGTCTATATCATCATGTCAAGGCCACCGTGTCCTTTAAGAATACCCCATAAGAGAAGACAAAATGGAAGTTTTCAAAATAAAAATGCCATTATGAGCATATAAATAGGGATTGAGCAATATTGCAAAAAAGGACAATAATAATCTTTATCAAGGCTTCACATGTCAAGACGGGAAAAGAACATCTAAATCGATATCAAGAGAATATTTATAGAAAAATAACCAACAAGAGTGTTTCTTTACTTAATCAATCTCACAAAAAAAAATATCACAATCATAAACAATCATAAACAATGCATTTCAAACAATCAGGCTACATTATTGAAGTAGGATTGAGACCTATAAAATCTCAAGCCTCAGTTAGGTGGAAAGACACACCATGTTTGGGAAGACGTTCCCAATATATATCATATGAGTTGAAAGGCACAACGAATAATATTATGGTGGTGTAGAGGTACCAGTACTATAAATAAGCCTAGTGTACTATACATGAAAAAAATGTAGAGGCAAGAAATAACTTTAGTCTCTCTGGAAATAAGAGAATGATAAATATGAGAAAGTCATTCATGTGTTACATGTGACAATTTAGAACAATATAAATATGTCGATAGGAAATATAATAACTACCATGTTTAGTAATAGTTTCACTTTGAGGAATTATACCCTACATTATCAAGTATGGGAATTTATACATCCACATTAAATCATACATGCCACATTATACTAGTAGTCACTACATGATTCATAGTAAAAGAATAAGCAAGTTAATCAACACATGAGGGAAGAAAACATCCATTAAATATCAAGTGTGGTCAGAGGACCCATGAAAGAAGATCCAGTAAATTAAGTGGTAAAAGAGAATATACTAAAAAGGGATATTTCAAATTATAAAAATTCAAGGAAATAAATTCACTAAAAAGAATAGGGTTTTAAGATCCACAAGATCAAGAGAGAGAAACATAGGTCAATTTCTCAGTATGTATAGTAGAATGCAACATAAATCTAGAGAGAGAAACTATATCAATTACTCAACATAGAATTTAGGATATGCAACAAACTTCTAGAGAGTGGAATTATATCAATTGCTCAATATTGATTGTGGTATATGAAACTAATGAATGCATATTCATCCTAGTTTTAGTTGCATTTTTAATCTAATATTGCATTCATTTCCATCATTTTAGCTGAGAAATAGATTGCATTCATGTCCTATATGTCTATGATAATATATAAGGTTTGATCCAAATTCTTGGGTTTCATGGAAAACTTGAACTTCATTCCATGTGAGGAGTGTAGGAGGTAGTGGTCCCACTAACTAATTAGTGGGCCATAGAAGTTTTTGACAAAATGGACCAAATTTCCATAGACTAGTCCCTTCATCGATTGATGGTTCCATTATTGATGCTTCATAGGCACAATGCCCATGACACATGACAATATCCTCCACCATGGGTGGGTTTTCATAATTCTATCTTTCCATCCATTAACAGCTAATGGAATCCCTCCTTCGATTTACACATGCCAAACCATCGGGTTGCATCACATCTGCCCTGCCTTTGGTTCACATCATTTATTCCTTTCTTTGTTTGACAACCGAAGGAAGCCCATTGTCCACTTTTGGTTGTTGCCTTGTGGTGGTTGACCTACATTTAACAACTAAAGTAAATCCTACTCTACCTTTTGATGGTAGTTATACACCCAACAACCTAAGGAATTCCTACTTTCATCTTTCGATGAAGACTCTTCTCTCCTTTTGAAGGAAGCTATGCATTCACATACTGATGGTTCTCCTGTGCGTAATAATTGACAATCACCCTATGCTCACCTTCTGATGGTTCCTCTGACTCCACCTTTCGAAGGGAATTACTTTTCTCCTTCTAGTGGTCATAGTGACCCCTTGCCCACCAAAGGAGATACTAAATGTCACAAGACCTTCGTCTACCTCACGCGACCAACGTCTCGTATCCATGGTGGCTATCCAAAGTGACTGGGAAGGGTATAAAACTCAAGCTTACACCTTTAAATAGAAGGACACTCCCAACATAAAAAAGGATCCACCATTAACACTGAACAATTGTCACCTTCACTTCAAACCTTCAACCTCCAACAACCTTTGACAATTTCCATCAATTCACAAACATCAACTAAAGATGCTACCACCTTCTCTCTACCAAGGCTAGAATATCTTAACCTTGAAGGAGGTTCTAGTGATGATGTCTTCATTCCATCGATTGGCAATCACTCATGCCCATCGTCAACCTGCTCATTCCTCTCATGTGATGACACTCCGAACACTTAAATAAGGAAGAACAACGCTCCAGATACACTTCTAAAAAATGTCCAAGGGTAGATTTTCTTCTACATTATCACCATCGATCTCCAACATAAATACATGGTTCCTAACACCAAGATTCTACTTTTATGTTCTACTGTGATGATTATTTACTTCCTCTCTTCTATTGTTATTCTTTCTATTTTTTCCATGAGTGAGTAATCATCTCTCTAGGGTGTGGAGATTATCCCTACTACCCAATTTTGTTATCCTTATTACATAATTATTGTAGGAATTATAAAAAATTTAGTATCAATCATTCTATTCTTGTATTCTTGTATGATCAATAGGTTTACATGTTTGTCATGATCTTGGATGTAGATAACTATGAACCCAAGATCTAGGATATCAATTATATCCTTATTAAACCCTTGATGAGAATCTCAGATAGGTGTTTTCTAACGTGATAGATGTATCATCTCTAGGTAATGCGACAACAAGCTTAGGGTGATATATTTCTATGTATAATCCTAACACCAAGAGGGGGATTTTCCTGGCCTCAACATATGTAAGTTCGTGCTCAGAATGATGTAGTGAGAGAGTGAATGATAGGTAGAAGTGGTGAAATACATTCCACCCTAGTGTTTCCATCATATGATAGTCAACCTTTAATTCATCCTTTTTATTAATTGCACCATCAGTATAATCAACCAATCAACTCCTTGTGTTAAATACTAGTTCTTACTTGACTACTATGATTAGTCTATTCTTGAAAACATTGTATTTGGGTTATATATTGAACTATACTATAATAAGATCCATCACCCGCTTGTGGGTGGTGATTAAAGTAAACTCTAGACATTTACCCCTAGTCAATTTTCCTGTGAAATATCCCATACATCCTAATTTGGGGGTGTTTCTACAAACAACAATATTTTCTGATATTTTAACCAACTTAAATAAGTTAGGACTTTCCGTTTCCAATTGTTACCATTTCATATCTTCTTGAATCAAACCATCTTCAACCATCTGAACCCAGTTGTTTGCCTTCCTCTGGAACCATGTCTATTGCATGCAATGCTTTACTAGCATCAATCACCAACTAGACCTTACTCTGATATTCAAATAATAGACCACATGCTCATTCGTGGACACCAAGCCAAGATGCTTGAAGAAGAGATTAATCACAATGTTGAAGAAGCACTTGTAACACAACGAGATAGGTTTGTAGAAGAAGCTAGAGTTGTTGTGCAAGCAGAGTTATGAGCAGTGATAGAAGTAGTAAACCTACAAAAAGAACTACCAGAGTTCTCTATCCCCAAGGTTGTTGACATGCATAACCCAATAGTCCAACTAGACATTATGAAGACTAACTTGAAATTAAAACATAATGGACAACGATGATGCAAAACAATTTTTTTGTAGGCAGGATCGATGATGACACACATGACCATCTTTCTAAGGTCACTGATCTATGTGGACTAAGCAAACTAGATGATGTGTCTGATGAGGCCATGAAGCTATGACTATTCTACTACTCCCTTATTCATAAGGATAGGGTATGGTACAATTCCTTATATGACCATAACATCAGAACATGGGATGAAATTTAGAACTAGTTCCTCGAGAAGTTCTTTTGTCCCTGACTCACTTACCAGACTAGAGGGAAAATTAATTAGTTCAAACAACTCCCAGGAAAAACTCTCTCTGATACTTGGTAAAGAGTTATAAAGTTGTTGCACAAATGCTCTCATCATGACATCTTCTGTGTAGAACTTATTGAAACCTTCTATAGGGGAGCAGACAAAGATGCCATGCAATTTCTAGATGCCACCTCCAATTAAAACTTCATGCGAGAAAAGCTTTTATGATGCATGTAAGGTAGTTATAAGGTGAGCAAAGAGCCAAGCCAATAGGGGCTCCTCACACAAGGGAAGATTTCTCAAGGTGTCCATGGCGGAAGATAGATCTAAGATGAAGGAAATTGTTGAATATCTGATGATGCTCACTCTCAAGAACGACAACCTTTAGTCGACCCTTGTGAGGAATGGGTAGAGAGGTCAGTCCTCTTTTCAAGTTGGGTTTCCCAGAAGTTTGCCATGTCTATAGCGTAGAAGGCCACACCAGTATACAGTGCAATAACCTATATTAGGACACCTTGAACATACACCAACCTTAATTTGATAATAGTCCATTCATTGAAGAAGTCAATGTTGTCAACTCTATTCCAGGATATGGGTACTACAAACACAACATGCCAAGAAACCATCATAGATCCTAGTTTGTAAACCCAGACAAAATCATTTAACCTCATCAACTCAAGCAAGACTACACTTAAAATAAAGCAGGGTCCTCCTGGTTTCTAACAACAACAAAACTATCATCAGAACAATTACAATCATAGACAATACCACAACAACTACAATATGGGGCAACGACCATACAACCAACAAATACAACTCCTGATTGGCCAGGGTAGCCAATAGAGTGAGTCTGTCACTAATGACAACTCGATACAATTTAGAAGATACTAGAAATGCAAAAAGCTTACAGTAAATCTATGAAGGCTCAACTAGCATAAATTGTTGCATCCATTCACCCTCCAACGAGTACCTATGTAGGACAACACAAAAGTACCCCCAAGCATCAAGAGGATCAGTTGAAGGTTGTGACCACACATTATGGACATGTGCTAATAGAACTTGTAGCCCCAACCATCAACAAAAATTGACTGGTTCTTGATGATGAAAATGATGAAGAGGTCACTCCAATGGCTATACCAATAGCTATACTAATGGAACCAATGGTTGAACCTCCATTGCCAAGCACATCACCTGAACCTGAGAAGGAATCACAAGATACACCAACCTCTCCCCCATACATGTGGTGCCCATCTACAAACCTCGTGTTTCTTACCAGATCCTCTATCTCAAACACAACTAGGATCAAGATATATTAAGTTCAAGGAAGCAATGAAGAAGTTACATATCTATATCCCCTTCCTTGATGCTATGGCCAAGATCCCCTCATGGACTGAGTTCTTCAAGACTCTCCTCACTTGCAAGTAGTTAAACAAGGATTTCAAGACCTTAAAACTAGCACACATGATATCAGTCATCCTCCAAAGCAAGATGCTTAGAAAACCTAAAGATGTCAGATCTTTTAGCATCTCTTGCTTTGTTGGAGACACCAAATTCTAGAGGATCTGGTTGATCTTGGGTCAAGCATTTTTGTCATGCCCTATAGCTTGTACAAATGACTAGGCTTCACCACTGAAATCCTTCCTACATGCATTGTGATCCAACTTGTTGATGCTTGTATGACCACCCAGATGGGTATCATAGAATATATCATTGTGAGAGTGGGCCCCAAATCCTATTGCCCCTACAATTAGTCATCATAGACATCAAGGGGCCTCCTACACATGTAATGAGAGGAAGAATTTCATGTCAAACATTCACCATTACTATTGGGATGATCCTTATCTATTTCGATTATGTTCAAACAACCTTTACCATTGATGCATATATGAGGAGAAGGCCCCTCTTATTCTTGAACAATGTCATTTAGGCCCAATTGGGGGTCACATAAGCACTAAAAAGACAACATTCAAAGTCCTCCATGTGGATTTTATTGGCCCTCTATCGTCAAGGATGCTCATAGGTTTTTCATGTCTTGCGATCAATGCCAGTGGACTAGTAATATTTCTAAGAGGGATGAGATGTCCCTCAATCTTTGGCAAGAAGTAGAGATATTGAACATTTGGGGTGTGGAATACATGGGTCCATTTCCCTCCTCTAATGTCTTCTTGTACATTGCGATCCCTATTGACTATGTTTTCAAATGGGTTTCAGCCATTCCCACAAAATCTAGCAACTTCAAGATAGTGATCAAACTATTCAAAGATATTTTCTTTCCATGCTTTGGAGTCCCCCACACTGTCATCTCCGATGGGGATTACACTTTGTTAAACTCAACTTTGAAGCAATCCTTCATAAGAATTGTCATCTCTCATCATGTGGCTACTCCATACCACCCTTAGAGGAGAGGTTAGGTGGAGGTTTTCCAACCATTAGATCAAGGCCATTATGGAGAAGACAATTAACAGGACAAGGCAAGATTGGGCTCACAAACTGAATGATGCACTCTATGAGTATTGAACTACATACAAGACTCCCTTTGACAATACACCTTTCTATTTAATCTATGGCAAGTTTTGTCACCTACTAGTGGAGATGAATACAATGTTCAATGGGCCATCAAGCAACTCAACTTCGACTTCCGTGAAGTAAAGGAAAATTGTCTACTTGAAGTGCAAGAACTAGAAGAGTTACCTCAAATGGTTTATGAAAATTCACACATTTACAAGGAGTGCACTAAGACATGGCATGATGGACACTTGAAGAGAAAATATATGTAGATTGACAATCAAGTACTACTATACAACTCTCATCTCCGTCTCTTTCTAGGAAAGCTCAAGACCCGATGGTTGGGTCTATTCATTATCAAGTATATCTTCCCTCATGGAGTTGCTATGATTTGGAGTGAGAATACTGGATAATTCACAGTTAATGGCCATTGACTCAAATGTTATTTAACTATCTTTGATATGGAGGACAAACAACCACTCACACTTCTCCCTCCAGCTTACCATTATTGAGCTTCAACCATCAATCCATTGACTTAAATAAAGGCACTTCTTGGTAGGAAACCCGAGTGTTAATTTCATTTCTGATTGCTTTACATCTCATTGCATTTATTTGGCTAGTGCATCTCATGATAATATCATGAGTTCTTAACAATTTTGGTTGCAAGTGAATGACTCTTGCTGAATGGAGAGAAACCACAAATTGTGGTCCAACAAACAAAGTTCTTCCCCTCCATATTGAATCTAGTGTTTGCTCGAGGATGAGAGAATATCTAAGTTTGGGGTACATAGTGGATGGTATATATTCTATGCTCGACACACGCCTATCTATTTGTAAATCATGATCTTATAATTTCAATCATACATTGAATTTAGCTTAATTTTTTCAAAAAGTTTCCTTCTAGAGTAATTAAAGCCATTACCTATCCGGTTTAGATTCAAATATTCTATTTACATCAATGCATAATATCATTAATTACTCATATTTCTCAAAGAAAAACCTCACAATGACCAACTTTTGAAACAACTAATGGCTAAAAATCATCCCATGTGGTCGAGGAACCGAAACATCATATTTCCTTGGAAATATGACTTGTATTTGAGGAGCTAAGGGGGATCAAACACACAATTGTTGTAACTGACTAGTGAAACAAACTCATGGAATCATCACTTTTTCCCTTATCGTGTCACCATTTGAGCATAGTGAACCTAGAAGAACAACCAGGTGCATTAAATTGTAAATCAAATTGCATACTGATCAGACCCTCTTCTACACATCTTCTTCTTCTTCCATCTTCTTACCCCCATCAATAAAAAAATCCATAAAAAGTGCCAAACCCCAAGTTTGGGGTAGAGCCTCCTCTCCATACTCTATTCCCTTCTTCCATACCCCTCTCTATGTGATAGGGGCGCACCACAAAAAACAAAATATTCCAATGAGCACATAAAACTGTTGCAACATATGTATTTGCACGAATAAATGCAATCTTGAGTCAAATAGAGGAGAATTTTACATCTTATTCTACAAACCCCTCCTCTCCATCTTCTACCCATGGACACAATGAATGTCTCATTGTGATACCCTTTTCACACATCATAGTGTAAGATCATATGTATACTTGTTGTTTTGTAGGACTCTCTATTTTTTCATGAAAACTCTTAGATGTGCATGGTATTGGAGATTGTGGTGAGGAAGTGTTCGTGGGAATAAAACTTTGGAAATGAAGATATGGTTAGATGTGTTCTATGATATCAGGAAGTTGGGTAGCTTGTCCATAACATGTGGTAGATAAATGTCATGTTTTTTAGTGGATGTGATTGCATGGGTTGAAAGTATTCATTTGGAGACTATTTTAGATTTTGAGTTACTTGAGGATAAGAAATTTTTAAGTTCAAAATTATTTGATAAATGCCCATTCATCCTAGTATTAGTTGCATTTTTAGTCCAATTTTGCATTTATTTCCATCATTTTAACTTAAAACTAGATTGTATTTAGGTCTTCTTTATTTCATAATAATTTATAAGGTTTTGATCCAAAATTCTTGGATTTCATGGCATTCTTGAACTTCATTGCATGTGAGGAGTGTAGGAGGTAGTGGTCCCTTTTTTAATTGATGATTTTATCGGTTGATGCTTCATAAGGCGCATACCCCACGACACATGTCAATACCCCCAGGGGTGGGGTAGGGTGGGGCTGGGGTGGGTTTGCATCGTTCTGCCTTTCCATATGTTGACAATCGTTGGAAGTATTCCTTTGATTTACAAATTTTTTCTGAACCATCAGTTTGCATTGCATCATACATACCTTTGGTTTACATCATTCCATCCTTCCTTTAGTTGGCAACCAAAGGAAGCCCGTCGTTGATTTCCAGTCATTGGCCTACATTCAACAATTGAAGGAAATCCTGCTCTGCCTTTTGATAATAGTTTTATACTTGACAAATGAAGGAAGTCCTACTTTCATCTCCTAATGAAAACTATACTCGTCTTCTAAAGGAAGCTATGCATTTGCCTACCGATGTCTCTCCTGCATGTAAAGATTGATGATTGACATGTGATCATCTTTTGATGGTTCCTCTAACTCCACCTTCAAAAGGGACTTCTATTTTGCCTTATGATGGTCATCCTGAACCCTCGCCTATTGAAGGAGATACTAAATGTTGTGAGACTCTTTGTCTACCTCCTACTGCTGACCTCTCGTATCTCTGGTGACTGTAAAGTGGTTGTAAAGGGTTTAAAGCATGATCCCTCACCTATAAACAAAAGGCCACCACCAACACAAAAAAGGATCTGTCATTGACGCCTCAAGGATGCCACTTACTCCAGACCTTTGACCTCCATCAACCTTTGACTATTTTCATCAATTGACGAACGTCAACTGAAGATGCACCCACCTCCACTCTGCTAAGGCTAGAAGGACCTGACCTCAAAGGAGGTTCTATTGATGACGTCTTCATTCTATTAGTTGATGATTGCTTTTGGCTGTCGTCGACCTACTCATTCCTATCCCATGAAGACCACCACAGCAACTAAAGAAGGAAGAACAATGCTCCAATTCCAAATTCGACGAACATCCAATGTTAGATCTATCTCTGCATTGTCCACTATTGGTATCCAATAAGAATACATGCTTATTCACACCACAACTATACTGTTATCTTCTGTTGTGATGATGACTTTCTTCCTCTCTTCTGTTGTTGTTATTGTTACTATTGCCATGAGTGAGTTGTCCTCTCGCTAGGGTGTGGGTAGTAGCATCTCTATCCAACTTTGTTGTCCTTACTAAATCTATTATTTTAGAAACTGCTATATGCTTAGAATCAATCATTTATGCTTATGTTCTTGTCTGATAAATAGTTTTATATGCTTGTCATGATCTTGGATGTAGAGATCTTAGAACCTAAGATCTAGGATATCAACTGTTTCTTATTAAACCCTTGAAGAGAATTTCACATAGGTATTTCATAATGACAGATGTATGACTCTAGGTCACATGAAAACTAGATTAGGATGACATTTGTATAGGCTTAATCTTAATGCTAGAAAGGGGATTTTTCTCACCTCAACATATGTAGTTTTGTTCTAAGTATGATACGATAGGAGAGCGAAGGATAGGTAGCAGTGGTGAAACTCATTCCACCCTAGTGTTCCCATCATCTGATAATCAACCTTAATTCAATATTTTTATTTATTGCAACTTTAGTATAATCAACCAATCGATCTATTGTGTTAAATATTAGTTCTTGTCCGGTTACTTTAATCACTAAATCCTTAAAAATGTTATCCTTTGGGTTCAATCATGAACTATACTATAATAACATCTATCCGCGTACTAGTGGTGATTATTTTACATTGATTAAGGTAAACTCTAGGATTTTAGCCCTTGTAAATTTGCCTGTTCAATATTGTGCACGTCAACAACATCTCAACTCTAGTCTAGATATATAATTGGTTAACCCAAGTTCTACATCAAGGTCATATACCACCTAATTGACAAACTAAATATCACAATGATTAATCACATGAATTTATTAAACTCTAGTAAACATATTTTATTAATATTGATTTAGATCATTAAGACTACAACATGATGTGGATTATTTTTTTATTCCATTGACTATTTTTTGTAACTTTGTCACTTGCCAATATTTATATATGATTTTTACAAGAGATGATCAATAAAACAATCCAAAAACATACAATTATCATGTTAAGATTATGTGATGACACTTAACTTGGATGGAGCAAAATTTCATGATTCCAAAACACACATTTGATTAATTTTTGACTTATTAATAATTAGATATGAATTTATAAATTAAGTCCAGTTAGTAAAAGTCCTTTAAAAACAAATTATTAATATTTTGGAATTTAATGGTGAAAACATTATCGTTGAGTAGAGAAAATTATTACAATTTTGAAACATACTTCTAAATATATTTTTAATATTCTAGTACTTGGCTATATATTATTTATGTCAATGATTTATCTAGATTTGTAGATAAGATCCTGACGTAAAAGATGAATATGCCCAATGATATCATTTTGTTGGCTTATAATATGAACACCTAAAATTGAATGCTAGAAACAAGGATAGAAAGACTAGAATATTCACTATTAAATCAAAAAATTGTGCAGCCAAGTGAGAAATTTGGAGGAATAAAAGGAAAGAAGAGGAAATAGAATACTACCTTGTTACTGAGAAACTTGCAATGAACAAAATCTTCCTTAGGTGTTGTATAAGTTGTTTGTGTCCTCTCTCACTCACCAAAGGCAACAAGGAATATGTCTAAACAAACTATAATGAGAAAGATCATGTGGACAAGGGGGCTTTCAAGGGGTATACAAATTTCTTAGTGGTTTGTAGATTGTTTTGGACCCTCTAGTTGGTAAGGGTATCCACATAGAGGGGGAACAATCATCACACTTACTTAGGCTATATAGGACATCATTAGGATGGTTTACTATGGTTTAAGAAGGAATTACTGGTGGGCTAAGTCTATTGACCATTGGTACTTGGGGGAGAATTCCACATGCACGCACACACATACACACTCACACACATACACACACACACACACACACACACACACACACACACACACACACACACACATATATATATATATATATATATATATATATATATATATATATATATATATATATATATACGAGTTAGGCTAGAATACACTCGAGTGTACAGATCGCATGAATACACTCAAGTGTGTTTGCATATCAAGACTATTTTTTGCAAAATGTAAACCATTGTTCATTTTCATACTATAACTAGTCTACATAAAAAAATTGAACCCATTTGGATGAGTTTAAGTCACTCATCCAAGGACAAAAAAATTGACACACGAAACTAATTTGAAATGCATAATTTTTGCGGTTTTTGTAACATGACCTATAAATTTCCAAATGTGCTCAAATTTTGTACATGAGCTATTCACAAGATGTTTAAGAAGATCAAAGGATTATATTTTTGAAAAAAATATTGCATCATGAAAAATTACTTGAGTGTATTGTACTCTGAATACACTCGAGTGTATTCTAGCCTGGCACTCTCTCTCTCTCTCTCTCTCTCTCTCTATATATATATATATATATATATATATATATATATATGGAGAGCCTACTCAATAGTATATAACACAAGAAAAAGGTCATGCACAAAGTTTTTAATAAACAAATAATAAGAAAATTAGGATGCAAGGAGGACCCAAGAGAGAAAATCATTTGGGAAGGTTCAATTTAGCTATTTTAGAAAGTACAATGTGGTAGATGATGACTCTACCATCATCTAATTAAATATGTGCATTAGAAGAAACATTAAAGTAATTGTAACATATTATTGAAATATAGAAAAAGGGAAAAAATATCCTGTTGCGATGCAGACAAACTATGAGGCTTTAGAAGAGGAATCACATTGATCAAACAACTATCATATGCATATATATATATAGTTTATACCTTATTCCATATTTTTATTTTTGTCAATCTAAGATTTCTTGATTTATATAAGAATAGACGTCTAGAGCACTTTGAGCATGTCAAATCCGAATTTACCATTACTTTGTATTTTTAATACGTTATTTAATATATTTAAGTCCTTTTAGCATTATCTTATTAATCTATTTTAATTTTGTTTATGGAAACTCATATCATCAAATTAAACTAGAATTTGGAAACTAGATCGATTAATTCATGAAAAATATTAATTTGATAATACATTATTTGTTTTGATATTATTAAATGGATTATTTCAAATGTATGAATGTTTTAATAATATTAAATTAATATTATTATAATGTATATTGAGTTACTATATTGAGTATTTACGATCCTCTCAAGATTATCCACTCATGTCAGAAGTATATCATATCTTATATTTCCTTACATCCCTCACTCTCATTCTAATTGTCCTCAAGTGTATTTATTTATAATTTCCTATAAATAACCTATTTTCCTATTTTATATTAATTGTTTCTATAATATGAATAACGTCCTTTAAGGACAACTAATAAGGGTAACATACGTCTCTTACTCCACTTATATCATTATACATCTAGTTATTTAATGCCTTCAATTGTGATGTTGTTATATCTATTTCATTAATTAATTCCTTTCTCTAAAATAAATTTGGATTTGGTTTCTTTTATGATAATATTTCCATCCCATAGTTTTCCAATTTTGTATCCCCAATTATTCCCGTTATATTCATGCAGAGCATTACAAGTGTGAGAACCCGTTACACTAAACGAGATTACTCAAAACATAAAGCACAATCAATCACTAATTAATCACATACCCAAAAATATAGGTAAATTTAAACTGATTTCAACATCAACACCCACTCAAAAACATTTGCAGAAGAGCCCAACATCTTTCTTGTATTCATATTATGCCAAGAATTTGATAAAAAATGTTCTATCATCTTAGATACAACATATATATACAGGAGAACAATAATCGTATATGCCACACAAATAAGCATTAATATGCTAATAAAAGTCCAATTTATTTGAAACACCATATACAAACTTTTCCTGCCCGGACCTGAGAGTACAAGGACAACTCTAGGACACACTAGACATCTAATCAAAGTTATCAAAGATTCATTACTATAGCTCTACTTTGCTGCCACATGTTTGTTTTCGTCACTTCCGATTACCTAAAAAAATGTGGCGAACCACAAGGGTGAGACCCATATCCCAACAAGAGATATAACCTCCAACAACGTTGATTGATTGCAACATTTTTAAGTAATTAGTTTACCTTACTCATTAGTTAGTACATGGATGTCTAGAAGATATGGAAACTCTCTGGTTGCGACATCTATTTGTGGCTCTACTTGTCATAAACGCATGGTTGCACTTTAGCCTTCCTTTTCCTTGTGGGCGGATAGGGATCTCTGGGACACTTGCAGATGACGTAGACCATCAGACAATGTTTTTGAGAATCTATGGTCCTCCAAGCACTATCCAAGGTGGAGTCTTACTTGCTTTAGAGCTCTTACCAATGTCCTTCCCACTTTGGAAAAAATCAGCTCTTGGTTGGGCGCTCCTGTCCTTGCTTGCTTATTGTGTGGTTTACACAATGACTCGGTCTCACATTTGTTTGATGGATGCAAATATTGGAGATATATTTGGGGTCGAGCACAGCTTAAACTTAACATCAGATCTTCCTATTCTCTTTATGAATGCCTTGCTGATATTTGCAAGAGATCCAGACATGCTAAAATCATTGAACTTTGGGCTATCACTGGAGTTGTACACCTTGTTTGGGCTGAACGCAACAATAGGCTGCATAATGGTGGCGTCTCAGACTTTGTTGTCATCTTCAATCAACTTGCTTTAGAAATCAAGAGAATGTATTTTACTTTTAAATCAAGTCTTGATTTACCACCTTTAATAGATAGGAATTGGGATATGTTGTAACCAATTCCTAGGAGCTTGTAGTCACATGTTAGGGTGTGGCTTGTAACTTTGTCCCCCTTTTGGGGGTTTTTGGAATATACTTACCCAATTTTCCAAAAAAACATTTTTAAGTAATTAAACAATTAAGTAGTTTAATCAGATATAACAAATAAGATTAGAAGTATTGATGATTAACAAAATACATAAAGGAGCAGATAATAACTATCATCATTAGCCAGACTATCATCCTTTATCTTGTTGACAATATAAGCAATTCAGTAGCATATGCATATCTAGCATCATGAGAAAGTCTAGTAACATAGCATAGCTAACAACATGAGCATGTCTAATTGGTTGAACATATTAACATCATAAGAAGAGCTAAAAACATAAGCACAACTATCTAGATAAGTATGATTAGCAGTACATGCATCTCTAGTTACAAAGGCATGGCTAGCATGCTAAACATAACTAACAACATGAGATAGCCAACATCATAATTATAATCAACAGTAGCAGTATAGTTATCAACACAAGCATAGATATTGTATGTATGCATCTACAATCTTAAGAATATCCACAACCTAAATGCATCTACTATCTCTTAATTGCACTAAGCATCATCTTTATGTAAAGATAACAAATAAGGGTTATCATCCAATGTGAAATGTTGTGTATAACCCTAAATAAATATGTACACGGCTGTATTAAATCTTTTATTACGCCCTAAGGAATTTGAATCGTACCATTCAAAGTCCAACCAATCCCTGCGAAGGGCTATGCAGTTCCGTACAAGATCTAGGAGTGCCGGTATCCTAAGATCTCTTCCCCTCGGTCAGTACGAGTAAAAGACAGTGACATATTAGTCATAGCTATCAACACAATGACATATAGTCATGTAACTAGCCCACCTTGGTACATGTCATGACGCTAGCATCTAGGGTATTCAAACCCAATCACTAAGGTACAACCACAGTTGTCCTCTAATCACATCATGTTACAATCACTGAGACACGACCACAACCGTTCTCAATCACATCAGATGTATGAGGCATGACCATAGCCAACGTTGACAATCTGCATTGTGGATGACAAGGATATATCCTAAACCTACCACCCCCACATACTCAACAAGTATGCACTCCGAGTTTCCCTTAGGAATACTCGTTTCACCATCCAGCAAGTTCTGACACTGAAGATGGTTCTACAACATAGGGCACTGCATGATTAGAGTTGCACTTGATTAGTTATGCCAATTGGGTGAATTAAGGCTGCATCAAACAAGTGGACATACAAACCCTAAATCACTTCTAGAAAGCATATAAATATCACAACTTTGAAAAGATACAAAATGTGTGAAACATAATTTATCATCTCATCATCACATGGTACTATTACTTGCCATTCATGAGACCACACTAGTCATCATACTATCACAAGATATAAATCCTTTTCACAATATCACAGGGTATCAACCCTTATCAACATAAGAGGATAACACCTCATTCAGGGCTCAACTATGCCCGAAGGTCATTAAGACCATCATACTATTCCCTGTAAGATCATCATTATCTTTGCATGCCTTATAATAAGGCTCAACAACATCACTTACATATAATACACCAGATCAGCACAATATTGCATTAATGAGCTAGGAGATATTCATAAACAATCATAGCAGGGTTATTTTAACATTAAGAACATTCCTTTATTACATCAACATGCAAGGAATCTAGATATGATTAACCCTCATCATATTCATAATGCACATGTTTTGCATAAGCAAGTATCAACCATGTGGCTGTGACAACCACCAATTAACACATTAAGATTGATTATGATCATGTTAAGGAGGTTATTTCACCATCATGCCATCATATAAGAATATTAAACATGAATACTCATCTTTATCTATTTGCATTAGAGTTAGGTTCAACAAGATAAATTATATTAATGTTACTAATCAACACTTATACCCAAACCCTAACTCACGACATCCCCATTGGATCATGGATGCATAAGGTGAAGCATAACCATCACATTCCATACTATTCTCAAGTATGAACCCACAAAGAAATCAAGGTGTAACCATTGGGTTATAGCATACTAGGGTTTCAACAACATTAACATAGTACTTCATGATTGTATTAGTCATTCAAGGACTATTCATACCCAATTACCATCATTTAGTTATATTAAAACTAGGTATAACAAGCTATACCTCATCAGGGTTACATATCAACACAATATGATTATCATCCCCTCTATTCATATGAGTGAATAGGTAAGACTACCTTATTAAGGGTAACCTTCCATTTGTTCCATCATTATTCAACCCATATCACCATACCACGATGTCACCCAGAACCATTGGATGTTTAAAAGGTAAGACCATTGGTTTTTTACATAAGTAAACACCTTGGATAAACCACCTATGAAGTCCTTGATTTGTTCTCTATAAAGAGTCACCATATAACCCTAGACATCCCTTGATTAACAACACAAAAAGTTCCATTGAAAGTAGGGTATAATCCACAATCGACTGTTCATTTAAAACAAGCCATCCATTGTCAACAAGTAAGCTTCTTAAAGTGGTCATATAAAGGAAACCGTCTAAATCACATTATTAGGACCTACATATTACATTATCCATCATTCCACTTTATTGGAGGAATAAACATTACATCTTGACCATTGGGTCAATTTCATATATTAAAACCATCAATTACATTATAGGTCTGGCCATTGCATCAAGTTACCCTAGAAACCATTGGTCTAAGGCTTAATTGATGATAAAAGTATATGATTAATTCAACATAGGTTTTGGAGACCTGATCCATCATCACAGTAACCATTACGTCAACATAGGTTGTTATATCAACACTATATTCATTAATCATCATCAAATATCAAACTAATATCACTATTGATTGATACCATCATTAGGGTACTTAGTTGTTAATCACTAGGCTTTTAATTAGGACAAAACATGACCTAAGGGGTGAACGTCAGTTGACACCCTTGGTTACCACCATAAATTGTCATGAAGACAACACCATAGGGTTGTTGCAATGGTACCATCATCGGGTCATGGGTTTATAGAAGAAATCAGCTTAAAACCCTACAATTGACCATTGGTTGATAGGTGCTTAGCACCATAGGTTATCAAACCAACCTGATATAAGTCATATTATACATTAGGAATAACTTACACATGATCAAAGGTTCATCTATAACTGAAATCAGAACAGGGAACATTATAAAAATCAAAATCCAAGTCAAGCATAGCTTTTTAGAGCATGGATCATCATTTTCAAGCAAGAACCTGATTTAGAAAGCTTATGGTAAGAAATAAACATGGAGCAAGTTATAAAACTTACCTATAATGAGAAGATGAAACCCAAAACAGAAGAAATCTCGAGCAGGTAGGGTAGAAAATCCAAGCATAAGCTATGAACTCGTCCATCTAGCACCTTTCTTCATCAAATGAGCAAACCCTAAGCATAAGGAGCAAGAAAGGTAGGGTTTTAGAGCTTTAGAGAAATTTCTACCATGGAATAGAAAGGTTCCGACCTGGAGGAAGGTCTAAGGAAGGATAAGAGCAAGAAAAACGGAGAAGGAAGGAAGAAAATAACTTTCCTTGGTCAAGATCCCTAGAAGATGACCTTGAAAACCCTAGGTAGGGCTAAATGGAGGTCTAGGAGACCTTCTTCTCCAAAAAGAGGTTGTCTTCTACCTTAGAGCACTTGGTTCCGCAGAAAAACAGAGTGGAGTCATTTCTATATGTTAGAGGAAAGAGAAAGAAAGAAAAGTTTTGTACTTGGGCAAGGAAGAGGTAAATATAGCCCATGGATAAGGATGGGAGCAAGCATGAGGTGTAAAAGTAGCTTCCCCATGTGTCTATGGCCTTAAACTATTAAGAATATACAAGAACACTCACAAGAAGCTCCCCCACCATCCTTATATACCTGCTTATCTTTTCTTTTTCGAATTTCCCAGCCAATCACATAATTCATTAGTTGATAGCTACTAAAGGTAGCTCATCTGTGAAGGGGTAAACCCTAAAATACCCTTAGAGAAAACACCTTCAAACCAAGGTTTAAATAGGCACCCCATGGCTCAAGAAGATCAAGAATGATGAGAGAATATCCAAGGAACATAATTAAAGTGATAAATTGCAAAGAAAACCTCTTAATTGGGTAAATTGTAGAAAAGTCCAAAATGTACATAAAATTACATAACTTGCTCAAACAGTGTCCAAATTGGACCAAATTTAAAACTTAAGCTTGTCTTATGAATTAAAAGTATATACAAAGGTTATATTAGGGTGATAAGAATTAAATTATGATAATTAAGCTTATTCAACTCATTAAGCAAGTTTAAGGGCCTTACAACTATAAACCCCTAATAGGGATTTCACCCCCGAAATCCAAGGTAAACAAAGATGGGTACTTCCTTTGCACCTCATCTTATTACCTTCACATGTTTACTTGCATATAATGGTGATGTCACATCATTCATACATATATACTCTTGGGTCAGCACAAAACCCCCCTCCTAAGAAGACATTCTCAATAGGGAATGTAGAAACTTGCTGTGTCATCTATACAACACTAGTAGTAACGTTCAACTTTAAATTCTAGCTATCATCCTAAAATTATATGTATTATATCAACATATTACTCAAAAGTCATACTTTCTAGCTTTTTACCAATCATGGCATGTGTCTCATAACATTCCTTGAAGCATATTAAAAAAAAGGCGATGTATCCATCCTTTTTTTCCCTAGATACACTAACACTGGAACACTTGTCTGTTCTTTTTTAGCATCAAAAGAAATTATGACGCTGGCACCTGTCATTTCATACAAGGAAACATCATTCCTAGTCAACCTTGTTAGGGTTGAAACAACAACACTATCTTCACCTTACTAGGATTTACACAACCTACTTAGAAGACATATCATGTTCCCATAAAGAAATTTAATCAACCCCATCTCACTCTTGTTCAACTTATCTCATAGCTATTGCTGCTTCGGAAACCCTAAGGTGTTTGAAGAAATATTGATCATATTTTTGACCATATTTGAAATACTTTGACATGCCATTATTCAAAGCTTGATATAACACATATGACATGACTGGAACACTCTGTTCCTCCTATTCATAAGTTCTATTTGTACATTGGTTAGTCTAAAGGACATAACTCTAAACTCATCATGGTCATGTAAATTATGTCGTCCAATATAACTCTTATGCATTGATATTTGATCATAGGTTTATCTTAAAGGAATATAGTATCACATATCTATTGACCAACAACCATCTATCCTTGATAGTGGTCTTGCCTAGCTCTCATTGAACTATACATAACATTATAGAATCACTTTTGTTTTTCCTTCCAAACAACATTTAGAGGGTCATCAACACCTCTCTCTCTCTAAGGGAGAGAAATACTTGGAATGTTCATTTAATAAACATCTCAAACCTTCACATACTCCCCATACTATTGATACATATTAGATACTAGGATTCATTACCTTGGTATCAACCTCATGTGCTATAAGGAACTTACATCACAATCTCATCCACTTTTACCAACATAACAAATATCAAGACATATCATAGGAGTCTTCCTAATTATTGGAAGGCTCAAAAGCAAAATCATCACAAACTTTATGATCTTGGAACCATAGTCCAAACAACGTTATTCTATAATAAGCTATAAACCCTCATGTTTACAACGAATCCACACGTACCAAGCGGAAATGATCCACTTGAAATTTATGCCCTAGAAAGGAAAGACACAAAGGGAAACACACTTCCCACATCATAGCAACATTGTTCAAGGTCACTAGCAAAAAAGTAACTAATTCTATTTTCATTATGCAAGTTACAAATTCTTATGTATCATCTTGCCTTTTTCATTTCAGGTTCCTTGCCATTAGCATATGAATAATCATGATTAACATATCTCATTACTCCTTCCTTGATGACTATTTATCACACTTGGTATGTTCTCTTATTTTATTATGTTTTTAAACCACTTATCGACAGCTAAATCATCTTAGTCCACATTTTCTTCATTAAATCGAGATCATCTCCCTTAATTTCTTTCACATGCCATGCTGATTTTTCATTAGCACTTTCTTACACACATAGGTTGGTATGAGATTAACTCAGGTTCCACCTTATTTCTTTGTCATTGCTCCCATTCATCTTCTCTTTTTATACTTGTTATAGGAGTTCTCTCTATCTTATGTGGGTTTCATACCTTGATTCACTTTATAACCATAGACTGGTTTGTCTTTTACTTTATTATCTTCTTGAATCACATCTTCAAGAACTCCTCTTTTCCTTATTTGTATTCAGATTTAGATTTCTTGGTGTTGTATCTTTCTCCTATATTTACCAAACATTCAAGTTTTGATAGATAATGATGCAATTTTCATCTTCTTTAAGGTAGGATTGAGATATTCACACCATGATTTCTTATTCATTATGTTCTTTAGATTGTCTCAAAATGACTACTTGATCAGAGTAATTAGAAAGATAACAATATAAGAGTTCCATACATACCTTTTCTTCAATAATTGAATACCTGGCCAGGGCACCCAAATACTGAGATTAGGCAGTATACACCATATTTTTATGTCATATTCCTAACTTAGACATCATCCTAGTCCTAAGTCCTAGTTTCCCTATAGACTCAGTGAACCTAAAGCTCTGATACCAACTTGTGAGAACCCGTTACACTAAATGAGATTACTCAAAACATAAAGCACAATAATCACTAATTAATCACATACCCAAAAATATGGATAAATTAAAACTGATTTCAACATCAACACCCACTCAAAAACATTTACATAAGAGCCCAACATCTTTCTTATATCCATATTATTCCAATAATTTGATACACATTGTTCTATCGTCTTAGCCACAACATATATATATATATATATATATATATATATATATATATATATATAGGAGAACAATAGTCGTATATGCCACACAAACAAGCATTAATATGCTAACAAAAGTTTGATTTATTTGAAACACCATCTACAAACTTTTCCTGCCCAGACCTAAGAGTACAAGGACGGCTCTAGGACACACTAGACATCTAATCAACTTTATCAAAGATTCATTACTATAGCTCCTCTTTTCTGCCACATGTTTGTTTTTGTCACTTCCGATTACCTAAAAAAATGTGGCGAACCACAAGGGTGAGACCCATGTCCCAACAAAAGATATAACCTCCAACAACATTCATTGATTACAACATTTTTAAGTAATTAAATAGTTAAGCATTTTAATCAGATATAACAAATAAGATCAGAAGTACTGATGATTAACAAAATACATAAAGGAGCAGATAATAAGTATCATCATTAGCCAGACTAGCATCCTTTATCTTGTTGACAATATAAGCAATTCGGTAGCATTATGCATATCTAGCATCATGAGGAAGTCTAGTAACATAGCATAGCTAACAACATGAGCATGTCTAATTGGTTGAACATATCAACATCATAAGAAGAGCTAAAAACATAAGCACAACTATCTAGATAAGTATGATTAGAAATATATGCATCTCTAGTTACAAAGTCATGGTTAGCATGCTAAACATAACTAACAACATGAGATATCTAGCATCATGATTATAATCATCAGTAGCAATATAGTTATCAACACAAGCATAGCTACTGTATGTATGCATCTACAATCTTAAGAATATCCACAACCTAAGTGTATCTACTATCTCTTAATTGCACTAAGCATCATCTTTATGTAAAAATAACAAACAAGGGTTATCATCCAATGTGAAACGTTGTGTATAATCCTAAAAAAATATGCTACACGGCTGTAGTACATCTTTTATTACGCCCTGGGGAATTTGAAACGTACCATTCAAAGTCCAACTGACCCCTACGAAGGGCTATTTGGTTCCATACAAGATCTAGGAGTGCCGGTATCCTAAGATCTCTTCCCCTCGGTCAGTACGAGTAAAAGGAAGTGACATATCAGTCAAAGCTACCACCATAGTGACATATAGTCATGTAACTAGCCCACCTAGGTACAGGTCATGACGCTAGCATCTAGGGTATTCAAACCCAATCACTAAGGTACAACCGTAGTTGTCCTCTAATCACATCATGTTATAATCATCGAGACACGACCGTAGCCGTTCTCAATCACATCAGATGTATGAGGCATGACCATATCCAACCTCCACAATATGCATTATGGATGACAAGGATATATTCTCAACCTGCCACCCCCACATACTCAACAGTATGCACTCTGAGTTTTCCTTAAGAATACTCATTTCACCATCCAACAAGTTTTGACACTGAAGATGGTTCTACAGCATAGGGCACTACATGATTAGAGTTGCACTTGATTAGTTATGCCAATTGGGTGAATTAAGGTTGCATGAAACAAGTGGACATACAAACCCTAATTCACTTCTAGCAAGTATATAAATATCACAACTTTGAAAAGATATAAAACGTGTGAAACATAATTTCTCATCTCATCATCACATGGTACTATTCACTTGCCATTCACGAGACCACACTAGTCATCATACTATCATAAGATATAAATCCTTTTCACAATATCACAGGGTATCAACCCTTATCAACATAAGAGGATTACACCTCATTCATGGCTCAACTATGCCCAAAGGTCATTTAGACCATCATATTATTCCCTACAAGATCATCAATATCTTTGCATGCCTTATAAACAAGGCTCAACAACATCACTTACATATAATACACCAGATCAACACAATATTGCATTAATGAGCTAGGAGATATTCATAAACAATCATAGCAGGGTTATTTTAACATTAAGAACATTCCTTTATTACATCAACATGCAAGGAATCTAGATATGATTAACCCTCATCATATTCATAATGCATATGTTTCACATAAGCAAGTATCAAACATGTGGCTATGACAACCACCAATTAACACATTAAGATTATGATCATGTTAAGGAGGTTATTTCACCATCATGCCATCATATAAGAATGTTAAACATGAATACTCATATGTATCTATTTGCATTAGAGTTAGGTTCAACCAAGTAAATTATATTAATATTACTAATCAACACTTATACCCAAACTCTATCTCACGACATCCCCATTGGATCATGGATGCATGAGGTGAAGCATAACCATCACATTCCATACTATTCTCAAGTATGAACCCACACATAAATCAAGGTGTAACCATTGGGTTATAGCATACTAGGGTTTCAACAACATTAACATAGTACTTCATGATTGTATTAGTCATTCAAGGACTATTCATACCCAATTACCATCATTTAGTTATATTAAAGCAAGGTATAACAAGCTATACCTCATCAGGGTTACATATCAACACAATATGATTATCATCCCATCTATTTATATGATTGAATAGGTAAGACTACCTTATTAAGGGTAACCCTCCATTTGTTCCATCATTATTCAACCCATATCACCATATCACAATGTCACCTGGAACCATTGGATGTTTAAAAGGTAAGACCATTGGTTGTTTACATAAGTAAACACCTTGGATAAACCACCTATGAAGTCCTTGATTTGTTCTCTATAAAGAGTCACCATCTAACCCTAGACATTCCTTGATTAACAACACAAAAAGTTCCATTCAAAGTAGGGTAAAACCCACAATCAACTGTTCATTTAAAACAAGCCATCAATTGTCAATAAGTAAGCTCCTTAAGTTGGTCATATAAAGGAAACCATATAAATCACATTTTTAGGACCAACATATTACATTAGACATAATTCCATATTATTGGAGGAATAAACATTATATCTTGACCATTGGGTCAAGTTCATATATTAAAACCATCAATTACAATATAGGTCCGACCATTACATCAAGTTACCCAAGAAACCATTGGTCTAAGGCTTAATTGATGCTACAACTATATGATTAACTCACCATAGGTTTTGGAGACCTGATACACCATCATTAGTTACCATTAAGTCACCATAGGTTGTTAGATCATCAGTATATTCATTAATCAGCATCAAATATCAAACTAATATCACCATTGATTGATAGCATCATTAGGGTACTTAGTTGTTAATCACTCGGCTTTTTAGGCCAAAACATGACCTAAGGGGTGAACATCATTTGAAACCCTTGGTTACCACCATCAATTTTCATGAAGACAACACCATAGGGTTGTTGCAATGATACCATCATCGGGTCATGGGTTTCTAGAAGAAATCAGCTTAAAACCCTAAAACTGACCATTGGTTGATAGGTGCTTAGCACCATAGGTTGTCAAAACAACCTCATAAAAGTCATATTATACCTTATTAATAATGTAAACATGATCACAACTTCATCTATAACCGAAATCAGAATAGGGAACATTATAAAAATCGAAATCCAAGTCAAGCATAGCTTTTTAGTGCATGGATCATCATTTTCAAGCAAGAACATGATCTAGAAAGCTTATGGTAAGCAATAAACGTGGAGCAAGTTATTAAGCTTACCTATAATGAAAAGATGAAACCCCACATAGAAGAAATCTCGAGCAGGTAGGGTAGAAAATCCAAGCATAATCTATGAACTCGTCCATCTAGCACCTTTCTTCATCAAATGAGCAAACCCTAAGCATAAGAAGCAAGAAAGGCAGGGTTTTAGAGCTTTAGAGCAATTGCTACCATGAAACAACATGGTTCCGACCTGGAGGAAGGTCTAAGGAAGGATAAGAGAAAGAGAAATAGGGAAGGAAGGAAGAAAATAACTTTCCTTGGTCGAAATCCCTAGAAGATGACCTTGGAAACCCTATGTATGGCTAAATGGAGCTCTAGGAGACCTTCTTCTCCAAAAAGAGGCTGTCTTCTACCTTAGAGCACTTGGTTCTGCAGAAAAATAGAGTGGAGTCATTGCTCCAAGTTAGAGGAAAGAGAAAGCAAGCGAAGTTTCATACTTGGGCAAGGAAGAGGTAAATATAGCCCATGGATAAGGATGGGAGCAAGCATGAGGTGTAAAAGTAGCTTCCCCATGTGTTTATGGCCTTAAACTATTAAGAATATACAAACACACACACAATAAGATCCCCCACCATCCTTATAGACCTTATTATATTTCCTTTTTCGAATTTCCCAGCCAATCAGATAATTCACTAGTTGATAGCTACTAAAGGTAGCTCATCCGTGAAGGGGTAAACCCTAAAATACCCTTGGAGAAAACACCTTCAAACCAAGGTTTAAATAGGCACCCCATGGAAAAAAGCTCAATAATGATGAGAGAATATCCAAGGAACATGATGCAAGTAATAAATTGCAAAGAAAACCTCTCACTTGGGTAAATTGTAGAAAAGTCCAAAATGTGCATAAAATTACATAACTTGCTCAAACAGTGTCCAAATTGGACCAAATTTGAATCTTAATATTGTCTTATGATTTCAAAGCATATCACAAGGTTATATTAGGGTTATAAGAATTCAAATATGATAATTAAGCTTATTCAACTCATTAAGCAAGTTTAGGGGCCTTACAACAAGTACATCAAATTGATTTAAACATACTTGTATTGCATTTATATACATTATAACATTAGTTCATTTAAAGATATTTTACATCAGTTTAACTTAGTTGGAGGTGATTTTTTCCATTTTAGGAATTATTGTATACCCAACTTACTTTCCTTACAAATCATATGCAACTACTTATTGTTTAATTCAAAACTTCTTTTTGCAATATGTTTTTCTTTCCAATTAAAACAAACTATTTCCATTATCCCTTATATTCAATCTCAAATACAACACTATGAATTTGTTTGGTTACCTAATTGAGGGTTTGAAAGTAATTAACATAATTTCATGCATTAATATTATACATTATATGAAGTTTGGCATACATTATTACATGGATTTTTGAATTATACTTTGTTATATATTAAGTTTATATATGAAGATTGAAATATATTGTTACATGTATTGTCATACATTGTTACATAGATTTACAAATTACAAATTATATATTTCATTTTAGATGTATGGATTGTTTACATTATATGATATACGATCTATTTGGTAAAAGAATAGAATTACTAATTAGTATTCATACTAGTCATTTTAGCAAAAACTACATATTATTTCATTCTTTTAATGATAAAGATCCTACTCTTGTATATTACATGATTCCTAATATTTATTTTGAGCATGTTTCCAATTACCTTAAACATTTATAGATTTTTCAACTAACTACTTACTTATTTATCCTGTTTATGTCTACAAGGGTATAACTTATACCATATTTTGGAGTTTATTGATGAAATATGTCCAAAGGCATCCAAACCATAGGGTTAGTGTTTCAAGGGTTAGGATGTCAAGTTTTAGTGTCATACACAAAATAATTGATATTGCATTTTATTAATAATCAAATAAATCACAAAATATCCCTTTAACAATCATCACATGATGGCTCTCAGGACATTTAACCAACAATGATGACCTTGTTGTAGTCTAGATTTTGGTGAAGAAGTTGTGTTGACGTAAGATATTGGTGACCTTGTTAACAAAAGTTATGAATTTTGAAAATATTTCCACATAGAGTCTGAAGAAAGCTTAGATTGAGTGGAGGATCTACAAACCCTATTTAATGTAGTAGAACACTGGGTGTCAAACAAGAAGTTGCACAAATGGAACCCTACATTAAGAAGGAAGGAAAATAATAAAGATAATGAGAGTAAGGAAAAGCCTAACCTCAAAATAAGGTACAATGTAGTCTAAGATTATGAGGAAACATGCTAATAAATGGTTAACCATTCTTTTATCAATATTATATCTTGTAGCATATGAAGCATAGGAGGTGTTTGTAGCTACGATAAACTCCATGTCTTGCAGTAGGTCATATGAAAACAATCCTTGTATTGTAGTTGTCCTCACCTCACTCTGCATTGAAGAAAAGTTGATAGCAGTGTTAGATGTCTCGGTCATTCACACTCTCTTAAAGATAAGGAAAGATGATATGCTATTGATATATAGTTGTTGTAAAACTATGATGATGCCAAGTTTCAAGTCATTGAAACAAATGTTGAATTTGTTTCATGGGTGCCTTATAGGACTTGTATTTGATGCTTAACTTGGCTGCTTTGACTATCCTTGAAGCATATGATGGATATGAAATAAACAACACTATGACCATGGATCATTCTGGGTGTTTCAACTCAATTTTGAAAACGTTTGGAAAAGTAGTAGGATGTAGAAATCCTATTACATTGGCAATCCAATCTCACAGACATTATGTAGGACAAAACTTTATCTTTGAAAGGATGTTGGTTGTATGCCCAAAGATCTATCATGTTCTTATTGTAATACAGATACATTGTATATGACTTAATTATTAAGTAGTTCCCCTTGTTATGTGTGTTTTGGTTTTGAGATATTGAATAAGTGAAATACTATCCTAAGCATGTTATGACTCAGTGACATATGGTTTGGGTTGAGGACCTAAACCTGAGATCATCTGTATACTCAACAATATTTATTCTTGTTATGTCCATAGTCAAATATTATTGTGGATATTGTAGGACAACAAAAACATAAGTATAGTGTGTATGTTGAATGATAACTATACCTCTTTAGTCATGATATTACATATTGATTCAGATACATAGGTACTTGTTAGAGAACAAGTTGTCTTGGATAGACCCACTTTGAGACTGACACATGGAAGCCATGTTATGATGGTTAGAGTCATATATATGATCCTTAGACATGAAGTCACTCAAATGATTACATGTTGTTATGTGTAATTAAACACTATTCAACGTGACTCTAAATAAAGGATTCCAGGTAGTGATTTGTTGCACTGTGACACTTTTGGATTATAGTGAGAGATGTAGATGGTTGTACCTTCATTGGATTGATATCATGTCCACTTGATAGTGAGACTATGAAATACATGCCAATCTCATGAGAGTCAATATAACATAATGATATAATAAAATCTCAATAGTTTTCTCTAGTTCAAGAAACATAGATTGAACTCTAGGGGGATGACAACTCCATGCACTGGTTTTAGTCTGGATATTTATGAAAAAGGGATTATGTGGTCGTAGTAACATTGTTCTCTTTATACATTAAAGTTGTTCTCAACTTGTTTATATTACTTGGGTGGCAATGATGAATTTCTAGATATCAATCTTTGCTTATGAGGTTTTGAACATCACTACCAATTTAATGAGGAACCTATGGGGTGACACACATAAGGATGCATAATGGAATTAAATTCTGCAATAAAATACATGATTGAAATAGTTTGAAACATGTACATACTGATTTCCTATCCAGTTGGTCAACTAGATGGTTTGGATCAACTATCAATTGATTATAAATCAATCAACTGATCATCATACTAGGGAATTGGAAAGTTGGTCGATAGAATTGAAGTTAGGAAACAACAAGGAGTATGTCTCTTGTTTGATTTGAATTGAAATGGTCACTTGAAATTATACACATATTGGCAAACCATCTAACTGGACATGCCAACCCATTCAGTCCCAATTGGTTGATCGGTTAACAAATCAGGATTGGGAATTCTGACAATATTCTGAGTTTGATACTATTTTAAGTTGGCGAATAAGGAATGAGATTTGATGTTTAGGAAATCTAAGACTATGACTCTTCTATATCTAGGAGTATACATGTAAGGGGTGATACACACTTGATAAAAACATTATGAGACAAGTTGTTTAATATTTCATCCTCTTAGAGAGAGAAACTCACCCAAGGATAACAACCCACAATAGGAAGAGAAGGAGAATAAACAACACTAGCACATCCACCACTCTGAGTTCTTCTTCCTCTTGGAGAATAAGGTGGTGCAACAAGAGTTTTTGTATCCACATGGATGATGTAGAGGCCAAGTCCCTTGGGTGGAGGCTAGAGAATAAGCAACTTCTTGAAGGATAAGACAAGGTGTTGCTGTGATGACAAGGCAACAACGATAACAACTCAACTTGGATACATATCTACAAGTGAAAGTTCTACATTTACATAAGATATGTCTAGTTGTTGGACAACTAGTGTACCCCAAGGTATATTCTATTTTCCTTCTATGTCTTTAATATAGTGATATTTTATGTCTATGACAGATTAGTTGGATAAGAATTTTGTTGGAACAAGTGGTATTTCGGTTGTTACCCACTCCCTCTAATCCCTACAATGCGATCCGAACCTACATAGTATAATTTGAACTTCAGTTTGAGTTTTAAATAGTAAATGATTCATTGGACGACTATTGTGTAATATGTATCCACCTTAATCATCAAGTATCATGATGATATGATATATTTTCACTACATAATCCAATGTGATACCTTAAAATCATTATTTGGTATATGTGGATATGACAATTAGGTCATTTTGGTAAATTATTGTGATCTAAAACAAATAATTAGTTTTTGATTCAAATGAAGCAATGAAACATCTTTTTGGCTTTCATTCTATGCCTCTCTCTCTAAATTCTCCACATAAATATTTATTCTTGCAATTATAATAAGATGATGTAATGACATCACAAGTTCACAATGATGGAGATGAGGAGATGATCAGAATCCCACCACAACAAGGAAGGACCTTGGAGGATTAATGATGAAGACGAAGTGATGACTACATCAACAATCAAAGAACTACCTAAATAGGGAATCTAATCGAGGAAATGGCCTGCTAGTCACTCAATTGGAAAACCATGTCAAGGAAGATTTAGGTTACCTTAAATATGAATCTCTTGGTTGTTTCTCTACAACTCTTATTGGCTCATGATGTTGTACTAGTTTCCATATCATGTTTTGTTAGTTGTGATAATTGTTGTAGTATATGATACATACAATACAATATATGTAATGGTGATTGGATACATATTATTATTATATCAAATCCCTCAATATGTTAGAAATATTAAAGATGCCTCCTCTAATGTTTAGACCCACTTCCTAAGGCTATACTAGACTTTGAAGAACAATGAGTGGCCCCACCGACCACCAATGGCCTAGCTTGCATGGTTTTTCCTCACTCGTACACAACCTAGGATCAACTTCCCAACATGTCACCGATTCCAATACTAGTCTGGAATGAGAACGCTTAACCACATATTTCTTAGTGATGGGATCCATCAAAAGAAGGTGCACCTTGATGATATGGGTAGTCCAATCATTCCTTTTAGCATAATTTTATTGGAGGCCTCAAATCCTAGGATGTTACAATCTTCATCACTTAGACTCTTGAAATCCCGTAAAGGCTAAACTATATGGCCTCACAATATCTCCCTATTTCAGTGTAGACCCATAATGCGCCATGTACAACCACCACTCATACATGACTACTACCACAAGTGTGGCTCCATATCACCTCAGTAGATAGCCCTTTCTAGCATTCTTGTACCACACAACTGAAGAGTGCCTTACCACATATCCATGTAGGCCCCACCTACTAGAGGGGAATTGGCTCTGATACCATTTGTAATATCTAGGCCCGTCGCCGAAGGCACTAGTAGAGTTTTGGGAATGAAAATTGGCCCCCATAGACCACAACTTGTCTCGACTATGTGCTTTGTCTTCACTCACGCACAACCCAATATCAGCTTCCCAATAGGTCACCCATTCTAATACTACTCATGAACTAACTCTGATACCACTAGTAAAGTCTGGGCCCGCTACCCAAGGCTCTAGTAGATTTTTCGGTATGAAGACTAGCCTTACATACCACCACATGTCTCAATTACATTCTATGTCCTCACTCACTTGCAACACAAAGTCGACTTCTCAATAAGGTCACCCATCCTAGTACTACTCTGGGCATAACACGTTTAACCAAAGAGTTCTTAGTGATGGGCCCCCTAAAAAGGAGTTTCACCTTGGTAATATGGGTAGTACATTTATTCCCTTTAAGACCATTTTATACTAGGCCAAAAATCCAAGGATGTTAGAATAAGATGGCCCTGATACCATTTTTAACATATGGTAGAGTTTTAGGAATGATGACTGGTCCCACATACCACTACTGGCCCCGATTGCACACTTTGTCCTCACTCATATGCACCTGAGATCAAGTCACTGATGGAGACTAACTTAGGGCTCCATATTGTGTTATTTTTCTCTTTTATCACATCTGAAAATGTTAGAATGCATATTACTTCTCCCAATAAATGATTTATTGTCAAATGAACTTATGGAGGGTCTTTGCATGTTTTTCAGGTACCTTGACCATACTTTGGATGGAAGGGAGAGAATGAGGATGATCTAAGGGTTCCTATACCCTTAGAGGAGCCTAAGGAGAGTCTAAGAGATACCCTAACCTACTCCTAGTGGCCAACGGTTAAGCTATAGCAAAGAGCTCCATTGATTGTGAAAAGGAAGATGAAAGTGCTTTAGAAAAACCCCAACACAACCTTGGTACCATGGAATGACCATGCTTCTAATGTCAAGAATCACAAATAAGATTAGTGAAGAAGCATCTCAAAACAAGTCCATCAGCAAAAATGTGCTAAGAAGACCCCATCATGGCCATGCCATCCATATTGGCCGTTCCAGTCAGAATAGCCGTATTGCCAAGAAGTTAGAAGGCATGTGTAAAGAAGAATGACCATGCTCTAACTTAGACACCATGACCATGATACCTCACAACCACCATGTCTGTGTTGCCCAACAGGGTTGTGCTACCAGCCTCCAAAAACCCAAATTTCCACTATGATTATCCCATCACAACCACATACGTTCCCTTCTAGCACAGTCATTCAACCACTTAACCACCATGGTTGTTCTATCTAGAATGACCATATGGTCACCCAAATCGTATTTCTTCCTAGCTCTCATTTTACCTAATTACCCCCACTCAACCACATGCTTCCCAAGCCACTATATAACCATTTATGGTAGTTGGGAGCTATATGTTACACTTCAAGCATTGAAGGTGCCACCTACTCCTCACCAACTAATATCCACCTATATCCACTCCAGTTCCATCATCTCCCACCTCAAAACCCTAGTCTTCTAGAGTTGACTACTTCCATTTGTCACCCTATGCCATCCATCCACCAAGGAGCAAGAAGTATTATATAGCAGGGGGTGAAGAAGGAAGAGTCTTCACCAAGAACCTATGGCTATGTACTCCTCTACCTCTTCTTTTTTCTCCATTTTTGGTATTATGGTAGCCAAGCCCCTAGGCGGGATGTTTGGGATTGAAAATGTGACTTTGACACCATTATGGGTGATAGTTTCATGTAAACTTTATAAAATCATGTTATAATGATGATCTTATACTTCTATATCATTTAGTGTGGTTTCTTTTGTGATTTGTTCTTAAGACCACGTAGGTTCTATGGGAAATGACTTATTTATGGCTATTTTGGGATTTGGTCCTAGGTTCAACTAGTGGATCTCTGGCTAGATACCTATATCTCCACATATATATCCACTTCCCTACTCCTATGTGTGATATCTAAGTAGATAGTTGAGAAGCATTTAATGTAGATGTCTTGGAGCTACCTAAAGGCTATATGGTAGGTGGCATGAGGTGCAAAGCCGTCATCTTCACCCTCCATACTTCCCTTGGCCCCACTTGCCCTAAGAGATTCTATTATAGAAACCTATCCGTGGTGTATCGTTATTTAATTCCACCTAAACATTAATCAAATGAGCCTCATAATGTTGGATAGGGGGTTATAGGGACTAGTTCCCCTATACACACCTTGTTCCATTCATGACCAATTATTAGTTTAGCAAAATTATCTAACATCTAATGTAATTGTTTTGTTTAATAATCTAAATGTATGAGTAATGTGTTAATGTCATGAACCCCATCCTAGGTGATAGTCATGTTACCCCAAACAAACCACACCTTCATTAATTTCTTCAAACTGTAATTTCTCTCCTGCTTAACTAGTGCTTACTTAGTTAGATTCTTCAATTTCTTAAATAGTCATATGACTTGTCCATGGTAGCTAAACCTTGTTAGTGTAGTTAGTGTTCCTTCATAATTTATTGTGCTTACTTTAGTTAGTCTTTCTCTATTTTATCCTTTTATTAGTCTTTTTCCTTAATTGCTAGTCTAGTTCTTTTCCTACCTTGTATAGTTAATCTCTAGTTTGTTAAGTAGAATTGCTTTGTTAGTTTAGTGCAAGTTTTAACTTACTCTTACTTACCTTAGTAGGTTTATCTTCTTGACCTTCATTAATTTCTTGACCAACCTAGAATAACCCAAAACCATAGTTAAATCATTGAATCTAAAACCCTGATTTAGGAACGTAGTCCAAAATGAACTAAGCTTTATGCCCCCTCTCCCTTGTTTTCAACCCTTAACTTGCCATCTTCAATGACATAATACGAACCCATGCACTTGTTAGGAAGTGTTTTAGTCTGTCAGAGCGTGTCTATTCGGGTTATAAATTTGCTATCCCATGTGTATGCGTCATGAAGATTTCTGGTACTGTTGGAAGGGAGAAAGGCGCTCTGCATAGCTAGTTCATTTGACATTTTCAGTTGCCCTCATGATTTCTATTTGTTATTCTTTGAGTTACTCTTTGCATATTGGTTTACTAACTTGTCTCCTATTTTTTGGTTATTCCTTGTGCAAGTGACACTCAATTTTTAGAAGAAGAGACGAGAGACTGAGATGCACACAAGTAGCCTCCACCTCCAACCCCTACGCATAAGCCACTATATGAATATTGTATGCCTGTGAACTATAATTTACCAATTGCAAATAGAGCTGATCAAATTCCAGGGCAACAATTCTCATTCGACATGGTGATCTTCAGAATTCTTACATGCAAAAAAATGAGAACCCATACAAGCTTGTGGAATCTTCCTAGAGACTTGCTCCACCTTTAGAACACCTATATCCACTGATGACTCCATCCAACTCACATTGTTCCTATTCTACTTGAAAGACAAGGCCAAAGATTAGTATGGTTCAAAAATGAAGATCATGAGTGGGGGAGATATGAAGCACGCCTTCTTGAAGAAATTCTATTATGTTGCAAGCTTGAAACAAATGCGGCATGCCATAGTAAATTTTTTCCAAATGGATAACAAGAGGTTCCATGATGCTTGGGAAATATCCTAGAAGATGTTGAGAGAGTATCCCCACCATAAAATTCCTTTGTGGCAACTTGTTCAATCCTTTTACTCTGGTTTATCTCAAATCAGTCAAGCTTCGATGGATTCTTCATGTGAAGGTGCTTTAATGGCTATATCGCTCAAGGATACATGGCCTTTATTCGAGCACGTGGCCAAAAATTTAAAGCACTGATCTTTTAAAATTATAATGATGGTGACCATGCTATCAGTACAACACCTTCACCTCCTAATGATTCAAGCCCACAAATGATGAAGATCTTCCTTAAAATGATGAATCTTATGAAGAATCAAGTGGGCAATGCTCCTAGTCACTTAATTAATTGTATTGAGTCCTTTGGTGAAGAAGTGAAGGTCATTCACTCTCATAGCAACCAGGAACAATAAGTTCATAGGTATATTTCAAGATTTGAAGATAAAGTCATGTCTAGGTTGAAAGACTTTGATGAGGTTTAGAAGAATTTGACAAGACTTGGGCAAAGAGTGGAGAATCGCTTCTCGACACTTTCCCTCCAAGTGGAAGGGAAACTTCCTTCACAGCCCATGGTGAACTTTAATGATGCATGTCGACCAAAATGGGTGTTTCTCAAAACTCCAACAATCCACCCTCAATTCAAGTGTTATCCATATTCAATTTTAAAGCCCTTCTAAACCTTATATGCCTCCATCACCAAAACCACCTTACCAATATGGTTACCACAATTAGTACTCCTCTCCACCTCGTTTCTAACACCAAGACCCACCTACACCTTCTCCACAACAACAATAAGCTCCCCTTCTTCACTATGCACAAGTTAATGGTAATAGTTCTAAGGAGTAGAAGAGTTATTGAGTAGATCATGACTCAAAAGGGAATTGATCATGTGAACTGAGGGCACGTTAATGAAATGAGGACAAAGAAAGCAATTGGTGATCTCATGATTGAGATGACTGAAGATGATCTCATGATACCTCATGTTGATTTTGTGATACAATGCACTCTACCCTATACTCCATTTGCAAGTTCTACAATCCCTAGTGTTCCACACATGATTCCAAGAGTTCCTCATGTCATGTCTTGAGATAATCATGTTGATCCAAGTAAATCAAGTGCAAGTGAACCCCATTACCAGATGCATTAGAAGAGCCACCATCGTAAAAAAGAGGCATAAAGATAATGTTGACATTCAACATATTTTTCAACAAGTCAAGGTGGATATCCATTTATTGGATTCTATCAAGTAGATTCTAGCTTATGACAAATTTATCAAGGATATGTGCATTTTCAAGAGAAAGTAAACAAGAAGGATGCCTAAGAAAATCAAGTTGATAGAACAATTGAGCTCTATTCTACAACATGCACTTCCCATGAAGAGGAAAGACTCAAGATCCCTACTCATACCTAGATACATAGGGGGCATTGCATGTATCAATCCCTCCTTGATTTGGGATCTAGTATGAGTTTGATGCCATACTATGTCTATGTGGAGATGGAAATGGGGAGTTGAAACTGACCAGTAGTACTCTCAAATTGGCAAATCCTTGAATCAAAGTGCCTATAGGAAGGTGGATGATATCTTAGTGATGATAGATAACGAAAAGCTAGTGGTGTTCTCAGATGTTTTATTGTTCTTAGCATGGAATCAAGGACACAAGGAGTCCTATCATTTTGGGAAGAAGACCATTATTGTCTACAACTAATGCTGAAATACATGTGCATAATGACACAATAAAAGTCTCTTTCATGGACTTGAAGATAAAGATCAATATGTTCAAGATCCCCAGCTGGCAAGAACAAGATGAGTATGTTGATGATTGTCACTTGAAAAATTTAGTTGGTCACTAAAAAGATGAGGACCCAGGTGGAACACCTCTTACTAACTTATGTGATCAATGGTATGAGGAACAATTGATGAATGCAAGTGAAAGATCCATCTACTTCAATAATGGACCCACAAGGCTTCCTAATGGTTGATAGAATGAAGGAACTATAAATGTTGTCTGGAGGCATAAAACCTAACACTAGTGGGAGGCAACTCACCTTACAAATTTACAAGAAAACACACACATATATACATGTATTTAATAGTTTTTTTTAGCTTTTAGATGCACACGTGAATAAAGAAGTGATGAAATGAGTCATGGCAATTGCAATGTGAAAAAAATTGATGATAAATTGTGTTGGTTAAATAATTTGATGAAATGTAGAAGTTCAAGTTGAATTGGGTTGCCAAAACACCCATCACATCCGTGGTACTTTGAAACGGTTGTGTGGAGTTGTCATTTTTATAGTGAAATTGAAGAAGGGGCACAACTATCACCACATCCACAAATACCATCATGACCATGTGGGAAGCTAGTCACCACAGGCGTGTCACATAGAATGATTGTGGCCCTAGAAAACCAGCACAAGTGTGGTTTCTATCTTGTGTGTTCTAGCATCTACTCCACCACTTAAGTGAAAGAAAACAGGAGACACAAGCATGACACAAATCATTTCCACCATGACTAGAACGGTTGTGGTGCATGCAGGCGACCAAACAATGATGCTCTAGCATCTCCCAAGATACAAATTGTAATGACCCCACCCCTCAACAACCTCCCAATTAAGGAAGGCCAAGAAGCTAGAGCCGTTATCCCAAATAAGATCATATAGTTTTGCAAATAATAAAGAATAATTAATAAATTCTACCACAACTAAGCTTAAAGTAGGATAATTTTTTTTTCACACAACTTTCAAAAATAGGATTTTAGAACCTTACCCAAGGAAAGAACTAGATAACTATAATCCTTTGAACATTATTTAGCCTTGTTCTTTTCCAATATCATTTTTTACTTAATATCCATTTTCCATTAAGCTTCTAGACATAACTACATATTACCCTAAAATGCTGACAAACAAAATGTCAGTAAGTATAACAAATTATACTGGTATAGGGGGGAAACTAAAAGTTTGCATCTAGTTGTAACAACATATTGCAACCAAATTATTATTTAACATATCAAACTTTATGTCTTAATCATACTACTCAATCTTGATCTATACAAGCCTCTGTGTTGTCCCTACAGTTGACATGAATACTACCTCTCCCATATGGTAGATCCTCATTAGACCCCATTGGTCCTACCCCAAAGGTAGAACCAGACCTAGAGTTGTATAGTCGTATGATCCTACCCAAAGGTAGACCAAACCTTGACTCATGATAATCTCTTGATCCTACCCTAAGGTAAATCAATACCTAGATCATCAATTTCCCACATATACACAAAGCAATAGAGGAGGATTAGGATCTGAGCCACATATTTATGGTGATATCCATAGTCACTTTATAGTTGCAGGAATTAAAGTTCATCCAACCAGTTAATTTCAAGCAATTGGTAAAACCACAAAAATCACCATGAAGCTAGATCGATTAGCCATAAGCGTAACCACATACCTGATTTAGAAGTCTAAAAAAAGCAAGATATGTAATCCAATCAAGAAGTCCAATCAACCAAGCCAAGCAATAAGTCAAGCAACTTGATTATGAAAAGTATTTATAACACCTAATGTTATAATCGCATCTAAACATCTTTTATTGACTTGGGATTCCTTTCTAAGGTTTATAAGCCTTATTAGGATTTTCTTAGGGTTTCTTGGTTTCCAAACTTTCATTTTCCATTTTTACCCTTTTTAGGTCAACAAACCCTAAAAGCACTTTTCTACTCATAAAACCCTAATTACTCAAATTATCTAAATTAAGGGTTTTTATATACAAATTAGTTCAAGAACATCATTTTCATGCCTTCTTGATTGATTTCCACACTTAAACCATTAAACCTCATAATTATCAAAATTAGGATTTTAAGACCATTAATGCACTTTTATAATTTTTTTTTGAGAGCAAAAGGACCGATTCATTACTTGTTAGCCATACGACATCTACAATTGGGAAGAAAGATACAAACAGAACATACAAACATCACGTTCAGTAACCCAAGGGCACTACAACTCATATTGGAACGAGAGAGAGACATTTCTGCATTGATTCTTCTTCCTTGAGGCTATCTTAAGCAGCTTTTCATGAAGAATTCCTTCAACATGAGCATCGAGTAGTGGTAGAGGGGCTGGAACAAGACGGTATTCTGCTCGTATATCAACTCAAACGAAGCCATACAACTGAGTAATAAGATCAATCCAAAGCAAAGATGAGATCTAGCCGTAGCTAGATATCTCATTGCTCTCCTGAAGAGAGGTCACAACAAAGCGCGATAGATAAAACACCGACTAGCGGCGACAAATAGGCAGATAAACTGCTAGAAACACTGGCTAAACAAGCCAACACAGAATGAGAAAAAAATGGGGCCGAAACGCTGGGGGAACCCATAGCTCGGAAGCCTTCACAATGGAAGGGCTAGAACCCTTATTCAGAAACCAATAGAAACCTAAACAAAAGAAAAACAAGCAAAAAGGGAAAAAACGACCCACGCCGCCAAGAAGCTAACCCGAAGGAGATCCTTCCAGCCTTCTGCCTAACTACCCCCTTCTATTGGCAACCACGAACTGAAATCATGGTCGAAGAAAGCTCCTATTACTTACACCAAGACAATCTGCAAGCCAAGGCCTTGACATTCGAAACACCAACGGAAGGCAAAGGAGGGCAGGAGGCAGGATAGAAGGAAGTCGAGCTCCACTGAGAGCCACCACTAGCAGACACGGGATGAAAAGAGAGGCCCAGGGGGAGTGGGCGGCGCACGTCGGCGGTCCAGCCCCTCCCCCAAGCCAGACAGGCGAAAGAATGGAAACCTAATCACACGCTCTATCGCCAGAGCTTCTCATTATCCAAGAAATTTTTGTTTTCCTCATGCACTTTTATAATCACGGAACCCTAATTAAGCAAATTATGAGCAAATATCATCCAGTTAGATCTAATCCATCCTTTTTATGTCAACGTCAATTTGCTCATAAAAGGCAGGGAACATCATTAGATCCAGTAATCTTCAAAACTTAGGTTTTTAGATTAATTAAAACCATTAAAGGTAGCACCTTTACATACTTTTTGAGTTACAAGAATATTTAGGCCTTGATTTCATTTTTAATGGATTCAACATATTTTTCTCATCAAAAAGCACCATCTACTTTTTTTTTGCTCAAAGGATCCATTTTTAAGTTTACACTATTTTTTGGATTTTCTAGTTAGAGAGGAAGCTTATTTACCTTTAAAAAAAACACCCGTTGTTGGATTATTACCGCAGTCAATGGTTAACCCTGATCCAATGGCGGTGGTTGCTCACACCCATTCACGTGTGTTGAGACACAGAATGATCTTGGGCCGTCTATCCTCCCCACCATCAGCACTTGACCTTGATCCAAGGACCTCTACTCCTTGTCTCCACTAAAACGTAACACCTTTGACTCACAACGGTCTGCGGTGGAGAACTCACTAGAGTAGAGGGAAATAGAGAGAGAGAGAGGTTGCTCATGGGTTAGGGAGTGTCTGTTTACATATGTGGGGTTCTGATGCATCGATTGGGGAGTATTTTTATAGGTTTATGGGTAGGATTATAGGGTTTCCTCTTCTCGCCACCATCGGGCATCCGATGGCTTAGGACGTTTCTTCTAGAATCCTCCAAACTACCTAAAATCTAGGATAGGCTTGCTCATAATCCTCTCCTAAAGCCATCTAAGCACTTCTTTTGCTTGCACATGCACTAGTTTATGAGAAAATTGGGATTGAAGTCTCACTACCTGTTCCTATCCCAATCCAGCTCAAGCTGGGTGACGCACGTGCGATGTTGGATCTTAGATCCAATGGCTCACAGTACACACACCATATAAAGGGAATTATACTTGAATTCAAAAAGAAAGTGACATTTAATGTATATTTCCCATTATCCTTTCACTTTAGGAATTTTAAAAAATCCATATCTCTCAAACCGCACATCCTTTTAATACCAAATTTTAAGGAAAACTCTTTAATGACTTAAATTACTTGTTTGCAAAGTTTGGAACCGAAAATAAAAAATTAAAGAGACCTTTTCATATGCAAGTCATCCACCCAAAAGGCACATATTATGCAATTAAAATTCATTTTTCTGTTTCTTTCTCTTCTATTTTCTTTATTTTGATTTCTTTTCTTATTAGAAACCAAGTGTAATTGAAAGTTAACGAATAGTGGTCATCCATACCACTTTCTAGAGAATTCTACATAATTCTCACATATGCAAACAATTAACTTTTATTTCTTTTTCCCTTTACATATTATAGGATTTTCTTTTATCCTTTTTCCCTTTTATTCATCATTGGATTTATTAAAATAGTATTAAACACGAAATTATGCATTCAAGGGAAATTTCACAAAAGAATCCATTCTTTGAAAACAATCATACAATTTTCCATTTAGATCCCTTTTATTTGAAAAATTGCAATTCAATTCATACAAGCAAAATTGAGGTTAGAACATCCTTCCCCTCTTATAGGAATTTTGCCTCCAAATTTCAACCAATTAATCAAACAATTTGGGGTAAGCCTTTTCCATGTCCATCTTTATCTCCCATGTGGCTTCATCCTCTCCATGGTGCTTCCAAAGAACCTTTACACTCTCTATCTTTTTACTCCTGAGCTATTTCACCTTGGTATCTAATACCCTTACAGGTGACTATGGGTAAGTCAGCCTCCCTTGGAGTTCAATAGGTTCAATGCTCAACACATGACTCGGGTCCTTCACATAGCACTTTAGATTGGACACGTGGAACATGTCATGCATCATACTATGCTGAGAGGGTAAGGCCAAACAATAAGCAACATCACCAATCTATTCCAAAATCTCAAACAGACCCATATATTGGGGACTGAACTTTCCTCTTTCTTAGCTATAGCTTGGAGGGGTTGGATTTTTAGAAACACATGTTCACCCACAATGAAGTGCAAGTCAGTCTGCTCCGCATCAACATATGACTTTTGTCGATCCTGGGCTCTCTTTAGCCTTTGCTTGATCAAAGCAACTTTATCAACATACAACTATAGTTCCTCTGACCTCAACAAGGTCCTCTCATCAACATCATCCCAATGAAGCAGTGACCGACATGGCCTCTCATAGAGAGCTTCATACGGAGACCTCCCAATACTAGCCTGGTAGCAGTTATTATAAGCAAACTCAACTAGGGACAGATATTGCTCCCATGATCCACCCCAATTGAGCACACATGCTCCCAAAAGATCCTCTAAAGTTTAAATCATCCTTTCTGACTATCCATTGGTCTGAGGGTGATAGGCCATGCTAAATTTAGTAAGTTTAAATCGTCCTTTCTTACTGTCCATTGGTCTGGGGGTGATAGGCCATGCTAAATTTAGTCTAGTTTTGAATTATTCTTGCACTTGATTGCATAACTTGGAAGTGAACTTTGGGTCACGATCCAAAATAATCAAATCTAGAAAACCATGCAATCATACTATCTCTCTGATATAAAGTTCACCTAGATCTGTCTTTTGGAAGTGGTCTGTAAGGCAAGGAAACGTGTCAACTTGGTAAGGCAATCTACAACAACACATATTGCATCATGACCTCTCTTGGTCTTGGGGAGACCCCATGGTGATCTGTTCCCATTTCCACTCAGGAATTTCAATAGACTATAACAATCCACTGGGTCTCTAGTGTGCAACCTTCACCATCTAGCGTGTGAGACAACTGGGCACATATGCCTCTATGTCTCTCTTCATCCTAGGCCACCAGAAGTACCAATGTAAATCCTTAAACATCTTGGTAGTGCCAGGGTGTACCATGTACTTAGAACTATGAACTTCTTGCAAGATATGATTCTTCAAGGGGGAATCTTTAGGAACCCAAATACGAATCTTGTAGCAGATTCCACCATCTACTCCCACTAAGATATGTATCTGAGGTTTCTCTAACAAACCTTTCATCTTGTCAAGCTCTGGGCTGGATAACTGGGTAGCTACCAACTCGGTCAGTAGGTATGGTTTCATCTAGATGTTAGGCACACAGATCTAGTCTTCAAACAACAACAGAGTCCACCTAGCAAACTCTTCCAGTTCTCTTCACTGGCTAGATAAGACAATTGCACACTTGAGTTATTTCTAACTAATAGCATCTGCTACAACATTAGCTTTCCCAGGGTGATAGGCGTGGTGAAATCATAGTCTTTCATATACTCCATCCATTGTATTTGTCTCAGGTTTAGGTCCTTCTGAGTAAGGAGGTACTTCAAGATCTTGTGGTCAGTGAGGATTTCAAAAGTTTCTCCATACAAATAGTGTAGCTAAATCTTTAGGGCATGTATAATCACAACCACTTCTAAGTCATGTGTTGGGTAGTTCACTTCATTAGGTGTGAGATGTCTGGAGGCATAAGCAACAACATGCCTATTTTTCTCTAGCACGCATACAAGCCCCATCTTCGATGCGTCGGTGAAGACTATAAAACCTTCATTTCCCGATAGTAGAGTCAACACTGGGACTGTGGTCAACTTTTCTTTTAGCTACTGGAAGCAATCTTTACCCAATTCTGACCACACAAACTTCTCATCCTTCTGGGTGAGCTTGGTGAGTGGCAAGCAATCTTTGAGAAATCTTTTATGAAACATTGATGATATCCATCCTATGCCAGGAAGCTACAAATCTTAGAAGGTTTCTTTGGTTCTGGCCAATCTCGTATGGCCGACACTTTAGCATGATCCACTAAGACAGTCCCTTTGGATATAATGTATCCAAGGAACATGGTACGGTCTATCCAAAACTCACACTTTGAGAATTTCCCATAGAACTTTTGCTTCCTCAGAATATCAAGGACTCTACCCAAGGTGGTCTCGGTGTTGTTCTAAGTCATCGTAGTAAACCAGGATGACATCTACGAACACTATGACAATCGAGTTTAGGAAAGGTTGGAACACATTATTCATGAGATTCATAAACTCACTCGGGGCATTAGAAAACCCAAAAGCCATAACCACAAACTCACAGTGGCCATAACGAGTTTAGAAAGCGGTTTTTGAGATGTACTCACTCTTGATTCGCAATTGGTGGTACTCGAACCTCAGGTCAATCTTTGAAAAGATTCGAGCAGACTTAAGCTAGTAAAAAATGTCATCTATACGAGGTAAAGGATACTTGTTCATAATAGTAGCCTGGTTGATCATTCTGTAGTCTATGCACATTTTGAGCGATCCATTATTCTTATTCACAAAGAGGATTGGTGCTCCCCATGGTGATGTGCTAGGCTGGATAAAGACTTTGTCTAGAAATTCCTACAGTTGCCTTTTCAACTCAAGTAACTCAGTGGGGGCCATCCTATAAGGTTCCCTAGAAATTGGGTTTGTCCCGAGAGCTAGCTCTATCGAAAAATCTACATATCTCTTGGGAGGAATCCTAGGCAAACCATTTAGGAACACATATGTGTAGTCCTTGACTACCTCTTTCCTCCAGAGGCTGCACCTCAGGCTCCATCTCAGTAACTACTACTAGGGAAGCCTGACAACCCTTGGTTATCATCCAATTAGCCTTTAAGGCTGACACATACAAGATGGTGGTAGCATCCTTCCTACCTCTAATGGTAAATAATGGATGACCTGGTCTCTCTATTCTTATTTTCTTTTCCCTATAGTCAATCTTTGCCCTATAAGTATACATCCAATCCATACCAATGATCACATCAAATTCATTCATGTCAAAGAGGATAAAATCTATAGGAAGCTCATTATCTAGACACTTAATGAGTATAACTGGGTTTTTAAAGAGAGATGTAAACATCCGACCACTCGGGGTTGTGATATCAAAAAACATATCCTAAATCCTTGATGTCCAAACAAAGCATAGTTGCAATTTTTTTTGAAATGAAAGTATTAGTAGAACCAGGTCAAAAAGAACTTTTACATTGTGTCCCATGATCTCAAGCATGCCTACATTGCATTCCATAACATGTCAGACTACAAGATGCTTATCTGAAAATAGGAAAGAAAACTCTAAGGGTTATTACCCTCTATCAACTGATTAGCATTAGCTTGAGTTCAGTGTCATTGGTAAACACTTGATCTTGTCTTCACTCTCCAGCAGGTGGGGTTGTGGCTACCGGTTGGTATGCTACATGGCCCATACCTCTCAGGATAGGTAAAAGGCAGTTGGCTAGGAAGTGTCCCTCTTGTTGGTAACGAAAACACACCTTCTTCTTGTAGTGACACTTGCCTGAATGCCATCTTCCATAAGTGTGACACCTAAGATGATTGTTCTCATTGTGAGGTTTTCCCTTACCTCCATGTTTTCCCTTGGCATGGTTGCATCCTTGTCCTTTCTTGTGATCATTCCTTGGGCCATATGTGCCTTCAGTGAAACCTAAATATCCCTTATATGAATTTTGAGCAGGAATCATTGTCTTCTCCATGTCTAGGGTGGTGTTGTAGGTGCCAGTGAAGTTCGTTGGTTTGCTCACCATCACACGAGGCTTGATGGCAAGATGCAGATGCTCCACAAAATGGTCCACCCATCTTTCCTTAGTCATCAAGTATCTGAACCGCTCCAGGATGCAAAACTTGTGACTAAAGTCTACAACCGATAGGTTACCTTAGACTAGGTTGGTGAACTCCCTTTCCTTCTCTTTCTTGGCTGAGATCAGGATAAATCTGGTAGAGAAGATGGCCCTGAAGTCAGTCCTGTCCATCCGGTGTTTATTCAGGTTTTGGCCCATGATGTGGTTCTCCCACCAGATCTTAGCTTCTCCTTCCAGGAGCTGAGCAGCAAACAAAACCTTCTTTTTTGGCTGCATTTTCGGCATGCAGAAACCATTCTCGACTGCTAGCATCTAGGCATCAATTTTATCAACCACCTTGATCTTGTCTTCTCCCCATAACCTCTCAATGTTCAGCTTCACAAAGTCCAAAATGGTGGCTAAGTCGGGGACGAACTGGCAGTGGCTCACCATCTTCACCTCTGCCTATGTCCTTGAGGGATAAGGCACTAATGGCCTTAGTTAACTTCTTCTGTTGTTCCATCGAGAGGGCATCGGGAGTATGGACTACTAAAGCTGGTCCAGAAGTACATGTAGGGTCGACCTTGGGCTCGTCTTCCACCATTGGATCCCTCTTATGGTCATTCTCTTTGTTTAGGTTGTTGAAGGGAACATGCTTTGGGTTCACATCATCCTCAGAGGATTCCTCAGGTCTCTTCTTTTTCTTGGAGGATTCTTCCTCCATAGCCTTCCTTCTTTTTTCTAGAGACCTTCTCTTCCTATGAGAGAGCCTACCATCGACATTCTCTTAAGGGGTGTTAACAGGGATGGTGACGGTCTTGGTATGAGTCATGATACTACACATAAGAATGTAATTATACTCAGTCTAAGTTTTATATCATTAAAACTTATGTCCATGACATCATACTTACATGTTTTTTATTATTTGGTGGAGGATTCCCTAATCCTTAACATTCTTAACCCCAAAACTCAGGAGGAGGTGGAGAGAGAGAAAACCTTAAGCACTTAAAGTTTCCCCAGTGAAAAGGGGGGTAAAGAAGGGATGAAAGTAGATAAGAAACCTAGAGGTATCTTATTTCGAGTCAAATCCTCAGATTTTGTCCAGGACACGGATTTTGGGAGTCCTCTTAAACTAACTAGCGGGGTGGAGGAAAATCTTGCCATCCCCAAATCGTGATCTTTTCTATACACCTCCATCTTTGGAAAATTCTATAATAACTCCCTAGGGATCTAAAGTATTTGTAAAATTTAATAATGATAAAAGATTATATGGAAAATCACGCTCTGATACCAAATGTAACAACCCCACCCTTCGGGAACCCCCAATTAAGGAAGGAAAATAAGCTAGAGCTATTATCCCAAACAAGATCATATGATTTTCCAAATAATCAAGAATAATTAATAAATTCTACCACAACTAATCTTAAAGCAGGATATTTTTTTCTTTTCACATGCCTTTCAAAAATAGGATTTCAAAATCTTACCCAAGAAAAGAACTAGCTAACTATAATCCTCTGGACATTATTTAACCTTGTTCTTTTTCAATGTCACTTTTTACTGAGTATTACCCTAAAATGGAAACAAACAAAATGTCGATCAGTATAACGAATTATACTGGTATTTGGGGGAAACCAAAATTTTACATCTAGTTGTAACAACATATTGCAACCAAATTATTGTTTAATAGATCAAACTTTACGTCTTAATCATAACTACTCAATCCTAATCTATCCAAGCCTCTATGCTGTCCCTACAGTGGACATGGATACTACCTCTCCCATATGGTGGATCCTCATTATCCCCCATTGGTCCTACCCCAAAGGTAGACCAAGACCTAGAGCTATATAGTCGTATGATCCTACCCAAAGGTAGACCAAACTTCGACTCATGATACTCTGTTGATCCTACCCCAAGGTAGACCCATACCTAGATCATCAATTTCTCACATATACACAAAGATACATAGGAGGATTAGGATCTGAGCTAGTCATGCACATATTTATGGTGATAGCCATAATCACTTTATAGTTGCAAGAATTAAAATTCATCCAACTAGTTAATTTTAAGCAATCAGTAAAACCACAAAAAACATCATCATGAAACTAGATAGATTAGACATAAGCATAACCACATACTTGATGTGGAAGTCTCAAAACCAAGCAAGATAGTTAATCCAATCAAGAAGTCCAATCAACCAAGACAAGCAATAAATCAAACAACTTGATCCTAAAAACTATTTATAACACCTAATGTTTTAATCGTATCCAAACATCTTTCATTGACTTGGGATTCCATTCTAAGGTTTCTAACCCTATAAGGGTTTCCTTAGGGTTTCTTGGCTTCCAAACTTTCATTTTCCAATTTTACCCTTTTTAGGTCAACAAACCCTAAAAGCACCGTTCTACTCATAAAAACCCTAATTACTCAAATTATCCAAATTAAGGGTTTTTAGCTACAAATTAGTTCAAGAACATCATTATCATGCCTTCTTGATTGATTTCCATGCTTAAAACCATTAAACCTCACATTATCAAAATTATGGTTTTTAAGTCCATTAATGCACTTTTATAATCATGGAACCCTAATTAAGCAAATTATGAGCAAATATTATCCAATTAGATCTAATCCATCCTTTTTATGTTAAAGGATAAACTTTGCTCATAAAAGTCAGGGAACATCATTAGATCCATTAATCTTCAAAACTTAGTTATTTAGATTAATTAAAACCATTAAATATAGAACCTTCACATACTCTTTGAGTTACAAGAAGATTTAGGTCTCAAATTCATTTTTAATGGATTCTACATATTTTTTCTTAAAAAACACTATCTACTATTATTTTTCAGCTTAAGGATCCATTTTTAATCGATTTACTAAGTTTACACAATTTTTTGAATTTAAATCTAGTTAGAGACATGGATTATTTACCTTTTTTGAAAAAAAATGACTATCATTGGATCGTCACTGTAGTCAGTGGTTGACCCTGATCTAGTGGCGGTGGTCTCTCGAGCCCACTAACTCGCATTTGAGATGCGGAATCAGCCTGGGCCGTCGATCCTTCCCGCAGTCAAAGCTTAGCCTTGATCCAAGGGCCTCTGTTCCTTGTCTCCACTGAAACCCAACACATTCAACTCACTGTGGTCCATGGTGGAGAGATGACCGGAGCATAGAGGTTAGTTCAAGGGTCAGGGAATGGTCGTTTGCATCCATGGGGTTCTGATGAATCGATTGGGGAGTCTATTTATAGGTTTATGGGTAGGATTCTAGGGTTTTGTCTTCTCACCGCGATTGGACATCAGGTGGCTTTGGGTGTTTCTTATAGAATCCTCCAAACTACCTAAAACTTAGAATAGGCTTGTTCAAAATCCTCTCCCGAAGCCATTTAAGAACTTTCTTTGCTTGCACATGCACTGGTTTGCGAGAAAATCGGGATCAAAGTATCGCTTCACATGTTCCTTTCCCAATCTGGCTCGAGATGGTTGACACACACACAACTATTAGATCTCATATCCAATGGCTCACATTACGCACACCATATAAAGGGAATTATATTTGAAATAAAAAAACAAAGTGACATTTAATATATATTTCACATTATCCTTTTACTCTAGGAATTTTCAAAAATCCATATCTCTCAAACAACATATCCTTTTAATACCAACTTTTAAGGGGAACTTTTTGATGACTTAGATTAAATGTGTGCAAAGTTTGGAACCAAAACTAAAAAATAAAAGATACTTTTATTCACATGCAAGTCATCCATCCAAAAAGCACATATTATGCAATTAAAATTCATCCGTCTCTTTCATTATCTTCTATTTTCTTTATTTTTATTTCTTTTCTTATTAGACATCAGGTGAAACCAAACATTAACCAATAGTGGTCATCCATACCACTTTATAGAGAATTCTACATAATTCTCACACATGCACACAATTAACTTTTATTTCTTTTTCCCTTTACTTATTATATAATTTTCTTTTATACTTTTCATCATTGGATTTATTAAAATAGTATAAACCAGAAAATTATGCATTCAAGGGAAATTTTGCAAAAGAATCCATTCTTATAAAACAATCATACAATTTCCCATTCAAATCTCTTTCATTTAAAAAATTGCATTTTAATTCATACAAGCAAAATTGAGGTTATAACACAAATCTTCATCCTCAAGCCCAAATCAAGTTTTATTCCACTCTAAAAACCTTTCCTCCTACCTCCAACTCTCATTTCCCATACATTTCCACCGCCAAAATCTCTAACTGCATCCACCCCAACTCTTTGAAAGGATGAAAACCTAACTCCACCTCCAATTCTTTATCAAAAATTAAGGGATTTGGTAAGCAACTGAAGGAGGCGACAAAGCATCATATCCTACCACTGTCGCTCAAAAAGGGCTCATCTACATCCCAACCTACACCCCCACCACTGAATCCTATTTGTAGCTATCATGACAAATTAGCCCACTCAACAACTGGGAGCCAATCCCACATCCACTTATCCTCCAGCCACCACCCATCCGATCCAAATTATGATGGGGAGAGAGATGAGCTGATGATTTTGACAAATTGGTAGAGTCCATAGTATCATAGGTGACCACTCAGCCACAACGTGGAAAAGCTTCATCATTTTTGTCTTCTTTGCATGCATCGCCACCATGCATGCCATCCCATCACTTAACTTCCTCCGTCCTACCACAACTAAAACCACAACTACAAGCCCAAAGGCGGCTTATCTCTTCATGAGGATATTGAGGAGATGGAGGATGAGAAACTCGAGAAGGACTGGCTGAAGAAAGTGGGAAAGCTACATGAGGAGGTCACACAAGGGAGTGGCAACCAAATGTTGAAGCCCCTACATCCATTGTGATTGACACGGAGGCTGATTGAAACCCATTATACTTGTAAAACTACAATAGAGGCATTGGAAATCCATTCCTATTTTTAAGAAATCAAGAAGTCCATGGGGTTATTTGATGTAACAACTACTATCTAGGAATATACAATGAGCTTACACACTAATTCTTTCCCACACCAGAGAAGGATACAAAGGGGAAAAGGCTCCTCACTTTGGATTAGGGGATGATACCCAATCTCTCACCACATCCATGCTCAACAAAAAAATTTCTCCCAACACCAAAGTAGCATCTCTCCTTGATGAGGAGAGGACCTAGAAGGGCTCTAGTGTTAACTATGTCACTATGTAGAAGAGATTGGCCAGACATAATAACTTTATGGTAGGGAAGTCAAAGATGAGCTTGATCCATAACCCCTACATTAGGTATACCGAAAAGGTTTTGGAAACTATAATCTTTATTTGATATGAAAACCATAGGAGTTGCACAAACAAAGATTTTTTTGTGTTGGGTTGGATGATAATAACATGCATGTCAATCTAGGGGTGTTAATGAATGACCACATGAAAATAATTCCCTCCTAAAGTAAGAATCCATTTGTCATGGGAGGGATTGTGACTTCTTTTGTACTTTCCCTAGATGTTGACCTCTATTGTACTTGCCCTAGATGTTGACCTTACATGCTTCACCAAGATAGAGGGAGGCAAGAATGTGGAATTACACTACCTTGTATGCTCCAACATGATTTTAATTGTAGACAAAAGAATCATATACCAAGTCAACCCCCCTTATGAAAGCATTACACTCGAGCTACTCTATCACACTTCACCTCTACTAGAGGATTTTGGATCATCCTAGAATTCTTGGAAAATTTGAGGAGATGAGAGTAGGAGCATCCCATATATGCACAGAGGGAGTATACTATAGTTTTTCTTGAGAGAGTGATAGAGACAAATGGAGATGACCAATGGAGGGTGGAGGAAGAGAGAGAAGCACCTAGAGTGAGAAGAAGAGAAGTGAAGGAAGCACCACAAAAGCATCACATAGTGAACCCCTATGAAATGTCTCCCATACAAGTACAACTAGAGGACATTCAATAGAGATAAGATGCCACGTGGTTGGATTAATTGTAGATGCATCATCAGATCAACCACATGTATCCCACTATCAACATAGGTGTAGAGGAACCCCCAATGGGGGGAAGGTTTTGTGGGGAGCCTATCTATTTATCAAGAGACATACCCTCCTCCACGTGCAGACTATTGGGGATACTACTACCAATATACTCCACCACATGGAGGACCACAAAGGGAACCACGGTAGCAACGATATCTACCCTATTGCTCCTAAACTTTACTGTCATGTTGAGGACATCACGATTCAAAAGTTTGAGGTGGTAGTGCAACATGTCCTGATTTCCCTCATGATCTTATTAACTTGTCATTCACTTTATTTTTTGATACAACTATTGTGTAGGTTAGGATTTTGCTTGATTTCCATATGTGCATGCATATAGGTTATTTCCTTGAATTTTCTCAAAATCATTTTCTCTTTTTACCATTCAATTCCATAAATCGCATTTCATGTAGGTTTTTGTAATTTATTTTGCATTTTAGCTAGAATTTTCTTGTTTGTTGTTTATTGCATCCCAATATAGTTTTAGATATTATTCTAAGGCAATATGACACCATTTTAACCAATTTCCTCCCAAACTTGATATATTTCCCCAATGGTGTGTTTCAACTTAAATCTCTACTTGTAGTGACATAACGTCACAAATTTAAAGAATGCAACCCATTGATGATGTTTTTGGCTAGATGAGTTCTATGATGGAATTTTGCATGTGCTCCAAGCCTCTTGCAAGAAATTGTATGTTATAATAAAATGTGATTCTCAATCCTTGAATGTTTGGGATTATTCATTCCATGTGAAAAGAATGGGATATACCATAATTCTTCACTTTATGTGTGATTTGTATATTTCAATAAATGCTGCTTGGATTGGCTTGCTTGAATGAATCATACATGAGTATTTACCACTAGTGACCCCTATTTGAATCAACATTTCTTCTATCATTTTCTTGCCCCTCCACCTCATGAAAGTATGTCGAAGTGCATGTATTAGCCTTGCCCCCTCCAAAAGCTTGGGGTGGTCATATCTATACCCCCTCACTTCTTACAATCACCCTATGCCCTCCTTACATGACAAAGAAAAAAAATAAAAAGGGAAATAAATGATTGCTCTATGTAGTAGTATCTCAAGAAAAAAATAAGAAAAAAAGATGGGTGTTCTTATATAATAACACTCCACTCCTTTCCACAACCATTTCTTCTCTTTTAATGCCTAATATGTACATGGAAAATCAACTCTAACCCTCAAACCCCTACACAAATCAAGTGGGCCATGAGATATGAGATGAAGTGTATGATTGAGTCCTAGTAGATGTAACAACAACTTTAATCATTTTGATGTATGCTATGAATGGTACAATCTATCTAGAGCTTTTTGAGAAGTTTGCATGAATTACATATGTGTTTGGTATTCCATATTTGAAGTTGTTGTGCTCTATTACTGAATCACATTCAAATATAGAAAAATGAATACGTAATAGTGGATTGTATGCTTAGTTCACATGTCAACTCAATCTAGCCAATGAATATCAAAATGTTTGTACTCATCCATGCTTTCCTTGAATGAAGTGAAAATGAGAGATTGAGTAGGAGCATACTTGAGGACAAGTATGTTTTAGGTTTAAAGTGGTGATGCAACCCTAATTTAGGGCTTGTATTGTGTTGTTTTACCCTTTTATCACATCTAAACATACCAGAATGCATATTGCTTCTCCCAATAAAGGATTTATTATCAAATGCACTTATGGATGTTCTGTTGGCTTTTTGGATATGCCACACTCATATTTCATATTGCGATGATGCAAATATTTCCTAAATTATATTACTAACATGGGTATTAAGTATTTTAGGTGATAAAGGAATTAAGTCAAGATCCAACTACAAATACCTTGTAAATATATATATATATATATATATATATATATATATATATATATATATATATATATATGGATACTTGCAAATCAAGTCGTACCATGTATTTATGTATTGTTGAGCTCTTTTGTAAAACTTGATAGACATGATGTAAGGACAAATGATGATCTTCCAAAACCTACCCAAAACCCTACCCATAATCATATGAAGCCTTTAGGGTTGTTAGGTTTCATTAGATATATCATTTGATAAGGTGTTCCTATTTATTTTTCTTTAAAATGAGACATGGGTGACTCTCAATCGAAGATATTCTCGATTGAGATATAGCCGTTGCACTAATTTGACTGGAGAGCTAGACTAACATATTCGTTGGAGAACTTTCGAACTAAGCAGTGTATGATCAAAATTTATTTTAACCAAGAGCCAATACGGTCAAAATCTTTCTCGACCGAGGAACTTTCTAGATTGGAAATGAATGTGACCAAACTAGCCATTGCACCTACATTTAATTGTTCAAATGACTAGTTGACCCCTTATAACTCTCTAGACTCTCCCCAAAGTTTTCCTAGACACTTATGAACCATTTCTATAAATAGTAGTAGTCTTAGGACACTTAGAGATATTCATTGAGCAACAAATGACACATACATTAACATAACCTCAAGCATACTAGCCATCTTTTCAAAAGTGCTTAGTCGCTATACTTCATATTACAATCAATCTAGACTAAGTCCCATCACTAGCTTGAGTATCCTCCCCACCAAATATACCTTTACTCAAACCTTGTGGAGCGTATCATCATCACCTATCCATAAGATCTTGATTGTACATCTTGTGAAAGAGCGTTGTAATATCCTTCTTCCTTTCTTATTCCCATGCTTCAATTTTATATTGCATCTCACTACTTCGAGGTAGAAGGCTGTGGTGAAGTGGTCTTGGTGCTACTTCAAGATTGAAGGCTACAACAAAGGTGGTGGAGGTGGATTGCAATCCTCTCCCAGAGTGTGACCTTCCATGGACCGTTAAAGAAGATGATAGTTATCCTTGAGCTGAAAAGGAGATTAGTCTTGTTCCATAAAAGACATCGGTAAATTTTGTGTATTGTGTATTGATATATAAAGGGAATAAAATACATGTTTGCAAATCCTGGTTGGTGACTACCAGGTAGTGGACTGACGTCATAGATGGAACCGCTATAAATCTTTGTGTCCTTTTGTGGTTGCCTCTTCTACTTTATATTTCCACTACACTTAAAGTTGATTAATTTAATTTGATTAAAACTATCATAATTCTCTATTCACCCCCTCTAGACCTTTCATGTTCTTTGTATTTATTTAGGTGCCTCCATCATGCTTTGGTTGTACATGAGATAAGGAGGCTAATCTAAGGGCTTATCTACCCTTAAAGGAGCCTAAGGAGAGTCCAAGACCTTCCCAACCTACCCCTAGTGGCCAAGGGTCGAGATAAAGCAAAGACATCCACTAATTGTGAAAATAAGATGAATGTGCATCAAAAGACCCTCAACATGGATGTGTTATCATGGAAGGTCTGTGCTACTAATGTTAAGAATCATAGAGAAGATTAGTGAAAAAAAATTCAAAACATGTCCATCAGCCATGCCAAGAAGACCCCAACATAGTCATGCCAAGAAGACCTCACCACGACCTTGCCAGCCAAAATGGAAAAGAAGTTAAAAGGCCCATGCCAAGGAGAATGAAAAAGATCCAGATCCCCTACCACAGACATGCTACCCATCATGACCGTGCTACCTCACAACCACCACAGTCATTCTATCCAACATGACGATGATATGAGCCTAAAAAAACCCAAATTTCCACTATGATTTTCCCTTCACTGCCATGGCCATTTGCTCATAGCATGCCCATTCTACCACTCCACCACTGTGACCGCTCTACCAAGAACAACCATGCTGCCATCCAAACCCTACTGTTTCATAGCTATCCGTTTACCTAATTTCCCCCACTTGGACCTATGCTTCCCAAGCCACTATACAACCTTTTGTGGTGGTTGGGAGCTAGAGGTTAGTATCTCCAAGCATTAAGGACGCCACCTAATCCTTCCCCCATCATTTCCACCTATCTCCACTCCATTTCCATCATCTTCCACTACAAAACCCTCATTTTCTAGGGTTTTGAATACTTCCATCCACCATCCCCTACCATTCATCCACCATGGAGCAAAAAGGGAATGCTTTTAAAATAGGTGGTGAATAAGAAGGAGTCTCACTAAGAATCTAGGGCTATCTGCTCCTATACTTCTTCTTCTCCATGTTTTGTATTATGAGTAGCTAAGACCCCGAAGTAAGCTTTTTGGGTTCGAATATATGACTTTGATACCATGTCAGGGGAAGTGATACATAAACTCATAAATTTGTTTTCTAATGATTTTTTTTGGTCGCAAAATTCATTTTCTAATGATTATTTTCTACTTATACTCATTTCCCATTATTATCTTGTGATTTAAACCACCTAGGTTATAGGGGAAATGGCTTATATGTGGATATTTTTTTAATTTGCTCCTAGGTCCTACTCATGGATCCCTATCTAGCTATCCATCTTCCCACATATATATCCACTCCCTTACTCCTATGTGTGAGACTGAAGTAGCTAGTTTGGATGCACTTAGTGTAATTGGATTGTAGCTACCTAAAGGATAGATGGTAGGTGACATGAGGTGGAAAACCCTCATATCCACCCTCCGTTACTATCCTTGGCCCCCAATTACCCTAAAATATTCTATTATAGAACCCTATAATTGTTGGATCCTAGTTTAACTTCATCTAAACCCTAATCAAATGAGACTCATAAGGATGGATATGGGGTGATAGGAGACTAGTTCCACTTCATACACCTATTCCATCCATGTCAAATTAGTAGTTTAGGACAACTCTCTAACATCTAATTTGATCATTTAGTCTGGTAATCTAAATTGAATGAGTAACATTTGCATATCATGACCCCCAACCTAGGTGATATTCACATTAACCCAAATGGCCCACACCCCCATTAAGTAATTAAAACCCTTATTTCTCTCTTTCTTAGCTAGTTCTTACTTAGTTAGTTTTTATAATTATTAATTAGTTGTTCGCCTTGTTCATGGTAGCTAGACCTTATTGGTGTAGTTAATGTTACTTTGTAATTTCTTATTCTTTATTTAGTTATTCTTTATCTATTTTAGTCCTTTTCTTGGTCTTTTGACTAAATTTCTAGTCTAGTTCATTTCTTACCTAGTTTAGTTTATTGCCATCTCTAGTATGTTAAGTAGAATTCCTTTGTCAATTTAGTGCTTATGTTACCTTACTTTTGCTTGACTTAGTATAATTGTCTTTCTTACTTTATTAATTAGAGTTATCTCATTTAGGGTTAATGTAGGTTTTGCTTCTTGACCTTCATTAACTGCTGGACCAACCTAGTGTAACTCAAAACCAAAGTTAATCCTTTAAACCTTAGACTCCACTTTGGGAACCTTTCCCAAAATGTTCTAAGATCTAGTTTCCCACCTCTCCCTCAGGTTTGACCCCTAACTTACCACATTATATGATACATTATTAACATGTGCGCTTGTGGGAAATTGTTTTAGTCTGTCAGAGTGTCTCTATTAGGGTTACACATTTGTTAGCCCAAGTGTGTGTCCCATGCATAGATCAATCAGGCATCCTAGTACTATTTTGGGCTAAGCATGCTTAAACATATTATACTTACTGATGTGCTCCTTTAAAATGAGGTGTGCCTTCATTATATGGGTAGTCTAATAATTCCTTTTAAGATCATATTATCCAAGCCCTCAAATCCTAGGATGTTACAACCTCCTACACTTAGACTCTTTAGTTCCCAGACAAGGATCTTCTGAATGGCCTTATATTCTCTCCTCATTGTAATGCAGATGCATAATGATCCATGTAGACCCAACTCCATTCATAATCACCAACACAAGGGTGGGTCCATATTACCTCAATAGATAGCCCTTTGCAAAATGCTCAAATTGCATGACTCGATACTGGTGAGACACATGCCCATGTCGGCCCTACCTACAGAAGGGGAACTGACTCTGAAACCATTTGTAATGTTTGGACCCACTACCCAAGGCTACAATAGACTTTTTAGCAATGGCAAATGACCATAGAGACCACAACTGGCCTCAGATGTGCACTTTGTCCTCACACACATTCTGAGATGAACTTGTTGATAGGACACCCATCCTAGTACTACTCTAGGTTGAGCACGTATAATCCTAGAGTTCTTAGTGATGGGCTTCATGGAAAAGAGGCACATCTTGGTGATATGGTAGAGTAATCATCTCTTTTAAGATCATTTTATCTGAGGCCTCAAATATTGGGATGCTACAATCTCCACCATTTCAACTCTTGATGTCCCAATCAAGGCTCATAGTGGCCTCATAATATCTTCCTCATTTTAGTGCAGACCTATAATGGTTGATGTACCTACAACATAAGGGTGGATCCATCAACTAGGATATCCCTTTCTAACATTCCCAGACTACACAACTTTAAATTGGCATGAGGACCCCACCTACTGGAGGGAGCTAGCTCTAATACCATTTATAACGCTTGAGCCTACTATCCAAGGTTTAATTGAGTTTTTGGAATGATGATTAGACCCACAAACCACCACTAGCCTTGTCTCATATTTTGTCCTCACTCATGCACAACCTGAGATCAAATTCTCAACATGTCGTCCATTTTATTACTACTCTGGTCTGAGCATACTTAACCACAAAGTTATTAGTGATGGACTGCTTGAAAAGGAGTCACACCTTGGTGATACAAGTATTCCTATCACTCATTTTAGTATCATTTCAGCTAAGGCCCCAAATCTTGGGATGTTACACCTTCCATTGTGCAATACACATGAAAATCTTGGTTGACTATGTGTGGGTATGCCAAAGCATCTTACATCATCTATCCTGGGGAAGCGTGATAATAAGTATGTGGGTCTACTCAAGAGGGTTCTTAGCTAATTACATTGGCCTTTGGGTTGGACTTGACTAGGTGATCATAATATGATTAAGGACTTGGAGGCATAAAGATGACATGCATTTCATAAAATGATTTATGACAAGGAAGTGTGCAACCATCAATCCAATAGTTGTATTAGATGCAATTGGTAATTTTTACCTAAGTAAAAAGTTAATTTGTAAGTGGTTAGCCAAAGTTGACTCATAGATTGATGTATGTGGATATTCTCTCACTACAAGATTTCTCATTCTAGTCTTTTTAGTTAATGGCGAGGGCTATTAATTTGATCAAAATATTGGGAGCATTACTAATTAGAGGCCAAATTAATATCGTCAGACCAAATTAGTTATAATTCAAATTGTTGAATCGTGTATATATTGTTTTGCAGATCCAATGGAAAACACACATAAAAACTTCTCGTGATTGGTACTTGAGAAAAAAACTGAATAGGAATAAATTCCATAACCAGTATATGTCATTGACAATTTTTCTTACTCATGAGCGTAATCTCTATGTCCTAGAAATGCCAAAACTAGATGAACTAGCTCCAAATATGCCTAGATATGAAAGGAAAGCTTATCATAATCATACTGATGATGATATTGATGTCACGTGCCTGATGTTGTGGTCCATGAATCATGAGCTTGAAAACAAACTTGAGAACATGGGGGTTTCATATATGTCCTCAATCTTAGGAATTTGTTTCCTGAACAAGCAAGGAAAAAGAGGTACGATGTCTCTAAGGCCCTTTTAAGTGCAACATGACTAAAGGTGGTCTAGTTGGGCCTCCTATACTCAAACTGATTAGGTATGTGGAAAGGAAAGAGAGACAAGGATTCCCCTTAGACCAAGAGTTGGTCACTGATATAATCTTGCAATCATTGCCAAAATCTTACATTCAATTTGTCATGAACTACAACATGACCAATTTCATGTGATAGTTATCAGAGCTTCTTGGTATGTTGAGAACAATTGAGACTTAGATGAAATAAGACAAGCTAAAGTCCATGTTGGTGGTCAACAAAGGAAAGGTCAATTCGAAGGAAAAATTCAAAGCTTAGAAGAGTTCTAAAGATAGACAAAAGTCCAAGTCTTTGCACTCAGCTAAAGGAGTAGGCAAGGAAGGCCATTGTCACCAGTTTGGACACTAGTTAATAGAAATTGCGTTCTTTATCTTGAGGAACTAAAGAAGAAGAAGGATAGTATATAGATCTCTATTATGGTATATATGTTATTGATAAACACTTATCTACTTCTTCATATTGGGTATTGGATACTGGATGTATGTAACATCCCAATTTCTAAAATATGCCTTTAGTCGAAGCATAAATCTGATTGGGAATGTCACAAACATGATAATCATTGCATAAGCATAAAGTTCATTGAAACAAAATGAGAAAAGTAACAATTCTATTCTCAAGGTCCTCACATAAAACTCAAACTTTAAACTAATACATAGTTCCTAGAGTTGAAAATAATTCTAGACTAATTATTCTATAATAGTTGGCAGCCCACGAGGTTTAGATTCCTTGTTTTCTCCTTGATGTATAAGATCCTTGCCTAATATCCCTTATCCTTCTTTCCTGTGAACATTGCTTCCCCAACCATGCAAAGAAAAATAGATAATATGTTAGAGTAAGTGGCACTGGGAAATATTATATGAACATGAAGTAAGCTATATTTTTAAGAAAACATAAGCTTAAACATTGTAAACATTGAACACTTTCTATCATTTATCTTCATCTTTTTTTCTCTTTATGACTCTCATCATTACCTTTGGATTTGAATATATTGAACTTCATCCATATGTACACCCAAGAGCTCATTGCTCAGAAGAGATTATGCACACTCACACAAAGCTTATAAATAATTGTACCAAAAAGGCGATAAATGGGAAGGAACAACATTAATCAACTATATTTGTCTTAACATAAATCTTGATCATGATAACTTAAATCATTGAATCAGAATAAAAATATGAACATATCATGATCATGATCATATATGAGAATAATATACTAGAAAATCACAATCTAATTCATAGTCAATTTTCTTGCAAGTATTTTATTAGGAATGTACATTTGAAATCATTATAATTAAATTTTGTATATATAAGCGAATAAAAGTCCTTATCCCATAATCGATACTCAACATGCATGATCTACCTACCAATGAGAGAAGAAGTCCTATCAATTCTCTTGAGGTTGTTAAACCCCTAATTACCCCCAGTTTGAGACAAATTGGAGGTTGTAAAAGCTTTGTGATGCCTTAACAAAGGTTTCCTAGTGATCTACATGGCTCACAGACTACTATACCTCCACTCCAAGATCTAGGTCAAAAAAATTTATAGGAAGAGTAAGGGAAACTAGAGTGGGGGTGTTAGAGGGAGAAGGGGTGGTACAATTTGGTTTCTTTAGAAGCAATGGAAGAGGAGAAATATTTCTTGCATTTAAGAATGGCGCTTGGCCCTTTAAATAGTGTTGCAAGGAACATAGGTAGTTTGTGCAAATCTGGCGAGAGTTTCAATTATTAGATTGGGTGAAAAAATTTTGTGTCCATTCACTCAGTGTGGATAAATAAGGAGTAAGAAATTGCCTGTGATTTGTATAATGATCAAAACTTTTGGTTAATCAATGCATCAATTTAAATATTAAATAAAAACTTCCCTAAATTGTTTTGGGGTCAACAAAGTCAAAGTGACTTCAAATTTTGAGCATATTTTAATCAACAAGTTTGAAATAATCCTAGCCAATTAGATTTGAGTTTTGGATAACTTGCAATCATTATTCGTATATAAGGATTATTCTTACTTTATGCATATTTAAATTTTTTATATGACTTGGAAAGACTTTCTATTGTTAATTAATTGAATCAAGCCTCATGACCAAAGGTAATTATCCACTTAATGGATTTTCTTATTTCCTTTTACATATCTTAGAGGAGTTATATCAAGGAGAGAGAAAAGTGAGAATATATATTTCTTTTATATGTTGAGTGTAAAGAAAGGAAAACATAAAGTCATATCAATGTGTCTTGTTCAAGTGGGTATTTCTTTCCATCTATTTGAAAATCGGTAAATTTCTATTAAATACATAATGTTTCCTTGTTTCTACGAATTTATCTTGATGTTTCAAAAATTACAAAATCATACATAGTTTATCAAATTTATCAAGAAATATATCGTGGATATTGTTAACTTGTTAATGATAGGAATGAATCTACATATATACAATGAGGAACTAAAATATTAACATGGTTAATTAATAAAAATGTAATACGATATCGTCAAACGTTTGTTTTTCATGTATATTCTGATTAATATATTTAATAAGATAATATGGTGCATAGTTCGATGTATGTATATATATTCTGCTTTTGCAAATTGTGTAGTTTGATTACTTTCTCTACTACATGTTGAATGGATGCTAAAATCATTTCATAATGATAGTTATGAAGATTCTACAGTTTTATTATATACTTTTTAAACTAAAAAAGTGTAATGAAATTAAGCCATTTAAAAAGAAGTCATAATTCCTTTTAACAATCCTAAAAGGTATGAGGGAGAAAAGGAAAGTGACTTCTATGTGTTTTGTCTTTTTACTTCCCATGTATTCAACATGAAATGTCTTTTTCATAAAGTATAAAGGAAGATACAGAAAGAGTAAAGGAAAATTAGATTCTTCCAATCTTTTTGAGATAAAGGAAAGTATATTAATGTGCAAAGGAAAAGAGAAAATATATTTCAATTCTTTATCTTATACCTCTCAATTTCAACAATCATTGTTTCATATATATCTAAATGGATTAGTATGTTAAGGTGACTTCCATTTATAGTTAATTGTATTAAATTTTTATGACTAAAGATATCTATTCAAATAATGGGTTTTCTTGTTATGTTTATATATATGGAGGGTTATACATAGGAAAGAGAAAGAGTGAGAGTTAATATATTTCTTCTTTGTAGATTTATTTCAATGGTCAAACAAGGTCATAATAACCTCAAATCTTATTCATACTATCTAGTTAATTACTCTAGAATTATTTTCCAAATTTAAAATTTTTAGAGTCATAATTAATGAAGTGTCTCCTTTTACAAAATTCCATATGTTAAATGTGTAGAAGGTAATAATTATGTGTCTTGTATGATTAATCATTATCTTTCCATATATTCAAAATTATAGCATTAATGTATTATTGTTTTGTATCCCAAATAGAAAAAAGAGAACTAATCAAAGACAATTGAATTCTTTTATATTTTGAGATAAGGGGAAACTATTTATGCATAAATGGAAAAAAAGAAAGGATATATTGCCTCTTTACCTTTTATAATTATAATTCAAAATAAGATTTATTACTTGGCTTTGTTTCATTAGATCCAAAGTGTAACTGGTATTAAGAAAAAGCCATTGAGTATTCTAAATTACATATGTAAATTTTGGGATGCTACAATTCTACACACCTTAAATGAATTTCTTCCTCAAAATTTACTTTAGATTACTACCCACCTTATGGTTTTGGTTTCCTTTTGTAGGTGATAGTTAACCTGTCAAAATAATTTTGCATGAAAAAGAGATATGGCACCTAATTTATGCAGAATCACTTATGTGAACATGAATTAAGTATTACCTCAGTCCTCCTCCCAAAATATACTAGGGGTCATCTAACATTGCCTTTCTATCATTAGTTTGAGATGACTATCTAGTATTGGGTCTTTCTATATTTCCTATATTTCTTGATATGTGGTGATCATGCACATGCCCAGAGGTGTCATGTGCTTCCATGCTACCTCTCACTGACCTACTAGTACATACGTCCCATACCATATGAACCAGTAATAAAGGAGCATGCACAATACGTTTTTTTCTCTTGAAATTTATTCTACAACTCTTAATTGTGTTCATCAACCATGTGCATTAACCATTGATAATGAGAGAGGGCATATAACTATATATGACAAATTTAACAAAATGGATCCAAATTAGATAAACTACTATCCTTGGTACACGTTCCCTCACATAAATTTATAAGATTTTTCTTCTTCTAGGATTTTTACCACTAACATTCCTCAAGACCATGGGATATACATTCAAAATTATTGACTCTATATTTCCTATCATCTAGGAATGTATGACCTACCCAGTCAAAAAATTTGTCGACCGAACTGTGTCTCGGTCGAGCTTTTCTTCAACCGAGTCTGGGTTTAAGGTAGATGTGTTGCAACGTCTATTTTCAACTCTGAACTACTAACCACTTGGTCTAATGGTCGCAAGCTTTAAACTGAAGTTTGCTTGGTTGAGAATAATTTTGACTGAAGACCATTTTAGAGCACAAATGTGTAAGTTATTGAACAGTTCTCCTAAGTTTGACCGAGGTGGTTCTCGGTCAAAAAAAACTTCGATTGAGTGTGTCTCGGTCGACATGTTTTTAGACTGATGATGTCCCTGTTTCAGGCTTTTGAATCACCTACTAAGTATGTGTTTCAATGGGTGACAGTGACTCTAACTTTGGGGGAAACCTATCTAAGGGTTATAAGTGGATAGGGAGGATCTAACACTTAATTTACATGACGTATAAGTACTTGTACATTATAGTTTTGTACAAGTGTTTACATTTGAGTACAATTATGAACATATATACAATTGAGAACATTTGATCTTCAATTTGCATTGATCTTCATCTTTCCACTTAGTAGAATTTCCTTATTCCTTCGAACCTTAAAATACTCAAATAACATGTTAGAACCACAAGTGTGAAATGTTTGTCATAATCAAAACAAAGGGTATATTAATGTCCAATTTATCCAACAATCTCCCCCTTTTTAAAGATGACAAACATTTCTAAAATATAATCAAATAATGTAAATGAGATGAATTTCATACCTGAGATGAAAAGATTCACTTGTTTTCATAAAGTGTGTGCTAATTATTCCTAAACAGATATGGAACATAGTATCCATCTCTTATGGATTTTTGCATAAATTAATGTCAAGCCAAGAGAATATGAAACTCAATTATTTTGTTTTATATTATTTCTCCCCCTTTTTCATTTCAAAAAGATAGCCATATAATCATTTTACTCCCTCTGAATGGGATACTCCCCCTCAATATCATACACAAATTGTAAAAAAAAACAAAGTGATAGAAAATTTCCAATGAAAGCCACAAGATAGATTTTCATTATCATGAACAAGTGAACACAAACAAGCTCAATTTCATTGATAACAACATAGGATCATAAGCTTCACTAGAATGATTGCATAAGCTTTATTACACACTACATTGAACATCATCACTTGAAAGATTGTAAGATTACATCAACCTCAAGATCTTTGCCAAGAAATGGAGCATCACCATAGTACTTAACAAGTGTTTGCCAATCAAGTGCTCCTGTCTTGGTAAGAGCATATGCCTCTAGAAATGTAGGTGCCCGATCAAATATGAAGTGGGCAGCTATGTCCCGGAGTTGCATGGGTGAGTATTTGGTATGGGAAAGATCATTTTAAGGTGGTGGTGGGACTTGGGTGTATTGGTTTGAAGGGTTAAAGGATAGAGACTCCCGGGATAGAGTGTATATGGATATGTGTCAGGAACATTGGGAGACAAAGCTTGCATTCTTTGATTGACATAGGTCATGGAATGGTGATTGTAGTCTAATTGTCTCCCAAGATGATAGGTAGCCCCTTTGAGATAACAAACATCATTTGCTATATTTTCTATAGAGTATCTAGGAGGAGTAGGAGGTGGAGGTTTTGCTTCGGTGGATGTCTCTCCTTCGGTCCTAGATCTCTTGTGCCCAAATTCAAGTCCCATTTTATCTACAATGTTTTTGGTAAGTTTTTGAGGACGCCTATCACACTTGTAATTTAAATCCTCAAGGTTTTTGTCAAGACAATATTGGATAATTTGGCACACAAAATCAGCATAGGGAGGATTGCCAGAAAAGTCAGACATATTAGATAGGATGATGCAGATGAAGTTGATAGGAATTCTTAGATTAGGCACATCCTAAATTGTGGGATTTCAATGTTATTTTCTCTAGGGTAAATGTTATGGGAAATAATTAGGTTTACTACTCTAGCTTTAGGGGTTAAATATGTAGCATAGTAAGTTCCCCTATTTTCATGAGATGAAGTATTAGGAAGGAAAATGACCTTTCTGATGTCTCCTAGGATAATGGTGTTATCATCAGTGAAGAATTTGGATATAGGGTTTCTGGTGGTTAGGTCTATGAATTCTCCATACTCCTCCTCATCTACATCTAGCATTTTAAGGATATCTTCTTTGGAGAAATGAAAAGCTTGCCCATCAACCATGGAGGTGAAAGAAAATGGTTCATTGGAGTCGCTAGTGAGGTTAGCATATAACTCATTGACAACTTGGGTGGACCATAAATGGAAGGATGGGGTAAGAAACTCCATTAGATGTTGCACCTTGAAGAGATTGGAGAGATCACAGAGCGTGATGAAGTCGTTTATGTCCACAGGGCGATAAGGAAGATGGGTGTTTGAGGTGAGCTTTAGGTAGCGTTCTTCAACAACAACATCGTTGAATGGAATGTCGTTGATGACACTCAAGGCTGGAGTGACCGTTCTTCTCTTCCTAGAAGCTACTTGCTTCTTCCCACCGTGATCTGAAGATGAAGCCATCTTGAACAATTGGATGTGGAAGGAGAGCTAGAGATAGTAGTGGAAGAGTGTTGTTGAAAACTAGCTCTTAGGAACACTAGAGAAGGGATGGAGAAGAAAGAAATTGAGGTGTGAATGAAATGGGCAGATTGGGGTCCCTTTTATAGCAGAACATGGACCTGCTCGATCGACGATTTTGTTGTCCAAGGGCTCAACGACTCTATTCCAACAAATCCTTGTAACGGCTGGTTCAGTCGACTTTTAGGATTTGAAAATCTGACTGTTGCGACGAGGACTTGACCGAAATTATTTTTGACCGAGGGGATTTTGTGCAAAAATTTTCAGTCTATGAAATTTCTAGTAGAAATTTAGTTGAAAGTTACCTTGTAGGCTAAGGGTCTCACCGAGTGGAACTCAGTTGAGAATTTTGTCGACCAAGTATCGTCTCGGTCCACAATATTGTCAACTGGACATGAGACTGTGAGTAGTTTTGTTGAATCGATTTGAGCTTGTTTATGTACTTGTTCATGACAATAAATTATTATGACTAATCAAACAAATAGTTCTAAAATTTTATGCACTAAAAATCACATGGATTTCAAGTAAGAACATTATTCATAATTTTGAGCACATATATCAAATAATACATCTTCTAGGGGAGTAATGAGTAACTTTTTTCTAATATATTGAAATTGATCAAGAGGAAAAGGTTTGGTAAATATATCTGCTAATTGCTCTTTAGTATCAAAATGATGGAGAAATATATTATTTTCTAAAATATGATCTCTTATGAAATGATGTCTAATTTCAATATGCTTGGCACGACTATGTAAAATAGGACTATGGGCCAAGTTTATAGCACTAATTTTATCACTAAAAATTGACATAGAAGCAAATATAAAGCCATAGTTATTCAAAACTTGTTGCATATAAAGTACTTAAGAACAACATGAACCAGCAACCACATATTCGGCTTTAGTGGTGGATATGGAAACAATATTTTGTTTCTTACTAATCCAAAATACTAAGGCTCTTCCTAGTAAGAAACAACCACCACCTGTGCTCTTGCAATGAAGTCGACAACCAGAATAATCAGTATCGGTGTAAGCTTTTAAGTCCAACGATTATATTATAGGATACCACAAACCATAGTCGATAGTACCAATGAGATATCTTAAGATCCTTTTGACAGCTTGAAAATGAGAGTGCATTGGTTTTGATTGAAACCTAGCACATATCCCAATGGAAAACATGATATCTGATCTAGAAGTAGTCAAATATAACAAACTACCAATCATGGCCCTATAAAAGGAATCATGAATGGGTTCACAATCTTCATACTTGTCAATTTTAGCAGAAGTAACCATGGGTGTGGTAGCATGTTTGCAATTTTCCATGCCTAATCATTTTAAGAGTTCCTCGGTGTATTTCTCTTGGCTTAGAAAAATTCTGGCGGATGTTTGTTTTATTTGAAAACTAAGGAAAAATGTTAATTCTCCCATGAGCCTCATTTCAAAATCTTTCTATATAATATCACTAAATTGATTACATAAGGAACAATTTGAAGCACCAAAGATGATGTTATCAACATATATTTGAACAAAAAGAAAATCTGATTCATATGTTTTAAAAAATAATGTAGAATCTATTTTTCCAATTGAGAAGCCATTATCAAATAGATAATTTTGAAGTCTTTCATGCCAATTTTGTGGTGCTCATTTTAGACCATAAAGAGCTTTCTTAAGTTTATATACATGGTCAATTTTGTCAGGAATCTCAAAGCCAGGTGGTTGAGCAACGTATACTTGCTCTTCTATGATTCCATTTAGAAAGGCACTTTTTACATCCATTTGGAATAGTTTGATGTCTTTGTGGGCAGCTAGAGCTAATAATATTCTAAAAGATTCAAGTCTAGCTATGGGAGCATAGGTTTCATCAAAATCTATCCCTTCTTGTTGATTAAATCCCTGAGCTACCAACCTAGCTTTGTTTCTAACTACTTCCCCATCTTCATTAAGTTTATTTCAAAAAACCCACTTAGTTCAAATGATGGTTTTGTCTTGTGGTTTAGGAACTAAGTCCATATGTTGTTTTCCATAAATTAATTTAGTTCTTCTTGCATAACCATTATCCAATATTCATCTTTTATAGCTTCATTTACCTTTTTTAGGTTCAACAATTGAGACAAATGCCATGTTCACAACATCTCTGAATGATCATCGAGTTTTTATTTTATCAAAAGGATTTCCTATGATTAAGTCTTGCGTATGGTCCTTGATTAATCTAGGAATAGGTTGTTGTTTCTCATTTTGTTGTTCAATTTTAGAATTTTGATCATCTTTTGTAGATATGGTTAGGTCCTCAATTTGATGAGTAATGTCATTTAAGTTTTCATTTTCAATTTCATTTTGTGTTGTCATTTCATGAAATGTGATGTGAATTGATTCTTCTACTTTGATGGTAATATAGATTCTAAATGCCTTACTAGAAGTTGAATATCCCAAGAAGAATCCTTTATGTGATTTGGGGTCAAATTTAACTTTATCATCCCTTGTATATCATATGTAACAGGGTGTACCAAAGGTACAAAAATAGTCAACTCTTGGTTTCTTGTTGAATATAAGTTCATAAGGAGTCTTCTTAAGGTGAGAGTGAATTGTTACATGATTTAATACATAACATGTTGTATTGATTGCTTCAGCCCAAAAAGTTTTAGGTGTATTGTGTTCAAGTAACATTGTTCTAGCCATTTCTTGTAAAGACCAATTTTTCCTTTCTACTATCCCATTTTGTTGTGGGGTGTGTGGAGCTGAGAAATTATGAGTGCATCCTTGGGATATACAAAATTCTTCAAAGATGTGATTTTCAAATTCCCCATCACGATCACTCCTAATGGTACATATGTTGTTTTGTAGTTGATTTTCAAATTTTAGAATAAAATTGAATGAATATTCTAATTGTATAATCTTTAGTTGAAAGAAAATGAACCCAAGTGTATCTACTATAATCATCAACAATAACGAATCAACATCATTTTCCACCAGTAGATTGAGTCCTTATAGGACCAAATAAATCTATATGAATGAGTTCTAATGATCTAGTAGTGCTAAGAAAAGTTTTGGATTTGAAAGAAGTTTTACTTTGCTTGCCTAAAGTACATGGTTCACAATTTTTAGGTTTATCAAAAGAGAATTTAGGTAAACCACAAACAAGATCATATTTAATCAAATTTTTTATAACATGTGAACTTGCATGACCTAATTTTCTATGCCATAATTGTAAAGATTCATCATTTACAATAAGACATTTGCCAATAATTGCTTTCATGGAATTAGGTCTAAGTATATATAGATTTCCTATTCTTTTTCCTTCATACACAACATTATTAGTGTTCTCTATGAGTAGCTTGCAACAAGATTTGTTAAATAGAACATCACATCCACTATCACATAACTGATTAACACTAATCAAGTTGTGATGCAGTCCATCAACAAGTAAGACATTTTTTATTTGAAGATTAGTACCAATATTACCTATTATGATAAATTTTACCTTTGGCGTTGTCTCCAAATGTGACTGTTTCACTCTTCTTTCTTCAAATGTTTGAAAAGCCTCTTTGTTTCCAATATATGTTTGGAACAACCACTATCAACCACCCAATCCTACAAAATAGATATATTTTGGTACCCATTTGATGGTCCTTTTGGTTAGGAACATTTATTAAAACATTTTATATTTTATGATAGCTAATTATGAAGAGTTTTTGTAGGTTTCTGAGCAACAAAGTTGAACATAGTCACACGTTTATTAGTTCAATAACAATTTCTTTATAAAAATATTCTAGTTATTGTTATCAATATCAACTGCATCATCTAACTCTGCTAGGGTTTAAGCTCTGCTAGGGTTTTCATGCGCGGCGGTGGCTTCGGCGGCCGAGGAGGCCGTGGAGGACGGGGATGCTTTGGTGGTACTCGACCACCGGAGACAGAGCGACGGGAAGAGGAACAACCGATGGATGATATGGAAGGGATGGAGGAGACGAGTGGCTTCGAGGCAGCCGAACCTGGCGCGGTCCCAGAAACTGCAGCGACGACTACATCTACTGAACTAGAAGGAGGAAACGACGAACAAGAGCCGGCGGGAACTGATAATAACACAGACAAACCCTCAGGACTACAAGATAACCCGTTGGCGGAGTCTATGCGTGCGAGCAAGAAGCAATCTCAGTTTGAGATTCTTCGACGGCTGGGAATATCCTTGAACTTCGCTGAACGTAGGCAGACTTTGGCGAATAATGAAGGAGCCAAAGACGAAGGAAACAGCAACCCACCGATACCGGAAGACTTCCCAACTTTACATAAAGGGACGGGTGGTGATGCGGCATTAGAAGGAGCAGCCCCAAGAACGATTGTGTCTTATAAAGACATCGTCTCCGATGGCAACGGAAGTGGAAAATTGCCGTTCCTCGGCTTTGACGACCCAAACGCAAAACTCTTAAAGCAGGACATAAGAACGTGCATGATACAAGGAACACCTACTTTCGAGATCGAACATGAACGATTCGAAGCACTGATGAAGCCATGGACTTACGCGGTTGTGGTGAAGGTTATCGCCAGAAACGTCGGCTTCCACACGCTGCAAGACAGAATTAAGGCCATGTGGAGACCCGGGGGAGCTTTTAAACTCATTGATCTGGAGAACAACTTTTTCATAGTGCAACTGACGAGAGAAGATGACTATCTAACCGCTCTAACAGGAGGACCGTGGCCGTTGATGGGGTCCTATCTGAGTGTGCAACCTTGGGATCGTTCGTTTTCACCTTCATCCACTAACCCTAAAAACATGGTCATTTGGATTAGAATTCCGCGACTACCTATATTTCTCTATCAAAAACAGTTCCTGGAGGAAGTTGGCGACACGATAGGAACAACCATCAAAGTAGATTCCAACACCGACCAGAAAAGGAGGGGGAAATTTGCAAGAATAGCTGTGAAATTGGATACCAGCAAACCATTGGTTCCGGAAATTGTAGTTCAAGGGGTGAGGTACAATATTGAATACAAAAATCTAACAAGCATATGTATGTTTTGTGGGAAGATCGGTCATTTAATGGAGGAATGCGTGGAACACAAGAAGGCTATAGAAACCCAGACAGGCGCCGGGAAGCAACCAGATGGGGCGGAGGCAGCTGTGAGACCCCTGGGTAATTTCTCGGAAAACCTGCATGCTCAACCTGTCATCAGGAGACCCAGGAAGGAACAAGAAGCGCAAGGACGGAAGAGCGGCATCCCAACAACCAACAGATTCGTTGATCTGGACGTAGACGAGGAACAACCGAGCGGTACTATGGAAGGCAACATCGGTCCGAAACTAGGTTTTGAATGGAGACAATGGAAAGCTATGAACAAGAAGAAAAGAACGGTCGAGGAGGTCAACAGAAGCTACAACACAAAGAACCAGAGTAAAGGGGAGCAACAACGATCAGGGAAACAACATCAGGCGGTGGTAATTGAAGGCGAGAATACGGTGGTTATTCCGGAAGGGGAGTCTGAACAACCGGAAGGATTCACGTTTGTGATGGGAGGAACGGAAACAAGAAGGACAACTACGAGTAGTCCAAATAAATCGAGGTCGTTCGGGGCATCGGTGGGAATTCATCTAAGAAACAGGAAGATTATCAACTCGAAGGACCTATCGAGGAATGACCCCCGGAAAAAGAACAGAAGGACTGAGGAGGTAACGGAGGAAGATGCACCGGGACCGGAGATCTCGAGACCTACACAAATGGTTTCCTAATGAAAGTAGCCACATGGAATGTACAAGGTATCTGTGGGAAGGATACCCAAAATACAATATGAGATCTATCCCGGATCTACAAGATCGACGTTCTCGCTGTGTTGGAGACTAGAACCAGTGGCACAAATGCGGATAGAATTGTGGCGTCGCTGGGGTATGACCGTTCTTACAGAGTTGAGGCAACAGGCTTCGTAGGAGGAATTTGGGTGCTATGGAAAAATAGGATAGGATTGATGGAGATAGTAGCAGGACATAAGCAATTCATTCACTGTCGGGTTAACAAACAGATACGATTAACGTTTGTGTACGCCAGCACAAAGCAGGCAGGAAGAAGGTTGCTCTGGGATCACTTGCATACCCTTGCGGAGACTTCACCTTCACCTTGGTTGGTTGCAGGCGACTTCAATGCAGTGTTGCGAGCGGAGGAAAAGGTTGGAGGTGAGCCTGTTTCGGCCAGCAGTTGCAGGGAGTTTTCTATGGGTCTTGTAAACGCCGGGCTGGAGGAACTGGGGACTTCTGGTCCTAAGATGACCTTTAGAAGGGGATGGCTGTCGGAGAAGCTTGATCGGGCGGTAGCTAACCAGGCATGGCTGGACGTTTTCTCGGGGACTAGAGTGGAGGTCCTTCCGAGGATTAACTCGGATCACTCACCGATTCTTATCACCACGGATGATAGAGCTACGAAGTTTGTACGTCACCCAAAGACAAGCACAATTTGGGACACAAGGGAGTCCTTCTCGAGCTTCCTTAAGAAGAATTGGGACACAACCTCACCCTACCATGAGGCAGTGGCAAAGATGATGAACCGATCCATTGACTGGGATAGGACTGAGAGGCAAAAGCTCACGACAAGGAAGCTAGCTCTACTGAAAGGGATTAACAAATTGCAATCGGATACCAATGAGAGGCGGAACGAAAGGCACAATGAACAAATCCTCGATATGCAGATGACTTACAACGACATCCTCAGTGCAGAGTGCGATGAATGGAGGCAAAAGGCGTGCTGCGACTGGATGAAAGCAGGTGATGACAATACCAAATACTTTCATTCGCTGGTGAAAGCCAAAAGACAGAGGAACAAAATTACGAGAATGAAGAAGGATGAAGGCGGTTGGGAAGATGATGAGGAAGCTATCAAGACTATGGTGAGGAACTTCTTCCTCAACCTTTTCACGAGAATCGAGAGGCGAGGAAGAACTGAAGCTATCGCTGCCTTTGCGGGCTCATTCCCGCAGCTCCAAATCGAAGAGACGTTGCAGATGGGGCGACCTCCAACCAAGGAAGAGATCAAAGATGTACTGATGAAAATGAATCCCATCAAAGCTCCAGGACCCGACGGCGTGGATGCTGGTTTCCTTCAAAGAAACTGGGATCAACTGGGCGAATCCATCAAGCTTATGACTTTTAATTGTTTTGCAGGAGAACCGATTGCTGATAAGCTAGCAAATGCCACGATGGTCTTGATTCCCAAAACGCAGACCCCTGAAAGTTGCAGCCAACTGCGGCCAATTGCTCTGAATAATGTCGGCCTCAAGTTATTATCCAAAATCATGGTGGAAAGAATTAAACCGTTTCTGCCTGACTGGATATCACCCGCCCAAAGCAGCTTCGTGCCGGGAAGGAGGATCACAGACAACATCATCTTAGTCCAAGAGCTTATTCACTCAATGCGAACAAGATCGGGAAAGAATGCTGCCATGGCCATAAAAGTCGACCTCTCAAAGGCATATGACCGCATGGAATGGGAATTCATTGAAGATACATTACGTCGAACAGCTATTCCAGCGCATATGATCACAATCATTCTTAATATCATCAAGGAAGGGGAGATCTCTATCAACTGGAACGGGGAGAACCTATGTCCATTCAAAGCATCCAGGGGAGTACGCCAAGGCGATCCACTATCCCCGTACATCTTCGTCTTATGTCTAGACAGGCTAAGCCAATTGATCGCTATACATGAGGAGGACGGAAGCTGGAAGCCGTTCAGAGCTTCACGAGGAGGCACATGAGTATCACACGTCTGCTTCGCGGATGATTTAATCCTTTTTGGGGAGGCTTCAACTCAACATGCCCGCACCATGATGAAGATTTTGAAGAGTTTTGAACGGGCGTCTGGTCAGATTTTAGCCAAGGAGAAATCGGCTATTTTCTTCTCCACAAACACACCGACGATGACTAGAAGGGAAATTACAAGAACTACAGGCATACGCCAAAAAAGTAACCTAGGGAAACATCTGGGAGTCCCGATCATTCACGAGAGACCGAAGAAGGAGCTGTACCTAGATATTATCAATAAGGTCGAAAGCCGCATATCATCCTGGGCGAACAACTCGTTGTCATTAGCAGGAAGGGCCACGTTGGAAAAGTCGGTGCTCAATACACTACCAGTGTATTTGATGCAGTCGACGGTCCTGCCACTGGCGGTATGTGATGAAATCGATCAAGTGGTTCGAACCTTTCTCTGGAAAGGGGCGACGAAACAACACGACATTCACCTTGTGGCCTGGGACAAAGTTACGGCCTGCAAGGGGGAAGGTGGACTCGTCATCAAGAGAGCGCGAGATCAGAATGAAGCTGCAATACAGAAAACCTGCTGGGATTTCATGTCGAATAGGAGGATGGTATGGAAGCAGGTGATGAAGGAGAAATACTGGCACAAGACAAACTACGGGAAGACATGTGCGACGAGATTGTGGAGATCGCTCATACAGATTTATGAGGAGCTAAACACTGATACAGGAAGGATCGTTATGTCAGGAGCTAACACTTCCGTATGGACGGACAAATGGGTGGAAGGAGGCAGTAGACCAATGCTGAAGCAAGGCAGAGTTATTCCGGAGGAGCTGAATGACTTGAAGGTTGAAGCAATGGTGGACCTGCAAGGCAATTGGGACGTGGAGTTCCTTAATCATTGGTTTACTGACAATTCAACGGAGCTCATCCTTTCGATGCATCCACCGGATCCTGAAGCGGGGCCAAATGAACCTTGTTATCTACCGGACGATACAGGATGCTTTTCTTCAAAGAAGATTTACATAAATCTCCAACAGTTGCACTCGACGAAGACACCAGGTCGGTGGAAGACGGTATGGCACCTACAGGTACCGGAGAAGATCAAAATGTTACTATGGCTGGGGCTACATGGCGGCTTAATGACAAATGAGGAAAGGGCGCGGCGAGGCTTCACGGATGACCCCCTTTGTCCGAGATGTAAATGCAGCAATGAATCACTTATGCACCTTTTCGTCAACTGTCCGGAGAGCAGGAAAATTTGGACGAGGGTTGAGAGTGCTACCCAATCTAAACTGATGTCTGGTAATTCATTTACACATTGGCTGCAGACCAACCTGAGGAAGAAGAAGGACAATTCCATCTGGAACATCTGGATAGCTGTTACCGTGTGGAAGGTTTGGGGAAGAAGATGTGCGGTGGTATTCCGAGATGAGGGTATTAGCACTGAAGCGTTGTTTAATTCTATCAAGCAAGATGTGATGATCTACAGAAAAGCTTTTGCTTCACAGAAGAATCCGACAACATCTACGACTGATGCTACTTGGATACTACCGGGAAAGGGTTACATCAAGCTTAATGTGGATGCCTCTGTTAAGAAAACCGCAATGGCCTCAGCCTATGTCATCAGAGACCATGCTGGTCGATGGTTGGGGGGAGGGTACGATAAGGGCCATATCACTGATGTCCTCAAGGCAGAACTTTGGGCCGTCGCTATTGGTATTCAAGAATGCAAAGGGTATGCCAGCAACATACAGGTAGAGTCGGATAGCAACAAAGCAATCAACATGGTAAAGGGTAGAGTGGAAATCCCTGCTAGCTGCAAACGAGAATGCAGTCACATTAGGAAGCTGGCAGCTGCGTTCCAGTCAGTTGAGTTTAGCTTCTGTCGAAGAACTTGTAACAAGGTAGCAGATTGCTTAGCGAAATGGGGAAGGAACAGAACTGAAAATCGGGCTAGGTGGTCCAAATGTCCGGAGTTTCTCCTTGAGGTAATCAAAGGGGAGGCTAAATTGAATCACCATGTAATTCCAAACAAGGATGCGCCTGTTTGAGGGAACAAGATGAATAAAAGGCTTCCCTTTTATAAAAAAAAAATAACAATTTCTTTATAGAACAATTCTCGGTCGAATATTTCCTCGATTGGAAGTTTTCTCAGTTGAGATGTTTGTCGGTCATAATGATTTGTCAGAAGATGCAATTTTGATAGAACATCTCTTAGTCGACTATTTCCTCGACCGAAGAGGGTCTCAATTGAAGATTTTGTCAACTGAGGAGGGTTCTATGTGTTTTCAATAAAATTTTCAATTTCAAGTAATTCGTTTTGTTATTTCTACTCAAAACATACAAGAATATGCAAGTTAGAGCTTAGTTTAATTGAGATAAGACAATCAAATTTTCAAATTAAGATTTAGGTCAAATCTTAAGTAAGTAATCCACATTTCTAAGTTTGTGGTTTTGTAATCCAAACTAGATCCTCATCCTTATTTTTATTGTAAGGGCATGAAAATAAATAATGTCCAAGACGTAAACAATAATGACAACAGATGAAATCGATTTCATTTCTCTTTTTAAAATTGTGGTAATGAGATGGATTGTTTTTAGGTACATACATGACTTTGGTCTTGGGTACTTATGTCTTTCTAGATCTAGGTTTTTGATAGGATTTATCTTTGGGTACATAACCTAGGCCTCTCCTCCCAATTTGACCAGAAGAGTCCTTTAATATTTTATCAAGAATGTCATTGTTCTTCAAATTACTAATATCTTTTTGCAACTTAGAAATTTGATCCATTTTTTTAATGTCTAACTTTTCTTGATCTAAATTAGATAATAAACTATCTCTTTCTTTGACAATAACATCATAATATAAATGAGTACATAGAATAGGTTGAGTTTTAAGATCATTCATTTTAGCAAGCAATTCAATCTATTCTTGGCAAAGAAAATTATAGTTTATTTCTACAACAAGCAACTTGATATTATGCTCATTAATGGAATATTTTAAAGTATCTCTTTCATATATGATACTTTCATTTTTAGAAGAGAGTATATATAGTTTAGCATGTAAATCATCATTTGTTTTTGTAAGCTTCTTTAATTTCTTTTTACAATCAACATATTTGTCATGTATTTCTTGAAGACTAGTGACTAATTCATTTTTAGACAATTTTGGAAAGGCTTACCTCACTTGAGTCTTCATTTTCATCTTCCTTGGCCATAAGACATTCCACTTCTTCCTCTCCGCTTTCACTTTCATCACTTGATTTATCCCAAGCGTCTTTGTAAGCTTTATCTCCTTTGTCTTTCTTCTTGAAGGAAGATTTCTTCCCTTTCTTGATTTTGAGACATTCATTCTTCACATGTCCTTTCTTAACCCATTCAAAACACCTAAGGGAAGAAGAAGAAGCACTAGTATTTTGTTAGATTTATACCTTCTATATTTCCTACCATTTACAATGAGTGCATCCTCTTCATCACCTCCTTCACTTGTTTCATCACTTTCTTGAGTGATGACATTTGATTGAGCCTTTATTGTATCTTTTAAGGCAATGTCCTTCCTTTTTCCCTTTTTAAGCTTGGCATCTAATCTTTCTTCTTCTTCAATAGTGACCCCATGAGTCTCTAGATTACCAATGAGTTGCTCCATCCTCATTGTGGTGAGATCATTAGCTTCTTTAATGGACATCACTTTTGGCTTGTATTTTAGAGGCAAAGATCTGAGGATTTTGGACACATGATCTTCTTCACTTATATACTTACCTAATGCACTTAAGTTGTTAACAATAAAAGAAAATCTTGCATACATTTCATTAATAGATTCATTAGATTGCATGTGAAATTGATCAAACTTTTATTTAAGCATATTAATTTTGGTATTTTTAACTTGGGTAGTACCTTCATGTGTTGTTGAGAGTTTATTCCATGTATCAGAAGCCGTATCACATGAAGATATTCTATTAAACTCACTTACAAATATAGAACAATATAGTATGCTTACCGCTTTTGCATTTAATTGAGCTTGTTTTACTGTGTTTGGATTTCATGTTGCATATTCAGTTGTGGGAAGCACATAAGGGGTAGACAACATCCTCCATAGATCTAAGCTAATTCCTTGAAAGTAGAATTGCATTCTTCTTTTCTAGTAGGTGTAGTTTCTTCCATCAAAAGGTGGTGGCCGAGTTACGTGAGTTCCTTCAAGGTTGAGGTTGCTAAGCACATTGTTCCCCATTCTTCAAGACCTGTTAGGGCTCCTTGAAGACCTGCTCTGATACCAATTAAAATATCTAGAGGGGGGTGAATAGAGCTTTATGATAATTAAAACACTCAATCAAAGAAGGAGGAGGAAATAAGGAAGACACTTGTGTTTAGAGTAATTCCAACCTTTGAATTCAAATTGGAATTTTGAAAGGGATTAATTTTAATTACCTCTCAAGGATGTTACAATAAAATACAATCACCTTCCTTCAAGTAGTCTCAACCTCCTTGAAGTAGCCTTCTTTGAAGTAACTCCAACCCCTTAGAGCAGCCTTCTCCTCCTAGAAGTAGCTCCACCATCTTGAGATAGCCTTGCTTTGGAAGTAGCTCCAACCTCCCTTAAAGAAGCCTTCTTTGAATTAATCTCAAGAACCTCTTGAAGCAACCTTCTCCACTAAGAAGTAGCTTCAACCAAACTCCCTCAAGCAACCTCCACAATCTTGGGGTAGCCAAGGAGTACAAGTAGCTTGAACCTATGAATGGGGGATTGGAAGAAGAAAATACAACAATTGAGTATAGTGCTTTGATCCTATATCAAGCGTTAGACCTATCACACTACATAGGATGGACGTTGTTATGAGGTGGCTAAGAGGCTATGGCTATAGGATATGAATTTAGATCTTGTAGAATAAGATGGAAAATGTTGCTTGGCTTTGTTGCTCACAAGAATGTATCCTCAAGTGTAGCTTAGGTGCTCTAGGTGTCCTAAGGCCTCTCCTATTTATAGGAATGGTTTGCAAGTACTTAGAGATGTTCTAGGGGGTCTCTAGAGTGTTCTTAGTTCTTAACTAGATGTTAGGTGTACATTAGTTGGCTAGCAATAGTTTATTTGTTCGTTCTTTAAAGAATAATCTAGAACTCCGCTCGGCCGAGAATTTTGTCGACCAAACTGTATCTCGGTCAAGCTTTTATTTTACCATGCCTAGGTTTAAGGAAAATGTGTTGCAACATCTATTTTTAACTCCCAACTACTAACCACTTGATCTAACGATTGCAACCTTTACACCGAAGTTTGCTTGGTTGAGAATAATTTTGACGGAAGACCATTTTAGAGAACAAATGTGTAAGTAATTGAACAATGCTCCTAAGTTCGACCGAGGTGGTTCTCGGTCAAAAAAATCGACCGAGTGTGCCTCGGTCAACAAGTTTTTTGACTAAGGATGTCCTTGTTTCAAGCTTTTGAATCACCTACTAAGTGTGTGTTTCAATGGGTGATGGTGACTCTAACTTTAGGGGAAACCTATATAAGGGTTATAAGTGGATAGGGAGGATGTAACACTTGATTTGCATGATGTTTAAGTACTTGTACATTATATTTTTGTACAATTTTTTACATTTGAGTACAATCATGAACATATATACAATTGAGCGTATTTGATCTTCAATTTGCATTGATCTTCATCTTTCCACTTAGTAGAATTTCCTTATTCCTTTGAACCTTAAAATACTCAAATAACATGTTAGATCCACAAGTATGAAATGTTTGTCATCTTCAAAACAAAGGGTATATTAATGTCCATTTAGCCAACATACCTCTGGGATGACAACCAGAGGCAAACGTAACCACAGAGGCAAAAAGAATTGGCAACTTCATCCAATTGGACTGTGACAAACTAGGGTGGGATGCATCAACAAGAGTTCAAGTTAGCCTTGACATCACCTTATCTCTGTGGCATGTTTTGAAGATACAAGGAAGAAACCAGAAGGTAGTCGGGATAGAGCTCAAGTATGATCGACTTGCAAATTTCTATTGTACTAGTGGGAATCTTGGACATGTGGATCGATATTGTATCAAGGAGGAGGAAGAAGAGAAGGAAAGTAGGTGGGGTCTACGGCTGGAAGCATTGCCACATAAACCTTGTACAAGGGTGATGGATGAGGTTTATGGGAAGGCACGTCGATAAGAAACTAATTTTCCATTACAAACCAACACAGAGAGGTAGTGAAGGGAAAGATGAAAGCTCATCATCAGTGGAGGGTATCATACCGAGTGTGAGAAGGGAACAAGGAAGGACATAATGCATTGGAGGCAAACTCTATGCAATCACAAACACAAGAACAGAACCAAAGAGGAAGGAGAGGGGGCCATATATGGGTCAACTTTAGGAAACAAAGGACTCTTCTCAGAGAATAGAAACCACCATTCAAAGTGAGAGCATCAAGGCAGAGAAGATGGGGGAGGGAAGGGAAATCATCAACAATGAAAGTTGACAAAAGAGGAAGGAGGAAGACCACGAGGTGCCAGTAATTAGAAAACAATGGATCCAAATCAGCAAAGATGAACAACTATGGTTGGGTAAGAACTTCAGAATAAATGAAAGGGTGTCAAGGTCTAAATATGAAAGTGGAGATGAGTCAAAGTTTCAGGAAGATGCAAGATCTAATAGAATATAGAGGGAAGTCACTGAGAAGCTTGGGGACCAAATATTGCATCCCCATCCAGAAGCAAAGCAAACTGTTCTTACACGATCATAGAAGAAAAAAGAATAAGGAGGCAAGATGAGGAAGAGAAAGGGGACATGAAAAAAACAACAGAAAGCAAGGCACACAGTCTGGGTATATAAGATGAATCCATCACAGAGATTGGGGATCCTGGTAGCTGAAGTGGATTAGAGCATAATAGAAAGAAAATGAGATAGAGAATATGTATAGCAAGGCATGTAGGACATTTGCTGGCTGGGGTGGGGGCCATCCAAGTAGTGGAGGTCGGTGTGAACCAAACCTACGAACAACCATGAAAATCCTAAGATGAATTTTTAGGGCATGGGCCACCCTGGCACTATGCAAGCTCTCCAGTCATGATGTTGGAGAGAGAGCCCAAATGTGGTCTTCTTCATGGAAACCACAATCTCAGCGGAAAAATTAGAGGAGGTGAAAAGAGCATGTGGTTTTCTAGAGGGTACTTGTATTACAAGTCTAGGAAGCTCAGGAGGCATTGGTTTTTGATGGAGGGTCATAAAGGTGGATAGTTGGCTACTCGCAACACCACATGGAGACTTAAATCACTAAAGGAGGGGGGACAACTAGTAGCAAACATTGGGATCTATAGTCGGGCAGATCAAGCAAAAAATTCAAAAACATGAGATCTTATGAGAAGACCAAAAGGCACAACATATTTACCATGCTATTTTCTTTGGGGACTTTAACAAGATTATATTGTATGGAGAAAAAAGGGGTGGACCACAGAAACCTAAATGCTTCCTGTAAGATTTTATATGATGCATTGATGTATGCGAGCTCATGGATTTGGGGTATAAAGGGGAAATATACACTTGGAAAATGGGAGATACTCCAGAGACCTTTGTGTAGGAAAAACTGTACTAAGCTTTATCATGCTATAACTGGAGGAACATTTTCACATGATGTAAAGTTTTTCATCTTCCTATCTATGAATCTGACCATGCCCTAATCATTTATTCTACCGATCAAAGAAAATTGAAGGGAAGAAGAAGAAATCACTTTTTCTATTTTGAACCCCTTAGGGCAACAGAGGAGCAATGTGGTGACATCATTCGGGACAATTGGATGGAAAGAAGGGGAGTGGGGGTGCCAGAATAAATTTAGATATGTGGGGAAAAGTTAAGAAAGTGGGTTTATGAATGTTTTGGGAACATAAAGAAGAAGATTTTGATAGTGGAAGAGTTACTCAAGACTTTTCAAGTGTGATTACCTGATCATGAAAATTTGAAGAGATATAAGGAAGCGACAGCTGGCCTACAATGCTGGCACATGAAGCATGAGTCATACTGGTGTGCATAAGCAAGGGTCAATGGAATGAAAGAAGGGGATAAGGATACTTCTTACTTTCATCACAAGGCATCATCTAGGAAGAGAAGAAACATAATTGAGGGACTAAAATATGAAAATGGGTTATGGAGGGAGGAGGGCATGGAAGTTGAAAAAATGGAAATGGACTTCTTCTAGAAGCTATATCACACCAACAACCCTAAGGGATTTGAGAAGGTCACATAAGAATTTCAGATTAAAATTGATGAAGACACAAATAAATTCCTAGAAGTAGACTTAATAGACAAGGAAATATTGGACTCTTTGAATAAAAAAACAAGGTGCCTGGACCAGACAAAATGAAAGCTATATTCTATTAGAAGTATTCACACATTATGGGAAATGATGCGGCAAACTATATCAAAGGGTGGTGGATAGGTGAGCACACTCTAGAGGAGGTAAATGACACACTGGTGTTGATGATCCTGAAAATCCTAAAATCGGAAGAGATGTCAAAATTTAGACCCATTAGCATGTGTAATGTTCTTTACAAGATTTCCTCTAAAGTGATTGCTAACAGGCTGAAACCTTTGATGAATACTATATCATCGGAAAATCAAAGTGCTTTCATCCTAGAAGACTGATTACTAATAATGCTATGATTTCTTACAAGGTTTTCTATAAAATGAAAGGGGGGCAAAAGTACAAAAAGGGACTATAGGTTTGAAACTTGATATGTCTAAAGCATATGATAGGGTTGAGTGGAATTTCCTAGACCATGCACAAGACAAAAAATGGGTTTCAAGGCAAAGTGGATAAGGAAGGTGACCGAGTGCATATCATCCGTTAGCCATTCCTTTTCTATTAATGAAGATCATACCAAGAAGATAAAGCAGACCTAAGGCTTGTGACAGGGTGACCCTCTCTCGAATTATCCTTTTATACTTTGTGTGGAGCTTTTTCTACATCTATAACACTTACTGTACAACAAAACCTCATCCATGGCATACAAGTCAGCAAAAATGACCCTTATATTTCTCACATCTTTTTTGCAGATGATAGCATCCTCTTTGCTAGAGCTTCCAATCACAATGCTTGAAATTAGTTGAGATCATCATCCAATATGAACAAGTATCAGGACAAAAATCAATTTTCACAAGACAGAAGTAGCTTTCAACAAGGGGGTGCGTTTCAACTACAAGAAAGATATAGAGGCTTTGCTGAATGTTCATGAAGTAGATCGTCATGCAAAGTACTTGGGCCTACCAACAATGGTGGGGAGGTCCAAGAAACAGATCTTCCACTTTGTCCAGGAAAGAGTGTGGAAAAAAATGTAGGGATGGAAGAGAAGTATTAATAAAGGTTTTGGCACAGGCTATACCAAGCCACATCATGAGTATTTTTCAGCTAAACTAAATGTCATCAATAGTGTGGTGGCCAAATTTTGGTGGGGAGCAAATGGTACACAAAGAAAAATTGCATGGGTGAGTTGGAAAAACATGTACAAACTAAAAAACTAGGGTGGAATGGGATTTAGGGATCTGCATACTTTCAACCAAGCATTGTTAGCAAAGCAAATCTGGAGACTCCACACAGTGCCAGACTCACTGGTTTCCAGAGTGCTAAAAGCTATATATTTTCCTAACCTCCTCGATGTTGGAGTCTACAAGGGACCACAATTCCAGTTATACGTGGCAAATCATGTGGAATGCCAAAGCGTGTTAGGAGTATGGTAGGCCGTGGGCAATGGTATCCAGATAAAAATTTGGATTGAGAAATGGGTTCCGAATTTAGAAAACAGCCTACAGGAATATCAAGCAACATCAAATGCACATGTTAATATTGTCAAAGAGCTAATGGAGGAACAAGCGCACAACTAGAACGAGGAGATGATCAACAACATATTGCGGGCACATATAGCGATCACTATTGTCTCAGTACTTTGGGACAGAAGCTAAAACTAGTCCACCTATATTGGTTGCCTAGTGCGAACGTCTGATATACTACAAATTCTGGTATTGGTTGGGTTTCTTGTCACCAGAGGAGACGAACATGCATAGCACACAACACGGAGATCCCTGGTGGAAGACCATATGGCGTAGAGGATGGCCTCCAGAAGTGTCACTTGCTATGCAGACTCTTCTCCAGCAACATTTCTACCTTGGGACGCCTGTATGATAGGCACTACCATATCTCCGAGATGTGCAACATCTGTGGGAAGGGACGAGAGAATATATCACATATGCTATTTTAATGCATGCACGAATGTGTGGGATCTCTAGAAAAGGGAAGGTCCAACCGTACAGGGAGAGATTCAAGCGGTGGCGGAGCACGACATCAGGGCGGCAATAATGCAGCTAATAAAGGGAATCACGTTGGAGGAGGCTGATGAAAGGGTGGCCAAGTTATAGGAAATCTGTACACAACAAAACAAAAAGGTGTTTGAAAGAGAGGCTACTGACATCATCTACACCTTCAAATCCCTACACGCTCTAATGAGAGACCATCGACATCACACAACAAATGTGGAGAGGAAACAAGAATTACCTAAATCTAGGGAAGGGATAAACAGGAAGTGAAGGAAACCAAAGGAGGGTACTACCAAACTCAACTGTGATGCTGCAGTGCAATCGGGAAGGAGAACGGCTGTGGGGTGGACCTAGAGGAGTCATGACAGAATCTGTAAGAGGGTGTTGAAGGACAGAAAATCGACTCAGAACTGTATGTCCCGACAGTTGAAGCATGGACACTCCAGGCAGGTGTAGCAGCGAGTTATGGCAAAGGGCTTCAAGCTATCGAAATGGAATCTGACTCTCAGATGCTCATTCATGCAATTCAGTCATCGGTGAAGAGATTGGACTAGTTGGGGTTCCTGATTAATGATATTGTTGTGTTAAGTAGTACGTTTTCTAGTTGTAGTTTCTATTTTGTTCATAGATCAGCAAACCTTGTGACTCACGAGGCTGCTAAGCTAGCTGGTTTCCATTCTGTTTAAATTTTCTTCCCTAAATGAACTTTCCCTACCACTATGTCTATAATGTTGGCCGATATAGCCATTTAGATATAATGGAATATGACCTTAAAAAAGGTTTTGAATATATTGTCCTTATCCATATGTGCTCCCAAGATCTCATTGCTCACACGAAGCCTATGCACCCAAGTGCTCATTGCTGACATGAAGCTTATAATGTATTATGCATAAAAGGAGATAACTTGGAAGGAACAACATAAATCAACCATATTTTTCTTAACATAAATATTAATCATGATAAGATAAAGCATTGAATCATGATAAAAAATGAACATATCATGGTTATGATCATATATGCGAATAATATACCAGAAAATCACAAACTGATTCATAATCAATTTTCTTGAATCCATTAGAAATATATACTTTATATATAACTGAATTTCATATATATATATATATATATATATATATATATATATATATATATATATATATATATAGTCAGGCTAGAATACACTCGAGTGTATTCGGAGCAGAATACACTCAAGTAGTTTTTCATGATGAAATATTTTTTTTCTTTCAAAAATCTAATCCGTTGATCTTCTTAAACATGTTGTGAATAGCTCATACGCAAAATTTAAGCACATTTGGACATTTATAGGTCACGTTATAAAGACCGCAAAAATTATATGCTTCAAATTAGTTTCGTGCATCGATTTTGTTGCCCTTGGATGAGTGACTTACACTCATCCAAATGGGCTCAAAATTTGTATGTATCCTAGTTATAGTATGACAGTGAAGATCAATGGTTTACATTTTACAAAAAATAGTCTTGATATGGAAACACACTTGAGTGTATTCTAGCTTGACTCTCTCTCTCTCTCTCTATATATATATATATATGTGTGTGTGTGTGTGTGTGACCTTATCCGATAATTGATACTTAGTTTGCATGACATATATTCCAATGAGAACCAAAATTATCTTGATATTGATGAAACCCTAATTATTCTAAGTTTTAGACAACTAGATGCTCGAAAATCATTGTGATGCCTTAACGGAGGTCTCCCAGTGATCTTCAAGGCTCGTGAACAACTGGACCTCTAGGCTAAGCTCTAGGTTGAAAAAGAAGATAAGTGCAGTAGAGGAGACTATAGAGGGATGCTAGATGGTGAAGGGGTGTTGGGTTTTAGCTTCTAGAGAAGTAATGGAAGAGGATGATGGTTGCTTGCATATGAGGGTGGTGCTTGGCCATTTGAATAGGGGTTTTAGGGACATAGGTGGTGTATGTAAATCCGGGGAAGAAGATGATAGTTCCAATTGATAGATATGACACAGTCTATGGCTGTTCGATCAGTGTGAAGAAATAGGGAGGAAAGTAAGTGTGTGCTATGGAATAATACTTGAAACTTTTGGTTCATCAAGATATCAATTGAAATATTATATGGAAACTTTCCCAAATTGTTTTAGAGTTATCGAAGTAAAAAAAATTCAAACTTTGACCATATGTCAACTACATGGTCTTGAATATTCCTAGACAATTAGATTTGAGTTTTAGATAGCTATTAATCATTATTCATACATAGAGATATATTCTTGATTTATGTGTTAAAATAGATGACTTGGAAAGACTTTCCATAGTTAATTAATTTCTTTTAGATAATCAAAATATACGATGTTTATTATTACTCGTACTTAAAAAACCAACAATTTACAAAAGAGCCTTAACAGAAGCACATGCAACAAATTGAGCCGCAAGTCCTTTCCAGATGGAGAAACCTATAGATCATTATAAGAAGAAGAAGATGCAGAATAAGGTTCCTATTCATGACGTGTTGAAGGCGTCGCAGAAGAGAGATCAGATCATCATCAAGTAATTTCAAATTTATCAAAAGCAAAAGGCAAAATGATAATGATTTGCCATACGGGATGCAACATGCTTGTACCTTTTGTGCAGCGGCATCACCAACTGCTTGGTCTGCTTTAAAGTTACTTGAAATAACACCTAACAAAAGAGAAACTCCAGTCAAGTTTATTAATTGAGTCAACACTCATGGTCAAAGTTGATTATCCACTTAGGTGCTTATCTTATTTCCTATTTAAGTATCTTGGAGGAGTTATCTTGAGGTGAGAGAAAAAGTGAGGAAAGACATTTCTTTTATACGTTGAAAGTAAATAAAGGAAGATAGAAAGTCATATCAACATCTATTGTTCAAGTTGGGATTTCTTTCTATATACTTGAAAATAGGTTATTCCATTATAATTAATTTTGTTTTGTTGTTTTCATAAATTTTATCCTGACATTTTAGAAACTACAAGGTCATACATTGTTTGTCAATGTTATTAACAAATGAATCATTGATATTGTTAACATGTTAATGATAAGAATGAATCTATGTATATACAACGAGGAACTAAGAAATCTTAACTATTTAGTTAACATAATACAATATGATAACGTTAAATTTTTTTATATCATGTATAATTTAATTATTAAATATAATAAGATATTATGGTGCATAGTTTTATGTATGTATATAAATTTGTTTATTGCGGGTGTTATGGATGCCAAAATCATTTGATAATGATAGCTTTTTAAGATGGTACAATGCCATTCTATAATTTTTAAACTAATAGCATATAATGAAATAAATACATTTTAAATAAGTCATTTTATTTTTTAATAATTCTAAAAGGTAGGAGAGAGAAAAAGAAAGTGAGTTCTATGTGTCTTGAGCTTTTACTTTCCCATGTATTCAACATTAAATGATTTTTTCATAAATAAAAAGGAAGAGAAAGAAAGAGTAAAGGTAAATTAGATTCTTCACATCTTTTTGAGATAAAGGGAAACTTATTAATGCATAAAGGAAAAGAGGAAATATATTTTAATTCTTTATATTTTGTCTTATTATTCATTTGGAATTGTTATTATTTCATATATATCTAAATGGATTGATAATCTAAGGTGACTTTCCAGTTATAGTTAATTGGAGTCATATTTTGTGGTCAAAGATATCTATTCAAAATGAGTTTTCTCATTATGTTTATATGTATGGAGGAGTTATATAGAGGAAAGAGAAAGACTAAGAATTAATTCATTTCCTTATGTGTACATTTATTTCAATGGTCAAACAAGGTCATAGTGATCTCAAATATAGAGAAAATATTATTCATATTATCTAACTAGTTACTCTAGCATTAATTTCTAAATTTGAAATTCCGAGAGTCATAATCAATTAAGACTTTTCTTCAATGAAATGTCATATGTTAAATGTATAGAAGGTAATAATTACATGTCTTGTACAATTAACCATTATTTTTTCATGCATTCCAAATTATACCATTAAATGGATTATCATTTGGTATTCCAAATGGAAGAAAGATAATTAATGAGAGTAAATTCAATTCTTTGTACTTTGAGATAAGGGGAAACTATTATGCATAAAGGGAAAAATTGGAACGATATACTTGCTCTTTATCTTTTATAAATATGATTAAAAAGAGGATTTATTACTTGAGTTATTTGTGTTATATCCAAAGTGTATCTCTCATTAAGAAATCTCATTTGAGTATTCTAAATTATATATGTAAATTTTGGGATGTTTCAATGTGGATCACACATATTCTTTAATATCAAGGATCTAAAAAGAAGTAAACCATTGTTGAAAGGAGAGGTGGGTCTATGAGTTGCTAATGGAAAAAGAGTTACTATCACAGATGTAGGAACCTATCATGTATCTCTACCAAGTGGTATCATAATAGAGCTAGAGTATTTCTATTATGTACCTACAATAGATATAAAAATTATTTACTTTTCTTTTTTTTACATGAACAAATTTAAATTTCTAATAAGGAATGGTTGTATTTATATTTTAAGAGACGAGATATTCAATGGAAGTGCCCAGATAACTTATGATCTTTACTTATTGGATATAAATACATGTGTGACGTGTATTTTACTACGCGCTTAAATGCAAGTATACGCGTCGAGTAATATAGGCCTTGTGAGGCCCGAGTCGAACTCAGGGATACGTGAATTATTGGAGACTTCTACTAACTAATCGCAATCAGCTAGACCGATTAACAAAGTAGGGTTTTGTTGTTCAAATTAAAAGAAAATAAAAATCAAACAAAGAAAACAATCGATTAAAGGTTAATTTAATCAATTAAAAGGGATATCTTTAGGATGGCGGTTTCACCGCGGGTCAACATTGTATTAGATTTCATATAATTCCTCACACTTCTCTCTCTATCCGGGTAGTGGCCTGAATTGAGAATTACCCACTGTCGTGGTGTAATCCACTACTTAGATTTAGGTTGATTCCATCGTCATAGTAATCATTCCCCTAAACTAAGCGCATTAAGATCGGTCCCTCAGTTTCCACCATTAATTTTACAACTCCTTTGTCAAGGGTTTTATTAATTAATGTAGAATTTGTTTCTTTTCAACCGTTAATCCTTCTGTCGAAGTGATTAAGGGCATTAATTTATTATTATGGTGATCAAGCATAACAAAAGCAATAGAGAAAACGAATTTATACCACGGATATGAGAGGAAAATATGAATTATCAATATAAAATCATCATACAATGTATCCCCGGGCTACTCCCGGTCCTAAAGATTGAGGGTTTTAGCCTCTCATGCTCATCTTACACAAATACATGGTAGAAATTGGGGAATTCATAAGAAAAACGTGAAATAGATGGGAAAACCCCTGAACGGAGAAGAACCGGTGGATCCTTGGCGTAGAACACAAGCTTTCCCCGCCTGTCGGTGGTGGAAATTGTCTTCGGCAGCGTCCGAATCACCCGGGATGAGCTTCTCAGCCTCCGTTCTCCTTTCTCTCCTCCTCGGCACTCGTGCAATCCAAAAAATGAGATGATCCTCACGTCTGGGCGGCCGTCATTAGGTATAAGTCCCTAATTAGGTCGTCAAATAACAACAGCCGTCCGATCAAAATCAAAACACATCCAACGCATATCTGCCGGCGTCGATACCATCGACGCGGGTCGATGGTATCGACCCGGCGGATTAGCGGCAGCTTTCCTTTCTCTTATTCTGAGCGCCTGTGGTGATCTCGATACCATCGACTTGGGTGTCGATGGTATCGACTCCTTTAGCGTCGGTTGTTGTCGTTTAGCGACGCTGTAGCTCTCCTTGTGTCGATGGCATCGACTTGCGTCGATGGTATCAACTTCATCCTCGCCAGCAGCCTGGAGACATCTCGATGCCATCGACTTGGTCGTCGATGGTATCGACTCTGTATTGCTCTTCTCGGCTGACAACCTGTGGCTTGGTCGATGGTATCGACATCCGTCGATGGTATCGACGGATGTAGATACTTGTTTTTCCTGAAATTGCACAACAAGACCAAATAAATCCACACGATTTATGATAAGATGATCAATAATGCTTAAAATAATGAAATAAAGGGGATTTGATATAAAATGATGGCAGAGACCAAATAAAATGAATTATGCAATAATATCCATGAAAATGAGTAATTAAGGCACAAAACACATATGAAATCGGTCTATAAATGCGACTCAAAATCATCGCATCAAACTCCCCTAAGCTTAAACATTGCTCGCCCTCGAGCAACTAATCCTTAGAATAGAATTGCGAATGTCAACTAACAATCAAAACACCAACCCACCTCACAAAAGACTCCCACTGGACGTTCTCAAACCGGCCTACCCTAATCACAGAACAGTAATTACCCTATAGGCGACAATAACCATCAATAAAAGAAATTATCCTTCAAACTGATGAACACTATCACATAAGGCAGTTAACATAATAAAATTTGCCGATTCAGCCATGGTGCATCTTGTGATCACCTACACTACGTTGCTCGCCCTAACTACCATCTACATGGAAGCCGTCCTCCTTATACACATGAGTGAGGAGAAAATCACGGTGGACTACCAATCCGAGCAACGGGTGGATGGAATGGGTGGTTCATGGGAGAATTTGGAAGTATTACACAGTTTCAAAATGCATATAACAAAATGCCCTAAATGATACAAATGCATATTAAGAATGCCCTACTGCCTAAAAGTGGGTGGAATGATGCATGCACTAACCTTCTACCTCACAATGAGATAGAAATCTACTCAAGCCACATCATGTACTCAATTCCCCTTTATTATACAAGTGATATCATTCCTTTCTCCCTCTTATTCCTTTTCTTTCCAACTCTCCTTTTTCTTTCTTTTTCTAACAATTTTTTTTTTCATGTTTCCAGAATTTTTTTCTATTTTTTTTTTCTTTGCCCATATATCCATAATTGCTTAGAGATACATGTATAAGGCCATTTTCTTTCCAATTGGAGATCTTTGCTTTATTTCGAGGGTATGGAACAAATTAGATCACCTATTTAGGAAAACTGAGATACATGGTGTGCTTATGCATGAAAATCATGAAATTGTGAGTGCAACTACATGACATGCACCTAAGGGTAATGTGCATGTATCACTATATATTTTTTTCATTATTCTATGCAAAAACCTGAAAATAACAATCCAAAACCTATCTACATGCCATGCACGCAAAAGAAATTGAAACTGCACTTTACTTCCAATTCTTGGGTGGATTATAGGAAATGGGGTGGAATGATCACAAGATTAAGTGACTGAACCTTAAAAGAAAATTATGTGTCCCTCCTTATTGACATGTGTAGTAGTTTAAAGGGTTCTTTCTCTTACATCTGATTAAGGTCTCATTACCATTTGATTAGGTTAGGCTCAAACAACCGTTACTATCCACTTTTCATGAGTCAATGCGGGTGTGGGTATGACATATTGCTTCAAAGTTGACATAATCAATCATTTTCATAGAACAAGTTCCCCAAGGACAACCAAGTAAAGCAATCCAAATGACACAAAATTTTTTTTTCAATTCCCTTAATTTCCCCATGAAAACAGCAAGATGACAATTTTTTTACGACATCCACAATTACACTAGATAGATGTGGATCCTAAATAAAAAAAACTTAAAATTGCAAAAACAAATAACAAAGCAGAAACTAAAAACAACTAAAGAAAAGATAAAAGATAGAGCTGTTCCAGCCACCCCCCTAAGCTTGAATCCGACTATGGCCTCATAGTCAAAAATCAACTTAAGGGTGGAACAGTGATACCCTGATCAATCTTGCGGAGGCGGTGGTGGGTATTGTGGTGCCGTAGGATCCCAAGACGGGTACTCCCCCTGGAAGCTTGGATCATATTGGGTCCTCGGCGGAGGCTGTGGATAACCTCCAAAGTAGTCTCGACTCCAGTAGTGGTCGAAGAAGGGCTCCTGCTGCGTCTCTATCCGCTGCAACCGGTTGTGCATTTGTTCTTGGTTGGCGAGGATGAGCCGCTCGTTCTCGAACATAGCCCTTTGATTATCAAGCAACCGGCCCGTTGTCTCATGGATGCCGGTATACAAAGTCATATGCTGGTGCTGCGTCTGCTGGATGTCCTGCAGCATGGTATACATCCCTTGCATGGAGTAGGGATCCGCAGCTGGCTGCTCTTGCTGTGGTGATGGCGGCGGGGGCTGAGATGATGAAGATGCTCCCGGGTGCATCCTAGGACGCTTCCGTGGTGCCACGCGTGCTCGAAGAGGTGTGAAAGCCTCCTCGTCTTCCTCGGCCTCGCCTTCTTGGTCTTCACCTCCGCCTTCTTCTTCCGAGGACTCGATGGCTATGATGGGCCATCGGAAATGCTGCTTGCCCTCGATGTGGAAGACGTCGTCCGGCAGGGATGCCTCCTGGTAAGCTTGGTTGACGTGGCAATGAGCGTACGCCAACCCGTCCCGGATAAGAATGAGGTTTGAACGGTGCAAGTGTTGCACGTTCACCTTACTCCGCGTAGAAATCGGAGTCATGGACTGAAAGTTCAGCCCCAAGTAAAGCGCCAACCCGGTGACCAAACCACCAAAATGAATTGGAGCCTTCCTTGTGCTCCGCTTCACCGCCATGACGCGCTGTAACCAGAATGCTCCCCAGTTGCACTCTTGACGTTTCAGGAGGGCGTACAGAAAGAACAAGTCGCTCTCCTGAAACTTGCTCAAAGCAAGATCGCTCCGCCCGAAGAAGGTCAAGCTAAGCATCCTATGCAATACCCGGACGAACGGGTGCTCAAAATCAGCTACCGCGGCATTGTGGTAGCTCACGGTCTTCCCTGCCGGCACTGTAACTAGCTCGGCGAAGATTTTGTCGTAGTCGGTGCGGGCGTCGGGGCGTCGGTGATCGTGGCGGCTGTGGTTCCAGTTAAAGATGGCGTTGAACTGCTTCAACGTGATGTTGTAATTGTTGTTGAAGAGTCGGAAGGACACCCTTCCCTGGATCCACGTCTGGTCCGATGGCATCACGTCATTTGGTACGACGCAGATATCAAGAGACGCCATGAACTCGGCCACCAGTTCCTTGTATGTGGGCCATTCGGCAAAGAACGGCTGCCCATCCGCATGACAGTCCATCTCATACATGCGACCGGTGTGCCGCGCTTGCCCGGCCAACACATAGGCCAAGTCGGCCTCGAATCCCAAGTCCCTGATCATTCCCCGGTCCACATACCGGGTGGCCTCGAACTTCCGCTTCATTATTTCCTCGTATACCTTCCTTACATCCATGTTGGCATGAATGAGGCGTGGACGAGAGATGGAAGCGGTTGGATGAGGAACAAACTCCTCGATCTCCCTGGGGTGTGCGCTCGATGAAGATGCTCCGCCCGTATGCACCATGATTGCGAGAAGAATGAGATTGGGAGAAAAGAGCTCGGTGAAGATGGAGAGAAATTCTCCGCTCGGTGAAGATCTTCGCTCGATGACGCTTCTCCGCAGGTGTAGAGGGCTCGGGGGAGTGCTCGGCGCAATGGGAGATACTTGCTCTGAGGGTGTGATGTCATATGACGTTGCAAGTCCCCTTAAATAGACTTGATCGGCGCCCCTGTTGACCCGTCGATACCATCGACGCGGGTCGATGGTATCGACATGTCTCGCGGGTAGCCGCATCTGTCGCTGGTATCGACGGCTGACGTTGGCTGGATCGAGAAACCCGGATCGCTGACGTGTCGATACCATCGACATAAATCGATGGTATCGACGCAGCACCCGGATCGCTGACGTGGCTGTTGTGATCGTCGTCGATGTCTTCATGCGGATCGGTGACATGTCCGTCGATGCCATCGACGGGTGTCGATGGTATCGACTTGCTTTGATTGCGACACCTCCATTTATTGCATTCAACTTGTGATGATGTCGATACCATCGACGAGGCCGTCGATGGTATCGAGTTGACTGAGCAAAATACGTCTGAAAATCTCCAGAGATCTCGATGGTATCGACTGGGTTGTCGATACCATCGACACTTTTATTGCGACCTGCCTGTGACCATGTCGATGCCATCGACGGGGCCGTCGATGGTATCGACGCAGTGCGATTTCTGCTGGTGTCAACCTGAACCCATGTCGATACCATCGACTGATGTGTCGATGGTATCGACCCTGCCTGTTCCTGCACATTTAACAAACGGATCAAGGTATCATGTTTAAACTAAAAAGTAAACAAAATAAAAGCAAACTACACCTAACATTAAACTATCCTAATGTACCAATGGTTGGGTTGCCTCCCAACAAGCTCCCTTCTTTAGCGTCTTAGGCTAGACGTCGGTCCTTCTTTTCATTCATGTACAAGTGAAATGAGTTTAACCTCATTCACTTTCCTCTTATAGTTCTCACCAAAGTACAGCTTCAAGCGTTGCCCGTTCACCAAGAACGTGGCCTCTCCATCTCGCACGAGAATCGCTCCATGCGGTCTCACTTCTTCCACCTCGAAGGGTCCACTCCATCGGGATTTCAGTTTCCCGGGATGCAATTTGAGACGAGAGTTGAACAATAGGACACTGTCTCCTTTCTTGAACGTGCGCATCTCAATGTGGCGATCGTGGATCAGCTTTGTGCACTCCTTATAAATGCGGGCATTCTCATATGCCGTCATACGTAGCTCATCCAATTCATTCAATTCAAACATTCTTTTCCTCCCGGCCTCGTCATAGCGCAAGTTCAGCCTTCTTAGCGCCCAATGGGCCTTGTGCTCCAATTCTACCGGAAGATGGCACGCCCGGCCGTACGCCAACCTAAAAGGTGTAGTGCCTATAGGTGTTTTGTACGCCGTTCGATAAGCCCAAAGTGCATCCGGTAGCAATGCACTCCAATTCTTCCGTGTAGATGCTACGGTCCTTTCTAAAATCTTCTTGATTTCCCTGTTTGATACCTCCACCTGTCCTTGCGTTTGTGGATGATATGGGGTGCCAATGTTGTGCTTGACCCCATATTTCTTCAAAAGTGAAGCAAATGTCTGATTTCGGAAGTGTGTGCCTCCGTCACTAATGATCATTCGAGGAATCCCGAACCTGCAGAAAATATTCTCTTTGACGAACCTGCACACTACATTCGAATCATTAGTCCTTGTGGGGATTGCCTCTACCCACTTCGACACATAATCCACCGCAAGCAAAATATAAAGATTTGAATTTGAGGACACAAAGGGTCCCATGAAGTCAATGCCCCATAAATCAAATACCTCGACTTCCTGAAACACATTCAGGGGCATTTCTTGTCTCCTTGAGATATTACCTGCACGCTGGCACGGGTCACACTGCCTAACAAAATCATAGGCATCCCGGAACAAAGTGGGCCAATAAAGGCCGCTCTCCAACACCTTAGCTGCTGTCCGTGAGCTAGCATGATGTCCTCCCGTAGGCGACGCATGACAATGATGTAGAACACTTTCGTACTCTAACTCCGGCACGCACCTGCGAAGAATACCATCCCTGCATTGCTTCAACAATATTGGGTCATCCCAAAAATAGTATCTCAATGAATGGAAGAATTTCTTCTTCTCTTGATAAGACCAATCTTCCGGGATGATCCCGCAAGCCAGATAATTCACAATTTCCGCAAACCATGGTTCTTTAGAATCAATTTTTAAAAGTTGTTCGTCGGGAAAAGTCTCGGTAATGGGTATATGCAAACCTTGTTCATCCACCCTCTCTAACCTAGACAAGTGGTCAGCCACCACATTTTCAATTCCCGACTTGTCCTTGATTTCAATATCGAATTCTTGTAGGAGCAAAATCCACCTAATTAGTCTAGGCTTCGCATCCTTCTTCTCCATCAAATATTTTATTGCGGCGTGATCCGTCCACACAACCACCTTAGAACCCACTAAGTATTGCCGAAATTTCTCAAAAGCAAAAACAACAGCAAGTAACTCTTTTTCCGTGGTTGTGTAATTTAATTGAGCATCATTAAGTGTTTTTGAGGCGTAGAAAATCACAGCAGGCTTGTTATCTACCCTTTGCCCCAAAACAGCCCCCACAGCATAGTCAGACGCATCACACATCAACTCGAAAGGCTTTGTCCAATCCGGCGTTTGAACAACCGGAGCCGAAATCAGCTTTTCCTTCAAAACCTCGAATGCGTGAAGACATTTCTCATTGAAATCAAAAACTGCGTCTTTTTCCAACAATTCCGATAATGGCTTTGCGATTTTTGAAAAATCCTTGATAGAACGCCGATAAAACCCAGCGTGTCCTAAAAAGCTTCTCACCCCTTTTACAGAATTTGGTGGGGGTAGCTTAGAAATCACCTCAATTTTTACGGGGTCTACCTCTAGACCCTTGCTAGACACCTTGTGTCCTAGCACAATTCCTTCTGTCACCATCATGTGACATTTCTCCCAATTGAGGACCAAGTGTGTGTCCTCGCACCGCTGCAACACCTTATCTAAATTATAAAGGCATTCATCAAAAGACGCTCCATAAACCGAGAAGTCGTCCATGAAGACTTCGAGACACCGCTCCACCATGTCAGAGAAAATGGCGAGCATGCAGCGTTGAAAAGTCGCCGGCGCATTGCATAAACCAAACGGCATACGGCGGTAGGCGAAAGTCCCATAGGGACATGTAAACGTAGACTTCTCTTGATCCAAAGGATCAATAGAAATCTGGTTATACCCCGAGTAACCATCAAGGAAACAAAAATGCGACCGACCGGCTAAGCGTTCCAAAATCTGATCAATGAATGGCAATGGAAAATGATCTTTCAGAGTTGCGGCATTCAGTCGGCGGTAATCAATGCATACACGCCACCCGGTTACCAATCGGGTGGTGACAGGTTCATTCAGAAGATTTGTAGTGACAGTGATTCCCCCCTTTTTAGGGACTACCTGTGTGGGACTCACCCACGTCGAATCAGATATGGCATAAATAATCCCTGCAGCAAGCAACTTAATGACTTCCTTTTTGACAACCTCCATCATGCTTGGATTTAGACGTCTTTGAGGCTGTATGACTGACTTGGCTCCTTCCTCAAGCCGAATCTTATGTTGACAAAGTGTAGGGGAGATCCCCTTGATGTCCGCCACTGACCACCCAAAGGCTCCACGGTGGTTCTTGAGCACTATCAGTAGCTGCTCCTCCTCATCCGCACTCAAGTATGCAGAAACAATCACTGGCAACTTGTCCTCCTCAGCTAGAAAGACATACTTCAAGTGCGGGGGCAATGGCTTTAACTCCAGATCAGGTGGGCAGATAAGGGATGATTGTAGCGGTGGGGGCAGTGTACCCAAATCTTCATAGTGCCTCGTGTAGAAACATGGAAGCATTTGAAGCATTTTGGCGCACTCCTTGAGTGAAGTACTCCGCATCCAATCATAAGTGACATTAAGCAAACACGCCTCTAGAGGCAATTCCGGATATGCATCACAGACAGAAGTAATTATCACATCATCCTCCCACGAAGGTGGAATGTCCTCATTCTCATCATTTGGAAACCCGACAGCCTTGTATAAAGAGACAGCTTTCGTTTGCTCCATAAGGTCTACCGCCAAGGTCCCATTGTCTATCCTGCTCATCACATGGGCCATATCTAAAAATGGCTTCCCGAGACAAAGTGAGATATTGCTTTCCACATGCTTCACCATGTTGCACTGTGCCTTTGCTTTAGTAGATGTATTGCTGTTGGGCATGACCATCTCAAAGCGATCATCCGCAATGCCTAAGGTCAAGCGACCTCTCCCCATCTCCAAGATCATGTCAGCTGTAGCTTGAAATGGGCGACCAAGAAGTAACTCATTGCCGTGTTCGTCCTGCATCTCCATCACAACAAAATCAGCGGGAAAAACAAAGCGGTCTACCTTTACCAAAACATCCTCACAGATTCCATATGGTTTCACCACAGAATTATCGGCCAATTGGATAGTCATATTGCTTGGCCTTGACTCCTTCAATCCAAGTTTCTTGAATGTAGAAAGGGGCATCAGATTGATGCTTGCCCCGGAATCACAAAGTGCTTCGCCAAATTTGAACTTCCCGATAAAGCATGAAATATTGAAACACCCAGGATCCTGTCGCTTTGGCGGCAAAGTGCCCATAATAAAAGCACTCACTTGCTCCTTTAATACCACAACCTCAGTGTCGGGTATCTTCCTCTTCTTGGTGATTACATCTTTGAGAAACTTTCCATAAGACGGAATTTGTTCAATTGCCTCTAACAAGGGAATATTCACAGATAACTTTCTAAAGCTGTCCAGAAATTTTTTAAACTGTGCATCCACCTTTCTTGCTTTTGCACTATTGGGGTAGGGAACCGGAACGGTATGTGCTCTTTGATGAGGTGGCACATAGGGGGTTAATTTCTGTGGTTCCTCCTCAGTGGCTTGTCCTTCCTTACCATCTTCGGTTGTGTCATCAATTTGCTCTATGACTGGTGCAGGATGCTCCTTAGCGGTCGCTTCTTCTACTGTGTCCTGCGGTGTGCTTGTGTCATCCGCCCTTGGATTAAGCACCTTCTTACCGCTCCTCAACAATATGGCCTTGGCCTGTTGGTTTCCCCCGGGAACATTGGTGTTCCCCGGAAAACCCGGATGTGCCGGCTTTTTCAAGCTTGCAATCTCCGCTGCCATCTGTGCCATGGAAGTCTCTATAGTCCGCATCTAAGCCCCATGGCTCTGCAATGTCTGCCCGAACTGGTTCATGAATTCACCCTGCTGCTTTATTTTCTGCCCAAAAGTGTTCATCAACTCCTGATTTTGCTTTATGACTTGATTGAGCAACTCCGTGCTCTTGTCCTCCGTGACCGGTGCAGGTTTGGCGTCCGGATCTTGCAGGAAGTTGTTTGGATCCTTCCATGAAAATTTCTTGTCCTTCTGCCATGAGTAATCGTTGTTCCTGTACCCTTGCTGTTGCCTCATATACTTGACCTGAGCCTCATCCTCAGACTCATTGTCTTCCTTCTGCAGCAACTTCTTTGAGAGAAGATCCATCTTCTCATTCAGCTCTCTCATTGCCTTTGACTCACTGGCAACTCTTGCTTGCTCAACTGGGCCTCTTTCTCTTTCTCCCCAAGATTGCTTTCGTGCCATATTCTTCAGTATTTCCCAGCATCTTGTATCAGTGTTATTTAGAAAGAATCCAGAGCCGGCCGAGTCCAAGTTGCTTCTATCATGCTCGGAGAGAGCAAAGTAGAAGATCTTCACTTGGGTTTCCTTGTCCAATCCATGATGTGGACATCTCCTCAACATGACTTGAAATCGCTCCCAAGTCTCAGAATAGGTTTCACCCGCCTGTTGGGTGAAATTGTGGATCTTTCGGATCATATCATTGGTCTTCTCAGGAGGGAAGAACCTCTCGAAGAAAACCTCCACCATGTGATCCCATGACTCAACAAACTCGTCGTCGAGGTTGTGGAGCCACTCTCTTGCTACTCCCGCCAAGGAACTGGGGAATAACTTGAGATAGAGCACATCCTGCGGAAAGCGATCTATCTTCACCATATCGCAGTTCTCCACAAACTGACTAATGTGTGCCACTGGATCTTCATTTTTCAGTCCGTGAAATGCATTGGATTTGACCAAGTTAATCAGTGCTGGGTCGATCTTGTATGTAGGTATGTTTAGCCCCTGTTTCTTTATAGGCCCTTTTGATGCAGAGGAAGAAGACGCCTTGATCTTCTCCCATATTGTCTGTGCTTCAGCCATTACTTCTTCTTGTTCTTGCTCAGATTCAGAATTTGTATCACTATGGTGTTCCTCCTCGTAGTAGCCCTCGTCCTCTGGTCCCGCAGATGGAACCTCAGGTGTGCGATTCACGTAGTCTCGACTACGTGTGTGCACCATGCAAAGTACCTGAAATATGGAAATAGGGGTTCAGTACAATGCTTTGAACGAGTTAACACAATTATACAGAAATAAAGGAATTTTTGAAATTGTTTTAAAATAAATAAAAAAATGTGGCCTAGAATGGCCGCTCTTAGCACTCAAAGTGCCAATAATTCGCCGTCTCCCCGGCAACGGCGCCAAAAACTTGACGTGTATTTTACTACGCGCTTAAACGCAAGTATACGCGTCGAGTAATATAGGCCTTGTGAGGCCCGAGTCGAACTCAGGGATACGTGAATTATTGGAGACTTCTACTAACTAATCGCAATCAGCTAGACCGATTAACAAAATAGGGTTTTGTTGTTCAAATTAAAAGAAAATAAAAATCAAACAAAGAAAACAATCGATTAAAGGTTAATTTAATCAATTAAAAGGGATATCTTTAGGATGGCGGTTTCACCGCGGGTCAACATTGTATTAGATTTCATATAATTCCTCACACTTCTCTCTCTATCCGGGTAGTGGCCTGAATTGAGAATTACCCACTGTCGTGGTGTAATCCACTACTTAGATTTAGGTTGATTCCATCGTCATAGTAATCATTCCCCTAAACTAAGCGCATTAAGATCGGTCCCTCAGTTTCCACCATTAATTTTACAACTCCTTTGTCAAGGGTTTTATTAATTAATGTAGAATTCGTTTCTTTTCAACCGTTAATCCTTCTGTCGAAGTGATTAAGGGCATTAATTTATTATTATGGTGATCAAGCATAACAAAAGCAATAGAGAAAACGAATTTATACCACGGATATGAGAGGAAAATATGAATTATCAATATAAAATCATCATACAATGTATCCCCGGGCTACTCCCGGTCCTAAAGATTGAGGGTTTTAGCCTCTCATGTTCATCTTACACAAATACATGGTAGAAATTGGGGAATTCATAAGAAAAACGTGAAATAGATGGGAAAACCCCTGAACGGAGAAGAACCGGTGGATCCTTGGCGTAGAACACAAGCTTTCCCCGCCTGTCGGTGGTGGAAATTGTCTTCGGCAGCGTCCGAATCACCCGGGATGAGCTTCTCGGCCTCCGTTCTCCTTTCTCTCCTCCTCGGCACTCGTGCAATCCAAAAAATGAGATGATCCTCACGTCTGGGCGGCCGTCATTAGGTATAAGTCCCTAATTAGGTCGTCAAATAACAACAGCCGTCCGATCGAAATCAAAACACATCCAACGCATATCTGCCGGCGTCGATACCATCGACGCGGGTCGATGGTATCGACCCGGCGGATTAGCGGCAGCTTTCCTTTCTCTTATTCTGAGCGCCTGTGGTGATCTCGATACCATCGACTTGGGTGTCGATGGTATCGACTCCTTTAGCGTCGGTTGTTGTCGTTTAGCGACGCTGTAGCTCTCCTTGTGTCGATGGCATCGACTTGCGTCGATGGTATCGACTTCATCCTCGCCAGCAGCCTGGAGACATCTCGATGCCATCGACTTGGTCGTCGATGGTATCGACTCTGTATTGCTCTTCTCGGCTGACAACCTGTGGCTTGGTCGATGGTATCGACATCCTTCGATGGTATCGACGGATGTAGATACTTGTTTTTCCTGAAATTGCACAACAAGACCAAATAAATCCACACGATTTATGATAAGATGATCAATAATGCTTAAAATAATGAAATAAAGGGGATTTGATATAAAATGATGGCAGAGACCAAATAAAATGAATTATGCAATAATATCCATGAAAATGAGTAATTAAGGCACAAAACACATATGAAATCGGTCTATAAATGCGACTCAAAATCATCGCATCAATGTGTACATAACATAAATACCAATAAGTTAAAACTTGAAGAGTCAAACAAAACTTACCAATTGCACTGTCATCTAGGGCACATAAATGATAAACAAATTTCTAGGCTCCATAATGGTGGGGGTCTGAAATATTTTGATTTTGATTCAATAGAGACATGTAAATCTTGTTTATTGGATAAGATAACAAAAGTGCCCTTCAATGACAATAGTAAGAGGCACGTTACTTATTAGGACCCATACAGAATAAGATGTGGACCTTTCAGAATAAGTGCTAGATATAGGTATCAATAATTCATCACATATACTAATGACTTCAGTAGTTATTGATATGTGTATGTCATGAAACACAAGTCTGAATCTCTTCAAAAGTTTGAGGAATTCATGTATTAAATACAAAACTAACTTGTAAATAATATTAAAGCACTACGATTTGATTGTGGTGGAGAATGTTTAAGCAAAGGTTTGAGACCCTTCCAAGAAACCATGGTATCGTATCACACTTGAATCCACCTAGAACACATCAACATAAAGGTGTGTTAGAAAGAAGGAATCACATATTGTAGGACATGGTACGATAAATGATGAGTTTATCTAATCTTCTAACATTTTATGGGGACATGCTCTTGAAACCATAGTGTTTGCACTTAACTAAGTACCTTCTAAATATTTTCAAAAGACACCATATGAGATATAGATTTGGAAGCATACCCATACGCCTTTCATGAAAATTCATGATTGTGAATCTTATGCCAAGAAACAATTAGCGAAAAGCTTGGACCCAAATTGAATACATGTGTATTTTTAGGGTACCCAAATAAAAGTAAGTGTTACTATTAATTCCATTTGAGAACAAATTTTTTGTTCCCAATACTATTGTATTATTTTAAAAGGAGTTCATTTCCAAATGAACTAGTGGGAGGAAAATATATCTTGAGGAAGTTCAAGGCCAATAAAATAAGATTGAATCTATGGAGGCAGACAAGGAATAAAGATAGCAAGTCATTCTGCACTCTCAAATTCCTCATGTATCATAAGAACCTCAAAAGTCTAGTAGGACACATATGAAGTCAACAACCTACAATGAGGCTATTGGGGGACTATAAATGATAAGTATTGATAATGAATGGTATTGACACCTAGTTTTTGGCACAACTAGTAAAAGGAGTGTTCCCCAGCCAAACAACCCTGATTCAATTCTCACTGAGCATGGATCGAGGAGAAAAAAGTGGGTGATCAAATCAGTCAACGGTTGGAATGACATATCACACTATCAGGTTTGACATTGGGTGAGTGACCACCATAAGTTTGACCTTAGAGTTTAACCTAGTAGAGGTAGTTCGTTAGTGGCTCATTCTAAGAGGGGTTCCTCGTCATAAAAAATAAGGAATGGTATTCATTAATGAAAGATAAATGAATGTATATATCTAAATATTAATTAATTCAACTAAAAGGCATGAAATTCAAGTATGTTGAATGGAAGTCATAAGAATGTGGTTTGAGATATTTAATAATGTGAAAATAATGTTTTCACATTGATATTACAATATAAATTTTTTAAATATAGATATAATTGTATGATAAACCTAATTTGTGCACGATAAGTAACAAATATGTATTTTATGATGAGATTATTGAGGGTCATAATGTCACTATGAATTTATATTGTGAAGTGTTATATAGAATAAAGAATATTGTATTTTTTACTCTCCAAAATTTGATTCATGACATTCTAGTTGTGTGAGGTTACACACAAATGATATATATTGAGTTCTACTCTCATTGAGATGTGTAAGAGGATAAAATAAAAAGTAATATGGTGAGTTCATTAGTGCCCTAGACACTGTGAGTTTTCCTTGAGGTCTATATTAGGATATGAAACATATTTTCAGATCACTACAAGAATATATTCTGGAATGTGGCTCTAAATCTTCATATTTAGACCACCGAATTTAGGGTTGTATCTAATGGTCAATGATATTAACACTAATCATCAATTGTTATAGCTATGTTTGTAAGGAATTGATTATGAGAATGTGTTTATGATGAAATGTGACGTGTTATGAGATATGATAACACTATGGTTATCTTGTATATCTGACATGAGGACTTGTTGGTGGAGTGGTTGAGTGACACATATTTTTAAAACTCTATGGTTAACCAATGTTTGTTGTTTCTATTTCAGGGTGTCTTACTAAACTAGAATATTACGACAATGGGTCTTTGACATGAGAATCATTCATGGTGACTTCTTCTTGGTGAGGTACAAACATGTAGTATACAAGAAAATAAAATAAAATTATAAGCCAAGTAGATATAGAATGGTTGCGTATTAGGTTTGATGCATTGTATATTGATTACCCAATTTGGATTGGATATATTTCTAATGCATGTAAGATAGTTACTATCTTATTGTAAAATGACTTGTCATATTTCATTTATGTTATTAGTATGAAACATGATTTGCAGTGTTAGACTACAAGTAGACCTAATATATACCCAATGGATGAATTCTTATCTACTTCTAATTGTGATTAAGTTATGGTTTTTACAAGAATAGTTCATTTTTGGTATACATGTCATTTGTGGTACTCAGTTTCAAAACTATAGGATATATTCCTAGTAAAAATGACATCGAATCACAAGAATAGTATAATTCAAAAAGATGTAGCTTGAATTAGGGTTTCTTATAATACATTGTGATGTAACACCAGTTATAGGATTTTAGTTATAACACATTTTGTAGTATCAAATATGTTAATAAATATATTATTTAAGGATATATAAATCACTAGCATTTGATGTAAATGAATGTTCTTCTATTTAATTAGTGCATCATCATAAACATGCATTACTTTGTGTTAAAATTGTATGCTATACTTGTAAAATAATGCATGTTTGTTTCTTATTGGTTCAATCTACCTTATTGCATATACATGTTTACCTTGCTGGAGTGGGAATTCTTCACTCACTAGGGCTCTATATGAGTCTCAAATTGGTTAACTAATATGTTCTTAGGTAGAATTCCATTTGTATGAATCTCATGATAGAGAATATGTAAATTGAACAAAATAAATTATGTTTTTCCATGTACACTCTATTATGTGGATAAGATTGTATTTGAAGGTTAGTTTCTTTTATATACATGTAAGATGTAAACTTAATTGCATATAAGTGATAATATTTGTTCTACTTTAACGAAATTGGATGAGACTGATTGATGAATGCACATGTGAATTTTGTCTAATGTAAAGTTTGATTCCAAAATTTAATGAAAAGGAAAACTTACATGTGCTTACTCATTATTGTTCCAATTGTCATGATTTTCAAATTTGGTTTCTTAATCTAGGTATAGGATCCATAATTCTCTCTAAGGGTAAGCATTTAAGTGAAAGAAAAGACATGTACCTACACTCTCTCTGATTTCATCCACATATGTTCCTATAAGCCCTTATGTGACTTGTGTCAGGAGCTCTCTATCACCTGTTAAGGAATTCTTCAGGTGAAGTAATCCAATATCAATATACTACAACATCATTTGGAGTTCTTAAGATGTCAAAGATGGAATCCATTAGATATATGTATTCCTGGTTCTCAAGACTCATAAACAACTTAGAATCTCTTCGGAAGCATATAGAGGATAAATAGGAAGTGCCAGATGTCCTTCAAAATCTCACCTCACATTTTGAGGAAATGGTCAAAGTATTTGAAGATCCTCCAATATGTAAATGCTCCTTGTTGTAAACATCACATGAAATATCCAAACCTATGAGTTCAATATTAATTATATAGAAAGGAGGAAGGGGTTAATACAAATGTATGAAGAAATATGCGGCCTTCAAAGTTTAGTAATATCCCTCAAGTGATGAGTAAAAGTGAAGAGGATGTCATGTACTCCAAAAGAAAATCTTTTAAAGGAAATCACTCTTCTATTTACTTTATTTTACATTACACATATTTTGATGATGAATTTATCATTCCATTTGTGTCTGTGTAACGTTTCCATTTGGATCATTTCATATTCAAATATGCTTTCCAATTTCACAAAATAAAAAAACCCCAGAATTAGAGATCAAGTCATATCATTCACAAGGATCAAAGTTGAAGAATAGATATTTTATGGAAGTTATTTATGTTGATTGTATGACTTGTAATTAAGGTAAAATATGTAAAATATTATAATAGAATGAACTAATTTGTATTTTAGTATATTTAAAATGGTTAGTTGAGTATGTTTTATAAAAACTTAGCTGACCAACAAAAGGACAAGAAACAAATAGGAGACATCGATTGATATTTCAAGCAGAAACGCAAACGAATGGCCTAATAAAGATTTTCTTGAGGTGCACATCACTGAGTTTCCCCTAAGGAGATCCAATAGACTATGAAATCGATGTAGTCTTAAAAGTAAAAAAATAGTCATTAGAGAGGGCCAACAAGTACATATATATCTATTATATTAACCAACCCCTAAAGTATGGCTAGAATTTGTACTAATCAAGCCTACCAGATATTGGGCACCCTCAACTATAAATAGGAGTGATATTTAATTTGTCAGATAATCCCAAGGAACTTCTATCCAATAGTTGAGAGAATGTGATTTAAAGATCCCCTAGTCAATCCCTTGAGCTTTATCACTTGCTTACATAAAAAGATGTGAATAGGAATACTTGTAAGAAAGCTAGACCTACTTTTCAATTGTTTATCTATCCACCCTCTTCCAATCTCATATTCATGCATATGTTGTTTAAAGCTCTTCCTTAATGAAGGACAAATGTAGGCAGGTGGCCCTAGGTAAGGAATGGTAGTCCTGTATTAGGATCTTGACTGCTTGTCCTAAAAAAGGAAGTTAGTTACTCTTGATCTAAAAAGAGAGGTCTTATTCATGTATGATCTTGTTCCAAAATACAAGGTGGTACTCAAGGTTTTGAAATCTTATAGGTTGACCACTCATGGTAGCAGAGTGATAACATTTACGTTAAAACCATTCTAAATATTTTTATAAGTTTGTAGTTTTTCAATCTCTTTCTTTCTTTCTTGTTGTACATAGTGTACTGAACTTGTGATAGAACATTAAGGTTACAAATTTGCTTGATGTTTTTAATAGATCAATTGACCCACCCACTTGAGTTTGTATATCCTACAAGTGGTATCAGTGCAAGTTTATCTCATGAGTAGGAAAAGATAGATTGATAACATGCTTGGTCATATTAAACTTGAGGGAAGCCACTCCACCCACCATATGGTCTTCAATGAAACCAATTATCAATATTTAAAAAGGTAGATGCATTTATACATCAAAGGGATAAGATTGGTTATGCGTCAGATGGTGGATCTACCCTACATCTTTCCCACCATAGAATTGACCACATTGTACTAAGACATAATGAAGAGGGCTCAACTCAATTCTAATTAAGGAGATTAGCATTCTCTATGGTTCCCTCTCTCCCTCTGAGTTCAACTACATTTCTTATTGCAAGATAGAATTGGACATAGCAATGAAGCTGTCCACCATTGGCGAAGGGATGGAGCAAGTAAAGGACTCCAAGATCAACAATCTCCAACATCAACTTAAGTTATTTGAGATGTACAAGACCGACTCCATTGCCTGCATGTACTTAGGGTCATCCACCGTAGTCAATGGTTTGAAGTAGTCAAGGGACATTGAATCTAAAGCATTCTGAATTCTCATAGATTACAACCTTCATCCAAGAGCAATCAAATATACATACATAAATTTGATTGCCATTATTGATTTAAAAATTTAATATGAAATGAGAAAGATGCATATTATACCAAATGAAATTCTTTGACTCCATGAAAAACACCGCCAACACTAGCCCTCTTTATCCCCATCTCATTTGTGGTTGATTTAATCTTACCATTAGAAAAATGCCTTTTAGATTGGTCATATTTTGATAGATGACTACGTACATTACATTTGTTGACCAAGAGGTTATACATTGTCCATATTTTGATAATGACTTAACCGTTCCATTCATATGTATCTAATGTGTGTATTCAAGATTGATTTTAGGTGTTAGGTACATGTAAAGGATAAAAAATCAAAAGCCCTAATTTGCTCAAGTTCAAGTCAAAAGCTATGCAAGTGTGTAATTTGGGAAATACATGTAAATGACCTTAGAATATTTTTGAAATCACTTGTATTGATGAATTGGCTTGTAACTAAGATGAGAAAATTGATTGGGATACTAAACACCAAGTTTTAATCACTTTTGATGCACTTTAGAAAATGGATCATAGGCAGCCAATCGGTCGAGTTTGAATCTCGACTAATCCTCTTGGATCAATTCTCTAAAGAGTGCATCAGTCGAGTTGTGGTTTCACAGAAATCGACCGATCGAGTACTTGACCAATTTGATTTTCATTGTTCGGTCGAGTTTCCTCAGGACAAACTTGATCGCTGGTTTGAATATCGGCTTTGTCTTTTACTCTATCGGTTGAGTTACCTATATTGAAACTCAATCGATTGTACTGTATGAAATTTGTAGAAAAAGTGATTGTGACTGTTGGTGAGCTATTTGATCAAAAATAGAGTTGTTTCTTTGAGAAAAAATGGCTATATTTTGGCCCAAAGTGTCCCCCAACCCAAAGGGGCACCCTCAGCTATAAATAGGACCTCTTGGAGTTCATTCCAAGGTTGCTCATTCACTACGTGCTTGGTCCTAGCTTAGTTGAGAGTGTTCTAACCATTTGAGCCCTATTCTCTCTCTACCTTCAAGTCAAAATCATGAGTATGAGTGAGATAGGTTCCTTTGTAAGAGAACTACTCCATGTATTGATGTAAAGCTCTCCTCCACCATCTTCCTACCCTCTTTCCTATTGAAGAAAAGGTTGAAGATCTTCTCCGAGTGAAGGAGAAGGAGTTGTTGTTCTTCAAGGTTGAAGAAGGCAAGGTGTTCCAGATCTCCAAGTGAAGGAGATAGGCAAGGCAAATGCTCAAGAAGGATAGGTAATCCCTTGAAGGCCAAAGACTTGAAGAAGGAGTGGGTAAGTCTATGTTGATGGGTTAAGACTCCATGGTTCAAGTGGGTAAGCTCCTTCTATAGGTTGAAGATCCTTGCTTGAGGTACTAATCCCTTGGATGATTGTGGTTTTGTCTTGTAATCTGATGATGGAATATAGGAGTACCAAGATTGCAAATCCTAGAGATTAACCACCTCTAGGTAGTGGACTGACATTGCTCCTAGTTAGGACATGGAACCACTCTAAACCACCTTGTCCAAGTGCATGCTCTTCCTTATCTCTTATCTTTTCCGTGCATGTTAGTTAGGATCTCAAATTGCTTAAATGTTTAAGATTTTGTACTTAATATAATTTTGTGGTCTAATCTGTTTTGTGAGAATTGTGAAGCTCTATTCACCCCCCTCTAGAGCCCTTGATCCAACAAGTGGTATCAGAGCATGTCTTCTCCAAGTTACTTCTACAAGTAGGAGAAGATGGGTGATTTAGCACTTGGATCCCTCAACTTAGAAGGAAGCTTTTCCATGCGACCTTTGATCTTCGACGACACCAACTTCCTCTATTGGAAGAGAAGAATGTAGTTCTACCTCCAAGGTGTAAGCTATGAGATGTGGAAGGAGGTGCACCTCAAGTATGAAGATCCAAAGGAGGAAATCTCCACATGGATGGAAGCCCAAATGAAGCAAGCTCAACTCAATGCCAAAGTTGTGAGCATCATCTATGCAACCCTCACCCCATACGAGTTCAACTGGATCTCCTCTTGGGACACTGCACATGAGATTTGGAACAAGCTTTATGTCACCTATGAAAAAATGGAGCAAGTGAAGGAATACAAGATCTCCATCCTTGGTGGTCTTCTTGAGAACTTCAAGATGGGTAAGAATGAAATAGTGGCTGATATGTACACTAGGATCAATGTCATCATCAATGGATTGGTAGCCCTTAGTAGTGTGATGGACAAAGGCACTATAAACTCCAAGATCTTAAGATCTCTTCCAAAGAGATGGGAGCCCAAGGTTACATCCATTGAAGAAGTGTACAAGATTAGTGAATTGTCAAATGAGGAGCTAGTTAGCAACCTTCAAGCCCATGAACCAAGGCTTGATAAGCAAGAAGAAGAAGAAAAGAGAGAAGAGAAGGAGTCCAAGAAGATCAAGGATACAACCTTCAAAGATCAAATTGAAGAGATGGTTCGGCAGTAACAACTTGCTCTCAAGTCCCCTACTCCTTCCTCAAGTGAAGATGAAGGCCCAAGTGAGCATGAAGAAAACTACTCAAAGGGAAAACACTTCAAGGGAAAGCCTTCTTCATCAACTCCTAGATGCTATGAGTGTGGCCAAAAGGGCCATTACAAGAGTGACTGCCCCAAGGCTAAGAAGAGCCATCACAAGAGCAACCACAAGAAAGACAAGGAGTATAAGAGAGAAGGTAAATACAAGAGAAAGGAGAAGAAAGAAAGAAGAAGCAAAGATGCAACTCATGCAGCTTGGGAGGAGTCTTCCTCAAGCTCCGAAGATGGAGAATGTCACCTTTCTCTCATGGCCTCTACAAGTGAAGATGTAGGTGAGGTAAGTGAAGTCAATTTGTATGAGTTGTCTAAGAAAACTCTCATTGATATGCTTAATGATTGTCGGTCATCTTTTACTAAATGCAAATCTAGAAGGAAAAGGTTAGGTAAGATAATAGATGATCTTTATGCTAAAATTGAGATTCTTGATAAAAATGAAAAATTGCTCCTTGATAGCATAGATTCTTTGCAAGGGCAATTTCTTGACCTTGAGCTCCAATACAATGGAGTAGAGATTGAGAACGGTGTCTATCTTAAGATAATTGTAGATCTTAAGGAAGATAACCAAAGATGCCAAGATGAGATAGATGTTCTTAAAACTGAAAATGTAGAACTCAATCTCATTGATGAAGCTAGAAAGCAAGAAATTCATGTGTATCAAAAGGAAATTCTTTTGCTTAAATATGAAAATGCTAAGTTTCTTTCTCAAGTTAATGGTCTATCATCTAGACCTATTTTGCAAAGTAATCAGGTAGCTAGCACTACTTTAGAATGTGATTCTTTTCATACTAAAGCCCACAATTTAGAGGTCGACCTATTGCATGCTAGAGATGATCTTTATAGTTTATCTTCTACTGTCATTAACCTTAGTGATGATAATGCTAAGTTAAGAGCTTCTTTGCAAAAGTTTCTTGTGGGAAATAAATCCCTTAATGTTATCCTAGAACACTCTACCAAATAAATTAGTACTAGTGGTTTAGGATATGATGGGACTGCTCCCAAGGGTAAGAACAAGAATAAGAGTAAGGGTAAGAAGAAGAGTGTAGAACCTCCTATCTTTCATGGAGAGACTTCTGGATCTAAGAACCCAATGGTATGTGTTCATTGTAAATGTGATGATCATTACTCTACTTATTGTCCTTACAAGCCAAAGGGGACCAACTCAAAGATGAAATGGGTCCCCCAAGCTAACCCCAGATCCCAAAGTTTGAGTTGAGTACCGAAATCATTCTTTCTTGCAGGTCAAAAAGAGGTGGATTGTTGATAGTGGCTGCTCAAAACATATGACAGGTGAAATCAGCCATTTCAACAAATTCATGAAAAAGAAAGGAGGATCAGTGACCTTCGGGGACAACAAAAAGGGTAAGGTGATAAGTGAGGGTGATGTAGGCAACGAACTTTGTATCAAGAATGTTTTGCTTGTTGATGGCCTACATCACAACTTGATAAGTGTAAGCCAACTTTGTGATAATGGGTATCTTGTTTTGTTTACATCTTTAGAATGTTTGCTTGTAGATTCCCTCACTTATAATGTCATATATAAGGGAACTAGAAATGGTAATCTTTATGTTATTGTGCTTTATGCCCTAAATCCCGTAGTTGATAGATGCTTAGTTGTGGATAAAAATGATATTTCTCTTTGGCATCGCCGGTTAGGTCATGCGAATATGCATCAAATGAAGAAATTGAGCAAAATGGAATTGGTTCAGGGACTTCCCAAATTGGATTTTGAAAAGGATGAGGAATGCCAACCTTGTACACAAGGCAAGAAAACTAGGTCCTCCTTCAAATCCAAATGATTCCTTAGTTCCAAAAGAGCTCTTGAGCTTCTTCACATTGATCTATTTGAACCTATGAGAACTCAAACGCTTTGTGGTTCCAAGTATTGTCTTGTGATTGTTAATTTCTTTCATTATACTTGGACCTTCTTTCTCATTTCGAAAAGTGATACACTTGATGTTTTCTCAAGCTTTTGTAATTGAGTTGAAAACAAAGCTTCTTGCATGATTGTTTCTATCCATAGTGACCATGGAGGAGAGTTTGAAAATGATATTTTTAAGTGTTTTTGTGAAAAATCTGGTTACTCGCACAATTTCTCTTCTCGTACACCTCAACAAAATGGGGTAGTAGAGAGGAAGAATAGCTTGCTACAGGAGATGGCTAGGACCATGCTTCTTGAATATGACATTCTTAAGAAGTTTTGGGCCGAAGCCGTTAGCACCGCCTATTTTGTGCAGAACTGAGTTTTTACACATCCTTCTTTGAAGAAAACCCCCTATGAGTTATGGCATGGTAGAAATACATCCATTGATTTCTTTCACATTTTTGGATGTCCTTGTTTTGTTTTAAACATGAAGGATTCTCTCAACAAGTTTGATCCAAAATATTACAAGGCTTTCTTCCTAGGTTATAGCACTACAAGAAGGGCATATAGAGTTTTCAATATTGAATTGTCTAAAATTGAAGAATCTATCAATGTTAAGTTTATTGAAACTATACCTGTTGTTGGCAAGAATGTTGTTGATAATGATGTTGCAGATGACTTAATTCCTATCTTGAAAGATCTCAACATTGACAACAAAGGTAAGCAGGTGGTTGAAGATGAAGATGAAGAGAAGAAGGATCCTACTCCTCGATTTGCAAAGAATCATCCCAAAGAGCTAATCATTGGAAACCTATTTGAGAGAGTGAAGACACGAGCTGCCTACAACAAAGAACAAGCAGACAATGCCTTCATCTCACAGCTGGAGCCAAAGAACATCAAGGAAGCTCTTGGATATGATGAGTGGATCCTAGTCATGCAGGAGGAACTAGAGAAATTCGAGAAGAATCAAGTGTGGACTCTAGTGCCAAGACCAAGTGATAGAAAAGTCATTGGCACCAAGTGGGTCTACCGCAACAAACTCGACGAGAATGGTAAGGTGGTAAGGAACAAAGAAAGGTTAGTGGTACAAGTTTACAATCAATAGGAAGGTATTGATTTTGATGAAACTTATGCTCCTGTTGCCAGACTGGAATCTATTAGAATGCTACTTGCCTTTGCTAGTTATAAAAATTTCTTGCTATATCAAATGGATGTTAAAGTGCATTTTTGAATGGTATAATCGAGGAGGAAGTATTTTTTGCTCAACCTCCGGGCTTTGAAAATGAAAAGCTACCTAATCATGTTTATTTTTTGCAAAAAGCTCTCTATGGACTCAAGAAAACACCTTGAGCTTGGTATGAGAAATTAAAGAACTTTTTGTTAGACAATGGCTATGTCATGGGCAAAGTTGATTCTAGTCCATTTCTAAACACACTTCTATCTTATCATTCAAATTTATGTTGATGATATCATATTTGGCAGAATAGATCTTGATCTTTGCAAGGATATTAGTTCTCTTATGTAGAGTGAGTTCGAGATGAGCATGATGGGTGAGTTGACTTTCTTCCTCGGCTTCCAAATCAAGAAAACCAAAGATGGAAACTTCATCAACCAAGGCAAGTACACCAGTGAACTACTCAAACACTTTGGGATGGAGAACATGAAGCCGATGGACACACCCATGTCCAACACTGCCAAACTAGATAGAGATGAAGAAGGTGAGAAGGTAGATGAGAAGCTCTATAGAAGTATGATTAAAAGTTTACTTTATTTAACTGCCTCTAGACCTGACATTATGTTTAGTGTTGGCTTGTGTGCTCACTTTCAATCAAGTCCTAGGAAATCACATCTTATTGCTATCAAGAGGATTTTGAGGTACTTAGCCAAAACTCAAAACTTTGGTCTATGGTACCCTAAGTCAAGGGACTTTACTCTTGTAGCATATAGTGATGCAGATTATGCAGGCTGTTTGGTTGATAGAAAGTGCCCAAGTGGCACTTGCTTCCTTCTAGGACCATGCTTGGTGTCTTGGTTTTCCAAGAAATAAAGCACCATGTCATTATCAACTACCGCAACTGAATATATTGTGACTGGGAGTTTTTGTGCTAATGTCCTATGAATGAAGCAAATGGTTCATGACTTTAACATACATTTTGATGCTTCTCCTATCTATTGTGATAATACTAGTGCAATCAATCTTTCTTATAATCCTATATTGTATAGTAGAGCTAAACATATAGAGGTTCTCCATCATTTTCTTTGTGACCACATTGCCAAGAAGGATATCTATATCACTCATGTGGACACGGAAAATTAGTTGGCGGACATTTTCACTAAACCTCTAGCTAGAGAGCAATTTAATTTTATTAGATCAAAATTGCTTATTGTTGCTTCTAATGATATTGACATGCCATCTAGCTAGTTGTTTTTATCCTATATTTCTTGCTCATGCTTTACTCACCTTACTTACCTAAATTTGCTAAAATATGCTTAATTTGCTTGTTGACATGCTTAGTTTCACTTTTTTTGTGTGTTTCTCTACTTTCTTGGTTTTATCGCTAAATAGTACCCAATGATGAGTGATATGTGCCTAAGTATGTTCAATATACATAATAGACTTGAAAAATGAATTTAATTAGCATTCATATGGCTAGAAATTAAGTTTGATGGTTTTAGGTCAGGTTGACCATTGGTCGAGTTTCCCCAGGACAAACTCAACCGATCAGTGGTCGAGAGTTGTTCTTTTTTTGAACCAATCGGTCAAGTTTCCCACTCTTAGAACTCGACCGATCTGTGGGATGAAGCCAACTTAAGTTTGGATCGGCTGACTATTCTCCCTCTCAACTAGAGAATAGATGACTGATTCCTCTTCTTCTAGCCCTAAGCTCTCTACCCTAGCCCTAACCTTCCCTATCCTAGCCCTTTCCCGACCTAGATAGGTTGTTCTTGACCTTCTCGGTTGCTCTTTGGTGGTTTTTAGGCGGCTTTTGTGGTTTGCTTTGTGTGTTTGTTTGTTTATCCTCCTATTTCTCTCCTACATGGCTTCTCAAAGGAGAAAACGATCTGCCCCTAGCAATGCTCCTTCGTCTTCTTCGTCTAATCGCTTGATTCCTTTTGACGATACCTCTTTTGTCTCAATAGAGGCTGTTAATAGGTATAAGGACCTTCTTCCTAGGAGTCCTTTTCCATTTCATGCCTTGTTTGAGCCAAATCCTAGACGTCAAGCGGTTATAGACCAGGTTGCTAGGTTGCTCGCCACCCACCACCTCTCCGCCTTGGCCATTGAACGTAATTGCTTTTTTAATTCGATGACTAGCACGAAAACAGTTCATGAGTTCTACACTAACTTGCGTTGGAACTACGACTCCCTCGTACCCCCACTGAACTCTCAAGTAATCCTAACCTCTATGATCGCCGGTAAATGTTTCCAAATCTCCGAGGATATTCTAAATGTCTTGTTTTCCGGAGATGAGGAAAATGATACCTGACACAAGGATTATGGAAAGTACTTTGATCTTTTAGATCCCGAAGGTTTCTATAAGCAGACTAAACTTACCCTCCCTGACATTCATCGCTACTTGAAGAAACCTGACGTTCCATATAAGAAGAAGAGAACCCTACCTTCCTCCTCCCTTGACCTTAGGAAGCACATTCTGGCTTTAGTGATCAATTGCAACATCTATCCGAAGAAAAATCAAATGGATATTGTAGAGAACACTACTGTCATTATGTATTGCATCCTAGAGAACATTGGTGTCAAGTGGGCCAGATACATTCTACACCATACAACCTACTTTGACACTGGTAAGAACACCTGAGGCACCCATCCCTTGTATCCAGCCCTGATCTATGGTTTGTTTCAGTTTTCTACTGAGAAATCACTCTTTTCTGACTTTCATTACAAGTTAGTCAGGAAGGGTGTTTGTATCAGTGAAACCACGATTCAAAAGTATGTGCCTATGTTTGCCTCCTCCACCCCTGGTGTTTCTCCCTCTACCTCTGCCTCTATAGCCCCTACCTCCTCTGTACATGCTCTACCTCCTCAGCCCCCTCCTCGACCTAGCTGTGCTCCGTTATGTGTATCTAATGATACCCTTATGGGCTACATGATGCACTAACAAGTATACAACCAACAGGTCCAGGAGCACCTGCATCAGGATCTGTGTTGTGTCATGTTGACCATGAACCTATCCTTTTCTCACCCCTACCCACCTACCAACCCTACCCTAGTAGTGATTATGCTTCATATGCATACAATCATTACTATCCCACACCCGAGCCTTCTACTGTTGCAGCTCCTCCACCTTTCGTTGTTGGTAGTTCTACTCCCGCCTACCTCCCGTTGCCTGTTGGCCCCCTGGCCACCTTGCTTGCCAGCCTTGGAGACTCTGCTCCATCCTTTCCTCAGTCCAATGAGCTCCACGCTCTTGGTATGTCTTGGGCTGAGAAGAATGCTCGTTGGCCCGATCATGATTTTGGTCCTCCTGCTGATGAGGAGATGCCTGAGCAGGCTGATGATGCTGATGACGACGATAGTGATGGCGAGGATGCTTCTGATGATGGTGATGGTGATGGTGCTGATTCTGGTAATGAAGGCACTACAGCTGCACCTTCTGATGGAGATGAGGACTACGAGCCTAGAGTCGATGATGACGACGTTGTGGATATAGATAGTCTAGATGTCTAGCTTGTTTCTTAGTTTTTAATCTAGTATGCTGATCATATACATCTTTCTAGGCTATTTTGTATAAGAAACATCTGGGCACATTACATGAGTTGTACTATTTTATCTTCTATTTTTCGTCACTTCTTGCTTGTAGTTTCTTTCATGAGAACATGCATCTGAGTTGTAATATATGTGATGTGCATTCTTGTTATTTACTCTGATATATCTTATGAGTTGGTGTCATCTCTCACCATATTTTGATTATGAATGAGATTATATGTTGCTTTTGTCTCTACTTGACATATAATATGAGATTGCTTATATGAATACCTGGTTGATTGTGTTTTGGAGAGGACCTGGATATATGCTCTTCTACCCCCCTACTTTTTGATAATGTCAAAAGAGGGAGAGAAACTTCAAAGTCTTGAAACTCAATCCTATTGTTATTTGTTGTGATACTATTGCTTATTGCTTATGAGATCCTTTTCTTGTTCATTTAATGTTTTACCATGTGACTTGCAAAGGACCACATAATAATGTATGATATAATTGCTTTGTGTAGAAATATTAACTATGCAGGTTAGAGGAAGAACATATTGAGGGGGAGCAATTCACATTGTTCACATCTTGAATCCCCTTAATTCAAAAGGCAAATGTATAACTTCTATATCCTTTTCAATATGTTTGAGAAATGGTTTATCATTGTCAAAAAGGGGGAGAATGTTGACCTAGAGGTTATACATTGTACATATTTTGATAATGACTTAACCATTCCATTCATATATATCTAATGTGTGTATTCAAGATTGATTTCAGGTGTTTGGTACATGAAAAGGATCAAAAATCAAAAGCCCTAATTTGTTCAAGTTCAAGCCAAAAGCTATGCAAGTGTGTAATTTGGGAAATCCATGTAAATGACCTTAGAATATTTTTATAATCTCTTGAATTGATGAATTGGCTTGTAAATAAGATGAGAAAATTGATTGGGACACTAAACACCAAGTTTTAATCACTTTTGATGCACTTTAGAAAATTGATCACAGGCAGCCAATCGGTCGAGTTTGAATCTCGACCGATCCTCTTGGATCAATTCTCTGAAGAGTGCATCGGTCGAGTTGTGATTTCACAGAACTCAACCAATCAAGTACCTGACCAATTCGATTTTCATTGGTCGGTCGAGTTTCCTAAGGACAAACTCGATTGATGGTTTGAATATCGGCTTTGTCTTTTACTCTATTGGTCGAGTTACCTTTATTGAAACTCGACCAATTGTATTGTATATAATTTGTAGAAAAAGTGATTGTGACCGTTGGTGAGCTATTTTATCAAAAATAGAGTCGTTGCTTTGAGCAAAAACAAAGTGTCCCCCAACCCAAAGGGGCACCCTCAGCTATAAATAAGACCTCTTGGAGTTCATTCTAAGGTTGCTCATTCACTACATGCTTGGTCCTAGCTTAGTTGAGAGTGTTCTAACCCTTTGAGCCCCTTTCTCTCTCTACCTTCAAGTCAAATTTGTGAGTATGAGTGAGATAGGTTCCTTTGTAAGAGAGCTACTCCATGTATTAATGTAAAGCTCTCCTCCACCATCTTCCTACCCTCTTTCCTATTGAAGAAAAGGTTGAAGATCTTCTCCAAGTGAAGGAGAAAGAGTTGCTGTTCTTCAAGGTTGAAGAAGGAAAGGTGTTCCAGATCTCCAAGTGAAGGAGATAGGCAAGGTAAATGCTCAGGAAGGATAGGTAATCCCTTGAAGGCCGAAGACTTGAAGAAGGAGTGGGTAAGTCCATGTTGATGGTGAAGACACCATGGTTCAAGTGGGTAAGCTCCTTCTATAGGTTTAAGATCCTTGCTTGAGGTACTAAGCCCTTGGATGATTATGGTTTTGTCTTGTAATCTTATGATGGAATATAAGAGTACCAAGATTGCAAATCCTATAGATTAACCACCTCTAGGTAGTGGACTGACATTGCTCCTAATTACGTCATGGAACCACTCTAAACCATCTTGTCCAAGTGCATGCTCTTCCTTGTCTCTTATCCTTGTTGTGCATGTTAGTTAGGATATCAAATTGCTTGAATGTTTAAGATTCTGCACTTAATATAATTTGGTGGTCTAATCCATTTTGTGAGAATTGTGAAGCTCTATTCACCCCCCTCTAGATCCCTTGATCCAACAACATTACCCACAAGTTGATGATGACTTAATCATTACCTTAACGAGTGTCTAATGTTTCTACTGGGATCATGCTAAATTTATACACTCTTCAATTTCCCCAAATTTGAAACCTAGAATTGGAGAAATCAAGCTAAGAAATGCACAAAGATCAACTTTGAAGAATAAATAGTTTTTTCTATAGATCTATTGCATAAAGATTTTTAGTTATTATATCACTTGTAATCAACATCAATCATAAAAATTTAATTTGAAAGAATTAAATTTCACTTGAGCATATCTAGAAATACCCCACACATCAAGGGTCATCACCCGAGTTTTCCTTGAGGAAATTCAACATACCCCATAGTAGAAGGAATTTATAACCTCCTATCCATAAGAGTACGTTATAGAAAAACTCAATCGAACAAAAAAAACACAAGAAGTTTCCCTTGCACTTGATCACTCTTTTGACAAGGAAAATTGGAGGAGAATGGAAGCACTCCACACTGAACACTCTCTTATACATATAAATGGCACATAACTCTCAAGATTTAAGAAGTCCTCGACATTCTCTTAGGGATATTCTATAGCATAAAATCTAGTTAGACCCACTAGATTAGACATCTTGTAATATTATCTACCTTTCCCTGACCCATAGAATCACAAAGATTTTTTCTAGTGAGAGTCATCAACTAAATTTTAGGGTAAATACTTCACTAATTGGTATACCTAAACTATACTATAAGGGAACATCTATAGGAAAATATGGCTACAGAATAGGTAGCGGAAACACAAATTTTATCTACCATATTTCCCATAAACCAGCAGATCGCGTGAATAATTATAAGATGGGAAGGATGGTTTTGATGATATATCTGGTCCTAGAGCAAGTTCGGTGACATCTCCTCATCGATTTAGATATGCAACTATTGATTAGTTACTCTTAGATAGTGTATGTGTAGCTCCTGGTCTTCACCACAGACAACATATTGGACAATGTATGCAGTGGCTATTGTGGTCTCACCATGGACTGCATGTTGACATTTCCTTCCTTGCAGCAACCAAATGACTCCTACCTCTAAAAAAATCCACAAAGATCACCTAGAAATCCTGTCATCCTACTAGAATGGACAAGAAGGAATTTCCCCCTCCGTTGGTGTACTAATCACCAACCTGCTCTCTCACAGCAATGATCCTCAGTTATTGTCTCCCATAGCTATTCCTCCCTAGTCAGGTAGAACTTGCTTGGTCTCTCTTGGTTATCACAACCAAAGAAGAAAATAATTATTAGAACAACTGACTCTCAATTGTATGTGTTGTTATATGGGAAGCCCCCGGTACCCCTCTATTTATAGGAGGGGTTTGGGTCAGGGTTCCCACTCTATGCGGGAATGGAAGGGACCAGAAGATCTCAAAATTTTGCAACCTGCAAACACCCAAATAGCCGTCTGGAAACCTAGACGGTCCTCTGGCATGTGAGATAGTCATTTTGTAGTTTCCCAATCACATACAAAATTGGAAATTCATTTCCCTTTAATTCTAAACATTAATTCCTTGCACCACAAGTATTATGCAATTGAAACAACTGAATTCTAGAAAGTATCTAGAACCTTCCTACAATCTAACTAAGTGATCTCACCCATGTGAGACAGTCGTCTGGTGACCCAAGATGAGTCGATCGGTTCATCAGAATGAACCGGTCGGTTCACACCTCATTCAGAGCAGAACTTAGCCAATTTCAATTCGAATCATCCTGATACTCCAAACAACTATCTCAACTCTTGAGCCGATCGTCTGGCACCCCAATCAGACATCTCACTTAGTGAGCCAATCGTGTGGTAGTGTAGACAAATGATTTGTTGTGTGAATTGAATACCTAAATACTTTAGTAATCAATTCAATCATCCTTTAAGATTAAACTCATCTTCTGGGTCGAGACCTATGTGTGTGAGCCTATAGGTCCCATATCACGTTGGCAGTGAATGTCCATAACTGACTTATGACATAACAAGAAAAGAGTGGTTCCTAGTCACACATCAGTGCTACCCAAGTGAATGGAAAGCTGGGGAACAACTACAACCTATAATTTGTTCTTGTGTTATAGTGTTTGTATAATTCCTTTATCATTGATATCCAGATTGAACTCGAGGCATGGAGTAGTCACCCTCTTCAACATTCAATCTTATTTCTTGAACTAAAGAAGATTTTCTGAGATATAAGTAAGCTCAATATCACATATTGAATCACATGTACATGGCCATGCATTTCTCAATCTTGCTAATTAAGAGGCCTTGGATATCATACTCCCTTAGGAGGGACAAATCCCATATCTATAACTCACAGTCAGTCCCCATGTGTCACAGTCACCTAATCATCACCGTTATAATAACCCATATTTCAGGATGGCATTTGATGATGTCAAAGCACACTGAACGACATGTGATGAGTGTAGTGATTTTAGGTCTAAGAACAAAAAACAACACCATCACTATGAGAAATGACTATGACTACCATGGTAATGGTTTCCATGTGTCAGTCTCGTGGTGGGTCTGTCTGATACATTGTTCTCTAACATGTATCTGTATGCTTGCTTTGATATAACCATATCATGACTAATGAGATTATGTCATCAACCAACTGACACTCTGATCTTGTGTGTCATTGTTGTCTATCAACCTTCCACAATAACAACTGATCAAGGACATAATGAGAATATGTATGTACTCTTAACATCCGTAGGATCTCATTTCTCCAAGTTACGTACTTGAATACATACATCATTTAGTAACTATAGACATTTATAATGTTACATCATTATCTCATAACTGAATCAAACATAATAAATTGGAAGCTTTGCTTTATTTATTAATCAAATAAATTACAAGTTGTGCCATTACAATCATCATATGATTGGCTCTCTAGGCATGCATACCAATAGACTCCCACTTGCACTTAGATCCAATCACCCACGAATTGTATTTTAAGTGATCTAACATTTCCATCATGCTTCTTCTATGAAAGTGACTTAGTTAAGGGGTCAACAACATTGTTCTCAGTTGGTACTCTATAAATCTTTACATTTCCTCATTGTACGATCTCTCATATGAGATGGAACCTCTTTGTATATGCTTTGAGCATTGATGTGATCTAGGTTTCTTAGCTTGTGCAATAGCTGCATTGTCATCACAATATAGCTCAATTGCGTCACTGATGCTTGGAACGACCCCAAGTTCTGTAATGAACTTCTTGATCCACACATCCTCCTTTTCTACATTCGATGCAACAATATACCCATCATCTATTGTAGAATCAACAACTGTTTCTTGCTTGGAACTCTTCCAGGTTACAACTCTATTGTTTAGGCAAAACATGAATCCTGATTGTGATTTGTGATCATCTTGATCAGTCTTGAAGCTTGCATCAGTGTAACCCTTTACCACCAACTCTTCCTATCCTCCAGACCAAGAACTGATCCTTAGTTCTTCTCAAGTACTTGAGGATGTTCTTTACGACTATCTAGTGAGCATCACTTGGGTCAAAATAAAATATGCTTGTCATGCTCAAGGCATATGAGATGTTCAGATGGGTACATAACATTGCATACATGATCGGTCAAATTTCCAAGGCATATGGAATCAAACTCATGTGTTCCCTTTCTTCACAAGAACAAGGACAATGAGCTCTAGAGATGGTGACACCATAAAGCATAGGCTTGTTTCCTCTCTTTGAGTTATCCATGTTGAACCGCTTCAACACTCAATGTATGTGCTTTGACTTAGTCCAACAAACCTTTTGGATCTATCTCTATAGATCTTTATCCCCAAGATGTAGGATTCTTATCACAAGTATTTCATAGAAAACGTATTTCCAAGCCATGTCTTTACCTTTTGTAAAGTAGGGATGTCATTCCCCATCAATAATATGTCATATAAGTATAATATGAGGAATGTCACTATGCTCCCACTAACCTTCTTGTACATACAAGGTTCATCTTCATTTTGAATAAAGCCTAACTCTTTGACTATCTCATCAAAATGAAGATTCCAGGTCTGAGATGCTTGCTTCAATCCATAGATTGACCTTTGTAGCTTATAGACTTTATTTGCAAACTTTGAATCTATAAAACCCCCGGGTTGTGTCATATACACATCCAAAAAAATATTCCCATTAAGGAATGTAGTTTCTACATCCATATATGAAATCTCATAGTCATGATAATCTGCAATAGAAATCATGATCCTGATGGACTTAACTATTCCATTGGTGAAAAGGTTTCGTCGTAGTCAACACCTTAAACTTGTCTGAAGCCCTTTGCAACCAATCTACCCTTATAGTTTTGAAATTTTCCATCCATGTCAATCTTCTTCTTGAAGACCCACTTGCACCCTATGGGTTTTACCCCTTTAGGTGGATCCATTAAATTACATAGTTTGTTGGTATACATGGATTCCATCTCAGATATCATGGCCTCAAGCTATTTCTCAGACTCTGGTCCCTCTATATCATCTTGATAGGTTATTGGATCCTCATCTATGACCAATTCACTTCCTTCATGAGTCACAATATATCCAAATATTTTAGGCTCAAGGCGTGTCCTATTAAGATCTATGAGGTTTCTATGTTACTTGAGGAATTTGAGATTCCACAACACCTAGTGATTATCTTGGTTTTTCTTTTTCATCTATCACTTTTGTTTTCTCTTGTTGGTCTCTAACCTTTTTAAGTTCCACTTTCCTCCCACTTATTCCTTTGGAAATGAAGTCCATCTCAAAGAATGCAACATCCCTGGAAACAAACACTTTGTTTCCAGTTTGGGAATGAAAGTAATATCCTCTTGTTTCTTTAGGATATCTGACAAAATAAAATTAATCTTATCAGAAAATATTCTCTTAACATAATCTTCACATCCCCAAATCCTCATAAAAGATATTTTGGGATGTTTCCCATTCCATATCTCATATGGTGTCTTTTGAATAATTTAGATGGTACTTGGTTTAGTGTAAATGTGGTGGTTTCTAGAGCATACCGCCAGAAGGTAGTCTAAAGCTCAGCTAAACTCATCATTGATCGCACCATATCTAGCATTGTGTGATTCCTTCTTTCTGACACACCATTATGTCATGGTGTTATAGGTGGATTCCAATGGGATACAATCCCAAGGGCTCTAAGAAGGTTCTCAAACTCTTGGTTTAAGTATTCTACATCTTGATCAGAATGAAGCACCTTAATACTTTTACCAAGTTGGTTTTGTACTTCATTCATAAAATCCTTGAACTTTTCAATAGTTTCAAACTTATTTCATTAAATAAACATAGCCATAACTACTGAAGTCATCAGTGAAGGTAATGAAAAATGGATACCCACCTCTAGCCGTTATTCTAAAAGGTCCACACACATTGATATGTATGAGTCCTAATAGATCACTATCCCTCTCATTGTTGTCAGTGAAAGGGGTCTTAGCACTCTTACACAACAAATAAGATTCACGTCTCTATTGATTCTAGATGAAAAGAGTTTAGATAACCATCCTTATGGAGTCTAGATATGCATTTCTCATTTATGTTCCCTAGATGACAATGCCAAACATATGTTTTTTTAGTTGTTGAGGTTTAGTCTTTTGGTATATATGTAATAAACATCTGTCTTTAGATCTAACAAGTAAAGACCATAAGACATTCATGCACTGCCATAAAAGATCCCATCTTTTGAAATAGGTCATTGACCATTTTAAAATGGGACTCAAATGCATCCTTGTCCATACAAGATATAGAAATGATGTTTCTATTTATAGCAAGTACATAATACTAGTTCTTTAACTCTATTACAAGCCTTGTGAAAAGAGATATACTAAAGGTTCTAATTGTGCTAGTTGCAACTCTTTCACCATTAGCAACTTGCAGTTCCACCTCACCTTTTCCTAAAGGCCTACTTCCTTTCATATCCTGCATATGAGAACATATGTGAGATCCACATCCGGTATCTAGTACCCATGATGAAGAAGTAGATAGGTTTATCTCAATAATGTATATACCTGAAGTGGAGATCACCATCCCCATCTTCTGCTTCTTAAAATCCTTCAAGTACAAAGGATGAGCTCATTTTGCACTTTCTTCCTCCTTATCTTGAGTGTTGAAGATTTGGATTTAGGCTTGACATCAAAACTTTTCTCAGTCTTTCTTTGATCCTTGGATTCATCTCCACTTCACCATCACAGTCTTGTCATTCATTAATTTCTCTTCAACATGAATCAACATGGAAAGCAAGTCTGACATTTGTCTAGCCATATTTTTTACATGATAACATGAAATAAAGTAGCTATATGATTCTTGAATTGTCTTTAGGATCATATCAGTGGACAACTCTTGGCTCAAGGTGGATCCCAGTTCTTCAAGATGATACACATGTCCAATCATATTGGGCACATGTTCTTCTACTGAGGTTCCCTCTGTCAGCTTAGACTCAAGTAGCACCTTTAAGATACCGTCCCTTTCTTGCTTTGTAAGACCAAGTGTCACTTTCTTAAGATGTGTTACCATATCAAGATCACTCATGTCTCACATTTCTCATTCTACTCATAGTTCATGCAACTAAGCATAAGGTACTTTATCTCTAAGGCATCATTGGCATGCTTCCAATAAGCATCCACTTGTGCCCTAAGTGCATCAAGAGTAGGTATATCTAGAACTGGTTTGTCAAGGATGTAGAGCTTGGACTCATTATTGATAACCCTTCTCAAAATCCAAAACCGGTTGTGGAAATTTGTCCTGTCATATTTTTCCTTCTTAAGGATCAATCACGATTCATATTTGTTCTTCATTTGATTCTACAAGAGAAAATTTGCATTTGTTAAAAACTTTTGATATAATTTGAAAATTTGACGATATTAATTAGGTCTTTAATTAATATTGCTCGCACTATTTTATTTAAAATTGATAGCCCTCACATATCAATTTGAAATATTGTTGTGTATAATATTCTAGTGGGCCAGATCCAAGATAATTCAACTGTGGCCCGATCAACACCACAAAATACAGTCAATTACCAAGGTAGGAAACTTTTTCCAATTGCATCATATGCAATTCTGGAGAGATGATATGTGAAACCCCTTGCCATACTCATCTGCTTGCTTCTGGTCTTAGACTCTCTAACAATTACTTGTTTAAGCCTGACTCAACAACCAACACGACAAATATGCACCCTATAGAGATGGAACCTACATATCTAACAACACACTTCCACGAGATAGATGTCGCACCATGCAGAGGCATAACCTATGCTTGGTCGATCAAGTTTTTCATGTGGGTTGCTATTGGAAAGCATATTAGACGTAATATAATTTTTATTTGAGGGAGTTTGTATTTATAAATACATACACTTTATCCAATCACCACATATATAGTATGCATCATATACATGCTATATCCCACAATGAAAACATGCAATAAATGAAAGTGAAACCTATTGTTGATGAAGATCCATGCTTTCTGATCTGGGTTGATCGGTTCAACCCTTGAAATGACTGACTCACATCCTGGCCGGTTGTTAGGTCGTGTCACCAATCATCTGGTTCTACTATCCACCATCTCTAGATCCTCTAGCTGATTGGTTGGGTCCACCATCCGGTCAGTTCAACTCGTCTGCTTGGTCCTCCATTCAATCGAATCGTCTTTGGAACATCATCTTCTTTGTCATAACAAGAAAGTAAACTATCCTACTTTTACATAATAATAGAGAAACCTCCAGTTACATTCAAGGGATCAAAGATAGGAAAAAATTAAATTTACATTGGGAAGATAAGATAGAGGCCCGATACATAGACCGAGATAAATGAATTTACCAACACACAACCATGCACAGATAATAGAGGTTATCGGCCATAACCATGCTATACATCCACCATCAAAACTGCTTTTAGGGTGATACATGTAAATTGCATATATATAATATATATTAGTTTGGGATTATCATGGTATTTGATTTGACAAATATTATTTGCATTGTAGGCATTAATAGAACTACAAAAATAAAATCTGATCATATCAAATATCCCATAATATAGTAGATTATGTTGGCTCTGCTACAACTGTAGGGAAATATGGCTATAGAATAGGCCCACGGAAACAAAACAATTATCTACCATATTCCCCATAAACTAGCAGATCGCATCAATAACTATAATATGAGAAGGATGGTTTTGAGGATATACATGATCCTGGAGGAAGTCCAGAGACATCTCCTCATCGTCGTAGATATGCAATTGTTGACTAGTTGCTCTTCGACAGTTTCTGTATAGCTCTTGGTCTTCACCACGTACAATAGACGGGATAATGTCTGCAATGGCTCCTGTGATCTCACCACAGACTGTAGGTTGACATTGGCCTATTAGTAGTAGACAAAGGAGTACTACCTCTAGAGAAGTCCACACAGACTTCCTAGAACTTCTGTCGTCCTACTAGCATGGACAGGAAGGAGTTGTCCCTTCTGTTGGCATACTAGTCACCAACTTGCTCTCCAACAGTAATGATCCCTAGTTGTTCTCTCCCGTAACTATCCCTCCCTAGTTGGGTAGGACTTGCTTGGGATTTCTTGGTTACCACAACCAGAGAGGATAATAATCATCAGTTCAATTAATTCTCAATTGTCTATGTTGTGATCTAGTAAGCCCCCAATACCCCTCTATTTATGGGAGGGATTTTGGTCAGGGTTCTCAGTCTATGTGGGAGAGGAAGGGATCAGAAAATATCAAAATTTTGCAACCTGTGAACACCCAAATGACCACCTGGAAACCCAGATGGTCATTTGGAAACCCAGACGACCATCTGGCATGTGAGACGGTTGCCTCGCATTGTGAGTCAGTCATTTTGCAGTTTCCCAATCCCATACAAAATTGGCAATTCATTTCCCATTAATGATAAACATTAATTCCTTATACTACAAGTATTGTGCAATTGAAATGATCGAATTCGATAAAGTATCTAGAACCTTCCTTCGATCTAATTGAGCGATCTCGCCCATGCGGGATGCTCGTCTCACTCACCCTGACGGTCGTCTGGTGAGCCGAGCTGACCTGAGCCAGTCGGTTCATCAGAATGAACCAGTCGGTTCACACCTCAGTCAGAGAAGAACTTAGCCAATTTCAATTTGAATCAACCTAATACTCCAAATGACCACCTCAACTCTTGAGTCGATCGTCTAGCACTCCAGACGACCGCCTCACTCAGTGAGCCGATTGTCTGGCAGTGTAGCCAACTAAATTGTTGCATGAATGGAATACCTAAACACTTTAGTAATCAATTCCATCATTATTAAAGATTAAACTCCTCTTCTAGGTCGATGTCTATGTGTGTAACCCTATAGGTCCCGTATCATGTTGGCAGTGAATGTCCATAACTGACTTATGACATCACAAGAAAAGAGTGGTGCCTAGTCACAGATGAATGCTACCCAAGTGAATGGAAAGTTGGGGAACAACTTCAACCTACAATCTGTGCTGGGTGTTACAATGTTTCTATAATTTCTTTCACTGATATCCAGATTGAACTCGAGTCATTGAGTAGTCACCCTCTTCAACATTCAATCTTGTTTCTTAAACCAGAGCAGATTGCCTTACATATATGTATGCTCAATATCACATATTGACTCACATGTGCATGGCTATGCATTTCTTAGTCTCACTAATCAAGAGGCCTTGGATATCATACTCCCTTAGGAGGGACACATCCTATATCTATCACTCAAAATCAGTTCCCATGTGTCACAATAACCAAATCATCACTATTATAACAACCCATGTTTCAGGACTGCGTTTGATGATGTCAAAGGATACCAAATGACATGTGATGAGTGTAGTGATTTCAGGTTTAAGAACCACAAACACCACCATCACTATGAGAGCTGACTATGACTACCATGATAATGGTTTCTATGTGTAAGTCTCATGGTAGGTCTGTGTGATACACTGTTCTCTAACATGTATATGTGTGCTTGGTTTGATATAGCCATATCATGACAAATGAGATTCTATCATCAACCAACTCACACTCTGGTCTTGTGTGTCATTGTTGTCTATCAACCTTCCACAATAACAACCGATCAAGAACATAATGAAAATATATATCTACTCTTAACATCTGTATGATATCATTTCTTTAAGTCACATACTTGAAGACATACTTCATTGAGTAATATAATCCTCTAGACTTTTATAATGTTACATCATTATCTCATAACTAAACTAAATATAATAAATAAGAAGCTTGCCTTTATTTATTAATCAAATCTATTACAAGTTGTACCATTACAATCATCATATGATTGGCACTCTGGGCATACATACAAATAACATCAGTTTTTGTTGACACTCCACTTTTTATTTCACCCGATCCACTTGTTAAACAAGTAAACTAGTGACAAGTTCAATCAAGATGACTAATTAATCAAAAATAGATATGTGAACAAACTCTTAATTCAGAACTGACTTGGTGATGAACTATGGGTGTAACCATAGTCATCAAAATCTGGTTGAAAGACCTAAAGATCACCCTAGAGTGATAGAAATTAGTAGGAACATCTTAGATCCATAAGAAATGTCCTAAGGGATGTCAACATATGAAGAGTAAGGTTCAAACAAGATATTACTGACTATAAGAATTCTGATTGGAACTGTGATAAATTATCAAAATATGATTCAATAGTCAATGAGAATGACAAAATCACATGATGATTGTGTGAATTACAATTCTATATCTCCATTGTTAGAAGTCACATTTGTAAAATTACAACACCAAATTCCCTCAATGGGAAGGCCATTGACTTGAATGAACATTAAACTTATCAATGATTTATTATAGAATACCTTAGATATTATCACCAGGGTCTCTACCTGAGACTGTCCCATGAACCAGATCCATGTCATCAAAGGTGAGTTTATCAATGAAAATGCATCCCAAATGTGCATATCAATGTGATTAGTGTATGTATGTGAGTCCAAACCCACCTGAACCTAACCACATGCCCACCACGAATGAGGCAAGGTTGTTTGCCTATTGAGTGAGCATGCCACTTTGGGAAAGCCAAATCCAACCTCAATTCAATCCCGACTCAAACAGCTTAATACAAAGAGGACTTTGGGAGGTGGATGCCTACTTTGCATGCACCTCACCTTTCTAGGCTCCTACGTGATCGAAAAAGCATCCTATATCCACAATGGGAAGCTTCTGGAAGGTAGGCACACACGTGATGCACACCCCACATTCAATGTGCCTCCCACATTGACCAGTCAACTCTACATCATTCAAATGCACCCTAGAAGCCTTCAAAAGGTAGTGCATACACCTGGCACATGACCCACATTTGTGTGCCTCCCACCTTGAATAGTGAAGTTTGAATCATTCAAAAACACCCTAGAAACATCTAGAAAGTGAGGCATATATGAATGAATATATATACTACATATATATTGTTTATCTAAATTTTATATCTTATAATTGCATTTGATCTAGGTGCTCATCTCTCATTTGGTTCATTTTAGATTATAGTAAAAATCTATCTAAAAGGTTCTACTAGTCATCCTAGAGTGAGAGAAATTAGTAGAAACATCTTAGATCTGCAAGAAATATCCTAAGGGATGTCATCACACAAAGATTGAAATTCAAACAAGATACTAATGACTACAAGAATTGTGATTGGGTCTGTGATAAATTATCAAAATATGATTCATTAGTCAATGTGAATGACAAATTGACATGATGAATCAGTGAAATACAGCTCTATATCTCCATTATTAGAAGTCACATTTGTAGAATTCCAATATCGAACTGCCTCAATCAGAATGCCACTAACTTGGATGAGCATCAAACTTATAAATGATTTATTATAGACTTCCTTTCTTCGATGTTGTTACCAGGGTCCCAACCTGAGACTATCCCATGAGTCAGATCCATGTCGTCAAAGGTGAGTTTATCCATGAAAATGCATCCCAAACATGCATATCGATGTGATCGATGTTTGTATGTAAGTCAAAACCCACCTGAACCTGACCCACATGTTCATCAAGGATGAGGAAAGGTTGGGTTCCTATTGAGTGAGCATGCCACTTTGGGAAAGTTGAATCCCGTCTCGAACTAGTCCCGACTAGACTAAATTTATCCAAAGAGGACTTTGGTAGGTAGGGTACCTACTTGGCATGCACCTCACCTTTATAACATCCTATAGGACCAAAAAGCATATATATCCACACTGGGAAGCTTCTACAAGGCATGAATGCACTTGCTGCACATCCCACATTCAGTGTTCCTCCCACATTGACCAATCAACTCTGCATCATTTAGTTACTCCCTAGAAGCCTATAAAAGGTAATGCGTGCACCTAGCACACAACCCACATTTTGTGTGCCTCCCACCTTGAATAGTAAACTATGAATCCTTCTAACACATCCTAGAAACCCTTTAGAAAGTGAGGCAGATATATATATATGTATGTATGTATATATATTGTTATTGTTGTTGTTTATTCACATTTTATAGATTAGCATTACATTTTATGTAGTCATTCATCTCTCATTTGGCCCATTTTAGAATGTAGTCAAAATTTGGTAGAAAGGTGCTAAAGGTCACCCTAGAGTAAGAGAAATAGTGGAAACATCTTGGATCCTCAAGAAATTTCATAAGAAATGTCCTAAGAAATGTCAACATATGAAGACTAAGGTTCAAACAAACATTATCTACTATAAGAGTTCTGATTGGATCTATGATAAATTTGTAGGAAAATATGGCGACAGAGATTGTAGCAGAAACAAAATAGTTTCTTGTCATATTACCCTTGACCAGTGTATCGTGTCAACAATTATGGACTAGGAAGGAAGGTTTTCAGGGTATATACCTGGTCCTAGAGCAAATTCAATGACAATCCTAAAAATGACATGCTTCTTTCTCAAGCAGTACTCAGATTGTTTTCGGTGCAACCTCCTGGTGTAGCACCACATGTGGCGGTTTATGACGTCCTCCTAGCATGATGGCAATGACCTCCATGCTTGTACGTAGTCCATGCATACCACAAAGAACTTTTGTCATTCTTTTAGAACTTATATGAAGGAGTTGCCCCTTTGATGTTAGCATGCTAGTGTTGGCTTGTTCTCCCTTGTTGTCTCTCTCTTTTACGGGTAAGACTTAGTTTGGGCTCTCACGTTACCACAACCTTGAGAGGACAACATTTTTTTAACATTAGTTGTGTCTTCTGAAAGCCTGGACTACCCTCCTATTTATAGGAGAGTGGGGGTAGGGTTTCCATATCAACTAGGAATCAAAGAGACATATTTTCATGATTTTTTTGTTGTTTCCAGTCATGAGTTGATCAACTCAACTTTTGAGTCAGGTGACTCTCAACCCAAGTCAGTGAAATTGAATGCTTTCCTATTTGCAAACATATCAGTGATTAATGTACAACATGACGTCAGCATCAATCCTTGATCCAATCTTATTGATCAATAAACCGAGTGATTCACATGTCGAACCAGTCAGTTCACATTCTGAACCGGTCAATCCATTTTACCCTTCAACCAATTTTCATCCAATGTTGTTTAAATTGACACCACACTTGAATCGGTCGAGTCAACATTTGAGTTTGGTTGACTCAAATTCTCAGTCAGCCAATTTTTAGGTAGTGTTGTTTAAATTGAATTCGTAAACACTTTAGTAATGAAATTAAACCTTATTCATGAGTAAAATCCTATTCCAGATGTATCCCATGTGTGTGGCCCTATAGGTCCCATGTTACATTGGTAGTGAATTTCCATAACTAATTTATGACAACACAAGCAATGAGTAGTATCTATCAACATGACATTGCTATGCAATTAATTGGAAAGTTGGATAACAATTTCAATCTACAATCCGTTATTAGTGTTACAATGATCATATAGTTCCTTTGTCCCTGATATCTATATTGAACTCAAGGCATGGAAACGTCATTCTCTCAACATTCAATCCATGTCCCTTAAACTAGAGAAGATTGACTGAGATGCATGTGAGCTCACATATCAAATATTGATTCACATGTTTATGGACATACATTTCTCAATACTGTTTATCAAGTGTTCAGGATAGCACCTCTAGTAGGAGGGAAAAATCCCATGTACATCACTCATAGTGATTCCCCATGTGTCACAACGTATCCAAGAATCACCTTTATGGTAATCCTTATTCAAGGTTACATTGGATGGTGTCAAAGTACATCTAATGACATGTGATGAATGTGGTGACTTTAGGTCTAAGAACCACAATCACCACTTTTACTATGAGAGTTGATTCTGACTACAATTCAATGGTTTCCATGTATCATTCGCAAGGTGGGTCTTTAAGAATACACTATTCTCTAACAAGTACCTATGTGTTTGGTTAGATATCACATATCATGACTAATGAGATTCTATAATCAACCAACACACACTCTAGTTTTATGTATTATTGTTGTCTATTAGCTTCCCTAATAACATCCGACTAGGGACATAACAAGAATGTACATACTCTTATCATACATATGATCATATTGTTCAAGTCCTCAACCTGAAGACATACATCATCGAGTAACATCATCTATAGACATGTATTATGGTATACCATTATCTCATAATTGAACAAACATATAGATGAAGATTGCATTTATTATCTTTTTTTGATGAAAGATTTCCTTTATTATCAATCAATTTATTTACAAGATATGCCATTACAATCATCATATGATTTGCTCTCTGGGCATACATGCCAATCGACTCCCACTTGAACTTAGATACAATCACCCATGAATATAATCTCAAGTGATCTAACATGACCTTCATGCTTCTGTTGCAAAAGTGCTTTTGTTAAGGGGTCAACAACATTACTTTTAGTTGGTACTCTACAAATCTTCATATCTCCTTGTTGTACAATCTCTCGTATGAGATGGAACAATTTTTGTATGTGTTTGGAACCCTAATGTGATCTAGGTTCCTTCGCTTGTGCAATAGATTGATTTTTGTCACAATATAGCTCTACTACATCGTTGATGCTTGAAACCACCCCAAGTTCAGTGATGAACTTCTTGATCCAAACAAATTCCTTTACTGCATTGGAGGAAATAATATCCTCGACAGCTATTGTAGAATCAACAATTGTTTCTTTCTTGGAACTCTTCCAACTTACAACTTCATTGTTAAGGCAAAACACAAATCTAGATTGCGATCTAAAGTCATCTTTTTCAGTTTGGAAGCTTGCATCAGTGTAACCCTTTACCACCAACTCTTCCTCACCACCATAGAAAAGGAATTGATCCTTATTTCTTCTCAAGTATTTAAAGATGTTGTTTATGGCATTTAAGTGACATTCACCAAGATTTGACTGATACGTGCTAGTCATACTCAAGGCAAGGATTTAACATAATACAAAGATCACCCTTAACTTTTTCTTCTTTTTTCAAACTCTTTGTTTTCTCGCATTGAACCACATAAACTAACTTTACAAGGGAATCTAAACATTGATTTCTCTCATTTGATTCCAACAGTAAAAATGCATGTATGAACATTCATTATGTTTCTCATACTTTTAAGAACATAAGACTTGCTAATTCACATATATTGCTAAAAGGGGAATAATGTTATACATCATCATTTACAACTCTCTCTTATTTCTTTACAAGGACCTAGAGTGACAAGGACCGACTGAACTTAACTATACTCATACTTAACTCTTGTGGCATATCTACTCTGATGCAATGACCTTCTTCAAGTCCATGTGATATCCCTAAAAATTGTGAGTAGAAGGTGAGCCTACTCGCTCAGTGAATGAGTACTTCAAAGAAATAGTCTAAAGCACTGATATAATTACAGATATACTTTTGAGAAACTGATATCAATTGTAACAGCAGTAAGCTTTAAAGAGATTGATCATTGACAATCATAAATATGGCAGGATACTCTAGATATCAACAAGAGCAAATCAATATATGAGCATGCTTGATTAATTTCAAAGATAACTAATAATTCAGAAACATACAAAGAATAATTGCTGGGAAACTGTACTCGAATCTTTCTTAGCCTTTCTTACTTATAAGAAACTTTTTAAACCTATATGAACATATTTTAGATTATGCCCTGATCATATGCAGTGTACTCTACATATGAAGACTCATAGCGAACTACGATCTCACCGTACAAGACTTAGCTGACACACACGGGAATGTTAAGCCTGACTACGTCACTGGTCTGCAACAAGAAAATGGCCCTCTGGCCTCGGCACACCTATTATATCGTAAAAATTGGACTCCTCTTCTAACCTGAGCACACAGGCGGAGAGTCAAACCACCTATTGGCTTTTCTGTACTCTAGTGCCACCAGGACCTCTGGTTGATGTTGGACACTACATGTTGTATATTAAGGAGACTTCCACTAGGGATTCGTCCCCCGTACCACCTATTAGTATGTTCCGACCCCCGTATACTGGACACTTCCAGGGTTAGGTCATTTCATCCCTACGGCACAGACCTCTCATAGGGAATCTATGGTGTTTAGGGCTCTTAAGTCTATTATTTTATTATTCTTGGAACACTCTTACTATATTGTATCTTTTCCCTTACTTATACTTGACTCTGGTATCTCTATGGTACCGTGTCTATTTATTTGAATTTTATAACACAACATGTATATCATTCTAAACTTGGTAGAGAAGTATACTCAAAACACTATAATATACTGAGAAATCAACATTTTATACCTATAGGCAGACTAAAATTCTTAAATAATAGAATACATGTCCACTTGATACTTTATACACTAGAATCATGGAATTGAACTTCTTAATACACTGATAAGAGTTAATTACTTGACATACGAGAAATCATCATTTGCACTTGTAAATTATTTGTACTTTCTTGGAAAACGTTCACCTCAACCCAAATCTTGAGTTGTGCATCACCACATCTCATACTGAGAACATTGATATCAAAATACTTGATTCGTTGAACACCCTATCCTTAGGTTTTCATTTACCTCATTCACTTATCACATGGCTCTCATAAGGATTTCATGCGACATAAACATTCACTGAATAAAGACTACTATCAACAAATCATATAAAATCAATATATGTATGAAACCTTGGAACTGAGCTGAATTTGGGTTTCCATACCATTCATTGAGATAACATGCATAAATAATAAAATTGAATAAATAAAGTCTATCATGTCAAGAAAATCCATTCAAATGGATTTCACAATATCTATTCGCAAATATCCAACTTTCCTCGCATCTAGGGTTTCACCCTCTTTACTGAGATATCAAACAAATACTATTCACCTTAAATGAAATCCAAGATAGTATCTGACATATATGTACTATGAATTCATATAAACAATCATTCATAACTAAGGGAATCCAGATAAACAAATTTCTCTATTTAATTATACAACAAATTTCAGTCATAGACAAATTCCCTATATTTCAGTTTACTCTTATAACCTCTGCGAATACTTAGGGAATTCTCATTAGGATGTATTATATACATTTATAATATGATTTCATCATCCAAAATTCATCCAAACAGAGGAAGAATCTGTTTCATATCATTTTGCAACAACTTAGATCAAACACACAATTCAGGGTTTGTAGTCGCATACTAAGCAATTAGAGATTATGGATGATTTAACCAATTTTCATGCACTATACTGTTTAAAGGAAGTTCTCACTCACCCTAAGGTGTGAAAAGACCTTAAAAATGCAGCTCATCCCTGAAAATCTCGATCTCATATCAAATCCCTAACAATTCACCAGATTTTTCTTCCTTTCAACTCGAAAACCCTAAAAATGAGGGATTATGAAGAAAGAGTGAGAAAAGGAGAAGTTTTGACACCATTTCAGATCAAATCAGAGGAGGGACGGAATCTTGACATGTGAGAGAAGATTCACCATTAAAGTCTATGCAAAGAAGATAAACTTACATGATTTCATCATTTCTCAGACTGCAAAACCCTAGGTCAGCATCTCCATCACTTTCTCCTCTCAAACCCTAACTCTCCCTCTCTCTCTCTAGGATTTTGTTTCTCTGGATTGAATCACGAATTATGAGAGATCCTTGTGTGTTAGGTTGACCATATAGAGCAATTGAGCTGCTTGGGTCAATTGCACATTGACCCCTCACTATACTTTCTCTTATTCCAGCTAAATTTTCTGTCATAAAAATATTACTATAATTCATCTACTGATAAGGTCTATACGCATCCAAAAATTATGAAAATTTTACATGTTTTTTATGATTGAGTTTAAAATATCCATTTATAATTTCAGGTTATTTGTAGTTACCAATAAATAAATAAAAATAAAACACTACACTATTGAAAAGCACTCTGTCAGCTTTTTGTTCGAAGTATAGTTCGACCGAGAACCACATTCAAAGAACACTAAAATATTCTTAAATTTTTCTCCAATATGCATGATTAAGTTATCCATATCATATAAAAAATTCAATTAAATATTTTTTTTTAGAAAATATGAAAAATCATTTACCACACGGCTATCCTGATCAAATTCCATATTCATGTACTATCAAAACCCTACTTTTTGCCGATTAGGGTTTACATTTCTCAAACCCTAATTCTTCAAACTAAAATCATAGTTAGAGTTTATTCTTAGGTTTGAAACATCACAATTGATCTACTATCATTAATCAAGTCTAAATGATGTTCAATCTAATCAAGCATGTAATCATTCAGGTATACCCCAGTTTACCAATTAAGCACAAATGTGGTCATTACATTAGCCTTGTGGATTGCAAGGGGACTCATGATTTATAACAATGTGAATTGCTCCCCCTCAATCAATGATCACTCTTACCTGCATAGTTAGTATTTCTACACAAAGCAATATAACATGTATATACTACATGGTTCTTTAGCAAGTCACATGATAAAACATATATTGAACATGAAAAGGATCACTTAGGCAATAAAAGCAATATTGTTGAGCTTCAAAACATTGAACTTCTCTACCCCTTTTGGCATTATCAAAAAGGAAGGGGGGTTAGAAGAGCACAAAAATATGTCTTCTCCAAACACAACTGAAACACACATCCACAACATAAAACATGCAATCTTAAAGCATACTCCAAACATAGATGAGAGAGAAACAAGCAATCTAAGTCATAATTAAAATATAGAAAACATGGCAACAACTCATGAGATATAGTAAATCAAATAGTAAGTGTACATATGATTAAGACTATGACATAGAAAGCTTTTCCTCAAAAATAACTACAAACCAAAATGATGAAACCAACAAGACGATGAAAATAGTACATCTCAGATAATGTGCCTAGATGTTTTTAGTACAAAATAGTATAGAAAGATATATATGATCAACATCTATAGACTAAAACTAAAACATCTAAACGTCAAGGCTATCTATGTCCATAGCATCATCATCATCATCAACAACATCATTAGTAGAGGCATCTGGCTCATAGTCATCATCTCTGTCAAAAGGTGCAACAAGGATAGCAATGTGACCTTCATCACCAGAACCACCAGCAGAGCCATCAGAATCATCATCGCCATCATCCTCAGATGCCTCCTCATCATTGAAAACAACTTCCTCATCAGCCTGATCTAGTATCTCCTCATGGGCATAGGAACCGAAACCACAACCGGGCCACCTGGCATTCTGTTCAGCCCAAGAAATTACCAAGATCATGCAACTCCTGGGCTTGAGGATAAGAAGGAGTAGAAGTTCCAAGTCCTGCAAGTAAGGTAGCTATAGGACCAGCAGGGAGAGATAGCACAGTAGGGGTCGATCCACCAACAATAGAGGGTGTAGTAGTGGAAGCAATAGGTGGATGGGTAGGGTAAAAGTGATTATATGCATAGGATGCATAATCACCTCCCGAGTAGGGCTGGTAGGTAGGGTAAGGATGTGCACATGAGAGGTTCATGGTAGAAATGATAGCACAGAGATCCTAATGCATGTGCTCTTGAACCTAAAGGTTATACGCCTACTGATGCATCATGTAACCCATGAGGCTTTCATTTGATACATGGAAAGAGGCACGAGTATGTTAGGATGGATGAGGTGGTGGAGGTGCACGGGTGGAGGTGGAAGCTCCACGTGTGGTAGAGGAAGGGGTAGGCACACTCTTATGAAGTGTGGTCTCATTGACACAAACTCCTTTTTGGGAAAGTTTGTAATGAAGGTCATGAAAAAGAGATTTTCCAGTGGCTGTCTGAAAAGACCACAAATCAGGGATGGGTAGGGTGGGTGGGTTCCACGAATGTTCTTACCAGAGTCAAAGCAGGTCATGTGGTGGAGAACATATTTTGCCCGCTTGACTCCGATGTTCTTCAAGATACAGAACATATTCTCCGCAATATTTTCTACAATTTCAGTTTGGTTTTAGTTTGGATGAATATTACAGTTGAGTACTAGGGCACATATGTAGTTCTTGAGGTATAAGGTTGAGGAGGGAAGGGTGTGAGTGGGAGGAGATGCTCTTGTATAAAGCTTTCTTATCGGGGTTAGAAGCCCAACTATCAGTACAAGAAGGCGGATATTGCCCAGGAAATGGTGGGGTTGCTCCCAACACACTTCCTGGGTGTGCGTTGATGAACCACCTACATGCCCTTGATGCCTAGTCATTCCAAAGAACACTAGCCCCCCGTCTTACCGAGGATGCTGGCATGGAGTTAACCGAGGCTTCTTCCTTGAGTCCTGTCATGATCACACACTCGATGAAGGAGCTTGACAAGAGGCATTGCCCTTCTTTACTCATGTGAGATTGCTGGATCGGGAAACTTCCTATAGGGAAACTAAGTCTTCTTCAAGAATTTATGGATGTCAGGGAGAGTCAGATCATATTGCTTGTAGAAGGCCTTAGGGCCAAGGAGGTCAAAATACTCAGGAAATCCTTCCTCCCAAGTGTCGGTCACTTCAGCACCTGAGAAAAAGATACTTAAGGTATCCTCAGAGACTTAGAATTTCTTCCTGGCTATCATGGAAGTAAGAACTACTTGAGAATTAGGCGGGGGTACGAGAGTGTCATAATTACATTATAAATTTGCATAGAATTCGTGAATGACTTTAGTACTTGTGATGGAATTGTGATAGCACACGTGTTCAACAATCAAGGTGGAGAGGTGGTGGTCATACAAAAACTCGGCTACTTGATCAATAACCTTTTGTCTACGTGGGCTTGGCTCAAATAGGGCACGAAAAGGAAAGGGGTTCCTAGGAAGGAGCACCTTGTACCTATTTAGAGCATCATTGGAGACAAAGAAGGTACCATCAAAGGGTATAAGGCGAGAGTTGGAGGAGGAGGATGGTGCTCTGAATGGGGCAGCTCTCTTTTTCCTATTGGAAGCCATGGAGGCGAGATAAGAGGATTGAGAGGTCAAAAACATATGAAACACCACCACAAACAGACCAACCACCTAGGGTTGATGAGAAGGAGGTCGATCAAGGTTGAAATAGGGCTAGGGAGAGGATGGTCAAGGCTAGGATTGAGATCTTGAGGGAGCTGGAGAGTGAATCAGTTGATTTTTCTCTAGTTGAGAGGGAGAAAAGTCAGCCAAACCATACTTAAGTTTGCTCCAGCCCAGCCATCGGTCGAGTTCTATGAATGGGAAACTCAACCGATTGGCTCTTTACAAAATCCCTCGGCCACAGATCGGTCGAGTTGGCAACTCGATTGATGGTCAACCTAAACCAACTTTAGAAATTTTAATTTCTAGCCATTAGAGTGCTAATTAAATTTATTTTTCTAATCCATTTTGCATTTTAGACATACTTAGGCACATATCACTCATCATTGGATACTATTTTGAGATAAAGAAGTGTTTGCAAAAAAATACCCAAAACAAGCGAAAAAACAAGGCATGGGAACAAGAAAATTTTAGCACTAAGCAAGAAAGGGTGATCAAGACATAAGCAAAGCACATAAGATAGATGGAAACTAGCTAGAAGGCATATCAAATTCATCCAAGCTAGTTATGAGTAGTTTAGATCTAATAAAGTTAAATTGATCTCTAGATAGAGGTTTAGTGAAAATGTCCACCAACTAATTTTCAGTATCCACACGCGTGATATAGATATCCTTTTGGCAATGTGATCACGAAGAAAATGATGACGAACCTCTGTATGCTTGGCTCTACTATGAAATATAGGATTGTAAGATAAATTGTTTACACTAGTATTATCACAATAGATAGGAGAAGCATCAAAATGAATTTTAAAGTATTGGAGCATTTGCTTCATCCATAGGATCTGGGCACAACAAATCCTGGCTGCAATGTATTCAACCTCGGTAGTTGATAATGCCATTGTGCTATGTTTTTTGGAGAACCAAGACACCAAGCATGGTCCTAGGAGAAATCAAGTACCATTTGTGAACTTTTTATCAATAAAGCATCATGTGTAATCCACATCACTATAAAGCATAAGAGTAAAGTCCCTTGACTTGTGATACCATAGTCCAAAATTTGGATTTTTGTCTAAGTACCTTAAAATCCTCTTAGAAGCTATAAGATGTGATTTCTTGGGATTTGATTGAAAGCGAGCACACAAGCCAACACTAAACATTATATCAGGTCTAGAGGTAGTTAAATAAAGTAAACTTCCAATCATATCTTTATAGAGCTTCTAATCTACCTTTTTGCCTTCTTCATCTTTATCAAGTTTGGTAGTGTTTGACACGGGTGTGTCCATCGTCTTAGTGTTCTCCATCCCAAAGAGCTTTAGTAGCTCACTTGTATACTTGCTTTGGTTGATGAAGTTCCCATATTTTGTTTGTTTGATTTGAAATCCGAGGAAGAATGTAAGCTCATCCATCATCCTCATCTCAAACTCACTCTGCATAAGATCACTAAACTCCTTGCAAAGATCAAGATTAGTTCCACCAAAAATGATATCATCAAAATATATATTTGAATGATAAGAAAATTGTTAGAAGTGTGTTTGAGAAACAAGGTAGAATCTAATTTGCCCATGATACACCCATGATCTAGCAAAAAGTTCTTTAATTTATCATACTAAGCTCGAGGTGCTTATTTGAGTCCATAGAGAGCTTTTTGCAACAAATAAACATGGTTAGGTAAACTATCATGTTCAAAGCCTGGGGGTTGTGCAACATACACTTCCTCTCAATTATACCATTCAATAATGCACTTTTAACAACTATTTGATAGAGAAGAAAATTCTTATAACTAGTAAAAGCAAGCAACATATGAATGGACTCAATTCTAGCTACAGATGCATATGTTTCATCAAAATGTATACCTTCCTGCTGATTGTAGCCTTGAGCCACTAACCTTGATTTGTTCCTTACCACCTTGGCACTTTCATCTAGCTTGTTGTGGTAGATGCACTTAGTGCCAATGATCTTTCTGTCACTGGGTCTTGGCACTAGGGGTCTAAACTTTGTTTTTTTTTTAAATTGCTCCAATTCTTCTTGCATGGCTAGGATCCATTCATCATCCCCAATAGCTTATTTGACGTTCTTTGGATCAAGTTTTGAGATGAAGGCATCGTTGGCTTGTTCTTTGTTGTAGGCAGACCGCATCTTCACTCTTTCAAATGGGTCACCTAAAATCAACCCTTTTGGATGATTCTTTGCAAATTGGGGAGTTGGATCCTTCTTCTCTTCATCTTTCTCTTCTTCTTAAGTGACCACCTCTTTTCCCTTTTAAGTGATGTTGAGTTATTTTTAAAATAGGAATCACTTCACCTGCAACATCATCATTTGGAACAATATCTTTGGGAATGTAGGGGTTAGTCTCAATAGACTTAACATTAACAAATTCTTCTACTTTAGCAAGATCAACATTAAACACTCTATAAGCCTTGCTAGTAGTGCTATAGGCAAGAAAGAAAGCCTTGTACAATTTTAGATCAAACTTGTCGAGAGAATCTTTAGTGTTCAAAACAAAACAAGGACATCTAAAAACATGGAAATACTTGAGAGAAGGCTTCCTACCACACCATAGCTCATAGGGGGTTTTCTTCAAAGAAGGATGTGTAAAAACCCAGTTTTGCACAAAACATGAGGTACCAATGGCTTCGGCCCAAAACTTATTTGGAGTGTCATAATCTAAAAGCATGGTCCTAGCCATATCCTATAGTGACCTATTCTTCCTCTCTACAACCCCATATTGTTGAGGTGTTCAAGGTGAAGAGAAGTTATGTGCATAGTCAGATTCTTCACAAAAATGTTGAAAAAGATCATTTTCAAATTCTCCCCCATGGTCACCATGGATGGAAACAATCTGTCAAGAACCTTCATTCTTAACTCATTTACAAAAACTAGAGAAAAAATCAAGCGTATCACTTTTGGAAATGAGAAAGAAGGTCCAAGTATACCTAGAGAAATCATCGACAATAACAAGACAATACTTGGAGCCACGAAGCGATTGAGTTCTCATTGGTCCAAATAGATCAATGTGGAGAAGTTCAAGAGCTCTCTTGGTACTAGTGACTCCTTTGGATTTGAAGGAGGACTTGGTTTTCTTTCCTTGGGTACAAGGTTGGCATTCCTGATTCTTTTCAAAATCCAATTTAGGAAATCCCTTGACCAAGTCCTTTTTACTCAACTTCTTCAACTGATGCATATTTACATGACCAAGATGACGATGCCAAAGAGAAATATCATTCTAATTGACTACTAGACATCTACCAACAATCGGCTTAATAAAGTCAAGCACAATTTCATAAATATTACCACTTCTAGTTCCCTTATATATGACTTGATAGGTGAGGGGATCTAGAATCAAGCATTCAAAAGAAGTAAATAGCATAAGGTAACCATTATCACATAATTGACTTACACTTATTAAATTGTGATGGAGGCCATACACAAAGAGAACATTCTTGATACACAAGGATTCACCTACATCACCCTCACCTTTTACCTTACCTTTCTTGTTGTCCCCAAAGGTAACCACACCTCCTTTCTTCTTAATGAAGTTGTTGAAATGGCTTATATTACCTATCATGTGTTTAGTGCAGCCACTATCAACAATCCATCTACCATTTTCCTACAAGAAAGGAGAGTGTCGGTTCCCAACTCAAACTTTGGGATCCGAAGTTAGCTTGGGGACCCATTTCATCTTTAGGTTGGTCCCCTTAGACTTGTAAGGACAATAAGTAGAATAATTATCATCACATTTGTAATGAGAACAAATCATAGGGTTCTTAGTGCCATAAGACGATCGAATGAAAGAGGAGGTTTCCTTACTCTATTTCTTACCTTTGGCATTGTTCTTGCCCTTAAGTGCTCCCCCTACAAATTCCAAAACCACTAGTACCACTTTGTTTGGTATAATGGTCAAGGAATTCATTTAGGGAGTTTCTCCCTTTGAGGAATTTCTATAGAGAGGCTTTAAGTCTATGATTGTCATCGGTGAGAGATATAACAATATACACTACTACAAAAACATCATTCAGTGGCGCTTTTAGTGGCGTCGGTTATTTAGGAAAACCGACTCCTATTTTACATAGGCGTCGGTTATTTATACTCACCGAAGTCTATATTCGAAGACCAGCCAGACACGGGTACCACTTTGTATTCAGCGTCGGCCATTTATAACAGACCGACGTCTAAAAGTAGCTCGCGAAAATCAATTTTCGAGCGAACTTTTTTCGTCTCCTACAACGTCGGTTTGGTAACTATTAACCGACTCCTATGTAAATGAAAATTTGCACGAAAAATTAGGGTAAAGGTTGCATTGTTGGGCGTCAGTGTATTACTATCAACCGACGCCTTTAGCAACCTAATAGACCCGCGCGACGCCCGTTAGGCACCTACCTGTTCCATTGTCTTCATCGCTAGCTGCCGCGCTGCTCGATCACCCGCCTGCCGGTTCTCGCCGTCGCCGACGCTGCCCGTGCTTCCTTGCCTCGCCGTCGCCGCCGACGTTATTGCTGCTGTGCGTCGCCACCGACCTTGCTACTGCTGCTGCTGTTCGTCGCCGGCGCCGCCCACCTAGCTTCTTCCAACAGATCCGCCGCCCTAGCTTCTTCTCCGGCGCCCTTCTTCTCCGGCGCCATTATTCTCCGCCGCCCCTGCTGCTGCTGCTGTCCGCTCGTCGCCGCCCTGCACCGCCGCCCTGCTGCTCCAGCCACCTGCTGCCCGCGCGCGCGCCCTGCTGCTCCATCCGCTGCGCCGCCGCCACGCCTGAGAACCGGCGCCGCCGCCACGCCTGGTGCCCTCCTTCTTGCCCACCTGCCTGCCCTAGCTCCTTCCTTTCTTCCTGCTGACACCCGACGTCCTGTTTCTACAACACTGGTTAGTTTTACTGATTTCCTTGCTGTTAGTTTTACTGATTGCTGTTTTACTGCTTTTGTTGATTAGATATGTATAGAAGTTCCTTATAAATATTTTTTTTTATATACACATACATGTAATTTTGTATAAAATTCATGATGTAGTGTGATCTTAAATCCTAGAGTGTACCCCTTTTGTCTACTATTTGATATCCTTGATTTTATCTTCTATCCTAAATAAAATTAAGAGACCCATGATTAGAAAACAATTCCAAACATGGCACCCACACTATTTGGAAGGAAATAAAATATGATTATTGAAATGCACATTTGTGATGTGATACCTTTTTTAGGATGCATATATTAGATTCAACCTTTGAGACATCCTTTTATGAGTTCCAATACAATTAGGGTTTCATTTCATTGCCATTGTATGTATTATAATATTACATCTTTCACATAAAAATTAATTAAATTGAATCCTATTGGAACCCTAATTTAAATCCTAATTTGATTTAAACTTGTTCATTCTAGCATCATTTGATTTGATTAAACCCTAACATTGTTTAAACCCTAACATCAATTGTGATGAAACCCTAACATGTACATATCTATTATTGTGTTTGTTGACCTAGAAACCCGTCCAAGATTTACTCATTAGGAGTAAATCTTGGATAGTCCCCGGTTTGGGACTGTTCTTGAACACCTAATCTCACTTAGGATGTAAGTGTATAATGTGTATTGAGTTTTCGAGAAAATTTTGGTAGCATTTCCCCGTTTGTTCTCTAAGTACATATGTACTTAGAGAACAACGGGGAAATGCTGCTGAAATTTTCTTGAAAACCCAATACACATTATACACTTACTAGTGAGATTAGGTGTTCAAGGATGGGATAGGTGGTACACATTTATTATATATAAGAATGACATCACATGTGTTTGTTGGCCTAGAATGTGAACAATCATTGTTTTTTATATTACTTGTACATCGATATAAATTAGAATGAACAATCACTAAATTATATATTGTTTGTATGGAGTCCGGCTTCATTGTAGATATCTATTATTGCGTTTGTTGGCCTAGAAACCCGTCCAAGATTTACTCATTAGGAGTAAATCTTGGATAATCCCCGGTTTGGGACTGTTCTTGAACACCTAATCTCACTTAGGATGTAAGTGTATAATGTGTATTGAGTTTTCGAGAAAATTTTGGTATCATTTCCCCATTTGTTCTCTAAGTACATATGTACTTAGAGAACAACGGGGAAATGCTGCCGAAATTTTCTTGAAAACCCAATACACATTATACACTTACTAGTGAGATTAGGTGTTCAAGGATGGGATAGGTGGTACACATTTATTATATATAAGAATGACATCACATGTGTTTGTTGGCCTAGAATGTGAACAATCATTGTTTTTTATATTACTTGTACATTGAAGGATTGCTAATTGATAAAAGATCACAATTTTAGAGACATGTATGTTTATACAAATGCTAAATGTTTTCCTTATTCTAGTTGATACAAATGCTAAATGTTTTCCTTTTTAATGAAATTTTCAGATGGCTCACCATGATGAGAATGATGTCCATGATGAGCATGAAGTCCATGATGAGCATGCTGTCCATGACGAGCATGGTGAGGATACCAACGTAAGTTCTAAAAACATATCCCGTATTTCTATAAAATTCATTATCTTCTAGTTATGTCATATATCCTGTATTTCTATATTGGCTTAATTCGGTGTGTTTATTTTTGTCAAATTTTAGGTTGATGATGCATAGCTACCCACTGAAGCAATTGAGCAACTTGATGCGCAGCAACAAAAACTTAACAAGAAAAGGGGTATCACTCTGTTGAAAAAGTTACTTGCGCTGAGTGGCAGTGGATCCAAATTGGTTGTGGAGTTTGATAATGGAGGGAATGCAATTGGAGTGAACCGCAATAATTTTATAAACTATCTTGGGGTTGTCACTCGAAGCCATTGTGGTGTTAAGTATGATAATTGGCATAAAGTTCCTCAGGCGAAGAAAGACTTGATATGGAAAGATTTATGCGTGAGTTATTATTATTTGCAATTCTATTTTGTAGATTACAAATTCTATTATTTGCAATTATATTTTTGGTACTAGTTAATAACATTTCTATTTTACAGAATCTGTTTGCATTGGATGAGATGTTGCATCGTAAAAGTGTGATGCAACGCGCTGGAAAGATGCTTAGGAATTACAGGACAAATCTGAACAGAGAATACATAAGATAGGGTGATAAGAAGAAGAAGTCAGCCCTTGAACAATGGAACTTCTTGGACAAAGAAGATTGGGACAATTTTGTTGCTTCAAGAAAATCTGAAGAATTCAAGGTATTAGGCGTCACTCCCATTTTAATTAATATACATTGTATTCACCTATTCAAGATTAACATTTAGTGCTACTAACCTAATTATAAATGTGCATACTAACTAGGCCCTCAGTGACGCACAAAAAGCAAGGCGTGCACTGAATGTACATGACCATACTATGGGTCCAAAAGGCTATGCAAGTGTTCGCCAAAGACTACAGGCGGAGTCTGCGGCTACTCAGGAGTCTGCGGCTACTCAGGAGTCTGCGGCCACACCCTTGCCTCGCCATGATATCTGGATAGCTGGCAGGAAAAACAAGAAGGGTGAAATAAAGAAGCCCGAAACTGCTGAGGCGGCTGCAAAAATGGTAAAATACAACTCTTAGAGAAATCATTTGAATATTGATTATTTGTAGTGTTAACTTACCAATTTTTGTTTATGGTGATTAGCGGGAGCTGCACGAGCAGAGGAAACAAGGCACGCTCATCCCTCAGGGCACAAGGGATGAATTGACAGTTGCTCTGGGTAACCCAGAGCATCCTGGACGTGTTAGAGGTGCCGGCGCTGGTGTGGGCATCAAAGCATTCTTTGGGCCATCCCAGCGCAAACCCAGAGCGGGACTTTCTCAAGAAGAGGTAACATATTATATTTTTAGAATGTTACTGCAAAAGGAAATTCATTAATAAAAATCTAATATTTGTTTTATCCATGTATAGGAGAATAAGAGAGTCGAGGATATAGTTGCTAAGAAGCTCAACGATGTGGTTGCTGAGAAGGTCAAGGAAGAATTGTTGCGGTGGCAGGCATCTCAGGCTTCCAATCAGCCTATGCCGACCCACTCTTCTCCTGGTGCACAGACTGCAAGTAATCCTGGAGACCCATCGCCTAACACGTCTGCTGTAAGTATTGTTTATGACATTGTAGCTAGTCTTTTCAAGATGATATGTTTTCAAGATGATATGTATATATGTATAACATTCTTTACGTAAATTTGTAGGCATTGAAGCCATGCCGCTTAAGAATGGAAAACTATGTTGTTGCAGAGGCGCAAGCTTACCAGTCCCTTCCTGGGGCAACGTTTCATGGGACTCCAATGCCGCAGGGCTACATTCGTGTGAGCCTGATACATGTATTACCCGATTGGAGGGAAGTTGAGTTGCCATATGCCCACCCAGATATTGATACACTTGGTGAGGCAGAAGGCCGGGTCATATTGTGGCCCAAAGCAGATGTCCTCTATACGACTGAAATTGTAAGATAAATTTACATTGATTTAGACTGTTAATGTGTATATATGATGTCAACTGATCTGAAATTATATATACAGGTTAAAAAGAAGACACCAGGAGCACCTAGGCCTCCACCTCCAATTCCCGCATTACCAACTTGGGTTCCAACTGACCTACCATACCCGTTAGGTCCTGCTTGTAGGGGAATGGCATGTTGGCTACGGGCACATAATATACTTTTCCCTATAATTGTTTCTTTAGATGCAGATTATGCAGGTCAATCATACGACAGCTCTTTATTTATACAAGATATTATTGAGCTGTTTATGTATGATAGGTTGAATACATCAATGATAGAGACATGGATAAGGTGAGATCGTGTTTATACATCCATATACCTTGTGTAAGATCCGGTGATCTAGTTTCTTATATATTAATGCATACGTCTATATGTTTTGCAGCTACTTAATCGAAGATCATTGCAAACAATTTGCATATGATCATGTGGGATTTTTGATTCCATCATTGATTAGTATGGTAGCTAAAGACCCTGATAGTGTTCAACAATACTGTATAGATGCTTTTACAATTTTTGGTCATCAAATGAAGACGATAATAATAGCTCCATTCAATGTCAAGTAAGTTTGCTTTATTTATAATTTGGACTTAAGAAAATTCCATTATTATTTTGCATTTTGAGTTATTAATTGTTAACTTTTTACCTCTAGTGGTAGACATTGGGAGTTACTAGTTATTGTCCCTGGGACGTTCACTATTTATTATCTAGATCCCGCAGGAAGTACATTAAACACTAAAATTGGACACGTAATGAGAATGGCATTATTCTGGTGAGAAATATTTCATTTTTTATATCCGTTAACATCTTTTATTACATTACTATTTACTTATGCAACTTAGTGTGTTATATTAACATGTAGGGGTTTAGATGCATTCAAAAATGCTGGAGGAAAGGTCCCAAGGAAAAAGAACCAGCCATTGTCTTGGGAGAACGTAAAAGTAAGTTCTCGACTCCCCGACTCCAATGTATATATTATTGATGTGAATTGTGCTTAGTTGTATTATTTTGTATGTTTCAATTTATAGTGCGCTACACAAGACAATGGCTGGGCATGTGCATACTATGTGATGTGATTTATGCAGATGATTATCAAACATGCCGCATTGGACATCGATACCATACATGAGGTATTATATATAGTCTCATTAGTTAGTATGAAATATATCAATCTTATTTTTATATTATTACTTATATATATACATCATTCTCTTTGCAGGTGTTTAAAACTGACCACACTATAGGCAAACGCTTAAAAAATGTACATGCTCCATATACGAGGGAAGCATTAGATGAAGTAAGAGAAGAATGGGCAATAGCTGTACAAACAGTGGCAACTGTAAGATATAATTGGGATGTTGATAGTGATGATGAATGATACTTTGTAAATGAATGTTTCTGAATGTTAAAACATGTATTTGAATGATTCTATATGTGTGAACGTGACAATTGAATTGATGTCTGAATGTATCTACTTGTGTGAATCTTTTTATGTTAATTTTGCAGGTTTGTGGCCTGTTTGTAGGCTGATATCAATGGATGTCGTAAACCTGCAGTTCAGAAAACTGAACTGCAGGTTCTCATCCTGCTGACCAGCCACAGCAGGCCTGCAAACAGATTTATAAAAAAAAATAGATATAGGTGTCGGTTATTTACAGATAACCGTCAGCACAAACTTACAGCGTCGGTTTTTTGTTGAACACCGACGCCAAAAGTGTTCGCGCTGCAGGAAATGGGAGTCATCTAGGACACTTTTCTGCGTCGGTCCTTTAGTATATAACCGACGCAGAAAGCGTCCTAGATGATGCCGTTTTCTGTGACGCGAACCCTTTTGGAGTCGGTGTTTTATAATAAACTGAAGCCTTTATGTTAAATAGGCGTCGGTTTTTTAACCGACGCTGAAGTGTCCAACCTTTTAGCGGCGCCCACATAGGCGTCGTTCAGAAACCGACGCCAAAGGGGGTTAAACAACCGACACTAAAAGGCACTTCTGTAGTAGTGAATAGAATACGAACTATCAATATCATCTCTATCATGAACAAAGTTGGCCTCTAAACAAAGGGCTTTAGTCAAATAAGAATCGTTCTCAAGAGTAATAGAAGCAACATCATTACTAGGAAAGATAGGTATAGAAGATAAATCATTAACTTGACTAAGAAACCTAGCATTTTCATATTTAAGCAATTGAATTTCTTTGATAAGCATCCCTCACATCTCTACGAGCATCAACAATAAGCTAGAATTCATCATTTTCAGTTTTAAGTATTTCAAGCTCATTTAGGCACTTTGGTTATCTTCTTTAAGAGTTTAAATGTTCTTAAGGTAAACACCATTCTCTACCTCAACTCCATTGTATTGGAGCTCAAGATCAAGAAATTGGACTTGCAAGTTATCAATGCTCTCAAGATCAGTTTTCTCATTTTTCTCAAGAACTCTCAAGTTTAGCATACAAATCATCAATGATTTTTTGTAACCTCTTCCTTTTAGATTTACATTAAGAAAAAGAAGAACAGGCAGAAACAAGCATATCAATAAGAGTTTCTTCAGCTAACTCATGCAAGCTTACCTCACTTACCTCCCTTACCTCACCAATTTCTTCACTTGTAGAGGTCATGAGTGCAAGGTGGCACTCTCCATCTTCATCGAAGCTAGAGCCACTTGAGGATGATGCTTCCCAAGCTACATGAGATGCATTCTTGTGTCTCCTCTCCTTCTTTTCCTTCCTCTTGTACTTTCTCTCTTTCTTATACTCTTCCTCCTTCTTGGAGTTGCCCTTGTGGTGTGACTTTATTGATTTTGGACATTCACTCTTTTAGTGTCCTTTTTGGCCACACTTGTAGCATCTTGGAGTAGAGGACAAGGATTTCTTTCCCTTGAAGTGCTTGCCCTTGGAGTAGTTGGCTTCATGCTCACTAGGGCCATCATCTTCACTAGAGGAGGAGGGAGAGGTCTGACAAGCAAGTTGTTGTTGAAGGATGACAACCTCCACTTGAGCTTTGAAAACACTATCTTTGATCTTTCTTGCTTACTTCTCTTCTTTATTGGATTCTTCTTCTTTCTTATCAAGCCTTGGATCATGAGCTTGTAGATTACCAATGAGCTCTTTGGTTGTAATATCACCAAGGCTTCTCACTTCTTCAATGGAGGTCACCTTTGACTCCCATCTCTTTGGTAGAGATCTCAATATCTTGGAGTTGATTGCTCCTCTATCCAAGGTGTGTCCCAAAGTACCTAGGCCATTTATGATGATGTTGAGCTTAGAGTACATCTCGACAACTCCTTCTTTCTTGCCCATCTTGAAGTTTTCTAGAAGGTGGTTCAACATGTAGATCTTGGTGTCCTTAACTTGCTTTGTGCCCTTATAGGTGATGCACAACTTATCTCATATCTCGTAGGTTGTATCCCATGAGGAGATGTGGTTGAACTATGTTGTTGTGAGGGCTGCATAGAGGATGCTTATAGCTTTGGCATTTAGCTTGGCTTCTTTTAGTGCAGCTTCATTCCATGTTGACACAGCTCCGTTTGGCTCCTTGTATGGTGTGATCATCACATTCCACATATCAAAGTTCATCCCTTGAATGTAGAATTGCATACGCCTCTTCCAATAGAGGAAGTTGGTGTCGTCGAAGACCAGAGGACGCATTAAGAAGCCTCCCTCTAGATTGAATGAGCCAAGTAGGCTCTCTCCCATCTTCTCATCTCATGGGAGATTGTTAGAGAAGATCCTTGTCTCTGATACCACTTGTTAGATCTAATAGAGCTTCAAAATTCTCACAAGAATAGTTAGACCTTCAAATTATATCAATTGACACCAAATGCTTAAAATCAATTTGAAGTTCTATCTAAGCAAGCATAAAAATGATGAGAGAAATTGAAACATCCACTTGGACAAGGTGGTTAGAGTGGTTCCAATCTCCAAACCAGGAGATAGTCAATCCACGACCTAGAGAAGTCAACCTCTAGAACTTTGCAATTCGTGTATACTTATATTCCATCATAAGAGATACAAGGAGACCACCATACATCCAAGGACTTACCTACTCAAGACAAGAGTCTTTCACCTACACAAGGACTTACCCACTTGATAAATATGTCTTCAACCTTCACCAAGGACTTATCCACACTTGCATCAAGTCTTTGTCCTTGAAGGAATTACCCACTCTTCTTGAATCTTGGCCTTGCCCTTCTCCTTCAACTGGAGAAGATCTTCACCTCTTCTTCAACCTTGAAGAAGACCATCAGCTTCATCTTCACTTGGAGTAGATTGCTTCAACCTTTTCTCTTTGAGAAAGGGGATTGGGAATATGGAAGGAATGAGAGCTTTATAAGCACATGGAGGTTGCTCTCTTACAACATACCTAACTCACTCATAATCATGAAATGCTTTGTAAATGAGAGAGAGAAAGGGACTCAAAGGGTTGCAACACACTCAACTATAGAAAGGACTTAGGATAGCATGAATAAGCAAACTTGGAATGAACTCCAAGGGGTCCTATTTATATTTGGGGGTGTTCCTTTGAATGTGGGATCACTAAAGAATGAAAAATAGTTGTTTTACAACTTGCAATATATCTATTTTTATTTACAAAAACTCTTCAACGGTTATAATCATTTTTCTATGTTTTTCCCTAAAGTACATTCGGTCTAGTTTCAATAAAGATAACTCGACCGATCCACTAACTGACAAAGATAATTTTAAAACTATTGGTCGAGTTTGTTCTGGGAAACTCGATTGATGAGTCAAAATCAATTTTGCTTAGTTGATCGATCGGTCGAGTTCTGTGAGTGTATAACTCGACCGATTGATCATTTCAGAAAATCCATGACTGGATCAGTCGAGATTCAAACTTGACTGACAAAGTGCCTGTGATGAATTTTTCAAAATGCTTTTTGAGTGACCAAATGTCAGAATTAAGTGTCCCTAATTTTTTCTCATCTTAGTTACACGTCATATCATCAATACACATGATTATAAAATTAATCTAAGGTCATTTGGAGTGATTTCCCAAATTGCACACTCACATTGCTTTTGACTTGAACTTTGACAAGCTAGGGCTTGTGTAATTTGATCCTTTTCATGTACCTAAAGCCTAAAATCAATCTTAAAAACATATTAGATACATATGAATGGAATGGTTAAGTCATTATCAAAATATGGACAACATATATTTCTTAAATCACCAATTTCATCATGTTCAACACTTTGAACTTGTTTGAAACCTTTTACAACTCCCTTATAGGGTTGTACATTACCATCCATGTCGGTTTTCTTCTTGAAGACCCACTTGAACCCTATGGTTTTATGTTGGAGAATAGGGATGGTAGAGAAGGTAGAAGAAATAAAAATATTTGTCCCTATACCTTTACCACTAGATTGCATCAACAATAATGTATCTAGGAAAGAAAGAAACAAGAGGTACACCTAGTTCTGGACCAAGTCTAGCGACTACTCTTGCTTGGCGATGTGCAATCTTCACAAGATGCACACAAAAAATAGAAAAAATAGTCTCCTGGTGCAGTACCATGGATGATGTTGGTTGTTGTCCTCCTATAGTGTTGGAAACAACCTCCACGCCTGTACGTAGTCCACATGGACCACCGGGAACTCCATGTTGCACTACTAGATCCAATGGGAAGGAGGTGTCCCTTTGAACATCAATGTGCTTGTCGATGACTTTTTCTCCCTTATTGTCTCTCCCTTTTATGGATAAGACTTGCTCAGGCTCTCACATTACCAAAATTGTGAGAGGACAACAATTTTTAGAGATTATTATGGTATCTCTTGAAAGCTTTGACTACCCCTATGTTTATAGGAGGGCCAAGGTCATGGTTTCCAGATCAATTGGGAGTCAAAGAGATGGATTTTCATGAATTTTTGGCTGCTACAAATCACAAATCGGTTGGTTCACTTCTCGACTGAGCGATTCACTTCTGAACCGAATGGTTCATATGTGAAACGTTCAATTCTTTACTTGAATTAGTGGTTAACTATATTTCCTATTTGCAAACATATTGTTTTTCAATGTGACAATTAATGCACAACATGACACCAACACCAATCCTTGATCCAATCTCATTGATCATTGAACCAGGTGATTCACAATATGAACCAGTTATTTCACATCTTTGAACCGAACTGTTTGAGTTCCAGTTTAGAAAATGTATAACTAATGTTGTTTAAATTGAATTCCTAAAAACTTTAATAATCAAGTTAAACCATTTTCATGAGTAAACTCCTATTCAGGTAAATGATATGTGTGTGACCCTATAGTTCCCAAATTACGTTGGCAGTGAATTTCCATAACTAACTTATGGCATCACAAGCAATGAACGGTATCTAGGAACACATCATTGCTACCCAGGTAATTGAAAAGTTGGACAACAACTTCAACCTAAAATCTGTGATCAATGTTATAGTGATCGTATAGTTCCTTTGTCTCTGATATCTGGATTGAACTCTAGGCATGGAATCATCATCCTCTCAATGTTGAATCGATGTTCCTTGAACTAGAGTAGACTGTATGAGATTCATGTGAGCTCACATATCACATATTGAGTCACATGAGTAAGGTTATATGTTTCTTAGTCTCACTTATCAAGTGGCAATGATATCAGTCTCCCGTATGAGGGACAAATCCCATATATATCACACACACTCAATCCCCATGTGTCACAATGCACCCACACATCACCTTTATGGAAACTCTTATTTAAGGTCACATTGGATGATGTAAAAATACACCGAAAGACATGTTATGAGCATAGTGACTACAGGTCTAAGAACCATAATTACCACTATCACTATGAGAGTTGATTCTGACTACCATTCCATGGTCTCCATGTATCACTCTCAACATGGGCCTGTCTAATACACTATTCTCTAACATGTACCCATGTGTTTGACTTGATATCCCATATCATGACTAATGTTACTCTATCAATAGTCAACACACACTCTAGTCTTATGTATTACTTATGTATATTTGCTTCCATAGTAATATCTAAATAGGGACATAACAAGAATGTGTGTACTCTTATCATACATATAATCTCATTGTCCAAGTCTTAAACCTGAAGACATGTCATCGAGTAGCATTATTCTTTGGACATATATTATATCTATGTCATCATATTGTGATTAAGACATACATAATAGACAGAGTTACCTTTATCATTATCAAATCAAGTATATGATGGCCCATCACAATCATCATATGATTGGCTCTATGGGCATACAGACCAATAGACTCCCACGTGCACTTAGAGACAATCACTTATAAATATCAATCCAAGTGATCTTTAACATGTACATCATGTTTCTACCGCGCAAGATTTTATATATGGTTAGCAATGTTTTCTTCTTGTTGGTATTTTATCAATTTTCACATCTCCTTGATGTACGACTTCTCACATGAGATAGAATTGTCATAGTATGCTATCTGAGATTCCTCACCTATACAGTAGCTTCATTGTTGGCATAGTAGTTCTATTGTTCCATCAATGATTGGAACCTTCTACAAGTTCATGTACATGAACTTCTTGATCCATACATCATCCTCTATTATTTTCAAACAACAAGGTACTCAGCTTCTATTGTAGAATTAACAAGTGTCTCTTGCTAAGAACTTTTCTAGCTTATAAGTCTATTTTTGGGTCAAACACAAATTTAGATTGTGATCTTTAACTTTATTTGTCATTTTGGAAGCTTGCATCGGTGTAACCCATTACACCCAACTCTTCTTCATTACCATAACCAAGAAACCAATACTTTTAGTGCTTGTCAAGTACTTAAGTATGTTCCTTATGGCATTCCAGTGACTTTCACTAGGATCTAACAGATATCCACTCATCATGTCCAATACATATGGGACAACGAGATGATTACATAATATTGAAAATGCAGTTGGCATCTTAGTCACATATTCCTATTCTTTACAAGAATCGAGATACTCAGATCTTGAGAGACTAATTCCATGAGACATGGACAAATTTTCTCTCATCGAGTACTCTATGTTGAACCTTTCAACATATTTCCAATACATGTGCTCTCACATAGGACAAGAAGAATTCTAGATCCATCTTTATAGATTTTAATTCCTAAGATATAGGATGCTTCGCCTAATCCCTTCATAGAGAAGGTACTTCTTGACCAAGTTTTAATATTTTTAGGATAAGGATTTTATTCCCCATCATTATGTGGAATATAAATATGCTGCCACTAACCTTTTGTAATCACATGTTTCATATTCATTTTGACTAAAGTCAAACTCTTTGATTGTCATGTCAAATTGAAGATTCCATCTCTGAGATGCTTGCTTCAATCCATAGATTGTCCTTTGTAGCTTATAGACTTCATTTGCAATTATTCAATTTATAAAACCTTTTAGGTTGTATCACACACACATCCTCTACAATATTCCTATTAAGCGATGTGTTTTTAACATCCATTTGTAAAATCTCATAGTCATACTAAGCTGCAATGGCTAGAATAATTTTGATGGATTTAACTATGGTGACTGGTGAAAAGATTTCATCACGTTCAACACCTTGAGCTAATTTGAAACCCTTTGTAGCCAATCTACTCTTATGGGTTTATGCATTACCATCCAAGTTGGTTTTCCTTTATGAAGACCCAATTGCACCCTATGGGTTTTACCCCTTCAGGTGGATCTACCAAGGTCATACCTTACTAATGTACATGGAGTTCATCTTTGATCCCATGGTCTCAAGCCATTTCTCATATTTTGGTCCCTCATTAGTCTAGATATATTTTTGGCTCATCGTCTATGACCAACACATCACCTTCTTGAGTTGTAAGATATCATAATATTTCATACTCAAGGCATGTTCTACTAGATCTATGAGGTTTTGTGTTACATAAGAAACTTGAGATTCCATAACAACTTGTGATTCTCCTTGTTCCTATGGTACCTCTTTTGGTTCAATGTTTTCTTGTTGGTCTCAAACTTTTCGAGTCCTACTTTTCTTCCACTGATTCCTTCAGAATTAAATTCCCTCTTTAGGAATACAACCATCCTAGAAACAAACACTTTTGCTGTTGGATTGGAATATAAAATTAGTATTAAACAAAATAACATGTGTGGAGAAAGCTTTTCAAGAAACTATTTCTTATAAGATTTCATTCCTAATATTTACAAAATACATTAGGACACTTCCCATGCCATAACTCAAAAGTGTCTTTTGAACCATTTTAGACGATACACTATCTTAGTATAAAGCATGTGCCAAAAAGGAATTTGGGAGATCAACTAGATTTATTAATGATTTCACATGACTAACACGGTGTGTGGTACCTTCTTTCTAATACATCATTATGTTTCATATGGATTTCATTTTGATACACTATCATGGTCTCCTACAAGGTCCTCAAATTCTTGATTTAAAATATTTCAAGATAAAAATATAGAAGTATCGTAATATTTTTACCAAGATATCTACGTACTTCATTAATGATCTCCTTGAACACTTCAAGAGATTTATACTTGTATTTCATTAAATACAAACTACCATGTCTACTGAGATCGTCAGTAAATATAATGAGGTACTATTAACCACCTCTAGTGTTTATTCTAAAAGGGTCTATATACATCACTATGTATGAGCCCTAATAGAATACTTACTCTCCCACTATATCTAGTGAAAGGTGATTTTATCACACCACCCAATAAATAAGACTTGCATGTCTCTATTGGTTCAATAACCAAAAGAGTCTAAAAATTTGTCATTATGGATTCTAGAAATGCATTTCTTATTTATGAGCTCTAGATGACAATGCTATAAGTATTCATTGTTTGAGTCATTGAGTTATTCAACATATTTGTCTTTTAGAGCTATCAAGTATAGACTACAAGACATAGGACACTGCCATATAAGATCTCAATTTTTAAAACAAAACATATATTCATAATATTGTTGTCCATATAAGATACATGATATTTTTCATTGATGGTAGGTACATAATAGCAATTCACTAATTCTATTACATGACCATGAATGACAAATTTCAACTGTAGTGGAAGCAACTCTTGCTATGTATAGTTCTAGGTTACTTCTTCTTAGGTCCTAAAGTGGAGATCTCTATCTCTTTCTTTTTCTTGAGTTCCTCTATACAAAGAGGACAATTCCTTTTCCAGTGTCCAGGCTGGTGACGATGGTGCCATTTTCCCTCCTTGTTCACTCCTCCCTTAGCTTTCAGTGCAGAAGACTTCAGTTTCTAGCTAGCTTTAGAACTCTTATTAGATTTTCCTTTTCCCTTCAACTTCCCTCTGTTGATCATCATCACAAATTTGAATTTATCCTTTTTCATCTGCACTTCAATTGTCCTCAACATGCCAAGTAATTCTAACAATTCTTGGCAAAATCATTCATGTTGTAGTTCATGACATAGTGGTTGTATGATTTTGGGTGTGACTATAGAATCACATCTATGGCCAACTCTTTACCCAAGGGAAATCCCAGTCTAGTAAGGTTCTCCATATACCCAATAAACTTGAGTACATGAGGATCTACTAGATCTCCTTCAGTCCTATTGCACTTAAACAATGTTTTTGAGACATCATATCTCTCTTGTCTTGCCTCATCTTGGTACACATTTTTAAGATGTGTTACCCATCCCCTTAACATATATGTTCTTATGATGTCTCTACAACTCATAGTTCATTGAACACATCATCATGCACTTGACTTCCACGTCATCTTCAAAGTGCTTCTGGTAAGCATCCTTATCAGCCTTAGGCATGAGTGGGTTCATCTGGATATGATGTCTCTAGTACATACAGCTTGCTCTCTTGAGTGAGAATGTTTCTTAATTTCTTGAACCAATTTTGGAATTTGTTCCCATTCAACTTTTCTTTCGCAAGAACCGATCACAAAGAAAACATAACTCTATTTTTCATTAGATTCTACAAAAGAAAATTTACAACTTTTTTCAAAACAATTTTGATTTAATTTGATTTGATAAGGTTGATGATTTAATAAGGCTTTTAATTAATTATCAGACCCACGTTTTTATTCAAACTGGTAGCCCTCACTACCAATTCATAAGATTGCATCAAAAATCATCTAGTGAGCCAAGATCCAAAATAATTAAGTTATTACCTAGCCAATGTCGGCGTCCATAACCAATTGTTAAGGTAGGCACCATTTGCCAATTGCATCTCATGAAACTCTTGAATATATGTTGTGCACAACTCCTAGTCACAATATATTTGTATGCTTCTAGGAACTTAATCTCATTAAGGAAACCTAGTTAAGCATAACCCATAATCCAACACGATAGTAATGTACTTTACTTGGTAGGCCCACATAACTACCATCACACTTCCATGAGATAGACCGTGCACCATGCTTGGCGTGCCAATACTTGGTCAATCAAGATTTGCATGTGTGCTGCTTATAGAAAACATCTAAGACTTAATATTTATTCAGGAATTTTATAATAAATACATATAAATATCCAATCACCACCTATTTATAGTACGTATCATATACTTTATATATCCACAAATAAAACATCCAATCATATAATATACAAGTGATGGTTATTACCATACTAATGCAATTCTTTGGTGCTACAAAGAATTTCTACCACCTAAGGTTCACATCACATATAGAAACCTGTACTGGAAAACTTGTGCTGCTAGAATAGCCTGATTCGATCAGCTGGACCCTCTAGTCAGCCGGTTGGACTTCCTGATCAGTTGATTGTCTCTATCGGTTGGTATACTAGTCCTATCTCATGCAGTTGATTGGACTCCTCTAGTTAATTGGTTGGGCCTCCAGTTGATCATTTGGCTCCTCGTATCTATGGCCTCCTCGGTCCTCTAGTCAATCGGTTCAACTCCTTAGTCAGTTGAGTTGGATGGTGCAGAAGGTCTCTCTTTCCCAAAATAGAAATTAAAACTATCCTATTCTATATTCCAATGTGAAAGGAAAACCTTGAGTTACATTTGAGGGGATAATAGGAAGAAGAGTATTAATTTACACCTAGTAAGAAGGAGAGAGGCTTAGTATACAAACCAAGTAATAATAAGAAAGAAATAAAGAAACCATGCATGCACATCCTCATGGTTTTTGTCCATAACCACACCTACATCCACCATCAAAATACTTTTGGGGAGACACATATTGATTTCATATATATATATATATATATATATATATATATATTGTGGAATTGTATGTGGTATTTAATCAGATATGCACATTAATGATTTTAATATTTGCATTGTATGTAATAAAAATAGATCGGATCACATCATTAGATCTCTAATGTACCATAAATTGACATGGCTTTGATACCACTATTTGGGAATAAGGACGACAAAGAAGGTATCAGAAACATTTTTTTGTCCCTATTCCTTTACCAACAGAGTGTTTCAACAACGATGTATCTAGGAAAGAATATAGTGAGAGGTATACATAGTCATGGAGAAAGTCCAATGTCTACCCTTTCTTGGTGATGTGCAGTCTTCACAAGTTGCACATAGACAACTGACGATGACACTCTCCTAGTGCAACACCACAGATGGTGGTGGTTGTTGCCCTCCTAGAGTAGCGGCAATGACCTCCAGGACTCTACTTAGTCCATGTAGACGATTAGGAACTCCACATTGTGCTACCAGAGCCAAAAGGAAGGAGTTGTCCCTTCGAACGTAAATGTGCTAGCATTAACTTTATCTCCCTTGTTGTTTGTCCCTCATTGTCTTTCCCTTTTACGGGTAAGACTTACTTGGGTTCTCACATTACCACAACTATGAGAGGACAAAATTGGTTAGAGCTTATTGTTGTATTTCTTGAAAGCTTTGACTACCCCTCTATTTATAGGATATCCAGGGTCAGGGTTTCCAGATCAACTAGGAGTCAAAGAGATGGATTTCCACAAATTTTTGGCTAGTGCAAATCACAAACCGATCAATTTACTTTTGAATCAGGCAGTTAACTTCTGAAGTTGTCAGTTCATATGTGGAATGTTCAATTTAACACACAAACATATTGGGTTTTAATGTGGCGATTAATGCACAATATGACGTCAACATCAATCCTTCATCCAATCTCATTGATCGGGCAATTCACAATCTAAACCGACTATTTCACATCTTTGAACCAGGTGGTGCAAGTTCAAGTTCAGTCAATGTATAACCAATGTTGTTTAAATTGAATACCTAAACACTTTAGTAATAAATATAACCATATTCATGAGTAAACTCCTACTCCAAGTAAATCCTATGCGTGTGACCCTATAGGTCCCAAATTACATTGACAATGAATGTCCATAACCAACTTATGATATCACAAGCAATGAGTTATATCTAGAAACAAAACATTGCTACCCAAGTAAATGGAAAGTTGGCGAACAAATTCAACCTACAATCTGTGATCAATGTTACCGTAATCGTATATTTCCTTTCTCTCTGATATCTGAATTGAACTCAAGGCATGGATTCATCATCCTCTAAATGTTCTATCCATGTTCCTTGAACTAGAGCAGGTTTTATGAGATTCATTTGAGATCACATATCACATATTGAGTCACATGAATATGGCCAGACATTTCTCAGTCTTGTTTATCAAGTGGCCAGGACATCAATCTCCTGTAGGAGGGACATCACTCACACTCAATCCCCATATGTCACAATGCACCTGAATATAACCTTTATGGATACCCTTATTTAAGGTCACATTGGATGATGCCAAAATACATCAAATGACATGTGATGAGTATAGCTACTTTAGGTCTAGGAATCACAATCACCAATATCACTATGAGAGCAAATTATGACTATCATTCCATGGTCTCCATGTATCACTCTCAAGGTGGGTCTGTCTGATACACTATTCTCTAACATGTACCTATGTATTTGACTTGATATCCCATATCATGACTAATGAGACTCTATCATCAGTAAACACACAGTCTAGTCTTATGTATTACTATTGTCTATTTTTCATCCACAGTAGTATCCGACTAGGGACATAACAAGAATGTGTGTACTATTATCATACTTACAATTTCATTGTCCATGTCCTAAACCTGGAGACATATGTCATTGAGTAGCACCATTCATTGGACATCTATCATATCTATGTCATCATCTCATATGATTGAGACAAACATAATAGACGGAGTTACCTTTATCATTATCAAATCAAGTATATGATTCCCCATTAGAATCATCATATGATTGGATCTGTGGGGAAACATACCAAAATTTTACCCCTTTAGGTGTATCCACCAAGGTCATACCTTGGTGTACATGGATTCCATCTTGGATACAATGGCTTCAAGTCATTTCTCATACCTTGGTCCCTCAACAACTTCTATGTATTTTGTTCGCTCATCATTTATGACCTACTTTCCACCTTATTGTGCTTTAAGATATCTTAATGTTGCAAGCTCAAGGCATGTTCTACTACATCAATGAGGTTTTCTGTTACATATGGAACTTGGGATTCCACAGTTATATGTGATTCTACTTGTTGCTACTATACTTCTTTTCGGTTCAATATTTTCTTATTGGTCTCAAACTTTTGAGTTCTACTTTTCTTCCACTAATTCGTTTGGAATCAAATTCCCTTTAGGAATATAGATGTCTTGGCAACAAATACTTTTTTTGTTGGGTTGGAGTACAAAAGTAGTATTTAACAAAATAACATTTATGTGATTAGTGGAAAAAGCTTTTCAAGAAATTGTTTTCTCATATAAGCTTTCTATTCCAAATCTTCATAAAAGACATATCGGGACACTTCCCATGTCATGTCTCATATGGTGTCTTTTGAATCATTTTAGATGGTACATTGTTTTAGTGTAAAGAATGTGCCAAAAAGAAAATTAGAAGATCATCTAGATTTATTGATGATCACGCCATGACTAACAGGTTGTGATTCCTTCTTTCTGATACATCTCTATGTTTTAGGTGGAGTTCATTGTGATACATTATCACAATCTCCCAAAAAGTCCTCAAACTCTTGATTCAAGATATTTTTCATATCTAGCATATCAAAGTGGCTTAATACTTTTACCAAGCTAGTTATGTACTTCATTCATGATCTCCTTGAACACTTCAAGAGATTCAAACTACCATATCTACCAGGATCATTAGTAAATATCACGAGGTACTAGTAACCACATCTAGCATTTATTCTAAAAGGTATATATACATTAATATGTATGAGGCCTAGTGGAATACTCTCTCTCTCCCACTATTTCTAGTTAAAGGTGATTTTGTCACATTGCCCAATAAATAAACTCGCATGTCTCTATTGGTTCAATAACCAAAAGAATCTAGAAAACCATCTGTATGGATTCTAGAAATGCATTTCTCATTTATGTGCTCTAGATGACAATTCTATTGGTATTCATTGTCTGAGTCATTGAGTCATTTAGTATATGTGTTATACATATTTGTCTCTACAACTATCGAGTATAGATTATGAGACATAGGGAACAACCATATAAGATCTTATCTTTTATAGAAAAACATCAAATATTCATAATGTTCTTCTCTATACAAGATACATGATTTTTTCATTAATGGTAGGTACATAATAGCAATTCATTAATTCTATTACATGCCCATCAGGCTTAGATGAATGATAGATTCCAACTGTAGTGGCAGGATGTAACATACTAGATCTCAAACCTTACCCTAGAGCTTTGACCATTTGAGTGTAGCCAAACAAGGTTAAGGATACATCTAAATGATGTTTAGTATAACCCTAATGAGCTAATGCATGAATAAATCACCCTAATGTAACATAATGTTCTCACATTAGTCTTAGGCCAATAATGGATGCTTAAGGTAATAATGACTTATATAAAATTACGTGCAATTAATCACACATAACTCTTTTGGTGATAATATTAAGTTTTTGAATGAGCAATAATGATAATAATGAAATAATGTGATAATAATGGAAAAAAATATTAATTGTGACATAACTCTAAGTTAAGAATCATGTTCCTTGGGTCCGAATTTCCTTGACAGTCAAGTTACACATTATTCACATAAAAATAATTAAGTTAATTCAATTTGGAAAGAAAAGATATGGGTTTCCCCAAAATATCTTATAAAATATGAAATGACTCCAAAATAGGAAAATAATCTTAGATTCATAATTTACACATTAAAAGATTCCTTTGGGTGAATTTTCACTCAATTTGGAGAATATATGATATTAAAAGGTGAAATCGGGAAAGAGAAAGTGTGTAAAACCTTCAAAATATTAAATAAATGAACAAATAACTCGAACATGTAAATTTTATGGCAAATTCATATCTATCATACTTAATTTAACTTGTGGGTGAAGTTTCAAAAAATTTGGATAAACCTAATGTCATTAATGCATGAGGAAAGAGAAAATAGTATTTGATTTATTTAACACATCAAAAGTTCTCAAAAGGAAAATCTAATTGCATAATCAAAATATGCATGCCTTAATTAACCTCTATAGAAAATTTCACTTAATTTGGATAATGTTTAAACCCTTAAATGAAGAAAGAGAAAAAGGAAATTAAATGCAAAGTCACTTTATTAAATTATTTGATTTTGTCACCTGCCTTGGTTTCTTATTATGATTATATGGGTGATCTGGGTCATTGATTTTTTGATCTAATGGCCATGGCATCATCTCCTACCTCGAGTAGGAGAGCGACCCGCTGTGTACAGCAATAGTAGATTTCTTTTTTCTTCTAGCATCCTTGTTTCTCATCCATTTCTCATGATTTTTCCTCCATTTGTTTCCTTTTTCGATTCCGCACTCTACGATCCCTCACACGAACCCTAACTCCCTATATATAGGGAACCCCCAGATCTGCTTTATCCATCCCTTTCTCATAGAACACATTCCACCGCGTCCTGTCTTCACGCAAGTGCCTTGTGACCACCCTCAGTCTCCTAGCAATTCTCCTATGCCCCCAATTTGATCATTGCTTTCCCAAGAACCCTGGACCTAGTCACTTTTCTTCTCTGACAACCTTGGTTTTGTTCTGGCCTTCTCTATCATCCCAACCTTCAATCATAGCCACGATAATATTCATTGAACCTTCGTTGTCAATTCCCTGCACTCGTTACGCCTCGGGCTGCCTTTGATTGTCGCAGCCTGTAACTTCTCTTAAAGCTCCATAATTGCAAGCTTCATTTTGGCAATCCAATAGCCCTCAAACCTGAGGACCTTACGTCTGTCTTCGCAGTGCTTTGATGAACGTCTCTACGATCTTCGTTTGCTGGGAATTCAAGGTTTCAAGCTATTCATGATAGTATATGTTCCAAGCATGGAGGAGGACTGCTTTGGTACCCTGGTAGGGTGAGTTGCCTGTTCTTGGGCTCGTTGGCTTTGTGGTGCTTTGGCGAAGACGCTGGGGTCATTTCCTGGTTGTTTTATAGGTTTGAGCGTTGATGATTCCTTGCTTGTTTCTTCTCCATATACATGGCATGAGAGTAGATTCGCCTTTGTGTTTTATCTGTGATACCCTCCTATTTTTCTCTTATTTTTCATTTTACGCATAGGGGCATTTTGGTACTTCCACAACAACTTTTTCTTTGCCTTTGTGCCTGATACTTGCTGACATGTTTGAGTGGCTGGCCGAGTTGACCAGTCCTGATTTGGCCAATTCAGACCACATGACCTACTCCTCCTCTCTCTTTGCCTCTTTCTCAAGTTTTATGCCACATGGAATTTTCTGATTTGCTAGATTTTATAAAATTCATAACTAATTATTTACTGATCAGAAAAATACAAATAAATAGTCAATAAATTTATTAAAATGCAAGATTTCCAATGGTGTTGGTTGTGTCTCCTGATTCTAATGTTTAATAATAAGTAGTTTTAATGGATTAATCTAAATAAGTAATAACTTGCAAAAATTATAACTAATAATTCATAAGTCATAAAAATATAATAAAATATGTTTTGAACTAAAGAAAGATAGTCTAAAATATGTTGTGGTTTTGATAACCTAATTCACTAATATTATAAAGTCAATTTTTAGGGTTTGAATAATTAATGAAAACCTAACCCTAGTTCTACATGTATGCATCATAGATTCTTTGGAGACTTAGGCTTGGATCTAGGACTGATTTTGGATAATTTAGATTCTTGAGTAAGGTATGTTAGCATCTCCTATTTTTCCTTTGAGCAATTAGCCTATGTTTCTTCTTTCTCTTGGTCCTATGGATAATAGCCTACACATAATCTCTTTTCTTTGAAAATTAGTGTTCATGTGAACTACCTTATTTGTTACTGATCTTATGATCATGATTTGATATTCTTTTGGTCTCTTTCTTATACATTGTTCATGTTGGAACACTAATTGAGGATATGTGATATCTCTTGCCCACTTGTATGTTAGATGTTTATGTTGTCCATTAGTATGATGGTAACTTTTGTATTATCTGAGTATACTTTTTACTTGCATCTCTATGAAACATGCTATGTGATTCAGTAGAACTAGAGTAGTGTAATTGCATTGGATTTTGGGCAGTATGCCCTTGTTATTATTGGGGTGGAGGTGGTGGTGCCCCATACCTGGGTTTTCAAGTTTGTGAGGCTTGGCCTAACTTATATATATTGGGAGTTGGCAATATATCACTCTATCAGGTTTCAAGTTTGTGAGGCTTTGCCAACTTTGTATTTATATTATTCTAATGTTATGCATATCTCACATGCATGCATGTTGATGATTATGGGGTGTGTTCCCTAATCCTTTATATGTGCTAGTATGGCACAATTTTATTTTTTTTGGTTATGGTTGTATCTCTTTTGTTGTTGTTCTTTCTTTTATGCCTGATTGGGTAGTCCTTTATCTTTTATATGGGAAGCCTTCTCTACTTGATAATCTTTTATTCCATAATTTCTTAACTTTACTTTAGTATGCACATCTAGCTTTTTGTTGACATTCTCTTTTCCTTTCTTTTTGCGGGGTACGCTTCCAACCCCGGGTGTTGTACTAGGAGAAGGAAATCAAGGAGGACCTGGACCACCACAAGTGTAGCTGACCTCGTGGGAGACTTTGCTTGAAGTTGTTAGGTGATCCTCAGCTAGTCCTATATGTAGTTAGTTTTTCCTTTATGTCACCCTACGTAGTGAAATATTATTATGATAACAAGCTTTGTAATGGTTAGATACATCTTTAATTCTGCTGCTACTTTGTGTTATGATACAATCATGTTGAATAACTTGGTTTCATCCCTTTTAGAAAAAGTTTTTATTGGTGTGATGTTTGGGATGTTGCCTTTTATTTTTTTAGGGAGTGGTTCCCCTCTGGGATCCCACTCCTTACACAACAAATCTTTCTCCATGCACGTCTAGCTTACTTCTTATCAGATCCTAAAGTGGATATCTCTATCTCCTGCTTCTTTGTGAGTTCCTCTATATAAAGAGGATAGCTCCTTTTCTATTGTCCAGGTTGATGGAAGTGGTGGCATTTCTCTTCCTTATTCACACCCCCTTTATTTTAAGTGCAAAAGAGTTTAGTTTCTGGCTAGCTTTAGAACTTTTCTTGGCCTTGCCTTTGACCTTAGACTTTCCCGTTCTTCTGTTGATTATCATCACAAATTTAGGATTGTCTTTCTTCATTTGCACTTTAACAGTTCTCAACATGCCAAGCAATTCTAATACTGACTTATCAAATTTGTTCATGTTGTAGTTCATGAAACTTGGTTATATGATTCTGATAACTGTAAAATCACATATGTAGACAACTCTTGACCTAAGGGAAATCCTAGTCTGTTTAGGTTCTCCACATATCCAATCATCTTAAGCATATGGGGTCCCACTAGATTTCTCTCTGCCATATTGTGCTTGAATGATGCCTTTGAGATATCATATCTCTCTTGTCTTAACTGATCCTGAAACATGTTCTTGAGATGTGTTACCATCTCGATGACTTCCATGTTTTCATGTTATCTCTTCAACTCAAAGTTGATTAACATAGCATCCACAACATCTTGGGTATTCTTCTTGTAAGCATCCCTTTCTGCCTTAGGCGTGGAGGGAGGGGGTTCATCTGGCTCTGGGATCTCTAGGATATAGAGCTTGCACTGTTGATCGAGAACAATTCTCGACATCACAAACCATTCATGTAAACTATTCCCATTCAGTTTGTGTTTCTCAAAGATCAAACACAAGGAAAACATGTTGTCGATTGTCATTTGTTTCTACAAATGAAATTTGCATTTGTCATAACAATTTGATTTTATTTGATAATATTGAAGATATTAATTAGGACTTTAATTAATTATCTCTCCCACTATTTTGTTCAACTTGATAGCCCTCACATATGAATTTGGAAGATTGCAGTGTACAACCTTCTAGTGAGCTAAGACCCAAAACAATTATGTTATTACACAGACAATGCCAACATCCATATTCAACTATTAAGGTAGGAAACATTTGACCATTGCATCTCATGAAACTCTTGGCACTTCATCCCATTAAGGTCACCTAGTTAAGCATGACCTAAAAGCGAACACGATAGTAATGCACCCTTCTTGGCAGACCCACATTACTATCATTACACTAGATGACACACCATGCCTGGCGTGCCCACACTTATTCAGTCAATATTTTCTTGTGTGTTTCTTAAGGAAAGCATATAAGACTTGATATTGTATTGAAGGTTATAAATACATATACATATCCAATCACCACATACTAAAAATATAGATCATATACATACTATATCTGTATACAAAACATGCAATCATAAAATACGAGTGATGGTTATGGCAATTCTAATTCAATTCTTTGGAGCTACAGAGAATTACTACTACCTAAGGTCCATATCATATGTAACAACATGTACTTGCATAAATCTATGATGGAACAAGTCTAGTCAGTCGAACCCATGAGCCGACCAGTTGGCCTCTTGATCAGTTGATTGGTTTCTTTGATCAGTTGACTAGCCTCCAGTCCAAGCGGTGTCTGGACTCCCCCAGTCAGTTGATTGGGCCACCAGTCGATTGATCAACTCCTCCTGCCGTCTGGACTCCTCAGTCCTATAGTCGATCAGTTCAAATTCTGAGTCGGTCCACTCAAGTGGTACAAAACACTTTCTCTTTCCAAAACATGAAATAAAACTATCATAGTCCTATTTAACTTATTATATTTCAAAAGTGAAACCTTGACTTACACTTGAGGGGAACATGGGGAGGAAAAAAATTACTTAGATATGGAAAAAGAGATAGAGGCTTGATATGCAAATTCAACTTTAAAAAGGTAGAAATAAAACCATTCAACCATGCACACATATCTAGGGGTATTGGCCATAACTATCTTACATCCACTATCAAAACAATTTTAAGGCGATAAGTCTAAATTTCTTATATATCATATCATATATATATTGGGATCTTATGTGATATTTAGTCGTTATATGCATATTAATAATTTTAAATATTTGCATCTTATGAAATAAAATAAATGACAAAACAAACATACGACCATATCAATTAAAACCCTTCATTCCTGATTGGATATCTAATGCCCAAAGTAGCTTTGTTCTGGGATGAAGAATTACCGACAATATTGTGGTAGTCCAAGAACTTATTAACTCAATGAAATGCAAATGTGCAGCACCCACCATGGCAATCAAGATTGACCTAACTAAAGCATTCGATCAAATTTCTTGGGAATTCATCAGTGACACTATCCATCATGTAGATCTACCTTAGAACATCAGAGATTATACCATTGCATCCATCTCAGGAGGTGAAACGATGATTACCCTGAACGATAAAATTTCCATATCCTTTAGAGCAAGTTGTGGGCTTCGACAGGGCGACCCGATGTCACCATACTTATTCGTTCTTTGCCTTGAATGACTTTCTCAGCTTATTGAAATAAAAGTCACCCAGGGCACCTAGAAACCAGTGATGATGGATAGCAAAGGGCCACCTATATCTCAAGTCTGCTTCACCGATGATCGAATCCTCTTTTCTCAAGCCAGCATCACTCAAATGAGGGTAATTAAGGGTTGCTTCCAAGCCTTCGAGAAGGCCTCGGGCCAATCAGTTTCTAAATCAAAGACTCATATCTTTTTCTCAAGAAGTGTGGATAGGTCTATAAGAAGAAAGATCAAGAAGGTCAGCGGCTTCCAAGTCACTGAAGACTTGGGCAGGTATCTCGTAGTACCTATCCTTCCCACCAAGGTAACTAAACAAACCTATAGTAATGTACTTGATGCTGTCTCTAGAAGGATTTCAGCCTGGTCAGCTAGAAGTTTGTCTATGGCAGGAAGAGTATGTTTGGCCAAAGAAACGTTGTTGGATCTACCCACATATGTTATGTAGATGGATCTGTTACCTCTACACCTTTGTGACAGAATCAATAACACCATCAGAGTCTTCATCTGGGGCAGTGCCCATAAGGCTCACCCAGTCTCCCTTGTTGCTTGGGACAAGGTATGATGCAAAGAAGATGAATGAGGGTTAGGTTTGAAGAAGATGCAATAGTGGAACCATGCTTTACATTATAAATACTCTTGGGAACTGAGTACAACTCGTGAATCTTTATGATGTTCGGGCATGAAAGTTCGATACATAAATGCTAAACCCGATAGCCACTGCAATTTGTCAAGGCTAGGAGAGCTGATGTAAAAGGGAAATCCTTCATAAAAGAGAACTCTTATTTAGTGCCGATGAATGGCCATAACATAAATTTTTGGGAGGATGTATGGTGGTATAATGGGCCAAGACTAAAAGATCAGGTGCTTAAACCCATCCCGATAGATCTGGAAGACCTAAGGGTGAGTAGTCTGGTCAACCTCGAGGGTGAATGGGATACCCATTTTCTAATGTGTGGCTACCAAACCAGATCGTTGATAGAATCACAAAGATAGCCATACCTAAAGATACTAGCAGGGATGACTTGAGAGTATGGAGCCATACATAAATCTGGACACTATACAATGAAATCAACTTATCACAGGCTTATAGAAGGAAGATGCTTTCCAACTGAAGGAAATTGAAAAGATATTTGGGAGTCTAAAACATCCGCTTGCATCAAGCTTTTCTCTTGGCTTCTCATGCATGAAGCTCTTTTGACAAATTCTAGAAGGGTACAAAGGAAGATGTCAACCGACAATACTTGTCCAAGATGTTCTAAGGACAGTGAAATGATGTTGCATGCCTTCTGAGACTGTGACTATGCTAGGAAAATTTGGGTGGAACTCCTTCGAGGCAAGGATACTTCCTCCTTCTTCAACAACCTCAATTGTCAACAATGGATACATGAGCAATTATGCTACAAGGATGCTACCGCTACCCTCTTCTTAACTTCCTACTTGCATATTTTGGACCCGTAGGAACAAACATACCTTCAACGATGAAGTTATCCCTGCCCCATATTAGATTAGACTCATATTTAGAGAGGCAAGGGCTCAACACATTGCTTTTGATGTGGATAATTCCAATGAACGTGCACCACATATTTAATCCATGAATCAATGGGAGCGACCTGCGGAAGGCGTCCTCAAGTTTAACAGCAATGCAATAGTCAAATCTAAGCAGGCTACATGTGCAATAGTTATTAGAAACAACTTGGGTGAATGGAATGGTGGGGCTTCTATTCTCCTACACATGCAAGAAATTATTGAAGCAGAACTAATGGGAATAAGACTTGCTATGGAGATTGCAGAGTTGAAAAATGTAGAATAAGCAATCTTTAAGAGTGATTCTAAAATGACTATGAAGCTTATTGCTGACCTGACACATCATCACCTGAGATGTGCTAAAACTATTAGCAGAGTGCATAACATGAAGAGGCATACATGGAAGATTGTTCACATAAGCTGTAACAGTAACAGGGTAGTTGATGGACTAGTGAAACATCATTTGAAACACTATGGGAGATACATATTATATAGTATCCCCCCTAATGAGGTCTTATATATCCTAGATAGGGATTCATGTAAGGGTAGTAGTACTACCTCATTTACATCTAAAAGCTTAATTAGTGATTGTAGATATATTTTGTTTTTGCTCATAAGGGGAGGGCGGGATGAATAATACATCCTCCCGACTTCACTAAAAAAATCCAAAACATAGTAAATTGATGTGGCTCTAATACCATTATAGGAAAATATGGCGATACAAATTGTAATGAAAACAAAAAAATTCTTGCCATATTCCCATAAATAGTGTATCGCGTCAACAACTATGGATTGAGAAGGAAGTTTGTAAGTCATATACCTAATCCCAGAGCAAGTCCAGTGACTACTCTTGTAGTGGTGTGCTTCTTTCACAAGAAACACATGAAGGATTGTCAACGGAAGCCTCCTGGTATAGGACCATGGATGACGGTTGATGGAATCCTTCTAGCGGGTGGCAATGGCCTCCACGCCTCAACGTAGTCCACACAGATCACTGGGATCTTCTGTCATTATTTTAAAACTGACAGGAAGGAATTGTCCCTTTGATGTAAACGTGCTAGCATTGACTTCTCTCCCTTGTTGTCTCTCACTTTTATGGGTAAGACTTGTTCTGGATCTCACGTTACCACAACTATGAGAGGACAACAATTGTCAAAGCTTATTGTTTTGTCTCCTGAAAGCCTTGAACGACCCTTTATTCATAGGAGGGCCAGGGTCTGGGTTTCCATATCAACTGGGAGTCAAAGAGATGGAATTTCATGAATTTTTTAGAAGTTGCAAACCATGAACTGGATGGTTCATATGTGAAATGGTCAATACTAACACTTGAATCGGTCGGTTCACTATATTTCCTATTCGCAAATATATTGGATTTCAATGTGACAATTAATACATGACTTGACGTCAACATCAATCATTGATCCAATATATTGGTCATTGAGTTGGGTGATTCACAACCTGAACTGGTCATTTCGAATATTAGAACTAGTCAGTTCATTTTTGAACCAGGTGGTTAAAATTCCAGTTCAGCCAATGTATAACCAATGTTGTTTAGTTGAATACCTAAACACTTTTAGTAATCAAGTTAAACATCATTCATGAATAAACTTCTATTCTAAGTGTATCCTATGTGTGTGACTCTATAGGTACCAAATTATGTTGGCACCAAATTTCCATAACTAACTTATGACATCACAAGCAAGAGCGGTATCTAGAAACACATCATTGCTACCACGTAATTTGGAAAGTTGGAGAACAAATTCAACCTACAATTTGTGATCAGCGTTACTGTAATCGTATAGTTCCTTTGTCTCTGATATCCTAATTGAAATCAAGGCATGGAATCATCATCATCTCAAAGTTCAATCCATGTTCCTTGAACTAGAGTAGACTATTTGAGATGCATGTGAGTTCACATATCACATATTGAATCATATGAGTATGGCTATACATTTCTCAGTCTCGCTTATCAAGAGGTCTGGATATCAATCTCCTATAAGAGGGACTCATTCACACTCAATCCCCATGTGTCACAATGCACCCGAGAATCACCTTTATGTCAACCCTTATTTAAGGTCATGTAGGATGATGTCAAAACATACCAAACAACATGTGAAGAGTGTAGTGACTTTAGGTCTAAGAACCACAATCACCACCATCACAATAAGAGATGATTCTAACTACCATTCAATGATTTCCATGCATCACTTTCAAGGTGGGTCTGTCTGATACACTATTATCTAACAAGTTCCTATGTGTATGGTTTATATCACATATTGTGACTAATGAGCTTCTATCATCAACCAACACACACTCTAGTATTATGTGTTTTTTCTATCTATTAGATCCCACAATATCATCCACCTAGGGACATAACAAGAATGTATGTACTCTTATCATTTGTATGATCTCATTTTTTAGGTCCTCAATCTAAAGACGTGTCATTAAGTAACATCATTCTTTAGACATCTATCATGTTATATTATTATCTCATAATTGAACAAACATATAGATAAAGATTGCCTTTATTATTCATCAAATTGTTTATAAGATATGGCATTACATTCATCATATGATTGGCTCTCCGGGCATACATACCAACAAAATATGAGTGATAATCCATGTAACATGAAACTGATAATGAATTCCAAAGTAATGGTTCATACAAGTAGTAAGTAAAAGATGAGATCACAAAGTACGAGTAGTAGGGCTAATTCTCGCACCATAGTGAATGGACTAAACACTCCTCATGGAGAGATCAAGATAATGAAAGAGGAAGATGAAATCATTTTCATGCAATAGGAGGGAGGTTGTGTTGCTCCTTTTTCTCCTTATCCAGATTATTGTGGTATGGTGTGGTGTATAAAATAGATGATGACATTAGTAGATGATTGATGGGACTACCATTAGTGGTTAATAATAATGGATGTTGATGGGGGAGGAAGACCAATGTTCATGGTGGGATGTGCTGATAAACCTGCCTCTTTTGAGGATAGAGTTCTTGAGCCTTGTGAAGGTGATTGATTTATCTAGACTTATCATGAAGTAACAACCTTTCTATGGTGTGGGTCTACCTTTTTCCATGGAGGTGATCAATGTTCTATTCATACTTGGTAGTAGCAACATTAGGTTTGGCTACATGTTCTATCGAGAGGGAGACTGGCCATTAAGATTGCATGCCTTGATAGGTTGAGAAGTGCAAGGCCATCAATAGATTAGTTGTGTGTGGGGGTTGATAGAGTTGTTTGGGAGGAATTAGTCAAGGATTGAATCTTGGATAGCTTTTCGTTGAGGGTCTAGTAACGTTATAGTTGAGAGAGTCCACTGGTGTTGGTGTGTTTTTAAGGCCTTAGCATAAAGGAAGCCTCAATCTATGGTGTCAAGAGAGGGAGTGATCAAGGTGGAGACTTGTGGAACTTCAACATGTTGCGAATGAGTGCCTCGATGGAGGTTGGATGTTGATTGTGTAGGATTATTGAGGTTTTGAGTCATGTGCAGGGCTTTTGAGGCCTTAAAAATGTTGGGTATAGAGGGCATGTGTTGTCTTGTTGAGCAGAAGTTTCCCCTATCAAGTGCATCCATTGTCGAGGAAAACATGTCAAAGCTAGAGTCTATTGGGAGTGTCAAGGTAGGTCATATTTGTGAGAAGAGACTTGATTGGTAGATGTGAGGGCCCAATTACTTGCATTGCGGGTGGCAATGAGGTGTCAAGGGCATGATCATGAAGCCTAAATGGACTTGGTTCCACAGAGGAAGAGCCTCGATAGGTTAATATTTGTTGGGTCTTTGAAAGGAAAATCTTGATGGTTGTAAATCTCAATGGGGATATTCATTGCTGGGATTTGATTCCCTTATGCCGGTCCAATAATAAAGGAAAGAAAGTGATTGTTATTAAATATGCTATATAAAACAACATGGGTAGTAAAAGTCTAAAATGAACCAAATGAGAGAAGCTTAGATCAAACACAATCCTAAGTTATAAAATGTTGATAAACAACAACATATATGTATATATATATATATATATATATATATTCATCTGTGCCTAACTTTTTGAGGTTTCTAGGATGTGTTTAAATGATTTGGTGGTTATCTTTGAAGGTGGGAGGCACAAAAAATGTGGGTCATGTGCCAGGTGCATGTGAGATGTGTTTCGTTTGCACACCAAATCACTAAGAAAATACCTAGTGTTTAACCTTCTATAGAGGTAGTAAACTAGTTAGAAAGCAACAAATCAATGGATAGTAAGGTATCCATCCAAGGGATGGTGAAAAATATGATTGGAATCTGAAACAAATGCAAGAACAAGAAGGAAAAATCTGATTTGTGAGAGTTGGATTATCCTAAGAACAGAAGTAAATTTTTGAAATAAATTTAACTAATCAAAGATAGAAGCAATTGGAATTTCAGAGGATCACCACCAAAACCACATTCTTACATTACCCAATACAACTCCATTTCTTAATGGATGAATTAGGATTATGTGGATTTGAGTCCCTTAGGATAAAAAATCACACAAAATCCGGACTTCTCTCAAACCCAAGGTTACAATGTTTGAGGATCCTCATCCAACCATCCAACAAAATTCTTTTAGGTGATGACGTCAAGAACATATAAATTCCATTCTGATGTTCAAACCCATGGATCAGGTCTTTGCCTCACCAGGGTGAACATATAAATGTTGAAATAAGGCAAAGACCTGATCATGTCAAAAGCTTTTACAACATTAATTGTTTGCCCAAATGGAGAGATTTATTGAGTTGCCTTCTTTCAACATTTTAACCATTTAACTCTCTTAGCTACATATTTTTGCAATAGGGTTTTCTAGCGTATTTCACTCCCGTCAAGGGTTCCAAATTAGTAAAAAAAATATTATTTCTTATAGGAAATTAAATTTCCTTTCTAACATATATTGCACATTCAATTTAGAGTTTGTATGCAAAATATATGGCATTTTTGGTGTGGGTATATACTTATTTCAACACTGTAGGAAATTTTGCAAATATTTTCTAAGAGTAATTTTGGGAATTTTTGCACTTTGGAATAAATTGCCTTTTCCCTTCAAAAGGCATAGTAAATCAATTAAAAACTCCAATTGGCTAGAAAAAGGCAAAACTAAGATAATTAACTAAAATTATTCAATATCCAACAAATTGTTGTCAAATAAAGATTAAAATATGCAAAAAAAGTGATGAATTTACACTCATCAATATACCCCTAACTTAAAACTTTTCACATCCTTAAGAAACTTTGAATTTCAAATAATTCCACATAATACTTTTTGTCCATCATACTCACTTGCATAATAGCACTTGAGTCCTTACACCTTATATGTTCAAGCAACCTTAATTTCCTAGATTCACATAAAACAATTTTCATATCACCCATTTCAAATTGATTTCACAACTGGATTCCATTTTAAGGCCCGCAATAAAATAGATTTCAATTCCCTTTGCATTGGGTACTCCTGCATATTCTTACGAGTCATTTCACAAGAATAGGGATCATGGATTTGATGAGGTTATGTAGATCCCCTTAAGCATAAAAGTGGAGTAAAAGGAGGTATGAAAGGAATCAGTTTCCCCTCTATTCGACTTGAGACCTTTTTATTTCTTTGTCTACAGTTACACTAACCACATGTTTTGGTGTGCTCTTTTGGCATCTTTTCTTGATGGTATGCCCCTATTAAATTTAGGAGAGGTATGAAAGAAGTGAAAGAGGGAGGAAAAGGGGGTGTGGCACCCCAAACTTGGAGTTTGGCACATTAGATTTTTATTTTTTTTCTTTTGCAGATGGAGAGATAAGAAGGTGATGGAAGAAGTGTCAAACGACTATTCTTTATGCAACTAGTTTTTCTGAATTTAAGCACATTGGTAGTATCATACATTAGGTCAATTAATTTTAAGGTATGCAAATTCTAGAAACTTTTCAAGTTTATCTATAACTCTAGATAAGGATGCATTGTTTTTTAATCATATCAACATCTATAGCTTGCCATCCTTTCTAAGGAATGGTGTTAATTCAGATCCTAGGTTACAATATAATTTCTATTGATGGTATGTTTATAAATTATGTCACAAAAGAAGTTTCATCATATAAGGGGGGGTATATTAATAAACATATATACATCATGGCCAACTAGATAAAGGCTTGGCCGACTAGAAAAGTTAAAAATAAAAGAAAAATTTTGAAAACTTTAAAGCTAAACTACATAACATAATGAAATTTGCAAGAAATTTAAGATAGAGAGGATGTAATGAGTACGTACCACCCACCTCCACCCCAAACTTAAAATTTTACTCATCCCAAATAAAACTTAAATCTGGAATGGAGGGAATAAAAGTGTGGAGACCACCAGGGGGTTGGTAGCTCGAAGAACATCCAACTAAATGGAATGCGTATGAGAACTAGAACCTTGTAAAGAGGATCTTCATAGAACACACAGTGATTGGGTGGTAGTAGAAGTTCAAAGGGGCTTTCATGTAGAGAAAAATGATGTTGATTTTTGCCCTGCAGTCCTTCCAGTAAGATCCATAGATCTTCCTTCAACAGTGAGGGAAGTACTATCAATGTATGCGGATCGAGAATGAATAACTCAAGTTGGAGTTTGATCTGGTCCGGTAGTACATGAGATGTTGGATGTACAAGATCAGATGGAGAATCTGGCTCGTATTTCTTCTTATCACCTAAATTTGCACACAAGAGAAATGGTGTTGATATGAAAGGAATAAATTCAATAAAATCAACAATGTAAACATTTTTGTGCTCCTAAAAAATCATGTGATCAACATCATGGTCAAAAAGATTAGTGGGTTTCCTTGTTGATATAGAATTGGCTCAAGGTCTTCTATGCAAGATGTTCCCAAGGGTTCAGGAGGAAGTAAAATAGATATATCATATTGACAATCAAATATTGTGGGCATGTGACTTTCTTCAAGTGGTGGCACCCTTCTAGATCAGTTGTATGTGAAACAAATTGGTAGTGGCAGAGCGTAAGGCTCTTGATAAGGAAGTCGCTATCCAAAAATATCCACTGATTTATCAGGGAGGGGTGACGCTTTGTTATCTAGAGAGGGTTCAACTCAGGTAGATTGGTCAATGGTAACATCTAGATTTATGTCTATGATAGGAGGCGTTATTCGAGCTTCAGGATAAGGATAAATCTCCTACTTCAACTTTTCATACTCAAGTAATAAAGCCTCTAGCGGAAGGGTAAGAATATCAAGGTGATCGTCGTATGAAGGCTGTAACTCATTGGTATGTGCTATTTCAGTAGGATTCGACATAAATGACATAAACATGGGATCATTATCATCATCTTTGAAGAAAATCATCTTAGGTTGCTCTTTGATTGGGCCTCTAGTAAAGTATCTAACCGAGGTTGTCCATTTTCTAATTTTTCCTATTACTCTGCTACTATTCTTTCTAGGGCTTCAATCCATTCCTCCTGCTGAGGTATATATTGGTTTTCACAATAAGGTTCATACCCCCCAATAATTCCTTGGTTATTCTTAAAGATAGCACCCCTCATCGTGATATGAGTAGCATTGTTCCTCATAACAGTCTTCAAAAGTTTGTGAATTGTAATTTTCATTATATCTAGCTTGGTAGGAAGACTTTATACTATAAGGTGGTACCATAATATGAGGGGGCATATTAGGACAGTCTAGATTCTTTGATTGGGATTCTAGAAAAGTAGTTATCAAGGTTTGTCGGGTTTCAACTGTTGTCTATTATTCTACTACTATCTTATCTATGGCCCTGAATCACTCTACTTTTTAGGAGTATATTGGGTTTCACAAATAGGTTCATATTCCCAAAAAATTTGTTGGTCATACCCCCGTCATTTGTTGGTAGTAACACCCCTCATTAGAATATAAATAAAAGTAGCATGGTTCCTTATAATCATCCTTGGGAAATTGTGAGTTAGAATTTACATAATATACACCAGGATAGAAAGACTCGAGATTATATAAGGTGTTACTACAATCTGGGGACACATTAGGATAGTCTAGCAATTTATTGTTGTAATGTGCTAACCACTCCATTTTGAAAGAAATTTTTTTGAAGGAAATTACATTATCTAAGATAGGGAAAAGTGAAAAAGATATAAACCAGAATAAACTAAAAAATCATAAAAAGAAACTAAATTTACAAAATAATTTAAGGAGTTAACTAAAAATTTCAAAATATCTAAAAATTACAAAGATAAGCTAAGAAATTATAAGTAAGACTAAAAATTACAAAATAAACTACAAAGCAGTACCATAGGAATGGAAACTCAGTAGGAGGATATACACTACCAAAATGGGTCTCAGTAGGAATTTTTGAAAATAAATTACAAAGATCTAGAAAGGAAAAAATAGAATTTAAAAACAAATTATTGAACAAAACTAAGATTTATAAAGCAAGACTAAAAAATTATAGAACAAAACTAAAAATTATAACGAAATTAAAATTACAAAATAAACTAGAAAGTAGTACTACCGGAATAGAAACTCAGTAGAAGGAGGAGATACACTACCAGAATAGGACTCATTAGGAAAAATAAATTACAAAAATCTAAGAAAATAAATGATTGAACAAAGACTAAGAATTATAAAATAAGAATAAAAAATTGTAAAACAAGTCTAAAAGTCATGCTAAAAATTATAAAATGAAACTAAAATTATAAATAAAAAAGAAGATAAATCCTATATACCCTAGCTATCAGGTTCAGAAAACAATGTGTGTCATCCCTAGCAACGACGCCAAATTTGATGTGTATTGTTTGTACATGGGATCACTTAGAAAAGTCTAGAATTTAACCTTCTCAAGAGGTAGTCAACTGGTTGCAATCATCAAATTAAAATTCTAGTAGTAAGATATTGATCCCAGGGATGAAGAAGATGGTTGGAATCTAAAACTAATCGCAAGAACAAGAAGGAAAAATCTGATTTGTGAAAGTTTGATTATACTAAGAACAAAAGTAAATTGTTGATATAAATTTAAATGATCGAAAATAGAATGAATTGGGGGTTCGTAGGATCACCACCAAAACTAAATTCTTACATTACCTGATTCGAATCCATTTTCTTAATGACCGAATCAAGATTACATGGATTTGAGTCCCTAGGATCACAAATCACACAAAAGCCAGACTTCTCTAAAATTGGAGGTCATGACGTCTGAAGATCCTTGTCAAACCATCCAAAAAAAATTCTTTCTGGCGATGTGATCAAGAATAAGTAAATCTCGTTCTAATGTTCAAACCCATGGATCAGGTGATCGTGTCACAATAGATTATAATAGACGAAGAAACTAGATTAAAAAAATCACAACCTAAATCGGTTGATTGCGTCAAAAGATTGTGTGTTCATTGTTTGTTGAAATATAAGATCTTGGCATCCCCACAACAATATAGTCATATTTAACTAGAAAATGAGTATGGATTAGAAGATAGAAGATCGTAAAAGCTTATCAAGAATTTATACAATTCATCCTAGTTGGAGTCTGGGATCTCAGTACCCTCACAAGAACATAACTATTCTTCTAATCAAAGTAGAAACATATTGGAAAATATCTTTTCATTAAGAAAATGGAGATAGTACAACTAATGTAGAAAATGGACTATGGGGTTATTCCCATGCCCCAGAAG